>JANCRA010000028.1:2392500-3714437 GCA_024362935.1 Setophaga petechia
GTCTCCATTGCTCCCAAGGCCTTTAAAGTAAGGCCACACAGGGTAACCACAAACAGGGCAACAGCTCCAGCATCAGACCCACTGCAACACACAGCAGAGGTGGCTTTCCAGCTGCAGGAGCTGCCAGTTGCCATGAAAACACAGGAAAAGTCAGGGAATAATCCTTTCCTGACAGGTCTTTAAGGTCTCACAAATGTGGCTGAGGCCTCTCTAATAGTGCACACTGCTCTTCATTATTTATGGTACAAAGAGCAGGGGGACAAACCTGTAATTTGGGCAGTGACAGAACATCTCATTAAAATCACCAGAATAAGGAATAGCTGTGGTTTAGCTCTCAGTCACAAAATTTAAGGAATATTTTGATTATATTTCAGATCTGAAAGCATGCAGTCCCCCCTTGTCCCCGAAGCCATCTCCTCTGTCTTTGTTACATTTGTGAAGATAAAATTCTTTTAATTCTGAGTATTTGGTGTTTACCAAGAACAGCTGTGATCATGCAAGGCCCCTGCTCTCTGAGGTGTTGGTGGAAAAAATGGACAGGCCAGGGTGTGCAAGACTATTTTTGTTTTTGAGAACCAGACATGTCACAACCTTTTCAGGCTTTATTTCTTCACTTTCTAAGTATCCATGTTCCTATGTAAGTTCTCCTATCCATGTTCTTATGTTAAGTTCTCTTCAATTGAAATATCTAAATAAATGGGCAGATGATACTTCTAATCCTACTAAGGATGGAATATTGAGCTGAAGCAGAATTTCCAGCCAAACATGCTGGCCTTACCTGAGCCCCCAGCCTGGGTGTGCTCAGTGCCTGCCCAGGCACAGCACTCGTGGCCCTTCTCTGTGATTTGTAACAGGAATAAATGCCCAGGAATTGTGAGTGAGAGCCCTACAGCATGCAGGACCCTATTCAGCTGGAAAATAACACAGCCTCCCGAGGCACATGAGCCCTGAGAGGCCTCACAGCAGCAGATCTTTCAGGAAAAGGTCAGCCAAGCACCTGAGGAGGAGGAGAGGATACAGGAAACATTTACCAGCTCCAAAGCAGAAACAGCAAAGAGCTCTTCTTTGTCCCCAGGTATTTGTCTGTCTCCCTTCTCTCATCCTACACTTGCCTTGGAAGGAGAAAATGATGCTAAAATATCTGGGGACTGAGAAGGAGCTGTTCTCAAAGCACCACCACCTAGAGGAGATGATCTCTGTCCCTGGACTGCAGAGAACCTGAGGAGACTGCTGCTGCTAAAAGAAAATCTTCTTCAATGTGCTTCTCATTGAGATACCCAAGGAGGTGCCCAAACCCACCATGGAAAATGGGATAAAACACAAGAAAAGGCAGCAGACAGGCATCTTATTTTTCACATGAAGAGCAAACTGTGATTTCCTGAGGCCACCTAAAGCCACCTCCTGCAAGAGGCTCTGCTCTCACCCTCATCATTCAGGTCACACATAATACAGGTTGTGTTGCTAAACATAATGCACTTATTTCTCTGACTGACCCTCATGCAGTCCTCTCAGTGGGTGTATTTGTTCTGGCTGTTTCTCTCAGGAGCCACAAAGATACCTTGCTAAAAGGTAAATGACAGAATTTCCATGGACATTATTTAAAAGTGGAAATGAACTCCCAGATTTGCACCCTCCAGTGTCATTGTTACAGAACCTCCACTGCTGCACAGAGTGGAGGAAATACACTGGAAATGCAGAAGCACTGAGTGTAAAGGGTGCTTTTAGTGAAGAGCACTCTGAAAAATAAGCTGCTTCCCATCAGCGAGTACATTCTTTATCTTTAGCGTAACATTTACAAAGCTTGTTCAGGAAAAAAATGTGTTAAATCTTTCATCAGGCTACAGACACTTTATTTGGAGTCTTCACAGAAACCCAAAGTAGTGCCATAAGGTGCCTGGAATATTAGCCAAGATAAAACCTTCAGGGCCATGCACGCTACTGTTTTCAAATCTGTTCTTTCATCTGATGTGCCAGTCGAAATTACTTCTGCAACATGGTCAGAACCAACCTGGATGGATTTATAATGCCTGAAATTGCTATGGGCATATTTTTGTGAATCGCCTAGAGACAAACAGATAATTCTCTTTAGATTGTGAGAATTGCTAATTCTTATGCATGTCATGTGTTTGCCAAGTGGCGTGTTTAGACAAGGAAATTGCAGAATATTCCTGATGTCACCAGAGCTCGACGCTTGGAAAGCCAGGGGAGTGTAGGACAGTGTCCTTCCACATATCACACATATACATTACAAATAATTTTAACTCTGACAGCACTTGTTACCTTTCCTCACTCCAAGAGTACCTGCCTAAGGAGGGAGTGAAATGCTAAAGAGCAATTACCAACTATGGCAGAGCAATGCAAGTACTTGTGTGGGTAAAGGAAGCAGAACCCAGCTTTTTATTTTTCTCTGCTTAGGCAATTGGAATAAACAGTGTAAGTGTCATCTTTTGAGTCAACATGTCAAGTTGAGTTTTGTGATATCTCATCTCTGTCTGTTGGCATCATTACACCACACACAAAACCCTCGCAGAGCCTCCCTCGCTCCTGCTCCCCCCAAAAACACAGCTTGTGCCACCAGGCCCCGAGTTTCCCTCTCTGTTCAACCTCCTCGAAATTTTTGAACTCATTGGCCAATCTCACCCACATTTGACAAGAGATTTCAAAGCTAATTAAGCTCATGTGAGTTTTCTGCAAAAGGCGGCCAGTTGGTGCAGAGCCCCGATGAGTCTGAAGGAAAGGCTGCAGCGTGTGATCACACCTCGCTCCCACCCAGGAACGCACACAAGAGAAATGTTAGAACAACTCCAAGAGAAAAAAGCATCAATCAAAGGTTTCAATTAACTCTCTATGGGAAATCAAGCTTTGATAAGTTTTTTTCTCCTATTTATTTTACTACATCTGACTCAGATTCGGAGGTGCCAGCTTTTAACTAATATAGAAATTAGCCTCATCCTTAAACCCAACAGGGACATCTCTGTATAGCATTTATTATAAAGCATAATTGTAGCTTCAGGGCATCATTTCAGATGAAAATGTAAGATATACAATAAAAGAAAATTCCATTTGTATTATGGCCAGATTTTGCCTCTCAAGTGACTCTTTACACGAGGAGAAGTTGCTGAGCAGTGTGTCCAGCCAGCACAGAACTGACAGACCCACACTTATGGCTCAAGGCCATGAGATTATTAAAACCATGGATTTAATTCCTGGCCAAAACACTTTAGAAACTTTGGGCAAATCCTCCTTCCTCCTTTTCTGTGCTGGATCCTTCATCTGTAAAACAAGACTTTGTTCCCTTCCCCTGCACTTCATCTTTCCTCTCTATTTATGCTGTGCTCCCTTCTACACAAACTGGATGGTGCCTGCTTTCCCTGAATGCCCATTAAACTGTTTTCTGACTCAAACAAATCCAAACACAAACATACTGAATCCATTTTTCTGAAGTATTTTAAGTGGATTTTTGTTTTGTTTCTTTTAGTCCTTGATCACTGGCCATGAAAAAATTCCAGTGGCTCCAGAAAGCTGGGTCTGCCCATGAGAAGAATGCCAGCTTAACAAATCAGTAGCTTTGGAGTACTTAAGGAGGTGCTAGGAATAAACAGTTGCTTTTCTTTATTGGGAGGGAAACATGATTAATATAATTGTTTTAGCATGTCCTATGGATGTAGCTTGGTTGTGTTTTACAAGGAGGAGTAACAAATTAGCAGTCATCCTTGAGTCACTTTAAATCCCCTTCAGATTTCATCACTCCTTAAATGGGGTTTCTCAAGGCAAACAGGAAAGAATTTTATTTTCAAAGGGAAGAGAAAACAGTGTTGCTAAAACACTTCTGCTCTCTACCCCTGCAGGATGCAAAAATAATCCATGACTGTGACTTCCATGAATTCAGTTAACTACGGCTAAATTGCATCACAGAGCTTGTCTTTAACAGATCTGCAATGGTTAATGAACATGGTGGAGAGACCAGATATTTCTTCAAAACAACTCATCAAGTAAGCTGCCTCCACTTAACAGATGTAAAGGCAGGGCCCGAAGTGGGAGCTGGCAGAAACAGATGGTGCCTAAGGGCAGCTTTCTGTTCCAGTGCTCTTGGGGGCCAGGTTAGGCAGGACGGGAGGGCTGCAGAGGTGGGGGCTGTGTTTTTCAGCAGCAGGTAAAATCCATTTGTCACACCAGCTCCAACTGGGCTTTCTGCACAAAAGTTTAATATCTGAAACCAATGAGGCATTCTGCTCTGCGACTGCAGCAAGGCAGGAAAACCTCTCAGAGCAGTATGGAGCCCCAGCCTTTTCCAGCAGGGAGAGATGTCAAACTCCTCATTCCGTGAGATTTGCCTTTTCTCTTCCTTTTCCAAACAAATAAAAAATGGATATGCAAAGGGAAGTGTTTTACCTTATGATACCTTCAGGGAAAGAACACAAAGTGGTGAGGGTAAGTGTGTTTTCTCTCTCTGTTCTCCACAGCATAACATCAGTAACCTCATAAAGCAGCCCCTGCTTTCTCCTTCCCTGAAATACAGACACACACTGCAGCACCAGCAATAAATCCCCATCACCTACAACTTCCTGCATTGCCAAGGTGTGTGCCACAGAGAGCATTTTTATGAGCCTGTCTTTGACTGCCAGGATTTTGCCTTCATAAAGAAGAGATTTTAGTCCATTCTGTCTATTTATTTTGTGTAGAGGAATCAAGGTCAATAAACCATGGAGAAATTCACTCTACCTTATTCCATTTCAGACTTTTGTCATCCACGCTTTATCGAGTATCTGAATGAATTTTTAATATCATGCCACAAAATGCTTTGGTCTTCTATCATACACTGGGACTCTATAAATCTGATCACACTTGGGAGTTCTCAAATATACTCAGCACTGAAGAAACAGCTTTAAAGTTTAGTCATTCTGATGAAATGTAAGAGCTTATATCAGTGACAGGTTGACAGAAAAAGCTGTTTTCCTTTCCATTTCACAGACTTCCACGTATGAACGCCATGAAACATGTCAGGACTTTCTCTGAGTCTATGAAGACAGAGATGGCATCTGCTCCCAGTGGGGAGCCCTTCTAACCAGTAATACTGTAAAATTTCATGATTCTGAAATCTGATCGACAGCCAAAGGAAGGGCAGGGAGGAGGTGTTTACTGTATTTTATAGGAGAGCATCAATTGCTTGTCTTGGCACATGATGTATATTTTTATGGCATACAATGCCACTTTCAACATATTTTTTTTAAATTAAATGTATTCATGTTGGCTGAGCAGGTTTATAATTTCTGCTTGCTGGAAAAAAATACACATTTTTAAAAAACAGGTATTAACCCTACTCACTCATCACTGCAGTTTTAGGCAGGCGGGCTAAAGAGCCTTAAGGAAAACCTCAGAGATCTACTCTCAGCAGCCCAGCACATTAACTCCTTCCAGCACCACTGATCCCCCTTGCAGAGACAGCACAGAGAGGAAATGGATCCAGTGACTCCACACCAACTAAAAATGATCTCATAATGACGTGGCCAAATTGAGATCTCATTAGGAGACTGCTTTAGATTTTCACGTTTGGGTTTAACAAATATGCATCTCCCTGGCCCTGGTGCATTTATGCAGCAACCCCTGCAGATTTCAGCAGCTCCTGGAGCCCATGCACAGGTGCTTTCCCCAAAGCCCCAGTCCCACTCCACTGAAGTATCTCTGAGGTATGGCTGGGGTTTGCTCAGCCAAGGAACACAACTGCTCCTTCTCCCAGCACCAGTGTTCAGCCTGTGATTTCCCCAACCCTGAAATCCTACACATATCCTGCAAGAGAGCTCTGCATCCTGATGAAGAACAGCAAGCCACCAGGGGTTCCTTTAAACTACTAGGTGTTTTACACCTTCAAAATAAATTTAAGGTATGCTCAATTCAAAAAAATCCTTGCAAACCACCCCAGAGCCTGCAAACACACCATCACCACAACTCCTGACTGTCCACGTGGTGATACAAACTCTTCCTCACAAAAAGGCAAGACGACAAACCCAAGACTCTTGTAATTTTACTGACTGTAACAAGATTAAATAGAAAATGAAAGGATGGCAGGGACTGGGCACATTTATAGCAGGTAGACCCCAAATCTGAATTATTAACAAATGAAAGACTGCAGCAAGCACTGTGTAGATATGGATTTGGAGGAATGATTTATCTGTGTACACAGAGCTAGGGCTTTTCTTGGTTTTAGTTTAAAGAAGATCATGGAAGTACCCAGAAAGACATTTTCAGAGTCTGATCTATCTTTTACTTGCCTGAAATCACTGTACATAAAAGAGGGAAGAGAGAATCAAATGCTCACACTAATTATTGTTTCATTTTGTCATGCCAAGGCAGGTGTTGGTGACATGAATTATTATGGTATAAAGAATTCAGAGCAGTTGGAAATTCAGCCATGGTCCATCAAGCCAGAGCTGAGGCTACCTGAGTCTGGAACTCCTGAGGTTAGACAAGGTGGCACCTCCAGGTGTATATTAGGTATATCCACTAATGTTCAAAGCATTATTTAAGAACACTGACTTGTGGAAGGGTCTGGTCCCTGTCTGTCGCAGACATCTTGTGTGAAAAATCCTTTCTTGGGATTTTTCCTGCTAGAGCTGAGAAGCTCAGTAACAAATGTAAACAATTATTATCTGCTGCTGTGGAATGCAACAGGACCACCTGTGATTGGTCTTCTGTAGATGTTTGGATTTACTGACCACTCACGATGGAGCTGCTCTCGCTCTCTGCCAGAGACAGATCTTTGTTATTATTCTTTCTATTCTATTCTTAGCATAGCCAGCTTCTGAAGAAGCTCCTTTCCTTTCCTATTTCTATGTAGTGTAGTTATAATGTTATATATATATATCATAATATAATAAATCAAGCCTTCTGATCATGGAATGAAGATCCTGACTCTTCCATCCATCTAAAAAACCCCTGTGAGCACTGTCACACCTGCCCCTCTCCCTCCCCACAGCTCTGAGATGGGTGTGGGTGTGGAGGCATCGTGGCTGCTGGGGTTCTGCTGCAGATAATACCATGGGCAGCTGGAACAGATGGCATTCCCCATGCTGCTGCTTGCCAGACAAAGCCTTCCCAGCCAACTGCCACTCTCCTCCCTCCTGCTCCTCTTGACTAAGGATGTGTCAAGGTGGAAGAAAGCAAAGTTCAGCCTTTCCATACCAGCAAACACCAACAGGGCAGCACAATGCCAAAAAGAGGAATCAGTGCATGCAGGAAGGGTGCAGCAGAACAAAAGCAAATTAAATATGTAAAGGAAGAGGGGCCCACCCAGAAACTCAGGTGACTTTGTTATGCAATTAGAAAAGATAAAGTTATCCTTTCATCTCTGTTCTTCCTCCTCCTCACTGGGAAGGAAGGAGGTTGGCTGCACTCCTGTGTGTGTGCAGACACAACTCTGACTGCTGGGGTGGCTTCAGGGGAGGAGAGGGCTGTGAGAGCAGCTCCCACTCACAGGATGCACCCACTGATCAGTCCAAAGGCTATTTATTGATTCCTGGCTCCAGGAAACAGCTCCTTCCATTGTGCACTGAGCACACACTCTGCCTTGCTGGAAGCTTCAATAGCATGGGCCTCATGCCTGTGATAATTATGACAATTTCAGATTGACATAATTGTGAAAATGGTGAAGTTGTTCTGCATTCACACTGCTACTTGTAGCACTGCAATGAGAACATCTTTATTTTAGCAGTTAAAAAAGGTCATGTTAGCACAAGTTCAGCTTCAAAGGACTTCCAAGTTATTGTGGACTCCCAGAAAGCACAGAAAAAAAATCTAATCTACACCTTCAATCTTATAAAACTGAGCTAGAAATTTCAGGACAAAAAGGTGCAACATTTTAGAGGTGGAATTTTAAAGAATAATCATATGAGGTTATTTTCTTATTAGTCTGATTGACATTCTGAAGTAATTATTGTCGGGTTGGTAAATATTTTGAGAGACAGATCCAGGGGAAATGTGATTTTAAGCACTGTTTCATCCCTCCCTGCTTCAAGTACCCCAAAATCAGAGTTGTGTACTCTTCCAAATGCAGAGCTGTGCCAGTTTATATCCCTGCACTCTGCTCTGCTATTATTGTTCTTCATTAACATAAACTGAATGTTTTTAGTGTTAGAGCTTTTGCAAACTATTTGGGTTATTTTACATGTAACTAACTGGTACTTTTAGAATAATTCCTTTTTATTCTGGGCCAGATAAAGACTGTAGTATATAACATATTGTATGGTGCAGAATGCTATAGCCAGAACAGGAAAATAGTCTGAGTAGTTATTATCAGTTTGCTTTCTAAGTATGTTATTTACAATACGCAACAGATGTTCTCCGAATGGTAATGGAAAATACAGGCCTTGTATTTATTCCCTTTCTGACAGACTAAAAAGTGCAACTAATATAATAATAATAATAATCTTGGAAAACCCAAAGATTACTTCACAATTTGGAAAATGCTGTGTTGAGTCATTAGTCTTATTATCTGGTATTTTCATAACTCACTAGATAAACACTGTAAACTCTGATTTCCTGGTAATGAGCCTTTATATGTGCAAGAGCAGGCCTCCAAGAAATCTCAATTAAGCCTAAGGAAGAGTGTTTTGGACTGACCCAGCCCCACAGGCTGCAGGGATGTGTGAGTGCCTGCTCCACACTGGGTTCTCCCTCCCTGCCCATGGACAGGCTCAGGACTGACCCCTCCAAACCCGATTTGCCCCCTGCTAACTCTGAGTGCTTCACTCTGCTTCCAGCCTGGGCTCTGGGAGCCTCAGGGCTTCAGGTTCCCCTCGTGTCAGGGTCTCTAGAACAAATCTGGTCTCTTTACTCCACTGGGGCCCCAGTTCCTGAGAAAATGGGACAGCTTCTGCCACCCCTGCTCTGCAGGAACAAGGGCTCCAAGTTCACTCCTGATGCTGCCCATGGGAGTTATAAATTGCCCCCATGTGCAGACCAGGTGATTCCTCAGCAGATAAAGCTGAACACACCTTGCTACACCTCAGAACTGTTCTGTGATCTTGGAGAAAATCAGGGACAAAGTTATACCTGCAGCAGACACATTCTGGAGGGTTTCCCTCTTTGTTTGGATGTAAAAGCTATGGATGCCACTAGATTTTCCCTGTCAATTCTACTTTATCTGATTTTCTTGTATAAATAGTATTACACCACACTGACAACTGGTAGGTGCCACACAGGAGCATAAGTGGACAAAAAGCTTGATTAGCCACGGTCTTGTGCCTTGTGTAGTCACTCAGGCAGCCTACAAGGCCTCTGTGAAATACTAATAACCCAAAAAAGTGAATTTTTCACCAGTCCTTCGGGGATAAAGGGCAAGATGTTGCCTTTGATAGATGTCTATCTGTGTGGCACAAATCACACTATGTAGGTGAGTAATTCTATTTTCATTTTTTGCCTGCTTTTGTGTATAGACAAGTTTTATGCAAACAGGCTCTCAGCACACCCAGCTCTAGTAACTACCAACCCCCTTGCTGCTTTCCAGTTACATTTAATAGAGACCTAAAACCATGCAGTTATGAGAAATTCTGTGCAAATCAGTAACTCTAGTATGGGAAAGGGAGCTAAAGCTCAGCCCAGGAGTCAGCTGGCCAAGGGGCCAACAGCAAAACCAAGGCTGTGGAGAGTGCTCAGCCACAGGAGGGAAGCACAAGGGACCAGGAATGTGATGTGTGCATGGGACACAGGACATGGTTAGAACTCATTGCTCAGCCTGGAGAAGCCTTCCAGGTCCTGAAGAAGCTACAGGAAAGATGGAGAGACCTTTCACAAGGGCCTGAGTGACAGGACAAGGGGGAATGACTTCACACTGACAGAGAGTGGGTTTAGGTCGGAGTTAGGGACAAATCCTTCCCTGTGAGGGTGCTGAAGCCCTGGCACAGGGTGCCCAGAGCAGCTGTGGCTGCCCCTGGATCCCTGGGAATGTCCATGGCTGGGTTGAGTGGGGCTTGGAGCACCCTGGGACAGTGGCAGGTGTCCCTGCCATGGCAGGAGGTAGAAAAGGATGATCTTACAGGTCTCTTCCAACAGAAACTGTTCTGTTATCCTACGGGTCTCCGTGCCCATGGCACAGTTGTTTTAGCAATGTGAGGAACATGAGGTACAATGTGATTATACAGAACTATGATGCCCTTTCAAAACAAAAACCTCACCCTCTCTGCCCAAAGAAATGCAGCTTAGGACAATACAGCAAAGGAAAAAAACCTGATTCCTTCACAATTCTCTTCCCATCCCAGCACCGCGGCTGGGAAAATAAAATCCATCGCTATTGTACATGACATGTAAAGAAAAAAATGCAACAGCCACATCTGGTATCATTAATACTTTAGCAGACTTCCTATTTTTAAATTAGTACCATTCTGCAAGCAAAATGACAGCTCCTCACAGCGCCTGTGAATCTGCACAGCACAGACACAGCCCCGGCAGCCACCGCTGCAGCTGCAGACAGGGCTGACAGCATTTCAGAGCGCTCACACCAGCACAGCCTGCTTCTGCTGGGGGCCTGAAATGCCAGGCTGGCATTTTCCAGGAGTTTTTCCAGGTGAAAAGCGAGCTAATAAACTGCTCAGCAGCGAGTGCTGCCAGAGGGGATGGGAGCACATGAGGGGAGACACCTGCGGCTCCGCGGAATGGACCAGGTGCGCCCGTAACATTTCCTCAGCGCTGCCAACGGGACACAGGCAACAGGAAACCAGCTGGATTTATAGGTCAGCTTAATCAAGCTTCTGCTGAGCCCTTCCAGCTCCTGTCTGCAGAGCCTCAGCTCAGTGCAGGGCTGTGCTACCACAGCTCCCACTCGGAGCCCTGGGCAGGGGGAGCTGCCCCCTGCACACAGCTGGAGCTCAGCCTGACTTTCTGTGTTTCTTCTCAGGGCTGAACACCTGGAAAACGTGCCAGGAGCAGAACAAATCACAGAGTGTGCCCTGGCTGTGCTCAGGCAGGAAGGGAGCAGAGCCAGCCCCGACCCTGGCACAGTGTGGCTGCTGGCTCCCCAGGCCAGTGCTCACAACATCAATGGCTCCTGCAGCACGAGCGAGCTGTGGTACAGACTTCAGGAAATAGCAGTCTCCTGAGGTAACCACAAGCTTCAAATTAGGCTCTAGGATGACAAAAAATTCTATCTGCCTGTGCCCTGACGTGTCTCATCCATCTCAGGGAGTTACCAAGGCTTCATCTACTCTGCTTACTTACGTCAATGAAATCAAGCAGGCTCCTGAAGCGACCACAGGAAGTTCTCCACATGTAGCTGAGGCATCTGGAGCTTTTCCCATTATTTAATTCTCGCTTGGTTGCTAATTCAAATCACCACAACAGAAAGCAGACATTTCTCAATCTTTCCTCAGGAGGGATTTACCCATGTAAATCCCATCGTGGAATAATGCCTCTGGACAAATTAAAAGATAAAACTTTCCAGTCTCATTGAGCACTTGACTTTTCTCAGGTCCTCTATCTCACTGCCTGTCTGGAACACCTACAACACTGCAAAATGAACCATCCAACAGTCACTGTGCTCTACATGGTGTGTTGTACATAAAAGCATTGCCCAAACTGACTTCTGCTGTGAGCTGCTACCTGCAATACATCTGTAGATAAAGAAATCAATGTACTGAGGAGGTCTTAGAAAGCCTCTGCTGAGAATTAATCTTTAAACCTACTGATGAATAGATGGAACACAAGGGTTCCAGTGTTCACCAAAATGACAGGTTTCAGAAGAACAAAACCCACCTAAACCGACAGGGCTCAGATTTTAATCTCTGAAATAAAGAAATGGATCTTTGGATAGAAAAATCCACCATCCACAGTTCCCACTTCTTTTAAGACCTTTGCACATCTGGACTTCTCCAGCCCTACCCCAGCTGCTGCTGTTTTGCCCAGACTCAATTCACTCTTGCTCAGCTGTGCTACCTGGAAAAGACAAAGTGGTTGTATATCCTAGTGAGCTTCCAGATGCTTCTTTTTTATTTTCCCCCAGTTCCTCTTCATTGTAAAGTAGGATATTAGCCCTCACTTACACACCCAGTTAATTACAGTCAGAATGGAGGATGCATCTACCAGACCCTGAGCAGGTTCTTAAGCTTTGTTACCTTTCTAAAGATAGAGATTTCCAAAGGAAAAGAAGTCTGATTGCATGATGCTTAGTAAAACATGGCATGTATTACCCCTGTTCATCTTCCTTCCTTACTCCATTTCCAGTTACTGGTTTGTGTATGAAGCTGGATAATGAAGTGCAAGTCCCACTATGGACTGTGATCAGGCTCTCATGAAACTGCTGCTCAGCTGAGCTTTTAAAAATGAAACAAAGCAAACCCAAAGCTACAGTGATTGGAATTAGCAGGGAAAAATATCCTATCCATACCTCAGCTGAAACCAAACTGACAACACCATAAGCCCATTGCTGACCAAGGGAAAACCTTTTCAACATGATAATTCTGGAACTCTCCTTTTTGGTACTAGATTTAGCATATCTGGACCCCAGTACTTCCTGCAGAAGGCTATACACACCACACAGCGAGCAGACAGACCACAGAAACTTTGAACAAGTAGATAAAACAACTAAAAATCCACAATCTTGTGTTTGCAGAGGAGCCTCAAAAATCTGGGGTGCTCATGGCTATTGCGATTTGCCCTGTGAAGAGATAAAAACCCATTGTGTCAGAAGGCAAAGCATCATTAGGGGCAGCTTCCAGGGATAAAGCCCAGTCTCCCTGGACAGCCAGACACCTCCCTGACTTCCCAGGGACCAGTTACCGGGTCAAACCAATCCATTAGGGCTGAGCCTGGTGCTCGCAGGCTGCCGTGCCCCGCTCGGCTCCTGCGGCGCGCTGGCACCGCGGGCCCCTGTGATGTATTTTTGCTGTCAGCGCTGAAATAACACGGAATGCGGCGGAGCGGGCCCCACCTGCCGAGCAATATGTTCCCGATCCCTCAGGCAGAGCCGTGCGCTGCTCGGCGAGGAAAAACTTCCTCCCACCCGGCACATGGCAGGGCAGGGAGAGACACTCACGGCCCACCCAGGGACGGGGGCGGCATTGCCACCGGCAGCACCCCCGCCCCGCTGGCTGTGACAAGAAACTGCCTCCTTCTCGTGTATGCAAAAAAATAAAAAGAGAAAAAGGCAGAAGAAAAGGGGACGAGGAAGAAGGGAGAGAATCGCAGCCTGTTAATCACATACATCATTACCGCAATTGGCTGAGAAGTTGGCTCGTTGACGATTGATTCATGAGCTCCTGGCGCAAGCCAAGAAAAGGGGAAAAGATGGAAATCTCCTTATTTATTTATCTGTAATACAGCAGGAGGCTCTCCTGAATGCTGGTGGTCCCACAGCCAGGCTGACCCTCGGGAGGCTGCTCTCTGCCTGCCACAGGAGCTCTTCCCAAAGAGATCAACACCATCACCCTGTACCCCTCTAGCTATGTCAACACAGACAGGAATCAGCAGCAAGGGGGACCAGGAAATTCAGGACTCTTGGGCAGCTAATTAATATGATTAAGGTGAAGCTTTTTATTGTTTATATTGCACACATATTTATATATTCTACAAACTACTAAGTACACGCTTCTTGAATGGTGTCTTTGTCTTGTTCACTCATTTTCTGCCTGCATTTCTTAGAGTATGTGATTGGTTACAGCCTAGGTGTTTCACAATCTTGTTATCTAGCTTTTGCAGTCTTGGTAATCAGTTTCTCAGCTTCTTCTTTCTTAATTTACTACAATTTATATTTCAGTAGCCTTGCCGAATTCTTGAAACTTTAATAACAAACTTAGAATCAGGCTGGCTGGTGCACACCATGGCCTAACCCTTGCAAATACCCTGCAACAACAATGCAATAAATATATTGCAACAGCCCAGCCTCTCCTGAGGAGGGGAGGGCTCCAGTTTGTGCTGGAGCCTGTGCCAGCAGCAGCAGGTGAATGCAGATGAGGCTCCTGCTCGCTCGTGCGGCATCGCTGCTGCGCCAGCGGCCCGAGGTACCTCGGAGAGGCAAAGCTCTTCCAACCCTCAGCACACACAGCAAATGGAAAAGGATGAGCTCCATCCCATCTGGTGAGCCAGCTCTCTGCAGGTCACATTAAACAGCATAATTAATAGTTTTAGGCTAAATACGTGCAGCCCTCCTGTTCCACCGCAAATAATGCTTTCAAAGAGCAGCTGAATTTGGGGTTTTTAACTGCTCCATGGCCACTAAGACATAATCTTAGTGAAAATTACTTTTTCCTCTCACACCAATTTTACTTGGAAAGAGATTCACTGTTTCAGAACTGCACTTTGTGTTTCATACTACAACAGAACAATTATTGAGATTCATCTCCCCAGCAGCAGGTTTTTTGCTGTGCCAAATTTCCTATTAAATAGATTCTTCTGAACTTTCAGTAACTGCTGGCTGCATTAAGTTGTATTATAAAATGAATCCAAACTAATAAACAGTTATGGCTATTTTTTAATGTGGAAAAAGGGAGTAAATTTCATAAAAGAATAGCCATGAAGTATGGACAATAAAGTCCTTTACCCCTGCAGCTATTCTTCCTGATATGATTTATACAGTGGGACAGTCATAAACCAAGAAAGCAATAATATCAGAGGTTTTTAATGTTTCTGGGGTTTGATACTCAAACATTCAAAAGTTGTTTGCAGTTTTATTCATTTGCTTACACATCTATATAGGAAAACTAAAAATCTGCTGCAGCAGTGCAGTGCTGAGCATGTACACCAGGGAACCACATCAGGGAACAGCCTGTGCAGTCCCACTGCTCCTGACCACTGCAGATGGCATTTCCCCACCTGTACAAGAACCTTTACACAGCCTGGGTGGGTTCTTCCTTCCCAGGACTTCACAGCTGGAGTGCACACACAAGAATGTCCTACTTACCACAAGTGTGCACGTCCTTGTTCATGTGAGCAGGGATTTCCAGCCAGCTCACCAAGAGCTGACACATGGGAACACCCTTGAGGCATCTCAAAACATTGGCCACACCAAAGGCAGGGTCCATGCCCTAGGGAGGTGATACCTCATGGACAGTGATTGTAAAATCTCTGCCTGAACAACCTGCCCTTATGCTGAGCTGGATGGGCTCTGATTGCAAGGTTTGGACTTTTTAAATGACACCAAAAAGAGCAATTCTGATGGTTCCTCCTTTGGATACCCTCACTCAAACACCATAAAACAAAATGAGCTGGTCCCATTGGCTCCCAAAGCCATGTTAAAGCCCATGTTAAAGACTTATGGACACTGCTAATCTGTGACAGAACCAGGAGGTGAAATTAGTCCTGTCAAACCATCTGCCAGGCCTGAGAGACTTGCATGATATTTGGGAAATGTGTGCACCTGTCCCAAGTCCCAGACCATCCAGACTTGGCCAGCAGCTGGGTAAAACAGGATATGACACTTCTGGTGAAAAGGCCAGAGGAAGAAAAGGCTGCTAATAGAGACAGGTTAATTCAGAAATTCCCAGTAACAGCCATTTCAAAATCCTGGTACAAAGGACCAGCCCAGAACAGAAGGGAACTGACAGAATTCAAACTACACAGGGGCTGTCATGGGGAGTTGGGCTTCAAAATCTCTGTGTTTTGGTTCACTGTTAAACTGCCTTCTTTACCCTAACAGCTCTCCAAGAGGTGTTTGGGGGGAATAGAAAGCCAGAGGTGGAGCAGAGTGTGAAGGTGTCCCAAGGAAGCTGTGTCACTATAGGACATGAAACAACACAAGCTCACACTGCTGCTCTCAAGGTGAAGAAAAGGGAAGTTTATTTTCTGACTCTAACATTTAGATTTTTCCAAAAGTGACAGTGGATTGGACAGTGACAGTGCCACCTCTCCAATGACACTGGACAAACCAACAGTCCATCAAATTTCTCCTCCTCCATAAAGAATGCAAAACAATGAATTATTTACAGAAGTGTGTGAGAAAGTTTACTACAAGAATGTAAACATCAGAAGGCTTAGAAAGTCTTAAAAAGCCAGGGTGACACAGCTGGAGAGGCCGTCTCCCAGGATGGATCAGCATGACTGGGCTCACAGTGGCTCCAGAGCTGCTCTGTTCTGCCAGGAGAACTCCATGGTTCCCTCATCATGCTTCTCTCCAAGAAAACACTTGATGCATTTCCCTCTCCCTTCTCTGTCCATGTTTCTGCATTTCACAGCAGAAACATGGGCAGAGAAGGGAGAGGGAGAACTTGAGCTGGAGACCATCTCTGCAGCCCCCTGTGCCATGGACACAGAGCCAGAGTGGTGCCTGCACTTCAGCACAGGATGTCAGGGGGAACAGGAGGGCTGAAAAACACCCAGCTCTGGCCAAGGCAGCACAAGGCAGGCTCTGACAGCAGCTTCTGACTGACACAGACCTTGTGGGGCCAACAAAGTGTGCATTCAGCACTGAGCTTTGGCCATTTCTGTGCTCAGTGCCTGCCCAAGGGCCAGAGCCCACAGTTCAACAAACAGCTCTGCCTACTGTCCATAAGAACCCTGACAAAGGTTTTGGTTAAGTTTGTATGTGCCAAAATTTGCTGCTTTTTCAAAGTAAATGTTTTTCACAGAAGAATCACAGCAGAGTTGAGAAAAATGTTGAGAGGCTCTGGAGAAAAAAATAAATGGATTTTGCTTTTCCTTTAATGGTTTAACTGGTTTTGAAGACTGTCAGCAGAACAGTTAACTGATCCTGATTTGCTCCTGGGATAGGCATGGGATGATCTCACAATCAATCTACTGCAGTTCCAGAAAGGATGCAGGTTGTTCAGGAAGCAGCCAATTCTTTTCTCCACTCCAATTTGATTCCAGGTCCCTCTGTGATTTGATTCCAACCCCTCTGTCATTTGAGGCAGTTCCTGGATGCTCTGCCCTGATCAGGCAGCACAGGGACTGATGGCTGCACCCCCTTCAATCCCTCCCAAGCCATCCATACTCACATTCAGCCCTCCCTGGTCTCAAAACAAGCACTGCCCTGTAATTTAATTATCACATAGAAGGTTTTGATTGAGGAACAGTAGGAAGAGGAGCAAACACAAACTTTGTCCAGGAGCACAACTGCCAGGCCATGTGTGAATTTACACCACAAACACCCAAACCCCTGGATGTCAAACAAGAAGCAAGTCTGGATTCACAGAAGGAGCCAGACCAGCCCACACTGGGTTTTTGTGTTAAATACTCAGGGTTTTATGTAAAATACACTGGGTTTTTGTGTTAAATACTCAGGGTTTTACGTTAAATACACTGGGTTTTTATGTTAAATACTCAGCCTTGTATTTCAGGACAGAAATCACTGATAGTGTCAACACACTAGGTATGGTTAAAGATGTAGTCAAGCTTTCTAAATTTCACAATTTGTGTATCTTTAATGCAGGATGCATTCATCTGTTCAACTCTTCACCTGCCTTTACAGCTCCCTCAAAGCTTGTATGTTTAGACAACCTCCAAAAATAGCAGAGGATCTGATTATTTACCATCTCCACCTAGCCATGGTTAACAAAAATGGCAAAGCTTTTCAATTTTCAGGGAGGGAAGAGCCTGCTGTGCCCTCTCCAAACACTGACAGACACTAAGAGGCCCCTCAGTTGGTTTAAGCAGATTTTCTGAAGTCACCACGTGTACAAAAGGAACATATGCAGGGATAGAGAGTGAGTGTCCCCACGGCACTGTCATATATGCCAAAGCTCTACAGATTATTAATACATGGGCTTGCCCCCTTCAATCTACAAGAGCTCTTGTAATGCCTCAAATTAATTGGAGGAGAGTGCAGCAGCTCCAAAGAGATGATTAAGATCAATTATTAATTCCTCTTCCTATTCTTTCCTCTGTATTAAACTTGAAGATAAGAATCCCACTAATGAAACAGCAACTATAATAAAAAAAATGGTACAAAACTAGCTCTTTAATAAAAAAATAATTAGAGGAAATAATTTTTGCCTGTTCTAAATTCCTGAGTGAGACCATCCTGTTGCAGTCAATATATATGAAAGAAATATAATCCCACTTTTTCTTCGAAGTAAAGAGATGCTATTTTCTGTTCTCTCTTTTGGGGAAAATAAGACAAGTGGAGTTTCAGGAGAGTGCCCTCAAGGAGTTCAAGAGTAGCAGAGAATGCAGGCAACAAAGGATGAAAGGTATCTGTTGTGTGTGTGCATGTCTGAGAAAAGACCAGGAGTCTGTGGATGCATGTGGTGGCTGAGGAGGTGTTTGTTTAAGGTCTGTGTTTGCTGGAGTTCTCTGGAGGATCAGAGAGTGGGAATGAGAGATCTTCACATCCTAACCAAAGAGCCAGAATGTGCAGGACATGAAGCAGGAGTGGTGCTGAGCTGGTACTAACAAACAGAAACAAAGAACTGAGAGGTTAAAAGTGTTCTAACTAAAATCCTCTTTCCCTTTCAACTGCCTGAGCTTTGGACTTTTAATCCCAAGAGCTCTCCACTTTTCTACTACGTCTCCTAGGAAAACCAGAGCAGTCTGGATCTGATATCCCTGAAAGAGAAAAAAAAAAAGAAAAAAAAAAAGAAAAGAAAGCAGCCAAGAACTAACCAAACAACCTTTCAAAACGTTTTGTACAACCTAACGAAGCAAATGGGACACAAGCAGAAGGCTTTTCCCCCTCCTCCCTTGCAGGTCACCTTTATCCATGACACACAGCAACAAAAGCAGAGAAATGAAAGTTAAGGCCAGCAGGCTGTCCTCAGCTCATCCTGCTGGGCTGTGGGGCTGCGGGGCGCTCAGATTAATGTGGATGTCACACAGCATATGCTGCAAAAACCAGGCACCACAGGACGTGTGAAGAATGGAGGGTTCAGGCTCTGGGCACTCTTATCAAGGTAAAGCTCACAGACCTGAAATGCTTCATCTCCATGGATTCAGACCTTTGTTACTTGGATCTCTTCCCTCGGATTTGCAGGCTGGAGCACTGTGGCCATGGAATTTGTGCATCTGGCTTGCCTGTGCACGGGAATTATGCAACTCTGCCTGAGCACTGCTGCCTTTGTTTTTGAAACAACACATTCATCCTAGGTATGGTGAACACACTGAGATCCCCCAAATCTCTGATCTTCACAGTCAGGTGCACAATACAACACAAAGCTTTTGCTTTTGTTTTGATTTTTTATCTTACAAAGCAGACAAAAGACTTTTCAAATAAGCAGAACATTAAAAAGTGACATGTTGTGCAAATGCAAAAGCAAATTATTGGGAGGAAAGCCCAAAGTACAATGTGAAAACAAGCAGAATTTAGTGTAAAAACCTTGTTTTTCAAGATGTTTAGTGCTTATCAGAAGCTGAGAGCTACCAAAGTACAAGTCTTCATACATTTCACAGAAGGGCAGCAGCTGCACATGTAAAATGACAAGAACTCTTGTCACCTCTAGGTCAAAATCCATTTCAACAATATCTCAACAGCTTAAATCTGTTGTAACTATAGTATCAATAACTGGAATATCTACACAGTAACTCTCCAAATCACGAGCTGTGCTCAGAACTGTGCACAGAAGTCACAAGTGAACAGCTGAAATGATCCCCAGAGATGAAATCAAAGCAGAAGGAAATCAAACATTGAGGGCTGGCTCGTGGCACCCGGGTTCCCTGTCGGGCAGCAAAGCCAGCCCTGCCCCAGCCCTGCTCCAGGCTCCTGCCCTGGATTTCCTGCAGCAGAGTTGGGCAGGGACTCCATCCACCTTTGGCAGCCAGCAGAGCCCTCCAGCAGGGCTGCAGGAGATGGGGAAACAGAGCAGCTCCGAGCCCTGGAGCAGGAGGAGGAGCAGGGCTGAGCTTCTGCTCCTTTCCCAAACGCTCCCAGAGCACCCACAACTGACCCTGCTCCCCATGCACTGCCAGGAGACTCAGGTTTTCTTTAAACAGCAGCTCTTGGCAGCTTATAAACACTATCAGAATGTATTCCTGCTGCATTCAAGATGCCCCAGCAAACCCTGAGCTCCCTAAGACAGCAAGAGGATGCTCCCTTAAGTCTTAATTACAGGACCAGCAGTCCTTGTTTCTAGGGGCAAGGCCCCAAGCAGGCTGGGAGCTCTTCCTGGGAGCTGCTCTGCCCCTGGCAACCTCCACAAGCCCTGCTGGAGGGGCTGGATCTGAATTTGCAAACAGACAAGTCCTAAATAAGAGAAAGGAAAAAGGAGTAATGCAAACTGAATCTCAACCCCCACAATCCTTGTTAGCCAGTCCTCACGTTGGAGAGACTTTATATCCACACATTTTAAGAAATGTAAAGGGAACCATAAACCAAATTCAATTTAATTGGGTGCTCTCCTGACAGAACAGTTATTAATAAGATTGCATTGTACAAACCTCTGTGAAATCCCAAATGCAGTCAGAGGCACCCGCTAAAACATTTAACACCCAGCAAGCAACATGCTGCTGGATTGATGCTCCTCTCCTTTGCTCTTCCCCCTCCAATTCTCTCTCTTCTTTTATCCAATTATCAAATTAAAAAAAAAAAAAGAGGCAAAAAACCAGCTCATCTCGAACAGCTCCTATAAATTATTCACATGATATTACAGTGTATGTCAGCAGTCTCACAGTGTTTAAAAAACTTAACTACAAGCCAATTAAAATGTAAACTGAGAAAGACGGATTGGGTTGGGTCGCTCTGGTGTGAACTTGAGCAGCTCATAACAATACACACAACTTCTAGACCTGCTAATTTGACAGCTACTTTCATCAGCAGGCGTGTTTTCTCCCCTTCTTTTTTTTTTTTTTTTTTAATCCTGTATTTCTCAGAGGACAAGCCAGTCCATATCCAGCAGAGAAACCCTCAGGGCCCCACAGTGCCCTGCAGGCACTCACAGGGGTCTGAGCTACTTCCAGGATTGCACAGTGGAAAAGGGACAAAGGAACCTTCCCCTTCTGCACACACCAGCTACTGACATTTTACATCTAAATGACAGCACTTCAAGTGACAGAGTATATTTCTTAAACAAAGCCACAACATTTTCACAAAAAATAAGAATACACTCTATTCTATTGCTACAGCAAAATAAACACCTTCCAAAAATGACATTTAGGATTACCCAGTGTGTGCATCTGTGTAGCAACACTGGACATCTGCCTAAATTGCTTAGTGCTGGACTGCTGAGTAAGCCAGGCACCAATTAGCTGTTACAGTGATAATGACACTAATTTTAATCTTCATGGGTTAATTACAAGAGCACCATGAAGTCAGACTGTGATCTCACAGTCAGAAGCATCAGGGAAAACCTCAAAACCTTAAAGCATTATAGACACAAGATCAATATTTAAGCAGGGAAATTTAAGGTTTTTCCAGCTAAAATCCTAATCAAGGAACCAGAACATTTGGATTTCATTGTGACCCATGGTACTGGGACAATGGGCCATCACAAACCAGCCATGTCCCTCATCCCTGCAGGGAGAGGATGGTGGATGGCCGGGTGGGAGAAATTAAACTGAAGGCACTAAAAATGCAATTGTTACTGTTCTCTCTGCTGCTTAAGAAAGGGGAAAGCTGGCACCACCAGAAACTGAACTAATCCATGCCTGACACACACCCCACACACCCACAGGGTCTGGCCTTCCAAGCCCCCCCAGATCCCAGGGTCAGCAGCCAGAGGAGCAGCCAGGCCCTGTCCCCTGCAGGCAGCCAGGCTTGTACCAGGTGGAGACAGCAGCACCAACCTGTGCTGGGCTCCTGGCGTGGGAGGGAGCAGGATGGAGGCCAAGGCTGCCCTCCCTCCCCTCACTGCAGCAATCCAGGGTGAATAAATCCACCAGCTAAAGAACAAATACCAAGCAGGAGCACGTCCATTAGAATGACATTGTTCCAAGAGTGGTGAAAGGAAAGAAAAAAGCAATTTTTTGTAGAATAACCAAAGTTTTGTTGCAGCCAAGAGTACTGTAGTTCCTTGCTTGAAGATTTCTACTTTCAGCATTTTAATATTTCCATTTAGGGGGAAAAAACCACATTTTTATATCCCATTCTTAACCTGAACTAGAGCTTTAAGCAATGTATTTCCTGGAAGATCAACCAACTCAGCCTGCCCAAACAGCCCTGTCTGCAGAACTGAGGGGGCACAAAGAGCATGGAAAATCTGAGCCTGAGCACCTCTCTGCTCAGGACTGAGGCACAGCAACAGATGAACACCCAGAGAGAAAAGCTCCCTCTGCTCTGAAGCTGCCTGCTGAATGCTAACCAAAGATGGCAGAGAAGTTTTGCTCCAAATGTTCTGTATAAAATGGGAAATGAGAAACAAAGCAAGAGCCATTTTTTGTTCATCTCTCACAAAAAAGAAAACCAATATAAGCAAAGCACTGTAACTTTTATATATAAACTCATGAAAATACATGGCCTTAATGTTTTTTTATCCCCCAATTCTCATATCTTAGAAGTTGCATGCGATAACTTTTTATAAATTAAAGCACTTTGAAGATGCAGTGAAACTACTTTCCAAAAGAAAATAACAAGAAAAATAGGGAGCAACCTTTGAACACTCTTAAATCCTCATTTTTAGGATGTGTATGAGCCAGGAATAGAATCACCTAACAGGATTCATTTTTACTGATTCAAGTCATGCCATGATTGTAAATTCTGTGCTGGTCAAACAGCTGGAGGAGTTCTCATTTCAGGCCCAGGAAAAAGGGTTTTATTTCTACCAGCATTCATTGTGCAGTTTTTCTTTCTGCAAGGCATCGAGAAAATGAAGGGAATTAGGATGTGGCATCTGAAATGACAGTTCCCTGAGAACACTGTTTTCTGTGTACCTGAATTTGAGTTTTTCTATTGATCTTTCCTGCCTTCCCTAATTCACCTCCATTCTGGTGCTGACAGTGCTGATCATACCTGTCATCTCCAGTTCTTCTTGATCCTGTATGAGGATCTGAAATTCAAGACCCTAAATCCCAACAATGGAAGTGCTCACTGCATTAATAACCACATGCCAGAGATGCTCTTCTGGCACTGGCAGAGCTGAGCAGAGGCTCAGAGAGCTCCAGGCTGCAGCTGTACATTGTTTTCACTGTTGCTTATTTGAATGAGGGTTTTTCCTTCCCTTTTTTGAGGGCTTGGCATCCTTCTTATCAGTCTGCTGCTAAAGAGATGCTCTTCTTTCACTTCCCTTTATATAGAAAAAATACTGGATTCTGGAAAGTATCTTAATCACAAATGCTACAAGATCCTGGTTTTGAGAAATTTGCATTTTCCTCATTCACCCTCTTTTATGCTAATTATTTTATAACACTTGTGGAGATTTTACCAGCCCCATCATCCCACCTTATTTAGATATCCAGTCCCTGAGAAGCAACAGATATCCTAAATTTATCCACAGGAAAGCTGTGGTGCCTCTGTCCCAGCATTCCTCCCTGAGAAATGCCTTAAGAGCAAATTTCCTACTTAAACCAGCTCATTACAGTGGAAACCATTCTCTTATAATTGATCTTATCTCTGTGTTAAACACTGTTAGCATCACGTCAACCCTCCAGTATGGTCAATTACTAGATAATAGTGCCCACTTCCACATATCTGATTGCTGAAATGCAAAGATCAATAATTAACAGAACAGAGCCCCATTAAGTGCTGCCTCGAGGAATGAATAAAGGAAATTACCCCACCTACTTCCTTTGCTGATTCTGAGGATACCAGACTTAAAAACACCCAAATTCACTGGTGCTTCAGGAAATTTTTTCATCCTCAGCTCTACCTTGACCAGAATTTCTTGGTTAATATAAAACAAAACAAAACAAAACAAAAAATAAACAAAAGTCACAAACCCTCCACAAACAAACAAACAAACAAACAAACAAACCACAAAACCCCCATTCCATTTCTTATATTTATGTTACCTCATTTTAAAAAAAAGCAACTAAGTTCTCCCTGCTCTGTTTGAATGTTCATGATCTCAGGACTGACTGCAAGTTCCTTCACCTATTTTTTTTTTTTTCACAACTGGATACAAACTTTGGGCTTCCTTTTCTCCTTTTCTGCTTTCTTTCCATTTTGGTGGGTCCTGGTCCAGAGGTTTTACACACACAGCTCAAGATTTCAGTTTTTACTCTCACCTGTTCTTTTTCCTCTGTGCCTCTGGGGCTGGGTCACAACACAGGATACAAAAAATACATCAGCTTTACTGGCTAAATTATAATATTGATTAGATATCTAAAGTGGACATCAATTCACTACCTTAACTAATAAAAGCAGACAAAAAATCCAGAATGTCAATTGTTCTTTGAGACAAGTGATGTGCCTCAGGAAAAGCTAATTTTAACAATTTTAACATGTTGTCAAGGTTAAGCAGGAGGCAGAAAATCTCACACATAAAATATATTTACTTGCACTGCAAAACCCCACCCCATCTCCTGGTACTTGTTTTGTCTCTCCAAGTCATGTCACAAAAACTTGATCACTTCAATAAAAGAACTTTTTACAGAGTGAGTAATTAGCAAATTAGCCACTCAGCCTGTGCCTAGAGTTCAATGCTAAGTGGAAATCATAAGCAGTGTTTTCCAAGAAAAACCTAAAATACCTGATTTCTGTCTTGCTTATCCAGATATGGACTCAGGAATGGTGAAATTCTAGGGGACTTGGGTTTTTTCATACTGCTGGCTAGCAAAATTGTTTGATTCAGCACAGTTTGCATTGTACAACAAGGTTTCCATCACCTCCATAGCCCCCATGTACTTAAAACCAGAGCACTGTTAAGTGTGGGGTTTGGGTTTTTTTTTTAATTTGTAATCTCAGTTTCACTGTTCAAGGCCTGCACAGTAGGAAAACCCTCTTCTCTGAGCTGAAGGAAATAAAAGGTGTATATTTGTACACTCCTTGGATGCTAGAATAACTCAGGGACACTCAACAGGAAAGTTTTTCACTCTTTCCAAATACTTTACAATGCTGCTTTCTGAATTTCTGAGGACTCACAGAAAACATCCCTTACATTGGTAAAAACCAGTGTTTTAGGAATCAAGAACCTGACACTTACTGGAAAACTCTGTTCAAGAGGAACCTACCATATGCAATTACCTCCAAAAGCCTCAAGCCAATTCTCCTGTTTTCACCTGGAAATCACAGCATTCTGCATTCTGTATTCACTGTTCTCCCCTTTGAAAGGAACTGGGCAGAATTCTGATACACTCACTGACCTCAGTGAAAGAAAATGCTTTCCTTATGGCAAAGACTAAAAATAAGTGTGGGGAAGTTCACTGGAATGTTCATACTCAGGTTATATATAAAAATCTGGCAAGAAATCAAACCTAGTCCACACCAGTTGCCCAGTGCTTTTATTTCCTTCAGCCTTTGGTGTTCTCCATTTTGCTCTATTACCCATTTTCTCACTCTGGTGTTGTTGCTAGCTTTTCTTGGAGCAGAAAATGGCAGCACCAGGACATTCACCAGAGCACTTTGGTGTTGCTGGGTCTCAGAATCACTGGGAATGTCCTGGAATAACAACCTTTGCTCTGTCCCAGTGGTTCCAGCCAGCCATGGGTGTTGAAAGCTGAATTCCTGGCTGGATCCATTCAGTCAGGTGAGTTTCAGTGACATGTTCTCAAGTGCTACACTTTCAGAAATCCATACAAATGGCATTGACTTGAGCTGGTCATTTTGGAGGAATTCCACAGGTGTGTGACATTCCTTTCCAGTCTGAGCCAAGGCACACACATGGATGGGCACCTACTTCCCACTCCTTCCAAAGCCATCCAGACATTTTTACTCTGAATACCAGAAAAAAGAAGTTTTCTCTGCTCACTACACACTTTCAAGCTGGTGGTTTGTGCCAGAATTGCTTTACCCACTTTTAATTGCCACCAACATAAATGTCAAATCCTGTATTACAAGCAATGAGTCACGTCTGTGTTAATGACAAAGAAAATGCTTTATGGAGCAGATTCAAAGCTTGCACAACACCTAGATCATCTTTTTTTTTTTTTTTTTTTTTAATATGCTAAGAAATGTCTGTGGTTCTGGACTTTTCAAGAAAAGATCAGCAGGGCTTCAACAATAATTGCTTGAGACTATAGCTTATTCTTCTGTATTGCCAAAAAGCTGTTGAAATCTGCTCTCAATCAGTAATGTCTCCCTTAAGGAATGGGGGGAGAGAAAGGAGGGAAAGTAAAGATCATGTTTTTGAAGTTCTCTGCTTTTAGCAAGTTCTGTTCTATTTAATAGCTTCCAGAGTCAAGAAGGTCTCAGGTAGACCTGACTTACCTAACCACATGAGCAATTAGTTCCTCCAGACACTGTGTCTGTTGTAATGTAGTTCACTTAACTTCACATGGTGAATCAGTTCACTTTGATGGTGTTTTTTTTCCCCTTCCCTCCTATTATTTCTCTTCCTTGTCTCTCAGCAGCTGCCTGTCTTGACACCTGACCTCCACTTGCTCCATGGATTGACTGTTTCAGGCACTGTTAGGGAATTCAAATCTCTGCCCATTCCCTGGAGAACCTGAACACACCCCCAGGTCCATTGCAAAATCCAGGTCTTGCAAATGCAAAAGGAGAGCTGCTTCCCTTGGCTTGGTTTAATTTAAGTTTGATTAAGAATGTGATTGCTGTTTCCAGCATGGACTAAAGGGAGCCATCAGTTTCTGATGGATGCTGCCTGGGCCCACAGTCACAGCTGGTGCTTTCAAACACAGCTCAAAACTTATAAAACCCAGCAAAACCCTGCCTGACCCAGCAACAAAAATTAGCACAAAAAGCTACTTCCCATTCTTTGATTTACGTTAAAGTCAAATATTTCGATAGTCTGCCTAATTGGTCTGGGCTTTTGGCATAAAACCCAGATATTAAATAAACAGGAAATAACACCAACAACATTCCAGCAAACAAAGGGCGAGCACAGCTAATTGAACTGTTTGCTGAAGAATCAGCACACACAGAGCCGTGGCAAAGGGAAGATGCTGCCAAGTACTTGTCTGCATTGTATAAAAATGTCACTCAGGCCCTTGAGTGCCATTTCCTTTGTCACCTGCTGTGCCTCACAGAGAGTACCTGTGCTACAGCTCATCCACTTGTCACTGCATCTCCAGTCAATTAGGCCTACTCTGGCTTTTCTTTTTGAAAGCTGTGCAAATTTATATTTGTTTCCTTGACTATCACCATAATAAGACTTGTTTAAGGCCTGTGTTTTCTTCTTGGTAAAAAGAAAAGCTCAAACCTCAGAATTTTCCTGATCTTCATTTTGAATTGATCAGCACTTGGAGATGGCACAGTGAATGTCTACAGGCCTCCAGTTAGATGATGGCTACCTCCCATGGAATCACAGACTGCTTTGGGTTGGAAGGGACCTTAAACTCATCCAGTGCCACCCCTGCCATGGCAGGGACACCTCCCACTGTCCCAGGCTGCTCCCAGCCCTGCCCAGCCTGGCCTTGGGCACTGCCAGGGATCCAGGGGCAGCCCCAGCTGCTCTGGGCACCCTGTGCCAGGGCCTGCCCACCCTCACAGGGAACAATTTCTTCCTAAAATCTCACCTAAACCCATCCTCAGTGAGTGGAAGCCATTCTCCCTTGTCCTGTCACTCCAAGCCCATGTAAATCTCTCTCCATCTGTCCTGTGGGCTCCATCAGAGTAGCTCATATTGGTGTTCCTTCTGTGCTCCATGGGAAGTGCAAGGTGGAGTGAAGGGCCCTGGGGAATGAGGCACTCTTTGTACTGGTGGGGCTGGATGGATCTCAGTGCCTCACAGGGAATGGGAGTGGGAATGGGAATGGGCTGGACAGGCAGGGCACATCTTTCACAGCAGCTCTGCCCCTTGAATTTTTTAATTTTCCAGTTTAATGCTGGCACTGGAGCAATGCCACTGCATCACACTCCCCACTGAGACACCCAGCAAGATCTACAGAGAGAAACAGGGATTACAGTGCCTGGGACTACAGAGGGACTGCAGTGCCTGGGACAGGCAGCAGGGAAGGGAAGCTCATGTCCATGGGAATGCTCTGGATCCCAGCAATGACCCCAGCACAGCTCTGGGACCCTGCATCTTCCTGCTCCTCATCCACCCCATCTGAAGCTGGACTGCCTGACAGCAGCTCTGGAGACTCACCAGGCACACTGATAAAACTGCAGACATGGGAGATGAAGGACGAATTCAACTCCCTGCTCCTCATCTTAGAGAAAAGTAATACCTTTATAATTTGCCTCTACTGCAGAGAAATGTTGAGCCGGGTCTGACAGCAAATTTTCAATATATGATATTAAAGCAAAATCCTTATATCTGAATTCTTCAGAATGCTGCCAGGTTAACAATGCTCTGTTCATTTAACTCCAGCTGAAGTGTAATGGATCAATTTTCCATCTTTTCTACATGCACAGTGACTCTACTGCAATCTCAACAAGAGACTTCTGTTGACCCCAAGAGATGCTGCTTGCACTGGCAGCACAAGCAGCTAAACCCCAGCAAAGATGTTTTTTCTGGGATGTACTTGTTCTGATTTCAGTCATCAAGAGGCACTAATGCTGATGAAAACTGTTCTTCCAGCCTGTCCACCCATTCCTATCTGTACCACAGCATCTGCCCACACCTTGGGCAGTTTGTGGGGGCCACAGAACCAATGCCTGCAGAGCAGCTGCTTTGTGAAACAGGCAGCTCCAGGCCTGTCCTCACTAATGAAACACAAATGATTTCCAGGTACATTAATCAAGTCCTTTCAGGACCAGTTCCTGGTACTGCATTAACTTCTCCATGAGGGGCTGATTGCACAGCACTCACTCCTCAAGGAATGGCTGTGGACAAGAACATCAGCATCTCTGACTCTGTTCTCTCACTGCCGTGAGGAAGAGACAATTTGGAGAGATTATCAAAAACAGGTACCAAGAGACACTGAATCTCACCTGCATGATTTAATTCCAACCACTTTGGACCTTGTAATGTGGGCTACAGAGTTCCCATGGATTATGTGCTTCCAGCATGCTGAAGAAATGCACAATGTCATCCCTGAATTCCCAGTGCTTCTCCAAAGAATAACACAAACACTCAATAAAGCTCTTCTGCAGAAAATGGAAACACTGCTCTAGCTTGAAACCATTAGAGGGGAGGATGAACCTGGGATAGTGAGCAGGGAATTGAGTGATGCCAGTGCAGCCTGAAGTGGGATCTGCCATGATCTGCCATGGTCTAAAAACCTTTCCCCAAACAGGGCAAGTTCATGAGACACAAAGCAAAACAATGACAGAAAAGGGAACACTTCTTTGTAAACAAAAGCATTCCCCAGGAGGAAAAAACCCACCAGAATTTAACTGCAGGAGTATTTAATAAGAAACAGCCTGTTCCAGTCTCTTCTTCATTTAATTTAAAAGAAACATAAACCAGAGCTTTCCTACACAACACAATCATTCCCTCAGAAGAATCAGAATGGAATTCAGAGGTCACCCTGGAAAGCTTGGTTGTGGGAAGCTGAGGAAGAGGCTCTTGTCTGTCAGTGATCCTCGAGGAGCAGTTCCCTCCCTCGTGCCCAAATTGCAGGGTCCCCATGGCAGAGCTCCCCCAGCTCCTCAGCCCTGGCACAGACTCAGTGATCCTGTCAGTCCCAGCCATCAGCACCCACTGACAGCACCCAGCACCCAGAGAGCATCAGAGCAGGGCCTGCAGCCTGCCCTCAGACCTGCCCTCTGGCCAAGGCACAGCCTTCTGAAAGGATTTTCCACCCGGTCACTGCAGCGATGACAAGGACTCGGAGCAATGGGAGGGCACTGAGCCAAGCTCAGTTATTTGTCTAAAGCTATTAAACTTCAGGGCAGGCACTGCAGAGCACCCAGAGTGTCACTGCACACACTGACTCTACAAGCTACACAGAGTTCAGCCAAAAGCACACATGCATTTCTGATTGCACCAAAAAATAATAATATCAAAATGACTTCAAGGCAACCCCCCAGCCCAGCTTTACCTACCTCCATTAATCAGTTAGCCAAACAAATTCTCCTATTTTGCTACATCTAGTGACAGATTGCAGCGTGCTGGTAAAACCCACAAGGTTCTTACAAAGACCAGAGTGGAAAGAAGGAATTCTCCGGGCACCACAGCAGTTTGCACATCAGAAACCCAGGTGCACCCCAAATTGTGAGTGTGCCACAGGAGGAAGGCTGAGCTGTGCTGCTGCAGCCTGCTCTAACACTGACCGCCCCAAAGAGCCCCTGAGCAAACCTGGCAAGGAGCTCCTGCAACAACAAACCAGCCTTGCAATAAAAGCCATCTGCAAAAGTGCCAATTATCCTTCTCAAATGATTATGTTCCATCCAGTTTTGCTGACAAGCAAGTTATGCCACATTTTAATAGGCAATAAAATGTATTATTAAATAATTAGTAGCTAAGAAACAGAAATTAGAGGGCACTTCCTTTCACATACATCCCCCAGTACTTCAAACTATTGATTTAAAGGCAACTCGATCCTCTAAAGAGGACAAAATGGAACCTGATACAGCAGTTTACCAGGAGACAATTACAAGGCTAATGATTGTTCACAGAGAAATGAAGCAGGGAGAAATTCTAGAGAATTCCACCCTGGCTCTGTTTTGTCTGATCTGTCTCAAAATCCCCCAAAGAGCTAAAATTTCTCCAAACCTGTTCCTTGCTCTGAGCCCATTAATTACAGTGTTAAAGGTAAAGGAGTATTGATGTCTCTGCTCTGCTCCCTCCGTTCCCCCCCAGGTAACGGCAGCCCTTGCTCAGCCTTTAAGGTATGGCTGCACTAACTGAGAAAAGCCCCACTAAGACCAATTAAAGCCTTTACTAAGAGGCTGAAAAGAAGACAAATGGAGGCAGAAAGCCCGATTACAAGGAACCTTTGTACAGATGTAAAGCAATTAGAACAGTCTCAAGGGCTGGCCAGCGCAGTACCTGCTAGGAAAGGATTTTACAGCTTGTCTAAACTTGGAACAATCTGTCTCTCTCTCTCTTTTTGGCTGAGTGTAAAAGTGAACCCTGTATTAGTGTCATGTATCGCTTGATAGCTCCTATTGGTTTCCCTGAGCATGTTAAATCTGTAGTGCTGGTCCCAGATCCCTCGTGGATGACAATAGTGCTACACAGACAGCTCTAACTTACAAGGAAAGGAGATATGGCTGATGCTAAACCATGATAAAAACCAGAACCAACTCTTTCAACCTTCTCTGATAATGCAAAACCTTAGCATGGCTCAAATTTACTGCATTGTGCTGCATAATTTGGCTCAGAACGTGTAAGAAGTGAAAATGTTTGTACAGCCATGTTAATCATCAAAATAAATTCTGCAGTAGCTCGATTTAAGGCAGCTTCCAATCTCAGGCCACTCCTGCTTTTTCAGGGATAAAAATAAAAGCAAAAATACACGTCTAAGAGATGAAAAGTGACCAACCAAATGGAACCTGAGAAGTTCTGCAATACAGGTGCCCCACACCTGCAGCCCCCCTCAGCCCAATCTCCTCCTCCCCAGCCCTACAGAGGATTTCACAAGCCCAGCTGCCCAAATGCCAGCAGGACCTGCCATAGGCAGCTTCCTCCTAATCCAGCTGTGTTCTGGCTGCCTGGCTCTGGTGGGAAAGGCAGCACTGCTGGGAGGGTGATGCTGCCTTGGGCCCCCTCCCTGTACCTGCCCCTGCATCTGCTGGCACTGAGTGTGTGCTGAGAGCTCCTGGAGCCCCTGGGGCAGCACAGATACCAAGAAAGCACCAACACAAACGCCTCAAACACTTGGCAGGGATTTATGTGACAGTTCCTGCCCTGGGTACCTTCAGCCTTTGGCATCCAAAGGATGTAATGCAGCCCATAAATTTGTAGCCAAGTGTATTTCTGTCATACATGGATTTCTGAGGTGGAAAAAACTTGTCTTACATTCAGGTTATCATAGCAACAACACTTGGTGTTTCCACAGGGCAAGAGAACCCAGGGAGCCCCAAGAACAAAGCCACCCCTGCTCTGCAGAGGGGAAAGCAGAGGCTCCTGGAAAAAGCCCCTCCAGGTCAGCAGCCACACTTCCTGCACTGAATTAGGGTTCAGGCTACTCAGCCCACATGAAACAGGAATTGGAGGTTACTGCTCTGTGTAGGATTTGTTAGGATTTTATGACTGCCTCCCAGGGACTTTGCTTTTTCATCCCTAGTTCAGGGGGATGCAGAAGGGACACAGGTGTATGAGGGGACACAAGTTGCTGTAACCTGCTTGCTGCTCAGTCTGACCATGAACAAACCTTCTGAGGAAGCCTCTGTGAGGAAACATTTCCTGGCAGTTTTGGCAGAGATAAATAATGAAATGCAATGGGTTTAAGCTTTTTTACCTCCCATCACCCACACTTGGCTGTGTTAAAGACAACCCCTTGAAACTGCTCCCACAACCATAATTTCTAATAAAAAATTCAACATTTCTTAAATTAGGGATTTTTTTTTTCAAAGTTCTAAGTACCCAGCAGCTCCTGCTGTACTAAAAGGGGATGTCTTGTGACAGAATCTTAGCCACTGACCTGCTAAATTCTTTCAAAGTCTGATCTTTGCTAACGTGCCTAGATAAACCTGAGCTCATCTAAAAATTGGGTATCTCCTAAAAACAAGGTCCAGGTAAAAACAAAATGCAGTGATGTGGCACACTAGCCCTTCACACTTGAAATTCAGGTTTAGCAGTGTCTGGGGTTTCAGTACAATAAATCTGGACATGCATTATGGGAACCCTTCACATCACAGCCATGTCTGAGGGGTTTCATTGTAGACAAAACCAAGAGCAGCTGCTGGCCAGGTTTAAAAGTCTGTGCTATAAAAGCATCCTCAAACAGGCACCCCTGCCAAGCAGTCACTAATTCTTGTGGTGCTGAAGAATTCAAACACACAGGGATTATTTCAGAACAGTAACCCAAAACACAGTACACCAGCACATCATCTTTAGTGATGAGGCCAGCAGCATACCTTTGCTCTCTGAATTATTTAAGGGCACATTACTCACAGGCTGATCTTTGTACTGAATGGCAAAGAGGAGAGGGCTAAAGAGGGATCTCAATGCAAACCAAGCTGAGACCACTTAAAATCACTTTAGCAGGTGTATCACAGTACATTACAATGAGATTCCCCAAAGAAGAAACCCTCCATGGCAATTAACTCACCATGCATTGAATGTATGTTGAATTCAGCTCAGATTTAAAAACTCAAAAGATCACACACAAGGACTAAGTTCTTAGGAAAATACTGGATTACATCAATTACCTGCTTCATTGCCTGTCAGGGCTGGAGTGTGATTCTCTGTATGCTGTGAGCCCCTCTAAGTCATGTCTCTGGCAGTGCCCTCAGACAGAACTGGTCATGCAGGGCTCTCAGCAGTGAGGAGTTTTGATTCTGTCTCTTTTCCCTCTCCCCTCCACATGCAGGCACAGTTTGCCTCAGGTGAAGCTGAGGGCAGAAACTCTCCCAGGTGCTGTGCCCATGATCTGGGCTCTGCTCTCACCCAGCTGAGAACACCCACTGCAGCACCCTGCAGCAGCACCACTGCCAATACTGGGAAAAGGCTTGGAGTGCTTTGTGCTTTGTGCAGTTTGACTGAATGGATGGAAATTGCCTGTGTTTCTCCAAGCCTGATCCAGACAGAGGTGTTCACCCATCCATTCATCTCCACATCTGCCAAAGCAAAAAAACTCACTCCAACTTTTGCTGTATTGATATATAAATGCAGTCACTTCAGCTAAAGAGCCATCAAGCCACTCTGAGGCTGGGTAACTTGATTAAATCTATATTAGGGTAGCAAGTTGTACTGCACAGCCTTTAACACCAAGGCAGGAAATAATTAAGTTTTAAAGCTGGTGAAAGATAAGGCCAGGCCTGGTTTGCTGCTGCAAGGCTGATAAAGGAAGGGGTATACACTTGAACATTAATTAGGTACAAGCAAACAGCTTTGCTAATAGCTCATGTTCTCATTCCCAAAATGTCAACAACAGATATTAGTGCCAGATGCTGGTGTAACATCTCCCCTGGCCGGGGTGTGGGGATTGCTTTGAGCACTTGGAGAAAATGCCAGCAGTGTCAGGGGGAGCTGGCATCATGTCACAGGAGCAGGACATGTCCCCAGGAGGGATCTGCCCACCAGGCTCTCTGTGATTGACCACGACTCCTGTGTCACACGGGGAGGCCTGGGAAGGCAAATGGGAGCACTGAGCTGGCACAGCCTGTGAACCAGAGCTGAGAGGTCATGGGTAAATCACTGGGGCTTGCAAAGTTATCAAGCACCTTCCTCTCAAATGGCCTTAAAATCCTCATTCAACCCACTGCCTCAGCTGCAAAATCTGGGTTAAAAAAGGTTTGTTACATTGCAGAAGTCATCCCAGTGCTGGGCCAGGCCAGTGGCACCAGGCCAGTGTGAGCAAAGGCAGGACACAGTTTATAGCATTTCACCATGTTCTTGTCTGTCAAACACTTCCCACCACTGGGCTCCACCTCACTACAGCAAAAACACAGAATGGGAACCAAAAAGCCTGAAGAAGCAGCAGCAAATCTGAATTGTCATTACTAATCAGAGGTCAGGATGTGGCATGAGACAAACACTTCCAGCCAGAGAACAGCATTCAACAGCAACAGCAAACACATTTTTTGGTGGAACTGCTATGAGTGGACCCTGAAAAACTCCCACAAACCCAGGAGCCCAGTGTGATGGTGTTCACAGGGGCCTCAGGCTGAGGGAAGAGATGAGGATCTGACTCCATGTTTCAGAAGGCTGATTTATTATTTTATGATATATATTCCATTAAAACTATACTAAAAGAATAGAAGAAAGGATTTCATCAGAAGGCCAGCTAAGAATAGAAAAAGAAGGAATGATAACAAAGGCTTGTGTCTGGGACAGAGAGTCTGAGCCAGCTGACTGTGATTGGCCATTAATTACAAACATCCAACATGAGCCAACCACAGATGCACCTGTTGCATTCCACAGCAGCAGATAATCAATGTTTACATTTTGTTCCTGAGGCCTCTCAGCTTCTCAGGAGGAAAAATCCTAAGGAAAGGATTTTCCATAAAAAATGTCTACGACAGCCCAGCATCCAAACCCAAGGGCAGAACCTGCTCCCACCTCTGAGCAGCACCCAGCTTTTCCCAGCCTCAGCCCCCTCCTAACCTGTGCCCCCCAAATCCCTGCCCAGGTTTGGGATGAGCACAGCTTGGGATGCACAGACTAAAACCCTGAAAAACTTGTCAGTGGTGCATCTCTCTAGTGACATTTGAACTCCAGTTTAATCAAATCAAGTAGGATCCTTTCAAATATCACTTATCCTGTAACTGCAATTTTCAAATCTCTCAAATCCTGGCTTTCCTTTTAATCTCACATGAAAATTGTATTACACTAATACTGTTTACATCTCATTTCCTCTTTTCCATATAAAAATATCAGTAACTACATTTCAATTCTGTTCCATTTCTCTTCTGCCATGCCATAATTCCCATGGGGCTTCCATGGTTCAAGCTCTGAGCTATTTGCTGCTTTTCCCCTGGACTGTCACCTTCCCCCAGAGACAGCTCCCACCATTCCCAAGCCACCTGGATTTCCCATTTTTCCAGCTGGATGCTTGGAGAAATCCAGTCCTGCACCAGGTGATGAGCACAGCAATTTTACATCATTCTTTGGTTTTAACAGGAATGGGCTAAAAAAGAGCCCCTCATTCTAACACCTGTAAATCCAGCCATTCATGCAGTCACAGACCATGCCTTCCTTCTTCCCTGGCTGCAGAATGGCAGCCCTCAGCCTGTTTCCATTTTTTCAGTGCAATTTCAATAGATTTTGTGGAGTGGTTTCTCTGCTTCCATAAGGATGGCCCTAAATCCCTTTCTCCAGAGCCACAAAAGATGCAGAAGGTCAGATGGCCTCAGGAAGAGCAGTGCCCAGGGCCTGTGACACAGAGGATGTGCTGAGCACTGAGCACAGAAACAAGGATGTGTCTCCATTTTCCTGGAAATTGCTAGGAATTGCTGGTTTTTGTGACCCTGACTCTATTCTCAGCAGAAAACCACATCACACAGATACACCCTGAGGCCACAGGGTGAGTGAGAGGCATCACCTGCACCTTCTGTCACTCTCTGCCTACCTGCATTCAACTGCTTCTGTGGAATAAAGGCTCAGGGCTGTGTCCCTCCTCCCAGGGCCCAGGGGAAGCCACCTCTGTCACAACCACACCAGCATTACCTGTCTCCCTTTCACTCCAAAACCACCTGAGCACATTACCAGGTAAATGCAGCAGCAGGTTACAGCATTCCCAGAAAATCCACTGGCAGAAGCAAACCCTCACAGACAGGCATTGAATGAAGTATTTTTTAAAGGAGATATCTTTAATCACTGTACTTACCTTTTAATTTTCCAGATAAAGACTTTCAAGTACTTAAGAAATGAGGGATGTCAAAACTGCAAAGTCTGGTCAGGGAAAGGGTAAATCATGCAGGAAAGACACAAAGGAATCCAGAACTTCCAGTGGCACAGGTCAACTCACAGAAGTGCTGGGTCCAAAATGACACTGGCTGAGACTTAATCATAATTAGTGCAGTGAGGGCCTGAGCTAAATATGCTCCTGCACATTGGGATGAGGGGCCTGAGTGATGCCCCTGCTCCCAGCCAAAACACAACCTTGGCTCTCCTCGTCCTGCCCTTCCCTTTGTCCCTCGAGCCTCTGTGCTGAGGCTGCCTGTGCCCAGTGTCAGAGCAGCACCAGGAGGAGATGGATGAGCTGTGCTATGGCACCAGGCAGATCCCTGCACTTCCTTAACCTTCCAAACATTTTCAGATTGTAAAATGAAGTCATTGTTACTGCTGAGGAGCAGTCAGTGCAAACACATCAGCCCAAAATGGGGCCAACTGAGCATCCTGCCTGCCCTTCACACCTGGATGTCTAAAACTAAATAAAAAGAGAAAAAGAGGCTAAACTAAGCATTTTTACTGACTTTAATACTTTACTTTAATACTTTAATACTTCACTGAGGGATAATAGCAATCTGTAAACAAAATTATTTGCAAAGATATTCAGTATTGCCTTCCCTTGCTCAGACTGTTGGAAACAAGGGAAATGCAATTGTGACTGTTTGGGTTTCACAGCAAGAGGAGCTACACAAGCAGCACATGAAGCTCTATTTTCTACTTCACTTTCTGTGTTCATTTCTAAGGAGATATCCCTTCAGGGAAATATGGAGCTCAGAAAAACTGGGGGTTTGAGTCCAGTGTTTGAACACTCATTTCTCATGTGGATTCAAAATTTTATTGATGATTTTGGCCTTCTTACAGCTACTGCCCACATCTGACTCACTTGCCACATGAGGATTGCCTGTTTTCATGGGAGAATTTCCTCTAGGCTTCCATAAAAATGCATGATGAGGTCCAAGTCTTCTCCTTCCTCCCAGCCCACCTTCATTAGGAAGGCAGGCTGCTGTTCCTTTAAGGAATATCTCAGCAGAAACACACAAAATCCTTGGAATCAGTCTGAAAGAGAGGCCAAGGACATTCCTTCCCAAGCATTAGATTTGGTTTCACATGAGATGATTAGACTCATCCATGCTAATTACACTAGAAAGAACTAATTAGAAAAATCTACCATTCAGCTAATGAGGGCTGGGCCTTAACTATCTCAGTGCTTAATTTTTCAGGTTGTAAAATATTACTTTACCCTCCTTCCCCCCTCTCCTTGTGTGCCATCACCATGTTAATTCTTGTAATAGAGTTGATCATTAAATACCTGCTAAAGAAATATTTGTTAATACCTGCAAGTGCCAGTTTTAAACCAGCTGCACTCTGCTGTAATTAAAGTGTGGAGAGGATGGGCTCAGTCCTCTGCCAGCTGAGGGGAGCAGCCAAAGGACCAACCTGCAGCCTCCAAACCTGCCCACCCTGCCTGAGCTAGTCCAAGGGGTAGGAAAACTGCTCAGGAATTCTGTGCACTGCTCCAGTGCAGCCTTTTCAATAAATACACCTTTTCCTTCCCTTGGGCATCAGGAGAAGGGATTTCACATGTAATATTATCAACGTGGGAGGAGAGTTTATTAAAAAGCAATGATACCACCTGATAAAGACTGACATCTCTGCCAAGGTTAGAGCATTTAGCAGGAAGCTGATGGAATGAGCATAATGAAAAGCTAATAAATCAGAGTCCTTCATTATACAATAAACTCATTAAGCTGCTCGTTGAAAATGGCAAGCCAGACATAGCACAATATTGTTAGACTACTACTGTTAAAAGCTTTCCTAGAAAATATAAATTCAAAGCCAGGCTTTGAGTTTTGCTGTATTTACATACTTAGTGTCCATTTGGAAGTTTAATGAAAGATATTAGGAAATATCTATGTAGTGCAGCATCCATTCAGAACATAAACTGTGCTTTTCCAAAGAGGATTCTCAGCCAGTCTGGCAGGGGCCCAAACCCTGCACTCCCTAAGATGATGTGTGAAATTAGTGCAAATTGAAATGCCAGAACTTCTAATTTTTTTTGCAAAAACCTTTGAAAAACCAGACATGTTTCCATATCAGATTTTTACTTTATTCATCTCCCCATCCCCACTTTCCCCTGAAGCCACTGAAGTAAATCTATTTAAACGTATGACCAGCATGATTCTGATTTTTAATAGGCTTAAGAAGACCCATCTTGAAATCCTCACTGTGAACACCACGGAGTGTAATGAGAAATCCAAAACAGGGCAGGTCTCTCATGTATGGGAACTTCATGATAGTGCTACAGAGGAGCTGAACAGCATTGCTGTCATTCCTACTTCAGCCACACTCACGCAGATCAGAAGTAAATAATAAGAAATTAGTAGAATTAGGCTAATTTCTTTACTTCTTCCAGAATAGGGCCAATGGTTTGGTTTTTGGTTATTTAAATCAAGTTTTATAATCTCGGTTTCTAAAAATATGGCTCAAAAGGCCTATTTCTAATTTTTTATCATCTACTACTTTAGAAAATTAAAAATAAATTATTTTATCAATATCTATATCTAATCTATATCTACACTTATATATCTATATCATCTATATCTATAGCTATATAAATGCACAGTGAGAGCAAATATAGCAAATGTTCCCCTTGATTAAATGGCTTTGATAGAACATACATTCTTCTAATTCTGAATTCTAAACCAGCAAATTGGGGGTGTGGATTGAAGCAGAGAGCAAAGCCATACAGTGGGATTAGATGGAAGGCAGATTCAGCTGGAAGGATTCAATTCAGAGCCTTCACTGCTGGCATTGCACAGGAGTACAGACAATGACCCAGAGCCAGGGAATGCCTGGGCATGACCTGATTTTACATGTGAGCAGTGAGCAGCAGGAGGTACCTCCTTGAAATGGATGAAATCAGCATGATGTAAGAAATCCCAGAACCAGTCACGGCTGAGGGTGTCCAAGGTCAGGCCCAGGGAAGGAGGGTGTTGGTAGAAGGGCATTTTAGTAAGGAAAATTAATCAGAGCTAGGGACTTTAAATGGCTTTTCTGGCTGCCTTTGGAACAAAACCAATATATTTGTAACTAGACCACAGCAGAGAATGACCCTGGCTGCAGCTCTGCACACACAATTCCCTTCCACTCTGGGTGTGCCAAGAGCAGCCCTCCAGGAGCACCCACTGGAACCACTGAGGGACCTCTGCCAGTGCTCACCACGGCCTCCTCTGCCAGCCAGGAGTTCCAGGGGTCCCAAAGCCTGCAGGGACTGCTGTCCTCAACACCCACATCCACATCCACATCCTGTCCTTAACACCCACATCCACATCCAGGCCACCAGGCTCATTCCCACCAACGCTCATGGCAGGACACCTCACCTCTGTAAATGACCACAGCTTGCCACCAGAGCCTGCAATAAAAGGTTCCAGAGGAGTCTGGGGGCTGACTCAGGTGTCCTTGAACAGGGCTGGGGATGGGGAGGTCTGGCAGGGGGATGTGGTGGCCCCTGGCAGATGCAGAGCTCCCACCCCAGCTCTGCCAGCAGGGCTGGCCCTGAATGCAGCATCTCTGCTGCTGGCAGATCAGAAGGATTTTTTTCTGCTTTGTACTATTTATCTGGGGAAGACCAGGTGGTTGGTACTGGAATCCCCTTTTCAAGTTAGCTCCAGACCCAGATCACAGACATGTGCAGTACAAGAGAAGCTCCCTTTGTGCAGAAGTCCTCAGCTCCCCACCCTTTCCCCACCCACCTGCACACAGCCTCGGTGTCTGAGCTCAGGCTGGCACCAGCTGAGGACACCTCGGTGCCACTGACTGCCAGGGCACAGGAGTCACTGCACAACAAACCTGCCCATCCCAGGCCACTGCAAACCAAAAAACAAAACAAGCACTTGACAGAGCTACCTGGGAACTGCCATTGCAAGAATAACAACCCTGCCTCCCACAAAAAGAGGTTGGGGAAGGGAAGGAGCTGGAACACCAGCTGCCAACAGAGCAGTGGGAACATAATCTTCAATTCACCTACATCTTTAAAGTAAAGATGTGGGGCATTATGACCTTACTAACTCACAGGATTTAATACTCAGTTTTAACACTTCTAATAATAATAATAAAAAGCTTACATATTCCACCAAACAGCTTCAAATAGGCAACCTTTATTATCTGTTATGTCAGCTGTGCCTAAAAAATCAAGCGAAACACTGTGTACCCTTTAATAGTTAATCCTCTAACATGTAATTAGGCATTCACATGACAATCAGAACAGGACTATATTTCATGTTTGCCTTCCCTTTCAAAGTCTCTACTAGAGGGGCACTTACTCTGTCAAATCTGCTATAGTAATCAAAACATTGAAATTACTTCTTTCCACACTAAATATACTGGAACTGGTTGTTTGATTAAATGTAGAGCAGAGAGTGCAATTTGCTAAATTACAAGTATTCTGAACATGTAAATATAGTTTAATTACTGCAATTAAAGAAGATTACTGGAGATTGGCAGATGGGAATGTAATGCTGTTTTAATTAGAGTTTTTAATGCACTGTAACATAAGCATAATATTAACCCTTTATCCTGGAAAGGGCTGGCTAGTCTCTGAAAAATATCCTTTGAAAAATGTACTAGAGCTAGTGTTTCATAACAAGCCTTCAAGTCAATTCAGTGCAAAGTGCCAGGATGATTTGGGAGAGTTTCAGCTGTTATTTGCAGCACAGGCACTGCAGAACAGGCACGTTCTGGAGCACAGGAGCAGCCACACGAGGTGGGCACACTGTTTGTGCCCCAGATGGAAGAACGTGTGAAAATACAGCGTTGGAGTAGATGGATTGTGTTTCATAAAGAGTGCAATCATAACTACATCACCAGAGATTTAAGATTCTTTCATGAAAGTTAAAGTACCTCACACTCCCAAAGATTTACAAAACATGAAAAGAGAAAAATGTTTCAAAATGCATTAGTTCAATTTTGAAAAACTGCCGCACAGAGACACAGAACAATATTGCCTGGGGCCTGGGTTATTACTACTCAGCCTCCAGAACAGTATTTGCCTCATAAAGTAATATTCCAGAATGTACTAAGCAATTTTTGTCATCTTGAAAGCTATCACTTGCAACATTTTATCCATTTAAGTCAATAGTCCATTAGAAATTCTAATTGAAAGTTCAATACTCTGCTTGGAATCTTACAATAGAGGTTGTCTTTGGAAAGCCATTTAAAGTCTTAATCTCTTTATCATTTGGTATTTTGAAGCCTAACTTTGTTCTTGTTAGGCAGATCAATGGCATTAATTTACAAAATGGGGGAAAATGTCACCCTTCATCCTTTAAATCTCAGTGCGGCGAAGAGCAGCGTAAGCGAATCCGACCGTTGCTCTCCCATATTAGCAGAAAACGGTGCCATGGGAGGTTTGACCTACAAATTTTAATTACTGCATGAAAAATTCAGTTCCTGGAGATGAATAGAGACTTGAGGAAAAGCAGAAGTCCACCTTCTGAGTGACTGCAGAGCTTAACTCTTCAAAGGCTGCGGTGGTGAATGGAGCAGCATGTGTACCTTCAATAGGCAATGGCGGCAAGGTGCAGGATCAAACTGCACAAGCAGTGGAAGAAAGGAAAAGGATTTCACCTACAAAGGAGCTTTATGGGTGTCCTGACACCATCCTCTAGGGCACAAATGTGGTGAGAATTTGTTTTGAAATGTCCCTGACTTTGAGATAACTTTCCAGCAGGCGAGTTCACTGGTGGGGAACTCTGGGCTTTGCAGAAATCCATGAAAGCTTTGCCATGGAATCAGCAAAGGAGGATTTCACCTGTGCTCTTTGCCTCCAGCACCAGGCAAACAGCATGTAACAATGCCAGGTGTTTTGAACCAGAGCTCCACTCCAAATCAGCACAGGGAGGAGTCAAATCCTAAAACTGATCCACTACCAAAGAATGGCTCAGGTTAATGTTAGCAAGACTAGAGACTTCCATAGGCAGTCCCAGAAAAACCCCTCAGGTGTCTCACATTGAGACACTCCACAGTTTACTCCTTGTGACACAATATAGCAAAACAACTGTGCTGCTCTGCAGGTGACACAGGTTCAAGATGACAGCTGGAATGTTTTCATTCCAGACATTGTGACTATTTGGGCTAGAGTGATGTGGGATGGAAGAAAACTCTCCTGTAATCTACATCAGAAATTAAGGATTTGGATCTCTCTTTCAATAATGGTTATGTTAATGGAAGAAGGAGACAGGGAGATAAAAATTAAGGTGAGCAGAAGAACCCCAGAGCTGTGGCTGACTCAGGGTGTCAGAAAGCACATTTAAATGTTTTGTGTGTGTATAAGAGACAGAGGGATAGGCAGAAACAGCTCATTCCAGCTCTTTACCTGCTTTTTACATCCTCCAGACACACCCTGCCTCAGCTCAACTTGGTGTCAACACCATGAACTTCTTTGTGGTGAAGTGGCTCTGGCCCCCATCTTAAGAACTAGAGGGCAGCAGGAATCAAGAAGGTTGTGGTGATATTTAGAGTCTCCTCTGTGTCACTGCTGTGACAGCTCAGGGCAGGAATCTCAGTTATTGGTTTAAAGGATCTTTGCAGGCTGTGGCTGTGACCTCACTGTGTTGGGTCTGCAAGCACAGAGCAGGAGCTGTGCCCTGCTGCCAGCAGCACAGGGTGACATGGGGTGAGGGGAAAGGAAAGGAAAAGGGGAAGGAAGAGAGGAAGGGTAAAAGGAATTCTTCCCATGAGAAGACTTAACAGAAAATCAACAGCCAGGTAAGGAGAGGACATGAGCTCCTCCTGTAAGCTCTGACCCATCATCTCAGGAGGTATTTCTTGTAAAAGATGAGAACTCAGACTCCTGTGACACTTGCACTGCCTCAGCCCTTGTCATCATTCCCACCTGAAAGAGAACCTTTCTCCCCTGCCAGTGCAATACCCTGGCATTCAAAATCTGGTACTGACAGGACTACCAGATTTAGTCACCTGGATCACCATGGTGGAGATGCAACCTGGAAACCAACTGGGAATGGTTTCTTTACAGGTTTTTGACTTGGTTTAGCCTTACCTGAAACCAGACTCTTGACCAGAGGCCATTTTAACATCATCAAGACCACACAAAACAACAAGAGGTATTAAACTTCCAATTTCCCTTTTTCTCCTGAGTTCTGAGATTACATGAAGGGACATGAAACATCACTTAAAGCCTTCACAGTGTATGTTAATAGCAACATTAATTAACAACCAACCATTAGCTTTATGTTTTTTGGTAGAAAACAGCACTGGTCTCTGCTTCACCTGCAGATACTGACTGAAATTTAAATGAATGAGTTATGGTAGTTAACTATTTGGTGCTTTTAGATAATTAATATTTATTTCCATTTCAATGTGAAGGATTTCTAATGTAAAAAATATTTTCCTCTTTTGAGAGTCTCTTAAGTAACAGATTTCTTGTTTCAGGCATTCTTTTAACTATTTCTAGTGAAGAAGGAAAATATTTCTAGATTGTGCAGGCTTCACACAATAAAAAACATTTCCATGGTTTGAGATGGTTCTTTAGAAATCACCAAGAGGTTGTTTGGAGGTTTTTTTGCAACAAAAGAGATAATAAGAAAAGCTTGGTGTATCTTGAGACTCTACCCCCGAATCGAAAGCCTTAAATACTCCTGGTTTTGAGAATTAAATCTCAGTAGTGGCTGAGAACCTCCGCTTCAGGGTGATTCCAGGAGCTCAGAGTTCCCAGGGCTGCCAAGGAGGAAAAGGAGTGTCTCAAGCTGAGCATCCATGGAGAGGCAGAGCCAAAGCCCCAGGTCCTGCCCAGCAAGGCTGGTGGTCTCTTGGTTCTTGACCAGTAACGTGCTCCAGTCCCTGAAATTGGAGACACTTCCCAGCATAGACAAGGTCTTGGAATTAACTCAAAATCTGTCTGTGTGGGAAGGGTTAAAACAACCTGAGCAGTGAAACCCCTGCAGTTATCTCATAAGCCAGCGCTTTTAGACAAATTGAGCAAAATAGTCCTTTCAGCTCAGCAGGCACATGACTCGCTGCACAAAGGAGTCCTTCTAGAAATCCCATGAATACCCCCATTATCCCAAGGACTGAGCACAGAGCCACACATTTCACGCCCACTGCCACCTGTGATTAGCTTTTTTACAGTTATTATGGAGTACTTTGATGGTGATGATTGTTTAAAGGCCTCAACAAGCCTGCTAATGTGACTTGAGGACTTGACTCCTTTTCATTCCCTGGTTGCTCCAGCTATCACTCTAATTTACTTTAGGCAGAGGGGACAATAAAAAAAAATCTACTCGGAGAAATCACTTAGCATAAAATTGATTCAGTCTCTTAAAGAAACGCATGCCAGAATCCCATGTTAAAGTAAATTAGATATATGATCAAACAAAGCTAACAGTCATTTGAGCCCTGGACTCTTGTGTAGAACCTTAAATTTTAACAGGAGCAGCCAAAGAAAAACAAAGGAAGATGCAGACAGGAGCTCCAGCCAATCGGTTTGCCTGGAACTTTCCTCAGCTCGGTATTTAATGGTGCAAATGTGAAACAAGATGTTGGCTCCAGGGAAAATGTATTTCACTGTTTGCAAGAAGTGCTTCCAGAATGGATCATATTGTACCACTCAGTGCAAAATAAAGAGACACCAGGGGAGCAGTAAAGAGACTGGAGTGCGTGTGAGGAAACGAGGGGAACAGGGAAGGGGATGGATGAGGATGGGTGGGGATGGATGAGGATGGGTGGGGATGGGTGGGGATGGGTGGGGATGGGTGAGGATGGGTGGGGATGGGTGGGGATGGAGGAGGATGGAGGAGGCTGGATGAAGATGGATGAGGATGGAGGAGGATGGAGGAGGATGGGTGAGAATGGGTGGGGATGGGTGAGGATGGGTGGGCTTGGGTGGGGATGGATAAGCATGGATGAGGATGGATAAGGATGGAGGAGGATGGACGAGGATGGATGAAGATGGAGGAGGATGGATGAGGATGGGTGAGGATGGGTGAGGATGGATAAGGATGGAGAAGGATTGAGGAGGATTGAGGAGGATGGATGAGGATGGGTGAGGATGGATGAGGATGGGTGAGGATGGATGAGGATGGATAAGGATAGGTGGGGATGGGTGGGGATGGATGAAGATGAATGAGGATGGGTGAGGATGGGTGAGGATGATGTCTGTGCTTACAGAGAGCTTGTGTTGATCGTGGTCTGGCAGCTCAGAGAGGCATGGAGGGGTACAGGCAGAAGAAGTAACTAACAGCAGTGTGTAACTTCTCCAGTTTCCCCCTCCTGTTTACTGCATATGCTCAGTGAAGTGTCCAGCTGTACCTGTCAGTACCTACAACTCCAAGCTGCTCTCCAGTTTCACTCTCACACATCCCTGCTGAGACCCATGGTGTATTTCTTTTTGTTTTCAAGGCAATTCCAGAGGTAAAGGCCCAGGACATACTCAAGGAGCCCACACAGTCATCCATCACAACTGTTCTTCTGAAACTAAAAGCAGATTTATCATTCTGTCCTTGCCATTCTGTGTTGCCACCACAACCCATGGCTGGATGCCCCTGCTGCCCACATTGCAGGCCCTGTCCTGGAAGCAGGTGAATACAATCCAGACACAGAACTGCTTACAGTGCCCAAGCTGACTGACCTCAGCCTTCACAGGGGAGCAAACAACATTCCCTTAATTTCAAACCAATCATCAACATCCCCTTTTAAGATGGTCACCAATACCAGCATAAAGCAATGTAATTTATCAAATCTCCAGGATCTGGTAACAGGAATGTGCTGCTGCCCCTCTGTAGGCAGGCTGGCTTCAGAAACATGAAGGAGCTGCTTTACTTTAGGAGTCATTCCTGTTCTGCCCCAGCTTCCCAACATCACAGCTGCTGGAATTACATCTGCAACAAGTCTTTAAATTTTTTTTTTATAGAAACAGAGAGCAACAGAAGAATAGAAATAGTTTTTTCTTTCAGAGTAGGGGAAAAAAGAGGAAAAGATTACACAACTTTGCTGGAGTCTAAACAAGGGGACTCAAGGTGTGGCCATCCTGTGCTGATGAGCACATTGCTGGTGGGTCCATTATTACTGACCCTTTGGGTTCTTTGTATTCACTCACACCCATTTGTAAAAATCAAGGTAAACCAATCTGCAGTAAATTTCTGAAAACTGGTTCAGTGCCTTCCTTTGTTCTCCTGCTGCTTCCAGCCTCCTTGGGTCTGTAGCTTGATGATTTGGGTCTGTAGCTTGGTGATCTGGGTCTGTAGCTTGGTGATTTTAGCTCTAAGTTAATTAAACCACTGCCTTCCTGAGGCCTGATGATTTAATCTCCAAGGCTCACCTCTATGGAACAAGTGTGTCACTGTAACACCAAATCTGATGGCACAGTGACCCACCTTAGGAAGGAAAAAAAATTCAAAATCAAACCACAAGAATAAACTGATAAAACTTCAGTTTTTGAAAAAACAACAATACTATGAACTGGCTTCCAGTGCAGCCCCATAAACAGGTTTGTGTGCTGTGATCAATACAGAAGGTACAACTGGGCTGGGAAGGGCAGGAACAGGAACACCTTTGAATCCACTGGTTCCAAACACCTTGTGACATCAAGAGACAATCCAGAAATTCACTCCTTCAGCTCTTCTCTCTGTTCCTTGTCCTGGTAGAAATGGCATAGGTGGCTGGCTGTGCCTCTGTTTAGTCTTATTCAAAGACACTTTCCAAAAAGTGGATTTGTGTGGAGAAGCTGATGGAGTTGTGAGATCTAGATGAAGCTCTAAGAAGTTACCAGGGTGCAGTCCCTCTCTTCTGCTATGGCTCCTGAATTTGACATCTCTAAAAAGATACCAGTGTATCACTGTCCCCTGAATTATGACACCAGTAAGATCCTTTACACAGAGGCCTGTTTGCTGATAATTTTCATATTCAATGAGTCCTTATTTACTAGGAAATTTGGCTGAAATATATCTTTATGCTTCAGAGCCCTTGTGGAACTAGAACACAGCCAGAGAGTGTGATCCCCTTGGCTTTGCTTCCACAGGATTATCAAATCTCATTCCCTGTCCTTCACCCTGCAGGCTCAGTCCCACGTCTCTGCTGTTCACACCTTTAAATGAAGGGGCTGAGCAGCCACAGAGCCACTGCCCCATTCCAGAGGTGCCTGGCTGTGGGACACAGCAGGGAAAGGAAGAGGCATCCTCATCTTCCCAGGAATTCAGTGCTTGGTCAGCACCATTCCTGCTTGGCTTCCTTAATGAACACAGCTTTAATTGTGCTGGAACAGCTCCTATTAATGTAATAACACTTGCATTTGCACAAGGCTGTGTCACATTCATCATGAGGGGAGGATGTGTACAGGCAGCAGCATTTCCATTAACAGCCCACACATGATGCTCTCCCCAGTTTCTGTGGAAACAGTCTAATCCAATTTGTCTTCCTGAAGTTCTGGTCTCTCACAAGACATAACCCCCTCTTCCTGCTTCCAGGGATCGTGCTGCTTGGCACAGCCATCAATCTCTTCCAGGACTGGCAGTCCAGGCTAATTCAGGGAGCATATCTGTATTTGGTGATAAAAGACAACAAAGACTTTATTTCTTCAGGTTAAAACCCAGTTCCATTATAATTCAGTGGGAGTTTTGCCACTGACTTCAAAGGGCCAGAAGGCTCCCCTGGCCATGTCCTGGGAGAGCAACATGATCCTAGCAGTGTCCAGGGGCTGGAAAGAATGGCTCCTTCTGGAGCAAAACTTCTTCAAGTTTAAAGCTGATCTTTCATTAGAGGCCACAAGGTCTGGTACTTCCTAAAAATATACCAAATAACTGTATCACTGGAGAATTTTAAAAGAGCTGTTATTTTATGCCCTAGTCATTTCAAAGCAGATTGGGTTAGTCTGGCAACAGCAATTTCTAAAGGAGTAACATGAAATATTTAAAGATTTATAGAACAAGTGGCCCACTTAGGGGCTCATCTAAGTTTTACTAAACATCGCTGGTTATGCCTTGCTGTGTCAGCAAAAAAAAAGCTGAGATTTAAATAAATAAAACCTAGTAGCATGTAATAACAGACAGGAAAAAAACAGGATACATCAAGTTACTACTGAAAGGAATATCGAGCTCTAAGTGATCTCTGTAGAAACGACTCTGCTTGTCTCTGCAGCTGAACAGGAGACAGCTTTAATCTCCAGGCTGCATGTTATTTAACTAAGCTGAAATTGTTTTCAGTGATGTGAAGTGCATCCACTAAAGATAATGATCCCATTTTGGATTGACTTTATTTTTTTAACAAAGGGGGACAGGTGGATATACTGAGTGGAAATGTTTTTCATTAACTGCAGCAAATCATCACAGTGCCTAGTTCCATGAAATATAAATTTGTGATATTCCTGACAACTGTTTCTTGTTGCTGTCTTGCCCTCTCATCAGTGTGTTATGGCCTGCTTAGGAAAGGATTTACTCCAGAAATGTTGAAACTATCCCTGGAGTTAATTCAGCCACCCACGCCCAAACCCTGTGGGCCAAATCTTTACTTCCAAAAAATGACCCTGAATAATATTGCAGATTTATCTGCACTGAGAATTCATTCCAATTCCTTTCAGTTCAGAGAGACATTTTAATTAACTGCTTAGATGGATACTTCAAACCTGAAAGGGCAGGGTTAATTACTTGCCCAGATTAGCAAGGACTACACCCCAGTGGAACGAATGAGCCCCCTCTGCTTGAGAGCTGACCATGGATTAGAGAAGGGCTGGGGCTGATGGCCTCCTCTGTGGGTTACCCCTGCTCCACCTGCTCTGCTCATGTATGAAAGCATGCAAGGACATTTGTAGCTAAATTTCAAAAGTTTTCACAGCAAAGAAAGGCAACAGCACCCTGAACCTGCTACTTCTGCATCTTCATGGTCTCCTCTCCCAGTTCTGCTTCCCACACAATATTTGGCTGGTGACATCAGCTGTACCTTGATGGCCTGTCAGATTGTGGCCAAAATTGTAATTTTTCAAGGTTGAGAAGCAGAACTACAATGGAATACCACATCTGGACAATGATGATGTGCAGTGCGCAGGAAATGTTTCAGATGTCACAATTCCTCATCTCCATGCAGGATGGAGAGCACAAACCTGCAAGGCTCAGTGTTTCCTTCTGGAGTGAGCAAAGGTCTGACAGTTGCACTTCAGTCACCTGCACAAGCAGTTCCTGCCAGGTACAATCTGTGAGTTAAAACTGAGACCTATTTTCTCTGCCTTGAGCAATCTGACAGATCAGTGACTGAACCAAGCCCTCAGCACAACTTTTCCTTCTAAATGCCAGAGGCCTGCTCGTACCAGTTTGAGGTTATTTGTTCATACTCAGCTCTCATGTATTTCAGTGTAAGAATGAGAAATTGGCAGGAATTAGTGACTCATTAGATCAGGTGGCCTAAAGCTGAATTTGGGCCCTTTTAATCCCTGGAGAGAAGCTGTCAGAGAAAGCCCAGAACTTCAGCAGAACTGAAGTGCTATTATGGCAGTCCTAATGAATGGGTAGCCCCAAGTGCACTGGGCACCCAGGGCCATATGGAGGCAGAAGGACCATGCAACACCTGCAATGCACCATTAATAACCTTCCTACATTGCTGTCAGCCCCTGAGTACACTGCCAGTGCCTGGATTTTCACTATCCTGCCTGAGAGCCCCCTGTAAGAGTTTCAGCTCCCTGATGTCCCTCCGTGCCAGGTGATTTTCTGACCCTTTTGCAGGATGCACAACATGGGGCTCTGGCATTTGCCTCTGAGCACTACCACAGCAACGACCTCTGTGCTAGGTGACAAATTGTTGGCAACACCACAGGGGAGGAAATCCTCTCCTGGCTCTTGTCAGAGTGGCTATTTTAGCTTTGCCAACAGAGCATTGACAAGAGGATCAGAGGTTCTTCTAATGCCACCTTGTCTTTTCAGGTTAATTTATGCCTTGTTCTTTATGCCTGTTTAGTTAAGGACATGCTGCAGGTATGGAAAGAAAAATGTCACAGAATCACCACCTGGCTCCTCTGTTTGGATCTGGCTGACAAATGCCAGAACCTTTGAACAGCAGGTTGCTAAATAATAAACAGACCATGTCTTTAAAAACACTTGGTGCTTGCTTAAAATGGTCATTTTGTACCTGCTTAGTGCCTGGCACAGGTGCCAAGCCCAAAGGCAGAAGGCTCCCCTTTCCCTCCCCTGCCCACCAAACAGAACACCAACAAGTAGAAGACACAACAGCAATTAGGAGTAGTGAAAGGTTAGAATTCAACCTACCAACCACAAGGAACACGAGGAACAACAGCAAAGCCCCTTTCTGAGTGGAAAAACTTCAGGAAAGGGAAGAGAAAATAAATAAACAAGGATGAAAGAAATGCCCAGTGGCAACCATTTTCAGTGTGACCTAGTGAGCTTTCAACTTCAAACCAGTCAGATCAAGAGCTTCCCAGCGGCGTCACCCAGGGATCTGTCACTCACACATCAACCCCGCTCACTCTGCCTTGTCTCACGCAGACACGCTGCCAGATACAGAAATATCACGGCCTTCCTGCATGACAAGGAAAACAAAACAACACAAAACCCCCTCAGCCCAACAGCCCTGGTGAAGCCCGAGAGCACTGACAAGCTGTGACCCCATTGTCCACAAAAGGGCAACGTCACCAGGCAGAGCAGGGAGGATGCAAACAGAATGGTAATTGGGAAACCATCTGCTATTAAAATGCAACTCAGGCTGGAACCTTCCAGTGAGCCCTTCCCACTGAGGGATGATGGGGCTGGGATTTACTGTGGGGAAGCAAGAGCTGTCCTGGGTGCTTTGCAAAATGGAGGGAAAGTATCTTCTTTCAGCTGATCACTGTGGTTCTGGGCAGCTCATGGTGTCATTGAGGTGGGTGTGGGGCAAACCAGCTGCACCTCCACTATTGCAGCTCTCGGGGTCCAGTGTTAGACACCAGAACGTGGCCCTCAGCCTGACAGCAAAAAAAGGAACCCAGAAATAAAAGACTAATATTTTCAGGGAAACACAGAAGCACAAGAAGCAGATCAGAAATGAGAGAAAGATGTCACTCCAGTTAAGGCATCAATATCTGACTAAATGTAATTCTACAAAATAGCTCTAAGTGACCCACATAATCAACATTTTAATTAGGTTTCAATGCGATAATTTACCCAGAGCAGCAACACAGTAACTACACCTATTTTTGTCCAATCTATTTCTACCATATTAAAGGCTAGAAGTATTCATGGAGTCTGAAGACAGCCATTAGGAAAATATCTCAAGTATTTAGTGTATAAACTTGGCATTTATAGTCTGAAATAGGGACAGGCAGCACTGATGAATCCTTGGCAGTTTCCTTGTTCAAGACAGATGAAGAACTCTGTAATTTCAGACTGATGCTGAGAAACTATATATACACTCTGCCTTTTTCATGAATCTCTTAAACCAAGGAATGAAAAATGGGCAGACATCCTCATGTTTTCAACAGTTTATACAGCCTCTTGCACACACTGTAAGTAGTCTCAATAACAAGTGAGTAACAGCCACTCTCTAATAGAAAGTGAGACATTTTTCATCCAGCTATTTGTTACCAACCTTTGAACTTGCTACTTTCAAACGCTTGCTCACCAGCCATCGGACAAGTTTAATCTGAAAATTAACAAGTACTTTGAAAGCACTTACAAAAAAGCCAATATTGCACCTATGAACTTCCAGCATGACTGCAGAGGATATACTGGTGGCACAAGGTGTAAATCATCCTCCATTTCTGGACAAAATGTTACCCAGTCAACACCACGATCCAGTCATGGGAAAGAACAGCACATCTTACTCTTAGCTCCAGGCAAAGGCTGCAAATGAAGCCATTGGATGATCTCAAAATACGTTTGCATCAATGACATTCCTGAAATAACCATACAGGTGTTTCATGGCAATATTTCCAGAAAGAACCTTCCAGGGTGGCTACAGAAGTGTGTATTTTTACATAGAGTCAGCAACATCTTTCAAGGTGATGTTCAACATCTTTAAGCGTGTCTGAGACTCACCTGCTTAGACAGTAGAAAGGACACTATGTGACAGGTCATGGGTGAGAAATATCCAGAACAGTGTACAAAGGCTGAAAGATGTCCTCCCAAGGCCTTCACAGAGCTGCTAACAGCACAGTAACGAGCTGAGGGGTTTGTTAGCATGGCATCCGCAGAGAGCCAGCGACGCAGGAGCAGCCGCGCTATTTCCTGCAGGGAGTTTGTTACCAGACAAGAGAAATGCGGCCTGGCTTGGTTCAGCTGGCTCTAATTCCCACTGTCTCTTCCCAGGCCTGCAAGGCAGCCTGTTCTGGGGCAGCCTGGCGGGACCTGGTGGGGCTGTAGAGCCTGAAGAGGCTGAAGGGCCTGGCGGGGGCTTGGTGGGGCTGTGGGCCTCTCAGGGCATGGCAGGGCTGCAGAGCCTGGTAGGGCCTGGTGGGGCATGGCAGGGTCTGGTGGGGCTGTGGGGCCTGGCAGGACATGGCAGGCTATGAGGCCTGGTGGGGCTGTGGGGCATGGCGGGGCTGTGGGGCCTGGTGGGGCCTGGTGAGGCTGTGGGGCCTGGCAGAGCTGTGGGGCCTGGTGGGACCTGGTGAGGCTGTAGGGCCTGGCAGAGCTGCGGGCCCTGGCGGGGCCTGGCGGGGCCTGGTGGGGCTGTCGGGCCTGGTGGGACTGTGGGGCCTGGTGGGGCCTGGTGAGGCTGTAGGGCCTGGCACGGCTGCGGGCCCTGGCGGGGCCTGGTTGGGCTGTGGGGCCTGGTGGGACTGTGGAGCCTGGCAGAGCTGTAGGGCCTGGCAAGGTTGTGGGGCCTGGCAGGGCATGGTGGGGCTGCGGGGCCTGGTGGAGCTGTAGGGTCTGGCAAGGTTGCAGGGCCTGGCAGGGCATGGCAGGGCTGCATGGCCTGGTGGGTTCTGGCGGGGCTGCGGGCCCTGTGTGCCCCACACGCCGGTGGTGGCCTGGCGGGGACTCCACCACCTCCCCAAGCCAGCTGCCAGTGGAGAAGCGGCCCTGAGCGTCTCCCACCAGTTGGCAAACAAACGAGACATCGTGTTTGTGCAGTTCAAGCTGTGTTGCCAAATTCTAATAGAACGAGAGTTTCTGTAATCCCGAAAAGGGGCTATGTGATCCTTGGAAACAAGATGCTCTTGTCTGGCCTTCCATTCATTTTGTAAAACATGTTAAGTTTAATTTCAGTGCTTGGAGCTGCAGCTGGCCAAGGAGCAAAATCACATTCATGTGTTAAAAAAAGAACTGGAAAGGGATGCAAGCTGCTAAATTTTGATACTGATCTGCAGCCAGCCTCCAGAGAGTGGCTCGGTCAGGACTTCTGGGCTTTTTGCACTAAACAAGCAAAATATGAGTCCATTTTTTACAATCATAAAACCAGATTTTCTGTCATTTCTTTTTCTCAGTGTAGGTAATATGCAAAATTAAACATGTTTGCTTTCCAGTGAAAAACCTCCGTGCCCCACACCCCTCTCTCTCCACAGTTCTTGGTCCTAGCAGTACCAGCCAATTCCCCCTGCTGCTGCACCAGCTGCAGAATTGGACTTTCAGGGCAGAAATTTCAGGAATTAAGAAATACCTGGTGTCATTAAAAGAAGCTAAGTAGAGAATCCCTGACTGATGACAGACATTTTCTTCCCATAGCTACTGACCTCCTACGTTCACCCCTCCAAATTCCCTGGCAATATTAATTACACACCTATTTTAAACCCACTGGGCCAAATCCTGATCACAAGAACTGAAACAGGCAGAGGAATGTGTTGTCTTGCCAATCACCAAAGGAGATGTGGCTGAGGAAACCCAGCTCAAAGTCATGGTCAAACCCACACCAAGCTGAAGTGCAACCACAACCACCAGCCAGGGATGAATTAACAACCACTCTCCTAAGTGTTACTGCTTTCTGAGGTCACCCTGTAATCCCAGGCTTTGGAATCTGATCCAGGGCCCACTCCATCCTTTGTGAGTCTTTCCAGAGAGCTGAACAAACCCTGGTTCAAGTCCCTGTGAGTTCCTCATGTGTCAGCCTAATCCACTGAAATGAATCTTTGCTTTACCCCAGCTGCCAGGTTCCATCCCTCCTGTGAGGGTCTTACTTTGGTACAGATCCCTCACATGTTTCCTATACTCCAAGAGTTGTTTACTTTCAACATAAAATCACTTGTTTATTAAAAGTGTCCATTTGCAGAAAGGAACACTTTTAAAATTCTCATTAAATGGAGAACCATGAAGATTGAAGCCAAATTAATTCTCCTACACTAAGTTAAAAATGATCCCCTAAATGTTATGATGCCTGCCATGTTTGGTTTCTATATTTATACCTCAGGCATACAGTTCCTGACAAAACTAAAGGCACTGATAAGATCTCTCCCAGAAAGCAAGAATTCCCCTGAAAGGAAACAGACTGCAGGATTTTACAGCGTTGGAAATCTACTGAATGTAGGCATATAAAATATTTTTTAAAGCCAAATTGTCAAGATCTACAAGCTTTTGGAGTTGCTCAAAATTTTGTTAATGAATTTTACATTGCTGGCTTGTTAATGGACTGAGACACTCAAGGGGGAGAAGCTTTTAGAATAAAAACTATTGTGGGCAGAAAAAAAGGGAAAGAGGGACAGGAGGAGGCTGAGGCAACAGCAGAGGCTGAAGTGAGAAGTCAGCTCATAAGATGGACCTCAGAGGGGAGGGATTTTTCCTGTGCATCTGCCTCGCTGTCCCAGGTAACCAGAGGGACTTTGCCACCAACAAATCACTTTTTGGGAAATACTTCTCCCCAGGCAAGAGCTCCCCACTGCTGCCAGCAGTGAAAGGCCTGTGCAGGGCAGTGGCACCAAGAACTGATCCTCAAAAAAGCAGCTTTTCACTCCACTTGTCTCACTAAGAGAGCAGTCTGGCCAACACTGCTGTCCCAAAGGCTGAGCACATTCCTGGCTGGTGCTGAGCTTTCACTGCAATATACTGGTACTCTCACATCTCAATTCCATTTTACAGCTCCTGTACACCTTGTCTCACGTGTTTTCTGGGTGTCAAAGGTGTCACAGTATTTTCCATCACTGCTGTACAATACTGAGTAGTTCAAAGAGCTGGCTGAAATGCCATTTTCCCCATTACATTCAGAGCACAGACAAAAATCTTTCCTTCTATTTGAAATATTATTTTTCAAGTTCCTATAAAGGCTATGAACATAATTTTTTTAGTGTTAACAGAAATTCAACTCTCTCAGACATCCAATTTCTCATCTAGTCACATATTTCATGTCACATTTGGGTATTATTTACCTGTTTCAGCATGCTGAATGTCTGTGAAGTTTTCTACACTTCAGACATCTCTGATGCCATGGTCTGACTGTAACTGCTCCCTCAGCCCAGTGACAACACTCGAGTGGAAGTGGCAACAGGGCTTAAATTTTTGTTTAATCCTTTTGTTTAAAACCATCCACAATGTCAAACAGAGGAGACAAGGAGGCTTCATTCCCACAGTGGAATCTGTCTAAAATCCAATGACACTGGAGCTATTCTGGACCTCTGAAGATGCTTTTGTTTGGATTCTTGGCTGCTTTCCAGCCACTCCATCTTTTCTTGCTGGACACTGCTCCACAGCTTGCAAACAGAGATGCTTCTTCCCATCTTATTTCCTATGTTGTTTCAAGCATTCATTTTACTTATTCATGCTGGGAACTGTTTGGGGCTGAACTAGAAAAGGATAAACTCTTCTTCAACCTAAAAATACTTAAGTGGCTTGTAGGATAGCTTAAAGAGCCCTAACATTTCCATCTCAAACTCTGAACCTAGCCTGAGATCACACACATACCTTCATTAAATATAAAATGCAGGACTAAAATATCAGCTAAAAAGGGTGGCTCGGCACCAAGGCCAGGAACTCTCAGCAAAGCTTTTCCTCAGTACACTCAGAGCACCCAGTGATTGCCTGGGGTGGGTGTTCTCTAAGCTTCCTCCACTTGTAAATAATGTATTGCTGGAGCACAGTGTTCTGAACAGAAATACACAGTTTTGATTGACACTTGCAATACAGTAATTTCTTGAAGAAGTACTATTTCTCTGCTCTGTGGATGGATGTCTCCAGAACCCCAAAATATGGCAACCTGCCTCATCCTTACCATGTCTCTGGAATTATTTTCTCAGTGTTGCTTCCTAACTTCATTGCCCAGGCCACACATCAGAGAAGCAGAACACACAGTAAAGTACAATAGGTAAATAATTGCTAGGTTTTGCCACAAATATATTTCAGCCTGATTGTGAAAAATAGTTTATTTCTGTGTGGTATTTTTCACACCTAATCAACAGCGAGCACATGGTAAGACCCTGGTATTTGGGGACCCTGCATTGCAGAGACATAAAACATTTAGTCCTGAGGTTTCCCTCCAAGCCTTAATGAAGAAAAGTGTGGTGTATAAAAATGAGATCCTGTATGTGATTTTGTACACCTCAGGGTCATCTGTGGTTGGATGCAGGGATGTAATTCAGGACCATTTCATTTCAGGTTGATGTGAAACATGGAGCTGGGAGGATGAAGCAACTAAGAATAGAATCTTTTTAAGCAGCAGTTAAGTCAATCCTTTTAAACTTTACTGGGGATTTACTTCAGGGGAAGCTTATTTCTGTGGTGACCAGATCTCTGCAAAACCTTGGCTTCAGATAATGAAACATGGGATAGGTTGAACACATCTTTTGTTGAACACACGCCAAGGAACATGTAGATTTGACCTGATTAATATATTCAGATAGAAAACATCCACAGGCTGATAACAGTGCAAAGTTTTGACCTCAGCTACCAAAGCACATTTGCTGACTTTGGCTGACTTTCTCTTTCAGATTTGGAGCTTGAAGCCCAACACAGGTTGAATGTATACAAAGCAAAAGTGGGAAAAAAATAATATTTGCACAGAACTCTGCAAACTGACCCATACTCAGCTCTAATGAGAACATATGGTTTATCCAGCTGCACAAAACAGAGGCAAGAAGCATAAGAGGAATTCCTCTGCTTTCTTAATTTTTAAAGATATATTTGGACTTCAGTACACATGGGAGATTCTTTTCCTGAATGCATGCATGTACACTTCTAAAAGTGCACCACTAGCATTTTAAACCACATTAAAACATCCTTAAGCCAGAATGGAAGGTTTGCTTCCACTGAGAGCAATAAAAAAGAAAGAATACTAACTCATAAGGCTGACTTTATAAATCTTGGGATTATCCTGCAGTCTGTGGGGTATCTTCTGTCTAAACTGCCGGCAGCCCCGGGGGGATAGGGATGGATCATCCCCTGCTCCTCCCCAGCAAACAGCCCGAGCTGTGATTATTGTGAGCTCTGGGAGACACACTGAGCGCTGAGCCGAAATGTTTGTGTGTGTCAGATCAATCTTTTCACTGACCAGGACAGCTGTACTCACAGGGGGACCACCAATCATCCCGCTAGGAACTGCTTCTGTCCTTCAACAGGCAATTAACGGGAGTCCATTACAGCTCCCCCGAGGGCCCCGCGGGGCTGCAAAAGGCATCGGCGGAAAGGTCAGAAACCTCATGAGGACACGAAAGAAGCTGTGCCTGGCGAAATAGAGTGGAAAGCAGGAGCGATTTGTCACCCGCTAGTAATTCAAAAAAGGGGGGAGGGAGAGGCCTGAAGGGGGTCCAGGCCTTGAGCACGACCGCGAGCACGTGGCGATGGGAACAACAGAAACAGCAGCTGCAGGAGGGCCTTGTGGGACAAAGACTTTACCCAGTGTGGAGCTGGAGAAGAGTCAACAGAGCCCAGCAAACCCCACTCAACCAATTCCACAAAGTGAAAAAGTGCCCATGCTGAGTAATAACCCACAGGAAAACTCTGGGTAAGGAGTCCCTGGGGCTGAGGTTCACCACTGACACAAACACTGCAGAAGAGAACCAACAGGAATGAAGTGACCAGAAGCACACAGAGAGTGGCATTCATGAGCACCAACATCTTTCAAAAAGAACCAACTGCTTCAGTCCAGTGGTGGAAAAGCAAACAAACGTGGTGGCTTGGAAGATCTGCTACAGATTACCTCTATTTCTGTCTGAGAGTTCTGGGCAAGAAAATAAAATTATTTGGTTGTGGAGGTCTCAGTTGAATTCCTGCACAAAACTCTCCAGATACATCATCAACCAACCCTGGCAGTTTTCCTATGGAAATGCAATCAGGTGATTGCCAGGTGGGTGACCAAAGGAGAAGAAGCAGCCAATACAGAATATTTAATTGCACACAAGTGCAAGGAAAAGTTAGAAAGTTAGAAAAAATTACTTCATGCTGTTAATTGGGAATAACTTTCATCCAGTTCACTGGTTAACTTTCACCCACAGCACTCAAGGGGAAGTGTTATCACAGTTGCTCTTTCCTGTGATAAGAATATTTCACAGAGATCTGGTAGTACCTGTGCAATCAACAGAACAAGCTGAAATATGGCAAATGTTAACTATGCAACAGCAGAATTAAAAGGTGAACAGCAAGAATCTAAATAGTGAAAAATTGTCAATTTCTTGGGACATGATTCTGAATTATTTGTGTAACTGTAATTTTTCTTGTTGTACAAAACCTAGAGTGCAAAAGAAAAAAGGGAGGGGAGGAAGAAATAATGAACAATCCATGTGTTGATATGTCCTGTCTTCAGATGAGTGCACAGGGACTGCAAACACCATGAGCTCCACTGCCTGCAGACAGGAACCATGGTGGGCTTCGACTGCATCTGCACCATCTCCAACAGGTCTGACATTGTGTAAAATTTCTGTATTCTACTTTCACACAAAATAAATTCTGGTGACTGTGTTCTTTGTGGGGAGATGTGCATCACCTGTCCAGATTATTTATAAGGGTATAAAAAGTTTGACCTTGCAGAGCACCCATCACCCAGGGCTGCCAGGCCTGCATGTCACTGAGGGGGCTGGCTGTCCCACTGTCAGCTTTACCAGGCCTCCACCTACAGAGAGCCCAGGCAAGGGCAAGAACATCCCTGTGGATGTCACCATCCACTCAGTCACCTGGAGCCCCAGCACCACGGGGAGGTCATGATGTATTTCTTTCCCATTTCCACAAAAAAAAATCCATTTTCTATCTCCTCCTCTTGTCCCTTATTTTCTGGGTTCTAACTTAGTTTTCTCTCTGCCTTCAATAATTGATGTGCACATACAATGTGTGTGTGTGTTTATATCTACATCTAAATATCTCTACGCCTATCCCCAAACTTTTCTTCCCCAGATGAAGTTTGGTAAACACATATTGTGGATTCAGGTAACCACAATTACAGAAACCCTTTTGTTCTGATATTAACTGCCTTGTCCCCTTTCCCTTGTGCTCCCTTTCCAAAATGCCCAAGGGGTGTCAGGTTAGTTCATTCCTGAGGGCTGCCTGCACTCCTCACACCCAGCCCCACAGGGCTTTAACCTCAGCAGCAGCAGCAGGCTGATGTTTAAAAGAAGCTGCCAATTAGTATCCAAGACACCAGTTAACAAGATAGCTTCTTCTAATGGCTTGTATTGATGAATGAATTAATGAAATTCCACAAGTTGTTGATGTGTGCAGAGCGCTGGTGTGACAGCCCTGGCAGCACACAGGCACTGCCAGCAGCACAGAAGGTGGCACAGGTCACCAGCCTGCCATGCACACAGTGTCACCAGCCCTGCACACACTGTCACCTGCCTGCCCTGCACACACTGCCACCAGCCTGCCCTGCACACATTCACCAGCCAGTCCTGCACACAGTGTCACCAGCCCTGCACACACTGCCACCAGCCTGCCCTGCACACATTCACCAGCCAGTCCTGCACACAGTGTCACCACCCTGCACACAGTGTCACCACCCTGCCCTGCACACAGTGTCACCAGCCTGCCCTGCACACAGTGTCACCACCCTGCCCTGCACACACTGTCACCAGCCCTGCACTCACTGCCACCACCCTGCCCTGCACACACTGTCACCAGCCTGCCCTGCACACACTGTCACCAGCCCTGCACACAGTGTCACCAGCCTGCCCTGCACACAGTGTCACCAGCCTGCCCTGCACACAGTGTCACCAGCCCTGCACACACTGTCACCAGCCTGCCCTGCACACAGTGTCACCAGCCTGCCCTGCACACAGTGTCACCAGCCCTGCACACACTGTCACCAGCCTGCCCTGCACACAGTGTCACCACCCTGCCCTGCACACTGTGTCACCAGCCTGCCCTGCACACAGTGTCACCAGCCCTGCACACAGTGTCACCAGCCAGCCCTGCACACAGTGTCACCACCCTGCCCTGCACACAGTGTCACCAGCCTGCCCTGCACACATTCACCACCCTGCCCTGCACACAGTGTCACCAGCTTGCCCTGCACACAGTGTCACCAGCCAGCCCTGCACACAGTGTCACCAGCCAGCCCTGCACACAGTGTCACCACCCTGCCCTGCACACAGTGTCACCAGCCAGCCCTGCACACAGTGTCACCAGCTTGCCCTGCACACAGTGTCATCTGTCTGCCCTGCACACACTGTCACCACCCTGCCCTGCACACAGTGTCACCAGTGTGTGTAACTGTAACTGTACTCACTGCAGTGTCACCTGTCTGCCCTGCACTCACTGTCACCACCCTGCCCTGCACACAGTGTCACCACCCTGCCCTGCACACAGTGTCACCAGCCTGCCCTGCACACAGTGTCACCTGCCTGCCCTGCACACAGTGTCACCAGCCTGCCCTGCACTCACTGTCACCAGCCTGCCCTGCACACACTGTCTGGGCACTGCTGCAGGAGCCACCTGGGCACAGCCACAGCCCAGGGGCCCTCAGGCAGCCCTCCTGGCTGCAGTCACTCCAGCTCTGGCCCGGTGCTGCCATTTAGGAAAGCTGGAAGAACAGAACTCTGGCAGTTCATGGGATAAACTCATCCAAAGTGCCAGAGGTGAGGGGAACTCACTCTGTTTTACCTTTGAAATGACACTTTAAAACGTCAATGGTCAGCCCAGATTTATGCATCCAGAAAGTCACATATTGAGATGAGGATACTGGGGCAAGCTTGCTCTCTCTTTATTAGAAGACCATTAATATCAAGTGTTCAATTTTATTTCCTATCAAGAAAAGCTTCTACTTTTTAAGGGCACTTGAACTTTTCTAGCAGCACGAGTAGCAGCATTCGATTAGAACATGAAGTAAATACTAACAGCACTAACAGCATTATTGCCTCTTCAAGGCAGATTCCATAAGCAGGAAACAGATTTGCACATGTGTGCACCACTCTGCATTGGTAGCACAGGATACAGATACACAATTGTGTAGTGCCAAGATCTGGGTCCCAGAACAAGTTACTGCAGTGCTGCAACCTCACCCTGGCTGTGCTGAGAGTTTGTTTTGTCTTCCTAAGGATAGTTTGGTTTGCTGAAATCAATAAAACAGTCACTTTTTCCCAGTTAACTGAATATACCATCAGAGAGAGAGACACTCCACTCAGCTCTGGGAACTTTGCAGTGAGATCTCAGAAATTCAGCTGAGATGCACCAGGGGTTTGTAGGCAGGGCCCAGGAATGAGGAGCCTTAACTTGATTTTGGCCACAACAACGTGTACACAAACATTATGACTGAAACAAGTATAAGATACACTATGATGCATGCTTTATTGACAAGAGATCAATAAAATGAAGGAGATCATAAATTGTGTGTACAACCTATCCAAGCTGTCACCTCCTGTCCTTCTCTTCCCTCCAAAAGAGATACAATCATAAAAGCTTATTGATTCAAGTCCTTCATGCACTATTTGGGGACAATTCTTTGTGAACTCAACAGGCATTTGTTTGATTTATCACAAATTCATGAGGGTTTTGAACACATGACCAGTCCTGGAAATGAAGTTGACATAGCTTGTCTGACTGTGGACATAAGAGGAATGTGAGATTGTGGATAAATGAGAGTCTGTGGTGGCCAGAAAGCAGCAATTACATGTGAATAGCATGGGGGAGAGAAGCAGCACAGTGAGAAAACAGATATGGCTATTTTATTTGAATTTGAGTATTTGAATCATGTTAAGTGTGAGAAATAGCTACTCACTTTTGACAGTCTAGGAAGGTTTATTAAAGGTTTATTAAACCTTCATCAACAAAAACACAACAGAAGACTGAATGAAGAAAAAAGGTGACGGCGCCAGGAGCAAAAGATTTTTCCCACCATGTGCTCAGCTCTCTCACAATGGAGGTTTTCTCTCTTTAACACTTTAACTCCTCCCAAAGTTCTGTCCATCAACCCCTTCTTCACTGTCCAGTGGTGGAGATCTCTTCCTCAAATCCTGACTGGAGGTCAGATGTCACCACAGTGACAAGCCAGCCCTCCCTGATGTCCCAACTCCAGCTGGCCCTTGATAACCACATGAAGGGTACAACACAACTATAAATCTATAAAACTTTTCTTAACCTATATACATGATATTTGTCCATTAACTGTGAGAGTCAATCAGTGCATTACTCATCTCTCACATTAAGGAAGAAAGTTTTTACAGTGCAGGTGGTGAGGCCCTGGTAGAGGTTGCCCAGAGAGGTGGTGGCTGTCCCATCCCTGGAAACATTGAAGGTCAGCCTGGATAGGGCTCTGACAGACCTGAGCTAGTTGAAGATGTCCCTGCCCATGGCAGGGGGTTGGACTGGATGATATTTAAATGTCCTTCCCAACCCTGCACGTTCAATGATTTTATTACTGCCTTCCTTAACCAGAAACCAACACGTGCTCGAGGCCAGAACTCTGTGCAATCAGCCCTTCACAGAGAGATGGAGGACAGATTTGCATTCAACCAACTGATCAAATGTTAAGAATTTCTTAATTGCCTTAATAGTTTAATTTTATTTGTCTCTAATCTGATTAGTAAAGAGAAGTGTGCGTGGGGGGAGCTGATTGAAGGGGAGGGGAATGCCTGCATGTCTGCAATGCAGAAACCTCCTGCTCCCTCTGCCCCAGCACAGGCAGTGCAGGTGTCAGCAGATCCCTGTTTGCTCCTCATTATCCCACTGCCTTGCTGGACTGTCTGCTCTTGGAAACTTCCTTTGAAGGCTTTAATAGCAGCATTCATTTCTGCTACAGATAAGGTGAGTCCAGCTTTTTATGTGCAGTAATTTAATAGGAACTCAGGTCTAATTTAATAGATCCTTTATGTCTCTGTCAAAGGCTGTTACCATTGATTGCTGCAATGGCTCACACAAGTCTGTAAATACATTAATCTCCTGAGAGCCTGAACAACAATGCCATTCACAGCATGAGCAACACTGGTGGACAAACCCTTCCTGCACAGATGAGGTACTGACTGAAAACTTACACTAAAATTAAATATAAATTATAAATATAAAATAGATAAATAATATAAAATAAATAGAAACAATATAAATAGAAACAATATAAATAGAAGTAGAAATAGGAATATAACTGATGAAATTACCCCATTCTTAATATGGTCCTTTAGTCTTTAGGTAACTCTGGGAAGGAACAAAGCCAGATTTTGTGAGTGGAAATTTATGGGGAAATCTTTTGCCATATATATTAAATATCAAATTAATGTAAATTAAATAAAGTCTGAAAAACTCTGAAAATCAGGGCTCAATGAATCTGGATCCGTGAATGCTACTAAATCTGGATCAGGCTACTGAAGCTCCAGGCTGACTCAGCCAATGTGGCCCAACAGGTTTTGTTGGAGTTTAATTTACAAGCTCTCTCCCCCTTTCAGGAGCCCAGCCTGCAAAGGAATGACCAGGTGACAGAGACCCATCCTGGTGATGAAAGCTGGCTGAGACATCCAGGGACAGAACCTCTCCATGCTGCTCACACAGAGCACATGCTGATGTATTTGGGATTTATTCACTTTTTTTTCCTGTCTACACATCCTACAGCACTTCACAGCATGGGAAGCACTGCATGGGACTGACTTCCTGCCAGATGCTGAACATCCACAGCTCCAGCTGCTCCAAGAGGCCACCAAAGTGCCCAAGCCCTCAGCTGAGGGCTCTGCAACACCCAGCAGGGATCTTTCCTTCTGAACAACTGGCCATCACTGGTAAATGAGCACTGGAACAAGGAAGGAGATTCATTAAGGGCTGATCCAAAGGCTTTCTGTGCAGCACAGCATCGTGTCCTGTGCATTTCAGAGCCAGCCAGTAAGAGAGCTGGGCTGGGAGGCAGAAGGAAAACATCATGGCAGGAATATTGGTGCATTTTGGATGCAAAGCAGAAGCTTATCTGTTTTACTACTGCAGCACCAGAGAAAATCAATTTTGACACAGAACTGCCACTTTACAAGAAAATAACTATACTTTCCAATAACCTAATCTGTGCAAAGCCTACTGAAAATTCCCTAAAGAACCAGTAGTTAAAACCTCCATTAAATCAAAGGGTTTAATATGGGAAGGGAAGAGAGGATGCAGTTTGACTTGGGAATGTAATGGACTCAGTGGGGAAATAAATATGTTGTTTTATGTGTACAGTTACAGAATTTGAGAACACAGCATTCATTTCAAAGGGAATTCTCTTGCTGTGCAACTTATTCCTAAACAGATGTGATTTTTGCTTATTCAAAAACATTTAGGTAACAATTACAGCATAATAAATTATAATTGCCATCATCTTCCAGCTATGCTATGACTTCTATGCAAACACAAAGAAAATGCAATTATATAGAACTGTAAATCCTATTTTCAGGTAGCTCAGAGCACTGACAGAACACTTGTTTGTTTTCCTTAGAATGAACAATACTTTAAAATATCTATCCAAAGGAAAACGCCATCTCTGTTAGGAGGCCTGGCAGCTCTGTCTTACACAGAGGGCCCAGCTCTAAGGAAGTTCATTATCTTTTGGAAGGTGATATTTTACTCTTAGGTTTTAAATTAGGAGTCTGCTTAAGTTAGTTTCTGAGCTGACATATTAACCAAGCAAGGCAGGACCACTGTTTGAACACTGAAAGAAGAGAAAGTAACCAGGAACTGAGAGAAAAGCAGGATTTTTATGATTGAATAGTGCAGGAACTCACACAAGAACCCAACAGTTCATATAAACATAAATCATTCTACTGCATTTCAGAGAGCTGCAGCTTAGGGGTGGAATTCTACAAGATAACTCAAAAATAATCCCCTTGTACTCTGCAACTCTTCATTAATTAACCTTCATACCTCTGCTAGATATCACTAAAGTGTTAGAGCAGTTGTGTTAAGAACAACTTCAGTTATAAATAACCAAACATTTGTAACTGATATCTGTTTGAAGCCTGAGTCTGAAAAAGAAATAATATATATTCTGTATTTATTTAATATAGGAGACATTTCATGAACAGAATGAGAGGCTGTAAAGTCCTTCAGCCCACATCTACATCAGGTGAGATAAAGTCCTGCAGTGTGACATGGAGAGACACCACAACTTGGCAAATATTTGCTGGAAAAACACAGAAACAATTCCAAGCTCTAGGGAAGGTCCCCATTGGGTTCTGCTTCTCCCCAAGCTGGTGAGAACTCTCCTGAAGAAAACAGCCTCCTGCTTGCACCCCAAGGCTTCCAAAGCAATACTTCAGACCAACCTGAACCTCAGGAAGGAATATGAAGGCTGTGAAAGGGATGCTGTCAAGTTAAGAGCATCAGCATCAGTTTAGATAAAAATGTTGATTTTGTCCGAGAAAGAGCAGCAGGCCAAGGAGGAAGGAACTACCATCACTGACAAAATCCAGCTGTCCCCCATCAGCACTAAGGTTTCCCTTTCCACCTCATCTTTCATCACTTCTTTTGTTTCCTTTAGAAAAATATTTATCCTTAACAAGATGCCTGGGTTGCATTTAACTTTCTACTGGGTAAAATGAGAATCAAGTTCACACTCCACTTTCAAGGAGAAGAGATGGAAGATGGTGAAATCAAACAAAAAAGTCTTTTAAAGACACTTTCTCTTTCCCCCCAAAACCTTGGGAAAGAGTTGAAATTAGAGGAGTCAGAGCAAAACAAAACATTTTATAAGCTGGGCCACGTGGCACTACATCTAATGCTTTCAAATACCCATAGGGCAGAATGACTGTCAGAAATTAATTTAAACTGTTGGTTAATTGTGATCCTTCTCAATCATTAGTAACAATGGCATTTAAAAGGCCCAGGATTTAATGGCCTGTTCCATTTCAGAGCTAGAGCAGAGGAATCCATTCCCAAGGCTGGAGAAGATTTGCAGAGTCTCAAACACACATTAAGTGATCTGAACACTAAATAAATCCTGGAGAAACTGGGTTCCTCTGGATTTTCATCACACCCAGGAGCAGTGGGCACAGCTGTAACATCAGTGAGAGACAAGAGCATATCCCAGCTGTGTCCTGTCTTTGGTGCACACAGGGGTACAGGTCCCCAAAAGTGGCACAGAGTGGGACACAGAGCCAGGTGCTGCCAGTCCCTGGTCAGGTGGCTGCCCCAGACTCCTTCAGCATTTTCCTTCTTCTGCCACATTCATAGTTTAGTGATGGCAGGTGGCAGAAGTGTTTGTACTGGCAACTACAGGAAACAGGTTTTCTGCAAAATTTCCCATGTAAAGAATTGCAGGATGCATTTTTTATGGACTTCTGATAAAAGTTATCAATCACATCAGGAACTGAAGCAATACCAGGAGACCTTGTCCAAAACCACAGGAACATTGTCTGACTTGGAAGCACCAGGACATTTTCCCTTTAACCTAAGACGTGGCTCTGGTGTTGAGGAGTTTAATGCTGCTCTGCACTTGGAGTTTGTCTCACAGCCTCCTCCCTTTTAATGTTCCTCATTTTGCTCATCTGCTCCACTTTCTGACGTGTCAGCATCCTGCCTGGGATGTGCAGGAGATTGAAAGGTGTGCCCTGTGGGTTACAGTCTCCCTCAATCATCCATGATCTATTCCGCTTGGCTTAAACGACCGAGTCTCATTTGCACAATTGCCCTATTAATTTACTCACCATTGATTTACAAGATTTTGCTGGAAATCCTCCACCAGACCTCTATTTTACATGCTCTCTCAAAAGCTCCCTTCCAGCTTTTTTCTCCCCCATCATGTTCCTTGTCTCATTTCTCTTCCATTTGCCGTCATTCATCTGTCTCTTATCCTCTTCCTCCCTCTCCCTCCCACTGTTCTGTTTTCCTTCTGTTTCTTCTCTGTTCTCCTCCATTTCCCCCCCTCCCTGCAAGTCTCCCTCCTTGCTCCACAGCAGCTAATAAATCTACCAGAAAAGCTCAGAAGCCCCAGAAGATACAGGTGTAAAGGCAAAGGAGCAGAAATAAATCAAGATTCCTCGTGAAGAAGAGCAACAGCTGTGACTTCCTTTTGGCGAGTACAAAGACTGATGGGTGACCATCATTATCTATCTTGCAGCACTTTACCTCGTCCTTGTGTCTTTTTGTCTTCCTGAGAGGAAGCTCAGCCTCTCAGTTCAGATTTTATGGCCACTTTCACCCTCTCAGCAGATCACATGGCCCTGGACTGCTGCCCTGATTGCCAGTTTGACTATGAAAACCAAACCTCTCCATCTGAACAGACAACAAACTGCTGGGCTTGATAGCAGGCATATAAAAGTGCATGTACACATTATCAAACACAGACAAATGTTACCAATACAGCAGAGGCATTTTCCAGCTCTCATGACTGTATGGTCTGTGTGAAAACCAATAAATAAATGCAGTTGTTTCTAAGCTAAAACTGTCATTCAGTATCTTTCATTCCAATTTTCAAAAGAAAAAAAGGACTGAAGTCAGAGGGTTAGACTAAGAGGACTACAAAGATTTACATATTCATAGTGGGTAAATAATAACCTAACCTTAATGCCACACTCTGCAGGGCAAAGGAGAGAGAAAAGCACAGGAAGGAGGGGTCCAAAGAGCAGCAGACCCCGAAGAGCAGTTGGTGCACAGGACATAAAGGAGCTGCTCAGCCTGAAGTCAGGGACAAGTGAACAAAGCCTCAGAATGTCCTCAAGGCACCTGGCTGTGCCCTCCCTGCACAGCTCTGAGCACAGCACTGACCTGGGCACCCACAGGGTGTCACTGGTGAAGTCACAGCTGGCATGGGCCCGAGGGAGCCCCCAGGCAGAGGCAAACCCTGAGTGGGCATGCAGCCTGGTTTTACTCATGGCAGGGACACAACCCTCCCTTTAACTGCACTGAGTGTATTTGCAATAAATGCAAACCAGCCATGGTTACCTGTCAGTCACATTGCTTGCTTGAATGAAAAAAATCCTCCTCCCTATGCAAAAAAGATTTAAAGACTGAGTTGAGAACATTCTCCACCTCCTAAACCCAAATTAACAGCTGGGCTGTGCAGCTCTGAGCTGGACAAGGCCACAGACTCTCAGCACTTGGTTATTATCTGAAAAATAGCATGGAACTCCAAAGTAATGACAGACTTCCAGAGATAATACATTGCAATAATACAGTATGTGAAGTTATCCATTTTATTTTCAACCTAATTTCCATGTAGTTTGCAATTTTCTGATTTAATAATGTAGTTGAGAAAATACAAATTGCTTGTATTGCCCACATATTTACATTCTACTGTACACAGCATGTAATTACAGCCAATGGTTCCTATGGAATTACTGAGTTCTGCACAGTTCTTTGTGTCCTCCTCAGGAAAGTGCCCAAGGAATCTTTCAGTGTGCTGAAGCACAATCTACAATGATGTGAGAAAAAAAATAAAATAATGAGGGTCCTCCCTTCAGATCCTGTCTGGACAGCATGAGGGAAGCATAAGCAAAACTCTGCAAGCAGAAGCATTGTCAGCTTTCCTTGGTCCCCAAAGTCCTACAAAAGAGCTCTCTGCAGTTCCTGATTAATGCTCCAGACCTCCACTGAAAGGGATTTTCTACTGCTGTACCTGAGCTCCTGTCCAAGAAAAGTGATTTTGATTGACTTGTCCTGACCTGAGCTCTTCTGGAGAAATTAAGGTGGCAGCTTTCCAGTTCTCTTGGAAGGACAGTGCTTGTTTTTCCTTTCCTTTACCACTTTTAAAAACACACAGACAAGACTTACATATGGTTGGCTCATCTCCGATGTCTGAAGGTCTGAAGTTTGAAGGTTAGAGCTAATCTTAGCTGTGGCATTTTGTGCTGAAGTCAGAACACAAGTAGTTTACAAGAAAATCAGCTTTAACAAGTGATCACAGAAACAGAACAGGAAAAAAAGTACTGTTGGTATAAAAGATATGGAATGATGATCACTAAGAACTGTAAAATCCAACGACAATATGCTGAGTGGAGACAGCACTGCCAAAACAGAGAAGATTAGAGAGGTCTAGAAGACAAGAAACTGAGTGATTATTTCTGATTTTACCTGAATTGTCAATATGACCTTGGGTTGAGTCCTTTGTAGCTTACTGGTGTTAGAGATTTGAAGGAGTGCTTGGGGTGGTCTGGGCTGTGATGTGCCTCAGTGTAATGTCAGCTGTTAAACAAAGTTTCCTCCACACTAACATCTGATATTACAAAGTTTCACCAGTTCATTGGCTGCCCAAATAAACAGGTTAGCAGACTCTTTCCTGGGCCCTGAGCTTGTAATGGGATGCTGAGAGCTACCAGAGTTGCTGGGAATCCTGGATTTCCACTTGCCCAGGAATGCAATGTGTGCTGGTCATGCTGCAATCCCCTCAGTAACCAACGTGCAGGGAACAAAGGACAGCTCCACCACTCCAGCTCAGCTACTGGCCACCCTGGGCTGAGGGAGGCACACAGGGAAGCACTTTTATTTCCAGCTGGCTGCACTCTGAAACCTCGGCCAGAGTCAGCCCCTCCTTGCCAAACTTCTTCAATTCCTCTCTTCACTGGAAGAGCAGCACCAGCCCTGATGTGATCAATGGAAATGCTCTGGGTACAAGGAGCCTCTTCCTGCCCCAGCTCTGATCCTGGTGAACACTGCCAGCATTCCAGCCAGTTACAAACCAGCCACTGGTGTTGAGGAAGAAGCATCTCTTCTCTTTTAAAGGGCAAGGGCCACCCACCTGTGCCTGTAATTTCCATGCTTTGGAACATATGTTACATGAACTATAAATGTCATGCATTGTTCATCTGCGAGACACAATTTGCCAGCAACTCTGAGGTGAAGACAGAGCTGGAGTTGAAAAAACCTTCTGCTAGGCTTGAAAAGAGCAGGAAAATGAATTTAAGTTTCTCCTTTTAATATTCAACTTACTTGACTGAGTGACTTGGTTGTCACCTGCAGAGATTCTTTTTCATCTTTGAGGTTTTTATATTTATATTTTTTTTATACTTATAGATATATAACACCTAAACCAGTAGGATTCCCATTTCAGTTTCATCTTTTTTGGCACTGTGTGTCCAAACAATGGATGATTTTTGTTAAAAAGATCCTTATTGTGTAAAGCAATTTGAGGTACACACAGCCCTCCTGGGTCTTCCACACAGATGGATTTTACCTGCAGAATATTTTAAGTTAAACAAATTTTGAATGCAGCAAAATAAATGGAAATCAACACAAACTGCAGCCTTTTGTTAAAGTTGCTACACACTTCTTACAAGATCCTCTTCTTCCACTGATTATAGCTTTGCCCAACTTCAGAGCATTTGGGCAGGAATTTTCTGTGCCAGGTGTCTGCCTCAGGCAGAGGAGAATGTGATCATGTAATTAAAGGCTGTTCCATGGTGCGTACACAGAAGGGGGCAAATTAAGGTTGAAGAGGCAACCTTAATTCTCAATTTCTTAACTTCCACAGGCTTGACTTTGCAACCCCAATAATGGTCTTTTAATGTAGGTTTTCATCTGCAATATTAACCCAGTGCCACATTAATTTAGAGACACATCCCACTGAGGATGGGTGTTTGAGTGGAGTGGAATAGGATGCACCCCTTCCACCTCCCAGGCATGGGCTGAAACACAGCCAGGGGCTGAGGGGTGGGGAGCTGTTACCCCTGGACTGTCTGGGGGTTAAATGATGTGAGCTGGTGAGGTGAGACCTTGACTGGGGCTGTGACTCCAGCAGAGGATCTGACTGCCCAGCCTGCCCTGCCTCACCACCATGCACTCTGGGGGTGCAGCCAGAGCTCTCCTACAAAATGGGGCTCCAGGTGACTCCTCTGTCCATAAGGAAATGTTCCCTCACTCCAGAAGACCCTGGATGGATGGCTGACCCCTGCACTCCCATAATGTATGAGGAATGGTGCTCGTTTGGTGGGGCTGTTCATGTACACAACACCATTGAAATCTTCAGTGAGGGTGGGAAAAGCCAGCAGTGCCACAATCTGAGCAATGGCTGTGCCTCCATCAAAAGAAGAACATCCTGGAAATTTGCTCAGTGGCACTTGTAGGAAAAATGAGTATGGACAACATATGAAAATTTAATTTAGCCCGTCTGGTGCTGAGAAACACGAAGCACTTGTATAACTACCAAGTGGGATTCTGCAAAAACAAGGACAGTTGTGCCTGAAGGAGGAAAGCTGAAGTGCTTCCTCTACCTCCAGAGGCTGTGCTGGAGGGCAGAGCTCTAGAACAGAGACCTGGTAGGAGACATTCACTGAAGGAGCTACTGTGGAGCTTGCCCAAAGCAAACCTCACAAACTACAAAGCCCCCTCTGCCCTCCAGTAAAGGAAATTTTGACACTTAAGCAACTAAATCAGAGGATCACAGAATAATTGAGGTTGGATATGAGCTTTATGATCATCAAGCCAACCATAAACCCAACACTGCCAAGCCCCACCACACCACATCCCCAGGAAGCAGGGTCTGACACCCTGGTGCTACCAGCAGCTCCCTTTGGGAGCAGACAGAAATTCCCCAGCTGGGCTCAGAGGGGGAACAGGTTACAGAGAAACCACCAGAGACACCAGAGAAAACAGAAAGGGATCAGGAAGAGGGTAAATGTCTTCTCTGCAGAGCAGGAGACAGTCTCAGCTTTAGTTCTGCCTCCTCAGCCCTGGCAGTTCAAGGCAAGAAGGCACAGAGAGAAGCAGTGTTCTCCAAATCTCCTTTTGCAGCCACCCCTTTATGACATTCCAGCCTCCACAGGCACAAACCCCCCAAGAATCAACCCATGGGCTGCCAACCCTCCAGGTCTGACAACATCACTATTTCCCTCAGTGTGACACTGGTGCCCAAACCAGATCCCCCAGGCAGCAGAGCCAAAAAGCTTCTTTTCATCCCAACAGGAGTTTTAAAAAAATTATAAATCACTTAGCTTTGTTTTGCTTGCCATTTGCTGCATTCATGTTCCTTTTGAGAGGCCACATTAATAAATAGTGTGCCCTGATACCAGCATGGCTTCAGTCCCATCATTTTCTGCATTCAGCACTCACATGCCTCCCTTACTACAGTACATAAATGATATAAACTTCTCATCAATAACATAAAAAATTCATACTCTGTCTACAATGCAGCTGCTATCACAGGTTTATGTCAACAGTCGTCCTGATTTTTAATAGCATAAATGTTTAAAGAGGCAGCAATTCCTGTAAAGTATCTGCAGGGATATTTAGAGCAGACATATGCCAAAACAATCCCGTTCTCATACAGGAGCCATTGTTGCTCAGCAGGAAGACAATGTTTATCCTCACAAATGTTTACCCTGCTTCAGTCATTCAAGTGCTCCAAGTGGCTGCCAGGGACATCCCAAGGCTGCAGGTCACCCCTGGGAGCAGGGAGCACAGCTCCTGTCCCTGGCAGCTGAGCCCCTGCCCTGCACAGCTCCTGCCTGCCTCCAACACCATCTCCCTGCAAGGCTTGGATCTGCTCCTTGCTATAAACATACAGAGACAGGATGATTTCCAAATGTTTTCATGCTTCACAATTCTAATGCACAGCCCGTCCTTTCATTTTCTTTTTTTATTAAAAAACCCTGTCAACTTAGCTGTCTGAGGGCTTCCTACCTCAATAAAACACAGCAAACTCTTTCTTTTAGTTTCTTCTACTTGCTGCCAATTGTGTAGGGCTTTAAGCTATTAAAAATAAAAAAAAGCTTTGCATACATGCAACATAAAATATTTATTTTTAATCTAAGCAGGATTTCTTTACCTGCTGTGCTGCCACAGCTTTTGTTTAAGGCTTGCTTTATCATCTGTGTGTCAAGCTGAAAGCATTTCTCTCCTGATCCTTCATTGTAGCTGTAAAGAGCCTCCTTGCAGAGCCCAGCTGACACTCAACTCCCAACTCCTGCTTCCAATTTTCCTTCTGCCTTCTCCCCTCTCACCCAAAACCCCACAACCTGGAAGTTCTTCACTGGAACAGATGGTTTGGAGAAATCTGGGACAGGCTCGTGTGATGGAAAATAGGACTCCTTTAGCAACACCTCGTGTAACAATTTTGTGAACAGTTGGTCCAAAGAGTGACCCAGAAACTGCCCCAGCTCTGCTCTCCTGAGCCCCAGGAGATTCCCAGCCCTGCCTGAGAGCCTGACCCTGGGCAGCCACGGCTCCTTCTGGGACAGCACATTCCCACTGCCCACACTCCCACGGAGCCACTCCTGCAGCAGGCCATCAAATTGCATTTTTGAGGTTAAAACTGGAATTATTAATGATAAACCCAACCCTATAACTGGAATTATTAATGATAAAACCCAACCCTATAACTGGAATTACTAATGATAAAACCCAACCCTATAACTGGAATTATTAATGATAAAACCCAATCCTATAACTGGAATTATTAATGATGAACCCAACCCTATAACTGGAATTATTAATGATAAAACCCAACCCTATAACTGGAATTATTAATGATAATACCCAATCCTATAACTAGAATTATTAATGATAAAACCCAACCCTATAACTGGAATTATTAATGATAAAACCCAATCCTATAACTGGAATTATTAATGATGAACCCAACCCTATAACTGGAATTATTAATGATAAAACCCAATCCTATAACTGGAATTATTAATGATGAACCCAACCCTATAACTGGAATTATTAATTATAAAACCCAACCCTATAACTGAAATTATTAATGATAAACCCAACCCTATAACTGGAATTATTAATGATAAAACCCAACCCTATAACTGAAATTATTAATGATAAAACCAACCCTATAACTGGAATTATTAATGATAAAACCCAACCCTATAACTGGAATTATTAATGATAATACCCAATCCTATAACTAGAATTATTAATGATAAAACCCAACCCTATAACTGGAATTATTAATGATAAAACCCAACCCTATAACTGGAATTATTAATGATAAAACCCAACCCTGTAACTGGAATTATTAAGGATAAAACCCAATCCTATAACTGGAATTATTAATGATAAAACCCAACCCTATAACTGGAATTACTAATGATAAAACCCAACCCTATAACTGGAATTATTAATGATAAAACCCAATCCTATAACTGGAATTATTAATGATAAAACCCAACCCTATAACTGGAATTATTAATGATAATACCCAATCCTATAACTAGAATTATTAATGATAAAACCCAACCCTGTAACTGAAATTATTAATGATAAAACCCAACTCTATGCTCCCCATTTGTTTACAACCTGAACAGCACCAAATTCTCCCAGAGTTTTTCACAACCAAGGTACTCCATCTCAGAAGGTGTAAAATCACACAGTCCCACCTGCCTGTGTCCAGACCCTGCTGCTGCTGTTCAGAGGAAGGGGAGCATTAATCTGACAAGTGCTCAATATTCCCACTCCATCCAAGGACAACAAATCAGCACATTCCCACGGGCAATAAAAAAACAACTTCCAAGTCAGGCTTTAATTGGTATGTAGGAAGAAATTTTGGGTTAGAATTCATAAATTTCCTGTCTCAAGGCAGAGGCAAAGTCAGAAAAGAGGATTATGGAAGATGTGGCAGCAGAGTGCACTGTCCCTGAACTGTCCCATCTTGGACACTGCAGGAGGAAGGTGTCTGATGAGCAGGACACTGGAACCAGGCTGGGTGAGCTTGGTGCTGACTCAGAGGGGTCATGTGGGGGATGTACAGGAAGGGGAGATGACTCTGGTGAAGAAATTTCCAGAAGAAGAGAGCTGTGTGTCCACAAGAATGGGAATTACAGGACTGGACAGCTCTGAAGATGTGGGCATGGCTGGATGTGGATGGGAGAAGTGGATTTGTGGCTTAAGGACTCCTCAGGAGCTGAGAAGGTGCTGAAAGAACCTTGGTGGAGGTTTTGGGTGGCTGAGACTGTGACCAGCACAAAAATGTCCCTTAGCAGAGTTCCTGGGCCATCTCCACTGCCCCCACCAGCTGCAGCACACAGGGGCTGGTTCATGGGGGCTTGTTCAGGTGCAGGGCTGGGGGATCAATAACCCAAATTTTCCACTCCCCAGAGAAGATTTCAAGGTTGTGTCAAAAACCACTGAGAGAACCCTGAAATTTTCCTTTCCTTTGAACAGGTGCAATGAGATGGTCTTTGTTTAGTACTAAAACTGCAGATCCATTATAGCAAAGGTAAATATCAACTAGAGAGTCAACATCTCCATTAACAAAAGCCAAGCTGCCTCAGCAGCCACCAAACACCGACATCTCACAACTATTTAAAAACATTTCAAGACCTTAAAAACCTGGCAAATAGGAAAAAACCACAGCACCATTGTAACAAGCTAAATTTCCTGTCACACAGAGGCTTGATTCCTGTCAGTGCAACACTCATTTTAGTCTGATTAAGTTGCTGTGATGAACTTCAGAGTTTAGACTGCCCTTGAGCCTCACATCTATCTGATCTTTAATTCTACTACCCGCTCATTTCTTGCTAAGCACACAATTCTGAGTCCCACTGGAACAGCCTCGTTCAGGCTCTGCATCAATATGTTCAGTGCTGAATTCATTTCTGCAGGGAGCCCAGTAAATCTGAACTTTCCAAAATCATTTGGCCCCCATTACTAGTAAGCACTGCTCTTAAATAGGTTGTAACTCCAGCTAATAGGCTCCATAATCATAGCTGAATTGAACAAAAGGGTCCAGTATGGGCTGCCATCAGTCATTTTTATTCCCAATCAAATGCACTGCATAGAAGGGAACTTTTTTATACTTCTGGATGCTGAAACTAAGAAACTCATTTCACCTGAATAGAGGGTTTTTTCCTTAATAAAAAAATAAGATGAAAGCTTCCAAGGGTATCCTGTAGTCAAGCACAGCACTGGTGCCAGACCTGGAACTGGTAACCTTTTCACCTTGCAAAATGGCATCTATCCAGAATATAAGGAGACAGGAAAAACATTAAGATGCAAAGCCCACATAATGAAAAATTCCAGTGCTGAGAGATACATCTTCTGCTATTCAAAGGAGTAACTGAGTGTAACTAAACCCAAAGTAAAGGAGTTAGCAGTAGCAGTGCTTACATCTTGATCACATTTCCATGAAGACAAGCTTTGTGATATTGTTTCATCTAGTGCAAAAAAAAAAAAAAAAAATAAAATAGAAGCCTCCTTCTAAATCTTATCACTGAAATTGATAGTGTTTACTTAAAGCTTATTCCAGCTTTGCTGACTTCAACAGATATTGAAGTCTCCAATAAATCTATTTCAACATTTTTTACAACTCTCTTCTTTCTCAGCATACACTCTGGCCTTCCTGATCTATATCAGTGGACAGAAGACCAGATTTTTGTTTATGAATATCTGGAAGTTTCATTGCTGTCTGCTGAAAAGCCTGGAATAAAAATGAATAGCAAGTAAATAAAGCAGAAAGGGAACTTGATTTATCCTGCTCCCTCCTGCAAGGCAGCAGAGCCAGTCCTTGCTGGCACCATATTTTTTACACACCAAGGCAGTGCAGGAGAGCTCCTGCTGGGCACAGGCAGCTGCTCCTGCCCAGGTGGGCACTGCTGGCACTGCAGCTTCTCCCACTGCTCCTGTCCAGTGTGACTGGCACACCCTGCATAATTCCCTTGGGGCCAAACATCTGGAATGGCCCCAGCTGCTGCAGCCACAGCCACATGCTGTACCCTGAGCAGCTCCCTTGGAGAGTGTGGGGTCACAAACACCACACAGCCAGGACAGCTGGGCATGCCCTGCTCTGCCCCAGGACTCACCTGGGCAGGCACTGGCAGCAATCAGGCAGAGGAGCAGGAAATGGGGCACCCGTGGATGTGGGAGCTGGTGAATCACAGCTTGTACAGAGCACTGGGTTTCCAAGAGAACAAACAGGACCCGTAAGTGAGGGACTGCATGCAAATACTTCACTCCAAAAATAAAAGAATAATTAAAAAAGAAGAGTTAACCAATTTATGGCTTTAATCAAGTGAGATAGTATAGAGGAACAAGGTCATATCCTTGCAACTGATTTTAAATAAGCAAGGAAAAATCTAAAAAGTCAAAATCAGTAGTTCTGTTAAATAGTGATGAGTTTCTCAGCAACAAAAATCTCACAAACATAAAAGTGCCTGATCCTGGTTACATGGTTCACTGGTTTAACCAGAATTATAATTCCACAGAAATCAGAATAGCTGTGAGTGACACAAAGGGATAAAAGACTTGAGTGAACCTGGGTGAGATCTGCTCAGCAATGGAAAACTGCCCCAGGTGGGATAAATGGGAAGACTGATAGAGATTTTAAATCAAAGCAGCACAATGGAAAGAAATCTTCACTGATTCTCTTCAGCTGCCCAGATGGGCTCAAACTTCCTTCCCCCCATACATACACATGAAAATAAGAGGAAGATTTGGAAACCTGTGCATTCTGCCATCCCTCTTCCCACCCAGCACATGCCCCAGAACAAAGCCTGCTCTTCTCCATTTGACAGCAGCTTGTGGAAAGACCTTTCTCCTTTCTCTCCTAAGCCATTCCTGCGGATTGAAAAATGCCACATTTCTATTCTTGCTTCCCAGGAGCTGCCAGAGCTGCTCTCCGCTGTGCAGAGCCCGTGTGAGAGGTGGAGCAGAGGAGGTGACCCTCTGGCTCTGGAAGCAGAACTGCCCAGGGCAGGAGGCCAGGCCAGCCCCATCCTCACCTGGCACTCACCCATGGCCAGGACACATCCAGTGTGGGGAGCAGCAGCTCCCTGCACTGCTTCAGCAATGCCAGGGACACTGGGAGCCACAGGGCTGACACAGGCACTGAGCACAGCACGCAGAGCACAGGCCCCTGAGCAGATACCACGGATGCTCTTCATCTCCTGCACTGGTAAACAGTAAAATATAAGTGAAATTACTACTTCCTTACAGCTGCAATAAAGGACAGACAGAAAGGTACACTGATACAATTCCAGTCAATTATTTTTAAACAATATGTGATGGATTTGCAGTAGGCCAATGTAAAAAAGACAGGCTCATTTTCTACAAATGCCCACAAAGAGAAATGAGGGAGCTCAGCACTATAGCATGGCATATTCCATTAGGAATTAAATCTCTTCTCTCTGATGGTCCCATCCACATGTTCATTGGACAGTCTCCTGCTTTCATCTACATTATTGTTATTAATTTATGAATGAGACTGGAATTACAGAAGATGAGTCTAAGGTGAGGCTGCATTATAATAATAAATGAAAGAATGACTCCTGTTTACTTTCAAAATATTTCATAGTTAAAATGCTTACTGCATTTTTAACTGTGACATACTTCCTTTAGCCGGTTTCGGTTTTGAAGTAATGATATAAAATTCATTTCATCTCTTTTTCAAGCCTGAGTCTTTCATACATAACATCAGGCATGTCATATCTGAGGAATTATTAAAATAAGACGGAGCCTGCTGTATCTGAGCAGAAAAGCTTCTTTGAGCTGGCGTCCTCAGGAGAGAAGCAAGCTCAATCTCATTAGTTGGTGCTGAGAAGGCGTCCTAGTCACTGGGTTCAAGGTGATGAAAGATTAGGGCGTTTGGCCTCGGCTCATTCCGTATGCAGCTCACATCCCTCCCTGCCCGTGAACACGAAATTACATTGAACCTGGGGAGTCTAACTCCATTAATTTTAAATGGAAGATTAATTTAACAATATGCGGCAGATATTTGTTACAAACCTATCATGTAAAAGTGACGGTTAGCAATAAATTGTGGTGACTCACACTGGCCGGTGGCCCTGGCTCAAATAAATCAGAAGGCATTTACACATAATTGCTGTTTTTAAAGACAGGGATATGGGAGATATGTTTCTTTGATGAAAGATTGGGTAACTCCATTCAAGGGAACAGCAGCCCGTGTTAAAGTGACAGTGCCTCTTTTGTGGGAGATGCTCTTCCAGGGCCTGCAGGACTGGGATGCAGTTATTGTCTGCCTCGGCCTTAACCTGGGCCTGGTTTTTTAACTTAGACAAATAATTTTCATGAAACATCTTATTATATTATTATTATTATTATTATTATTATTATTATTATTATTATTATTTCACATGAGCTGAGGATAAGAGGTGTGGTTTAGGAACATGCAGCACATGCTGGCTGTCACCTGGGACCATGCAGAAAATGCTTAAACAAAGGTTAACTGTAGTCCCATTTTTCTGCCAACTTTCTGACTCCTGCACAATGTACAGAATTAACAGGTGGCCCTTCTCCTGCCACTGGTTCTTTTTTTCTTTATTGACTGTCCAAAGGTATGGTTGGGTATGAAATGTCATAATTGAAAATATCCTTTCCAGAGCAGGATGCTCATCACCTCCATCTGAGAATAAGCAACATGGGAGAAAACTGGAAGGATACAATTTTTTTATTTCTTAGTCAAGTGTAGATAATGACTGTGCTTCTCTGATGATAGCCATTGCTAGAACAGGGACTGTCTACAAGGGACACAAGAATATCTTGAAAGCTAAAGCAAGAGAGCAGAACTGGCTCCCTCAGGAAGCAGAATTACCCCAGACCTCTTTCCTTGCAGTCCAAGAAAAAGGAGAAAACCAACCCTAACTTCCACCCCTAATTATTTGTGATCTGTGATTTTTTACATAATGCTGTAAATTCTGCAGCAACAAACACTGGGTGGGACTGCATGTGGGCATGATTATTTATTTAAAGCAGAAAGTAGAGTGCTCTTACTTTTCTTTCTGAACTGGAGAGAACAAACCAGCCCAGATACCCAGGGATGGCAGTGGCTGTGCTCACACACTGCTGGGGACATGCTGCAGGGATGGCATCACCTGCACTTGAGCAAATCATGATACCCATCAGTAAATCATGATATCCAGCAGCAAATCATGATACCCATCAGTAAATCATGATATCCATCAGCAAATCATGATACCCATCAGTAAATCATGATATCCAGCAGCAAATCATGATATCCATCAACAAATCATGATATCCATCATCAAATCATGATATCCATCAGTAAATCATGATATCCATCAGCAAATCATGGTATCCATCAGCAAATCATGACATCCATCAGCAGCTTCTGCAGGCTGTGGCAGTCAGAGATTCAGTGCCCTGGCTGAACAGAGCAGGAGCCCCTGCATGACCTGCCAGGGATGGAAATGCTGGGCTGGCTCAGACTGGGTGTGCTCAGAGGCTGGGACAGGTCAGCATCACCACCCCTCCAGACCAGGTACAAATGATGGGAGGGGTGAAAGGGTGGCAGGATTGTGTTCACTGTGCTAAAGATCCCCCTGTGATCCACAGGCTTACAAAGCAGTCACAGTCACACAGAGAGGAGCTGCAGTGGAACTGAATTCCCAGTCAAAGGGAGTCCATCCATTCACACTCTTCTCTGCCTTGATTCTTTACCAAATGCCCTGTCCTCCAAGAGCATCCAAAGCAATCCCCTGATGTTGTTCTTTGGGAGAGGAGGCAAAGAGGGGCAGCCTCCAGTGCAGACAAGTGAGGCCAGTACAGATCCATGTCAGTGTGGGAAGCATAGGGTGAGGTTTCCATCCCTGGCTCACAGCTTGCCTAACCACACAGAAACCCAACTCCATGCTGGGTTTGTGACCATTTGTGGTTTGTAATTTGAGGTTGTTAGATGTATTTGGAGCCATTTATTTTAAAGTATATAAAAATTCCAGTTTTTGGCATTATGGTCTCACATTGTGCTGATAGATACCTTCCCCATGTGACATCACACACTGCCCTGCCAGACATTATCCCCACCAAGCTTTACAAACTCACAGGAAATGGAGATTATCTTCATGCACAAATAATCTATGGGTTTGTGCTGTGTGATTTAAAGAGAAGGATAACAAGAGATAAAATACTGTGCACTTGTTTTTGTATACAGCCATACCAAAACACTTCCACAAACCAGACAACATTAGAATGAGGTTTCTCAGACCTTCTTTTCCTCCCAGCAAGACAAGAGACTGTCTGTTCTAAATTGGCCACCAATAATCCTTTCCATATGGTGGAAAAGAGAAATGCAACCTCCAGCAGACCCTGGTGGGAGGCAGCAGCGTTCCGAATTGGGGAAGGTGACTGAACTGCGGGGATCGTGCTTTGTTTGCAGCTCTGCTGGGAGCCAGGACTGTGGGCAAGGCACTTCAGTGCTTATAAACTGCTGCAAGATCTTCAGATTGAAAGGGCCACTGAAGATGTGGCAAATGTGGACTGGCAGTTTGAGTGCCCAGCCTGACCTGTCGGTGAAGAGAGGTCACCCTGCATCAGCTGGTCCGTGGTTCGCTGGTGCCTACACCAACTGTGTGCCACAGGAGAGAGCTTCAGAGGGCAAAGAAATGCTCAGGTAAATCAACAGCTCTTCACACGGGCCAAAATTAATGAATTGAAAACAATTACTGTTGATATTTGAAGGAATAAGACTGATGCAGAATAACTACACAGAAAAAGAGCACTGTTGCTTTAAATTCCGTGCCAACATCCAGGTTGCCAGCAATTGATGCCACTAACTCATTTTTGCACTTTAATGTTAAATTTCTTATGGGACCACATCACCTAATTAGAGGAATTGATAACTGCACTGTTCCATAATGAGGCCAATACATTTCAAAGTCATTAAAGATAACCAAGGCAATAAGTCTGTGTTTAAGCGGCACTTCCTTAGATTTCACAGCCTACATGGCGCTAGCACAGGAAAAAGCAATCCCTGCCTAGTCAACTGTAAATGCTGGGTTATTGGAATCTTTAAAACAGGCAGCAAGGAGAAAATTACATGGCCAAATCTCCTTTTTCCAGTTAATGAAGAATTAAGACTCCCATTTACCATATTAGAAGGTTCATCAGAGGTCTCTCCTCTCCATAGCTCGTGTTTGACAGCAGTGTCAATTTATCTGAGTCAGGACGCAGAAGTGCATGACAGTGCATCATTCATAACTGTCACATCTACTTATCTCCCTCATTGTCACACTGCTAACGAAATTCAGGCCATGTTTTCCCCATCATGTCCTCTTAAAGGGAGAAGGATCCCCTTACCCACAGCAGCAAACTGGCCCAACCATGGCTGTGCTAACAAATGGCCACAGAGCTCTGGGCAGGGTGGATCACAGAACCTGGGACAGCCAGGCAAAGAAAAGCAGTATTTCACAGAGGCAGGCTTCCAGCAGGACTGCTGCTGGCTTCAGAAGTGAGACACATTAATTCTTGGTGGTAATTACCAGAGGGATGGATTTATTTTATATTCTACCTTGTGCCTGTAAGATTTGTTCAGGTACATTTGGCATCCAAGTAAGAAAAGCAGAGTGACTTTATTGAAAGTCAATGGTTGAACTTCTGTTGGCTTCAAAAGCACAGGAAGGATTTTTAGAAATGCAGGCAGGTGAAGAATTCCATAAAATTAACACTAACTTTAGAGCATTTGTTACCTTGGCTGAGGTAGAATGTAAGAGGTCTATCAAAACACTCACAAAAGTTCTTCTGCCCTAAGAACCTGGACATGGTAAAAAAGGCCAGAAAATCTTTTTTACAAATCAAAGCATCATCCCACTAAAATAAAAACACACAACTGAAAAGGTAATTTAATATTTAAGGAAGATACAGAGAGAAAACGAATAGAACAAAACAGCTCTAAAAGGAAGCGCCATGACTAAAAACTGACTAAAAAAAACATGACTAGAAAAAATAACTGTTGTAAATATACACTCCTGTAGTGTAAGGCAAGACACTGCCACGTTCTGAGGAAGAAACTTCCAGAATTGTGTTGTCCTCTCCCCTACAAGAAACATGCACCTGCCTTCTAGTCCCAGTTGCTCACACCAGCCAGCACAGGGAGAGACCAACAGAGCAATTCTTGTCTTTAAAATCTGTTCCTCCCAATGCATCTCCAGACCATTGGAGATAAAAGGTTCTGATAAATTCAGTGTTGCTCCCTGGCCCCTCCTCACCTCCTGCTCCTGGGGATGGTGATGAGCTGTAAACCACAGCCCAGTGCCCTCAGCTGGGGAACTGCACAGCCCTCCCAGTGCCCAGCCCTGCAGGGCTCTCAGAGGACAAAGAGGCTCAGGAGCTTTTCTTAAAAATCAGACTGAAAATCCAACCCCTTCCTTTTATCCAATGCCATTTTTACAGGGAAGGCCCTGTCAGCTCCTGTCCCAGCAAATCCCTGAGATTTACAGACAGTGGGGTTACCCCAGGAGGTGACTCTGCCCAGAGCACAGAGGGGAACAGGCACTGTCCCCATGGAATGGGGACACAGAAACCAGGCTGGAGGCAGCACTGTCCTGAGTTTAAGGGCAAATACATGCTTCTGTCTACTCTGAAAAAATGCACTTTCTGCTATTTTCCACAATCACAGGCTCCAAAGTAAAGTGGATTCACACAGTAACATCAGTTTTTAAGAGACCAACACAGCAGGTTTCAGGTGCCAGGGAATGAAAGAGCTGGAGCAATTCTTAAAGAGACTGGTTGTGTAAATTTGAGAAGTAGTTTTTCTTCCAAGAAAACTTTTCTTTCACAATATTTCATGAGAGAGTTGGGTTTTTTCTGCACTAGAACTAACATAAGAGCAGAGAAAGAAAATGGTGCCCAATTGGATCAAATTACGGGTGAAACATGCAAGTGAATGTGCACTTAGGCCTTCAGTTCTGAAAACTTCAAGAACTAAAATAAATTGCATGACCCCCTGGTAACTTCCACTAGAACTTCTGGGTACAAATTGTTTGCCTCAAGCTGGGTGAAATATACATTCAAATTCAGGCTCTTGAAGGAAATTATTAAGTAGAGCCATATTAGCTTTCTCTGAAGCATACTCGTTTTCTATATTGCCACTGTATAGACCAATTATGTTACCTTTCCATGCTGAGAAATGATTGTTCTGCTAACACAGTTCTGGTAAAAATCAAAAGCACTACATTTTTAACCTTGGGGGATTTTTGTTATTGCTGCTCCCTTGCTAGTTCCTTCAAATGGAAAACATCTTCCATTAATCTAAATGCAAAATTTGTTCAGCTTTCGAAAGTTACTTGAAAAATGTTAAGCACAAAGCAATAAACTTTTTATGCTCTTAAGACCACTAATGCTTTGAGCTTCATATTCATTTTGAAGAAATGAACATTTTATGGTTCACAGAGGAATAGCTACATGAATAATATCTGAGACTATAATGCATCTAGCAGAAAAAGATTAAGTTTATGTAAACTATTTAATCAGACGTGAAATTTTCTCTAGAGGATAAAAAATTCTGACCTTATTTAAGTTTATTTTAAAAAATACCAATATCACATTTCCACCAAGGGAACCCACTGATTTCCCCATTTATGCTGTATAAATATTCATAGACTCAAGGGCTAACTGGATACCACAGCCCCTAGGAGCCAAAAGTAACCTTAGGGATGTATCACATCTGCCTGGTCTTCCCATGGAAAACATTTCCCAGGAAGTGTGGCTGTATCTGCAGGGAAGGGGTGGCACACCAAGATCCCATGCTGGCCCTGATGGTGATGGGCCAGCTGATCTCAAGGGAAATTTTTCATCAGAGAAGCCCCAACTCACACCAAAGTCTTGTCTTCATTCAGGATTTTAAACATGTTTTCAACAGAAATGTGTTCTGTAATCACCCTTTATCTCTTCTAGCCCTTCTGCCTGGCTGCCCCCTCACAGTGCAGTGATTCTCTCCCAGGTTCAGGAAACCAGGCTCTCTGTCCCAGGAAGTGTCTGTTTAGAATTGTGTTATAATCATCTGATTTATTAAAGAAATGCAAATGTTTATATGTTTAAAATGTCCAATTAAAGTGGATTTTATGTGACCTAAAGTAATTCTAGGAAGCCAAGTGATTTGTACCCAATTAAACTGTATCTGAATTTGGCCCTCATTTCTGCTGATATCCAAAGTAAAGCTCTTGAACTGTTTCAAATTAAATTATGGAAAATCTTGGCATCCTAACTGCAAGCCCAGGTGCATTTATTTTTCTATTAAAACCAGAAAATTATGGAGGTTTTGTAAGCACAAGATTTTCTGAATCCACTAAGGGGTTTTTGTTCTATATAACACACTAATGAAAAAGCCTCATGCAGAAGAATCCTGAAAAATCAATAGGCTGGACACAAAATAGTAATGCAGCTTAAACAACAACATGATTATGAATAACCTATCTTCAAGCCCTGTCACTTGAACATGGTTTGAGAACAAATGATGACCAGGCTATGAGGAGTGTGATGTGATTATTTTTTTAATGTATGTATGAAAGCACCTGGCTATAAACTCTCATATCTCAGTAACACAGAACACCAAGCTGGTTTGGAGGCCTCTTGATTTCAAAACAAATGTGAACTACTGAGCATTCAGCTTTTTCTTGCTCCTTTTATCCCAGCAAATTACCCACTCAAGCCAAAGAGGTAAACAGGAGTTACTCTACACTGTGGTTCCTTACAGACACGCATTATTGCTGGACCCCATGGAAGTTTTCCTTTCCCTTTCCCACAGTATTCAGTTCCCACAACAAAGACTTTGATTATAAGTTCAATATCAGCTCAAATGTTCTCTCCCACTTTGGTGGCACTTTGAACTTCTCCCACAGGGAAAAGTCTAAACCACATTTTGGATTCTCTTTTCCTTGCAGGGCCTTCCTGCCTTCTACAGTGCAAGAGAGATAAAGGATTATTTTCAGCAGGGAGTCAGCACATCTCCCTTGATGATCCCTGGCAAGTGGGACTGGCAAAACCCCGGGTGTGGCAGGCTGGCACCCAGGCCTGTGCCCTTGCAGGTACTGCAGATGAACCTTTGTCAGAACAGGGAAGAATCAGGGCTGTCTCCAGAAATTACCTGCATTAATTACAGGGAAGATGAAGGAAGGGCAATGGTGCTCAGAGTACCCACATCCACAAATGCAATTTTGAAGATCTTAAAAGCAGAATTTATTGGGGGGAGGTGTCGCATATTTGGGGGAAGGTATAGAAGAGAAAAACTACAGGAATATATATTTTTTAAAGAAAGTTGCCATAAAACCCAGCAGATCATTTGGATGCCATTTGAAATACTTTTCCCTTTCCTGGCTCTACCAGAGAGCTCTGGCCATGCCACACTCTGCATGGTGATGCCTTGTGAAGGCTGACCTAGAACAGAGACTAAACAGAGGTAAAGAATAAAGTAGGGATTTATTAGAAGGCCTCAATGGATCCACCTAGGGCAGCACAACCCAGAATGGCCACAAAAATGGACAACAGGTCATGGAGTCTCACAGTTTCGTAAGTCCTGGTCCATTAGCATATTGGAGTTAATTGTCCAATTCCAGCTCCAGCCCATGCAGTCCCATCCTTCTTGTTTTTCTCTCTTCAGCCCACATTGTTTGTGCTCTTGAGCTTGCAATTTGGATAATTGTCCTTGGTCCCCAGCTGGAGCAGGAATTGTTTTGTCTCCCTGCTCTGTGCACAGAGCTCACCATCCCCTAATGTGAAGCCCAGACCCACACACTGAAGCAGCACAGAATGTGAAAAATACAAAAGCTGAACCTGAGGCATCATTGGAAGCCCAGCATGGAAGCCCAGCATGGAAACCCAGCCATTTTGCTCAGGCTCCCAACTGTACAAAATGGCTACAGCAGGCGGCATCTGCCACAGAATGATTGGTATTAGGCATAAGTCATTATTCTGACAAGGAGCTGGCACGCAGGCAGGCGCTCTGGCACGAGCAACGATGAGATAAGGGTTTGGCATTGCTGCTGCTGGGATATGAATTAAGCTCAGTGTCAACACAACGCACATGGTTTCCTCTCCATGGACATGCCAAATCCTTGACACAATAATGAGTTGTGCACGATGCCAATCACTGATTGTCAGCTCAACTGCACATCTCTCTTCTGATGCCATCAAGCTGCAGTGGGATCCAAAGTTGAGAAGAAACTTTTCTGTGAGTTTTGGTGGAGTTTTGGGGGTGATGGCACGGGCAGAGGGTGAAGCCTGTTCTCCTCCAGCCCTGCCAGGCCTGTGGGAGCTGGATCCACACTGAGGCACAGCTCAGAGTGACACATGTCCAAGCATAACAAAACAAATTGCCTGAGAAAATGATCAAGCCTGACAACTGCATGGTTCCATCAGAAATCCAGTGTTTAACAGCCCTTTACTTGAAGAGACTTGAGTTTTGTTTCGTGTGTGTTTGTGAGAAGCCCCTTTTGCATGAAAAGAAACACTCCCAGTGGTGGAGTGAAGCAAAGCCATGAGGGTTGGCAGCATGGGACTGAAGGATGGATCCTTCTGCAGGAAGGTGGAGCAGGCAGGAGCTGTTTCAGTCAGCCATAACATGGCCTGGGCCTGCAGGCCGCGGGTCTCCTCTGCCCTCCCCAAGCCCTCCTCAGCCTGCAGCAGGAACACCTCACCTCCCTACAGGGAACACCTTCCCAAAGGGAACACCTCACCTTTCCAAAGGGAACACCTTCCCAAAGGGAACACCTCACCTTCCTACAGGGAACACCTCACCTTCCTACAGGGAACACCTTCCCAAAGGGAATACCTCGCTTTCCTACAGGGAACACCTCACCTTCCTACAGGGAACACCTTCCCAAAGGGAACACCTCACCTTCCCACAGGGAACACCTCACCTCCCTACAGGGAACACCTTCCCACATGGAACCCCTCACATTCCCACGGGGAACACCTCTCCTTCCCACAGGGGACACCGTCCCACAGAGAACACCTTCCCACAGAGGAACCCCTCACCTTCCCACATGGAACACCTTCCCACACGGAACACCTCTCCTTCCCACATGGAACACCTCACATTCCCACAGGGAACCCCTCTCCTTCTCGCAGAGAACACCTTCCCACATGGAACCCCTCTCTTTCCCACAGGAGACACCTTCCTAAAAGGAGCCCCTCTCCTTCCCTCAGGGAACACCTTCCCACAGGGAACACCTCTCCTTCCCACATGGAACACCTCACATTCCCACAGGGAACCCCTCCCCACAGTAAACCCCTCACCTTCCCACAAAGAACACCTCACCTTCCCTCAGGGAACACCTTCCCACATGGATCACCTCACCTTCCCACATGGAACCCCTCTCCTTCCCACATGGAACCCCTCACCTTCCCCCAGGGATCACCTCTCCTTCCCACGAGGAGCCGTGGGAGCCGCTGTCCTGCCCTGCCCCTCAGGTGGGCCCAGTGCCCAGGCTCTCCCAGCCCCCGGGGCTGTCCCTGCTGAGCCCCCAGCCCAATGCCCCCCAGTTTCCCCCATCCCTCCTCACAGTCAGCACCTGCAGCTGAGGCTTCTCCTCCAGTCTCACCCTGTGCTCAACCCAAACAGGACTCCCCTGCCTCAGGGACAGGACCCAAATGCTCATCTCCCAAGAACTTAAAGCACTGGCAATACATTTTATCTGTAAGAGCCAATTAAAGTATTTTTATTTACCTCCTCCATCACCATCAAAGCCCCCAGAGGCCAGTTTTCTCCACCACGTGTGAAGTGGTGGCTGTCCTCCTGCTGGCAGCCACATCTGCCTCTGCCAACACCTCACACAGGGACCCCCAGGAGCTGCCAGGGACACACAAGGAGACAAATGCACAACTTTCTACACCAGATCCCAAACTTTGCATCAAAGGACAGGGAAAGGCTCGGGGCTGCCTCAGCACCAAACAAACAGCACCAGTCTGGGCTGTGTGGAAAGCAAGCTGGGCTTTGCATGACTATGACACAGTGCCCTAAACTAAATGACCATGGACAGAAATGTCTCTGAATATCTGTGCCTGCTTCTGAATTTATTAAAGACAAACACATGCAAAAATCCCTCCAATAGCATTTATTACCTCCAAATCCGTCCAAAATAGCATTTATTAATAAAATGCCAGGAAGTGCTGCATAAAGGCCCAGACCTTGCAGTCATTTAATCTGAATAGTTAAACTCAAGAGCTTGGTCCACCTAAGTAGGGCTTCCCCTTATTTATTTTCCTGTCATTTACACAGACAGGACAGTGAAACTGTATAATTATTTTTCTAATGGCAATGCAACACTCCCAAAAATACCTCTTTCCCATCTCCTCAAAAGACGTGGGCAGATTTTAAAAAGTATTTTATACATTCTGGAAACTTATTATTTGTATCTAGGAAGAAACACAACTCCAGATGGAAAAAACAGTGTAAGGTTCAGAAATTCAGAGGCAAAGCATTTTCTGTCTTAGAAAAATCTCTGGCTTACTAGAAGCCTAAGAGAACCAAATCTTGTTATGAAAGGATTGGATCTCTTCAACAATCCACAATAGAAAATTGAGCTTTTGATTCTTCATTAAATATTAAAACTCACCCCAAGTTCACAGTTTGGAAGGCAGAATTTTATGATAACTCTGTGAGCTGTGTGACCTGAGTTAGGGAGACTCAGCCCATCCACAATGGGCTCGTGCATCACAAAAACTGCCACTAGCTGCAGCAATTTCAGCCAAGAGGCCTGTGCTGAGCAGAGCCTGCCCCTCCAGGACACTGAGCAGGGCACAGCACCGAGTGTGTGCATCCATCACCAGCTTTCCATGGACCTGTGTCCTCAGGACCACCAACAGCTCCTCTGCTCAGGAGCTGACAATGGCAATTAGAGCAGGAGAACATCCCAAGAGTGTTGCTCTTGAATCAGGGATGGCTGAGTGAAGCAACAGACTCCAAGGTCTCCTCAGGAGGTAATTGTGAAGTTTATTAGACATTATGTTCTTTTATAGACTGTTCTGAGAAAGTTAGACCTGACTGGTCCTCAATCAACACCCCTTACATCATTGGCTAATTAGGAAAAACACCCTTCTTGTAAACATCTTACAAGTAAACAACAAATTCAAAACACCAGCAGCAAAGGTTAAGGATAATTTTTAATCCTTACTCTGAGCTTTCTCAAAACGCCCCAGAACAATGCCTGGAAAAGTTGATCTGACTTTCTCTCTGAGCAGACTGTCAGCATTCACACAAGGGGATAAATATAATTTTTTTTAATACTTATTTTTTAAATGAATATAATTTCCATGATGGCACTTGCAGCTGCCCAGTTCAGCATTCCCTGCCCAGGGCTGCCCCTCCTCACCCTCGTGCTCGTTGCTGCTCAGGGACCTCTGTTGCTCAGTGCCACCCCTGCCCAGCAGCCCTGCAGTGACACCAGCCTGGGGCAGCCCCAGCAGGGGTAACCTGTGCTGCGAGGGCACTGCAATCCCATCCCACATCCCAAAGAGCAGAGGAGTCACAGCCCAGCCCAGAAGAGCCTGGTGACTGAACTGGCAGAGCAGCCTGCTGAACAAACCCAGCCCAGGTGGGGAGATGGGCACACGAGGCACAGCTACAAAGCAGCAGCCATCCAAATGCCTCCCTGCCACCTGGGACTTGGCAGAAGGTTGGGGTTTCATTTTGTTCTCTAAATCTCAATTAAAAGAATGCAGTAACAAGTAAATTATTTAGGGGAAAATGAGTGAGTACAAGGTAAAGGAATTTCAAGAACTCCAAATGGGATAAACCATGGAGATTATAAAAAGACTACACTTGACCTGTCAACATGAGAAAGTCCCACAGTTTTTATTAAAAAGGGGCAGTGGGAAAGACAACCTGCTGTTTAGGGAAGCTGTACATTTAATTTTAGTGCCTATAATGGCATAGCCCATGACTATAAGGTATTATTTAAGACCTATCATGCAATTTCCTTGGAGGATTCTTCTCTGCATTTTCACAGTATGCCCCAGTTTGCTAGTCTCTTTACAATTTAACTACTGTTTACTGATTATTATTGAGTATGGGGCAAAATTCACCCTCTCTGGACCCATAAATATAAGCTGTAGACATGGAGAAGCAAAATATTTCAACTGCTGCCTGCTGCCATATGATTCCATGAATATACACTTTAGGAAAATGGAAACAAAACAAACCAACTAAACAGAGAGCCACAGTTTATTAACATAACATACTGCAAATCTAATTAAAAGTCAAATAGGCAATACCCTCATCAAAATCCAAATGTTCTTTACAGAAACATCAAGGAAGAAGAGGCATACAGGGGACGGTACCACAAAGGTAATCAGAATTCATCTTCTGGGACTCGTACCCTATTACTTGAAGCTCATTATCAGTACTCCATACAGGAAAGCAACACCCAGAGACCACATCATTAACTTCTACACATGCATTACCCCACAGCTCAAAAAACTGCAGCAAAAAGCCCCACCAACAGACATGAACAATCTGAGGGTTTGGTTCTGTGTGATACAAACCTGCCAACATTTGAAATACAATGCTACAAAAATCATCTAAACCTCATAAAAATGAAACTGGCCCTTTCTAATTATGGTTGCATAATTGTGAGTGTAGGCTAGCTGTTACACCATCTAACATCCCATTTGTCTGTGAATACTTTAATAATACAACTATGGTTGCTTCCTTTTTCTCTTTTGGATTTGGATTCTTTGTCTGCTGATCAGTCCCTGTAAACTGGCAAAACACAATTATTAATACATTGTATTTTAAACATAACTGACTACTCTGAAATGCATCATCTAATTAGTTGAAGGAGAACACTGTCTCTTCTCTATGTTAACTGTCCTAAAGGAAGGCAGGAAACCTCCAGCCTAGAGGGAGGAGAAACATGAAAATAGCACTGGTCACCTTGAGCTTCATGTGCAGAAATATTCTCAGTCAAAAGACACTGAAGAACACAGCTACCACAATATTCAAGGAAAAAAGCAACACACCCCACATCAAAATATGGTTACACAAACAGAAGCTTACACCATTGTCAAAACCTAATTTCCACCAACAAAGAACAAACCATCGATGGTAGAAGCAGTAAATGGGGAGGAGCAAAGGGCTGCTGAGCACACAGAGGGAATGCTGCAGGATGGGGTGAAGGAAGGAGCCAACATTACAACAGTGCTGTGCTCCAGGAATCCACCTGCTGGTATTTAATGACCTATAAAGTCTGTGTTCCCATTTATCAGGTTTCACTGTCAGAGCTAACAGTGACAGTGACTAATGCATAATGTCCAAGTGCTTCTGTGATGCTCTCTCTGCTTTTTCAACTGAAGCAAGAACTATGGCACAGGGTGGTGTGAGAACAGCCATCCTGCTGACCAGTAAGGACAAGAATTTGCAATACAGAAGTCAAGAGAACTGGATTTGGGAACAGGAATTGTGAGGACTAGACCTCTCCTAGGACTCACCTGAATAATTTGAAGACTTTTCTTTTTGATTGATTATTAACAGGGAAGAAGGACCAGCATTCTGCCATTGCTTACAGGCACAGTGAGAAATGAGTGAAGGACAGGATGTGGCTGATGGCAGGGCAAGCTCCCCCCAGTGACACATGGCAGGTTTCAACATTCCCTTCCATCCCAGTGACCAGGCAGTGTCATGGCCTCAGCCACCACTCCCCTGGCCCAGCTGTGCCATGTGCTGGAGCCTTTCCCTACCCCACACAGTGCTGCTGTCATCCTGTGGGAAACAGGAACTGGCAGGACTTCATGCAGCACCACTGTGGGCACCTCAAACCCCAGTTTGGCCGAGAACAATTTCACAGCACCTTTGTCCATGTGCCAGCCCTGCCCCTCTCATGAATTCTTAGAGTATCAGGCTGTGTTTGAGTTGCCAGACTGGTCTTTCAAATGAAACTCCCAAGGTATTGGCACATGCCTCAAGAGAGGATCATTGACCTAATAGCTACAGCTTTGAAATATTATCTGTGGCTAACTTCCACTGAGGGAAGATCCCCATGCATTGTGAAAGTCACAGAAACCTGATTAAGCTTGAATCTGCTAATGGCTGATTAGAGGATCACACTGCAGTGGGTACCAGGCACAATCCAAGCAGCACAGATCAACCTCAGCTCAGTGGAACAGAAAAGTGCTGCCTCCCTGAGGTCAGTGACCCTACCCCCCAGAACAGCAGCAAAAGGGAAAGTCAGGTAAAGACACTGAATTTAGGAAGTTCTGTACTCTTTAAGGGGGTTTCCACCCCACCAAGGGAGCTGCAAACCCTTGTAGTTTATCTTTAGGTAAGACACCAACATGTAATATTATATAAACCCCATTTCCACCTCTGTTACACAGCATCAAAAATCCTCTGAAGGTTTTAGCTGTAAATCAGGAGGCTCATACTTCTGAGAGATTTGAAGACAACAGTAGAGCTCAACTTTGGTGGAAGCCTAAGGCATCAAAACTGAGCCTGGGTGTTAGAGGCAGGCAGGAATAGCTGGGGCTGTGGGACCACAGCCAAGGGGAAGCCTCGAGGCCCCAGGCAACACTTTTACTCCAGTCACCTCAATTTACTTTCAAACCAGTCCACAAACAAACAACACAGGAGTATTTTACCATCAGTGGCAAGCTGAACTAAATAATACATCAAGTAAGGAGCAAAGCACATAGCCAATGGTTTGCTCAGGGATATGCTCCTTTTTACTCTACAGGTGAGGTCTAAGACTTTCAGATGAAAATAATAATTTGGGATTTCACTTTTTGCTCAGGAACTGGCTAGGCACTGGTCAGTGAGTGGTGAACAACTGCATTGTCCATCACTTGTAGTATATATTCTTGTTTTATTAGCAATATTAGCATCATCATTATTTTCTTCTTTTGCTGTCCTATTAAACATACTTTATCTCAATCCATGAGTTTTCTCAGTTTTCCCCTTCCCCATCTCTCTGGCAGTGAGGGAGCAGCTGTGTGGGGCTGAGTTGCACCTGGGGTAAAACCACAACATCCATTTTGGAGAGAAAAATCAGACTTCTAAAATTATCTGTGAAATACTTCTGAGGAGCTTCATTTTACCAAAAGTAAATGGCAAGGTTGAAGACTGAGCTTGATCAAATCACCCTTTCCAATACAAAGAGTAGGTAAAAAATTATTGACCATCTCTCCTCAATACTCTGGTGCACATCTAAGATGTTTTTCATGTGACAACTGCACTCAATCCCCTGGAGCCTTGCCCCTTGTTCCTCCCCAGGCCATGGGTTCAGCTGTGCTGATGATTATTGATAGTCACAGATACCTGTGCCTGACCTGCTGCAGCAAGGGAAGAGGGGCCAGAAGGGGAAGCAGAGCCCTCTGTCATTTTCTCTCCTTGCCTATTCTGCACTCCCTCCCCACCCCCAACTTCTTCCCAAAGAGTTGCACTTTTGTACTTCAGGGCCTCTTATTTTAATTTATGCAACAGCTTAAAACATTTTGTTAGGGCTGAGTGAGACCATCTGTGCAAAAAATAAAAGATGCCTAAGGGTAAAATAGGCAAGAGCAGTAATGCTGAATCTGTGGAAGGCAATTGACTGCCTATGGATTTTGTATCTACTGCTGTGACCTTTCCAACGATGGCTTTCAGTCAAGGGTAATTTCCATACAACGTCTGCTCCAGAAAGAAAAATTAATCCAGAACAGCATTAGTGCTTTCCAGAAAACTGGACAGCTGCAATTGCCTGTCACTTCTCAAAGCCTATGTACCATTTAGCATGACATTTGCATAACATTACAGAAAATCTCCTTCATTATGTCCTACAAGAAGATGTGCCAACATTTGTTTTCCTGAGGTGAGCAGGGACTCAAGTTGATCCTGAAACATAAACTTTTTGTCAAGGATGGCAATGTTGCTCTTTAAAATGATGGATCACTTCCTACAACTCTTAAATTACCATTACAAAGCCCTGACCCTGTGTGCATTAAGTATTCCCTAAAGATGCTGAAGAATATTTTACGAGTTGTTTCATTTTGCTGTCTTCTTTCTGATTACCTTTGGGGCTTATTAAGAAAGTCTTTTTTTTTTTTTTTTAATAACTCAGAGAGGTCCAGGACTAAGAGGGAAAAAAAGAACTTAAATTGGGGTTGAAATATATTTAAGTTCAAAGATGAAAGAGTTTTATTTACAGAAAACAGTTTCAAGGAAAGCAGTGAGCACTTTTATCTAGGGAACCTCCTCCCTTCTTTGGAGCAATTACGTGCCAGTAAAGCACACAGATGGGAAGTTTTGTCTCAGTGTCAACCTTATATTCTGGAAAAGAAAAATCAGCTTCAAGATGACAGGTGACAATGGGCCAAGTTCATCAGTGGTGAAGGCTGGCTCGAGGCACGAGGGTGCATTGGAACATTTTCAAGAAGGAACACTTGAGGCCAGGAAAAGCACGTACCTGGAATCACTCTCAGAAACCTTCAGAAAAGGCATTGATGGAAAACCTGTTTGCAATGTAACAGGGGTCAGCTCTGCTTGCAGACAAAGAACGAGCTACATATCCTTGGGTAGCAAAAAAGAACCAGATTCCTTCACAGGCTATTTAATAATACACCATTCCAGAGAAGCCAGAATCCTGTTTTCAGACCTGTGCTCTTCCCTAGCCCACAGAAACGTGAGAATTAAGAAGTATCCAGGACTAGGAGGCAGAAAGAACCCAGCTGAGGCTGGAATTCACCCCTAGGATTCTGCATTACAAAATGGCCCACGACAGGAGCAGCACCAGCCTCACCCCATGCCAGCAGTCCATGTGTGCACAGTGGCACAAAGGGACAAGTGCTGGTGCTGTCATTCAGCCCCCTCCCATCACACAAATTTATAATTTAATGAGAGGTGCAAATAAATTGGTAACTTGGCAGTTCATGTTCTTTTTATTAATTCCTGTACGACTCCTCCCTTCACAATACCCTGGAGTCTCACACACCATCGTTATGAAATGTGGGGAGCACCAGAAGAAAGAAAAAAAGGCAATTTTTTAGCAACTGCATGGTCTGCTTCTGCACAAGAACAAAAGACCAAGGTAATTTGCAATAGTTAAAGCAACTAATGGCTTGCAGGCTGGATTGCTCAGGGGCTGGTAATGGCCCCAGCACTCAGTGGTCTGTGTCTGACCAAGGTCAGTGGTTACTCCTGTGTGACAGCTACTCTCCAAATTACAATTTCAGATTTTTTACAGGGCAAGTGTTCATATGTCTGTAACTGCAAACAGAGCTTCCAACAAACAGGCGCTGGAGTGGCCAAAATGCTGGGAAAGCCTGGTGTCCCAAAGCAATTCCATGCAGTGCCAAGGTGGTGGAACTGGACCTGCAGCTCCATGCCCAATCCAGCACATTTTTCCCACTGCTCTGAGCACAGGGAGACACAGGGAGAGAGCACATTCAGCATGCAGCTTTCAGAGAGCAAACCAGGACCTTGCTGGACACCACCAAACTCCATCTGCAGAGTTCAGACTCAATGTGAGAAGAAATCCTGACACTGAAAAAGCCTTATGCATCTATTTTCCTTATTTTCCTGGTTACCTCTATCTCCCTAGCAACATATGTTTTAATGAACCAGAGCTTTGCCATTACAAACAGGTTCTTAATTAGGAGCTTATAATAATATATAAACTGACAGCTGTGGCACTACACTAGCTGACCAAATTTGAACAATTAGAGCGAACAGAAGCCTCACCTGAAAAGCCAGCCAAACAAAGAGCAAAAACCCAAACCACCAGATTTTGAGCATGAATTTCTGCAGCCTCCACCAGGCACATTCCACATCTCAGCTGGCCAGTTTGGGAAACGAGCTCCAAATGACAGGGATCCATGGCATGCAATTAAGAGGAGCCAGTAATGAGGGACTGTTGTTGTTTTGCCAGGAGCAGAAACAAACACATCCTGAGATGCTTGTTTGTTGTAGGAGAGGCTCAAATTATCTTGGCTCCTCCTAATGGGATGGAAAAGCTGGTGTCATCTGGGCAAGTGATGAAATGAGGAGGTGGGAGGTGCGAGGGCAGGCTGGAGGCTCCTCTGATCCCCTCCATGCAGGGAGCAGCAGCCCCTCAGTGCCCTGGCCAGGGGATCCCAGCCCAAAGCTGAAATTCCTCGCAGCTCTCCAGGCCTGATGGAGACACGGAATGAAATACAATCCTGTCAAGCTCAGCCCCTGGGTAACATTTTCACTTCTACATTCCATTTTCAGTTTAGGTCGAGATTTTTAAGAAGACAGCAAGCAGCACTCCAGTCCCAGGTGACAAGATCTGCTCAGATTTAGTCTTTGAATGTTGCAAATTAAATTCCCTCATCAGGCCTCTAATCACTCTTACCAGATGGGGCTTGTGCTCAATTTTGGATCCACAGGAAATTTAATGGTTATTGTTTCTGTTTAAATAGGAGATTATTGCATTTTAATAAGTTCTCTTTGGGACTTGCAGCAACAATAGAGCACTATGAATTACTGTAGATAGCTGTTACTGCATGCTGGGGAAAAATCAAGTTACTAAGTGTGACAAGTTGCTTTTTCTTCCCTTCCAGCAATCGCTCGGAGTGTATTTACCACCAAATTAAGTATGTGCCGTGGGGATAATATTTTTATCCTGCCGAGGGGGGAAGGCGCTTGTCTGTGGATTTTCATTAAAATGACACATCTGTTCAGCAATTTCACAAAGTAATTCTGCTGAAAGTTTTATCAGCTAATTTTAATTATTCACTCCAGTGGGTTGAATACAGGATTCATCATGTTGAATTAATACATTTGACGGGAATTTCACAAAGAGGGGGGAGAAAAAGCAATCAACAAATTGAATTGTCATGCAATATGGATTAAATTGAGATTCTTTAATTAGGATAAGCCTGAGATTTGGTATTTTGAAGGTATTAGAAAGCTTAGCAATACAGTGGTAAAGATTAAGAAAATGCAATTAAATATTACACTTTGGACACAGGCAGCAATGTGAGCAGAAGACAAGGGTCCCCTTTTTAGCAGCACAGGCAGCAGGGTTGGTTTCAAGAAGTCCTGAATGTCTGAGTTATCAGGGATGGCATCCAGGGACAGGCTCTGTCTGACAGAGCTCAGCTCCAGGCGGGGTTTGTAAAGGAGGTGAGTGTTAAGTGATGGAATTGGACTTTTCTTTTAAAAACTACTTGTAACATAATTGCCCACAGAGTGTGACTCACCCCACTATGTAAAATTTCTATTTATATATAAACACACCCACTGGCTGGGGCTGGAGTCACACAGACCCAGCTTGGCAGCAAACTCCAAGCCTGAGTACATTTAGAAGCAGCAGCAGAGATGAAGTCAGGTCTCCAGGTCAGGGTGACTGTGGGTGACAATTGGCAGGTAGATATTTCCTAGATTAAATGTCTGTAGGACTTAGACAGTTTTGTTTAGTCGTAAATCGTGAATAAAATTTCAAACATTTTATTAATCAGTGGTAAAATTTCAAACATTTTATTAATCAGTGGAAGTACATAGAGAAATTTTGTACATACTAAAAGGTGAGGGAACAATGTGTCACAGAAGATTTTGTGTTAAATTTGAATGTTATTACTACTTCCACCACCTGCAATGCCAGGAGACAGGATTACTGAGTTCCAAGGAGTTCTGAAGAAACCCAGAGGCCTTGACCCTCCCTGGGAAAACTGCTGTGACTGTGCTGAGACACGCTGATGATGAGTTGGCTGTAAGCAGCATGACAAATTGCATAACAAAGGAATATTTGGCAGCAGCAGAACACTGTGTTATCTAACAATACATACTTTAATATGAGATTACAGCTGCTTTTCTCCACTGCTGACATCGTCTCCTGAACATCCACTGAAATGGGGTCTGACTTAAAACTCACCCTTCTCTGGTGTCAAAGCCATATCCTGGAATGCCATTTTGCCAGGAATTCAACTTCCATATGTGCAGGAGAACTCACAAACTACTGGCTTTCAGCAGTTTTGAATTCATCTCCAAAAGAACAGTGATTTCAACCACCTGTCCAATTCAGTGTTACCTAACTTTAGTCAGTCAAAATTGAAATGCCTCCTTCAGCTTGGTTGTTTGAGTTTTCTCTAGAGATGGAAGAGCCAGGCATGGCCAGAGGACAGCTCCACTCACCTGCCACAGACCCACAGAGCAAAATCTGTGATGGGCCCTTCTTTGGGGGATTCTGTCTGTGGATGGGATACAGACAGAGCTGGAACACATTTCACACCAGGTATTTCCAATTCCTGCTCATGGCATCCATCCTGCACATACAACCCCATTGCTTCTCTCCTCCTGGTGCCCAAAGATGTACCATACATGCATTTGTCAAGGCTCCCTGCTCCCAGTCCAGAACTCTGCATCACTTCCACTTTGTCCACCCTTGATCCTCCTCCTGACCAGCCTTTCTGACCTTGCTTTAGAATCATGGAATGGTTTGGGCTGGAAAGGATCTAAAAAACCATTCAGTCCCACCCCCTGCCATGGGCAGGGACACCTTCACTATGCCAAGTTTCTCCAAGCCCCATCCAACCTGGCCTTGGAGAAGAGGGATAACTACAAACTTGTCCTACAAACTCCAATTTTCACAGTGGGTTCCCAGCCTGGATGAAACCCCCAGTGTTTTGCCATATTTGAACTGTACATTCATTTTTCAGGCTGTCAAAACCCAGAACTTGGCTAGAGGAAAGCATGTGGAAGGATCATATCAGTTTTCCAGGCTTTAAAATCAAACAATAAAAAAAACCAACCATTTAAAACCCCCATAGCCAAGTGTGCTACCCTGTGGTGTCTGACTCATCCAGCTTCACGTCCCCCTGCCCACAGAGCCTGCAGCAGGTCCACGACAGCCCCACATCCCACAGGGTGCACAGCCAGAGCTGCCCCAGCCCCAGCTCAGCAGGGTGGGAGAGGAGGGCTCTGGCCCCGATGCTTTCTGCTGTCACAGAACCAGTCAGGTTGGAAAGTAGCTCCAAGATCATCAAGTCCAACCATTAACCCAGCCCACCATGGTCACCACCAACCCGTGTCCCCAGTGCCACATCCATGTGCTTCTTGAACATTTCCTTTCAGGGCTGGTGACTCCCAGTGCCCTGGGCAGCCTGCTCCAAGTCCCGAACAACCTTTCAGTGGAGACATTTCCACCAATATCCAACTCAGATCTCCTCTGGAGCAACTTGAGGCCGTTTCCTCTCATCCTGTCATGGTGGGTGCTGTTCAGGGCGCTGTGCCCTTCATGAAGGAGCACCACGAACAAGACACTTTAGGGGCACAGGCAGGTCTGTGCTCACACCAGGTGATTTCAGCTGTTCTGTGTCACCCTGGTTTTTTAGGATTTTCTAAGCCTTCTGATGTTGACATTCTTGTAGGGAACTTTATCACGCACTTTGTTGTAAATAACTTATTGTTTGCATTCCTTCGATGGAGGAGGAGAGAGTTGATGGACTGTTGGTGCAACCAGTGTCATTGGAGAGGTGTCACTGTCACCCTCCAATCCGCTGTCACCTTTGTAAAACTATAAATATGGGAGTCAGAAAAATAAAGGTCCCTTTTTTCCTTCACCTTGAGGGTGGGTGTGCTTGTGTTCTTTCGTGTCTGACAGCGACAGTTCGGGATGCAGAAGATGCAGAACAAGGGGTCTGTGTGTGGGGCTCCAAGGAGAGCTTCACTGAGCTCCCTCCCCCAAGGGGTCACTGACAAAGCACCCCTCAGGCAGGGCAAGCAGAATTTATATGGGAAAGGTAGGGGTGGGACAAAACACTGGGACCAGTGGCATGAGGGTGTTGCCGGTGGTCACAGGGGTTTATTAGAGGATGGAAGAGACAGGATCTTGATTCCATGATCAGAAGGCTAGATTTATTATATTGTGATATATATACAGCATTATAACTATGTTACATAATGATAGAAAGGCAAGAGGCTTCTCTGAAGCTGCTAAGCTAAGAGAGAGATATAGAAAGAATGAATAACAAGGTCTGTGTCTCAGCACAGAGCAATAGCAGTCCTCCTGTGAATGGTCAGCAGATATAAACATCTACAGGGGACCAATCACAGGTGGACTTGTTGCATTCCACAGCAGCAAATAATAATTGTTTACATTTACTGCTGAGCCTCTGAGCTCCAGCAGGGAAAAATCCTAGGAAAGGATTGTTCAAGAAGAATGTCTACGACATGAGGGTGTGAGGGCAGAGCAAAGGGGAAGGAGCAATGGGGTACAAGAAATCAGCATATGGCTGCAAAGGCCTCTGGGAGTGCCCATTTGCTCACCCTGAGTGCAGGGCTGTGCCGGAGGGGTTGGCTCTCCAGGGAGCACAGCCAGGCTGCCCACGCTGGTGCTCTGCCCCCACAGCTGTCACAGGACACCTGGGAGAAGGGACTGACCCCACCTGGCTGCTCCTCCTGTCAACATCCCTGTCTACAGTCAATACCAGATAAAGGATAAAATAACAGTGCTGCCAGGCCCAGGGAGCAGCTGATGGACATGGCACTGCCCTCCATGGGGCTGCAGAGGAGAACAAAAGTGCCCTTTGCAAACTTCAGAAACCCCCAGCAGGAGAGAGGCCAACAGTGCTGAAACTTCCTGAAAGGAGCCTGGAATCGATTGAGCTGCTGAAGTGATGAACAGCCCTGAGCTCCAAACCCGCCCATTTTCAACAGGTTCATCTCTTTTATTGCACAGGAAAAAGACTAACTTTCCTTTAAAGTACCATGTTGACTGTAGGGATGAAGTTTTAATTCCTGTTAATAAATGTTTTCACACATTCCCTCTGTGTTTCCCTGGGCAGGTTTGGAGATTTCTAAAAGAGTTCATCATTCTGCCATTTCTGCTTCTGGAAATTAATGAAAATTTTACCATTCAGTGGATGAAGCATTAGGCCAGATCTGAGCTCCAGGTTTATTGAATTCTTACTTTGTTATTTCTCTGAGATGCTGACAGAATCAATTTATGTTTGAAAATGTCTTTGAGACTCCTAAAGCATTATAACTCCAAATGACAAATATTTTCATTGTGAGAGATTTTTAAATAGTCAGCAATTCAACAAGTTGTGCAGCATCTAAAACACTGAGATCCATTCTGATCAAAACTTATAATTATTGCTTCAGTAGAAATATTAAATAAATTACTACAGTGAGAGTAATTTTTTTCATGCCTGAAATTATAAAATTTTTATATGTAAATTTTGTAATATGAAAATTTTGAGGTAAAGGCCACAAAGCTTTGATTTTCATGTGTATTATTTACCTCATAATTACCAAATGAATCACTTATTGAAGTGCTGGCACAACATGATTTCCACATCCATGGGACTGACACAGTGCAGATGTCAACTTTCATCCTGACTGAGGTCTCCCACTGCCCCTCACATCTGGGTTTGTCAGCAAGAGCTCCAAGTGCCTTCACTGGCTCTGCTGGGCTGGGCTGAGCCACAGCCTCACAATGGGGATCCTCCACAAGGAAAGAAAGAGCTGCCAAAAATCCTTACTCCACTTCTATTAGCATCCCATTAAAGCAAAAAAAACCCACCCAAAATAATGCATAAGCAAACACAACTCAACGCTGTCTTGGAGGTGAAAGAGAGACATTGTAAATGGAAAAACGGGATGAAAAAGACACTATGAATGGCAAAATGGGATGAAAAGCTGGAGCTTTGGTCAAAGTCTGCAAGTCTACCAGACTGCAGCTCCATCCCTGAAGTTGGCTGCTGCAGAGCTCAGGGATTTGAAGGCCAGGCTTCAATTACACTGGCCTGTTTACACACTTCTTTCTCTGCCTGCCCTTCTGCTGCCCCTGTGCTCAGATGTCATATTATCCTTATCAGCAGATTAAGAAACCTCTTTGCAGAAACACTTATCTGTATAATACCAGTGATGACACTTAAGCTTCAACTTTCCTATTTAACACTCCATGTGCCTCACTGATATCATTCTGGACAGATGAAATTATGTGTTCAAGACTTTCAGGGTCAGAAGAACAGCCAAAGCAGGTTGGGATAATGGTCCATCCAGCCTAACCTCCTGTCTCCATTCTGTTTCAGGGGAAGAGACAGAAATATCTCAAAGTCATAGGATAAACCTCCACCGAATAAACTTTCCTGCTGTCACCCAAGATTTATAGCCTCACTTAAGGTTGGATGCTTGACAGCTCCCTCCTAAAACTCTTCTTTATTTCTAGTATTTACTGTAACAGCTGGAGACACTCTTGTTGATATGAATCAACACCAAATCCTTTCTCAAAGCCTGACCTGAGGCATAATTTTTCTCCTGAGCTTAAAAAAAAAAAAAAAAAAAGAAAAAGAAAAAAAAAAATCCTGGAAAAAAAATTCCCTTGGTTGCTCCTAATTTTGCAACTTCTCACTTCTTGGAACTTCTCCTTGTTCTGGAATTGTGATCCACTGTAGCAAATAACCACATCTGAGCTGGCTGTTTCTGAAATGCAGGACACAGCTCCTGAAGGGTCTCCAAAGAGCAGCACATCCCCCTTACTCCTGATTCACTGAAGTGAAAAATGAAAGCCAGGCAGAAGAAGGCAAAGCCCAGCCAGTGCATGTCCCAGTCAGGTACTGAACATCCCTGAACATCCTTGCTGGGGCCATGTTTTCAATACCTGCCACGAAGATGCTGCCCTGTCACAGCTGGGTTCTCATTTCCACATTACATTAATCCAGTACAGCTGATCCCACTCTCAGAAGGATGAGAACTGTGCAGAACATTTCTGCCTTCACAGCCTGCTGAGCAGAACATGACAGACATTGGGATAACTGCTCCTGCAGGGCTCATTGGGGTGGGGACAGGAACTCCTCAGCCTGGGCTCAGTCTAAGGAGAGGGGACAAACCCAGAGCAGCAGCCCCAAGGATGGCCCGGGCTGCAGAGAGCTGTGCTGCCATCAGGGAACCTACAGCAACATTTGCTAATTGCATTGGCACTCTGTGTGACCTCGTCAGGAAGGTAAAATCACTATAAAATTATATTGGCTGCTTGGAATTTCCTGCAGGGATGTCCTACTGTAACCTGGGTCAGAAAAGCGAGCAGGAAAATGCCAAAATAACCAAACAACTTCTGACCAGACCCCTGGGGGCAGGCAGAGGACAGTGGGCACCCTCCCATGCTTCAGCTTGACTTAAGCAGCAATTTTCCAAGATGACAAACCTGCTAGAAATGAAAATATATAAGGGCCAGGGAGCCACTGAGGTGAAAGACTCTCTGGGGAATGGAAATAGTTTGTAGCTGGACAGAAGTGCTCTGTAGACCCGTGTGGCCTTTTGTTGGATCATGCCCTTTTCTGACCCAGAGATGGGGCAACTGAGAGGCATTTTAAAAACTTTTATTCTATTTTCAGTCTCATGAGAAGGGTGAGACAATACAGGTGTTATAATTCACACCACCACAATCAGAAGCCACCTATTTCCTAATTACAATACACTATAATTGTTTCTTGGCCTATCAGCTACACCATGCTGGAAATGCCTTAAAGCCAATCACCTAAAATCACCCTCGTGAGTCCCACTACAATGCACCTTTCATAGTTCTGTTTCTCCAAAATATCTAATATTATTTACAAAACCATCCTTTGAAACTTGTTTCTAGTTCCATTTCTCTCTCAACAACATCTGTCCTGTTCCATGGCATTTCTAAGTCAGCATTTCTTATCTCAAGGTTTACATACAGATCCATACTATGTGAGCCTCCTGTCAAGGCTTTAGAAATTCTCTCCAAATCCATTCCCCACAGCCTTGCAGCACTGTAGGAAGTTGTGGCACATGGGGACCTTGGTGTAAAAGACAGGGAGACAAATGACAGGGGTCTGGTCTTTACACTGTTTTCCAAGTAATGGATTCTTCTGACATAAAATTTCCTGTCTTCAAAGTATCCCTGCTCACAGAGTAGATTTCTGCTCAGGGCACCCAGAGGAGGAGAGCTGATGTTAAGCCTGGCCTAGTGCTGCAGAGCTGCTCTTCACTGAGACACCTGCTGACAGAACCTGGGGCCTGGTCTCAAGGTGGGAAAATGCACCAAATTCCCAGAATAAATGAAGTTCCAGCCAGCAATCATCTCAAGGCTGGTAAAGGTGTGTTTACCTGGTATCTGCAATATGTGTTCATTCCTAATTATGCATGCACCCCATTTGTTTGAAAATTAGAATAAAGAAAATGATTAGCAATGTTATTTTGATGCATTAATTTTGCATTTTCCCCAGCTACCTTCCCTGCTGAAAAGAGCAATTCCCAGTGACTTGTGAGCATGTGCCCTTTGGAGATTGAGCTCAACAAACTCCCAGTTTAGCAAAATGAATGTAAGATCCATTGCTGCATTTTGGTTATTTCTTAAGATGCCAGTTTTATTGCAATGTATCAGTTGCCTGCCTGTGTTGGTAACTGCTGAGTGATCTCTCCCTGCCCTTTTCTGCACCCATGAGCCTTTTGCTGTATTTCCTCTCCTTTGCCAGCCAAGGAGGGCAGTGCCAGAGGGGTTTTGGGGGGCACCTGGGACTATCCAACACCATGGAGGGGATACATGAGAGAAAAAGGCAAATTAGCCCCATTTGAAGCATTCAGTGAGGAAAGTGGGGCCATCTTTAATTTTCCCAGCTGCAGGGTATGCACAGAAAATCAAACTCCTGAAACTGTGAACTCATCTGACTTTTCTTTCACTGAAGGGAAAAAGGTCCCTTTCAAGTATGTTTCAAAAAAAAAAACAAATTACAATTTCCCCAGACAAGAGACATTCTCAGCCAACTTTCAATGCCTGGGAGTGTTTTTACGGCCAACTTATAAACTGCTCCAAACAGGTTTTACAAAGTAATGAAAACACAGTCAGGACCTCGGCAGGAGGCACGGCTAAAGGTCTGAGCACATGGAGTTTACACTGAGCCCAGCCAAAGTGCTGCACACGGGCCAGCAGTGCCTCTGCAGATGGTGCAGGGCTGCAGCACTCCAGCCTGGTGACATTCGGCTGGTGACAAAGCAGCGATGACAAACTCGAGACAGCGCAGCCCAGACCGGCTGCCAGAACAGCCAGCCCAGACACCCTCACCAAACCCCCAACAACACCAACAGCCATGCAAAGATTGAAAGGATCTGTCTCAAAATGCAAACTGGGAGTTTTCTCAGACTGTGAGCACCAGGGCAGCCAGAGCCCAGCTCAGTGTGTGCTCCTGCTGCTCCAGCCACACGAGCCTTTAACTGCTCAGGGATCTCTCCCACAGCACCTAACATGTAACACTTGGGTCTTGACTTGAACTCTTTTTTCATTTCTTTTATGCTAGACATAGAATTTCTATGTTTAATTTTAGCAGAAAGCTTTCAAGTTTAATATATTTTTGTGTGCATGTATTTATTATTTCTTGGGAATCTAGAGTTTTGTTTTCCCTCCATGTTAATCATAGAATCAAGGAATGGTTTGGGCTGGAAGGGACCTTAAAGCTCATCCAGTTCCCCCCCTGCCAGGGGCAGGGACACCTTCCACTACACCGTACAGGTCACAGGGTCTCACTTTTATAACTTCTGGTCCATTTGCACATTGGAGTTAATTGTTCAATTACAGCTTTACCCGATGAAGTTCCATCCTTCTTGTTTTTCTCTCTTCAGCCCATGTTGTTTGTGCTCTTGGGCCTGAGATTTGGATCATTTGTCCTTGATCCCCAGCTACAGAAGGATTTGGTTTGTGTCCCTGCTCTGTGAGGGTATCACACCATCCCCTCATGTGAAGCCCAGGCCCACACACTAAAGCAGCACAGAATGTGAAAAATAGAAAAGCTGAACCTGAGGCATCACAAGCTCTGTCCAGCCTGGCCTTGGACACTGCCAGGGATGGGGCAGCCACAGCTGCTCTGGGCACCCTGTGCCAGGGCATCACCACCCTGACAGCCAGGAATTCCTTCCCAAGATCTATTCTGAACCTAATGTGCTGTGCATTCTCAGCAGAACTGGTGACTAAAAGCCATTACAGCCAACTCCAGGCTCTTTGGAATCCTCCATTTGTTGCAGCCTAAATACAACACCCAACTCTGCTGATTTGGCTCTGAGATTTACAGTGAAGATTCTACCAACAGAAACTACTTAGAAAGTCTATTTTCCATTGAAAATATACAATACTCCTCATGTTTAACTGGTCCATTTTACAAAGGTCTCTGTATTTCTTGGCTCTCAGTTCCACTGTCTCTTCCCACAAGGCAAACACAGCTCTACATGTGACTCTTTCCACAGCTGACTTCAATCAATATCCCTGATTTTCATGGAGGTGGTGGAGGCCTCATCCTATTCCATGGAAGACAAGGTTAATCTTACAATCTGTCCTGGACTGCCAAGCAAATTGTATCTATTTGCCATCCGTATGGCAGCTGTCTTCTGTTCATGAGCAGTTTTCCTTATCTCTTCCACACCCACTCCTCCCTCAGGGGAGACATCTGCTGATAACAGCCATTGAATGTCCCTGCATGGCTGATAAGAACTGCAGCATCCCACTGGGAGATGTGAGCCCAGAGGGAGGAGCCAAGCATTGCTACCCAGATAGAATCTGGGGATTCTGGAACACCAGCACGGCTTCTGCACTGGATTGCCCAGAGGAACAGCAGCTGCCTCTTCCCCTGGATCTTCAGAGGAAGAATCCATCCTTCTCTGCAGGATCCCTGCTCCAGCAGAACCAGCCCTGCCACTGCAGGAGGGCTGAGCCACAATTCCAATGGCACTGCTGCCAACAGCCTGACCCACAGGGTGTCAGGTTGGGCTCTGACTCTGTCAGTGCTGTTTTGGTTTATTGCATTGTTTATTTTATCTTTTTCTTTTCTTCCCTATTAAAGAACTGCTATTCCTGCTCCCATATTTTTTGCCTGAGAGCCCCTTAATTTAAAATTTATAGCAATTCAGAGGGAGGGGGTTTGCATTTTCCATTTCAGGGGAGGCTCCTGCCCTCCTTAGCAGACACCTGGCTTTCCAAACCAAGCCAAGGAGTCAGAGCCCTGCTCACCTGAGCCCCCAAACCACACCATGGCTGGGCTGAGCAGTGCTGTGACACTCCAAGGAGCTCTCCCCTGTGCTGGGCTGCAGGGACACAGCCAGGCTGAACTCTGAATACAACACCTGGCTGCCCATTCCTGCAGGGTTGCTGGAATGTTTTCTCAGAAACTTGAAGAATCTTCAGTTGTTCAGAGATAAGTATGCACACAGAAATAAATGAATAAATACAGACATGCTGAAAGAAGAACCTGTGACTGTGCCCATGTAATTTTCTAGGAAAGCAGTTTGGTTTGGAGATGTAGTTGTATCTACTGAATCTGGTCAGGATGGTCTCAAGCTATGCTGTTACTCCTGCAATTCCATGTAAATCACACCAGGCATTATTTTGTCAGGGAAATCCATGGGAAAACTGTGATTCTTCAGTGTCACCAAAAATCATCAGGAATAAGGAGCACAGAGCCAGCCAGTGTGCAAGGGGACAGGCAGAGCCTTCCTTCCACCTCAGAACTGACCACCAAAGGAAAATCCAGCTGGGCCAGGCTGGAGAGGGAGGCATTTCCATGTCTCCCTGAGTGAGCACAGCTGGGAAAGATGTGTTCCCAGTCAGGCCCTCACACCATGAGCACAAAGAAACAACACAAAGACCTTCCCCCACTGCCCCTGAGCCCTGCCCACAGCTCACCCAGGGGCTGAGCCAAGCCCCTGGCACCCAGAGAGGTGACCCAGCCCTAAGGCCCCCCATTTCCTCCTGCACCAAAGATTCCTCTCAGCAATTTGTGCTGTCTCCCAGAACTCCCCAGTGTTAGCTTGGCCTGGCTGCAGCCAGAGGAGACAGGGCTCCTCCAGGAGACAATTGGAGAGGGGCTTTATTTGGTGCTGGTCCTCCCCAGGGACTCCATGAAAGTCTGTGGAGTTTCACCCACCTTGGTGAACATCAGCTGTGCTCAGCCCTGTCTGCCTTGCTGTTCCTCCTGCCCAAGGATCAATGCTCCCAGGGGCTCTGCAGCTCCTGGGTTGTAGGGGCCGTGAGATTATAGTACGTATTGTATAGCTGGCCTCTCAGTAGAAGATCTATGGATTGTATAAGTGACCCTGCTCCCATTCTCGTTACTGTAAATGGGCTGCAGCTGTGATGCCCTTAATTGGGTGGCAGCTGTAGCCACATGAGAAGGTTTGGGATAAAAGGGCTGGGCCAGTCAGAGAGAGCCCAGAGGAGCCCTGAAGAAGAAGCAGAGACATTTCCCCTGTGAAGAGCTGCCTACAAGAAAATCATCGAGAAGGTATGAGACTTTAGAACTATGCTAACTACATATGATAACAACACTGGGTGAGGCAGGTACTCTGCTGAGTGGACAAGCAGAACTTGCAGCAGCTGCTGGAGAAGTCCTGACAGCCAAGGGAGCCAATCCCTGCTGCTGGACCCCAGAGCCTTCACCTCCCATGGCCAGGGCAGCCTTTCCACCCTTTAGCACTGGTTTCCAAAAACAACAAGGGCTTCAATGGAAGGAGGAGGACAGGCTGAGAATCAGTGAATCATTTATCTTGGAAAAGACCTTTAATATCATTAAATCCAACCGTAAACCTCACATAGCCAATGAACAGAAGCTGGGAACAAGCACCCTATTTATAACAAATATATATCAGTAAATAAGAGGGAAATGCAGCAGTCAGAACCAATTCTTGAGTTTTCACTGAAGGCAGGCAGGTTTTCCTGCTTTTTACACATTAAAGCCACTCACAGCCTCTGTGCTCAGCTGGTACAGAGGTCTGCTGTCACACTTCCTCCACAGAGCATCCATAAAGAACCTCCAAGTACTGAGAAAAGATAAACCCACACAAATTACTGGGCTCCACCACTGAAACATCCAAATACCTGCTGTTCAGTAGAAGTCCTGGGAGAGGAAGTGGCCAGTAAATGTAAATTTAAAACTATTAAAACCATTTAAAACTATTTAAAACCATTTATAAACTATTTTGGGTAGCCATAACAGGTTACTGTTGAAATGATTATGTAAAAGGTACTCAAAAACTGGACTTCAGTGAAAGTTTGACTTTGAAATAAACATTCCACCAATAACTTGCTCCAGGCCTTTTTCTGGCTTGCAGCAAACACCATGTCTTTCTTCTTCATGTATTTAAAAAAACAAGAGGGTTCCCTCAGATTGTCACTGCAAACAGAACAGGGAAAGGTAATTCTACTCGAGGTTTCTGTCCCTAGAATGAAGCCAGTTTCCTGCTCACATAAAAGGGAACATGTCAAAAGTTAGGAATAAAATCAGTGCACACCCTCATTGCTCTTCTGTTTCCTGGAATAATACTTATACTGTTTTTTAACAGAAAGTCAATTTACACTGAAAAACTTATTATGCACTGGATATTAATCTGCAAAGCCCATCTTATTTTGACCAATAGGAGATGAAAAGGTGATATCCAAAATACTCAGCTATTCTGCTGTAGTAATCCCAGACTGATGAGTCCATGGAGGGCCACAGTGTGAGTACAGAAACACTCAGTGCCATCAGCATTCCAAACACAGGCAGACAGGCAGATGTCCCATTACACAGGGAATGCCAAATGTCTATCAGTGAGATCTTACCATGGCCAGAAATAACTGAGGTAGGATGACTGAGTGGCTCCTTTGTGAGACAGTCCAAGTGGGGGAAATATTTACTCTTCGAGTTGAGAAATCTAAAATCAATCTAATGTCACTTAAAAATAGGAGTTGCACTGTAACTGATATGCTGATCATAGAAAGCACACAAGGAAGATGCTGCTATTTCTGTAAATACAAGGCAGTGCAAATGTAGTTGCACTGAATTCAGGGAATCTACTCTCATTTATGGTAGATGAACATCTGATCTTTTATATCTGGAGAAGGGTAGGATAAATACTACCCCACCATACCAGCAGATTCCTTTTAACTCCCCCATCTTAAATGGATTTACAGCAGAATTTATTTTTTCTTAGACTCCCGACTTGAAAAACTACCCAGACATGAAAAAAAATATTTAGCAAGACTTAAAGTAACCAATCACTGAAGTTTTCTGAAAATTTTACAGCTGGAAAACTACATGGACAAAATTCAAATGCACATTAGTGCTCTAAACCCAGTTTCTATTTCCATAAGCCATTCCAGCCACAGTGGAGCCTGACCTTTGCTGTCCCCCAAGAAAATTTAGGACTGCAGGAGATGAGGCACCCCTTGCCAAAAGCCTCAGGCTCCTAAGCCCCTGCCTTACAGATCTGAGCCACAGCTCAGTGCTGGGGCTTACAGACAAAATCTGGTCTTTATACCTTTCATCAGCTCCAAGTGTCCATTCACACCAACATTCTACCACACTGTGCCAAGGAAACAGAGCAAAGAAAAAATATCCTCATCCTGAGGGCTGCTTGATTTGATGAGTAAGTACCACCAAAAACTTCAAATGCCTTCAGACTCCCCCAGCAGCAGTGACAGCAGCAATCTCCAGCCCTTCTGGCAGGACAGGTGGTGTGCTAAAGTGTCTTGTATTATCCTTCCTCACATCCAGCTCATCTGTTCCTCTACCAAAGAACACAATCCACATTGTTAGGTTTGTGTGTATCTGTGGTTTATGTAACATTTTGTGCTGTCTAATTGGTTCAGCAGCAATTAAAAATAAACCCATGGCAAAGCTCCACTTGCTGGTTTCACCTTGTCACAAATGTGCTTGATGCTCACTGTGTCTTAAATAAAATGTATCACTGGGAGGGAGAGATTTATTCTGTCGATTTTTTGCCACCATTTGGTATAATTATTCCTGACAATTTGCCCATCACACTGCAAGAGTCTTTCCAGAAGGAGAAAAATACTACTTTGTGTTCTTGTGATCACAAGTCTAATTGAGCGGAAAACAAATCTGTTAAAAAGAGAGAAAAAAGAAAAGAGGGAAGAAAAAAAGATAAGAATAATGAGAGATTGTGGAAAGACAAGCTAATCTTGCACTTGGTTAAAAAAATATGATGAGCAAAAGAACAAGGGAACATACAACCAACCACTCCTGGAAATCTGAATAGATTTTCTTGCCCTGGAGTCCAGAGGAAGTCTCTGCAGCAGATGCTGTAAAACAACTGATGACACTCAGGTCCATTTTGCTGTGGTGTAGAGGGGTTTTTCCTGGTTTTTAATGCTGCCTTTCCATATTCCCTGTGAGCAGGGGCCTGGCAGTGGCTGGGGCAGGGCCCAGCTCTGGAGCTGGTGGGAGAAGGGCCCTTCCCTCTCATCTGGGACAGCACGAACGAGGGCCACGTGTGTAATTCAAGCTGACAGGAAACATTAGCATTGCTGTACACTTTGTCAATTAAATGATGGTTTAATCAGCACAAATCTGAATGGTCAAATAATGTTATAATTAAAAGGAAATAATGGGAAGTGGTGTGGTGATTAATTAACAGAACAGCAAGGACCAGCAGCACATCTTGTCTGTGATATCACTTCTCCCCCGCTCCACGCTGGCTGGGGTGGGGGTGGTGGGAGGCACGCTGACCTTGCAGCCTCAGAAAATCCATTTCAGAGAGGAGATCCAGCAGCAATGGCAATTTTCACAAGCTCAAATAAATGAGGGGGAGCTTTGCCTCTTTACCTTCCCTGCAGTGCTGTTCAAAGCACTGCCACACACGATCACTACCGACTCCTGACTTTTTGTTTTTTGTCTCCCTTTACAAACAGCAGACTGGACACCTTGTAAACCCTGGACACCTTGACATATATTCTGGAGCTCCAGGAGATAACGCCCTGTGTTTATCTCCCACTGCCTGATGTGTTGATCAGTGCAGCAGCCCTGTCCATTTCCCCCTGCCCTGCACTCAACAGCTCCTGCTGCAGAGTGTGACAGGTATTGTGACACACGGGGTCAAACACTAAATCAAATTGTGACACACAGCATCAAATACAAAATCAAATTGATCACCACAGCACTGCAGCTCTCAGGGGGCTGCACTGCTCTGCAGATGTGCACTGTATGTGGTATAAAAGGTACACTACAATGTCAGGAGTTTTGAGATTCAAGAAGGAAAATAATCCAGTTTCCTTGTGGTGGGTGCTTGTCTCTGGGCAGAAGTGATTAACTGCCAAATATTCTCAATATTCATGCCTCTAAAGGAACTTTAAAGCATCAGGGTTGTTTTAAGAAAGGCCCCAAATGAAGGCATATGAAATTTGAATTTTTTTTTTTTTTCACATAACATAACTTTAAAAATCTGTGCTTGATTTGAGCTGGATGTGATCAAACTTTAGACTGGAACCTGCTGCTGAAGCTCAGACTGCTGGACTGCCATGGGATGCCAGCTCTGATGAGACTGCCTGGCCTCCAGCAGTCAAAGCATCACAAACTCCATCCTCTCACCCTGGGTCATCCACCCACCTCCTCATGGTCCAGAGTCCATCAGAGCCCCACTCCTGGAACAGCCCCGAGGAGCACAGGGTGGGATTGCTGGGCTGCCCTGTGCAGGGACAGGAACTGGACTTTGATGATCCCTTGGGTGCCCTCCAGCCCAGGACATTCCATGATGCTAAAAAAGGCTGAGGGATGTGTTAGAACCAAGGAGTGGAGCAGGAGGAGTCAGGCCAGGTGCTGTTTGTCAGCACAGGGAGAGCTGCCCCAGTGCCAGCACATTTCCTGAGGTCCAGGGCTGCTGAACAACACAGCTCCAAAGCCTCCTCACCCAAATTTGTCATGTTTTGCCTGATTACAGTGAAACAGCAACATGCACATTCAATCACGGGTAAAATGAGGGTGGGATGTTTTATTTAATATTTATACGCATGGCATACTGGCAAAATTACTGGCATCTGTATGTGTGTGAATGACTGTTTTGAGGAACATGTGTTGTGTGCAATGCTGTTTATTATCAGTAAATGAAGCCAAAAGCTAAGTTGAAAATGAATGCTAAATTAAAAATTATATAAAATGGAGTGAAATGATTTAATTAGCAGATTATAAGTGATATGCTTTACTATTAGAATTAGCTTGGGAGGGATTGAGGGAAGGGAGGAGGAAAAAAAAAACCTTGACTAGACACAGAAGGATGGAAAAACATTCCTTTTCCCTCTATCTGTGGAGTTACAAACACAGTAACATATTGTCCTGGTGTTTATAATCACAGACTCTGCTGCCGTCACAGTGCTTGCTTAATGAGGCAGCCAGTTAGAAATAATGAGACTTTGAAACAAATTGTTCTTGCTTCTGAAAAGAGAAAGAGGAAGATGTGTGGTGCTCTAATACAGAGCATTTCGAGCACTTTGCTCACATCTCTGTACTCAGCTCCTCGTACTGGATCCCTCCAGTGGAATTGGGGAGTGGAGAAATGTGTTGTGCTTTCTTATAAAATCAGGAAGAAAGCTCAGAACTCTATTTATTCCCAGGTTTTTTGCCTTTAACTTGTTGCATGACTTCATTAAAAAAGCATTGCCCTGCTAAATTAATTAACACATGTGAAACGCTTTGAACATTTTTGTTTGGTCTCTGCCTTCAAAACTGAATATTTCACTCCTATAATGATCTTCTATTAAAATTGTCAATACTTTTAGCCAGCAGAAATTGATTTTGCTTCTCTGAGCTTCCAGGAGAAGCTGGAGAAGGACCTGTCCCCCCAGCTCTCCAGGGGGTGTCAGGGGTGGGAAATCCATCCCTGCAGCCCCTGGCTCCCCAGCACTGCAGGCAGGGAATGAAGGGGGATTGCAGATTCTTCCCAGCATCTCCCTGGACACCCCATCCTGTGCCAGCACTCTCCTCCTCCACAGAGACTTTTCAAAGAGCACATGGAGCTCACAGCCCAGCTCTGTCCCCAGAGTGCTGCTCCCCTGGGCTGCCTGTCAAACTCCCACTCCCCTGCTCCAGGGAGAGGAGAGGAGCCTGAGAATGCTCCGTGTTCAACACAGCCTGGAAAAACCCATCAGCACACACAAGCCCCTCTTTGATAAAATAATCCTGCTTAAATTCAGAACCCACAAAACCATGACAACTCTGGTAAGCTTTAAAAGTAAAAGCCTTTAAATTATTTTCATTTCCAAACAGCAAACGAGCATGAATGTAAATAGATGTATAAGGGCAGCAATACTTGGATTTATTTTGGTGGAAAGGCACAAGCAGCTGCCCCTGGTGACCAGCAGTGCAAGCCTCCAGTGCAAACCAGCGTGGAGAAGGGACTCAGGCTCTGACCCTGTGTCCTAGGGTGCATTGTGATGCTTGTATCCCCATTGGTGTGTTCTGTTTATGCTGGATATCATGTTCTGTGCCTTCAAGACTGGCTCTGAAGAGCAGAGTTTTGTTTTGGTTTTCTCAGTTGCTCTCCCATGTCTGGCAGGACACACAGACAGGGCAGGACATGGTGCTGCTTTTGCTTTTTGCTTTGCTCTTTTCTTGCTCCTGCTTTGCTCCTGCTTTTTGCTCCTGCTCATTAGTCAGTTTAGCTCAGCACTCTGAATTTTCCCTGGACTGTTTCTCCTTTCCCTTTTTTGGACCAACTCGAGCCTGCTCCAGCTGGGCCTGGGAACACCGAGAGTTTGCACCTTGTGGCTGCAGCAGCTGCCCCAGCACAGGAGGGACTGAGAACAGAGCGAGCACCCCCAGAGAGACTTTCTGAATTTGTCATCTTTGTCAGAGCAGTGACAGAGTGGTGTCACCTGGTATTGTTCATTCTGTGTGCTGGGGGTGCTGTGCCTGATCAATAAACAGGTTCTTTCCACTTCTCTCCAGGGAATCCTTCCCAAACTGATTGTGGGGAGGGGCTGTGTGGGTTTGCTGTCTGGAGGGGCTCCTTTGGAGGTTTTCTCCCAAAATTTGCCAAATTTCTCCCAAATTTGCCCTAAACCAGGATATCCTTCATCCTCACAGAAGGCTGAAACCTCCCAGCAGCTCCTCCTGGAGCGAGGACATGGACAAGCTGCAGGAGGAAGGTGCAGAAGCACGGGGAGGTAGGAGGAAGATGCTCAGCAGCATCCACGGAGCGAGGGCAGCCCTGGGAGGGAGCAGGGAGCTGCCAGAGCGAAGCAGAGCCAGCCCTGGGCTGCTCCAAGAGCAGAGCAGCTGCTGGCTGCTCACACAGCCATACGGCTGCTTCCCAGCCAACATGCTGCTCCCAGGGCTGAGCAGCAACTGCAGAAAACAACAGACGGCAAATAATAAGGGCTGTACATCACGGGGAGATGAAAAAACAACAGGTTCTCCAACTGAGCATGCCTGCACCTTGCAGCTACTGCTTGCTAGCTGTGATCCAGGACCAGGGGCTGGGTTATAGGAGCTCTGGCTCTTTCTCCAACAGCAGAAAGGGCACAGTTTCACAAGACAATAACCCACATTGCTTACTATGGGCATTGAGAAGCTGCTAATTTGAGAAGAAAAAAATTGGAAAAATACAAGATGGAGAGTGAACTTAATAGAAACCACTTTATATGTGTTTGCTTATAGAATAAAAAAAAGCAGGCTGGAATGGGGGGGTGGGAGGGTTTTTTTCCTGGTCTCCCACGTCCTCCTAAAATGGTCTGTGTGCATTGCCTGGAAGTAAATCAATACTAAGCACAGTCCAGGCGAGACTGCCATCTTACATGAAGCACTGACTGTAAAATAGACACAAAAGACACATGATACTCTCTGAGGTCCCCAGCAGCTATAATATCCATCCTTGGCAGCTCGCTTGACATTTCCTTGCCCTGCTTCCCAGTGCTCTTTCTTCTCCCTCCTCCCTCCCCTCTCCCCCTCTCTCCAACAGCCCTGCTCTGCTCTCAGGGGCTCGCCGACCGGGTGAACAGATAACAAACCTGTCAAGAAGGGTTTAGCTGGGGAATAAATCCTGCGCTCGCCAGGAAATGATGTGTACAATGGGAAAATACAAGGGATGACATGAGCCTTCCCTTCTGAGAGAGTGGCCAGGAGATGCTTAAAATGTTACAGCTCGTGCTAAATGGACATTGGGATGGCTGATTAGATCGTATCTCAGACCTTTCAAGTGCCTCCCTTCCTCCCCACTTCTCACTGCTACTGAAGGCACACAAAGAAAGCAGACAAAGCCTATCCCTGCTTCTACTCCTTAAAATATATCTATATATTTTTAGAGGCTTGGCCATGAAGAAGGTGGGGCTGGCATGTGCTAAGCTTAAGGTCAAGGCTAAAATCACTTTTAGTGGCAGGAAAGGTCACATGAAATCCAGTGGGTAGTTACAATTTCCATTTATAAAAGGAAAATGGAAAAGCAAGAACCTTATCTTGGGGACTTAATACACGTCTTGGCTTATTATTGTTTTCAAAGGGCCTTTTGCACAAATCTGATTTGCACTGGAGCAATAAAGATTCATTACACTTTTACACAGCAGAATTTGCATTTCTGCTCAGGATTTAATTATGAAAAACAGAACCCATCCCATAAACAGATGCTAATCACAGTAGGAAAGTACTTCCATTTGAGTAACAAGGTAGCTCAGAAAGTTTGCTTGGAAATTCGCTGTATCAGCAAGAAGAGCTATTAGGGAGGAGAGGAGGGAGGAAGAAGTGATCCCACCCTTCTCCCAGCCAGCATCTCCTCACTGGGATCTCAGGGAGCTGCTTTTGGTGGAAACCAGAGCAGTTCATGTGGCAGCAGCTCCAGGGGCAGCAGTTCCCTCTCCAGCATGCACGCCTGAAGAGCAGCCTGGTCTCCAGCTGCTTCTCAGGATTCCAGCACTGGCTGCCTCCAACCAAACCCTCAAATTCCAGCCTTGGAGAGCTCTGGATTAGGAGGGATCCTTACTTTTGGTCTCCAGTACAGCCAGCTGTGCAGCTGCTGTTGAGGACTGCTCTGTACATCCAAGCACACACACCATGGCTCTGACAGGCATTTTTTCAAGCACTGTCATCCACCACACTGATATTTTACAGAGCTGGGGACTCTTCACAATGAAATCTCTGCCAAGGCACTTCCAGCCCTTGAAATCCAAGATGCTGGGTTTTTTAAATTTTACTTTTTTAAATACCTTTTGAGCTGCTGATACCACAGTGCAAGTGAGCACACAAATTGTGCCTGGTAAGTGCACAAGGAGCAGTACAGGGTGGATACTCTGGTGAGCCAAGCTGTGAGCAAAGCAATGCCACCTGCACAGAGAATGCTCTCCACAGAAACTCTAAAACAGTTCAGTTATCACAAATAAGTCATGTAATGATTCCTTACAGTCTAATGTCACAATCAGGAAAACATGGATTTTGCTAACTTTGCTCAAACTGGTGTTTAAACACACGTTACAAAGTTAAATCCACTGTGCAGTAACCAAGCAGATGAAAAATACAAGTGCTTGTAATACTTGTCAGGCAATGGCAGAACCAGTTTACTTAGAGCAATATAATAATATAATAATAATATATCAATATAATATACAACATATACATATAGTATATACATGTATATAGTATAGTAAAAACAATATATCTATATAATATAATATCATATCATATAATAATTATATTATACATGTCATATAATATTATTCTTATATATATCTATAATCATATATCCAGTGTTTTCCAAGAGAAGCCACAGCCCAGGGTCCCCTGGTCACTGGCCAGCCCTGTCTAAGCAGATAAAACCATGTGAATGACAATATTGCTTTAACCAAGGCCACACTTGGCCCAGACAAGTCATCCTGTGCCTCCTCACATTCACAGACAACAACTCTCCTTGAGACACAACACAATGCAATAAACCTTGTGTGCACCATCTTGAAGGAACAATGCCTTTCCTAATGATATTTTAATGAGGAAATGCATTGGCTAATTACTCTGTCTTCTAGTTTATCTAAAAAAATCCTGCACCCAAGAAATGCAGTGTTGAAGGGCATTTTTCTGGAGTTTTGCTTTCTCTGTTTGCTTTGAGTTGGGGTTTTGCCCTCATTTTTGGTGGAGCAGCCAAGACTAAGCAGGAGTGCCACAGAAATGGCTTCAGCTAAGAGGAAAAGATGGCTCTTGAATAAGATCACATCTTCCTTTTTTATTCTGTGTGTTTTCTTAATTTGCAACTGGTATTTTAAGGAAGAGACACATAAAGTACTCATCTATTATTAGAGGAGTTGAGCAATATAATATGATCCTGTTTATGCCCTAACAGCAACGAGTGATGGACTGGGTTGCCACAGACCCCATTTTATTACTGCAGGGCCACATGTGCTGGGAGCTGCAGTGACCTTACACTCAGAGGTTCCCATCTTATTTTCTAGTGCTAAGTGTTGCTTTTTTTCCATTTCTGGAGGGGAAGAAGGTCACTTCTCACTATTACTGTTCCATTAACTCACACTGCAGCACACCCATTCTTAATCCAGTAGCACCTTGCATTGTGCCTTTTAACTCAATAATGCTTTATTTCCTCAAGTCTTGCCTACACTGCCCAAATTAATACCTGAGGTTCTGCAGGCATCAAGAGCAGAGCAAATATGTTTACTGAGAGTTCTGAGGGGTTTAGGCACTGTCACAAATCTCTCTTCCTTTCACCTCTGCAGTTGTTAACAGTGACTGATGGGTCCCCCACACGTCTGCAGATCTGCTCTGGACCTGCATTCCCATTTCCAGACCAAAAATGCCATTTTTCATGACATACTGAATAATGCTGATGCCTCACAACATTTCTTAACATGCATCAGAAAAGACAAAACTTGCATTTTATTAACATCACTCTTGGGTCAAGGTGTTGTTTGGAGCCAATGGGATTATGTGTGATAGAGGGAATCCCTGCCACACACACTGCTGGGAGTGCTGGGGCTCACTGTGGGACAACTTTGACTTTATTGAAGTGGCTTTGCTCACCTGAAGGAAGGGACACAGCCCTCACCTGTGGTTCAGGTATCACTGCAGCCCCTCAGTAACACTGTCAATATGATTTTATCCAGCCATTGGTCTAGGTGCAAAAAGTGGCTCTGGTTCAACTTGCTCTGCCATTTCTAATTTATCTTCTTTAATAAATAAATAAATAAGCAAATAAGCAGGGATGTTTTATTTAAGAATCTGATTCTAGACATATCAATGCATTAACATGCATCCCTGCAGATTCAGCCTTTTCTGATTGAATTCTGGATCATTTTTACTCAGTGAATGGAATAGGAAAAGTCCAGGATGCCAAGAGAATAATATACTACAAGCTGGTGTTATGATGACATGCTTCAAATAATCCCCTGCCAAAATGAAATTTAATTATAGCCATTGTTTGTATTATTCAAACAACTATTGACAGTAAATCTATCCAGCATGACGTTTCCTCTTTGTATTCACTGCAGCCCTTAGACTGGGAGGGAAAAAAAAAAAGAAAACCAAGGAAAAGAAAACGTTCTCCCCCCGTGCTCCTTGCCTGGTATCAGGCTACACGAGGCCACTGAAGCCCAGTTGATTTCCCCAGCCCAATTATTTTGCAGCACACAATCCTGCAGAAGAGCCCTGCTCACCTGGGGCCGCTGCCTAAACACGCTGTGCCTCACGGAGGCCCTCACGCTGCCTCCATTTCATTGCTCCACACTAATGGGCTGGGATGTTTCTGTTCCCCAAACAGACCTCAGCTCTTCCCACTCCTCTCCCATCCTCCACGCAAAATCCAAGTGGCTAACGAGGCATTAGGAGCCCACCTTCACTGCAAACCTTCACTACCACCTACTGACTGCTGGGCTGGGGGCCACAGAGCTCACCTGGGGCTCCTCCCGGGCTCATCCTGCACCTCCTGATCACCTGGGGGCTCATCCTGGGCTCATCCTTCACCTCCTGATCACCTGGGGGCTCCTCCTTCACCTCCTGCTCACCTGGGGCTCCTCCCGGGCTCATCCTTCACCTCCTGCTCACCTGGGGCTCCTCCCGGGCTCATCCTTCACCTCCTGCTCACCTGGGGGCTTCTCTTTCACCTCCTGCTCACCTGGGGGCTTCTCTTTCACCTTCTGCTCACCTGGGGGCTCCTCCTTCAACTCCTGAGCTTCTCCTTCCCCTCCTGCTCATCTGGGGGTTCCTCCTTCACCTCCTGCTCACCTGGGGCTCCTCCCAGACTTCTCCTTCCCTTCCTACTCACCTGGGGCTCTTCCTGGGCTTCTCCTTCACCTCCTGCTCACCTGGGGGCTCCTCTTTCACTTACTCCTCCCACACACTTCACTCTTCACCTTTCACAGTTCTCCTTCACCTCCTGCTCACCTGTGCAGCTCCTCCTGCACCTCCTGGGCTTCTCCTTCCCCTCGGGCTCCCCCTTCACCTCCTGCTCATGACAGGCTCCTCTCTCACCTCCCACCCCTCCCAGGTGCCCTCCTGTGGAGCCTGCTGGGGACAGAGCAGCAGCAATGTCCTGGAGGGATGCACTGCAGGCTCTGGGCACTCCTCAGAGCTCAGGGTGAGGAAAGATGCTTTCCCCCCATGGTGCTCTGCAGCACTATGGTAATTTGTGCCAGTTCTGTCCTCCCCATTGGCCCTCCCTGCCCCTTTTACCCCATATGTTCATGTTCTAGAGAGTTCTCCCTGCCCTGTGTTCCCATTGGTTTGTGTAACCCTGCCCATCCACCCTGGCACTCCCTATGGGTCCCTTCCCTGGATTTATACCCTGGAGCCTCCTGTGTCTGTGTCTTTGGCCTCTGGACCTCTTCAGTGTTGGAACTCAATAAACTCTCATTGCAACTCCATGCCTGGACCCTCCTGTGTCTTCAGTGTTGAGCTGCTTTATGTGTGTGTGTGTCTGTCTGTGTGTCTGTCTGTCTGTGTGTGTGCTGTGCTGTCATGGCTCCCACCCCTTGGCACAAGACACTCAGGGAAGGTTGCTCCCACCACCACTGCTGACCACAACACCCTCCCAGCTCCATCTTTGATCAGAACAACATGAAGAGGAATTACAAACACAGCCCTGCAGCTAGGCCACCAGATCCCTTCAAGGCTTAACAAGGGCTCTTTCTTACTCTGTTGATGATTTCAGTGATTTTAGTAGCCAAGAATTTCTAACTAATCTCTAATCTAAATGTACTCTCTTTCAATTTAAAGCCAACTCAGCTTTTGTCCAAAAAAAAAAAATCACCTGTCCCCAAGGTGAAAGACCTTGGTTGTTAAGGTTTTACCTACTGCACACATAAACCTCACATCATCATGGCAATCTTGAAAAAATATTTGCTTAATGCCATCACAGGACTTAAGGATGTCAGCTCTCTTCTCCACATACTGAATTTCTGAACAATTACCATAATGACAGAAAACACCTCAGTGAAATTTGAATCTTTCAGTTTTCACAGCCTGGTACCAGCAGAATTCTTTAATTTCTAGGTGTGACCACATAAGTAAATACTGGGCTCTTCAAAAGTTACCAACAAACTTAATTTTTAGGTGCCAAGCCTTTGTCTAAAACCAGAACCCTCAGTCTTAAATTTGGTATTTTGGGCAGTTTTCTTAAAACTGAGAAGTCCTGTATCACTAATCCCCTCAGAAATTCTCTGCCAGACACAGGGAACACACTGTGAGTGCTCCAGGCTCACATATAAACAACTCAGTGATCAACAATGGCTTTGGAACAAAGCCTTGGCTCCCTCATGGCCCTACAGAGGTGGTGAGTGCTTCTCTCCTTCTGCTCAGGTAACATCACTTTTATCTGTCTTTCAGATTCTGCCTTTTTAAGCTGGGGCTGATGTTGAGGGACACCTATTGCTGGGTGTCTGAATAACCTGTGCAGGTGAAGCCCTTGGGTGAAAGACAAAAACTCCAGAAAGCAGCAAGAGTGCTGCAGATTTTGGTTTGGTTTTGGGGTTTTTTTGGTAAGAAGCTTCCCCTTTAGAGGACCTAACCCAGCAGTGCCTGCATCCATCCCACCTCCCCCAGACAGGGTCCACCTGCCTGAGGAAAAGGGGCTGTGCTGTCCAGGTGTGGCAGCACAACATCCAGATGGAAAACCCCTCCATCCAGGCAGGATGTCTGCAGGGCTTGCAGCCACTCCTCAGTTCCTGCACTTTGTCACTTGGAGCATGACATGATAGGAAGGTTTAATCACACCTGACATTTAGCTTGAGGTACAGTAAGGACACCCAAATCACTGCTTTGGCCCAAAGTGGCTTTGATGTTCCCATGGGAGACAGCCATTGTTGCCTTCAAAGGTTAAACCCTGCCTAACTCCAGAGGTGGAATGACAGGAGCTCAGGGATGAGGTGGGAAAGCCTCTCCAGTGATCACCTGCACGAACAGAATTTCTTCCACCCAACTTATCATGACTGTAATAGTAACTTACAAATATATCCTCTGTTTGAAAAGATTTCCCAGAGAAGGGAGAGCTCCCCTGATTGCAGACACCAGTGTTGTTAGTGTGTTATTGCAGAGCACATATTAAAATGCATTAAGACATAACTAGGGTTGTCTCCATGTTATGCTGCTATTCTTAAGCTGTTATGTTACTAAGCCACATTGGCATTTTTCAACTTTCCTTTGATGTTCTCTCTATTATCTTTTTATAGCATAATCACACATTTTGGTATGTCGAAGATCAAAGGGAAGCTGGAGCTTCTAAGGCTAAGCCTGGATATGGGGCCTGTAACTAACTGAATTCATTATATTTAATAATATTCTCTAAGGAATGGCAGGGTGAAGTCGTATGAAATAATAAACATGAAGGTAAATAGTGAAAAACTACTGGAGTAAGTTTAATGACAGTTTTGTTTTATGCTTCTCTTAAGTTCCTGCACCAACCCTGTCACCCTGCACTACAGGAGAGATGAGACTCACTGACACTCAGGCCCTGACACCTGGCTGTGACAGCTCTTAATACTCCAAATTCTTCAGTTTAACAGCTCTCTCACCTAAAATTATCCCATTTTAATAGACTGCAATACCCTTACAGAGATTGTTTTCAACAAATGTTCTGCACTTGATAAACAAATGGAGGCATTTAAAAACATTCTCAAAGTAGACAGGTGTAAATAAGAAAACAGGGCTTTATAAAGAACTGAATTCCTTTAGGCACCCTGGAACTCCTGGGTCAAAAATACTCATCTTCTGGCAGGCTTGGAAAGATTAAAATTAGCTCTAGCTGGCATCACCAGAAAGCTGTAACACACAGCTGAATGACAGTCAGAAAGGTGTAAAATTCTCTTCTATTTTAGAGAGGACAAAGAAATGTATTCTAACTGGGTCCTTGTAGCTGAATGCTTACTGATGAGTGAAAGTGCAACCATATTAATTACCCAAGCACTGGCTTTCAGCAAACAGCCTGAATTGCACAGCCAGGTGTCATCAAGGGCTTGCTTTTCACACTTACAAACTGCAAGTTAATCTGAATAAACTCGTGAAGTGTTAATTGAGCAGTGCTGCAAAGCCCTGAGCAGACACAATGGCTGAGGACAGCAGCTCCTCTGGCCAGAGATTTCTTGGGGTGTCACCCAAGCAGGGTGAGGGGTTGCTGACTCCTGAAATGCAGTGAACAGGATGATGGAGCTGCTCCCCTGCCCTGTTCAGAGGGAAATGGAGCAGCTCAGGGCTCATCACCTTCCCAGCAGCCCAAGGGAACTCGTCTCCCTCCCCACAGACAGGTGGGGGAAGCAGCTCTTCCAGGGGCTGTCGAAAAGTAAGAAGTACAGAGAAATTAGGAGATGGCTGCTCCCTGTTTGTGCAGGCTCCTGGACTAGAGCACCAATGGAAGCATCAGCATGGGGAGACACCAGACATGAAAATGGGGAAGAAATGGTTTCTGTTGAACCTGGAACAACCTGGAATGGCTCCATGGGTGGCAACTGCCAGCTGGGAATAGGTAATTTCCTAAATGAGCCCAACTACACTGCCAGACAATACCTGACTAATGTGAAAGCTATTTAGGATGTAAATACAACTGAATTAACACTGTTCTAAACTTAAGGAGCTTAATGTGGCTTTTCAGCACACTTCTGTGCAAATCACTCTTCTCAGCATAACTTCCTAAGAGCAACTCTGCCCTTTCTCCACCGACATTTCACAGATCAGAAATCCCCTTCAGGTTGCTCAGGCAACACCCACACCTGCAGCAGGAGGGCAAACAGGGCTCTGCTTGTCAGAGACACCACGTTAGGGGCAGCAGCAGCACTGGAGCAATGAGAAATGCAGGTGGAACACTGTGTTGAAACCCAAGAAATTCCTCTGGCTGCCCTTGAAGACTCAAGCCCCTGCCCAGGGGCTCACAGACCTTGGCACAGAGCCCAAGACTCCCCGTGCCTTTGATTTAGCCCTCAGAAAAAACAATTACCAACCTTATATGAAGAATTACAAGCCACTACAGTTTAAGTAAAATGATAGTGAATTTATCACATAGTGAAAAATAGATTTTTGAAGTTTTTAGAATAGAAGTTCAAAAAGTAAGATAGAAGAATCTAAGTGTGTCAGCCTTTCTCCTTCTTCTTCTTCTTAGCCTCCATCTTCTGCTGTGATGGTGGCACTTTTAGATTGGTTTAGAGTAGAAGCTCACTGTCTAACACAGGTGATAGGTATTGGGAAGTAATTGTAAATATTGTACATGTAGTTTTTAATATAAAATGATAACACCACCCCAGGGGCAGGCAGAGTGCCTCTGTCTGTCCTGTTGAACAGACCTCAGCAGGACACGAGAAAGAATTTTATAGATAAGATACAATAAACAACCTTGGGATTGAGAAATGCAGAGCTCTGACTCCTTCTTCGACCTCCCAGTTGGGAAAAGAGATTTTCTGGTGGATCTCAAAGTCACTCTGAGCAGCAGAGACCCCGAGAACACTGCACTGGAGGGATGGGAAATGCAGGTGGAACTCAGCCAGGACCAAGCAGATAACCACTGGTACTCAACCCTAACAACCAAAAACTATCAGGCAACCCAGTCACCTGCAGGAAATGATTTGTGCTCATCTCTACCTGTGTGTAACTGGAATTCTTGGTAATTATTGGAGAAAGGATTAAAGCTCCTGGAACTTTGGGGGTGTTCTGTTAGCCTGAATTTTCTCCTGAAGCCCCATAACCAATTACAAAGGCTCTACTGCCCTAGCTTTTAGAAACTGCAGCTTAATGGGAGAGGCAAAAAGAAGCTTGATTTTCTTTTATTCCATCAATTTCCCAAGATCCATCCATACCTCACATGGATATGACACATGCAACTTTTCCTTCAGTTTTCTTGAATAAACCCTTGAGTGCCTTCTAATACCCCAACACACTGCACACACACTTGGTGCTGTCTCAAAGCTTTTCAGATTCAGCATTTAAATCCACAAAAATAACCAAAAAATCAGCTTAATACCCCCAAGGGTGAGACTCCTCTCACCCAGGGCTGCTCTGGCTTGGACACAAAACCATCAAAATCCAGGAAAGCACACTCTGAGGGGTGGGCTTGGCCACTCTGAGTCCTGTCCCAAGTGTTGGGATGCTCAGAAAACATCAGAAACCCACAGGGAGGAGGAACTGAGGGCTCAGCCCTGCCTGGCACTGGTGCCAAACATCCCAAGCCCTTCTCCCAGCTCCCCTGTTTATTATTGCAATACAAACAGGGGATCCAGGGAGTTTATTTTTAGAGTGCTGCTCAATTAATCTTGGTTTTCTTGATAGACAACAGAGAACCAGTCTTGCAGCTCTGCATTAAGCATGCTCATTTTTTATCTCTATTTATTGTACAATAATTTAACTTTATTGAAGTGAGGGTTTAAGTCCCCAAGGCAGATTGAAGTGCTGAGCCTGGGTATTCCAGTGCAACAACAGTCCTTGTGCCTGTATTAGTGCCAAACTTCCCTGAAACTCTTAACTTTCAACATAGCAGCTCTTTTCCAGTGTGTAGATTTTCAGAATTTGAAGTTATACTTTTTGAAACATGCAAAACATACACAATTTTCCAAAGAATACCTGTTTCTCTTTAAACACTCACTGTTATTTTAAGGATTTCGCAGCATTTTTATTTATTTTATGAAAAGGATTCCCAAACAATTCTCTCTGTGTGATAAAATCTGCATGATGGGACTGACAGCTGGCTTGAAGTATCTCTAGGGAATATTCCAAACTGCCATTACACTTCAACTGTGAGCCAGTCAAGAGACAGAATTTAATTAATTATTTTCTATCCAGAAATATATATAACCCTAAACATTTGTAAATGTCTAGGGTTATAGATATTGAATATATATATATATACATATATATATATAATATATTATATCCAATGCAAATGGCTGTGTATGAAGATCATGACCTCAATACCAAAATTAGTATTTCTCCAAAAAGCAGTAATGTCAAATCTGACCTTCTCTGAAGATTTTCAACTCTACACACCAGATGTGAAACGGGACAGGAAATGTTATTCCAAGGCTTTGAAAAAGGAAGTAGAGTTATACCCTTCTCCCAAGGGAACTTGGATTTTAACAGGTTTTGAAAAGTACTGCAAAACACTAAAAGCTGCCTGTGATGTTGGCAACAAAACTTGGAGTAGAAAATGCTAATAAAGGGTAATACAAGTGGTTCTGTTGTACCCAGGGCTTTTAGGATGGGATTAAAAAAGATTTTGTGTGATTTATTTGGAATCACAGCCCCACAGTGGGACCTGGGCAGTGCAGAGGGACACAGAGAAACAGCTCTGTGGTTTTCAGGAGCTCTGTCCCTGCTGAAGCTGGGGGTCACACCCTGGTGCACAGCTATCATGCCAAATGCAAGCTGCTATTTTTGGGTTATTATGCCTGAGTGGAAAAAAAGGTTACAATAAGGTAGGAATAAGCCCTCCTCCAAAGGAATGGGAATTGCTGCTTCCAGCAGAATATTGCCTTGTCTGTTCCTGTGGTAAAACACTCCTCAGGCCCCTCCAAAGTGTGCTGGAAATCAACCCGAGAAGAAAACTGGGTTGTTGTTTTTTGGTTGTTTTTGGTGAGGATTTAGAAGTCACTCCTGCCATATCAGTCAAAGCACTGCAATCCAATCCCAGCAGATTATTATCAACCCAGAGGGTGTTTGTCTCAAAGCTGCCAATGGGATTTAGATGCAGAACCCTTATTTATTTAAGAGGAGCTGTAATTCCAAGTCTGGACTTGGAAGCAGAGTTTTATATCTATCTATATATATATATATATGTATATATATACACACATATATATGTATATATATACACACACATATATATGTATATATATACACACACATGTACCTAAGTGTCTGAAAACACAACCAAGGGCAAGGGAGGGTTGTTTTGACAAAAACACTGAAGACAAGAACAACAAACCCATAGGGAACAATAAATGTAATGGATTACTGATAATGTCAGAAATGTCTGGATGGCTCCAGCTAGAGAAACCCACTACAGGCTTGTTTATACTGAAACACAGCAATACATAATAGATTGGCCATTTGGGTTTTGCTGTTTGTGAAAGAAACTCGAGCCATTCTGTGTTTTCTTTGCATCTCCCGGTATCACTGGAGGTAACCATTAAGCTCATTTTACTTGTGAATAGGTTGAGACATAAATCCAAGGTTACAGACAAAATCTCTGATTCAGCAAAGCACTTAAGCACATGCTTAGCTGTAAACACATGTACCATCCCATAAAAGTAAAGATAATCATGTGCTTAAGTGCTCTGCTGAATCAGGGCCAAAGACAATAGCAGAGCCAGGAGGAGAAGCCAGGCATCACTAAAACAACTAGACAACTTTCCCTGCAACATAAATGTTATAAAAAGGAGTAGATCATAAAGAAGATGGTTATGACTTTTTAGAAGAGTTAAGAACAGCTGTCACAAGGTGGGGGGTAGGGGCTGAGAATAAACAGGCATTTTAATATTGGTTTTCACAGCATCCTTAAGAAAGCAGAAGGTAATTTGCTTCCTATTTCATCTGATGCCACTCTTCAAACCTGCTTCCTCACTCGAGGAAAATCACAGTGCATTAACCAGCAGCTCTGCTAATTGATTTAAGACTGATCATCCTTCATTACTGTATCTCTGACTATTAAAATGATAAAAAAGAGCAGACAGGTGAGGGAGAGCAGGAGCTAGGTGACAAGTAGAAAACATCAACATTTTTCTCACTGAGTTTTTATTAGGTAGAAAATGATCATTTCACTGGGCCTCCCTTTAGAAGCAGCCAACACACCAGGAAGGATACAGGCAGGATTTTCAGCCCATTGGAGCCCTGCCACAGAGAATCCAGCCATCAGTCAGGCTGGGATGCTGCAATTCACAGCCCAGCCCATGTCAGGTGCCCAGTCCTCCCCTGGCACAGCCTCCCACAAAGCAGCTGTGCCACCCCCGTGGGCTCAGGGCTCCTGCCCAGGTCAGAGGGGTGAAACTGGAGGTGCAGAAAGCTCCTGGGGAAAGCCCTGATTTGTTCAAACAACCCACAGAATGGTTTTAATATATTTTCTGAATACATTTCAGAAACCTTGCAGGATTTTTTGGGGTCATGTATCTGCTCTGCATTTCTTTTCAATTGGAAACTGCCTTAAACTATCCAATTCAAGGTTTCTCCTATAAAGCCCTGACTTGCAATTACTCTCTCATTTCTCTGGAGCCAGAAGTGCTGTTATCTGGATTCCCTGAGAGGAGCAGCAGGTACCACGGTGCTAACCACACATTTGGTTCACATTAACTTATCTCCCCCTCGTGCAGGGCCATAAAAAGTTAATTGGAATATGCAGCTCCAACACACACCACAACACGAGCAGGGCCTGCCAACACTGAAACCTCACTGTGTGGCAGCTCTGCTTGGAAACAAACTCAGACCTGTCAGCTCTCATTTGGAGAAGGCAAAAAAGGCAATGAAATTGAGCCAATCTTGTTCCTCCTGGTGTAACCTTGTAAATTCCTATGGGACACCACAATCACACAAAGCAGACTGCTGGAGGCAGAGATGGGAGCTCCCTTTGCAGCTCTGCCCTGTGACACATGGGAAAACATGATGGAAACCAATCAGGACCATACAGACAGGGCAGGGCAGAGCCCAGCACACCCTGCTCCTGCCCTTCACCAGGGGGTTTGCCCAGAGCACTCCCTGCAGGCCAGAGCCCCTGAGCAGTGCTGCTGTAAAGCAGATGTGCAGTTTGGAACTGGCACAGCAGCAGAAATAAAGCAAACATCTGAGTTTAGGGGATGTCTCACAGCCCAGTTTATGGAGTCATTTCCTTCTTGGCATCCTAATGAGCAGCTTTCTACTCTTCAAAATTATTCTTAATTAGTTTTGATTAAAGAATAAATTAATAATTAACCCCCCATCATGATAATAGAATTTGGAGTGCTCACAAATCCTACAGTTTGGGAGACAGAGTTTAAGCACAGCTCAGTAAATCCATCCATCCATCCATCCATCCATCCATCCATCCATCCATCATCCATCCATCCATCCATCCATCCATCCATCCATCATCCATCCATCCATCCATCCATCCATCCATCCATCCATCCATCCATCATCCATCCATCCATCATCCATCCATCCATCCATCCATCATCCATCCATCCATCCATCATCCATCCATCATCCATCCATCCATCCATCCATCCATCCATCATCCATCCATCCATCATCCATCCATCCATCCATCCATCCATCCATCCATCCATCATCCATCCATCCATCATCCATCCATCATCCATCCATCCATCCATCCATCCATCCATCATCCATCCATCATCCATCCATCATCCATCCATCATCCATCCATCATCCATCCATCCATCATCCATCATCCATCCATCCATCCATCCATCATCCATCCATCCATCCATCATCCATCCATCCATCCATCCTCCATCCATCATCCATCCATCATCCATCCATCCATCATCCATCCATCCATCCATCATCCATCATCCATCCATCCATCCATCATCCATCCATCATCCATCCATCCATCTATCCATCATCCATCCATCATCCATCCATCATCCATCATCCATCATCCATCATCCATCCATCATCCATCCATCCATCCATCATCCATCCATCCATCCATCATCCATCCATCCATCATCCATCCATCCATCATCCATCCATCATCCATCCATCCATCATCCATCCATCATCCATCATCCATCATCCATCATCCATCCATCCATCATCCATCCATCCATCCATCATCCATCCATCATCCATCCATCCATCCATCCATCCATCATCCATCCATCCATCCATCATCCATCCATCATCCATCATCCATCCATCCATCATCCATCCATCATCCATCCATCATCCATCCATCATCCATCCATCCATCATCCATCCATCCATCCATCCATCCACCCATCCATCCATCCATCCATCCATCCATCCATCCATCCATCATCCATCCATCATCCATCCATCATCCATCATCCATCATCCATCCATCATCCATCCATCCATCATCCATCCATCATCCATCCATCCATCATCCATCCATCATCCATCCATCATCCATCCATCATCCATCATCCATCCATCATCCATCATCCATCCATCCATCATCCATCTATCATCCATCATCCATCCCTCATCCCTCCTTTACCACTCCCACCCCTCACCACGAGGATTTCACAAGTCAGACCTCAGTGAGCACCATCCTCTCCTGCATCCCCACCCCTGGTGAGTGACCACCAGCCCAGAGAGCCCTCCAGGAGTAAAGCCCCACTCAAGCAGTGACACAGCCTCACAAATCAGGAACAAAACCCTTCCACAGCTTTAGGCACAAGCAGAAATTTAATGAGTTTGGCACTCAGACCTTCTAAATCGAAGTGTAAAGTCTGAACTTTTGGTTAGATTTTTACAGGATGAAAGTGTTTGCTGTGCCTGTGTGCCCCAGTTCCTTACACCCCAGTTCAGTCATGTCAAGCTCTCCTCCCGTGGTGCCCCTGGGCAGGTACAACACCATCCTGCCCTTACCCAGCCTGTGCAAAACATGGCCAAGCTCCCCCGAGGAGCATCTTGCTCTGGCAGAGGGGATCCAGAGCCCTCTCACAATAAAACTGTTGGTGTTTGCAGAGCTACAGAAATATAAACAGGCTGCACTGAACATCACTCAGCAAAAGGCAGGTCAGTGCTCTTGCACATAGGAGAAGCAATGGTAAATAGGACATGTCCTGACAGCAAGGGAGCTGCTGACATGAGAGATGGCTGAGGGACATCCCTGGAGTCTGCACAGTGAGCACAGGAAGGGCAGGGAAAGGCTGTTCCTGTCCCTGTCCCTCCCCCAGACACAGGTATAGCCTGTCCCTGTCCCTACCCCTGTCCCTATTGCTGTCCCATTCCTTTTCCTGTCAGACACAGAGAACAGGTAAAGGCTGTCCCTGTCACTGTGCCTCCCTTTGACACAGGAAACAGATAAAAACTGTCCCTGTCCCACCCCCAGACACAGAGAGCAGGTAAAGGCTGTCCCTGTCTCTCCTCCAGACACAGGTATAGCCTGTGCCTGTCCCTGTCCCTCCCTCAGACACAGGTATAGCCTGTCCCTGTCCCTATTCCTGTCCCTCCCTCGGACATAGAAAGCAGGTAAAGGCTGTCCCTTTCCTTGTGCCTCCCTCTGACACAGAAAACAAAAGCTGTCCCTGTCCCTCTCTCAGACACAGGGAACAGGTAAATGCTGTCCCTGTCCCTGTCCCTCCCTTAGACACACAGAGCAGGTAAAGGCTGTCCCTGTCCCAGTCCCTGTCCCTGTCCCTGTCCCTGTCCCTGTCCCTGTCCCTGTCCCAGTCCCAGTCCCTGTCCCTGTCCCTGTCCCTCTCCCTGCCCCAGTCCCTGTCCCTGTCCCTGTCCCAGTCCCTGTCCCTGTCCCTGTCCCTGTCCCAGTCCCTGTCCCTCTCCCTGCCCCAGTCCCTGTCCCAGTCCCTGTCCCTGTCCCACACACACACAAAGGTCCTGGGTGCAGGGAGCCAGGCCTGGCTGTGCTCTCTGCACAGAGATCCCCACCTGCCCCCAAGGGAGGCTGTGTTTGATGAAATTAATGCTGTGTTTTACAGTCACTTCCAAAGGCATTTCCTCAGACCCCACTGTTATCTCTGAACACACAAGTGTAAATAACAATATCCATTATGCCCGTGCTTCATTCAAAACACAAAGGTAACCTCTCCCTTCCCAAGAGAAGGCAGTGTGATAGAAGCCAGGAGAAGCCATGACTCCAACAAGTGTGTGAATAATCTCCCACCATCAGGTGAGAGGCAGATCATTACAGAGCACTACCCTGCTCTTGTTCCATCACAGGACCATCCACTCCTCCTGAAGGATGGCACACGCTCATTTCCCTTTTATTGAGTCAAAAATAAGACAGTAATTGGATTGAGGCTTTCAGGGGAGAGGGAGGGGAAAAGGATCTTCTTAGACTGCCTAATGCCAATCTTCACGACCTGTCTGATCTCTCAGTAAATGCCACATATAGGTTAATCCTCACAAATCCTCACAACGACCTTGTCAAATCAAAGTGTTCATCAGTTTGTTCAGGGGCTACTAGATAAGAATAAACAAATGAACTCGTGCTGCATGTCTCCCAGCTGTCACTTAGGAGTGCTTATAGACAAGGTCTCTTTAGTGGGCACCCTGCAGCAAAAGAACTGTGACTGGAAAATGTGAGAAATGAACAGATTACCAGCTTAACTAACCCACCTGTGAGCACCCTGCATGTGAATGATACATGCACTCACACAGTTCACCCTGTGTGCCCTAAGCATTCTGTTTTCTCCTTGATTTTCCCAATTTTAAATAATATTTATTTGCAAAGGCACACCTGCACCCAGAGTACAAAGTCCAATAACCCAATGCTGAAGGAGAGTGTTACAAGGATGTGCCTTAGACATCAAATTGCTCCTTTGCCTTCCAACCCAATTAAAATGCAGCAGTTCCTCATTGCCTGCCACAGACTTTCTGCTTGGCCACTGAGCCTCTTTGGGGGCACAGGGGGTCTCTTGGCCCCTGTAACCTCAGGGCCATCAGAGCAGGTCCTGCTGTCTGCTCCACCTTTGCCTGTGCTTGGCCTGGTGCCACCCATGCACTCCGTGCTGGCCTGCAGCCACCCAGCAGCTGGCAACGACTTTCAGATGGGGCAGAGTCATTTTGAACTGCTGACCCCAAGGGTGGAAGGTTTCCTATCCCTCTGCCTGCCCTCTGGCCCCAGCATCTGTGAACTTGCCCTTTCCAGAACAAGGCTGCAGGCACTGAAAAACACACACACAGCATTATCAGGAGGTTTGGGTTTCTCCTCTTCTCACAACCTCCAGCACTATTGTGTCACATTCCCAACTGCTCACCCAACCACAGCTTGCATTATGTCAGCACCCAAGGAGTCAAGTTTTGAATGTCTGCTTGTCATCTTGTCTCTCAAGCACCTTTGCAGTTTCTGTCATGCTTTCTCTTCATGGGCTGAGCAAAGTCGAGTCAAAATCCATCATCTGTCCCTCACTGTAAATCAGAAACTGCTGCAGTCTGCAGTTTGGGCTTGCTCTTTCTCTACCACAACTTTGTTTTATCTATGTATGATTCTAGCCAACAAATTTATTGTTTCTACAAGTTTTCTACAATTTTCTTGTTTTCTAAAATACATATTTTGAAGGTGAAAATTTGTGGGCACAAATACACTGCAAAGCACCTGAAGAACCCAAAAGCCTCTGTGTTCATGTTTTTCCCCCTATACATGATATTCCACTGAATCCCTAAAAAAGCATATGTCCTCCTGTATACCCTACCTTCTGTGGCATTCTCTGTGGCTTGGGTTTGGGTTTTTTCCTCCTTTTTTCTTCCATTTCAGAATATGTCAGATTTCAAAGGTCTTTGCTTTCATGTTCCTCATCCTCAAGACCATCACCACAGCAGTTGGTCCTGAGGCCAAGAAGCAAAAGAAGTTGTGATCTTTTCTGAACCATGGAGGTCTCTCAGGAATCAGATGAAGATCCACTCTTTCAGGAGCTGAACAAAGGAAAACAACCCTCCTGGTCCTAGGAAACTGTTCACTGAATTTCTAAATTACATAAGGCTTGGGCTCAAAAGGCATCTCAGCAGAGAGGCACAGCATGAATGGAGGGACAGGACTGCAGTGAAGGGCAAAGCCCAGAATGTGCCAAGGGAATGGGAGCAAAAGGAAAGAGTGATAGAAAAAAAAACCCAAAAAACACCAAAAACCACCCCAACAAATCTAACATATTGGCCACCATGCTTTTTGAGGCATGTGGAAAGGGCTGCAGTTCCTGCACACCCATCCCATCTGCAGACTTTTCCAACTCCATCATTAATTAGTGGAGGAATTAAACTCCTCTCAGTCCTCACAACAAACCCCAGACACCAATTCCCAGAGTGAATCCTGCTCCTGGCCTCAGACTGTGAAACAGAGAGCTGACTTGGGGATGATTCTTTATGTTCAGAAACATGAATAAATCACACACCATCAAGTTTATCATTTTTCCCCCTCAGAGAAATATGAAATATTACAGATCATCTTCACTACCTCTGTTTCTTCACAGTCTATTAGCAAGCAAAGTCTATTTTTCATATAATTTACCAAGCCACTGGTCTAATTTCTCTTATTTCTTTTGGAGCAGGAAACATACACAGAGCATGTTCTCCTGTTACTCATCACCCACAACCAACCTTCCTGTCTTCCATCCCAGGGTTCCAAGAAGTTGTTGGAGTTGGCTCCAGGTGGTCCAGATCCTGGGTTTCTTTATAGAGAATCTATGAAAAAAGCTGACTATCAAAAATAAAACCTATCATCAAATAACTTCAGGATGTTTCAAGCTGGATGCTCAGAGAAACACCTAACCCCAAACACCAGCTCTGAAGAGCTGGCAGGTTTTGTGGTGTAAGGGAGGATTGTTTGCAGTGGTGTTCTGAAATGAGCTTTTCCCTCACAATTTTACTTCACAGTTTCCTCACTCTGACTCCCTGCAAAAAAAAAAACCAAAACCCAAAACAAAAACAAAAACAAAAAAAAACCACACAAAACCCACACCAAACAAACAAACAAAACACCCACAAAACATAACAAAAAACAACCACACATAAAAAACCACTCAAGAAAACCCCAAACAAAAACCATGACCATGAAAACCCCCACAGATCAGGAAATAGGTTCAAACCCCCCAAAAACTCCTCTCAGTTTCAAAAAATACCTGAGCCAGCAGACTGAGGGTACAATGGGCCATGCTGGTCCCTCTGTGCCTGCACAGCCAGGGCAAGGGTGGGGTGCAGAACACAGCACAGCCCACTGGAACTGCCCTGAGAACACAAGGAGGACTCCAGAGGCACCAGTTTGGTATTTTCACCAAGAACATGAGATCAACTATTCCAAAAAAAAAGGCACTGGAAGTTAGAGTGAAGTACAGTGCAGTCTTGGTGCAGTCTTTCCTTCCACAAAACATTTTCTGCCAAAGATGGATGTGATTTCCCTTGCTTGGAATAGGGCAGAGACAAACAGGTTAAATTCCAGCCAAAATAACAGGAGTCAAGAGACACAGGCCTGCCTCATCTCCTCCCATTGCCTCATCTTTTCCCAAAAAAAATCACAAAAATCTGCACTATGTCAACCTTTCCCCCCCACTTTTTTTCCTCCCTAAAAGATTCAGTTCCCCCTGGAGAAGCAAAGAAAGAGGCTGAAAGGATTTCACATTGAACCACTGCAAAAATCACCACAATTTCTTCCCTAGCAGCTGAAGAGTGAATGGCATGAGTCCAAATGTGGGCAAGGGGAAGGAGGTGACATTCACTTCTCCAGTCTCTGCCTGTAGCCTGCAAGAAAGGCTGGGCTGGAGAAACACTTGGGAAGATCTGCAGATGGAGGAAACTATCAAATGCCACGACTGCAGGAAGAAATGCCACTTGTGAAAAACAAAATTCTTAACAGGGTTGCCAGGCTTGGACACTGAAATACCAAATATACGTGCAAAAAACAAAGCCCTAAAACTTCAGAATTTTCTTCTTCATAAAGCAAAACTGAGACCCAGCTCCAAGTGTAGAAAGAGAGCTCTGTTGGTAAATTGGGAATGTTTTTTCTGGCTCACTTGTATGGGCCAAATCAAGCTGGCAGCCCCTGGAGGGACTGGTGTGCTGCTGGTGGTGAAGCCTTGCACCAGCTACCAAAGAAGGAGCCATTGCTTTTCTTCTTGGGGCTTCTATTGAGAATAAACTGCAGATCTGGGCTCCTTTCTGTGCATTCAGGCTGATCCCCAGGGCACTTTCCCAGTGGGCCTTGGTGGCTCTGAGACCCAGTCAGGCCTGCTCCACACCCCACAGAGAGCACTGGCTGCTCCTGACCCCAAAATGAGAGCTGGATGTGGGACAGGGGCCCTCCTGCTCCTCTGAGGCTTTAATCCACCTCAGCAGGATGTGCCAAGGCAGCAGAGGAAAATAAAGCACCACAGGAAAATAAAATCCACGAGGGCAGTGCCCTGCATTAAAGCATCACCAGTCCAGTGACTGCCTGGGCTCAGGTGGGGTTGTGGTAACCTCAGTTATTTCTCAGGATTTTTTTTGCTCATAATTTCCAATTCCCCTGAACTGTTGACTCTCAAAATCACTTAGTAATAGAAGTCTTTTGCTCCTTCTTTGCACAGGAACAACCACACTATAACAGAAAACATTTATTCCAGAGTCAAACATGTATTCAAAACATTAGCTCCAGCAAAAGAAACAATCAGACACAAGAGCTTTCAGTTCCATTCCCAACAGAACACTTAGTAAGAAGAGAATGACTTTATCAACAAGCAGTAAAAACCTTAGTTTCCCATGTCTGAAAGAGATTTCATTAAATGCTTCCCTTGACTAGGTGCAGATCATTATATTTCTCACAGACTGTGAGCAATGTGAGCTGTGTCTGCACCTCCAAGCCTGTGCTCTGACTGACAGCTCTAGGAATTACAATAAATACTGCAGGAACACAGGCAATGCTTTCCTAGGAGCCCACTGCCAAGCTGACTGCTTCCTTGCAGAGAAACAAACCAAACAAAAAAAACCCCAAAAAACCCCACAAAAACCCCAACAAAACAAAAACAAAAACCCCAAACAAACTGGAATAGCCCACTCAGTGCTGTTTCTCAGATAAGGACACTCATCAGGGAAGCCCCTTCCCACTCCCCATCCCTGCAGGATTCAGGCTGTGACCCCAGGACATGCTCCCCCTCCCCAGCCACAGCCTCTGGGGCTTCTCACCTCCCCAGCTCCTCCCAGGCACCAAGGATGCCACCAAGGGGTCCCTGCCCAACCCTGAGGGGAGCTGAGCCTGCCCAGCCCACCCAGCCCTGTTTCAGACCCTGCCAAGCCCCTCCTGGCACTGAGGATGGGAAGCTGCCCAAAACATCTCCAAGGTTGGGCTGCATTACCCATGCACTCCCTGGCACTGATAAAGGCCACAGTGATGGTGGAAAAAGCCAATTCCCAGCCTGAGGAGGATTAATCTTGCTATGTAAAATGTGTTGGCTACAGCAGGGGTTAGTCAGCCATGGGACAGACACAAGCCAGAATTAAACCAAGTGCATACAGAAAATTCTGCTTTTCTTGCAAAAACAGAAGGGGGCAAATCACTGTTAAATTACATTGTTTGCTACATTTTTTACTGAGTAATCAGGATACCCTAAGAGGTGTGAGGGTGGTACTTTACTCTTCCTACTCCATTTCCTTCCCCTCTCAAAGCTGCTCAGCCTGTCCTGATTCAGGCAAGGACACTGCATAGGCTGGGGAAGCAAGGTAAACCCACCTCCAACTCCAGTAATAATGAGAATTGTCTTAAAAGAGAGGATCAATCTTTTCCAGCCCAATTGTATTTCTCACTTGCAGATGAGTTAATCAGCAATAGCTAGGACACTTTCTGCCACTCCTGCCACAGGGCTGGGTCACAAGAGCTCCCTTGGGCTGTGAGATGTGTGTGAGTTCTGTCCCCATGTGTCAGAGCTGGGGCAGTTCTCTGCTGTTCTTGGGGCAGTTTTTTCTTTCTCTCTCCCACAGCCAATCCTCCCTGCAGGAGATCTCTGCTGTCCATGGCCACTGAGTGTCCCTGCAGGGCTGATCCAATTCCCCCATCCCATGGGGAGATGCTGTGCCCAGGGCAGGAGCCAAGCATTCCTACCTGGATCCAAGCTGAGCCTGGCCCAGCACAGCAGCCTTTGCCCCCTGCATTGCCAGAGGAGCAGCTTTCTGCTGCCCTGCATGGCCAGAGGGAGCCCAGGCCCATCTGCAGCAGCCCTGGAGCTGCAGAGGAAAACTCCCCCCTTGTGCAGGATCCCTGCTGCAGCAGAACCACAGCTGGCACTGCAGGAGGGCTGAGCCCCCCTGGGATGGGGCTGGGACACCACCCTGGCACACAGGGGGCAGGGCCTGCTCTGATTGTCAGTGGTTTTTTTTTTCTTTTTATGGTACAATTGCATTTGTATTTTTAGTTTCCTAGTAAAGAACTGTTATTCCTATTCCCATGTCTCTGTCCCTTAATTTCATAACAATTCAGAGGGAGGGGGTTTACATTTTCCATTTCAAGGGAGGCTCCTGCCTTCCTTAGCTGACACCTGGCTTTCAAACCCAGTCACTCCTGGACCCCAGAACTGCAGCATTGCCCAGGGGTCAGGGAACATCACCCAGCACTGCTGGGGAACTCAAACACAATCCCCAGCATTCCCAGCAGACAGGCCAGGTTACAGCTCACAGCCCTGCAGCACTCAGGGCAACCTGGAGGTTTAACCACTGAAATCAGTTTGTAGGAAAGGTTTGTAAAACAGCAAAACCAACTTGCAAACACCTGTTTAATTCCCAATTTCTTTACAGCTGTCTGTAACCAGTATGCTCCTTTAGAAAGGAACAGGGCTATTGCAGGTACCAGGCAGGGCTGGAGGGAAGGAGAGCAGGACACCTGCATGAGCAGGATGCAGCTTCTCCATGGATTTTTCCAGGCCCCCAGAATCAGATCAGCACCAGGAAATGCAGATGCAGCAGTACAGCTGCAGCATTTCCTGTTTTAGCTTCATTTCTTTCACTCCTTAAGGCATGTTTGAACACTATCTGTGAATAAACACCAGTAAAAGTTGTTTGTGTGCAGGAAGGAAAAGCTCTTTCCCTTTTTTTGGTGCCAGCCAGCACCATGAAGACACTCCATGGACACCCACACTTAGGAGAGAGGAAAGCAAATGGGAAATAGTTCCATGCTAAAATCCAGTCAGTGATCACTGAGAAGCTCTTAATGCTGCAGCTCTGATTGCCCTCACACACCAGCAGAGACAAAGGAATGCAATTTAACTGTGCATTCCTAAGAGGAAATTATATTCCCCTCTCTCTCTCTCTCTGTCTTTCTCAGGCATTTGCAGTTTTTCAGAAAATGACATCAACAGTATAAATCACCTGGGCCTAATACAATGGCCAAAGTCAGAGTAATCAATTCTTATTTATTAATCAGCCTTTTATCATGATGTTCCATAATCATTATACCCCAGTTTGGACACAATAATAATGAAGCTAACAGAACAAATGCAATTTGTGGTGAGTAAGATGTTGGCAGGCAGGGGCAATAACATTGCTTGATGACAATGTATTTAGGCAAACAGGTCTTGGTTGGAAGAAAAGATATTAAAATGGACAGAAACACACCAAGGAAAGGAGGTATCAGATATTTTCAAGTTGTTATTAAAAAAAAGGAAATAAAGAAGATAATAATGTTAGAGACCAATCTGCATCATTAGGAATGAAGGGCTTAGGGTTGTATAAAATCACAGGCACAGTAACAGCATTTGAACATCCTCACAGAATCTCAATAACCAGTGAGGTTACCAGAGTCAGATGAAGCAAAAAAATGAACATTTCTCTTGGAAGAAAATCCTTTTAATCACAAAAAGTATTCTGCCTGGGACAGTGACAGGGAAAGCCTGCAAATCCCAGCTGCTTGTGCACACCAAAAACAAGAGCCACCCCTAAACTCTTGCCTACTTCATTTGCCTCACCTGGGTGAATGGAAGAGCTAAAAAATGGCCCAGGGAGAAAACCACAAAGCCAGGAATGGTGCTTGGATCCTCGGGAGCAAAGGCTGCTGCAAATGCCACATTGCTGGGGGTGCTTTCAGCTCTCAAAAACAACCTTGTTCCATGATCAGAGGGATTTCTGGGTGAGAGGGATCACTGCAGCACAGAAGGCACAGTTCAAAGGGACAGCAAGCCACACAGAATAATTCTGTGGCAATCTGACCCCTTGAAACGCTCAGAGCAGCAGAGCCCTGCACCTTAAAAATCTCAACAACTAAAAAAGACAGGGTGGAAAAAAAAAAGGAAAAGAAAGGAAAAAAACTTGTTTATAATAAAGACTACATTCTGTAGCAATTTCCTAGATTCCTGGGGTTAGAAATCTAGATTGCCAATGGATAAGTGAGCCTTAAAATCACATCCCTGCTGACAAAAATTCATTTCTTATAACCGTCTCCATTTACCGGAATGTTGAATCTTTCCCATGGGGAAGGAACAAATGAAAATGTTATTTCTCTGCTCATGAACTCATACCTTTCTGTCTGCTTTTCACTGTTGGCAATTTCATTCTCTTCCAAATTTGACTAAAGCCCATGACCTGGGGGAAATAATGTCTATATAATAATCTTCTGAAACTCTAATTCTGAGTCATGTTTTTTTGGATGTTGCCTCACACTTTATGAAAATTGCACTGAGCTACGAAATGTAAGTGATGTGATGTCTCTGCTTTAACATAATAATGTTGTCTGGTGACCATGTTAATGATGATAATAATAATAATAACAATAATAATAGTGTCTCATTCAAAAGCAACAAAGCTAAAATAAAATTAATAAACAAACCAATCCATGCCTAATGATGAAAAAGATGTTGCAGCACCCCATTCCATAGGTTTATTTTCACTGCCCTGTGGAAAGAACCAGTCACAACTGGTAGCAAATTAATGGGGTGAGAGAAGCAAGCAGAACCATCCTGACACTGGCTGAGCAGCTTAACAGCCCTAAAGCTGCCCTGGCTGTGCTTGGGGGACCCCATAAATCCCTGACTCTGCTCCTGCCTGGGCTGAACCCCACATCTGCACGTGGGGAGAAGGCACAAACACCTCCACAGAGCATCATTACTGCTGGGGCCTCTCGAGCAGCTTGCTGAGCCAGCTCAGCAGTGGGGATGTTTGCAGTTGATCAACTCTTCCCCCAAAAGCAGAAATAACTCCAGTCTCTGTTTATTGGCTCCACAGCCACACACCAGCTGCAGCCCTGCCCAGCTCTGTAAATCTACCCAAAAAAAGCTGTACATTACCAGATGTTTATTTGATTTTATTATCCACACTGACCCATAAAATCTACAATACAGTAGATCAAATGGTAGAAATCATTAGAAACTTGCTCTGAACAAAATTGGTACTGCCATATGTTTTGGGCCTTCCTCCATGTGAAGTTCCACTTAGCTCCACAGGTATAAATCCAGAATAACCCCATTTGAGCAACAGCTATTTCACATCTGCAGAGCTGCAGCCTTATGGGTGTTGGTATTTGGTCTCTCATGTTTCTGGGATGAATAACATATTTGTTTATTTATTCCTTTATATTTATATTTATATATGCACATACAGATCTTACACATCCAACTGAGAAATGCCAAACAAACCAGGAATGTTTTACTGGTTGGAAAAGAAAAGCCTGGCTTTGACAACCTGAGTAATTTTTACCTGATGTACCTGAACATCAGATTTGCAGTGAACCAAAGCCCACAGCAATGCTTGCTGCCAGGCAAACACCCTGTAAGCAAGATTGCAACAGAGCATCCTAAAGCTGCAAACTCAGCCATGAAGAGCATCCTGAATCATGGAGAACAGGGGGAGGTGAGAGCCCAGCCCTCTGCCAGCACACAGCACACTGAGGGGATGTGAGGGTCCATGCTGCCCTCTGCCAGCCCCTGCAGAAGGGATCAGTCACAGGCAGGTCCTGCATGAGCTCAGCCCAGGCATGGCTGGGTCCCCTCTGCCTCTGGGGCCCCACAGCTGCCCCATCTTCCTGTGCCTGTTCTGCACTGAAACCCAGCCCTCATGAGCCCTGAACCAGCTCAGCAGGCTCAGGGCTGGGCTCAGGTTTGGGCTCAGGCTCTGGGCTCAGGCACAGGCTCAGGTTTGGGCTCAGGCTCAGGCTCAGGTCCTGGCTCAGGCTCAGGTTCTAGGCTCAAGCTCAGGCTCTGGGCTCAGGCTCAGGTTCTGGCTCAGGCTCAGGTTCTGGCTCAGGCTCAGGTTCTGGCTCAGGCTCAGGTTCTGGCTCAGGCTCAGGTCCTGGCTCAGGCTCAGGTTCTAGGCTCAAGCTCAGGCTCAAGCTCAGGCTCTGGGCTCAGGCTCAGGCTCTGGGCTCAGGCTCAGGTTCTGGCTCAGGCTCAGGTTCTGGCTCAGGCTCAGGCTCTGGGCTCAGGCTCAGGTTCTGGCTCAGGCTCAGGTTCTGGCTCAGGCTCAGGCTCAGGCTCAGGCTCAGGCTCAGGCTCTGGGCTCAGGCTCAGGCTCAGGCTCAGGCTCAGGCTCTGGGCTCAGGCTCTGGGCTCAGGCTCAGGCTCAGGCTCAGGCTCAGGTTCTGGCTCTGGCTCAGGTTCTGGCTCAGGCTCTGGGCTCAGGCTCAGGCTCAGGTTCTGGCTCAGGCTCTGGGCTCAGGCTCAGGTTCTAGGCTCAGGCTCTGGCTCAGGCTCAGGTTCTTGGCTCAGGCTCAGGCTCAGGCTCAGGCTCAGGCTCAGGCTCAGGTTCTGGCTCAGGCTCAGGTTTGGGCTCAGGCTCAGGTTTGGGCTCAGGTTCTAGGCTCAGGCTCAGGCTCAGGTTCTAGGCTCAGGCTCAGGCTCAGGCTCAGGTTCTGGCTCAGGCTCAGGCTCAGGTTCTAGGCTCAGGCTCAGGCTCAGGCTCAGGCTCAGGCTCAGGATGAGTGTGTGCAGTGCCTGCCCACATGCTGCCATGGAGGGGGTGACTCTGGGACACAAGAAGCTGGGGGAGGTGACTGAATGAAGGAGGACCCTCACCCCTGGCAGCCCTGGGCTCAGGGGCAGGTCTGAGCTCAGAGCCCAGGGCACAGCACCCTGCAGAGCCCCCTGGGGAATGGCTCCAGCTCCTGGCAGCCAAGCCTTGCAGCAGGGAATGCCCAGAATCTGGGGCACAGCTCTGAGGGCTCTGCCCAGGGTCTGTCCAGGTGGGTGAAGCCTCTTGGAGCCTCATCCTGAGCCCCAGAGGGGACACCAAGAGCCCTGAGTGAGGCACAGCTGGGCACAGCTCAGCCCAAGGAGCTGCACCCATGCACAATCACCATGGGCTGTGCAGCTCCATCAGGCCTGGCACAGGAACAGCCTCAGTTTTAAACCAATCCTCCCTGCCATGTGCCTCCTCCTCACAAGGACTTTAATTTGCATATTCTTCCTAAAGCATCTTTAGATCCTTGGAAGAAACCATCTGAGAAGTGCACACTCTTAATTTGTTGTTGTTGTTGTTATTAATGGTGGTGCTGTAATGTATTTAAAAAAAACCAAAAAACAACTTTACAACTTCCTTACATGACAATGGTAAAAGGTTCATTTTAAATAATCAAGAAAGAAATCATTTCCATTAGATAAAGCAGTCAATAGCATCAGGAATGTGGCTGCAATTACTTGTTGCACTTTACAATGAAATCCTTGTAGTATAATAACCACAAGATGATGAAACACATTTTGTCTCCATTTCACATGACTGACCCCAATTTTGCCAAGGACATCTGAACACATTTAACATACTGAGATCTTCCATTAGGATAATGAAAATACACATTATTGAATTCTGTATTTGCTTTATAGTGCTACAAATAGCAAATTCAATCTTTCTTACTTTTGGTAGCGACTACACCTGCATAATTGTTCACATTTCTCAGAGGCTGAAATAAACTACAAAATGAAGAAAGAGAAAGATGTTGACCCCACGATCCATTATGCAGCACTTAGCTGATTTTATTTGCTGCATGTGTTTAGGAAAAGGATTGTGTGTAACTTAACAACCCACCAAAGATATCCCTGCCCTGCACAGGCTGCACTAAACCAGCCCAGCTCTGCTGGGTTACCAGGAGCTGCTGGAGGCTCCCTGGGAAGGCAGCAATTGCTCACAGCCATGGGGAAAATCCAGCTTTGCTCCCAGCTACAAATATCTTGCTTTAAAATGACTCTGTGTCATGGCAAGCCCAGCATGGAAACACATGGTCAGCCTTTTGCTATGGGGAAATTTCAGCCCCAGAAAACTCCTATCAAAGTCAGGCACAGCTTTTATCTGTTCAGTGCAGATGACACCTACCTTCTCTTTGCTCCCAGGTCTGTCTGTGCTTGCATACAACAATCTGCTTTAGATCGAGGTATTTTCATCTCTTTTCTTATCCACAGATCTCAAATCACTGAAATTGAAGCCCCACAACTGAGATGCTCAAGGCAACGCTGAAAATTGATTTATATCAGAGAAAAAGGAAAATCCAGTCCTTCAGGCTGCTGGGTGAATCCAGTAAAGACTTAGACTGCCAGATGTAATAAATACTCCTGCCTCTTTTTTAAGCCAGTGGCTCATTATTTTCTTTTCATCAGCTTTAAACTTCACTGCAATGCTAGGAACATGAGTTATACTTGCAAGGTCCCTGATGTTTCATTTGGCTTCTCTTTCAGGGGCTGGCACTCAGAGCCAAGCAGGAATCCAGCAGAACAGGCAGTCATCACCCATTCCTCTGCAGGAGCAATGCTCCAGGTGAAGTCAGTTCTTATTCAAAAGAAGGATCCAGCCATGGGTCACAGCTTTCATCTGCTGAGCTCTGTTCAGTGCAATGTGCTGAGACATTTACAGGCTATATATTCCACAGGCATTGCTCAAAACAGTGTAGTAAGTCTGGATGGCAGTGAAATTTGGATCATAAACACCAGCTCTCCTCAACCAAGGAGTGTCTCTGCCCCCACAACTCCCCACCATCATTTGGAACCTCAAACAATGCTTCTCACTGCTCTGTGAACATGAGGGGTTTGATCTCAGACAATTTTGAAGCCTGCATCACACACAGAAAGCTGCAGTGTTGCAAATGACACCACAACTCCACAGGGAAGACATTGCACACTCTGAACCCCAGCACCTTTCTGCTGTACTGGGCTGAAGGACAGGTATGAAGGACAGGTATGAAGGACAGGTATGAGGTGACAATGAAATTCCCAGGCCACAGAGGAAGTCTGAGTCTCCAAAATTCCAGAAGTGCATTCTGCAAATTGTTACCCCAGGTCTGCAGTGGCACCAGGAAGGAGAGAAGTTAAAAGATGCTGCAGCCTCTGGCTCCAGGCACCTCCACTCCAGCCCAGCTCCCCAGAGGGGTCATTCTGAGGAAGGATCAGCAGAGCACAAGGACCTGCAGGGACAGGAGGGCCATGGGACATCACCAGTGTGCACAGCAGTGGTGCCAGAGCCACATCCTGTGACAGCTGCAGGCACAGCTGGCCAACAACACTGAGAATTCAGTGCACTCCTGTCACAAGGGGCTCTGGGTGCTGCTCTCCTTCACAGGTCAGGGAGAATCAATGAGAGTCCCAGCATTTATTGGAAATACTGCTGTTGTAGACATTCTTCTTGAAAAATCCTTTCTTAGGATTTTTCCTTGCTGGAGCTGAAAAGTTTCAGCAGCAAATGTAAACAATTATTATCTGCTGCTGTGGAATGCAACAGGTCCACCTGTGATTGGTCCCCTGTAGATGTTTGGACCTACTGACCACTCACGATGGACCTGCTGTCGTCTCTGCGGAGACACAGAGCCTTGTTTTGTCTTCCTTTCTATCTCTCTCCTAGCTTAGCAGCTTCTGAAGAAGCCTCTTGCCTTTCTATCTTTCTGTAGCATAGTTATAATGTTATATATATATCACAATATAATAAATCAAGCCTTCTGATCATGGAATCAAGATCCTGTCTCATCCATCCTCTAACAAACCCCTGTGACCACCGGCAACATACTGCAGCAGACATGACTGGTGAGAAGGAATGAACATGGTTATGTGCAGAGAGCTGTACATTGCCCAAGTGCACTCTGTCTCATGCAGATAAGGAAAATTATCAGTTCTGTTCTGGTGCTCTGTGCCTTTTCTGCACAGAGACATAGAAAATATGGAGGGGACACCAATGTCCTGCTAATGACCTGGAGCCTCTCCCAGAGACCCCAGCCCTCACTGCTGCTGATCTGCCCTGCAGGACCTCAGCCTGTGCAGCTCCATGGCCCACACCAGCACCAGGGAGGCACAGACACACACAACCTTCCTCTCAGAGCCTGGTGCTTCACAGTCACCACAGACAAATGGGCAACTGCAAACAGCTAAGCACAAAGCATTGGAGACCCTGCAAAGCAAATTGCCTCCATTTGGGCTTCTGCATGTTCTGAATGCCATGATCTGATCTCTGACTGTTACTGCTGTAACAGCCTGGAAGATCTATTAAAGCCTGCACACTCTGGTTTTCAGCCTTTCATCAGAATGCCAAATTTACCTCCATCCACTTCATCTGAAGAAAGCTGAGTTACAACACTGATGCATTTGGAGAAGATGCTCTCGAGGCAAAAACCTGTTCCATAAAACACAGAATCTGAGCTGCCATGAAATGCTGGCTGAATTTCCAAAACCATTCAAGTTAAATGGAATGGTTAAAGAATAATTTCCACTCAGGAAATTCAAGTTAGAATGGTTCTTTAGCAGTCATTCTGACTGACAAAGGATGGATTCTCCATGTCATTACACTGCTTTTACTCCAGTGCAGTTCTATCTATTTCAGTGTTTACTAATTCCAGTTCAAGGGAGATGATCAAAATTAGAGTCAATTGAGTCTGATATAAAGAAGTTCTCAGATTTCTCCACTCCATTAACATCAATTTCTGCACTCCATTAACAGCAGCTTTATTCTGGTGTAACTGCATTGATTTCAAAAGAGTTACACCATCCTGATGTCAGTGTTAAAGAAACAGAAAATCAGACCATATTGCTTTAACAGTTTTATTATTCTGAAAAATATTACTTCCCTCAGACCATTAGCACAAAAGAAACACACAAATATTCTTGTAAAATGTAACAGCTGAACAATCTAGCAGATAAAAACTGTATTTAGATTCTGACCCAAAGCCTTCTGAAGTCAGTGACTTTTACATCAGACCCTTTGCCCCCTCTTTAACCAAAGTTCACACAGCCAGCACCAAGGATGCTGCAGTCCTGCCCTGCAGTGCTAAATGGACTCACCTTTGAACCCCAGCTGCTGGAAATAATTGCACTGAGCCACGTCAGCCCCTTCCACTGCTGCCCATTCTGCACTGAGCTGACAGCTCCCACAGAAATTGGATTCCAAGAGCAGGAGCTGCCAGCACAGGGCTCTGGGGTTTGCTGTGTGCCTGTGCATGGACACACATTGCTGCAGACACATAAATACCAACTCCAGGTATCACAGAGGATGAGCTGCTCTATTAACTCCCAGTCACTGAGAATTAGATGTACTGAGATCAAACAAAGAACGGGCATTGACTTCAATATGCTTTAAATCAGGCCTAAAATAAAGAGATTGGTAAAACTGAAGCACAATAGCCTCTTAAATATTTCAAAAGCTACAGTTTAGCAGAATGAAAATGTGCCATAGCAGTGCTGTTCCTAGAAAACAGACATTCCAGTCTGTGCACATGGCTGTGAATAAACAGCTGACAGTCTCTGCATTTACTCTGAAGCAATTGCTTAAATAAAAAAATTGTCTGTGACATAAATAATCCAGTAGGTTAAATTCCCAGAAGTGTCAGCTTTTGTATTATTGATGTCTAATATTTTAAAATAAAATCAAGTACGATTAATCTTCTTGTATTACTGTAACGAGTGGAAAGAAATCACTGGCAGAATGCATTAGTGGTTATCAAAAACAATCAACTGCATTTTCCACATTCAACCAAAATGAGTGGCTGATACTAGAAGAAAGATTAAATGGAAAACTGATCATAGGATATGGAAGCCTCTCTCTGTTTTTAATGGAAATACATATGAAAATATCATTACAACTGTGCTGCTAAGTATGCAATACTGAGGTTGCTGAACCAAAATAAATTGGTATTGAAATGCCTGACAAAAAGGTAATAACCTTGAAATGGGTTTGATGGTTCACTTTGAACTCTAGTTCTACCACATGTTAAAAAAAGAGAATAATCTAACAGAGTACTGCAATGCCACCATTGCCATGGGTGCAGGGCTCTGCACGTTCTGGGTCAGGCTCAGCAGGGTGAAGGGGGCTCAGGTACTGAAATAAACCCCTGGAGAAGGTTCTCAGTCAAATGCTGCCCACAACTCAAACCAGGCCTTGTTTCTCAGGTCACAGGGTGTTTTTCAGAGCCTGACTATGCACAGCTTTACCCACACCAGCTCAATGCACAACCACAAAATGCAAAGCAGAGTAAGCACTACAGGTTAACTAACTGTGAACAGAAGTTACCAGCTCTGCCTATGGAAGTACAGGTCTGTCAGGATTGTATAAAATACTCACCTCAAAAAAGCCTTATCCTTTCCCAGGAGGAAAAAAAGAGGTTTAAATCAAAAGAAATGCTTAATTCACACGGAAATGTAAAATCCATGGGATTGGATTCTGCAGTATTATATCAGGAATGCAAAAGTTGTGTTTCAGTATTGATTAATGGCAGCAAGGCTTGAATTTGCTTGTAATTTACAATCACTTCCTTCAACAAATGTCTTCATTTAGTATTATTATGAGTTTGGCATGACAAGATTATTACAAATCACTCTCTATCAGGAAGAATCACCAAGGAACCCACCATTTATTTGGAAATACTGCAGCAGACATGATTGGGTGAGAAGGCATAAACATGGTTTATGTCCAGAGAGCTGTACATTACTCAGGTGCACTCGTGTCACATGCAGATTAGGAAAATTATTAGTTCTGTTCTGATGGTGTTCACAAGATGCTGCAGCCAAACACAAGGAAGGTGCAGCCCCTCCTGTCTGGAGATTCCAGCTGGGATTGCTGCTCTGGCCTGGGCAGTGCTGAGGGCAGGAGAGCCCAAAAGTGCAGGGAGGGCAGCACAGAGCCAGCCAGGCTGGCAGGGGTGGCACTGGGAGCTCTGCAAACAAACAGCCAGGCTGGCAGAGATGGCACTGGGAGCTCTGCAAACAAACAGCCAGGCTGGCAGGGCTGGCACTGGGAGCTCTGTCACAGCCAGGCTGGCAGGGGTGGCACTGGGAGCCCTGCTCTGCATGCAGGGAGGGATCACAATCAGATGGCCAAGGTAGTTCCCATCCCCATGACCCTCTCCCCCATGCCCTGGTGCCAGCTGTCCTCCCAGCACAGGGACAATGACACAGCTCCTGAAGCAGCTTTGGGAGTGCTCAGCTTTTCAGCTTGGGGTGTTTTGTCCCCAGTTTGAGTTGGACTCGCTGTGCTTCACCTGCCTTGCAGAGGAGTCAGCTCCACCTCAGGGGCAGCACTGCCAGCCTGAGGGCCACAGCCTCTGCAGCTGCCTCTGCCTTTCCTGTGGCACAGCCTGCAGCTCAGGGAGCTGAGCAGGGCTCAGGCACAGGGCTGCACTTCAACAGAGCACCTGGGACCACTGAAATCTGCAGAGCAAGCAGTGGTTAAAGTCCAGCAGGTGCCTGAATGCTCAGCCAGACTGAGAGCATTTAACTGCACCGAGAGTCTGGGCTTGCCTGGACAGCTGAGTTGACAAAATTCATCCATGGGATGAACACAGTGCCTGTCCCAGCCTCTGTGTTAATTATTGACATTGACTTGGGTGATTTCAGAGTCTCATATTGAAGTGCTGTTCTGAATGAAAAGCTTTAACAACCAATATCACAATGCACACACATTGCCACTGAACGGGCCAGGACTGTAAATGCAACATAAAGCACAAGAGAACACACAATTCTTCCAGCCTTGATCATTCACACTGAATTTGCAAAGTGCAGATCATGGCAGACACTGGAATATTTTCTCATTTTGAAAGAAGTCCAGACAAGCACCACATGCTGTGAAATATTATCTTATGGGAGTTGTTTTGATAAAAACAAATGGCCAATCCTAAAGATTAATGCTTCATATGATGTATTCAGGTTATTAATCCCACCTTCTTCTTTGCACCAGCCCCAGCAGTGAGTGTTTTCTGGAAAACTGCATGGAGCCAGATGGTTAACTATTGGAAATCTATACTAAAAAGATTAATGTTACCCCATGACAGGGATCAGTCATTTGTGGAGATTTCCTAATACAAACGGTGCCATTTGTTTATTCAGACTGGCTGGATGAGCTGTACTCTGAGGAGAGCCTAATTAGTTCTCAAAGATTTTCAAAACATTGGGGCCCAGCTGCTGAGCTCAGTCCCACATCTGAAGGGAAATTTTAGAGGTTTCCAAGTACCCCCAACAGCAGGCAGGCAGGTAAGAGTGACTGCTCTTCAGGTGCCTCTGAGCTCTTCACCCTAACATGGTCTGGGGAAAGGTTCTGGTGTCCTGTTCAAGTTAACATTTACCAGTGGCCATTGGAAAGCCTCCAGTGCCAGGCACAGATGAAATATTGCAGTTTTGGGTGCCATCATGCCTTAGACAGGAGAGCTGGGCACAGGCACAGTGTGAACACCCACCCACCCCCATCAGCCTCAGCTCAGCCCACTCCCAGGCACAGGAACAAATCCCAACCTTCTCATGGTGCTTTGTGTGTAAACTAAACTTACTGCAAGGAAAGAAACAGGCATGCATTACATGAAAATTTCAAAGTGTGAACAGTACTTACTAAATTTCACAGTAGCCCTTCTTCCAGATGGATAAAAGAAGCAATATGTGCAAGGCCACTGCAATTTCCAAAGCACTCAGATTAAACCCCCTGCATTCAGGGGAGTGGTGAAGCACATGCTTTAAAGTGAAGCACACACTTAAATCCCATTGACTTCAGTTATGCATGTGTGCTTACACACTCTCCTGAATAAAGCAATGTAAGCATGTGTTTAAACTTGAACCTCTGCTTTGTTGAGATGAGACTGTGAAGAGGAGAGTGAAATTTAAACTGATGCAAGAAATGGTGCTTTTATCTCCAGGCAACAAGGCCTTTCCATCAGCAGAGAACAGAGCCAGAGGTTTTTGGGGGAAGAAATCTACAAACAAGTATTGAATGTAGGGAGCCCTTGATGCAGGGAATGATTGGTGTTTGTGATTCAGGCTGAACAATGGCTTTATTAAAACTATACTATATTATATTAATACTATATTAGAACTACACTAAAGAGATCCTATCCTATCCTATCCTATATCCTATCCTATCCTATCCTATCCTATCCTATCCTATCCTATCCTATCCTATCCCATCCCATCCCATCCTATACAAAAGATGCCAAAGAAAAATCCGTGGCTGTCTGAGACAGCCAGGACACAATTTTGATTTAATTGGCCAAGGAAACAAAACAATCCTCAGCAGAATCCAATTGACAAATCTCTGCAGGTAAACAATCTCCCTAACAGATTCCACGGGTGCAAAAACAACAGGAGCAGCAAGTAGAGATAAGAATTGTTTTCTCTTCTTCTCTCTGTGCTTCTCCAGGAAAAATCCTGGGAGAGAGAATTATGTCTCTCTCAGTTCAGAGAATGTGAATGCCACATACAAGGGCTTTTCCTTTCCTTCAAAGGGACATAAAGAATGAAAAAAAGCAAAAGAAAAGCATTAAAAGGGAATGTTTTTACATAAACTATCCAAATAGTTTTGGATAGTTCATCAGGTTGAGAACCCTGACAGTGTTGAGGCTGAGGCCAGGCCAGATGTTGAGTCACAAGCAGCTGTTGCAGCTGAGGCCATTGCAGACTCCCCACTGCTGTCACTGCTCCCCCATGGAAGGTCCCACCTGTGCCCTGCAGCAGCAGAAGGATCTGTGCATGTCGGGATCATGAGTTTGTCAGAGTGACCCCGAGAAGAATTCCAAAGTCTGTTTTCCCAGCCCGGCGCTTAAAGAAGGAGTCAGAGCTCTTCATTTCTCGGTCTTAATGTTGTTTATTGTATCTTATCTATAAAAATTTTCTCCTGCCCTGCCGAGGTCAACTCAGCAGGACAGTCACAGGCACTCTGCCTGCCCCCAGGGCAGTGTTATGTCTTTATACTAAAAACTACGTGTACAATATTTACAATTACTCCCCAATACCCATCACCTATGCTAGACAGTGAGCTTCTACTCTAAACCAATCTGTAAGTGCCAACATCACAGCAGAAGATGGAAGACAAGAAGAAGAAAGAAGAAGCACGAGGCACGCCCTGATTCCTCCATCTTGTCTCCATAACCCCCCTGTACAGGGATATAACCCCCCTGTACAGTAATCCTAAAATACAGAATTCACCCTGTGATAATTTCACTATTATTCTACCTAAACTCTTGTGGCTTGCTATCTTCATAGAAGGTTGGTATTTGCTCCACGGGCCATAATCAAACTCACAGAGGCATTTTGGGCTCTGTGCCAGGGTCTCTGAGACCCCTGGCAAGGGTCCTGGCTGCTCAGGACAGCCAAAGGGATGTGCTGAACCCGACATGTGCATGCACCTCCTGCACTGCCAGAACAATCAACCACAGCAGCCTGAAAGAGCAACAGGACCTGGGGCTGGGATGAACCCCCTGGGCAGGGAGGGAGCTGCAGGAGCACCCCCAGCACTGGCAGGAGGTGCCAGACACTGAGAGCAACCACGGCTGACAGGGCCTCAAGGTTCACAGGCACACTCCATACTTTGGGGGGAAATATCAGGATTTTTTTCAAAAAGTAGCACCTGACAAAGAAAACACGTTAAGAAAAAAAAAAATGCTACAACCATTTGAGTTTTGTTTTTGGTGCAAAGAAAGGTCAAGTATAATGGGCTAGGCTAAAAAACAAATTGAAGAGCACATGAAAACATCAGTTTTGTTGTACATAAACTTCTTGAGAAAAACAAGCAAAACCCTCCCAAATAAGAACATTTTAAAAAAAGCATTTTCCTAGAGAGTTACACAGGAAAATATGATTTGTGAGGCATGTCACACATCAGTGTTACTCACTGACCCCCCAGAGCAGCTCAGCAGCTGGGGGGGCCTGGCAGGGCTGATGCAGCCCCTGGAGCTGCTGGGAACTGGGAACTCTGGTACCAGCCCTGGACAGGTTTTGGTTTGAATCCTGAGCCTTTGATCATCCACAACCACACTGAGGACCATGGACAGCAACTGTGAACTGGCTTCTGAATGATGAGGTCACGTAACTATTGACAATATATAATTATATAGTATAGAACTAATTATTACACAATTGTTATTAATTATATAATATATAATTATCTATTATTATATAATATTTTTGCATTATATTCTCTTCTCTCCAATGGTTTTGGTTTTTTTTAATCTCAAACTTCCCAATTAACTTCTCTTATGAGCTTTTTGAGACAAGGACTGTTGATCTATAGAAACCAATGAGAGGATCTCAGATTCTGCCATAGTACCAAAATCAAAATCATTCTGGCATTATAGAAAAATTTCAACCAAAATGTTTTACACCTCATCCCAAAATCACATCCCCTTTGATCCTGTATCACTTATTCTATATGTGTCCATTCAGGATGCAGTATTTTCTCCCAATGCATATGCAAAAGCTCCATGAAACAAAGTAGGATTAACTACACTTAAATCAAGTCACCTTAATTTGGAGAAGTGAGAGCTTTAAACCAGGTATTTATTAAGAAAGTGAATTTCTAAATAGTATCCTTCTCGGTGGTATAAATATCCAACACAGACTTAATCAAGAGCACATCTTGGAGGAAATATTAAAGCAGCATATGATTTGATACCAATGAAAAAAAAGCAATCAAAGCAGAGCATGGCAATAAATTAATAGAAAAAGTTATCTATCCAAACCAGACTAAAAGTAATTTTGTAAGTCAGCAGTAAAAAGTTGAATAAACACTAATTTAATCTATTTTAGATGCAGCAGTCAACAGATGAAATATTTTACTGCTCTCTAGCTGTGTGAACACAGTCAAGTGACACAATAATTGAAGAGAAGGGAGAACCAGAGACCCAGTGGGAGCAGGAGCCCAGGAACAGGGGCAGACTCAGAGCTCCTGGGCCAGGGAAGCTGCTTGGCTGGGCAAAGCTGAAACCAGAGTTTGACTGCAATGACCTGCAGATAATGGCTGTGACCTATTTCCACCATTCTGCCTTTCCATGTGCAGCTCAGTCACCCCTTTACAGAGAATGAGCATTTCCCCTTGCTCTGGGCTATGCAGAGAAAGGTGTCAGGACCCAGGACATGGCTCTGGCTGCCCTGGATGGCTCCAGACCCTGGCAGGGGCTCAGAGACCTTGGCACAGAGTCACAAACACCTGTGCCTTTGATTTGAGCCCATGGAAACAATTCCCAACTTTGTGTGAGGAGTTACAAGCCACAAGAGTTTGAGTAGAATGAATTTGTCACAGGGTGAAAATGTAGAATTTGGGGGTTATAGAATGGAGGTTCAAGAGGCAAGATGGAGGAATCTGGGCATGTCCTGTCCTTCTTTTCCTTCTTCTTGTCCCCCATATTCTGTGTGATGGTGACACTTCTGGATTGGTTTAGAGTAGAGCCAGACTGTCTAACACAGGTGATAGGTACTGGAAAATTATTGTAAATAAAGCACACACAGTTCTCAGTATAAAAAGCCAACACCAGCCCAAGGGCAGGGACTGTGCCACAACCCAACCTGCTGGACAGATCTCAGCAGGTCAGAGAGAGAATGGAACAGATCAGAGAAAATAAACAACCCTGGAAAGCAGAACTGAGGAATCTCAACTTCTTCTTCAGTCATGGGGCTGGGAAAAAAGAGACTTTCTGATACCTCAGGGTCATCTCAACCACAGAAACCCAAGAAAAGAGAACAATTGGTTCCTCCACAGGAGTATCCTGTATCATAAGCAGCAAATTTCCTGGTACTGTGCAATGAGGAAGAAATAGATGGGAGAAACAGAATTCAGTGGAATTTCTTGGGACTGCCACTTCTCAAAGCTCTGTATTCCAATTGTTCCCTTACATATTCATCACCAGCATCAGGCAGAGGCCTCTGGAGAGGACCTGGAGAAGTTTTAGGAAGCCAGGCTAGGAACAGCAGAAGAGTGCTATGATTTATTTCCTAGCTGACATTATTTATGCAAGTGAGCTGTGACAGCCTGAGTACCCACAGCTCTCCCCACGCTGCCTCAAGTTCTCTTTATCTTTCCAAACAAGCTGCAGCAAACCCACCTTCAGCTGAACATCCCAGGTGATATTTTCAAGAAATAATAAAGAGGCTTTAGTTATTATCACTCCAGGCATTTGTACTGCAGATAGGCAAGGAAAAGGACTTTATAACTGAGCTCAGAAATGAATGAAGAGCGAATTCAAAGCAGTTTAATGACACTCAGACAATGATAGCAAAGCAAGGAGAGAAAAAAGAAACTGGGAAACTGAACTGCAAAGATGAAAGCAAGAAGTAATCAATGGATAATTATGATACAAGCAACAAAATTAAACCTAAGCTTTGACTCTGAAAGGCACCTAAGTAAGCCAGCTCCTAAGCCTAAAGCCAGGCACAAACTTGATAAAACTGTCAGCAGGTTAACTCAACAACAAGCCTTCCTAAAATCTTCCTTTTGAGTAAATGAATGTAGACATTAGAACATGGTTTTCTAGTTAAATACAACAGAATTTCTACTGATTCAATGAGAACAAAGTCCTTTGAAGCAATGAAGTACTCTCTAAGAAAGAGTATGGTGCTCAGAGGGCTGTCAAGTGGCCTCTTGCTATGAATTCATAATGATGTCAACCTTTTATTTACTGTTTCTATACTACAGAGAATTTAAGTAAGCACAATGTATTTAGCAAACCAAAACCATGAAAAATATCTGCAAACTGCTGGGAAACACTGGGCAAATGAAGGGCACTGAGGATGAATGAGGAAGGTTATTGAGAAACAGAGGGGGAACACAAGAAAGTGTGTTCTTTTGCTTTCTTAGGGTCAAGGAGTTCTTCTACCACAGAATAAAATGCAGGTGTCATTGCCTGAATACATCACAGAGCCAGGGAAGACACTCTGCTCTCACTGTCATTTGCAGTTTCTTTATTTTTCTTTATTTTTTTTTTAACAACATTAAATTTGCATTAGCTTGGATGGGGAAAAAGGATGGCATATAAAGGGAGAGAGGGCTGAATTAATATTCATAAGCAACATACTGGAAGAAGGAGAAGGGGTGATTTGAGGGAGCTGGGAACAGGGGAGGCAGACATTAGTCCTGGAGACCTCCTGCATCACACACAGTGCTCCCTTCCCCATCCACACTCAACACTGCCTGCTCTGAACAGCTCTTGGATTCCCCACTCCAGGGCTCTCAGGGGAGGAAGCAGCTTTGGCTGAAGCTGGGCAGGAGCAGGTGGCACTCAGCAGCTGGCAGTAATTGTGCTCTGCTTGGCAGCTCGGACCTGGCACAGCCTGTGTGCGGTGGGCAGGGGCCATGGGCAGAGAGCACACCAGGCTGGTGCTGGTGAACAGCACCCTGGGCTCCTGCCTGCCTCTCCCAAGCTGGCAGCAGAGGTGGCTGCAGGGATGTGGCAGCTCGGGTCAGGTTTGCTGGGAGAGCTGGCACAGCTGGCACCCCGAGGGGAGCACCCTGCAGGGCAGAGGTTACTGCTGGCCAGGGAGGGAGGGAGGAGCAGGGCTCAGCAGCCACCAGCTGGGAGTGACCTCTGCACAGGGATTGTCACCATCAGGGCCTTCCAGACAGCCCCATCACACAGCCCCTTCAGCAGCTGTGCTGCCAATTCTGCAACCCCTGCACGAGCCCATCTACAGAAACAGGGGCTGCAGCTGGAAAACTTCTGGGGCTACTGCTGCTGTGCCAAGGAACAACAGTACAAATGCTTCATTTGTTACATTTAATGCCATATTTCATCACAGAAAGGAAAGCAGAATCTGAATACCGTAAGTGTTTGTCTAGAATCAGTTACTTCCACCCTCAGAAGCCACAGGAGAAAACAAAAATTAAGCATGGAAGCAGAACAGGAGGCAGCAGCTTCCCTTCCCTTCCCTTCCCTTCCCTTCCCTTCCCTTCCCTTCCCTTCCCTTCCCTTCCCTTCCCTTCCCTTCCCTTCCCTTCCCTTCCCTTCCCTTCCCTTCCCTTCCCTTCCCTTCCCTTCCCTTCCCTTCCCTTCCCTTCCCTTCCCTTCCCTTCCCTTCCCTTTTCCTCATCCCAACAGAAGGAACATGGGCTTGCCATGACCATGTCTGCTGGAATTTTTTTTTATGTGCCTGAAAAATCTCAAATCCCTCTCTTTTCTTTCATCTGTGCACCATGAAACCCCTCACACCTGGGTCAGAAATGATTCCCTGAAACTCCAACACATTCCTCTTGCATGCACTGATCTACCCCAGCCCAGCACTTGGTTTGAAAGGTTCCTTGCATTTCCACGTGGCACAAGTGTCACCATGTGCTGTGCTGATGCCACTCCAAACATGAACTTCACTCTCTGAACCAGCCTGGCACAGGCACTCACCAGAACAGTTATTTTTTTCCTCTCCAAACTCACATTTCATCACCATCCCTGACAGACAAGTCCTCCTTGCAAGGATTAACACTTTGCTAATGAAGTTATCTCCTGTTCTCTTGTTTTACCTGGTATCTGTTCTGCCACTAAACAACAAGCTCTTTTCAGCTGCCAAGGTGGAACAATTAGTCAGTGCTATCAAAATTAGGAGGTTCTGTTCCAGTAATAGCTTGAAATCTGTTTGCCCAGCACTCCACAAACACACAGGTGGGACTCTCATGAGCACACTTTCTTGTGATTCCCCCTCTGTTCTTAATAACCTCCCTCATTCCTCCCCAGTGCCCTTCATTTGCCCAGTGCTTCCCAGCAGTTTGCAGAGAAATATCTGCAGATTTGTTTTTATCTATGGATTCAGTTTAATATCTGCAGATTTGGTAAATATCTGTGGATTTGGTTTACTAAATACATTGTGCCATGGAATAAACACAGGCCATGGAATGAAATGAACAGCCAAAACATTCATCATAAATTCTCATAGAAACCACTCTCCTTTCATTCACAGACAACTGATTTTTACAGGTTTTTCCTATAAATTACTTTACAGTGATGCTACACAACATGGCCAAGCCCACTGGTATTACATGCCAACCTTGGGACTGTCCCAGAAGCACAGGCAGGAATGCAGAGATGTGCTGGCACAGCCCCAGCAGGGGCAGCAATGCCCCAGCAATGCCAAGGGCAGGGCTGTGACTGCAGGAGTGCCCCAGCCTGCAAGGCAAGATGTTTTCTATTCTATTGCCATCTGTCAGAGGTGGGGCAGTTCTCTTCTGTTCATGGGCAGTTTTCCTTATCTCCTCCACACCCACTGCTCCCTCCTGGAGACACCTGCTGATAACAGCCATTGAATGTCCCTGCATGGCTGATAAGAACTGCAGCATCCCATTGGGAGATGTGAGCCCAGAGGGAGGAGCCAAGCATTGCTACCTGGATATAATCTGGAGATTCTGGAACACCAGCTCAGCTTCTGCACTGGATTGCCCAGAGGAACAGCAGCTGCCTCTTCTCCCACTGGATCTTCAGAGGAAGAATCCATCCTTCTCTCCAGGATCCCTGCTCCAGCAGAACCAGCCCTGACACTGCAGGAGCGCTGAGCCACAATTCCAATGGCACTGCTGCCAACAGCCTGACCCACAGGGTGTCAGGCTGGGCTCTGACTCTGGCAGTGTTGTTCTAGTGTACTGCACTGTTTATTTTATCTTTTTATTTTCTTCCCTATTAAAGAACTGCTATTCCTGCTCCCATATTTTTTGCCTGAGAGCCCCTTAATTTAAAATTTATAGCAATTCAGAGGGAGGGGGTTTGCATTTTCCATTTCAGGGGAGGCTCCTGCCCTCCTTAGCAGACACCTGGCTTTCCAAACCAAGCCAAGGAGTCAGAGCCCTGCTCACCTGAGCCCCAAACCACGCCATGGCTGGGCTGAGCAGTGCTGTGGCATCCACACCCCTCTGTGGAGGGAGAGTTCACAGATCAGGAGAGATGAGATTGCAGGAGGTGAACAGAAGCTACTTCAGCTGAATGCACATTAACCCTCAGGTAGAGTGAAGATGAAAATATTTGCCCTGCTTTTTCTTTTTTTTTTTTTTTAACAGATTTACCATTGCTAAAGGAAAGGCCATCAAAAACCTTGACTTCCTAATGGTCTGAGAGCAGCAATAACCTAATAATCATTTTCTTATGGACAAAATACTCCCAAATATTTCTAATGAACCATTACAGCACGCACTGCAACTTTACAAGCCTTCATTTAATTACTTCCACTGAAACAAACACACAAATCTTCCAGCTCGGTGCTGCCACACACACAGACTCTCTGAGCACCAAGCCCTCAGCAACCTTCTTCTGATGGACATTTTTTTTCCAGGAAATGACACAGAGACATAGGTAAAAGGTGATTTAGATAGACTGCTGTGTCACAAATTGTCAGGATCTGATTTAAAGACCTTGCCTTTGTCAAGAAAGACAGTTGGGTGTCTGCTTTAAAGAAGTACTGGGAATATTTTCATCAAAGGTTTGAATTGAAAAACAGTGGGAGGTAAATATCTGAGATGTTGCCAAGAAAGACCACTATATCCGTGCAATTACCATTAACAGGGGACAGCAGTGGTTCAATGAAGTAATTCAATCTGGTGTCCTACATTTTATCAGACAGCAATTTTGAGTTCTGACATAAAAGGCTGAGAAAGGGGATTGGACTCTTTTCTCTGAAATTCAGCCTTAATTCTTGCAATCAGGAGATGTGTTCTCTGCTTCAGGTACAAGCCAGCTACCCCTCCAAGGGACTCAAAAGAATAACCCAATATTCACCTTCAAAGGAAGAATAACCTAATATTCACCTTAAAACACTCATTGGCATAGGAACAAGTCATACTTTGGGCAAGGCTCAGAGCTGAGTGCCTGCACTATCACAGCAGTGCTTTCCTCCTGACTAAACTCGCTCAGATTTCCTTACTTGTGAATTTTGCAAGAAAAAATCCTATTGTTTTTAAAAAAAACAAACAATATGATGCAGCCTAAATTAATAAATGTGTTCTTTCAAAATTCAAGAGAGAGAGAGAGAGAGACTGTATTTCTCAGAAAATGGCCAAATGAAAAGCTTCTGGAAACTGCCATCAGAATAACACCAGCACATACATGGCTTCTCCTCCTCATCCCTCCATAGTGCACACTCCTGGTTCCTTGGGGGTTTTGCATTATCTGCCCCCAGAAATCCTGCACTGGTGCTTTCCAAGGCCACCAGGTCTGCAGGGCAGCTCTGATTTCTCCTCTGCAAGGCAGCCCAGGCTGGCACAGGGCCCCCACACTGGGATCAGCTCCACTCCCTCTCCACACAGGGCCCAAAGCCCCTTTCCAGGGAAATCACCACATTTCAGCCTTTCACCTCCTTCCTACCAAAATGCTTTTTGCCATTTGCCATTTTGAGCTGGTCTGTAAATTCCTGTGTTCCACCATGCAGAGGTCTTGAAAGGTTCTCCCATTAACTGCTCATGGTTGAAAATGTTAATCCATATTTTACTGAGCACAGACAATAGTGCCACGAGATAATTTGCAGCCCCAACAGTCCAGTGTCACTCTTTCCACTGAACTACAAATTCCACCAAGTTCCAAAACATCACAAACAAGAGAAAACTGGCTCTAGTGTCACACAGAACTGGTCAGCCCCCTTTACACAGGACACAAAGGAGTCCCTGCAGCACTCCAGAGAGGGACTGCACAGCCCTCTCCTTTCCTGACACCATGCAGAACCTCCTCCAGAAACTCAACATATCTTTCCTCCAAAATATCAAACACCCAATGCAGGCAATGCTGCTGAGCATTCTCACACAAAACTGATACAAAACTGAGGCCCTCAGAAGATGGAGGCTCTGTGTGTGACAGCTTAACTGCTTGCAATCAAACTCATTTGCAGTAGGATGACCTGAAATGAGTTTAAAAGCACCATAATGCATGTTTAGCAATCAGTGAAGCAATCCTTTATTATTCAGGTTCACATCTGCAATTTGTGTCACGTGTTAAGGGAAAGAGAAAGAGGGGGAACACAAAAAGAAAGTTTTCTTTTGCTTTGCAGGAGTTGCTGAGCAGAACATGAGCCACAGTAACATGGGGCATTTGAGACCAAACAGACTGACAGCAAATCTTCAGCCTTTCTGCTGCTCACAGAAATCTTATCATACCCAGACAAAGAAATTATTAAATTAAAGACTTGCCTGTAAATGATGGTCTTGATTTTTCTAAATTGATTTTTGCTGGAAAAAAATGATTAAGCAAGTTCACCTGAAATACCACAAGAAATAGGAACCAAGAACACCTCCAAGGCTCTGAACTGGAAATGAAGTTACCAACCAGCCACTTTCAACACTCCCCTTTCTACTGGCTGCAGAAGAGGGACACCCTTCTGATAAATAATGGAGAGTTTTCTATCACCCCTCCAAATACATAAACCCTCTAATTTCCTTCCTTTTTCCTTTTTTTAATGATATCCCCATTCATCACACTTGTAATCCTTGGAGAAAGGTGGCTCCACAAGGTAAGAGGGGAACATGCACAGAAACAGGAGGAAAAGGGAAGAGCAGTAAATGTAGCATCACTCCAGAAATAAAAAAAATAAGATAAAAAATAAACATAGGAAAGACACAGAAGTGTGAAACTGAGGCAAAGCACAAATAATGTATTTATTAATAATTAATACTTATTATTTATTATTTAATTATTACCTAGACAAAGCAGGGAACTGCTCAAGAACTGCAGCAGGAGTGGGCTTGGGCAAGGAGAGGGAAGGCCCAGGGCAGCAGAATCTGCTCCCTCCTGAGGGACAGCTCCTTGGGGATGTCACCCTCTGATCACTGAACTATCTGGGGACTGTCCTAAAGAAATTACTGTGAAGTTATTGAAGCAATTCCATTGCTCAGAGGGTGAAAATCTGTGTTTCAGCAATGAGGGGACAAACCAGGAAGACCTGAAGTTGTGAAATCTGCTCTCAGTTCTGGCTGGGTAAGACACTGCTGTGCTGCCCTGCTCTCCTTCTGTAACGTTTGCACAGCACAGTTCCACACACACAGTCCAAGGAAATATCTGGATTAATATCTTAAATTCAAAACATGTTATTCAAAAAGCATGAGCATGCATTAGGGCAGGATTCTACAGGGTTTGAGGAAATACCATCCTGAAGGGCTGGAAAAATAACTCCAACCTTCACCCCCTCTGCTCAGAATTTTCTGAGGAGAGACCAATCCTGACCAAATTCCAGCCCAGGTCATTTATTCTGCTTGCCTAATCTTTCCCCAAATACTGATTTAATATATGTGAAATAGAGAGTTTTCTTCTCCAAAAACTGTTGTTTTGCTCCAAGAATTGTTATTGTGATGAGCAGGATGCTGGAAATGCAGCTGCTCTTGTTCTTCTTGCTTTTCTGGTCATGTTGTTAGCAAACTCTTTAATGAGCCTCAGCTCTCCCTAGGAACAGCACTATGGTTTATAAATGCTAAAATTAATAGACCTGGGGTAGACTTTATTACATGCAATGTATTTAGCTGGCAATGATGATGTCTCCCTTACAGCAGCTGTTAGAATAAACTGCATTTTTAATGGCTCCTGGAAAACAAAAGACAACACCTAAAAGGTTTGAGATGAAGAAACACCAGTTCTCCTGGTCTCAGTGCACCCCACCAAACCCACTCCACTGAGGGCTGCAAACACTAATGAGTAATTACAGCCCACAGAGAGATTTCTACTGGGGATCTTGTCCACTTTGCTCCAATCTGAATTTACTATCAGAAGATTCATAACCTCTGTTGTCAGCTTCACTTCTGCAAAGAATGGGCACATGGAGAATTTAAAGTGAAGTTAAAATGGATTTCAATACACCCTTCACAATAATAGTTGGTAAAACTAATTACAGTGAGAAAATTGGAGATCATTCATTACCCTACTAAGCAAATTAGGATTTGTTAACAATGATTTATAGTGCCAGAGAGAGGATAACAAGGATCCTCTTTCCAACTCCATTCACAGGGGACATGACAGTTCATGGTGTGGTGCCACCCCACAGCCCCTGTGCAGAGCCTTTGTGGACCTCTGGCTGTTTCACACACTTTTACATCAGCAAAATGCACTTAAATGGTTGGTTTCTAAAGTCCAGCTCTAAAATTAACTGAGCAGCTTAACCTACTTGCAAGAACAGTTTATTATTTACCAGTTTTTTATTTACCAACACCACTGTGCACGTGGTGTGGAGTAAAGGACTCCATCCCTTCTGCAGCTTTAGCAGGTTGGATTTACTGAGCCCCTCTGAAACAACACTTTTGACCTGATCTGTTCTCTCTGAGGAACCAGTGGCTGCTGCTGCACTTCACTGCAGTGGAGCCTCTCCACAGCTCTCACCCAGCATCACCAACCTGCCCACCTCAAGGAGCAAAGCTCAGCCCCTCAGGAGCACTGCCAAAACACATGGACCAGGCAATGAGGGAAATCTGCTCTTTGAAGGGCTCTCTGAGAGCTCAGAATGTGCTGCTGTAACTACTCCCACATTTAATTCCACATTTCTGCTGCAGGATGATGTCTCAGATGAAAACCACTCCCAGTGCCCAGAGAAATAGCTGCCCTTATCTAGACCACAGACTGGTTTTGCCATCATATCCACACCAAACACCTCTGGTGCTCCCCTGGTTCTCCCTGGGCTGGGTTTTGAGAGCTCTGGGTAATGCACAAGGCAGTGTCCCAGTGGCACGCTGGAGCTGCACAAACATCTGCTGAACCCAAGCACTCAGGGCCAAATGGGATAGCACAACTGATTAGCCAGAGCCCTGGGGAATAAGCTCACAATTTATGTCTGCCTGAGTCACCAGCCCATGTGCAAAGCACAGTTTTAGCTTTTCTTTCTTTCTTTTTTAAGGTGGAGCAAGAGCACTGTTAGGAAAAGAAGGGTCACAGGAGGCTTCTGCCTTCCCAATGTTATTTCCATCACCAGCTTATTACCAAATTCTACCCAATTCTGAAAAATTCACAAATTCTCTGCATTTGGAGGAAAAGAAAGTAACACAAACATGCATTAAAACCATTAAAAGAGGAACAGAAAATGCTCAGAAACAAAGATTTAAAAAGCAGACATATACAGAAATGGAAATAAGTTGCCAAAAGCAGAGAAACTGCACAATTGCCAAAGAGCCTGACAATCTTGGGAATCAGGGTTGTTGTTTAGAAGCAAAAGACTCAGTTATTTAAGTTTTGATTTCTGCTCTATGTTGCAAACCAGTGAACCTCTATCCACTTTAAAAGGAAATTGGCTGGCAAGATACACAAATGAGCAAAAACCATTCTTCAAGCCTAGGTAAGAGAAAAAGCTTTACTGTTATACAAATTCTAATTGTATTCTAAAACATCTCAACCTTCTGAAATCTCAAGACAGCTGGACAACATTAAAAACTCCCACAATTCAAACAGCTTTCCTTTTAAAGTTAAAGAGATGGTGATTTTTTTTCTAAAATTCTCACTACTTTCCAATTACCTGATCTGACATCTTGATGAGATGTAATCTACCTTATAATCTGTCTTTGATGAGAGACAATGACAATTTGCAATGCAAAAAATATCAAAGACAACTGGGAGATCTTCCAGGAAATACTAAGTTATGATTTCTTAGGGTGCACCAATATTAACAGCATGCCTAAATTCTTTTCCACATGCACCAATCACAGACTGGACTGATCCCACAGGAAGCAGTAAAGTCAGGCCAGCAGAAAAAGCTTTCAGGAGAATTAGAATGATTTTTATCTCCTCTTTTCTGACAATTGGTTTAATAATATGCAAAAAGGATGGGAAAGTGTCTCCTGTGACAAGGAGCACCAAGACAGGTGAAACACACTCCAACAAAAATGTCTTCAGAACAGAATCTACAGAAATACCAACACCTGTGAAAGGAGGAAAAGAGAGTTGTTCCCAACTGAAATCCAAATTTGCAGGTGGATTTAGAGCTCATTGACAGCTCTGCACCATCCCCTCTCCCCCAGTGGCCACTCACACTGCTCCCATTTTGCTGAAGCAGCTCTGTAGGAGTCTGTAGGAACAGGTGTGGGGGCAGGATGGTGGGGATGGACAGAGAGCAGAGATCTCTGCAGCCAGGGCAGGAACTTGGGGTTCATTGCAAAGGGCCTGGGGCAGGGCCCTGCTGGGAGCTGCAGCCACAGCTCAGAGCAGGCTGAGAGAAGAGAGGGGGAGAATGTAAGAGAGTAAAAGGGGTGAGAAATGAGAGTGTGGGAAGCAGTGGAAGATGCAGTGGAAAGAGCAAAGAGAAGAGAAGAGAAGAAAAAGTGGTCGAAGTTCCCGTTCCAATACAATAAATCATCATCTGTGTTGAATATTCTGATTCTCACTAACCAATCTAGTACAATATACAAATCCTACAGCATTTCCATACAGCCTATAAGAATCACTACATTCCCATCCTGTGTTACATTTTTAAACCCTAAAAACTCCTCTTTGGGCCCTTCTGCCAAGCTGTAGGGTCTGCTCTGACCCTTGGGCCTGTCTGCAAGCAGAGGGTGTTGTTCCATCCAAAGGGGATCACCTTCAGCTGACCATGCCATTGTTTTCCAGTTGTTCAGTAACTGAGGGATCTCAAAGCTTGCTTTCATTTCAATCTCACTTATAGTTTCTATATTCTCAAAATCTTTTGCCAGACAATCATATTTATAAGGCTTTCCTGTTTCATTCACCCCAACAAGCTCCTCACAGTTTGTTCAATCCAGGGCAGCTCTGTCAGCCCAGCTGAATCACCTGATGGAGATTCCCAGCCCTGTCCATTGCCAAAGCAGGCTGGGAATGCCCTGCAGAGCATTTTTCCTTTCCCCATTGCTTTTCCAGGAGCACTTTCACAGAGACACAAGAACAGAATTCAGTCTCCAGCTCTGCCAGTCAGATACTGATCTGCTTACAGTGCAGAGTCAGGTAAGATCCCAGCCTCCACCACTGCCACTGAGGCTGCACAATGAATTCCTGGGCTGGAGCTATCACAGAGTCATTGGAGGAATTTTGTGCTCCTGGGAAGTGTCACCTTTATAAATGTTCCCTTAAACACTCAGTGATCTCTACAGAGTAACAGGACCTGAAAGTCATTTTAGCTTTGCTGTGGCATGCACAAACACTGCCCACACATGGCCCAGCCCATCCCTCAGCCCTGAGTGCCTGCTGCAAGCAGGGTCCTCAAAGGGATCCCAGGCTGGATTATCTCCATGCTAAGCAACATGGCCTAAACACATGAAGATTCCATTAATACTTGATTTAAACAGCAAGATTGTGCTCCTCAATCCATACCTCAGTGTTCATTCCCTTCTGAATTAAACCTGCTTCCCTCTGCAGTGGATGTCCACCAGTCCATCTGCACCTACCTGGTTCCTCTGGTGAGCTGCAGTACAGAATATTTCAAATCATTTCCAAGGGCCAAAGCTTTATCATTATCTATTAAACTAGAAGTTATTTTTAGTATTTGAGACCAATGACCCCTGTTTTGATGTTCTGGGTTAACACCAAACACAAAAACTAACAGTCTTTTTCTAGTTAAAAGCTTTGGGAAAAAGAAATCAATTCAAGTGCATATTCCTTTGCACATTGATAATACAATAATTACATTGATCAGAAACATATGCTAATTGGAGCACTCTGGAGCATTTTTCTCATTGTCTGGTACCACAAAACACATCTGGGTTTTATTTGCCCCATGTAAGTTAATAAGAGTATGGGCTTTTTTAAAACAACAAGCAAGATAATCCTAAAAACAATTTTCCAAAGTGAAAAGGGAGGGAAAAAACCCTTCATGTTTCATCCAAGACTGTGTAAGTGTAAAAAACAACTTTAAGATAGAAACTGAAACACGTTTTCTACCTACTTGGCTATTAGTGAGGAAAGAAAAAAAGGAAGTTAAAGACTCAATACTGTGAGTATAGAAAAGAAACAGCTCAGTTAAATATATTAATGGCACCAACAAGGGATGTCTCCCCCACCTACACAGACCCAAATTGGAAAGATTTAAGGTGCCAATCCATCAGCCCTAGAAGATGTCAGGCTTCTTCTCGTTACTGAATCCCTTGCTCAGGAGAGCTGGAAACTTTCAAGCTTTCTGTTGGAGCATAGGGGATGCTGACACCTTCCAGATTTTCACTTTAGTGGACCAACCCACAGACAGTATGGTGCAGGGAACAGCAGATGGCTTCTCTTCTGCTGCCTCTGCTGCCTGGAGAGGAAGCTGAGCACAGCTCTCACACCATGCATATTCAGCTCTCCCTGCAAGCAGAACAAGGCTCATTTATCCAAGGCACAGCCCCCAGCCCATAATACACCTGTCCCACAGCAGAGCAGGTCTACAGACCTCTGCATGATTGGAATTTCCCAAAGGAAAGCAATTCATTCTGAACTATGGAAAGATTTTCAAGGTTTCCTTTTAATTCTAAATAAATGTTGAACCATTTGATATCATTTTTCTCTTCATCCTCTCCCTATTAAAAAACATGACACAAACCAGGGCAAGTGATAAAAAAAGGAAACCAGCTTGTTTTTGTGTTTCACAACTTACCTGACACTGATCTGAGCTTTGATATAATTAGAGCAACTACCACAAAACTTTTCCACCTGAGGATGTTTTCATCCCTCACCAGCAGCAGTGTGAACATTCTGTTTGTGCAGAAGTCCAGTGTAAATCCAGCAGGACACAGCATTTCTCCAGGTATTAAGCAATTTTTGTGCCATTTTTGTGAGAGCACACGTTCACAATTTAATCCCATAACTTTCTGACAGGATCACAGACGTCTGTGACAAAAGACTAAATTCACCATGAACTAATAGAAGAAAATGACTCTCTGGGAATGTGACAAGAGTGCAGCCAAGTTTTTCCATCACGTAATTGAATACCACAGAGTTTACTTTTCCCCAGAGTTCAATGAGAAGACAGGAGGAGGCTTTGATGATGCTGATAACTTCACAGAGCAGTGCCATGGGACAGGGCTCCCATTTTACCCACCTGGTCTTGGACATACACAATGCTCTGCTTCTCCCACAGTTATTATAAAGGCAGAAAAGATGTGCTTGGAGAATACAGCATAAATTACAAGAGAAACAGGATATGAGCAATTTAGATATAAATCTTGGGAGAAAATAAGCAGTACATTGGATAGAATGGAAAACTTTTTTCAATCACAAACTTATCTGTTCAAGTAAAAGGTAAATTGATGAATGTGGGAATGAACAGAAAGGTATGAATATAGACTGTTAAATCAATACAGGTGCATGCAAATAAATCACAAAACCCAAAAACCTGATCAATTTTCAAACCAGCTGGGATCTGATCTGCTTCTCAGGACATAAAATGGAAATCTGGCATAAATATAACTTCTGTGTTTTCCAGGAGTGTCCATGAGCCAGGGGCTTTTAAGCAACAGGTAGAAATCACTGTGCCACGTTCTCTGGGCTGTGGTACCCAGGAGATGAGGCAAAACATTGTAATGGGCTCTTTAAAATCTGTGAATCAACAAGAATGGGTGCAGGGGGGAATCAGGACCTACCATCTCCCATTAGAGAGCTGGGGAGACCATGGCTCACTTTATTTGCTATAACTGTGCAAATTAGGTGCTGTTAAAATGTAGTAATTAAAATGACACCTGATTAGTTCAAGGAAACACAAACCACCATGCTGGAAGTGTCACTTGCAGGGCATTTGTGAGGAATGGATGAGAGGGGCACTGAGCCCTTGGGCAGGGGGTTGTGGGGTATCCCTGTGTCCATGAATTCTGTGTGAGGCACTCTGTGTGAGGAACACTCTGCTGCTGGGCACAGGGGAAAGTGGAGATAGACACTTACAAAGTAGCCCGTTCCCAAGCTGGAAGGAGCTGAGCTCTGCAATAAAACACAAAGACAAAGTGGAAAGTCAGTGATGGTTTTTAACACGTTCCAATCCACACAGCTCATTACCAGCCCTTTCCAAGCTTTTCATCACCACATCACAGCCCCAGCGTCCTGCCCCTTGTCATCTGCTACTGAAACAAACACAATGTTGCTTAATTTTTCCCTTTACATCTCTCAACCACTCGGAGATGGTAACGTGCTATTTACTGAATTCCAAGCTTCTGCCGTGGACGTAATTGCCAATTTATTTGACAGGCAGCTGGGTAATGAATTAATGATGGCATTTCGCCCTGCACTGAGACTAAACAGACACTCATCAGCCAGCCTCCCTGACATGCTGACATTCAATGCCCCGGACTCCAGCTCCTCAGCTTCCTGGCCACAAAGGGGCAGGAGGGAGGGGGAGAAAGGGAAAAAAAGTAGACTGACTTCAAAACAAAAAGCCCGGTGGGTTTGGATGACTTTTTCAGTGTATGACCTGTTTGCCAATTTATTCCCGAAAGGCCCTGGTTAGTACACACATAGTGCTTTTCTAAAATGAGACATTTTGTAAACATAATTAGTAGTCTGAAATGTAAAGAATGCGTGGGCACAGAGAAGCTGCTTTAGTCAATGTACCATTTTCTGGAGAAGGCAGTCACTACAATTTCCCATTTGGATGTCCACATTGTTTGACAAACCAAGGATATAGAAACAACAACCCCAAAAAATGCCAACAGGAAATATCTACAGTGTGAAATAGATTCCAAAACTCAAACCTATAAAAATAATTAAAACTAATATTACTACCATGAAAAATAATCCATTTGTTTAAATGCTTTTTAAAAAAAATAGCATCATGAAATTCAGTTTAAGTGGGACACCATCACAACCTCTATATTCACAGGAATTAAGGAGATAAAGGGTTTTGTTTCATTAGTTTTTCATCTAAGCAATGGGGATTACACAGCAGGTTCTCTCAGAGACATGGGGCATCCTGGTGCTAATCCAGGTCAGGCTGTTCCATCAGGGGGGAGCAGTGCCCAGCTCCAGCCTCAGAGCCCGTGGGCACAGCAGCAAAAGCAGAGGAGCATTGTCTAGTGAGGCTGCCAGAGAACCAGTGTGGAACTCCTGGAGCTCCATTCCCACTACTGGAGCTCCATTCCCTCTCCATTCCCTCTCCTGTAGCTCCATTCCCTCTCCTGTAGCTCCATTCCCACTCCTGGAGCTCCATTCCCACTCCTGGAGCTCCATTCCCATTCCTTTAGCTCCATTCCTACTCCTGTAGCTCAGTTCTCACTCCTGGAGCTCCATTCCCTCTCCATTCCCTCTCCTGTAGCTCCATTCCCTCTCCCTGTAGCTCCATTCCCATTCCTGTAGCTCCATTCCCTCTCCATTCCCATTCCTGTAGCTCCATTCCCTCTCCATTCCCATTCCTGTAGCTCCATTCCCTCTCCATTCCCATTCCTGTAGGTCCATTCCCTCTCCTGTAACTCCACTCCCACTCCTGGAGCTCAATTGTCACTCCTGTACCTCCATTCCTTCTCCTGGAGCTCCATTCCCTCTTCTGTAGCTCCATTCCCTCTCCTGGAGCTCAATTGTCACTCCTGGAGCTCAATTGTCACTCCTGTTGCTCAGCACAGCCTCCCTTTCTGTGGTGACATAGCCTGGGGACAGCCAGACCTGCAGAGGTACCTGGGCACACTGTAGGGAATACACAGAATTTTTGTCCCTTCACCCCTGTTCCAGGACAGGTACCAGACCTGCAGTGCACAGCTCTGGCTATCAGGGAAGGGAGCTGCACACAGTTAAAGACACTCCAAAGTCCCCCTGTCCCCACTCCTGCTGCTCCCCTGTGCCACCATCACCCACAGGACAGGCCCTGGTGCCAGGGGTGCTGTCCCTGAGAGCTTCCCTGCTGTCCCTGGCACTGCCCTGCCCACTGCCCAGCCCTGCTGCTGCTCCCAGCTGGGCACAGCCCCTGGCACAGCCACTCCGTGGGCACAAGCCCTGCTTTGGGGATGCCAAAAGGATTTTGGCTTTTTATACATCTTTCATATATTCATAACTCTGTAGATTACTATTATACAGTTACATAGCTCCTTAACTAGCTCTAGTCCTTTTCCTACCCTTTCTCTGAGATTTAGAATGCTAAGTTCACCTTCCTGGACTCTTGTTCAGTCTTTTTTGCCTCTGTAGGGAACCAAGGATGTTTTATTTTTTCCATTTATTGTAAACATAATAAATGTGGGGCTAGAAGCTGGAGGGGAGCAATGGGGGCTTTAGTGGAGGGCAGAACCAAGAGGGGTGGTTATTTAATTAACTGTTCCTTTAATTGGATACTTTCTCTGAGGTATGCTAATTTGTTTAACTTATAAAATTGTCCAAGTCTCTATCACATGTGCATTTTGCCATACTTGCACCTGGAGGTCCTTCATTAAAGGTAACAGCATTTCATCATCTTAATATTGTTTGGCATCAGTGGGAGCCCCTGTGGCCCTGCAGCCCTGGCACAGAGCACACCCTGCTCAGTGCCCCACAGCACACTCTGCCTTCCTCTTCACTCCCCTGCTCCCTGCTCCATGCCACTGAGATTCCTTTCATTTCAGCTGCAGATTTACCCACAAATACAGCACGTGCAGTGCTTAGAACCACTTTTGTTTCAGCTATGTGCAGATGCCAAGTGAGTCCCACTCTTTCACTCACAGTTTTTTTGAACTTACTTTACTGGCTGAAAGCTCCAAAGTTTGCATTCTGCATCTGTGTGTAATTTTTGTCTGCTTTTTATTCCAAGTTTTGGAAGGATAGAGTATCAAAACAAAACAATAAAGAGGAAGAAAAAAAAGAATAAGCCAACAAAATATTTCCCACTGAATATTTTCATTCCTTCAAAAGCAATGCTGCAATGGCTATGGGAGGGCAGTCGAAACACAGCAGTCAAATGACTTCCACTGAACAACTGTGCAATTCCAGGGAACTTGAGTTTGCTGGATGGAAATATAGCCCTTCACACATTGCATGCTGCATATGGAGAGTACAGTTTGCAAACTGTGTTTAATTGCAGTATGAGAGACTGTGCTGCACATGCATGGATGGCTGTCAGCTGTGCTGAGCGTGTGCTGGCAGCGCACGGAGGCTGAAGCGAGGGCTGTGCAAGGACACAACTTCTCACCTTCTGGGAGCTGCCAAGAGGGAAAGGCTCCCACCACCCCGTGCCCAGCCTTGGCACCAACTGTGCAAACATCTTTACAAGCCCGTGCTGAGTCGTGATCCTGCACTGGCTGGTTCTATAGCTCTTATTTAAAGTGTGCCTATAATAGAGGTAATGGTTTCACTTTTCCAAACCCTTTGCAAAATAGGACATTAGAAATACTGTTTGATATTCACACAACCACCAGCAGAAGCCTGCATCAGGTGCCCATCAGCAAAATACACTTGCTTAAAATTGACAGGGTTCTGGGCTTTTCCCCCCACCTTTTTATTTTTTTCCTTTTGGTTGGTTTGTTTTGTTTTGGTTTTTTGTTTCCATCCTTTCTTAAAGAAAAGAACTTTGGCCCAGAAGCAAAAATGTAGTAACCCTCGTGTAAGCATTAGTTTATTGTGTACCAAAGAAAATTACATCCTTGAGGTCTTGGAAGGCACAGTTATACCCACTTTGCATATATATTGTGCATTACTTGGGGAGCTGGGTGGGGAGAAAGACTGTGTTGTACATATTTGTTCTGGCTATTGTTTATGCAGGTCTGACTGAATGAAGGAACAGTGGGTATCATTTCAATTTCTGATGTCAACATCAAATTACTTATTTAATTTCATGCCTGGCGAAGCATTGTATAGCTACACGCAGAATCATTTCACTTCATTTGTTATGCTGTGTTTTCTTGGCGATTGGCTTGCCTTCCAACTGACAGCTTTAATTACGACATGAATTTGATTGCACTGCCGAGGAATTAACATAATGCAACAAAGCATTTAAGCACCCAACCTTAGCCACACAAACACACACATCCCACCCTGGCAGCCCCACGCACACAAAGCACAGGCACTGCTGCAAGCAGCTCCTGGCACACACACAGGCACAGCCCTGTGCCCCCACACACTGCCAAAACCACTGGGGGTCTGCTGCACAGGGAGCAGCACTGAGGGCTTCACACTGAACCAAGCATGTTTTATCTTTTCCATGTATTATGGACATAATAAATGTGGGGCTAGAAGCTGGGGGAGTAATGGGGGCAGAACCAAAAGGGGAGGGGATTACTTAATTAACTGTTCCTCTACTTGAATACTTTCTCTGAAGTATGTTAATTTGTTAAACTTATAAAATTGTCCAAGTTCTGTATCACATGTGCATTTTGCCATACTTGCACCTGGAGGACCTTCATTGAAGGTAACAGCTTTTCATCATCTTAATATTGTTTGGCCTGTGACTTTTGGCATCACTGGGAGCCCCTGTGTGTACAGAACCCAAAGGCTGTCCCTTGATTTGTCTTTGGCTCTGTACAGGTGAGAGGGATGGGGGACAAAAGAATTGAAAATATCAAAATCTCCTGGATTTGGGGCTGAAACCATGAGCTGCCCACAGGATTACACTGCTGGAGTCTCCTGCAAACAGCCACAGACCTGGTGGGCAGGACATGTCAAGATTTCAGGACTTGGTCCTCATTGTCACCTCCTCACTGTGGCTCCTCTCTAGCACAAAGTGCCCAGCACAGGAGGGGCACACAGAACAGCTCTGCTCCTGTGCCTCCACTCCACACACTGCCAGAGTCACTGGTGATACTCTGGACAGGGAGCAGCACTGAGGCTTTCACAGCACATAACCCAAAGGCTGTTCCTCAATTTCTGTTTGGCCCTGTGCTGGTGAGAGGGATGGAAGACAAAAGAGTTGAAAATCTCCTGGATTTGGGGCTGAAACCATGAGCTGCCCACAGGATTACACTGCTGGAGTCTCTTCCTGAAGCAAACAGCCACAGACCTGGTGGGCAGGGCAGCTCAGGATTTCAGGACTTGGTCCTCATTGTCACCTCCTCTGTGGCTCCTCTCGAGCAGTGCCCAGCACAGGAGGAGCACACAGACACAGGGATGGGAGCAGGGGAGCACTCATGAAGAGTGCAGCAGCTTTCATGAGCTTTTTTGAGAGCCCAAGAACAGACTTTTAATGTAGGGACAAATGGAAAGATTCCTGTCCCATGTCCTCTTCAAAAACATTCCAGACAGAAAGGTACCAAGTGCAGCGAGAGGTGCTGAGGTGCTGAATCCCATCCAGTGACCATGTGGGAGAGACTTTTGCTGTTCATCCCTTCACTGAAAGCCTGCAACCAACACCAGAGGCAGCAGGCAGGGCTGAGATCAGGAATTTAGGAATGTGCTCCAAAGAAATCAGGTGGGTTGATTTTTGATTAGCAAAGAGGTGGATGAACCCCTGAATACTCGGTGCATTTACCATCCAGGTTAGATGTAACTCTCATGTTTTCCTCAGGTAAATCTTCTGGCTGTTTTGTAAAACATGACAAAAATGTATTCCAAAGAGGGAGGACTCAATTAAAAATAAATACATAGAGGGAGATAAAAAAAAGAAGTTGACTGAGCTCCAAGCTGAGCAAAAGAGAAAGCACTGCCATCTTGTCTCCAAGCAAGAACTCAACAAAATGAATTCTACTACTGGCAAGATTTTGATGAGATTAAACTGACTACAGCACCCTATATATAAAGGAGGAGCAGCTCTCCAATTTCTCTTTTAGGCCCCTGGAGCTACCTCTGTCCATAAAGGAAAAAAACAAGTTGTCATTCCTAAAAAAAAAAAAAAAAACTATACAAAGGAGAAAGGCAGAGAGCCATGGGTTTATGAAATTCAGAGGGGGAGCTGGATCAGGGCACTGCTTGCACTGGAGCATTTGAGCAATCATTATCCCTAATCTAGCAGAGGTCAGATTCTCTGCTAATTATGTTCTCTCACAGAGGGTGGGTGTGTGCACACGTGTGCAGGCGAGGACAAAGAGAGGAGTTGACAGAAATCAGTCTCACTGCATTGCATCTGACAGGAACAGAGGATATTCCCCTTCCTACTGTCTGATGCTATTTCAAGCCTCATTATGAGAAAAATCTCCTGTTTAACATGGTCTTTTCATTGAATTATCTTCTTTTCATTTTTGCCCACCTCTCACAAACGCTGCAAATTACCTGCTTGGATCTCATTAGCCTGGAAAGGAGTCCCTCCTTGTAAACACACTTTGCATCACTCTGCATTATCCAAGGGCTGCAGGAACATTTACAATAGGCAAAGTTGAAAGATCCCTGACAGGAGAGGGAATGAAGCCACTGACATGTCAGTTTGCAACTGGATGTTCATTATCCCCTCTCCCTCACTCTGCATCTGTCACTGAGCTCTCAGCAGGCCCTGCAGGAAGGCCTGTGAAGCTCTCACATTCCTGTTTCACCAGCCTGCTCAAAATTGGGATGGGAAAATGGATCATCCACCTGGAGAACATGCACTTCAGTCATTAGCCACATTTCCATACAGGAGCCATGCCTTACAGTGCTGCCAGGTGACAATAGTGGAGATTCATTATATTTCATGGCCAAAATTTGCTTTCTGACCTCAAGGTTAATCTGCCTGCAATGTTTTATATTTTTTGTTCTATCTTCAGTTGGGTACACTTTTTGTATATTTTTTTTCTGAGAAAATAGCTGTAAAAACAGAAGCAAAGCTTCAGAGAAAAGCTCACTCTGTTGTCTGTAGCTTTTTTGGACAGTAAATAGTGGATATCATTAGACATCTGACTTCTTCAAAAAGTATTATTGAAAATAAACATTGGGAAGGTCCTGTCATTTCAGCACATGGGGTGTCTGAGTTTGGGAGAGAGGAATGGGATGGACAGCTCTGAACTGACTTTGGGAAAGGGGGAATGGGATGGACAGATCTGAACTGACTTTGGGAGAGGGGGAATAGGATGGACAGATCTGAACTGACTTTGGGAGAGGACAATGGGAATTACTGCTCTGAACTGACTTTGGGGCAATAGGATGGACAGATCTGAACTGACTTTGGGAGAGGGGAATGGGAAGGACAGCTCTGAACTGACTTTGGGGCAATGGGATGCACAGCTCTGAACTGAATTTTGGAGAGGAGCAATGGGATGGACAGATCAGAACTGATTTTGGAAGGGGACAATGGGATGGATAGCTCTGAACTGACTTTGGGAGAAGGGAATGGGAAGGACAGCTCTGAACTGAATTTGGGAGAGGAGCAATGGTATGCACAGCTCTGAACTGACTCTGGGAGGGGAACAATGGGATGGACAGCTCTGAACTGATTTTGGGGCAATGGGATGGACAGCTCTGAACTGATTTTGGGAGGGGACAATGGGAATTACTGCTCTGAACTGAAGGAGCCTGGGAAGGGCCAGCACAGACCAGGCACAGTCAGAGCTGTCTCGTGAGTGTTTTACAAATCTCAGCTGAGCTGGTGATGCCAGACCACAGAGACATGCTTGTATTGCAATGAATTATCAAAGCAAAGGAAGTTTCCTTATTAAGCAAAACATAAATTATGTATAACACTTGAAAATATACATCTCCACATATATTTACATAACATTTCTTTTGAGCAACCTGTGAATCCCTCTGTCCTCTCTTGGGTGCACTAGGGAAGTTGTATTTGCTCTCTACTTCCTTTTAATTTGCCACAGCACCGAGACAAAGGAAAAGTATTGTAAAAACATCAGAGAAAAACTGGATTTGCTGGGTGGAAGGGGACCCAGGACTCTGCTCTCACTGCCAGGTCTGGCAGTGCAATTCTGTGAGCTGCTGAGAAGCCCAAAAAACCTCAGAGCTCTCCACTCACTACATTGCAAGGGAATGACAAAGCTAAATTAAAACCATGTTTGTAAGGAGCTCTGACATTTTTTGCTGAGGGTGCTGTGTAATTGTGAAGTTGGTTGCAGTGGTTTCCCAGCTGCCACAGGGCTCAGATAAGCCAGGATGATGATGGTGACAGGCTGACATCCAGCTGCCTTCCACTGCTACCTGTACAGAGCATTTCCTTACTACCTCCTCTGGCTTCACTCTCCTCTTCCAAAGAGATCTCTCAGCCCTGAGACTGACCTCAGCTGACAGCTATGAAGGGCAAGCTCTGAAGTGTTTAGCTGAATGTAACCCATAAAGGCTGGCTCTGGGGAAGAAATGGACCTCTAAATGTGACAAAGGGATGTGGAGAGAGAGTGCTACAGATTTCACACTTTCACAGAAAGAAAAAAAAATCAGGCATCTGTTCCAGTGATATGCACAAATCAGCAAAAATTGCTAGCTGTGTGCCTTCAGGCTTAAATTTGCACAACGAAATGTATCCCTTACAAAGGTATTTCTTTTAATGCCTGCTCAGTTCAGTTTTATTGGATTGGCCTATAGAGGACACCATCTGGTATCTGTCATCCAAATCTACACAGACATGCTATCGATAAAATCCCCATTTCCAAAATGTGGGTTAGTTGAAAGTAGAGCCAGATTGCTGGCTGGTACAAATTGGGTTGACTGATGTAGCTATCCATGCTTTTACCAGCAAAGGATCTGACCTACAAAATCCCCAATTTAGATACCCTGGTGGGACAGGGCTTTCTTTATATTCTGTGTTGTAAAGCATGTGGCACAGAGGACACAGAGCCATGAATAAAACACTCAAGGATTGTGATGGTACACATAATAAATAGTAATCTAATTGCAGCAACAGAAAGATTTCTGTAGTCATTGCTCTGTCAGAACAACTCGTGTGTGTCACTGGTGAATGAGCTGCATTCTCCCATGGAGAAAACACTCTCCACAGGGCTGCCATCTCAGGCCTTCCACAGCACTTTAGGTAGAGCAACAAAGGCAGAGCTTATGCTATTGTTGGCCATGTTATATCAATTCATTACACATAACTGAGTCTCTCTAGACACTCAAATACTTCTCATAAAGACAGTACGTAGCCCAAAGAAATACATTCTTTCCCTCCACCACGTGGGGTAAAAATGTTACTCACTTCTCAACTATGCAGAACATCTTAACTTCATTAAATGGCCTTCAACTGCTTCCAAAGAGCTGAGTGTTTGCACACAGAAAGACATTGTATCAATCTTTAAGAAGTTTACTGAACCAGGGCAGGAGACCTGAGTTACCTCTTCCTCTCCTGCCATTTGCCAGAACCCCACACCCTGCAGGAGCTGTACAGTCATGTGCATCTTTATTCAGCGCTGGGGCGTATGGGATCTCTTCCAACTCTAAGTTAATTTTCTCTTCCTACTCTAAGTTAATTTTCTGACCCCCAGTCTCAGCTGCAGCCCCAAAGGGAAGGTTTTAGCCACGAGCCATCCCAGGAAGTGAAGCCCTGGCTGTACTTACATCGCTGAGCCTCTCCCGGGAGCTGCTGCGCTGGAAGCCCTTGGACTCGCCGCTGGCGCTCTCGCTGTCGCTGTCCCGGCAGCTGTTCTGGCCTGGCTTGAGCTGCACACAGGAGACACAAACACAGCAGGGCTTGAGCCTGGTCCAGGTGAGAGCCCTTTTCCCACTGTCCCTTATCCCCTCCAGCAGCAGCAGTGTGGCTGTGGCTCTGTGGCAGTGCCAGTGCTCCGTGTCCCTGTGCCAGGCACAGCCCAGGGACACCAGGGACAGCCCAGGGCACCAGGCACAGCCCAGGGACACCAGGGACAGCCCAGGGACACCAGACACAGCCCAGGGACACCAGGGACAGCCCAGGGTACCAGGGACAGCCCAGGGACACCACGGCCCCAGGGACACCACAGACAGCCCAGGGACACCAGGGACAGTCCAGGGCACCATGGACAGCCCAGGGACACCAGGGACAGCCCAGGGCACCACAGACAGCCCAGGGACACCAGGCACAGCCCAGGGACACCAGGGACAGCCCAGGGACACCAGGGACAGCCCAGGGACACCAGGGACAGCCCAGGGCACCACAGACAGCCCAGGGACACCAGGCACAGCCCAGGGCACCACGGACAGCCCAGGGACACCAGGGACAGTCCAGGGCACCATGGACAGCCCAGGGACACCAGGGACAGCCCAGGGCACCACAGACAGCCCAGGGCACCAGGGACAGCCCAGGGACACCAGGGACAGCCCAGGGACACCAGGGACACCCAAGGCACCAGGCACAGCCCAGGGCACCACGGGCAGCCCAGGGACACCAGGCACAGCCCAGGGACACCACGGACAGCCCAGGGACACCACGGCAGCCCAGGGACACCAGGCACAGCCCAGGGTACCAGGGACAGCCCAGGGACACCACGGACAGCCCAGGGCACCACGGACAGCCCAGGGACACCAGGGACAGCCCAGGGCACCAGGCACAGCCCAGGGACACCAGGCACAGCCCAGGGCACCAGGGACAGCCCAGGGACACCAGGGACACCCAGGGCACCAGGGACAGCCCAGGGACACCAGGCACAGCCCAGGGCACCAGGGACAGCCCAGGGCACCATGGACAGCCCAGGGACACCAGGCACAGCCCAGGGACACCATGGACAGCCCAGGGACACCACGGACAGCCCAGGGCACCACGGACAGCCCAGGGACACCAGGGACAACCCAGGGCACCACGGACAGCCCAGGACACCAGGGACAGCCCAGGGCACCATGGACAGCCCAGGGACACCATGGACAGCCCAGGGCACCACGGCCCCAGGGAGCTGCAGCTGCTGCAGGCAGGAGCTCACTCGTGTCCCAGCAACACTCAAGGCCCAAGGAAATCACAGTGTGAGACCTTCACCTTTCAGGCTTCTCAAGGTATTTCTGCCACGGGTGAAGCTTTTGGTTTCCATCACAATGCAGCACTCAGAGCATCAGTTCCTCCCTCATAACACCATCAGAGCATTGAGGACCTGAGATCAGTGGGAGTCTCCCCAGGGGAAGAGGAGGTCACCACTCCAGAGGAGCCTTTCTTTTGCTGGACTAGCCCTGAACCACACTGCCTGGCACTCTGAACAATTTTTGACTAACAAACCTCAATGTTCATAAAACAACAGGATCTACTTAATAGGTATCAAACTGCTTTTGTATTTCAAACCAGCTTTAATGAACTTTACTGGCATTGTAATAAAAAAACTACAAAAAAACCCCTAAACTACATTTTCATTACAATTGAGAACACATCTGCTTTCTCTTACACTTTGGACTGTTGAGGTCACCACATTACACAGCAATGTACTGAGAGGAACATTCACAGACACCCATTACACATGTCCACGAGCACATGTACACCTGGAGAGCAAGAGGAAGAGATGATCCACATCCACTGCAATGCTGAAAATTCACACCTTTGTTTTCAAGCATCCTTCCCTCTGTTTTACTTGAATGCATTAAAATTTTCATTTAGCCTTGCTGATGCTTTGAACTAACTCTGGTGGTTAATACTGACAAGAAATCTCTTTCAGAAATTTAACTTAAGATCACACACATAAATACTGGAAGCAGAGGTAAATGCAGAGAAAATACTTGGCGAGGTACCTAATGAAATATTTTATGTGAGACTACTACACTTATCAATACCCATATAACAGACACCAAACAACTCCTGCTAACTTATTCTAATTGTTAATATGATGATGGTAATACTGGAGCAGGTATCACTCATCTCCATGCCATTACTGGAGACCAAAGGTTCCTCTTCCAACACCTTCCATCACCTTTTTTCCCCCTCTTTCTTCTCTCCATCAATTATTTCTAGTTCTCCCAGAAACAAGCACACACAAAAATTCACACAAATGCACTTTTACAGGTGCACACAAATAAAACCCACACTTCTGCTGATGTTTCCCTGCCTGTACCCTCTGTTCACCCACAGCCACAGCTGCTCCCTCCCAGGTCACTGAAGGAGCACAAAAAGCATCCTCACCCTCAGGTTATCACTTTCCTCCTACCACTGCCAGAGCAAACTGCATCTGCAAGTTTGGTATTTGTGTGCCACTTCTCCTTAATCCCTTACTCCCCTCACCACTAAAGAGAAGCTTTGGGTGCTCTCTGTCACTCAAATCAAAATGAGGACACAAAGTCCATGGAATGAAAAGTTCCAACACACAACTGAGTTGTAATGCATGAGCACAACTGCAAAAAATGGCACAGGCAAACTCTCAGCCCAAAGAAAATGTAGCAGAAGGATCAGAGCTATTTGTCAGACACTTACAATTCAATAAATAAACTAAATATTCCACAGCTCAGCCAGAACATTTCCAGTAAAATGATTTTTATTTCCAATGGAACGGTTTATCAGTCAGATCTAAGAGATCTTGGGAGCAGTTCTTGGAGGCAGAGGAGAGGATAACGAATTCAAGAAGTCTTACACTTCATCTATAACTCCCTGATCTTATCTAGGACCTCCATGTCCTGTAATTTTATGGTCCCAAGTTTAACATTTACCCACCCAAAGGAAAATGGATCAAGTTTCCCTGACTTGGTCTTTTGTCAACATCCGCCCAATGATGGGAAAACTCTTATTGCAAGTGGAGTGTTAAGAGTTTTTTTCCCAGTCTCAGATTTTATTTCTAGAACCTAAATTTAGTTTGTACACAATCTTCACACATTAGTTATTTGCTAACTAATAATAACAGCCCAGTTGTATAATTCTTTTACATCACGAATTCCAGCTATTTACAGAGAAGAGAAGAACAACCCAGCAGGTGTCATTTTCTAGACACAATTTACAAGGAGTAAGAGAACATGGTGAAGACATCTGAGCCTGAAACTCTGTAGAAAAAAAAGTGAGGGACTGCAGGGACCAGATAGCAAACTCAGAAATAAGTCCAAGTTAAGATTTATAAGCTTTCCATATTTTCCTTTCTTTTTTTCCAAGTTGAGTTTCTCCATGTGCCAAACTGTTGAGGGTTTGTGTTTTATTCCAGAACCCATCAATCTGTGTTAAATTAAAAAAGTAAAGCATGGAAATGTGCCCGTTGTCTTCTCTTAAGAACCTAAAGTTACACTCAAACCCACATGAGAACATTTCATGTGGACAGGCCATGGGTCATTTCATCTCATTTATTTGCACAGATTCAACTGCTAAAAACAACACTGAAACAGCACAGGGCTGCTGCAAAGGGCCACAGAAAACAGAGAGGATCTTTAGTTACACTCTGGGCATCTGGTTCATTGTGATGGTGGTCACAGGGGTTTGTAGAGGATGGAAGAGTCAGGATCTTGATTCCATGATCAGAAGGCTTGATTTATTATATTATGATAAATATATAACATTATAACTATACTACATAGAGATAGAAAAGGAAGAGGAGCTTCTTTTGAAGCTGGCTAAGCTAAGAATAGAGAGGAAAGAATGAATAACAAAGGTCTGTGTCTCTGCAGAGAGTGAGAGCAGCTCCACCATGAGTGGTCAGTAAATCCACACACCTACAGAAGACCATTCACAGGTGGACCTGTTGCATTCCACAGCAGCAGATAATAATTGTTTACATTTGTTACTGAGCTTCTCAGCTCTAGCAGGAAAAATCCTACAGAAAGGATTTTTCACAAAGGATGTCTGTGACAGTTCATCACCTGGGGCACACAGGAACCCTAAAATCAGTTTCCCCATGGAAATGCAACTTTCCTTGGAAAAAAACTGAAGTGTAATGTTGCACTTTATTTGTTCCTCTATTGTTTCTAGCAGGGTACCCTGTGGTGCTGTTCACAGGGGTCTGAGGATGAGGGAAGAGATGAGGATCTGACTCCATGTTTCAGAAGGCTGATTCATTATTTTATGATATATTCTATTAAAACTATACTAAAAGAATAGAAGAAAGGATTTCATCAGAAGGCTGGCTAAGAATAGAAAAAGAAGGAATGATCACAAAGGCTTGTGGCTGACTGAGACAGTCTGAGCCAGCTGACTGTGATTGGCCATTAATTAGAAACAACCACATGAGACCAATCCCAGATGCACCTGTTGCATTCCACAGCAGCAGATAACCATTGGTTACATTTTGTTCCTGAGGCCTCTCAGCTTCTCAGGAGAAAAAATCCTAAGGAAAGGATTTTCCATAAAATACCAAGGCTACAGTACCCCATGCAAACATCCACAGCATTATGAAAATCCCATTATTCCTGTCTGTGCAGGGCTGGGACTGGACTGGGTGACCCCTGGGGTCCCTCCCCACTCAGATTATTCTGTGGTTCTACAAAGGTCTCACTGAGGAACTTCCCACATTAACACAGCATTAATCTTCTAATTTGCACCAGGCAAGGAGTGGAAAAGGGTTTACAAAAAGTGTCTTGGACTCTGTGCTTCCACTGCACAGTGGGAATGGATTTATCCATGAAGGGATCCATTTAAAGGGTCTCACAAAGAGGAAATACAGACATTTCCTAGACTGAAAGCCCAAAATCCTAAAAACTCCGAGTGTCTCTGACTCACAAGGAGTATGTGCAGTCTCAGGGACTCCCCTGGACAGAAATGGGGTACATGCAAAAAAAAAAACACCTCAAGACCACTTGTCCAGGCTGAACCACACAGGACCCAATCCTGGGGCACACCCACAGCTCCAAAACTTTTCTAGTTTTTGGTCATTCTTAGCATTGCATCTTTTGAAATCTTCCATTGCACTACAGAACCTGTTAGTTTGTAATGCCTTTGAACCTGCTGGAAAACAAGCAGAACTGCATAAAGTCATAACTACATTTCTATTAAAGGAAAAGGCCAAAAAGCAGATTTGGAAGGGTGGTTGCTGCCTGAGGGGTCAGCAGAGGGTTTTATTTCTGATTCTTCAGCACACCTGCCCCAAACACAGAGGAATAGGTGTTCCCTGCTCCCCAAAACTGGACTGTTGGGAGGATTTTTCCCTCAGGGCAGTGGGTGATGGTGGATTCCACTGCACCACAGCCAGGGATGGAGGAGGGAAGCTGAGCTGGGGGGGCACAGGGTGGAATTGCAATTTTTGTTGTTGTTCTGACTACTCAAACCTATTTTCAAGGACAATAAATTGATTTTTTTCCCCAAGTGGAGACTGTTTTGCCCATGACAATAATGGGTGATTTCCTTGCCTTTACCTCACAAGCTCCTTCCCTCCCCTGCCCTGTGAGGAGGGGTGTGAGAGGGGCTGGGGGAGTCTGGCCTCAGCCAGGATGTGATTTTTGAGTCACAAAACTTCAGTCACAACTCTGCTGCCCTGCAGAGTGATGAGGAATGGAGGCAAAGCTGGGGACTGGCCTGAGGGACACTGGGAGCACAGAGAGGAGAGGCACAAGATAGGGAACACCAAGAGGGACCATTTGATGAAGAAACAGAGACTTGCTGAGGCCTGAAGGTCACACAGAAACCACCCAGAAATTAGGAATAAACCAAAACAGACACAGAAACATCAACATGGAACTGCTGTCACAGCAAGTGCCAACAGGAACTCTTCTGACAGCCCACAGAGAGATTTTCAGGTGACTTGGAATCCAACAGAACCATTTCTGCAGCAGGGAAACACTCAGCCCTACTTTGTGAAAGTGCAAACTGAATATTCATCTGTGTCCAGGGCAAGCAGCTCTGCTGTGCCCCACTCAGTGTCAGAGGGCAGAGCAGAGCTGAACTCTCAGGTTTAGGAGTTGGACAGACCCAGAGCTGCTGTGCCAGAGCTGCTGTGACACGAGAGGAGGGGACAGAAGCCATAAACTCTCCTGAGGGTGATCCATGGCAGCAGAGCTCTCTGTGGCCTTTCCTCCCAGCCAGGACAAGAAGGAAGGACAGAGCTGATCATGTTCAGAGAGTCAGGGAGGGTGGAAGGGCAGCTGAGCCCCAGACTCCAGGGAGCATCATCCTCTGGGGACCACACTTGGCTCTGCTGGATCCCAAAGCCACTTTAGAAAATTCCATTGTAGCACATAAACAAGAATCAACTTAAATAAACCAGCTGAGAATTTGGCAAAAGCCTTTTTCACAGAGCTTATATATTATGTCAAAAACACCCTAATGTGGCTCTCCTGAGCTTGTTTATTTTCAAATATATTTTAATTTTAAAACCCCACACCATTTGGCAGCACTAAATCTATAGTAGAGTTTCGAGGTGCCTGAGCTTCTGTGCCATATGGAATTAAAGGATTATTTCACTACATTGTACTTTAGAGTTATGAATACCAACACCTCTCCCTGTCAGAGCACAGCCAGAGCCCCAAAGGAAGGGACAGCTGCTCCCTGAGAGATGGCAGAGCCCTGCTGTGGGGAGGAGAATTCCACTTTCACTTCTGCCTGTCATCCTTTATTCAAACAGCTTCTGCAAGGGTGAGGCAGTCCCAGCTCCCACCTGGGTGAGTGAATTCCCCAGCTCAGCTCAATTACTCCTGCATGTGCCATTAGGGATGATTCCCCAAATCCTGGCCAGGCACGGCCCAGCCCCACTCATGGCCCATGGCAGGAGTTTGTCCTGAGCAGGGCACAGCACACACACATTTCCACTGCCCCCAGTTGCTCTCTGGCCTTTTCCCAGCATGGAAATGACTCAAGAATGGGGATTTTGGTCACTTCTGGCAGGCACAGCCTTTTCCCCAGCGAGGCACACACGGATCCAGGCAGAAGCACAGGCAGACCAGGGGCTGCTGATGAGTGCAGGCTGCTCCTGAGGCCAGGGAGCACAGCCTGGAGATGAAGCCAGGCTGAGGGCAGTGAGATCCCAGTTATCCAGCACAGCCCAGGCCTGCTGGGCCATCCTGAGAGGCCAGGCTGCACTGAGGTGCTGTCCTAGGGTGCTGTTATGATGCTTGCATTCCCATCTGTGTGTTCTGTTCATGCTGGATTCATGTTCTGTATCTTCAAGACTGGCTCTGAGGAGTGAAGTTTTGTTTTGTTTTGTTTTGTTTTGTTTTGTTATCAGCTGCTCCCCCACTGTCAGAACCCAGGAAATTCCTCTGGCTGCCCTGGAGGACTCCAGACCCTGACAGAGACCTTGGCACAGAGCCCAAGACCCCTGTGCCTTTGATTTTGACCCATAGAAAAACAATTACCAACCTTTATGTGAAGGATTATAAGTCAAGAAAGTTTAAGTAGAATGACAGTGAGTTTATCACAGGGTGAAAATGTAGAATTTTTGGATTTTAGAATGGGGGTTCAGGAGGCAAGATGGAGGAATCTGGGTATGTCCTGCCTTTCTCCTTCTTCTTGTCCTCCATCTTCTGCTGTGATGGTGACACTTTTAGATTGGTTTAGAGTAGAAGCTCACTGTCTAACATAGGTGACAGGTATTGGGAAGTTATGGTAAATAATGTACATGTAGTTTTTAGTATAAAAAGACAACACCACCTCTGGGGTGGTGAGTGTGCCTCAACTCAACCTGCCAGACAGATCTCAGCAGGTCAGAGAAAGAATGTTACAGACAAGAAACAAAAAACAACCTTGAGAACGAGAGCAAAAGAATCCTGATTCCTTCTTCAATGACCAGGCTGGGAAAAAGCAGCTTGTCCATATCTCAGAGTCACTCTGGCCAGCAGAGATTCTGAGACCCCACGGCTGGCAGGACACACAGACAGGGCAGGACATGGTGCTGCTTTTGCTTTTTGCTTTGCTCTTGCTCCTGCTTTGCTCTTGCTTTTTGCTCCTGCTCATTAGTTAGTTCAGCTCAGCAGTCTGAATTTTCCCTGCACTGTTTCTCCTTTCCCTTTTTTGGACCAACTCGAGCCTGCTCCAGATGGGCCCTGGGAGCACCGAGAGTTTGCACCTTGTGGCTGCAGCAGCTGCCCCAGCACAGGAGGGACTGAGAACAGAGCGAGCACCCCCAGAGAGACTTTGTGAATTTGTCATCTTTGCCAGAGCAGTGACAGAGTGGTGTCACCTGGTATTGTTCATTCTGTGTGCTGGGGGTGCTGTGCCTGTTCAATAAACAGGTTCTTTCCACTTCTCTCCAAGGAATCCTTCCTGATCTGGTTGTGAGGAGGATCTGTGTGGGTTTGCTGTCTGGAGGGGCCCCTTTGGAGGTTTTCTCCCAAATTTGCCCTAAACCAGGACACCTGCCTTCAACCAGCCAGAAAAGAGCAGCAGCATATCTCATGCAGAACTCAATGTCAGATTGCAAAGAAAACATATTTTATCAATGATCAAGAACAAATCTGGCTGTATGAAAACAAACAAAAGGAGAACTGCATGGCAAGAAATAACCAAAATACTACAGGATAAATCAAGGGCTGTTATTTCTGATTGCAATCATGATTAACAGCTGTCATTTCAAAACTTCTATTTATATCTGTCCTGCTACTGACAGAAGTTGGACAAATACTCCTTGTACAGCACTCCCATGTCACCCACTGCATTAAAGGTGGTTTGGGTCTGGAGCAAGAACTCTCCACTGCATTTCTAACAAGGCCATGCACACCACAACTGCCTAAACAGGGGAGCAGCACAAGGAAAGCAAACCAGAGGTGAGATAATGAGGAGGAAGAATATTTACAGCACACAAGTTTAGGCAGTAAATATGGAAAAAGAATTCACACCATGTGTGGACTCTGAGCATTATTAATGCAAAGACATTTTTCACCTCGGGGAAGAAAAATCTTGTTACCTGAGAGATACAATAAAACATTAGGAGAGGCTCTCTGTTTACCTCTTGATATACAATCTTATGACAACCAATGCAGATGCTCCAAGAAATTGCCAGCTTCTGAGGACCCAGGCCTCCGTGCCATCATCCTGGGATCTGACATCCCTACCAGAAATGAAGCTTAATTTTTTTTGCTTACTTTTATGGTATAAGTGAGGTAAACCAATAAAGACAACATCTTATCTTTTGTTTCCTTCCTACCTTTAATTAGAAGAAAAAAATAACGTTTCTGTTCCAAAACTCTTTTTATGGGAAAAAAAACCAAACATGTGTACATTCTTTCAATTTCCTGTTGACAATAAAAAAAAAATCTAAATTGAACAAATAACCACAAACAATTTTCTAATCAGGTCGATGATACAGAACAAGGGTGTCTTTAACTCACTTATTCTACAGCACTGCTGGTCATTTCCTGCTGCCTCTGAGCTCCAGAGCCTGCTGCTGCACTTGCTCAAGAAATTGGAGTAGGGGAACTCATCCCCTACAACCTTAAGTGGGGGAGATCCAGCAAAGGAGCAGAGCTCCCCCCCTGTGCTCCTGGGGAGAGTTTGGCTATTTAGCATTGTTATTGCAGACACACCAAGGCATGGGGCTCTGCTGGCAGGAGCAGGAGCTGAAGCAACCCGGGCTAAGAATAAACAGCATCCTCGCCAGGCGGGGGTGGGGGAGGAAGAAACAGGCATTTATTTCCAGATCCTCTTCTCCTTCATTATATGCTTGGGCAACCTTAGATCCACAGCACACAGAAGGTACTCTGAAGGAGGTCTGTAGCTCTGTTTTATCTAAGTTTCACAGAGAATGCAGCCCATCATTTTTTCTGTGCTGTTTATACAGAAATCAAAGATAAATTTGGCATAAACTCATCACACCCCAGAATCATACATACATTATACACCACAGAAAGTGTAACAGACTCGCTCTGTTCCCCAGCTCCTGTTAAGAGTGGTATGAAACAGCAAGCTGTTGGCAATTGCAGCAAATGAAGCGTATTTCAGCACACTTCAAAAGCTGAATTGCAAAAAAATATAGGCTTCTCCTGACCCTTTGCATTTTGATGGTTGCACAGTGAGAAACACGGCCTTTAAAATTACACCTTGCAAACTCTCCATTGTACCAATCAATCTGTGCAGGCAGCCTGCCCAGCCCAGGCTGGGAGCAGTGGGATGGGGAGCCAGGCTCTGGCTGCTCAGGGACAGCCAGGGGGGCTGCAGCCAGGGTGGGACCCACCTGCCCTCCCAGGCTTTACCCAGCCCTGCTGCTGGGCTTCTTTGAGTCCCAGCCTGGATTTACAGGGCCCTCCCTAGGCCCTGTGTAATGGAAACTTGTCTTTGTCTGGTTAAAAAACACCTCTGAGAAACACAGATGTGCAGTGCCACAGGAGTGCCATCCTTGTCTGCATGGATATACATCCATCCACACTCTGATCCATCCATCCATCCATCCATCCATCCATCCATCCATCCATCATCCATCCATCCATCCATCCATCATCCATCCATCCCTCCATCCATCCACACTCTCATCCATCCATCCACACTCTCATCCATCCATCCATCATCCATCCATCCATCCATCCATCCATCCATCCATCCATCCATCCACACTCTGATCCATCCATCCATCCATCCATCCATTCATCCATCATCCATCCATCCATCCATCCATCATCCATCCATCCATCATCCATCCATCATCCATCCATCCATCATCCATCCATCCATTCATCCATCATCCATCCATCATCCATCATCCATCATCCATCCATCCATCATCCATCATCCATCCATCCATTCATCCATCATCCATCCATCCATCCATCATCCATCATCCATCCATCCATCATCCATCCATCATCCATCCATCATCCATCATCCATCCATCCACACTCTGATCCATCCATCCATCCATCCATCCATCCATCCATCCATCCATCCATCATCCATCCATCCATTCATCCATCATCCATCCATCCATCCATCCATCCATCCATCCATCCATCCATCATCCATCCATCCATCCATCCATCCATCCATCCATCCATCATCCATTCATCCATCATCCATCCATCCATCCATCCATCCATCCATCCATCCATCATCCATCCATCATCCATCCATCCATCCATCATCCATCCATTCATCCATCATCCATCCATCCACACTCTGATCCATCCATCCATCCACATTCTGATCCATCCATCCATTCATCCATCATCCATCATCCATCCATCCATCATCCATCCATCATCCATCCATCATCCATCCATCCATCATCCATCCATCCATCATCCATCCATCCATCCATCCATCCATCATCCATCCATCATCCATCCATCCATCCATCCATCCATCATCCATCCATCCATCATCCATCCATCATCCATCCATCATCCATCCATCATCCATCATCCATCCATCATCCATCCATCCATCATCCATCCATCCATCCATCCATCCATCCATCCATCCATCCATCCATCCATCCCATCATCCATCCATCCATCCATCCATCATCCATCCATCATCCATCCATCATCCATCCATCCATCCATCATCCATCCATCATCCATCCATCCATCATCCATCATCCATCCATCCATCCATCATCCATCCATCATCCATCCATCCATCATCCATCATCCATCCATCATCCATCCATCCACAATCCCATCCTTACATGTACAATTTCTGGCTGTTATTCAGATGTTTACACCACTTACACTTCTCACTTCTGTTCTGCACATCCCCAAACCAGATTTTAGGAGTTCTGGGGAGAGTCATGAGCTCTTGCTGCCATGCCTGTCCCCCTCTCCCCAGGAGTGCCCAACAAGGAGCAGTGTACATGGATTGCCTGCAGCACTTCTCACCAGTGACTGCTTTTTGTGGTCCCATTTAGGTTTGCTCACTTAGGGAATGGAGAACCAAGCTGGCAGTTTTAGCCAACATTCTGTGCCTGTTTCAGAGCAGGTGTCAATGATGAGTTTCCAGACCCTTGCTAGCCCACTGTCACCCCTGGTTTTGGTGGTGACAGGCACAGGGGACTCGGGGACTCTGTCCCAGCCTCAGCCCAGGACCTGTGAGCAGTTCCAGTTTCTGTCACACAGGAAAGGCCAGGTGACGTAGGAAAGTGAAGGTAAATTCTACTTTTAACTTGAATCTTCAGAAAGGGGTAAGGACAGAACTATTACCTCACTGAGCCCAGTGTCTGATATCCAACTTTCTAAGGAGGCCTCTGGCTGCCTTTGAAATGTGTAACTTAGGGAAAGAACACCTTGGTAAGAAAATCTGATCAATCACACGATGGAACAAACAGAAAATAGGCCAGGTTGAAAAACTCCAACAGCTCTGCAGCTCTAGAACTGTCCACAAATCCAGCTGAGAGGCTCCCTCTGCTTTAATGAGGGGAAACACAACCCCAAGGTAGCTCCTGTAGAGTTCCACCTGTTTCAAGCCCACAGGACAGCTGCTCCTCATGTGCAAAGGAGATGCAAGAAGGGATGAGACCTTTTGGAATACCTGAAGAGGAGAAGCAGCCTGAGAAAGAGCAGGGTGACTGTCTTGAATTAAGTAATGGTGACCACCATCCTTCCCTTCCTCAGTGCAGACCACTAATGTGACACCAGCTAACAGCACAGAAGTAAATAAATGTCTTGAAGGAGGAAGTATCAGTATTCATGGATGGACCTTGAGATGCTTACCTCTGCTAACATAAAGGAGCCCTGTTATTTCATTGTTCAATATAAGCCCAAAATAAATATTTAATAAGTTGGTTGCATAAATAATGATTTGAAGGTTGAGCTATTGGCTTAAAACTCTAATACTATTTTAAGCCGTTTAACTGCCCAGCTAGATAAATTATTCAAGGCTTAAAAGTCATCCTGTGGTCTCTGTACAAGGAGAAAACTAGGAAGTTGTAACAATAATGCCAAAAGCAGGGCAAGATCAATCAAACCACATGATCACTAACACAAACAAGCAGCAATTAAGCAGCAATCAAGACCAATCTGACTGGGGTTGATGTCCTTTTATGCCAATACTCTCAGCCCAAAGAGCAAAACTTAATAATGTTTTGCAATTTATCAAGGGAGCCATAACTCTGCTCTCAGTGACTTGGCCAAGAGGCTATTATGATAGCATTTCTCTATAATTTAATAATGTGAAGGAAGGAGGGGGGAGAGGGAGTAAAAGCATTTTGACATATAACTCACATCTATACATATTGTATTTTCCTCCTGCTTGAATGAGAGAAGCAGAAGTCACAACAATATACCTCAGTACCAATTTGTTAGCAGGAAAGGGAAGCTGAAGTATCTGGCAAAGAAAATCTATTTGAAGCAGCACAGAAGGGAAGGGAATGAAGCATCTGAATTCATTAGCAGCTGTCATTGATGTGGAGATGAGTTTAGTCATCACAAATAACTCAGGAGAAAAGCAAAGGGAGGAACTATTGTTGAAGTTGTTTGAATCTGGATGAGTTCTGATAGATGGCAAGGTGCCACTGGGGAACACTTGTGGTGCACCTGCCTCTGTCTGAGGGAAGCTCTGGGCAGAATCAGCATCCCAGAATTTTGAGAGGAGCTCTGAACACACTCAGCTATCCAGAATCTTCAGGGGAGCTCTGAACACACTCAGCTATCCCAGAATTTTGAGATGAGCTCTGAACACACTCAGCTAACCCAGTGTTTTGGATCTTCATTTTTCTTTCTGCACACCTCTCTCTCTCCCTCCCTCATCTAAGCAATAATGTAAAATACATTGCAGCACTGTGCTTTCTGACTGTTCTGTCCATCCATCCATCATCCATCCATCCATCCATCCATCCATCATCCATCCATCCATCCATCCATCCATCCATCCATCCATCAGTGATCCATCCATCCATCCATCATCTATCCATCATCCATCCATCATCCATCCATCATCCATCCATCCATCCATCCATCCATCCATCATCCATCCATCCATCCATCCATCATCCATCATCCATCATCCATCCATCCATCCATCCATCAGTGATCCATCCATCCATCCATCCATCCATCATCCATCATCCATCCATCCATCCATCCATCATCCATCCATCCATCCATCCATCCATCATCCATCCATCCATCCATCATCCATCATCCATCCATCCATCCATCCATCATCCATCCATCCATCCATCATCCATCATCCATCCATCCATCCATCATCCATCCATCATCCATCATCCATCCATCATCCATCATCCATCCATCCATCCATCATCTATCCATCATCCATCCATCCATCCATCATCCATCATCCATCCATCCATCCATCATCTATCCATCATCCATCCATCATCCATCCATCCATCATCCATCCATCCATCCATCATCCATCCATCCATCCATCATCCATCCATCATCCATCCATCCATCCATCATCCATCCATCCATCATCCATCCATCATCCATCCATCCATCCATCCATCATCCATCCATCCATCCATCCATCCATCATCCATCCATCATCCATCCATCCATCCATCATCTATCCATCATCCATCCATCATCCATCCATCCATCATCCATCCATCCATCATCCATCCATCATCCATCCATCCATCATCCATCCATCCATCATCCATCCATCATCCATCCATCATCCATCCATCCATCCATCATCCATCCATCCATCCATCCATCATCCATCCATCATCCATCCATCATCCATCATCCATCCATCATCCATCCATCCATCCATCATCCATCCATCATCCATCCATCATCCATCCATCCATCATCCATCCATCATCCATCATCCATCCATCCATCCCTCCAGTTCAAAGTTTCACCTTGAACTACTTTTACCAGTTGAAATAGTGAGTCCTGCTGTTTGCAAATGTCAAAAAAACCAAACAAAACAAAAATCTGATCAATCTTGTAGTCTGTCCCCAGTCATCAGTGAGCAGAGGTATTTAATGCTCAATAGATCTGATGAGCTGGTTGCCTGAGCCCAAGTCCAAACCCACCTTTATTTCCAGAAGATCATTCTGCCAGGCAGTGTCACCCATCCCTGTGCTGGCAGCCTCAGCAGAGAGGTGGCATCAGGGTGAGACCCAATGGCCACCAGAATCCCAGGGGACAACTGCAGGGTTGCCACCATCTTCAAGGGATGCAGAAGCCATTTAGGAACTGGGAACCACCATAAACACTTGATGGGCTGTTTCTGTACCTTATACTGATAAACTCCCTAATTTAACTTCTCTTTTCTATGCTTTAAAATTATATTAAACTTACCCATCTTGAAAATACAGTCATATATTAGATAAGTGGAGCTTTATTATTGTTTCAAGATAAGTGCAAAAAATCTATAATAGAGGACTACTATCAAATTACTGTTACTTGAATTAATCCTCATCCTGGCATTTAATAATTTGTAAAGTGCTTATTCAGAAAAAGGTCAAAAATCACTTGGAAAGATATGTTAATGGCTCTCTAAGTAATGTTTAGACTTGCTGAATAAATTTTCACACTTAAGTCACGTATAACAAGCATTACAAAATGTATTCTAAATGGTGCTCTTCACACTGGAGAGCTGTGTGTACATACATGTTACAGCTCCCCAGCAGACAGCACTTCAGCACTTAGTTAAATTCACCTCAGAAATAAAGTGAGCTTATCTTTGCTGTTATGCCAGAAATAGATCCAATGTATGCTCTCATAAAGAGGAATATTCACCTGAGTCAGGGCCTGCAGGAGCCCATTATTGTTCATTTGGATGATTAAAAAACCCATCAGAAATGATAAACCCAAATACTGTCAAACCCTACCTTCCCCAAAACTCAATCTTAAAAAAAAATTAAACAAAAAGTAAAAAGCTGTAAATAATTGGAAATGGAGGAAGACAAAGCCATGTGCTGATGGATCAACACGGAATCCCTTCCAAGCTTTGAAATATTTGGGCTTTAAAATGACCCACAAGACTTAAAACCTAAGTATCAGCATGTGAGAAAATACCATATTACAGTTTAAATCAACCATTATACAGGCTCAGCAAGCATCAGCACGCTCCTTCCATGCACTAAAAAACGTCAGCTTCTCCTTGGTGTATAATCATTTGTGAAATAAAGCAGGCATGCAAAATATGGGTGGCAGGCAGCAAATGCTGAGATTTGGGGCACCAAGGTGTTTTAAAATTGTTTTTCACTTTTGCATCCAGCATCCATTGAAATCTCAACAGATCAAAGTTTTGCAGACAAGGAAAAAAAAGCCTACAAAATTAATAACTATTTAAGTATTCTGTTTCATCATGATAACAAACAGATGGTTTTAATATTCTAGAGGCTAATTTCTGAACAATTAAAAACACAGCAAGACATTAACATCTAATGAAACATTTTAACTACCAGTATATGCATCTGCCATTAATTTCCACACAGTAAGGTCTTGGTTCTCTTCAATCTGTTCTTTATTAAGGAAAGTTTTTCCACTCTGAATTTAGTGAAGTAGAGAATTAACAACTGTTTTCAATCAGCAATCAGCATGGTATTTCGCCAGTGTGCATTGAAAGCGTCCACACTATCAGACATAAATTTACTCCTATGATGGCTTTGATCTGCACACTGAGTGGAGATGTTAGAGGGAATTCATTTTCTAATTCCATTTTCATTTAGAACACAGGAATTAACCCTTCACAGATCTCATGGCCCTTTTTAGCTACTTCAGATAAAGGACACCTACTTAAAATGTTGTGCCTTACACATTTCTTACAACCCAGCCAAAAACAAACTCATTTTTTAAAAATCAATGAAAGCATTCTCATGCAAACTGTATGGAATAAAGTTCTTCAAAGGACAGGGGAATTCTATATTTATGAGCCTCTAATTTATATTTCCTTTTTTCATCTATGATAAGAACATGGGGTAGTATTCATCAAAGCTCTACCCATGCAAACACTAGTTGATATTAAAAAAATCTCTATGTCCCATAGAAGCTAATTCCTGTGTTCCCTCTTCAGATATGCAGCTGATGAATTTTTCTGCAGGTTTTCCCCAATTTAGCAGGTTATCATTTAAATCAAGCCAAGGCAAGTCCTTCTCTTGGCTCCCAGGGTGCAGCAAAAGGCTGATGTTATTCAATATTTGTTGTCAACGCCTGGCTACTGTAGGAATGAAGGCAATAAATAAATATCTTGAGGAATAACTCCAAACACCTCCTGTGGGGCTGGAACACAGGCTCCCTGTGCATTAAACACGTAGGCACCTCCCTAAATGTCTCTGGTTTTCAAAAGGGTTAAGTCAGCAAGGAACTGGGAATGATTTTAACAGAAACCACATTCTGCCCAGGTTCCTGTTTTGCTTTTAATTATGTAATTTATGTAAACATGGAATTGCAAGGCTAAACTAATAAACATTGAAAAAAGCCTTGAGAAAACATAGATTTGGGGAAGGAGCCAGCTGCAGGAGTCTGATCCTGGATTCACTTTGTGCTGTTCAGTGGGGATTTCATGGTGCACCAAGAAATGTTTGTACTGCAGTTAGGTAGAACAGGAGAAACTCTGGTTACTGCTTCAGTCAGGAGAAACAGGGCCATGAACCTGGGCCCTACCTGCACACTGCTGCCCCACCAAGGGCTATTACCTGTTCCATCTCCCTCCCTGGAATTTACACCACAAATAACATTCTGGGCTCAATGCACTTCCAGCAATAATTACATATTTCCATAGAAATTTCTGTAACAGACCACCTACAGCAAAAACACATCCCAGCCCCATCACACTGAGGGCCTGTACCCTTCTCAGAGGCTTGGCCTGAACAAAGCTGGCTCTGCCTCAGAACTTGCTTTTTTCCTTTTTTAAATAGGCTATTGCAGGTTTAAGGCCAGATGCAGAGAGGCTGAGAACACCCACAAACCTATTTGGAATTTCCAAAAACCCATTTCTTTGTGTTTCCAAAGTCTGGAACCAGAACAGTAGTTAGGTCAGGAGGACATGAAAGATTATTTATTTGACTTCAAGCACTGTCATCACAATGAATTTTGGGGATTAGGGCAGGGAGTTTCTGCTGTGCTGAGCAGAGGCAGGGGTGTAACCTCACTGAAAGACAAGAAATGAGCTCTTGGCTCATTTGATATCCACTTTTGGGGCAGTGAAATATGGCTGAAGTGGGGGCCCTGGAGATGCCAGATGGGATTTCAAGAGACCTTTCCAGCCAGTCCTATCTGGTTCAGAGCAATGTGCATGCTGAAATGACTGCACTGGGAGTTTGCCATGTAACCATTAGCTCCATAACCACCATTAATATACCTTGGAGGCTTTGCCTTATTTTTATATGTCAGACAGTTTCAGGCTAGCACTGTATTTAGTGAGGAGAGCACAATATTAAAATGTGACTTTCATACTTTTTATGCTCCAAGTGCCTGGATCTGCTCTTGGCACACTACAAAAATAATACTTTTATGATTCAGTTTTTCCATGAAATATTTATAATACAAGTATTGAGTGATGGAAGTGCCAGAATATTACAATTGCTGCACTTGAATTCCTGGAGATTGGAAGCTTTTGTTTGGTCTAGCAGCGTGAAGGAAAAGCGTCCTGCTAAACATCTGTCTCTCCCTGCAGAACCACATGGGAAATAAAGATTTTGGGGCAGCTCTGCCTGAAGCCTGGAGTCCTCAGCTCACCCACTGCAGTCTGAGGAGTGTCAGCACCACAAAATCCCAGAGCAGAGGAAGGCACAGACCCAGGTGGTGCCCCAGCCCAGAAGGAGGAGGGGTCCCTGCACCCCTCCTGACAGGCAGAGCCTGAGCTGAGGCAGCCCCAGCCTGCTGCAGCCATGCAGGGAGCCCTGCAGCCCTGCAGCTGCATTGGGGCACTGCCCTCCCCTGCAGGAGTTACCTGCACAGCCCCACTGCATCCCCTGCCTGCACTGTGCCCTGTCCCACCTGCATGGACATGCACCAACCCCTCTCCTCTGCTCCCTGTCCCACCTTCCTGTGCCTCAGCACTGTTAGCAGGGTCTCCACTCCACTCCTTTTAAACTGAATCGCCCCAATCCTTTCAAGCCTCTCTTGCAGACCACACTTTCAGACTTTCTCCACGTACTCCACGTATTTCTCACATCAATTATTTCCTATTCTGAAGAGAAACTCCTGCAATATCCACTTGGAAATACAGAACCATAGAAATCACACTGATGCAAAATGAGTATGAACTGAAATATTAAGGATGAAATGGGTACTGAGAGCTGTGGCCTGAATTCAGCCAACAGACAGGTCAGGCAGGTTCACTGCTGGGTGCCAGTCTTGAGACACCTGGAAATATCTGCAGTGATCACCTGAAGTGTTCTCAACACAAACCTTTGGAATTTATGCTGCTATTTCCCTCCTGGAACTGCTGTTAACTTCTTTTCTAAATAATACCAGATCTGTAAAAGATATTTCCTGAACAGAAGTAGTTACAAGTATAGATACAATTTATAGAAGAGCTGTTCAGGAGAGGCTTTGTTTAGTTCACTGCACCTTGATTTAGATCTCTCCTCATTCAAAACCTTATCTGAAACAGGCCTTTTTCTAAATATTAAGAGTTTTCAATAGAATTTTTCCTTCTTAGTAGCTTTTATTCCCTGAGTTGGAGTTGCAGGGACCAAGTGTAGCTCTTCATGATGCTTCCACAGCTGGAACTCATCTGCTGTAAGAAGCTGTTGTTGAAGTGATCTGGAGAAACACTTTTCCAATCCATTTCAACAGCTTTCCAAGATTGCTCAAAGATGCCCAACAACCCCATTTTCCTTGCCAGGCCCTTCTTCCTCACTACTGCATTGAGTTACAGCAGGAGCACTGAATTAAATTAAAACTCAATTTGCTGTTAGGCATTTTGGTTAAGCAATCTGAAACTGTGAAGGTTTTGCTGGTGTTCATAAATGGATTTTGCAACAGAATCACAGAATCATCAGGTGGGAAGAAACCTTCAAGATCATCGAGTCCAACCTGTTCCCTGACACCTCAACTAAACCCTGGCACCAAGTGCCTCATCCTGTCACATCATATTCTCTGAAAAATCCTCCCTGCCCAGGATTCTTCTCCTGGGAAGCTGAGAAGCCTCAGAGAAAAAGGAAGACAATTATCTCATTTGCTTCTCCTGTGTTTGCTGCTTTGGTATGTGGTTGGAGATTGTTTATCCAACATGTGAATTGTTTTTAGTTAATGACCAATCACAGTCTACATGTGTCAGGACTCTGGTGAGAATCACGTTTTTCATTATTGTCTTTCAGCCTTCTGTCTGTATCCTTTCTCTATCCTTTAGTATAGTTTTAGTACAGCATTCTAGAATGGAATGGAATGGAATAGAATAGAATAGAATAGAATAGAATAGAATAGAATAGAATAGAATAGAATAGAATAGAATAGAATAGTAAATTAGCCTTCTGAGAACATGGAGTCAGATTCATAATTTCCTTCCTGCCATGAGGGACGCCGAAAATACAACAACATCCAGTCTTTTTTAAAACACACCCAGGGATGGTGACTCCACCACCTCCCTGGGCAAAACATTCCAGAACTTTATCACTCTTTCTGTGAAAAACTGTTTCCTAATATCCAGCCTATATTTCCCTTGAAGCAGCTGGAGGCTGTGGCCTCTCACTCAAGGAGTGGCAGAAGGAGACGTTGATGTTTCTGTGACAGGCTGAGGGCTGGCCTTGAGAGCTGTACATGAAAACTGCCTGGAAAAGGAGGAAAAAGAGGAAAAGGAGGAAAAGGAGGGAGGCTGGAGGAGCTGCTGGGTGGTGAGAGGCAATGTTATTGCCTCCTTTTTAAGGCCACAGAAATGCCATGCTGTCAACCTCTGGCATCCCCCAGCCAACCATGGCAACAGCTGCCTGGCTCTGCAGTAATAAACGGAGCCAATTTAATGGCTTTTATTGTTCTGCTGTGATGTTTGAGAGCAACCACTTCTTTCCTCCCAGGACTCCTGAGCCCGCAAGGGCAGCAATGAGAGAAGATCTCATTTACCTAAAAGCGCTTATAAATTTTTAATTTGCTTTAACAAGTAAATTAACAAGTCCCTCATTCAGGCAAGTTTTATGGCCTCTTGCCACTTGGGGAGGGCCATAAAAGTTTTATAGATAATCCAGAGCTACTGAGATTGCTCATAATAAATTGTCTGTTTCCTGTTATTTTATCAAACCATTGGGCTTCTAATGACTTAAAGTCGCAGCTTCTTTATATCTACACTTTTTATGAGCCTGTATTTATAAACTGTAAAGAATATCTTAAATTATACAGGGCCCCTGCTAATCATTGCAAAGCCATTTTTTTAAAGGGGACAACCCTTTTGCTCACGCCCACCTAATAAATTTTAAGAGATTTAGGGGAAAAAAAAATCTTTTTGGAAATAGCACAAAGATTGCACATTCTATTTTAAGATGTTGCTTTAGCCAAACTTTCATTAATGAATACTTTGAAGTGCATGGAACTCCCTACACCCTGATTTCTAACAGTTCTTGAAAAAGTTCTCAGGATACCAAGCACCTTAGGCAAGCCTGGCTCTGGATTCAGGCTTGGGAGGAGGCAACAGTGGAAAACCATCACCTCTTCCTGTGATGGTGTTCACAGGGGTCTCAGGATGAGGGAAGAGATGAGGATTTGACTCCATGTTTCAGAAGGCTGATTTATTAGTTTATGATATATATTATATTAAAACTATACTAAAAGAATAGAAGAAAGGATTTCATCAGAAGGCAAGATAAGAATAGAATAGCAAAGAATGATAACAAAGGTTTGTGGCTCAGCTCTCTCTGAGCCAGCTGGGATGTGATTGGCCATTAATTAGAAACAACCACATAAGACCAGTCACAGATGCACCTGTTGCATTCCACAGCAGCAGATAATCAATGTTTACATTTTGTTCCTGAGGCCTCTCAGCTTCTCAGGAGGAAAATTCCTAAGGAAAGGATTTTCATAAAAGATGTCTGTGACATCTTCCCATGGAGAAAATGCTGCCTCAGGGTCTGCCCCCTGCAGCACCCCTGGTGACACTGGGCCAGAGCCCTCAGCCCTGGGCTGTCCCCACCACGAGGTGCTGGGAGCAGTCACACTGAAATCACAGCTGGCACTAAAGCAAGGACACAGCAGCAGCTTTAAACCACAGCCCCAGCACTGCCAGGCCACCACCAACCCTGCCCCCAGGTGCCACATCCCCACAGGACAGTGACCCCACTGCTGCCCTGGGGCTTCCTGTGAAAACATTTCCCCAGTATCCAACCTGAACCTCCCCTGGGCCATTTCCTTTTGTGCTGTCCCTTGTTCCTTGGGAGAAGAGCCTGACTCAGATTCTGAACTTGAGTGGCCATAAGAGTTTTAGGTTTTTATCTCACTGACTACACAGAGTGCAGTGAGACCAGACTCTAAAAGAGACAAACCCTCCTCACTCTTCCAGTGAGATGAGCTCCCCCTCTTTCCCCTGATTTCTGACACAGGAATTATGTGACAAAACTATAGGGAAAAATTACTGGTTATGTTTCCTGGAGTAACATATTTGGGGTGAAGGGGAAGGAGAAGAGAAAGAATAAAGCTGCTGCAGATTCTGTCCTGCAGAGACTTGAATATTGTGACTGGATTAAAACCTGGACTTACTTGGAAGTTGAGGTTGATACAAAGCTACAAGAAATGGGATTGTATTAATAATATAACAGAGGTAAAAATAATCAGTATTTTCTGTAAATACAGAGTGTTATGAAAGCCTGAAACTGCTTCAACCAAACAGGGGATATTGAATTTTGCTTTAAAACTCCCCATTACCTTTCTGTGAAATACGAGTCTGTGGAACTGGAAACTCCATTTACACTGAAGAAGAAAAACACTGCAACATCAGAATATCATCCTTTACTCAGCAGAGCTTTCCTGCTTAATGGGAAATTCCAGCAGGATGGGCAAGCTGTAAAAGCTCAGGATACTATTTTTGAGAGAGAAGCCAGAGCTGGTGCTAAATCCTGGAATATGCCCATTATCTGTAGCACTGAAAGTGCTTGAAGTTTTATTTATTGATTTTTTTTTCAGTTTGAAAGTGCCATAGATTCATATCTCACAGTATCAGCACAGATTAAGATCCATTGTGTAATTACAACCGTGCTCATGTACTTTCATTCTTGGGTGTTATGGTTACCACTGCCAGGAAAAGCAGGCTGCTGGAGAGGATGGAGCTGGTGTTCAGGCATCACTGTACACTAAAGGAGAACTTGTTCAACTCTTCTGGCAATAACTGTAAGTGCAGTGGAAACAACACAAGAAAAACAAGCCATGAACCCCTCACCAAATGACAATTATCTTGTGGTTCAGGTTGCAAATTCAGGGTTCTGCTCCTGCAAGCTCAGAAATCCTTGAGATGGAATGAAAACAACTGCAGAGAATGCCAGAGATCACATTTTTCCAATTCCCTGGAGTCCTTCTGGGTGACTGAAAGTCTATCTTATTTAAGAATCAGAACTTAACTCCATAAATTGCCCAGCAGAGCAAATCCAAGGCCCCACCCATCTGTGCTCACTAAGGATCTCCCTGCATTAACCACTGTCTCATCACCCAGAAAAGAATCTCAGGGTAACAAGGAGAGTCACTCAGGGATGATAAATGAACAATATCCAAAGGATCCTACATTGTAAGGGACCTCCAGCCCAAAATCCTGGTGACTGCTCCCAAACTGGAGAAACCCCAAAGCTTGTGGTATGCAGAGAAAAAAGAGGAAAAATAAGTTCTGTGAGCCATGTAAAAGACTGAGGGTGACTCAAAGGAGACAAACCCATTGTCCACATTACAAATTATATTTACCCAAGCTGCAGGATTAGAAATATGTCAGCAAGAGGGTGTGGGTGTAACCAGGATGGAACCTGGTCAGACTGGCATGAGCTTATTCAATATAAGGCATATTTGAATCTGCAGGTAAAGGTAAGATGTGAAAATACAATTTCTGCTGATGAAAGCCACATATGTTGTTGGCAGGAATATTTACTAAAATTGGATAAAAATAGACTGATTCAGAGGAAAGGCTTAATTTTTCCCCCTCTACACTTCTTTCAAAAGAGACATCAGATGTTCTGCCCCATCTCTGAAATCTCCTCATGGTTATAAATGGATGCAGAATGAGGAAGAAGAAACGCAGCAGAAGCCTTTTTTTTCCCCCCTGGAAAAACACTGACCACATATGATTTCCAGACTTTCTCTGACAACAGTTACAAGTCTTTCTGACTCTGGAGCATCCAGTCAGAAACTCATCTTGAGGGAATTGCTGTGCTTTAAAAATTCACCTACCTGAGCCCTGGCTGTGGCTTTTATTTCTCTGTAAACACACACACATTACTTCTCCAACCAAATCCCTGTAAAAACACTTGCCCGCCTCTGCTACAAGACAGAAGATATTTCCATTAAAGTAAGCAAACTCATCTCTGGTGCACCTAAGGCCTGCAGAGTTCCTAAGTTTCAGTTCACATTTCAGGTTAATCTTTTCCTTTCCTAAAGAACAGAACATCCTTTTTCCTGATCTCCCCGAGGGCTCAGTATTTGCAACATCAAACAGAACACACAAACCATCGCGCCCCCTCCAAAAGCCCATTATCCTGTCAACTGCCTGCCTAACTGCAGCCAGGGGAGAAAGCTTATATACTGACTCCAGAGCTCTTTTACTGCTGGAAAGTGTCCATGATTTCTTCAAGCTACTGCTGCATTTCATTTCTCTAAAGAACTCATAATAAGATGGGCAGAGTTCCAGGAAAGAAAAAAGAAACCCGAGCAAGCCTCGGCGCTCCCAGCCCCGGCCAAGGCCAAAGCCACAGGGCTGTCCTGCAACCCTGCCAGTGACCCCCCTCAATAAATCAGATACTCAAATGCAGACACATGAATCAGGCTGGGAAGGGAGAGCAGCACCAATGTCTGCAAGTGAAGATAATGGTGTATCTTGCAGTGGATTCATATCCAACCAAGAATGGAAAGATGTGGGAGATGGGGAGGAATGTCCTTATGGAGGGCACATCCAAACTGCACGAGTTCAAGAGAAATTACTGTCTGGTTATGAATTTTGCAAGGAGAGAGCAGGTTGTTATTCTGGGAGGAAGGCCCAAGCAATGGCTGTGACTGGGCTGGGATTTGGGTCTCAGCCTCCATGGCTCAATAAATGAATATTTGCAAGGCACAACGTGAGCCTCAGTGGGAAGCTGTTCCTGGAGAGTAACACACTATTACTCTACCTAGGAAATTTTTTAAAAGGCAATAAAAGAACATATATCAAAACCAAGGGTATCTGTACAGCTCTACTGCATTGGGAACAAATGTTTTGATGCTGACAGATTTTACCAGCTATTTATATGTTTTCTTTCATTGTGTATGAAGAGTTCATATCTGCTGTGGCAGATTACTGACTGGCCCCAAGCCTGGGTTAACAGGAGAGGGTCTCATTTTTGCTGGAGGAGCTCATCTTCAGGGACACAATCCCAGCAAGGCACAGAATCCCTCCCTGCTCATGGCCCAGCCCAAGTGCCCCTCTCCTGCCATGGAGCGTGGTGGCTTCTGTCTGAGCAAACCATCCCAGGGACTGCCACAGAGCTCACTGCAGCTCTCACCCAGGGCTGGCTGGACACTGCAGCACTAAACAGAACTCCCAGCCAGCCAGCACCACCCACAGCTCTCATCCCTGATTTCTCAGTGAACTCCCGGTAAACCACAGCTGACAGGGGCCACAGGTCTGGCAGGTGATATTTCCAGCTGGACTGCTCTGAAGTCAGGGGGTTATGTCAAGCTGCAGCATCCAAGTGATGGTAAATGGAGCCCTGGACCGTGAGGAAATGGCTGGAGATTGGTTACAGCCAGGAGAAATTGATCTGTCTGAAAAAACAGCCCAGGAATCACAGGATTAATGTTCAAATTCCAGCTGTGTTGCATTGTTCCCTTTCCTCCAGCTCTCCAACAACAAAGACATGCCTCCTCCTCTGGAGACCAGAAAAGTTTTATTAAAAATCTTCATACAACTGTTGCAGCGGAGGCCCTGTTAAAAGCATCATCGGAGAAAAATGCAGGATTCATAAAGAAACCATCCTACAATTTCCTTTCGATCTGGCATTGATTTCAAAGGGGCTACCTGAGCCAAGTGGCTTTGGCCAGCTCCCCTCTGTGCCCGGGGCAGGGTGAGGCTGAGCCTGCCTGGATGTGGGCACGCACTGAGAGCCAGGGGGGGAGCGTGGAGGGCAAAAATAAAATGGGAACACTTCCAAAGCTGCAGCTGTGCTGGCCCATTAAAAAGCTGAAACTCGTTCTACTGTTCGACCTCATACTTATCACCACATAACTATTCATCAAAGAAATTTCGGTGCAATTAATTAAATTATTCCCCTGCCTGTGCCACAGAGTCGTTATTCCAGGATCAGCTTTCCCTCGCACTCTCTCAGCTCGTGTCTCGATGCCAAGTGACATCTCCAGGGCTGTCCAGCCCCAATAAAGCTCTGCTCCTCACCACTCACACAGCCCATCATTTCTCTCTTTTATTGCCATTTATTTTCCACTAGGATTTTGCTGCCAGTATATTGGCAGGACTTCCAGTATATGGATGTAATGAAATCCACCACAGACACTTAACACCAGGTCAGGCTTCAGCTGGGCTCATGTGAAGCTGTAATATGATAAACAAATGCTTCCAGGAGGAGGATTTTATCTGCTCCAAAACAGAGCAAGGACTCCTCTGGTACCCAGACATGAACTAGGAGGGAGTCATTTCAAAATCCATATGATAATTAGCTTTATAGCCAAAATGTGCTCAACATGAGAAACCTGAGTTACAGCACAGATCAACTTCTTTATAAAACCCCTCAGTACCACAGTTTGCATATTCCACCCTTTTGGTGTGTGCTTTGTTTGTTTTGGTTTGTTTTTAACAGCACTGTTAGTATAGCTCCAGTGGCTCAGCACACCAAAGTGTGGGGGATTTGGTGGGCCCTTAGCTGACCTACCACAATTCCTAAATGTAAATTCCCTGATGTCAAGCCCTCCTCAGCTCTTCTGGAAATTTTGCAGGACCTGATGGCTCTGAGTATGGTCTGTCTGTGCCCACTGCCACAACAGCTGATATGATGGCACCAGAGCATGATATCTGCATCCCAATCAGTCCAGTCAGGACTGCTGCCACTGGGATTAGGCTCTAAAAATGTGAATTACACAAGACACCAACAGTCATGTCCCAGGCACCTCTAAGGGCCCTTGTGGCTGGAGTTGAGAGATGAAAGAAGCACAAAAGGAAAATAAAGTGTTACTTTAAGGAGAAGTAAAAACAAATTCAAGCCTTAGAACAGTTTCTATCTGGGCACAGTAAGTCTTGCACTACCTGCAAGGCTGTAAATCAATAACAAAGACATTCTATCAGAGAGGCTTTATTTCCAACACGACTTAATGGACATAAATCTCCTCCAGGCAATGCATGTAAAACATCAGACTGTGTGATCAAAGGCGTGGGGGTTTTACCCTGGGTTGGTTTTGTGACTAAAATAATCTTTTCCCAGAAGAAATGGAATTTTGCTGTTTTTCCAGGGAGACAGAGAAGTTTGGTTCTGCACCAGCAAGTGCCCTGATGCCCTGCTGGCTTTCCAGCTAAGGCATCAGTTAGAGGCATTTGCAGCATCTGTGTAAAGGGAGCAGAACCCAAGTGTTGCTGAATTAATAGAGGAACTGGTAAAGAGGGCAGAACTTTGCCTGAGTAGTGCCTATCTTGAAATCTGTTTGCAAAGTTTGTTTTTTATGAAAATGCTGAAATGGAGATGTTTCCCTGCTTGCCTCGAATGAAGGCAAATAAAACCTGACTCAAACCAGGCCTGAACCAACCTTGGGCATCCTCCAGCTCCAGTGGGGTTTTGATCCCTCCCAGTGCCAGGTCTGCCCGAGGTCATTGATGCAGACCTACAGATGAACCAGGGCTCTGCAGGGCTCACCACAGGCTCTGACCACTCTGGGTGGGGAGAAGGGCACCAAAGGCTCTGCCAGGCACATCAGCTCTTCAGCAACCAAAAGGAACTGCAGCACCTGGATTACCCCAGGGATGTGAACCTGCAGCACCTGGATTATCTCAGGGATGTGAACCTGCAGCACCTGGATTACCCCAGGGATGTGAACCTGCAGCACCTGCACTGTCCCAGGGATATGAACCTGCAGCACCTGGATTACCCCAGGGATATGAACCTGCAGAATCTGCATTATCTCAGGGATGTGAATTTGTAGCACCTGCATTATCCCAGGGACGTGAACCTGCAGAATCTGCATTATCTCAGGGATGTGAACCTGCAGCACCTGCACTGTCCCAGGGATATGAACCTGCAGCACCTGCATTATCTCAGGGATGTGAATTTGCAGCACCTGCATTGTCTCAGGGATGTGAATTTGCAGCACCTGCATTGTCCCAGGGATGTGAACCATCTCCAGACCTCTGACATGACAGGTTTTGCACTTTAACACAAACTCTGGTCTCACAGGCTATACAGAGAGCAGATGTCCATCCCTGGGCTCTGCCCAGTGGGAAAAGCCCATAATATGTTTGGTTGACTTTCCTATAAGTTGCTAGTGTCAATAAAATTAATGTGACATTTACAACTATTTTGAGGGTAAAATGAAGTTGCTTAAATTATTCTGCAGAAGCAGCATGAGACAGAATTATTCAGTTGACAAAATCTAATTAGGTGTAAATTATTTCAGGTTATATGAATTATAAAACCTTTCAGAGAGAACTCCAACTCAAGGCTCAATGTGATACAGTGAATTAGCATGCCAGGCATCTGTTTGCCAGAGTTGGGTTTCAGTTGGGGACAAAGTCACACAGGTAATTAACTTTTTCTTTCCACCAGCCACCATGCCCAGGCAGGCAGAGGAAGCCATGTCCCATACAACAGACATTTTATTACAGCTGGAAGGCTTTTTCCACACAGAAGATTGGAAGAATTTGAGAGCTGGTCAGTAGATGCAAAAAGCAGCTCTTAGTCTTAACCCTGAGACAGAGCTGAAGCTCCTGAGGCCTGGGGACAGCAAGCAGGGAACATGTTGGCAGCAGGTTCTCCTTGCAGCCTGGTGCCCAGCTCCAGCCTTCAAACAGAAAATCCCTCAGTAGTCACACTGAGAAATGCTCCAGCATGTGGTTAAGTTTAATAACCACGACCCCTTTAGCAAGGGTACTTTGATGCTCTGCAGGATCAGCATGTCCAGAAACCTGCCTAATTACCACAGTGTTTATTTCTCCTGCTAAGTTTAATTTCTGCTGTTTAGATGCAGAAATGCCATCATTACCTTCCACAAAGCCAAGCAGGGCATCTTTGAACCCAACTATTGGTGATTTTAATGGCTGAAAAGCAGAATGCTGAGAAGCTCTGAGGAGGACAGGGTGTGGAGAAGGAATGATGAGCAGCTGTGTAATTAAATGTTTTGGGTGGGAGAAGACAAGTGCTTTGTGAGCTGAGCATCAGCTTTGCTCACTTGCTGTCAGCCTGCTGCAGAGGGAGGCTCTGGGCTCTGTGGGAAGGAAGCACATCCAGTTCCCACAGGAGCTTTAGGAACACAACTGGGATTTGACATGATGGTGATTTTCCATTTAAATGCACCACGATTCAACATGCATTGCCAGATCTCATATGGGACTCAAGCTACCTTCTCACACTGCTTTCCAACTCCTTGAACAAGCCATTGCAAGGGAACACAAGTTATTTACTATTGCTCACACTCCCTCTGCAAGGATCAGAGAAAATTACTGGAAGCAAAGCAGAACATTTGGTCACAAAGCCTTGAGAAGCATGCAAAAACCCCACAGTCCTGATTTTCTCTTTCTCTTTAAAAAGTTCAGCTGTGCTGCTAAGCCCCAGCTGGGGCCTTTCTCAATGGATAGACACTGCAGCTTAGTTTAAAATGATATGCAATGCTATCAGCTGCTCTCTTGTTCCATTTCTACACAGAATGCATTTCTCACACACTATTGACCACAATCCCTTGAAAAGACTGGTGAGGATTACATATTTTAGATGCCTTTTCTCCTACCTCAAACAATAGACAGTAGCAAGTGAATTGGGAAAAAACCCACAATTAAAAACAAGCAAAAAAGACACAGAGAAAACACGTGTACATCAAACATTTAACAATTATTTGCTCTGAATCTTCATTTGCTTTAGAGATTTAATAAATAAAGCTTGATTTCCTGTTACCTCACACTACCTGGAGCCAGAGGAGCACACACTGCCATTCCAGGCAAGAGCTGGGTCTGAGGTGTGGGATGAACCTCCCCTCAGGAAACCCAGCTGGCTTTCCTGCATTCTCTGAGGTCCCCACATTGCCAATCTTCTAACTGAACTCTTAACTACAAAGAGGTTGGAAATACCAAGAATGGCCTCAGATGCATCTGAACACTTGGGCAGTGTCAGTACCTCTGGTGCAGATAAACTGCACATTCAAGAAGAGATGAGAATGGAGAGAATCTTGCATTTACAAGGGGCACACAAAGTCACCCAGTCCAACTGCTGTGGGTATCCCCTCTTCCTTCCCCCAGTACTTATATGTATGTATGTGTATATATATACACATTTAATAGTCAGTCCTCATCCCACACCAAGATAAAGTCAAAGCAAGATAAATCCAGCACTCTTTGCTTCTATCTTTGTAACAAGAGCTGGTGGCAGTGCAGAGATCTGAGGATAAACACAAATCTGCTATGGTTCACTAACCCTCACTCCACGGCGAGTGATAACTGTATTCTTAAGTGCTGCAGGTATCAGGCTCAGCTCTGGGCCCTGTATTTCTGTCCTGTGTGTAAGAACATGCTGCAATTTACTCTAAAACTGAGGGACCAGACAGCTTCTCCAGGAGCTCCCATGCCCCTGCCAGGACTGGAGATGGCAATGGAAGAGGTGAATGCCAACCCAATCTCCCTGCCTCAAGCAGCACAAGGACAGCAGGGCAAAAAGTAAAGGAAATTCAACCCAAAACAAAGCCCAGAGCAGGAAAGGGCATTTGTAAGCACAAAGTGATGCCCTCCCTTTTGTCAGCACTCACTCCCAGCTCTGGAGGAGCTCAGGCTGAGGCGCTGTCCCCGGGGTGGCAGCCAAGGCCACTCACCCACGATTACAGGCTGACAAGCTTTGTCAATGCAATCTGCTGAACGCCGTGAGTGACAAGAGATCAATATTCCCCACTCTCATGGGTCATCACAGGTGACAGAGGTCTAAGTAATAAAACAGCCCTGTCTGCCTCCTCTAACTTAAATGCTTCCCCAGCCACAATATTTCTTTTTTGTCTGAGCGCCTCCAGCTAAATTCCTGGCGGATCGAAGCATCGGATGGGCTGTGGGTTCTGAGGAATTGCAGCGTGCCAGGATTGATGCTGGCCCAGGAAGGCTCAGCAGGCTGGAGACACAGGCTCAAATAAATCACACACCACCAGCTCAGTGCTGTAATCTGCCAGCACCAGGCCCTGTGGCAGCCTGGGGACACGACGAGGGTGTGGGGACCAAGTGTGGCATGGAGCCCCTGCCAGCCCCAATCAGCCTCCTGAAATATTCACAATAAAACCTCTCCTTCCCCTAATCTGTGAGCTGTCCTAGAAATCACTGGGAGGAAGTACATAAACTGGCATTCTGGTGTTGGCAGAAGACAAAGGTGCTGTGCTGCAAATCCTAGGGAAGTGCTGATGGGATTCAAGCTCATGGGGCTCCTGAGGCAGTGGGAAACACTGACCAGTGGGAAACACTGACCAGTGGGTCTCTAGAGCATGAAAAAACCCTCCTCCCTTCTGAACACTGCAAATGAGTGTGGAGGTTTTAAGGGAATCCCCTGCTCCATTTCCAGTCACCCACCCCTGCCCTGGTGGGACCAGCAGTGATGGAATTGTTCTGTGCAGCTGTGCCACAGCCAACAGCCACAGAGAATCCCCTGATTTTCTAAACCCACACACTACCTCACCCTCAAATAACTTGTTTTACAGCTGTGTGCCAAGGAAGAGCTCATGTTTAAAAAAAAAAAAAAGCAGTGATTTACAGCTCAGAACCCAAATTTAAGGCAGATGAGGAAAACCCTCACGGTTTAGCCCTTAGGAAAATCCTGCCCCAATTCCTGCTGTCAATAATGATTATGGACACAAGCCATTGATGTCCATCTGGGATCTGAATGTTGTCCAGTTTTTTCAGATGTTTAGAACCAGCTTTCATTGGGAATAATCTCTTTAACCAAACAGCTTTGCAAACACCACGTTTCACTACATTCCTGGGAGACAGGCAAGTGATACACACCAATTTATAGGGAATAAACGGAGACACAGAGCAGAGCCAGAGGCACAACTGGACACAAAACCCCACGGGAATGTAATTTCACACTTTCAACTATGGACAACAAATATGTCCTGGAAGAGAGTCTCTTCTAGGGGAGGACTGTCAGTTGTGAAATTCTGTTTAAACAGGTGGCAGGACGATGCTGTGTTGTTTGGAAATAATTGGGGCACTGTTTACACACCACTCTCATGATCTAAAACAGGATAAAAACACACTATAATGCTCAAAATCTGTATTTTTACACAAGTTCATTCTTTTTCACTACAGAAGCAAACCAAAAAGCTAATTCTGCCTAAAACATGCATTTATTCTGCCAGTTATTTATATTAATTACAGAACTTTCCTAATTCAAAATAAGCAATCCAGTTCACCTACACCAGCGTGGTTTCCCCAGGTAAATGTCTGAGAACTGAAATAATGTATCAGCAGTATTTTTTATCTGTGCATGGGACATTTCACCTGGAATGGCCTGAAACAGAAAAAAATAACCCAGCACATGGGATTATGTCAAAAACCTTTAAAGGCTATCAATGAAATCATCTTCTGTCCAAGGGAAGCTGTGTTCTTTTTATGGCCAAGGAGAATAAATGGAGATGAGAACTCTGTAGCAACATCTTCTGGAATACACAAAAGCAGATGAGGAAGCACATTTCCTAAAGAGAGACTGCCCTGACTCTTGGGATAAAATTAGATGTCTCATAAAGAAAAGGTCAATGTTCTAATGCAGGATTTGGTTCTTTAACACACTTGACTAGTGGCCAACTCAACCAGCTGGACAAGCACTGGGGAAGAGCATGTGGGAAGGATCTATTTCAGACCAAAGTAATCTTTTTAGTCTCTAAATTCAGCTGATTTTCTGAATGATTAGCCTGGCTGTTCCCACATCCCTGCTGAGGCAAGGCTGCAGGACAGGAGCTGTGTCAGGGTGTGACAGCAGATGAACACAGCCAGCCTGGGCACAGCGTGGTGGCACTGGGGGCCATGGAGGGGAGGGCACACCAGAACAGAGCAAAGCCAGCCCAGCTCTGCCTGGGGCACAGGCAGCTGGGGGGACCCTGCCACACTTCAGGGCACAACTGCCCTCCTGCTGCTCCTGAAATGCCCATTTGACACTGCACTGTAGAGCTCTGCTAAGCCACACATTCCTCCTCACTCTGGAGTTTAGGTGCAGATACAACACACAAAAATTGGGTGAGACAGAAATAAAAACCTTGAAGCTTTATTTTTTCTCTCCACAACTTTACTGCTATTTTCTCCCAGTCAGCCATCCAGCTTTTTTTTTCCCCTTTGGCCTCAGAGGCTTTTGACTTTCTCTAGATATGACTCCAGAGTCATTTAAAAATAGACAATGAAAGCAGGATGGCTACAACGATCTGATAGCATCACATACAGCTCTTAACCTAATTTATTACTGATGATGTAGTCATTAATGTACTCTGAACATGCACTATACACTCCTCTTTAATGAAAAAGTAGCTGGGGAAGCTCATCCAAGTTGCTTCAGAAAGTTGAGTCCCTAGAGGCTTACATGTCATCTACCCTTAGATTTATCCAAGGCTGAAGGAGATATTTTAAAACATATCTTCTTGTTATTCTTTTAAAAGCTAGTTCCCTTGATGCTGAGCCTTGAAAGTTTAGCAGCTCTTATTACCAGGAGTGAACTAAACTAAAGCAATTGGTGTAATGGTTGTTACACTGTGGGTACAACTCGCTTGCCATGTTCTCTTCTCATCCCCTTTCATCTCCAAGTGTTTATCTGAGCAGGAAAAGTTACTGCAATTTTTCTTCTCATCAGCAAGGAGAAAAAAAAAACCTGGCAAAACTAGACTGGGGAAAGCACAGGAAAAGGAACTATGGAAATAAAAGTCTTTGGGATAAATTCATAGAGTACTCTGGGAAGATAAGAGGAGCTGCAGAGACAGAAAGGCAGCACAGCCCTGTCCAGAGCTCCAGCAAGGATGGTCTGTAATTGGCTAACACTGACTAACAATGGAAAGGAACTTTTTAAAAGCCATCAAGCTTCTTAAAAGCTTCTCTCCTCATGACCCCACTGATCTGCTGAAGGCCCTGGCTCCAGAAGCTCCCAGCACAGCCCAGGTCTGCAGCCATGGCCCTGGGATGATCCCATCCTTCAGAAATCCCACAGCAAGCTCAGGGCTCAGGGAATCATGAGCTGCAGTGCAACAGAAACAACTACTAGGGAAACACAAGGCTTCCTGGGGAATGAGTAGAAAAAAAAAATTAAAAACTCAACAAACCCAAAAATGTGACAGAAATATAAATCCTCTGTCCCAGAACCAAGGGTAGATCATGTCTCATGCAGTGAGTGAGAAGGCAAATTATTCTTTTGGAGAAGAATCAACCACAAGGAAAAACAAATGAACAACAGAGGAAATTAAGAGGTACCAGAGCCTGGAAAGTGCTCAGTGGGAAGTGCTGTGTCCATGTATCAGGCCTATAAATCATCCCTCTAACATGCTAACACCTGTAGAGGAACCACAGCTTTTCCTGCAAAGGAAAGAGCAACTGAGATTATCTGGATATGATGTTCCCTTTTGCATGCCAATTATGGAGCTAAAAGGCCAGCAGAAATATTTAAGATGAAGGAAGTCAACACCTCTTCATTCCTGTCTGGTGAGCAGCTCTTCATACTTTTCATGCTTTATCAAATCTGGATCATGTCTGCCCAGGAAGGTTAAGTGCAGTCTAAGGTTTCCAGGTTAACTGCAGTGTAACTTTGTCAGCATTTCCACTCCTGTCTCTTTCTAAAGGATTTAAATACTCAAATCTAAATGTGTAACTCAAAGCCAGTTTCAACCTGCAGGATCCTAGGCTGGGGGCAACTTTTTTCCTTCTGTGGACACACAGCAAATTCTTACTATTCATTTATTTTAGCAGTTCTTTTCTTTCTTCCAAGGTGAAATATTGTGGGAAATCCAGGACTCCTGAACGACTGACCAATATGATCAAGCAGAAGCTGTTTATTACACAGACTTTTATAGATTCTACAAACTACCAAGTACACACTTCTTGACTGGTACCTTTGTCTTGTTCCTTTGTTTTCTATTTCCATTTCTCAGTGTCTGTGATTGGTTACAGCCTAGGTGTTTCACAGTCTTCTGTTATCTAGTTCTTGAGTCTTGGTATTTGGTTTCTCAGCCTCTTCTTTCTTAATTTAGCACAATTTATTTTAGTAGCCTTGATGAATTCCTGAGGCTTTGATAAACTTAGAAGCAGGCTGGCTGGTGCACACCATGCCTAACCCTTGCAAAGACAAAGATCAGGTTATTTTGAGGGTAGGGGCTCGGACATGATGCAGTCCAGGCAGACTCCACCCCTGCCTGCAGGCTTTGTCCTTTGTGAAAGCCTTTGCAGTGACTGCTCCGGGCTGGAGGAATCCTCTGTCCTGCTGGAATCCTCTCTGCTGACACCAGAAGGACCATTCCATGAGCTGTGGTAGCCTAAATGCCTTTCAGGCTGTGTTTACCTAAGATAGCATTATCTGAACGTGGGTATTTGTGATCCAATTCACCTGGAGCACCCTCCATCCTACAGGGAGAAGACAAGGACGTCCCATATGGTGGCAAGGTAGAAAATCTCCTCCAATGCAAAGCACCTCTGACCTCTGGGATAATAAATTCGTCTGCAAATGACTGGGCAAAGTCCTGGAGCCTGTGTGCAGGGAAGATAAACAGCCCTCTTTGTCCTCGGGGCCAGAAGTGGCCATTGTATGGAGCTGGCCCAAAGGATTAGTGCTGCCATGATTATTTGTGTTATATGAGCTATTTCAGGAGCTAATTGACCCCAGCACAAAAGCGGGGTGAGAAAGGCTTTTGTAGCTAATAGAATGAGCAATACAGAAAAGGGTAAGGTGCTTTGAGCAATTGGGCCACAGCACACAGACACTGAGTCAGTTTTAGCTGACAGCATCAAGCAGGGCAATCTAATCTCCCCAGTTAGCACTAAATCAGCCTGGTATAAATGAGCCTGTGACAGAACACGGAGAAACGGGACTTGCTAAAAGGATAACTGAGGATAACTGCCTTGTGAAGCATAAATATTGAAGATGTTCAGAACTCTTCACTGCTCCAGCTAAGCATGCCTGGCAAGAGCTGTGCAGGCAGAGCTGTTGGACACTCAGAGCTCTGCTTTTGGAGGACAAATGTCAGTATTACAGAAGGTATTCTGAAATTATAGATATATGTTCCCTCCTTCCTTCCCTCTCTTGAGTGCTTAATGGCAGGGGAAAGTATTGACACTGAGAAACTGATGGGACACTTCAAACATTAAATCATAAAGCAACAACAACAAAAATCAAAGCCATTTTCTCCAGGATGACAGGCATGAGGAGGAGGATGGGCTATGGCTGTAGTGTACAATTATCCTAAAATAAACTACCAGCCTCTAAATTCACTTGTGAAGAATCATGGAATCATTATGGTTGGAAAAGACCTCTAAGATACTTGTGAAGAATTATGTATTTAAGGGGGGAAAGTGAAGCTGAATTTAGAACTGAACATATTTTTTTTGGCATTTAGTCACAACTCAGCAAAGCCTGTTTTATCTCAAATTCAGAGCTAACCAGAATAAAGGATACAGTGAAAAAATTAAATCGCCCTGACCTTTCTAAAGCCACTAGAAAAGCTGCTGCAACAAAATGCATTACAAATTCTGCACTAAATAGGGTGCACAAGAGAACACAGCCTTGTAAATATGCAACAGAAGAGAAATAATCATATTCATCATTTATTTATTGAACCTACATGGACCCCCTCACTGCACTATCCGAGGCCACCACAGGCATAAAGGAATTAAACAGCACAAAATCCCAGCCAGGAAAAGCAGAATTTATAGGTGCTTCACAAATGGGGTAATGAGGCAGAGAAAAGAGAAGGTCTCTGTGGACAGACTGAGCCTAAAGCAGAGACAAAGTCAATCCAGTGTCCCCTGAGCCAACACACTTTAGTGCAGGATTATTATTCCCTTCATGTGTTTCATCAGTGCCCATGCCCAGCAGGAGCTCCCTGCCCAAACGTGTCCCAGCTTTTCCATGGAGCAAAAGGATTTCCAGACCTTTCTGCTGTCTTACAGCAACATCCTGAGGCTCAGCAGGAGAGGACGTGGCAGCCCCATGGCAGGGCCATGTCACTGTGCTGCCCAGTGTCCCCCTGCCCTCTGGCACCCCTTTGGCCCAGGACACCACCCCTGGTGTTCCAGAATGTTCCCCAGGGAGGAATGCTCACACCCAAGGTCTGCACCTACAGCTCAGGGCCAGCAAATGGATGCTTTGACTGGAGCCAAGAACCCCCACACCTCAGGGGCACAGGCACCTCTGAGCACAGCCTGTGAGTGTGGAATCTGATCTTCTTCTTGCCAGGGTTGAGATTAAATGTGCCAGATGGTATTTCTTACTCAGCAGTGTTTTCCTGGGGGTCAGTGCCTGTCAGCACAGAAAATCTCAAGTTCTCAATAACCAGGGATCCAACAGGTGAGTGCACAGGGCTGGGGAGCACTTGGAACACAACCTCACCTGTCCCACACCACCAGCTCTGTGTGCAGCCACAGCAACCAGCACTGACAACCCTGAGGCTGTGGGGCTTTGAAGTTACCTTGTAATTGATTTTAATCATCTTACACAGAACTGTCTTAGGCTGGGGCTGTGTTCTGTCCCCATGTGTCAGAGCTGGGGCAGTTCTCTGCTGTTCTTGGGGCAGTTTTTTCTTTCTCTCTCCCACAGCCAATCCTCCCTGCAGGAGATCTCTGCTGTCCATGGCCACTGAGTGTCCCTGCAGGGCTGATCCAATTCCCCCATCCCATGGGGAGATGCTGTGCCCAGGGCAGGAGCCAAGCATTCCTACCTGGATCCAAGCTGAGCCTGGCCCAGCACAGCAGCCTTTGCCCCCTGCACTGCCAGAGGAGCAGCTTTCTGCTGCCCTGCATGGCCAGAGGGAGCCCAGGCCCATCTGCAGCAGCCCTGGAGCTGCAGAGGAAAACTCCCCCCTTGTGCAGGATCCCTGCTGCAGCAGAACCACAGCTGGCACTGCAGGAGGGCTGAGCCCCCCTGGGATGGGGCTGGGACACCACCCTGGCACACAGGGGGCAGGGCATGGGCTGACTCTGGCAGTGGTTTGTTCTCTTTTTTGTACTATTGCATTTGTATTTTAAATTTTCCTAGAAAAGAACTGTTATTCCTATTCCCATATCTTTGCCTGAGAGCCCCTTAGTTTCAAATTTATCATGATTTGGAGGAGGGGGTTTACATTTTCCATTTCAGGGGAGGCTCCTGTCCTCCTCAGCAGACCCCTGGCTGCTCAAACCCGACAGGAGCCGTGGGCTCTGAGCCTGGGCTGTGTTCAGGAGCCCCCAGGTGGGTGGTGAGCACACCTGCCTTGGCACCCACAGCTCCACTGAGCTGAATGCCCTGCTCAGGGACAAAGCACAGATGCAAGGGTTAAAGTCACCCATTGCTCCTGGCCTCTGCAAACAATGCAAACCTACTTAGCTGAGGTAATGTTTTAAGCACACTTATTTCCATGAAGCAAATCCAGTGTGTAATTCCAGGATTAGTCCAGAAACTAAGAAGCTTTCAGTTTTAGCAAAGTTAGTTTCCATTTCAAAGTTTAGTTGGGCCTTAGAAGTTAATCAAAACACAGGATTTCACAGTTGCACATACACTTGTTATAAGCAGAGAAATCACCAAATTAAAATACAATTGTGATGCTGAGAGAGGATTCTTTAGCATTTCCTTTTATTCAAATAGATGAGGAGCAAAGAACAGGACAGGAGGAGTTAGTACAAACATGCAGGTACATCACTGACACTGCAATCCTTATGGGAGATGTTTTACAGGCCATGAGACTTGTAAAAATCTACCAAGATAAAAAAATATCTATTTTAATACTTCTGTAGGCATTAATACCTCTACAGACCTTAGACAATAATGAGAAAATCTAAGGAGGCTCCTCCAGAGCACCAACATGTGTATGAACCTCAACCTTCAGGAGGGAGGAGGGAAAGAACCAAAGCTGGATTTATCTTAAACTAGGTATAATCCAAGAAATACCACATCTGGTTAAAATAAAAATGCCTCAGGTTCAATGTTAAAGCTAGCACATTCATAAAAATTAAAGGTCTGCTATTTTTGTGTATCCTTCTATAATAACTTCAACTTTTAAAAGAACACAGCCATGAGCACATCTTCCATTCCCTTAAACTTTTCACAGTACTACTAGAAAGAAATGGGATACTCTGACTAAATTTAAAAAGAGTATTGATGTGTATCCAAAACAACTGAAGCACTACTTATAATCTCATTTTAAGCAAAGAAATAATTAATGTTCAAGTCCAAACACCCTCATGGACCAGGGGGGCTGTTGGGAGCAAGGTAGGACTGTCAGTGTTTGGGAGCACAGGCCCTGTGCTCATGAGGGGGCAGTTTATAAAGGGTTAATCAAGCAGACATAAAGGACAGTGTAGCAATACAAATATTACAGATGGGAACTTCACAAGGATGGGTGTAGTGCTTGTAGTTCTCTTTCTGAAGTGCTCACACACTTTAAACATCCCTCTAAAAACAGTGATACGGTAAACGTTGAATTGAGTGACGAGGGTAAAAAAATAACGGAAAAATTAAGCATCTATTCTTGAGTCACTTACTGATGTCCTACAGGCCATTTCTTCAGTGAATTCACATTTATTGGCCTACAACTCCCCAAAGAGCAGATCTGGCAGGGGAAGGAGCCAACTGCTACTGCTCTGCTCTCACCAGGGAGCTCAGGGTGCTCCACCACAGCAAATAACGCTCCTGTGCTTGCGAGCTTTCCTGCAAGCTGCAAAGGACCCGGCTCATTTCAGCTGCAGGCAGTGTAAGAATTTTGGGGAAGGCCTTTCTCCTCTGTGCTGAGGCTGCAGGCTGCTCTCCACTCCACACTGCATTTTTCTCTGCACGAAGGTTCTGCTTTCTGAGGAGCTCAAGCCCTTAATGGCAGGTTACACGAGGTTCCTAACGATTTTCCATCCTCCTCCCAGCTGCCTCGATTCCATGGGATAAAGCTGCCTTGGCCCTAAGCAGGGCTGGTTCAGGCTCCCTTTAATTGTGCCCTGTCCAACACTGAGCTCTGCTGTGTTCCCAACTGCTCCCTGTGTGCCTGGAAATCAAAGGTACAAATGCACACTGCACGGAATGGCTTACATTAGTGCCATTAATTCCTGCTCTCAGCATAATCCTTCATCTGGGAGTTATTCCAAAACATAGGAGTTAATGACACTAATATAAACCATCCCAATGTAGCATGTGTTTCTTTAGCTTTTATTCCCATGACTAAATGTCTTTTTAATGCACTTTTATTTACCGTGATGGAAATAGTTTTTCCTGCTTTACTCCATCCCAAGTCTGGCTCTGTCACATTAACCCTTTTCTGGGCAAGGCTCTGTAGATGTATTTCCCATTATGACTCCCAAATTAAAACCTTCTGCTGGCATTCCAGCAGAGCATTTCCACCAGCTGGGAGTGCTGATGGCAGCCCTGCACAGAGGGATGGTGATGGCCCTGCAGGCTCTGCAGTCTCCTGGAACACGGTGCCCAGGGCTGGCACGCCTGGCACGGGGTACAGAAATGCTTTGGGATGAAGGAACAGAGCTGCAGAGAGGCTCTGCCCTCCTGGTGCACAACAGCCCTGGCTCTGCTCCCTGCTGACACCTCTACCCAGCCAGGGAAGCAGGGAGTGAAGTGCCTCTGGATTTTCTCAGAGGTGTGAAATACAGGCAGAGGGGGGAAGTGGATTTAGAGGTATGGAGACAAATACTGCTGCTCCCCAAAGACAGTGTGCAGAAATTCCTGCTGAACAAATGGTCTTTCTCTGGAGGAAGTGGATGAGGAAGGAAAAAGCACATAAAAGAAGTAATGAAAAGAAAGCAGAGTACATTATTTCGTCTCCGTTCTGCTTTCCCTTCACTCCACAGTCACCTCCCAAAGCAGAGCCCATCCTGTTCTTGGCCTTCTAAGCTGGAGTAACTTTAATGTTCACAACATTTTCCTTTTCTTTTTTTCCTTTTTTTTTTCAAATTTATAACTTTTAGAATTAGGGCTTTCTAATCCCTTTGTATTCTCTTATGTCCTCCTTCACTGCTGCTGAGCACAGGGCAGGGGAGGAAGAGCAGGTAGGAGAGGAAGGACTGAAAAAAGGCTGAGAACTAAAACAAAAGCAATTTTCCTCTGAACAGTACATTAACAAACAAAGCATAAACACTCTGAAATGTTCAGTTCTGCCTTCCAGTTTACCTAATGCTGCTCAGTACGTAATCTCCTTTTTAAAGCCTTTAAAAGGAAATATAGAGAGCCATCCTTAAACCATCCTCAGGGATTTTCTAGAATGATTCCACGAAGGAAATACCTTCCTGCAGTGACACTGCACTGCATTAGCCCAGCAATTCAGCAGACAGCACTTCTCCAGAGTTACACAGTGTATAAATACAGGGCATATGAGCAGCATAAACATGGGACACTTGCCAAAACATAATTCTGTTTCGAAAATCTGAGACTGTATCTGAGATGTTCAAAGAGTCATAAATAATGCCGGGGGACCAGCTGCCCCCAGAAGTCAACAGGCTCAGGCCTAATAGATGGATTTCAATAAATTCAGGCTAAATCCTTACCACAGAAGATGTCTATTGATACCTTCTGCTAAGACTTCAAAAAGCACAAAAGTGTTTTGAGGCTCTGACTTTTTATTATCGAAGAGATCCATTTCAAAAAATTTCTCTATTAAGTAAATTCCTCCATCTGATTAGTTTCTTACAGTACAGATCATTTACCCTTGGGTTTAGATTTGAAGCGTGAGAGGTTGAGCCTGAGATTTTTGTGGGGAACGGGGAGATTAAGGATAAGTAAGTTTTTAATTTAAATAGAAAATGTTTTGAGTATTAACTGGTTGATCTGAAGGTTCAACGATGAGCGCTGTAGGCAAAGTCTTGTTCTTTGGCACAGACACCCCTGAGGGGAGGGGGAACTCAGAGGGAGGGCAGGAATGCAAACCTCTAAACATCACAGATCTGTCACCACAACCACCAGAAAATCAGTTAGCATCAGTATGATTTTAATTTTGGCAGCGAGATAATAAAGCCACAGTGAGGGTGAGCACAGTGAATTCTGACAGAAAATGAGAGGAACAAAGAAAAAGATGTGAAAGTAAATCTAGTTATTCTAGAAAAGCAATCTTGGCTACAGAAGTTAATGATAAAAACATGCATTTCTACTCAAGTGGTTTTCTCTTACCCATTAGAAGTTAAAATGGAACCAGCTCAAAAGAAACAGCCCTTGTTAAGAACATGCCATCATGAACATTCACAGGCATTTAGCTTCAGTAAAGCTCCCCTGGTCTGGAGAGGGCTCTGTCCCTCATCCAAGGCAAGCCTGGCACAAGGGGAGGTGGTGATTCCTCACCCACAGGGCCTGGCCTTTGCTGGCAGCTCTTTGTGCCAGGCAGAAGCAGCAGTGAAAAGAGATAAATATAATAAAAAGCAGGTTTGAATTATTCAGCCCAAGATATTAGCTCTCCTTCCAGCCCCTGTGCCACTGCAGCTCCAGCACTGCCAGAGCTGTGTGGGGCACTCAGCTGAGCTGCCCCTGCCTGCAGTGGGCAAAACCAAAACCAGCTGATAACCAGAGAGAGCTGATAACCAGAGAACCAGCACAGAAGACTGACTGCAAACATCCAGACTGTATTTTTAATGATTTTTTTGATGCCATGAAAGGAGGATGAAGGATTTAACACCACCATGAAGCTCAGTTTATTTAACCTTGGGCAGTGCAGCAATGCCTGAGATGCCAAAGCTCCAGGTGGGCAGCAGAGACATCTCCTTTTGGTGAGTGCAAAATGACTTTGTGACTCCTTCTGACCACCAGGCAAATTGTTCCAGCTCTCCTGCTGTTGCAATTTGAGGGTTTGCAGTGCTTCCTTTCCAAGAACCATTTGGGAGCAATATAAATGGTGACCTCCTTTGGAAGGAAGATGCAACCTGTAACAAAGGTCTCATCAGCCTCCAGTGGGGACACAGGCTCACGAGCCTCTGTGGGACACTGGAAATCTCTCCCTTCAAAATTAACAAAGAGCCTTGTGACACTGTGCAGTGAATTACCCTTCCTGGATTCTTGGGACCACAGTTCTGGACTTCTCAGAAAATAAAACTTTCAACAGAATAAATGAAAAGCCTCAATCCAAACTCACACAAGCACTTCTGGGTTTTCTTTTTGGGGCCAAACAAATTAGAACCAAGACTGTATTTGCCTGCTAAGGACCAGGAGTCACTGGAAAGAGCAAAGGAGCAAACTGGGAGCTTGGAATACCACGTGCATGGGTAACAAATATTCCTTTGGCTTCACCCACAGCTCAGTATTTTCCCTGGAGAGGGCAGTCCCAGCAGCACTGTACAGCTGTTACACTACCCAGGTGTTGTACCAGCTAAGTATGGATCCCTACAGCAACCAGAAAATGGAGATTTATGAGCCTGCTGCTACTTCAAATACCACATCCAGCCCTTGATCAAGCAGTACAGACTAAGGCTTGAAGAAATAGAAATCTTGGCTGTGTTGTCTTCCCAGGTACAGCTCCATCCAGGGAACTACTGCCTGCCCAGCTGTGTGTCTTTCAATCCCTCTCACTACCTGTCCCCTCTCCTCACATCTTCTCCAAGTGCCCCCTGAGCTGGCAGTGGAGTTGGGGACACCCCTGTGACACAGATGTGTGACACAGGATGGAAACCAGCCCTTCCCTGGGTTTGGTTTGGGCAGTTGTGTCTCTGTGGCAGCACTCACAATATTGTGTTTCCTTGCAGACACTCAGGGAGGCACAGCACCTGCTCCCAAAGCCCTTGGGATCAAAAGGCAGACAGGCACCCAGCTAAAAAAGGAAAACAAAAAGTTAGGAGGGAGAAACAAGGGTGGTAGGATGGAAAGTGGTCACTCTTCTCCTTTTGTCACTGATCTCCCTTTACAGACAAGACCAAAAGCAGCCAGTGAAAACTCTTACTATTCATTTTCCTTGGTACTGAGATCAAAAGAAACCAGTTGTGTTTCTTTCCTAGAAAGTCATTCCATAACCTTTACCAAAAAAAAAAAACAAGGAGATGGGATTGCTTTAGGCTTCCTGAGGATTTCCTACAGGAAGCACCCTGGAAAATGACTGAGATGACAACATGTGCTTTGCACAATGTAATGTCTCCATGGACATTGAGATTTTACACACCAAACTCATACTCTAAAAATAGACAGACTAAAAAACTACATAAAAAAAAAAAGAAAAAGAAATAGAACCAGAAATTCCCACAGTGTTTTCTCCAGCAAGCAGTAAGTGCACAGTCTATCTTTCTTAAGTGCAATACACTCCACTATCAATTTGTGCACTGGACCATTTTTCCTGAAAGTAATATCCCCAAACATAATACAGTGTTTATTTAGCTCTACAATTGCATTACCAGTGTTTCAGAGTTTAAAACAAAATGAAGACAAATCAAAAGACCTTGGTAAAAGAGGAAAAAAAAATGGATTACATCAGGTTCAGGAAAGCTACAGGAGACAGGCAGCACAAGGGACCAGGATTTGTATCCAAAGAGGCAGCACAGAGAAGGACTAAGCCAAAGGCTGACCAAGAAATGCAGGCAGCAGACTGAGGCTTCTATTACTGTGAGAACACATGGGTTTCTTGCTCTCCATATGGCAGCTCTGCTTTCCCAAAACTCTACCTGTTGGCAGATGAGAGACCCTGCTGTTTGCATCTGAGGCAGGAGGGCAGGGGAGCTGCATCCTCGGGCTCAGGAGCACAGGAATGGTTTGATGCAGAGCAGGGGAACACAACTCTTAAAGGTGTTGGCTTGATCAAAGCTTCCCTCACCAGAGATCTCCATTTTACACATGGGAAAAACTGAGACTCATAAAGCAAATTAGAATCAGGTTTAGAGTTTTGAGCAAAGCCTCCAGGACTTGTTTTATGGATAAAATCTGTAGCCATCCTGTGCTTTGGTTTGATTGTCTCAGGGCTGCAAATACCTTAGCCTGAATTTTCACCACTGGTTAGCAAAATTTACACTTCCTTTGAAAAGGGAGGTGAAATACAAAGAGCAATTCTTTTAAATGAAATATGAACAGCAGGGCTGACTGCTTTCTTACACCACCAAAACTGAGTCCACTCAGGAATGCTCCAGCAGAAACTTCCAATAATGCTAATAATAATCCAGAGATTCTGTGCACAAACTGTCTAGAGCCCAAAATAACCCAAAGGCATGCTGAAACTGTCAAGTTACAGCAAGTTTAATGTTTTTGCATTGCATGTCTTACAAGGCAATTTTACTTGTTAAATATGCTAAATTCCACTTTTAATTTATGTATGACCAAACATCCCTTATAAAGTTTTAAGAATGTCTCCTTCTAATTATGGTCCTATCTTCAGCTTATTTACAGAGTTTGCTTATAGGTCTGTACAGGTTTAAATCCATTATTATTGCAAGGATTATGTTTACCTGGAGGGCAGGTTTGCTTCTCCACAAAGCAAACCTCCATGTAATTAAAGAGCAGCTACTTCAGTCCTGCCTAATGTGACTGTACCAGGCATCAGATACAAGGAGTTAGTGAAAAACAGCATTTGGTGTAGGAAACTGCAGCCCTGCAGTGCAATCAGACTTATTAATGATGTTACCCCACAAGGTTGCCAGCCACAGTGATGCTCTCTGTCATCCCAGCCCCCTGGTCCTCATGTGACACACAAATCCAAATGACAGCTCTGTGACAACATGGAAAGCTGCTTTCTAGGCTTTGAGTCTGTGCTTCTGCTCATCATCAACAACAAATGTACTTGAAACAGAAACCATTTGCTAAGTGCCCCCACAGAACCCTGGCATGCCCTGAGCTGGAAGGGACCCTCAAGGATCCTGGAGTGCAACCCTGGCCCTGCACAGGACATCACCAAGAGTGCCACCCTGTGCTTGTGAGCACCACCCTGCAGCTCCTGGAGCTCTGGCAGCCTCGGGGCTGTGCCCATTCCCTGGGCAGTGCCAGCACCCTCTGGGGGAAGAACCTTTCCCTGATCTCCACCCTAAACCTCCCTGGCCCAGTCCCAGCCCTTCCCTGGCCCCATCCCTGGCCATGGGAGTGAGGAGCTCTGTCCCTGCCCTGTGCTGCCCCTGCTGAGGACCACAGTGAGGTCTGACCTCAGTCCCCTCCAGCTGAACATTGCAGTGCCCTCAGCTGCTCCTCACACAGTTTCCCTTCCAGACCCTTCCCATCCTCGTGGCCTCCTGTGGGTGCTCCCTGATGGTTCAATGTCCTTTTCACTCTGTGCTGCCCAACCTGCCCCAGCTCTGGAGCCGAGGCTGCCCCAGCCCAGAGCAGAGCAGGACAATCCCCTCATGGCCTGGCTGGCCCTGCAGGAGCCCCAGGACAGGGATGGCCCTGCTGGCCCAGGGCACTGCTGGCTCTGATCCTGCTGGCATCAACCTGGACCCCCAGGTCCCTTTCTGTTGTACCACTGTTGGCTGAATCTTTTCAAATAAATCATGATATCCTGCATCTCAGCTCAAAGCTGGCTAGCAAGGTGGAAAACTACAGAGAATCATGAGATGTTTTGGGTTGAAAGGGACCTTCAAGACCATCTACCTTCAACCCCCTGCTATAGGCAGGGACACCTTCCACTAGACCAGTTGTTCAAATCCCAGTCCCAAGAGATGTCCTCCTGTTGTCCCTCCCCCTGATCTGCTGAGATTTTCAAAGACCTCAGATGAAGTCCATTTTAATTGAGCAGAGCCACCAGTACTGCTGCACATCCCTGCTGCACCAGACTGTACATCTCTCATACCCTCTCAGCAGTGTCAGCTGAAAATGTATGGAGTGATGGCAATGACAGAGCAGGCTTGGCACGGGGTCCCAGCCCTCTGGAGCAGCACTGGTGGCCACCACAGCCCCGGCCAGCTGGCACAGGCTGCTCTGAGAGAGCCATCCCAAACAGCCAGGGGCTGGGGCAGCACGAAGGCAGCCACGGGAAAGGCTCACAAATGAGATCATGGTCTGTGCCCAGGCACTGCCTGCCAGGCAAACTGCCCACGGGCATGGGAACGGGGCAGGGAGAGCTGGAGATGGGCATGGAGAGCTGGAGATGGGCAGGGAGAACTGGAGATGGGCAGGGAGAACTGGAGATGGGCAGGCAGAGCTGGAGATGGGCAGGGAGAGCTGGAGATGGGCAGGGAGAACTGGAGATGGGCAGGGAGAGCTGGAGATGGACAGGGAGGGCTGGAGATGGGCAGGGAGAGCTGGAGATGGGCAGGGAGTGCTGGAGATGGGCAGGGAGGGCTGGAGATGGGCAGGGAGAGCTGGAAATGGGCAGGGAGCAAGGGAGTGGTGCAGGGAGAGCTGGAGATGGGCAGGGAGCAGCAGACCTGGGCAGGGAGAACCAGAGCCAGGCAGGAGCAGCAGAACAGGGCAGGGAGCACCAAAACCAGGCAGGAGCATCAGAACCTGGCAGGGAGCAGCAGACCTGGGCAGGGAGCAGCAGAGCCAGGCAGCTGTGGGCAGCCCAGCACAGCAGCAGGAGCAGCTCTCTGGCCACAGCCATGGTGCCAGTGATTTCTGTCCATGCTGACAGCACACAAGAGAGCACCAGAAGCCTTGCTCAGAGCATATCTAATCCAAATGGCTGTGTGGAAGTCTGGAAGCCTATCTGGCAGTTTTCTATCCAGACATTAGGCATGATGAGAGCGTGGTGGAAGGACAACGTGAGAGAAAACATGCCAGATTTTACAAGTGTGGACATGGCCTTAAATTTGTATTGGCCAGGAAAAAACAAACTGTCACCCTTCTAATAAGCCCTGCTCAAAGCAGATCCTTTTGGAAAATGAGCTGGCCAGACATTTATCTCAGCCAGGGCAGAGATGACTTTATTTTTGATGGAAGTTGGCAGGAAGGAAGCCAAGGAGGCTGAGCTGCTACGTGTTTGCAATGAGAGAAGCAATTGTGAATGTCCATCTCACACTCTGTTCCACAGTCCATCAGAGGGGAATGCTGCATCATTCATCTGCACATCAGGACACAGACATGCCTTCCCACACTACACCTCAAGGCCTATCGATCATCTTTTGCTGAAAATTGTTTCCCAGAGCCTGGAAGATCTCAGAACTTTGGAGCAATTAAAATTCACTCCATTTCCTTCACCTGTTCTGTTGTGTTGTCCAAAAAAGTCTGTGCAGTTTATTCAGTGTGGCTTACTTGCCTTAAACACGGAAAGAAGCTGTACAAACAAATCCTTCTAAGGAAATCTATGGACTTCAAAAGACTGGACTACACCAGCCTCTGGAAGAGAACAGTGATAGCTGCAAACTCTTACACATAGAAAGTAATTAAGACTGAGTAAATGAAAAATGCTCCAAGAGCTCAGTACACCCAGCAGCCAGACCTTCTTTTTGGCACGGATTCTCCCTTTTTTCGGTGTGCTGTGAGGAACTGAGGGACTGGAGGGGCTGCAGAGGAGGTGGGGGATGCTGGCAGCACGTTGGTGCAGATCAGGAACCCTCCATGGGAGAATTCAATGCTGGAGCTGCTGCCGAGGCCCACGGGCTGCCTGACCCACCTCCCTCCCCAGCACGTGCCCATCAATCTGCTCCCCCTCCGCCGTGGTTCTGGGGATTGACTGATTATATTTATCACACTTGTAGTTCACAGGGCAATGGTTTAAATTTCATTCAATACACTCCATCTGGGAGCGCTTTTAAAACACACCCACAAGCACATTTCTCCCTCTCACCCCGCACCCCCGCAGCGATCAGCCATCTGTACTCTGGAAACAAATCCTAAAAAATTATTCTAAATTAAAAACTCATTTTAAAAGAAAAGTAGTATTAAACTGTTTTATAAACATAATAAACCACAGTAAGCCTTGGTTGCAATAAATATCCAACTCTTGCCTACAGCTATTAGAATCCACAAGCGTATTTTTAAGTTTGCTAGCAAACAGTATATTTATTCTGACCATGATTTGTCTTCTGTGGTTTAATGCTCTCTCATGTTTCTTTCATATGTTTACAGAGGTGGGGGGAGAGAAGAGAGAGAGAAAGCAGGCTGTCCTGAAATCTGTTACAGACTCCTGCAAGCCCTGATGGCTCTTGAAGGACTGCCACTGCTGCACTGGGGCTGGCTCACAAAGACATGCACTGTCCCCCTGCCTCAGCTACTTTTGGTCACATGTGGTCAAATTGGTCACAGGAAAAAAAAAAAAAAAAAAAAAAAAGGAGAACAAGAGCAAGATTCAGGCCATAATGCAGAGAGGCAGCACAGTGGGAATTTGCTGCCTGTAGCAGAGGTGCCTATGCACAAAAATAAGGGCATTTGTGGGAGGATGAAAGAAGGTAAGAAAGAGGAGCAGAGGTAGACATGGTAAAGGAAATAACATTCAATAATAGGGTCATGTGTGGGGTGAGGTGGTTTAGCCATGTAGCCCTGAGATAACACCCACTGGTCTGTAACACAAAGAAATCAGGATGCTAATTATTTCTGTTGTATGGCAGAAAATATCATATTTCAACATCTCAAAGAACTCACAATCCAGTAGAGCTGTTGGTTCACCAGCACATGTTGGTAAGGAACAAGCTGATGTGAACTGGGCAGAGCGTGGGGCACAGGCTCAGCCCCACGGGCAGGCCTCAGAGCCCCAGGAGCCTCTGCAGCACCCAGGGATGAAGGGGTGCAGCCACCCCAGGCTGTGTGTGCTGGGGACATGGCTCCATCCTCCCCAGCCCAGGCTGTGTGTGCTGGGGACATGGCTCCATCCTCCCCCAGCCCAGGCTGTGTGTGCTGGGGACATGGCTCCATCCTCCCCCAGCCCAGGCTGTGTGTGCTGGGGACATGGCTCCATCCTCCCCCAGCCCAGGCTGTGTGTGCTGGGGACATGGCTCCATCCTCCCCCACCCAGGCTGTGTGTGCTGGGGACATGGCTCCATCCTCCCTCACCCCAGGCTATGTGTGCTGGGGACATGGCTCCATCCTCCCCCAGCCCAGGCTGTGTGTGCTGGGGACATGGCTCCATCCTCCCCCTCCCCAGGCTGTGTGTGCTGGGGACATGGCTCCATCCTCCCCCAGCCCAGGCTGTGTGTGCTGGGGACATGGCTCCATCCTCCCCCAGCCCAGGCTGTGTGTGCTGGGGACATGGCTCCATTCTCCCCCACCCTGATGGAGCCATTTCACTGCAGCCCTGGGGACTGATGTCAAAACACTCTGCATGTGGCCATGCAATGACTTCAGAAGAGAAGTACACTTGATTTTTATCAGATGTTTGAGGTTATGGTTTTATAAACTGATGGAACACGTGTCAGCAAAAGCCCCTAAGCAGTCCTGCTGCCTTCAGAAGTTACTGGCAGATGTATTCTCTCAGAGACCCTCTGTGGAAAACCTGTGCTCCACCTTGTGCTTTGCACCCCCTGAATTCACCAGATTTTTCTGGACTCAATTATTACCAATTGTCTTATGAGATGTGATCTGACCAAAACCAAGCATGTCCCCTCAAAGGTCTCCAAAGGGGAGGACACCTTCCATGCAAGAACTGCACCAAGGTTTCAGGGATTAGGTACTTCCAAAGTTTCTCCACGTGCATTTAAAAGAAAATCAATGCAATCAGGTTAACTACAAAGCTATTTCTTCCCATTTCAAGACTCTTGTAGCTCATGATGTGTGAGTAACTAACACAAGTTAGGTTTTAATGACTGGAATTTATACTGCTACCAAGTGTTACCCCAAAAAAGAGGAAAGGGAAAGTGATGGAAGGCAAAGAAGTCCTGAGCAAAGCTCCCACACTAAAGAATTTATAAGCAAGAACAACAAACATTCTCTCTGGGAATTACTCAAGACAACACAGCAAAGAATTATAGCACATAAACTAAGGTTACATAAACAGTCTAATAAAATCCTGAGACTGATTTATGGAGCAGAGACATCTTGTAGTGTACTTCCATGGACAGCAGCTTCTGCTCAGAACAGCAACCATGTTGTAATTAGTGAAAACCAACAGAGCGTCCTATCTAAGAGGAGACAATAATAAGAGCCAAACATATAAATAAATAAATAGCCCAAAACAACAAAATCAGTCAAACTCTTCTTCCTATAGGCAGATACAAAAAATAATGCCTGGGAAAATTTGATCTTCCCTGAAATAACCTCTGTAAACATGTGCAAACACAGATTTACCTAATTTTCAATGAAAAAAATTGGTTCCCTGGAAGTGGTGACCTCTAAAATTATACACAGGGCAGAAAGGATGTCCAAGGAGCCCCAGCTCAGTGAGTCACATGGGATGGAGCACATTTTCCCAGTCCCAGGGCTGGTACCTGCTTTCCATACAACATTTTTGTCATCATAGAATATTCTGAGCTGGAAGGAGCTCACAAGGATCATCAAGTCCAACTCTTCAGTTAGTGGCCCATACATGAATCAAACCTGGTGCCAAGGTCAGAGACAACATCATCTCAGTGTGCAAAGCCCAAGGAACACCAGCAGTCCCTCCCTGCCCAGCCTGCCCAGCCCTCTCTGCCACCATTCACTGTGCTCAGCTCAGCAGGCACTCCAAACAAGCTCCTGACTGACACATTTTGCTGTCCCCTGTCCAGCCCAGCTCGGTGAGTCCCCTGTGCCATCTGCCCTACAGCTCTGGCCAGCAGCCTCTCAGGGAGAGGGGTGGGAGGATGGCAATGCACCAAATGTCCCTGCAGTGTGTGTGACAGGACTCACATCTTCCCATGCTCTTATGTAGCTTAAATATAAGACTTATTCATGCAGATGAACTACAACCACTGCCACAGCCTTAAGTGATGGCTCATTTAGGTTGTAGCTACTACTTTTCTCCCTTCCATGATACACAAAGGTGATGAAACTGGTAGTGGTGGTGGTTGTCATCACTTAATTCTCCCAGGTGACTGTGACACTACAACGGGTCTGATGCACAAGGTGGGATGGGAGCAACAAGATCAAGGTGGGTCAAGAGCACAGAGGGGCTTCCCTTGTCCACTGTGGATTAAAGAAACCAGACATGTACTGGAGGAACTGGGTCCCAGGGGGTTTCCTGGAGGGCTGGTGTTACTGATCCAGGAGCAGAAGGACAAAACCAGTTGAATTTGTGCAGAAGTGCAGCCAACCCGTCCCTGGGGCCTGGCAGGGCCCGCCTGCCACCGCCGGCTCCCGCCAGAGCCTGCAGCCTTTAGGAGCTTTCATCAAGCCTCATGGAGAATAGGGCTGCGAAAGTGCTGAGGCCCCTTTAAAACAGATTCTCCCAGAGAAACTTCCAGAAGGAGAGGGCTCGAAACAGAACTAAAGAGTGCCATCTGCTGCAGAGAGCTGGAGCAGCCTCGGGCCGGCCGGGCAGCGGCAGCGCCGGAGCGGGCACCGGGCTGGGGCAGGGCAAAGGCTCCGGGGGAGTCGGGCACAGGGGGCCGAGGGTTCCTGAGGGGTTCCTGCTCCCTCTGGGCTGTCTCCAGCGGCTGCAGCCACATTCCCTGCAGGCCCACGGGCTCTGGGATGGGATGCTGTGTGGCCGGACACCAACCCGTGCCCTGATGCACCTGGAGCTGCCACCGGCCTCGCTGGAGCACAGCAGGGATGGATAAAACCCTGCAGCTCCATCTCCCCACTGCAGTCTGCTCCTGTGGGCTTTTACTCCAGCTCGCAGTGTGACACCTCAGAGGCCGCTTGCTGAAGAAAGACTTGAAGAGCGAGGTTGGAACTTCAGAGGCTTTCCAGAGCTCGCAGGGAAAAGTCTCAAGCAAAGCAGAGCTCGGAGCACAGCCAGCCATTTGGGACAGCAAAGGGATGAGTGGCTCAGGACAGAGGGACGCGCTTGGGAACAGGCTCCAGGCTCAGCCAGGCACAGCCCTGGCACAGGGCGCTGTCCCCGCACTGCCACCTGCGCCTGGCACCAGCCCCGCTGGGCACGGCACCGCTGCAGGGTGCGAGGGCACCCACTGAACGTGCCCAGCCACTGCCACCGGCTCCGGCCCGGCCCGTGCCGCTCCTGCCTTTCCTCCCGGTGCCTTTTGTCCCCGCTTTCCCCGCGAGTGCCGAGCGGAGGGCGGCGAGCGGCGCCCGCCCTGGTTCGCAGCCTGCAGATGGTGCTACCGACCAGCTTTTCCCGATGCCGAACTTCCCTGCAGCCCGAGGAAAAAGCCCCGTGTGCGGGCAGCACAGCTCCCACCCACCCCGGGCCAGGTGTCCTCAGCCCTGCTGACACGGCCACCCCTCCCTGCAGCCCCCCGAGCCCGGGATGTGGCTGCAGTGCCACAGAATAACGGAGGGACTTTTTGAAAAGTCATTCCACAGCGGCACAATCAGGTCTGTAGGTCCTGGTGGAGCTACAGACCAAATAAATGATCCTGGTGCTTGCAGGCATTGCCCTCACCCAGCAGAGATTCACCCCGCGAGGGCTCAGAGGGACACCGAGGGCTCCTGTCCTGCCCCGACCCTCTGGCCCCTCTCCATCCCTCACCTTTCCCCCATCCTTCCCCTCTCCATCCCTCATACTTTCCCCTCTCCATCCCCCATCCTTCCCTCCTCCATCCCTCATCCTGCCCCTCTCCATCCCTCACCTTTCCCCTCTCCATCCCTCATCCTTCCCTCATCCATCTCTCATCCTTCCCCTCTCCTTTCCTGATCGTGCCCCTCTCCGTCCCTCATCCTGCCCCTCTCAATCCCTGATCGTGCCCCTCTCCATCCCTCATCCTTTCCCCTCTCCATCCCTCATCCTGCCCCTCTCCATCCTTCATCCCACCCCTCTCCATACCTGATCCTGTCCCTCTCAATCCCTGATCCTGCCCCTCTCCATCCCTCACCTTTCCCCTCTCAATCCCTCATCCTCCCCCTCTCCATCCCTCATCCTGCCCCTCTTCTATCCCTCCTCCCAGAAGCTCAGGCAGCACAAGTAAAAGTGCTCAGAGCTGAGCCACTGCTCTCTAAAAAGTGCCCATCCCTATTAGGAGTCAGATATAATCCTATTAAATCCACAGGGCTTTTGTAACTCTAAGATAGAATTGTATCTATTTCCTCCCCATCAGCACAATTTTTTTATTTTTAATTAACTAGCAACCCAAAATGTATTACAGGCAAAACGAGTGCCAAAAAATGCACAAACAACAAAATGCCCCTCTTGGGTTACAAATTTCAAAGCTGTGACCAGATCATGACTCGATGTTCACAAATAAAAAGAAAAAACAAGTTTCTACTCTAAGGGAAGAAAATTCTTCAAATTTCCAGCACTTAAGGCATTATATTTAGGTGAAAATCTCCCACCATTTTATTTAAAGTAACTTTTCCTGAAGTGTGTGACAAAATGTAGGTTCCCTGAGTGCAGCTGGAACACCTTTACAGCAGCAGCCAACACAGTGGGTTCCCCAGAAGCAAAGAAAACCACTGAGTTCCAAAATCCTCTTAAAACTAACGACAGCTGAAGAAGCTGAGCTGCCTTAATAAACTGGGCTGGTTTTATGGCTTTATCCTTCAAGATGCCAAGTATTCCTGCTCCAGCTCAGCAGAATCCTTCAGGACAAGCTTAACTTTAAATACAGGGAGAGTTTTGTTGCAGTTAATGGTGCTGCCCAGGGGCTTAAGATTAAGCACATGCTTAAGTACTTTGCTAGGCCTGGACCCACACTTATAAAGATCAAGCTCTTAAATTTTAGAGCCTGAGTGTATGTTTAACTGTTTATGTTGAGCCTGTCAAACTTTTGGCTTCTGATTATTCCTGTAAGGGAAGTATTACATCAGACATAAAATCCTGAATAATTACTGGTTTGGAAAATCTAAAGACAGGGTGACTGGAAGCAGAGACTTCTTAAGAGTAAATAGAAATTTAATAAAAAGACTTTAAACAAAATTCCTATGGAAGTTTTATAAATAAAACAAGCTCTGACAGGAGGAGAGGGGCACTGAGAGCTTTGGTAAACTCCTGCTCTAGCAGGAGCTGGGCTCAGAACAACGCAGTGACCCAAGGGCCAAGGAGAACCCAGGGAAAGAGCTCAGGGAGAGGCACAGGCCTGTCGTAGACATTCTTTGTGAGAAATCCTTTCTTAGGATTTTTCCTTGCTAGAGCTGAAAGGTTTCAGCAGCAAATGTAAACAATTATTATCTGCTGTTGTAGAATGCAACAGTTCCACCCGTGATTGGTCCCCTGTAGATGTTTAGACCTACTGACCACTCACGGTGGACCTGCTGTGACACAGAGCCTTGTTTATTCATTCTTTCTATCTCTCTTTCTTAGCATAGCAGCTTCTGAAGAAGCCTCTTGCCTTTCTAACTTTATGTAGCACAGTTATAATGCTGTATATATATCCCAATATAATAAATCAAGCCTTCTGATCATAGAATCAAGATCCTGTCTCATCCATCCTCTACCAAATCCCTGTGAACACCGACAACACAGGCCCAGCACACACAGGCAGTGCTGAGAGCCCAGGAGGGCAATTTCACACTGGCTGTGAAATTTCACACCCTCCAAGACCAGCGAGTCTGTCCCATTGCCCAGCAATGCCAGGGCCACCCCTGTCCCCAGTGCCACACCCACACCTCTAAACCCTCCAGGGTCCCCGGGGACTCCACCCCTGCCCTGGGCCAGGCCTGGGCCGCCCATTCCATGGAATGTCCAACCTAAACCTCCCCCAGCTCAGCTCCAGACCATTTCCTCCGACCCTGTCAGTTGTTACCTGGAACTTTCCTCCTCCTTCATCTCATCCTTCCACCTTCCTCCTCCTCCCTCTGCACCAAGATTGCTTTTTTGCTTTTGTCTTACAACTTGTTTGAAAGCTTTGAGGAAAACAGTCTTGTAAAAGAAGTTTATGTAATACTTCATATAATAGAACTAAAGATATGAGAGGAACTCTCATGAAATGCTGAAGAAGAAAAACCACTAAATTGCTGTAAAGTAACCAGGACCAAGTGAGATACTGCTGGTAATTAAACTGCCACTGGCTTCCTTGGCTCCTTTTAAAACAGCTTTTTTTTTTCCTTAGAGTCTCTTAATTTCTTTCTCTTCTTTTTTTTTTCTCCAATGTACTGAAAAAGTAGTAAAATGCTATCTGCTTATTAATGTTTTTATTTCAGTGACCTATATTAATGTTCACTGATAACCTTTGAAAGGGAATATGAGATTTGATACAGTAAAAGCTGTAAATACATTCTGAGCTGTAAACAAACAAGGCTTATCTCATCTGAATAAGCAAAGTATTCTGGAACTGGGGTTGACATTCTTAGCATCTTTTCAGATTGAATAGATAGAACAATAAAAGGACCCAGAAACCAATTTCAATGCATGGGGTTATAGGTTTGTCACAAATTATTCTCCACAAGCTGGGCCTCAGATCTGTGGGCAGGAGAGAGGCTGGCACTCTGAGCCTTCTCAGCTATCGATGCACACAAGGTCACAATCCATTTTATTTAAATTATTTACATCAAACAAAACCCACTACACTAAAGGCACAAATCCTTTCACCATGGGATGTGACAACTCTAAACCAGGTCTGACACTTCCCAATCTCTTTTCCTCTCCTTAAAGCCGGGCCAGCAGCGAGGGAGGGCAGGTAACAAAACTTCTTTGTCTGCAGCTGAGCCAACCCAGGGCATTTTGTCAGCTTGGAAATCAAGCAAGACATCCCTAATCTCTGCAAGAGGCTAAGCCAAGGACATCCCTGAAAGCCTGTACTTCCACTCCCATGCCTTTGTCTCACAGGAGAAGGTCTGTAATTATATAAGCATGTAGAAACACTTTAAATGCAACTGTCCTGAGGCTTCAGTCTCAATAAGCTGGATAAAATGAACTCAATCAACTTTAAAAAAAAAGGGGTGGGAGGGGGGAGATGGGAGCAAGAAAGAGAATTAAAGGTATGTGAGAAAATGTTTCTCAGGCTCTTTATGGCTGATTGAGCTAATTTACTGTGGAATGGGCAGCAGCCTATCTTTAGATAAATGCTAATGAGGACTTTAATGCTTTCTTCAGTCTGGCTGCTACTATTATGCTGAAAGGGAAGGTCAACAGCTAATAAACCCAGTTAACAAGCCATTCTGAACTTCACTTTAGCTTAACACTCTTCAAAGTTGCAGTCATTAAATCCATAGGCTATTAGGAGCTGCCCTCCTGTTTTCACTATGAGCAAAGGCAAACTTTCAATGTAGTCATTAATTGAATTAACAGACTCTAATCCAATTTGATGTCGTGTAAATTGAAATGCACATAAGAGTGAAGATGTGTGTAAAGGAGTTCCCCCTTTTCAGGCTGCTTTGTGTCAAAGTACTCCTGTTATCACTGCTACATGCCTCCCATGAAGGGTGCTCTCATGTACATAACCCTTAACATCAGCTGCTCTTTGATATGAATATAGTTTGCTCTGAGAAGGCAGAGGCTGGCAAGACAAAAACATGTCTTACAGCTTATTAAACTCCTCGGCTCAGTGAGACAGGCTGGTTAGCAAGGATCTTAAAATATATTGCCACCATTACATTGTGTTACTTTGCTTTGAAGTGGAGAAATATCACAGGGGCTGGGCAGGGAACCTGGGGTAGGGAGATGGTGAGGGAAGGAGGCTGGGGTAGGCAGGCAGGGAGGGAGAAACCTGAGCATCTTGTGATAGATGAGTAATGGGAAGGCTGACTCTCACAATTAAAGGCAAATATCCTGTATGTATGTTAGGAGCAGTTCTATAGATTTATAGTTGTGTTTCCCCCCTTGTGCTGCTCTCAGGGGTGCCCTGGGTTTGGGACATTTGGGAGGGTCACTCGTTCCTGTGGCAGCACCTGAGCTCCAATCAAGGTGTCAGGCAGTGATCTCCAGCACTGGGCAGGGAAGGAGGAGCCCATGAACAGAACTTTGGGAGAGCTAAAGGGTTAAAAGGTGAAACCTCCATTATGGTGGGAAAGATCCTTTGCTCCTGGCACCGTGTTTATTTTCTCTATTCAGTCTTCTGTTGTATTTTTGATAAGGTTTTAATAAACCTTTTCTATTTTTAAAAGTAAGGATCGTTTCTCACAGTCTTGTTTGCCAGCCAGAGCCACAGCTCCCCTTTGGGCAGTGGAAGTGGAGCCCAGGCTGGGCACAGCAGCCTTCAGCCACCAGGAAGAGCTGGTGGGAAGCCCCACAATCACCAAAACATGTCTGAATTTTCAAAAAATTAATAAAATCTGGTTTTAAAAGGGAAAAAAGTGCTTTGCTTTCTTAAGTTGTGCATTCATCTCCATGGCAGGTGGCTGCTGAGCCTGAGCACAGCACCGAGCACAGCCTGGGCACAGTGGGGACAGGACACCGTGTCCCAGCACATCACAGGGTGGTGTGGGGACAGCACAGCCCCTCCCTGGGACTGCCATGGAGCTGAACCCGGGTGTGAACAGCAGGAAATGAAGGAATTCTGCAGCTCAGACACGGAGAGGGAGCTGCTGGATGATCCCACCCCTTGCCTCTCCTGCAGGAGCTGCCAGCAGGAACCTCACAGCCCACCCCAGGACACTGAGCTCCCCTCAACACTGAGCCCTTCCCTCACCCACAAGGCTGCAAAAAGCACCACCACTGCAAATTTAACAGGGAATTCAATCCTGGAGAACAAGAACTTCTCCAGTCTCCTACAGAAAGAACTGTATTACAGGCACTTGAAAATATCTAGGTTACCCATTAATCCAAATAAAACACAAAGGCAAGGAAGCTAAGACAGTTATCCACATACAAAGTACTGGCAAGAGTGAGATAAAGCTATTCTAAGCCTACAGAGACCATTTATAATATTCCTTTAATATTGACCTGCATAATTGGCACACTACTGGAGCAGAAATCCAAGCTTCCATTATTGGAGATATGAAGATATAAAACCACATTCAAGAGGCAATAGGACATCTGGAGAGGAAAATGCATGCGTATCCAAATCATTGTGTTCTTTCAGACACAGAAAAATACAATGCAGCTTTAGAAATAACTAAATATAGTAATTTGAGTTCAACTGTAATTAAGGAAGAAAAAAGCATGACTTCCCCCCATCCTTTTAAGACCCATTGTTCAACGTCACAGCGATATTCAATTATTCCATATAAAGAGCATTTACTTTCTTTTCTGCATCATTATTATATTATCCACTATTTGTATGACTACAGAATGAGGAGTAATACAGGCCCCCAGCTGAGACTGCCAGCCCCCCTCTGCTCAGCCCTGTGAAGACACACAGCACAAAAGCATCCCCGAGCAGCTTTGTATTAGCACAGATAAGAAAGCCTGGAAGAAAGGAAAGGTTGGTATTTTTATTTCATGGGTGGGGAAACGAAGGCAAATGGAGAAAAAAAAGATCCAGGAACGTTCTAATAAATGATTTCACACAAGATTGGCTCTATCATCAGTGGGCAGGGCTTTGTGGGTTTCAGGGACACATTTCACGGCTTAAGCAGGAATTTAAAGCACACATCAAACAGTGCTCACCAAAGTAGATTTTGGCCACAGATTCCCAGCCAGCCTAGAGAAACCCCCCACCCACCCTGAGCCTGAGTGAGCAATGGGTGCTCAACCCCAGCTTTTGACTCCACTGCCACAACAAGGAGCAGGAATCCAAAGGGTCCCTGGTTCTGGCTCAGGGCCTGGCAGCAGGTGCTGCAAATCCTCCTCTGTCAGTAAAACAAATTAAATACCAACAGGCAAAGAGTAAAACCCCAAGCCTACATATCAGCTGGACCACTCATCTGTATTTTCTGACTGCAGCAACGTTTCAGCTGTCACTGCCAAGAGAAGTCCAACATGCACCTTCAAAACGAGAATATTCTGTCACATCTGATAATTCCTCTTTCCAACAGACACTTTTATCAGGAAGATTGCGACAAGAAAAGGTGCTTTAAAAGGCTAAAGTGACAATGGTGGCAGGAGCTGACACTGGAAAAGCATGTTCATTTAATATCAGTGAAAACACACAGGGGAAAAAAAAATCTCTGCAGCCTTTTTCAAGTTCCAGCAGACACAGACACAAAGTCAAGCAGGACCTGAGGTGTCCATCTCACTGACCAGCTCCACCTGCTGACCAGCAGAAGCCCCTAATGTTGGCATTGCCATCTGCTGCCCAGAGGCTTTGCAGCTCTCCATGGCACAGCCCTGCAGGGGTGACCCCAGGGCTTTAGGGTCTGCTCTGGGGTTTATTCCACATGGCTTCACCACATAACCCCAGGCTGGGAGGGGGCCCAGAGGGTCCCTGGTGGCACCTCCCTGCTCAGGCAGGGCCATCCCAGAGCACAGGGCACAGCATTGTGTGCACAGGGCTCTGCAGGATCCCTGCTGAGGGAGACTCCAGCCCCTCCCTGGGCAGCCTGCTCAGGGCTGGGCACTGCCCAGGGCACAAGTTGTGCCTCCTGGGCAGGGGCAGTGCTGGGCTCAGGCCCTGCCCGTGGCTCTGGTGCCACTGCTGGGCCTGGAGCCCAGCCTGGGCCCTGCTCTGCCCCTCCCTGCACACAGGGACACCCAGGGCTGAGGGCCCCTCTCAGCTGGGGCTCCTCTGCAGCCTGAGCAGCCCCAGCTCCCTCAGCCTTTCCTGGGCACAGAGATGCTCCAGGCCCTGCTCATCCTCACAGCCCTCCAGTGTAAGAGAGGCCTAGAGAGCTCCTAAGTAGGAAGAAATCAAGGAGCAAACGCTTTCAAGCCCATCTGCCCATGTATTTCTGGATAATTTAAGGTCATGGAGACTAAGGAACCCACATACCATCCATATCTGCAAAAGCACAACACAGACCTTTCCTAAGGTCACCAGATTAAATAAGTGTGATGAAAATGTGTTTTTTAAAGCATTTGGAGCACAGACTCTGGTTCTGGCTCTGACAAGAGGGGCAGTTTCAGTGCAGGTTTGTTAGCACAGCAGTCTGTAATTACCAGCCACCAAATAACACCCCAGGGCACGAGCCCATGAAATGTGCAGTGAGTGTTCCTCCCTCTCAAACATCCTTGCTGCTATGGTGCAGCACACTGTGACAGTGTTTTTTCACAGGGGTTTTTGAGCGGATGGAAGAGTCAGGATCTTGATTCCATGATCAGAAGGCTTGATTTATGATATTATGATATATATATAACATTATAACTATACTACATAGAAATAGGAAAGGAAAGGAGCTTCTTCAGAAGCTGGCTATGCTAAGAATAGAGATAGAAAGAATAATAACAAAGATCTGTCTCTGGCAGAGAGCAAGAGCAGCTCCACTGTGAGTGGTCAGTAAATCCAAACATCTACAGAAGACCATTCACAGGTGGACCTGTTGCATTCCACAGCAGCAGATAATAATTGTTTACATTTGTTCCTGAGCTTCTCAGCTCCAGCAGGAAAAATCCCAAGAAAGGATTTTTCACAAAGGATGTCTGTGACAGCACAGAGCCACAAGGCTGCGAGGCTGCTGAGGGGAGGTGAAAGGCCAGGGTGGCAGTGGAGCTCCTGTGCTTGGTGCTGCCAACCCCACTGTGGGGAGAGGCTGTGGCACAGCTCAGCCCTCCACCACCAGCCAGGGGATTTTCCTTCTCCCACAGGTGTCAGTCCTAGGAAAACAGCATCAATATTAATAGGAGACAAAAGGATGTAAGAAACCCTGCTGAGTGAACACCATTGGGAGGTACAGAATGTCACAGTGGGAAAATGGATAATTAATGGGTCTTTGTGAAATTTGTGTATTGTAGCTATTTTCACCCAAGAATCTTAGAATACATTTCAAATGTAATCCAACCTCAGGCAAAAAAAAACCCAAACAAAAACATATTGTTGTAGCATTGTTGTATCTACATGGAAGTGAAAGGAGATGTGGAAATGATGGAAACCATGGAACAATACCCAAAGAAAGGGTTCTCTTGGCTTGATAAAATCCAGTGGCTGCAAGCAGAAGTGAGAAAAAAAGTTGGGTTATAAATAGGATGCTAATTTTTAACTGTGAGGGTAATTAACCACTAGAACAACTTCCTAAGGACTGCAGTGGTTTCTCAATTACTGGCAATTCAAAGTGAAGACCAGATTTATTTATTTTAAAGATATGCTTGAACAAGAATTAATTACATCAACTCCTGCTTCCCAAGTGCTACAGAAGCTCACTCAAAATGATCCAAATGATCTTTTTTGACATCCTGCTCTTGGATCAGATTGGACAGCAATCCAGAACAACTGGGGACACTCACAAGGAAATACAATTACAATTGCAGTGGTGCTGTCCTGGAGACACCAGCCCTGCTCTCAGAAGGGTCAACATCTGAACTGAGCATCAACACAGGGAAAACAGTCCTTGGATAAGAATTTATCCACTTGGGGTGCAGTATTCAAATTCCCCTTGACAGTGACAGAGAACAAAAATTAGATGGGGCAGCACCAACTTAAAATTTAATCCTTTTGTAAAAGGCATAGCCATAAAATACCTTTTAGTATACAAGACACATATGAGGCTCTTCATCCATTTGGGGGATGTTTTCCTGGGGCTTTGCTGGGTTTCCTATTCCCACAAAGAGCTGCTACTCCTCCCCATCTCAGAATATTGTTAACTCATAGACTCAAGTTCACTTTGATACACAGGGAATTATCAAAGCACTTCCATTTTGGGGGGAAAGGATTGGTGAAAGATGGAGTTCAGCAAATGCCCCAGCTGTGCTGTGAGCCCATGTGGAAATGCCTCCCCCTGCTGTCCCAGCCCTCGGAGGCAGCAGCAGAGCCCAGGCTGTCCCACTGAGGGAGCTGCTGTGTTTGTAGCTGGGTTTGGTTGTTTTTGTGAAATGACACAACACTCCTGCATCACCAGTGCTCCGGCAGCAGGACAGGCAGGAGCATCTCCAGCTGATGTGGCTGACACTCTGCAGACACTCTGCAGACACTCTGCAGACTCCAGAAACCCAGAATTGAAGCCTTCAGTCCCCAGCACTGCTCCCCAGCCCCTGGGTGCTGTCAGAGCTCTGTGCTGGCCCAGTGGCTGCTGCCTGTGCAGCACCTCCCTGCCAAGCAGGCAGCAGCTGAAGGGCTCCACGACATCATGCCAAGGCATTCTGTTTGCATTTCCATTGTCACTTGATGTAATAAGTGTTGATCTCAATTCACTAAACATTTGTGTCAATTTGCCACTCCGGTTGGTTTCGCTTTCAAGGCATTTCTGTTGCATTAAAAATGGCATTACACTATAAATTAATTAGTTGCTTTACAAACTTAAGGTACATTATTATCCTTCCAGCTCTCTTCTGAACTGCATCTTCACCTTTTTTCAGTGATGTGCAAGGAACAATTTTTACCATTAAAATAGAACTTTCAGGAGCTCTCAGAGGAAAGCCCATCAGAGCCAGCAGGTGCTGGAGTATTCCAAAGTGCACTATGGACTGTATTTATAGGAGCTGTCTAGCCATTTAATGGGTTCCTGAATGATTTGCTTAGGTGTTTACTTTTCCTAAAAGCAGTTTATAACCTCTGCTCTTGTCTCTGAAGTCCCTCTTAAATCATTCTGCCAATGTCCCACAGGGCAGTGAGAGGGAAGGGCTGCATTGCCCACCCTGGGCTCTGTGCTGTGTTTGCCCTCCAGGATGTGCAGATCTGTTGGCACAGAAATAGGCCAGGGCTGACCTCGATATGGGGCTGTGTAATTCCCAGACAGATTCAGCTCAGTAATCCCCAGTGGAGCCACTTTCACTCCATTCAGTGCACGTGCAGCCCTGTCCCTCTGTGTTTCACGGGGCTGGCCTGCCCAGAAAGGCATTCAGCAAAGCCAGATATTGGCTCTTTGCACCAGCCTTCAGCAGATGCTTTTCCAGCCATGTTTTCTGCATGTGGCACATTCCCTTGTGGTATCAGCAAGAAGAGTTTGGGGCTGCTCCTCTTCCCACCTCCCTCTCCCCCATCCATTAAGAGTGAGAATCTGGCAATGTCACTGCTGCCTCTGTAATCTATCACCTCGAGGCCCTTTCATATATCAATGTTTGACTGCTTTCTATGTAAAACAGGTCATTAAGTTAATCAGAAATTGACTACTACTACAAACACCTTTTGAATAAGGTCAAATTAAGATAAAAGTCCTTGCTCTTTTCGTCTCTCAGCAACAAAGACTATAACCAGGCTGCTAAACCCACCATTAATGTCAGTGTGCAGATTAAATGTCATTAAAGGCAATTTGTCACTTACATACACACTTATCTCAATCTAATAATTAGCAAAAGGTCAGGCAGATAAACCTGTGTATTTCAATCCACAATAAATTTCAGCTGCAGGAAATGACAAAATAAAAGTTTAACCATATATATATGTATTTATGTTTGAAATATATGTGCATAATTAAATCCAGGAGAAAAGAACAATCTCTGTTGAAGACCTACCCAGTTTCAAGCCCTGCTCTGGCACTTTGCTTAAGCTGTGAGGAAGCCAATTGCATGATCATGGATCAAAGTGATTCCCCACAGCAGTGAGCAGAGCAGCCCTTGCTCGGGGTGTGACAGGCAGAGACAGTCACAGCACACCCTGACCCCACAGCAGACACAGTCACAGCACACCCTGACCCCATAGCAGCACCACAGCACACCCTGACCCCACAGCAGCACCACAGCACACCCTGACCCCATAGCAGACACAGTCACAGCACACCCTGACCCCATAGCAGACACAGTCACAGCACACCCTGACCCCATAGCAGCACCACAGCACCCGGGCTGATCCAGCTGAGCTGTGAGCTCAGATGAATAAATTCAGGGACTGAATCACCTCTGACCTGCAAGGTGACCCCTTCCCTTGAGGTGTCAGCACCCTGACTCGTGTCAGGAGGCAGGGCAAAGACACCCAAGAGAGAAAACAGCTGGGGAGAAAGCAAATCCTCAAATTCCTGTGCCATCTCCACAAACCCTTCAATTCCTGTGCCATCTCCATAAACCCCTAAATTCGTCAGCATCTCTATAAACCCTTCAATTCTTGGTGCCATCTCCATAAACCCTTCAATTCCTGTGCCATCTCCACAACTCTTAAATTCCTGTGCCATCTCCACAAACCCTTCAATTCCATCTCCACAAACCCTTAAATTCTTGGTGCCATCCCCATAAACCCTTTAATTCCTGTGCCATCCCCACAAACCCTTAAATTCTTGGTGCCATCCCCATAAACCCTTTAATTCCTGTGCCATCCCCATAAACCCTTCAATTCCTGTGCCATCCCCACACACCCTTTAATCCTGTGCCCTCTCCACACCTCCACAGGGCCCAGGTGTGCCTGAGGGGTGCCAGCTGCAGCTCTGCAGAGGGAAGGAGCAGAGCAGCTTGCCCCATGCTGGTCCCTCCTTTTGGCCTCAGTTTTCAGGCCAAAATTCCAGACACAATTCTACACCACCTGCAGAAAATGGAAGTGCCACACCTCGATTTTGGCAGTGATGGCAAATCTCCTTTAACTGCTGCAGGTTTGGCTCAGTGAGGAGCAGGAGGGCAGGGCTGGCAGCAGGCAGGGAACTCTGCCCCATCAGCCCCACCTGTCCCCAGGGCACTGCCCTGCTGCAGGGCCTGGCACCTGCCACTGCTGAAGTGACCAATTCCAGTGAGTGCCAGGCTGGACATCAAACCATGGGATATTCCTCTGTGGAAAGGGATAAACTTTAAATCTCTCAACACTCAACAGACAAAACCCAATCAGCTTAAAAAATAACACACTCCAAGGCTGATAACTCATACCTGAGCCCACACTGCCACTGGATCCTTTCCAGCTTTTCCCACCCAGGTGAACAAATTCCCAAACCCAATCCCTGTTCACAGACCATGCTCCCAGTGAATATTTCAGACTTTTCTGACTCCAATGACCATTAACAGTACAGTTTCAGTTCCTTCCTGTGAGGATACAGCTGTGATATGGATATTAATAACTAAATAACATACAGAGAGAGAGCAATATTTGTCAAAGACATTTTAAATTACTCTGGTAATGTTTTGTTTGTTTTATTTCACATTGGCAGCACTTAACCCATCTTCAGTGTCTAAACAGGCACTTCCTAGGGCAGTGCAGGGGCAAATTGTCAGCATTCAGCCTCTCCCTCTGCTTCTAACAGAGCAGGGACACTCAGTTAACTCAGGGTGATGATGTGTTGTTTTAATCATTCATAGCAAAGAAAGATGGTTTCAAGGAATCATACAATTTACCCAGCTTCTTGTCACAAAGGTACTTCATGATTAATGGAAAGTAGATGTGTGAAACAATATCTTACAGCAAAACAGGATTTTACGTCCCTTAGATGCAGAAATTTTTGGATACCTTATTTAAAGAAGAAAAATAAATCACAGCAAGCATGAGTTTTAAAAGCAATGACAAATTCCTCTCAGCACAGGTTTTTAAAGCTTCATTGGGGATTTTTTTTTTAAGGTTTACATAGAGATGGGACATAGCCTTAAAGAATAACTCAGCCTACTGTCTGACCATCATCAATCAGGCTGGGTGGAAAACTCTGCTCATCCATTATTCATGTGCTGCACCATACCTCCCCAAAAGGTAAACAATTAAAAGAGAAAATACAAAGGATGGTAGGGGACAGAAACAAAGTCATCTTCAGATTACAAGATAGAATCTGAAGGAGAAAATGTAAGGAGATGAGTGGGAGAGCTGAGCAGAGATCCAAGTCTGACTGCTGATTAATGAGAGCAGGGAACAGATCCCAACAATAAACCACATCCACAGGTGGGCTCTGACCCCAAGTCTTCTTCATGTCCATACAGAAATGTTATTCCTAAACAGTATCACAGCAAAATATCCCCAAATATTTCTAAAGTAAAAGAAAAATGCAATTTTAAAAGAATCAACCTCAAACATAGCTGCTTCAGCACTGTCTGGTCCCTTTAACTTCAGGCTCTGTCCACACTGAGGACAGAAAACCCATCTGTCCCACCCCTATGTGTGACAGGGAGGCTTCTTCTGGCATTTCAAAGAGCTGGCTGGAGCAGCTGTAGAAGGCCTTGGATTTCAAGAGAAGCCAGTGATTTTGGGCTTCTCAGGGGTTTGGCACATTTATTAGAGGATGGACCTTGGCATCAACACTACAAAGCAAACACCTGAAGGACACTGTATTCACAGTCTCCCCCCAGCCCTTGTAAACTGAGGCTGGAGTATGTTTACAACCTCCCTGCTTTTCTCCTGATGCCAGTGCATCACCTGTCACCACCTGTGACACTGATCTGCAGGACACTGGACTGAGGAAGCACGAGTCATTTTTAGCTGGTGTTTGGCTTTCCAGATCATCTGATGCCTCAGGTTCAGCTTTTATATTTTTCACATTCTGTGCTGCTTCAGTGTGTGGGTCTGGGCTTCACATTAGGGGATGGTGAGCTCTGTGCACAGAGCAGGGAGACAAAACAATTCCTGCTCCAGCTGGGGACCAAGGACAAATGATCCAAATCTCAGGCCCAAGAGCACAAACAATGGTGGAATAAAAAGAGAAAAACAAGCAGGATGGGACTGCATGGGCTGGAGCTGGAATTGGAAAATTAACTCCAAGATGCAAATGGAGCAGAACTTATAAAAGTGAGAGACCCTGTGCCCAGTTGTGCATTTTGGGACCATTTTGGGTTCACCTGGGGTGCAGCTGCTCTGGCTGGGCTCTTGTGCTGCCCAAGGTGCATCCATTCAGGAAATCCTTTCAATAAATCCCTGCTTTATTCTTTAGCTCTGTCCAGCCTCTGCTCTAGGTCAGCCTTCACAAGGCATCAGTCTGTGGGCTGGAGATTCTACCACTGGATCTCAGTGTCCTACAACACTCATCCTGGTGGGGAGGGTGTGCATGTCTCTGTGTCCCCTCTGCCAGAGCTCTCACACTCTCTGCTAATGTAAGGAACAAAAGGAAGCATGTGCAGCCTACAGGATTACAAGGAAAAGATTCATCCTTCATCCTGAGGTCCAAAACACACACCCCAAAGCCAGTGAAGAGCTGTGAGTGGAGGTGGATCCAGGCTCATTTCCCAGCCCTCAATAATGAACTGCTCTATCCCAGCTCAGACAGAGGAGACAGTGTCCTGACTGACACTGACATTATCATTTGCTCACCACGGGTTTATTTCCACAAAGTATGAACTTTTTCCCCTTTTCTAAGAAGTGGAAGGACGTGAAGGTCAGGCTGCAGCAGCTTTGACTGTGCTCATCATACTGCTGTGCCTGAGAGTGCCAGTGCCTTGGGAAGGTCAGGAGCCTGCCAGAACAATGTGCTACCCCACAGCTGTGGTCAGGACTGCTGTGTTTAAAGGTTACAGTGATTAAGCACTGTGATTAATTTAGTCTCAGCAGAATCAATTCCACTCAACTACTAATCTAATTTACATCCTGGAGAGGACTCTGCTCTTCCCTGGTCGGCGTGGGTCTGAATTTAGATTCATTTTTCCCTAAGAAGTATGTTTTGAGGGATCACACTGCAATTAGCAAATGTTTTGACAAAGCTAATGGGAGAGTTCTGTCTCTGTGTCACTGCTTCCTGCCATCTGCCCTTTCACAAACCACAGGCAGTTCCCAAAGCTCCTGAGTGTGGACCTGGAGGAGGATGTTGGGTGTTGCTACCCCACTGTAAGTGCACTGTGGCAGGGAAACCAATGCCACAACTTCATTCAAAATGCCTGGGCAGCACCAAAAGCAGCACAGGAGCAGGCCAAGGCTGGGGATTCTCCCCCTCTACCCTGCAGTTGTGGCACCCCACTGGAGTCCTGTGCCCAGCTCTGGTGTCCTCAGCACAAGAAGGACCTGGGCCTGCCAGAGTGAGTCCAGAGGGGGCACAAAGATGCTCCAAGGGCTGGAGCCCCTCTGCCATAAGGGAAAGGCTGAAAGAGGTGGGATTGTCCAGCCTGGAGAACAGAAGGCTCTGGGGAGACCTTGGAGCCCTTTCCAGTGCCTGAAGGGCTCAAAGAGAGCTGGAGAGAGACTTTGGACAAGGGATGGAGTGACAGGACACAGGGAATGGCTCCCACTGCCAGAGGGCAGGGCTGGATGGGATATTGGGGAGAAATCCTTCCCTGTGAGGGTGGGCAGGCCCTGGCACAGGGTGCCCAGAGCAGCTGGGGCTGCCCCTGGATCCCTGGCAGTGCCCAAGGCCAGGCTGGACAGGGCTGGGAGCAGCCTGGGACAGTGGGAGGTGTCCCTGCCATGGTAAGGGGTGGAACCAGATGGGTTTTAAAGTCCCTTCCAAACCAAAGCATTCTGTGATTTTTCCCCAATTAAACAGGATCTGTCAGGAAAGATTTCTTCCTAAAAAACAAGATATGTTTGTCAGACTCAAAAAAGTGATGAAGATTACACAGGGGTGTAAAAACAGTAAATTCCAGATAAGTGTAGGCAGATGGGTCTACTAAAGCAGGATTCTGGTAGCCACAGAGAGGAAGAGGGGATGCATAGTGAATTCCCATCAAAAACAAACCATGGGACTCCACATGTCAGTATGTATTGAACAACAGGTGAATTATAGCATTATATTCTGAAAATTCCATATTATTGTATTCTGAAAAATCACTGCCTAAGATAGAAATGAGTTCAAGACAGACCTTAATGCCACTCAGCCAAACATTTAGGTTGGAAGATCTACAGCTCTCAGGACTGGCAGGAACATGTGATCTTGAGAGAATCCCATTCACAGGCAATACAAAGAAATTACTTTAACAGCTATTATTTGGTCAGTGTATGACTGGAAGTCACTGGAAGATGCATATCTGGTAATTTCTAGTTTTCATTCTTAATAGTCATTTCCAAAATTTATCAAGATCTTCCCTTCTTAAGGGAAGCACAGAAATGGCTGAAAATCACGAGCATCTCCTCTGAGCAGACCAAGGGGAGCAAACAATTTCTCCCTAAACCTACAATGGATTTGCTGCAGCACAACTGATATAACCTGCAGCCAGGGCAACCTGAGCCCTCCCAGAACACCCCTGCTGAGCCATCTTTCCTGTCAGCTCCCTCACCTTCCTGCAGAAACACCTTCAATTATGGATGCATCACAGGAACCCGATCTGCGCCGCCCCCGGCACACCCCGATCCCCCTCACGTCCGTCCCCTCGCAGCCCAAGCGCTCCTGGGTTTTGTCAATACCAGCCCAGTACAGCTTCAAATATTTAGCTTAACTTGATCTTCCGAGCTGCAGGAGAGAAAAGCCAGAGTCTCCTAACACCATTTGTTGAACAAACAATTGATCCCAGCAGAGGATGGCGGGGCTGCGGTGCCCCCGGGCCGCCCGTGTTGCAGCGTGACAGATGCCGGCGGTGACAGCTCCGTCACTTGGCAGGCCGGGCTGCGGCGGGGTGACAGCTCCTCTGATTCCTTCATCAACCGATGTGACTGAGTGACCTTTTCCAGTCTCAGCAGCTGCCTCCCTTCTTGATTCAATCATGGCAGAAAATAAGTCCCTTTGGGGAAATCCTGCCCTTTCCGTAATTTGAAATGACCGCGATTGTCAGCAGGCCTTGTTTGCTAAATGCGCTCCTGAGCGGGGGCACAGTCCTGAGCAAGGCACGTGGCTGGTGAGCATGTGAGATGGGAGAGCTGGCTGCTCCTGGAGACCTTGGGAATGCTCAGAAATTCCCTGGCAATATTCCCCTGACCCTCCAGGGGGTTTCCATGAGCGCCGTGAGAGACCCTGGGCTGGGGAGGCACCCGCTCACCTCTGGGTTTTCAGTGAGAGGGAACAAAGTGTAGCAGCATGAAAAATGGAATGTGTTCATGCAGCTCCACAGACACACTTTGTTCTTCACGGTGGGAAAAGAGAAATGCCCTTAATTAATAACAGTGACAGAGCAAGGGGGTTTCGAGTAGCTTTGCCATAAGCCTGCTTTGCATCCCTGCTCATTTATCAGGCTCACAGTGGCTGCAGGCGTGGGGAGATTGCCATGGCTCTCACTGCACCCCAGCCATTAGGGAAAGCAAGCAAAATAAAAAATATAATAAACCAAAGTTTCATGCAATGAGCAGTCAGTTTGGAATTGCAGTAAGTCTGCTCTGGCTCAGCCTCTGTCTGCTTCACGCCTGCTTTCTGCATAAAATTGAGCAATTGAATCTTACCAGCACAAATGCTTCAGAAAAGTGAATTTCAAAGTTGCTCCCAGGATTAAAAGAATCATTATTTACATCTTCACAGAATTACTTTTGCTGAGAAATCACATCCACACAGCTAATCACAGCACAGATTTATTTTTGGCACAAGGACTGCCTGTCTTTAGGTATTGCCCTGGCTCCCTCTGTGTCCCTTCCACCCACAATAAATTGCAATAAGCTTCATTGGGGCTGCCTCATATGCTGTATAACACCTGTACCATCACAGACCTGTCCAACATGACAACACATCTAACATGACAAGTGAAATTTTAATATTTATGATAAACTCACAGATTACCAAAATCCTATTTATAAGACAGAAAGTTCAAGCAACAAAGAGGAAATCACAACCCCTCTGTATATACTCAGGCTAATGGTAAAAGAATAGGCTGAAATTATTCAATGTATTCTCCTGTGAGTCATTTACTGCATTCCAGCAGAGAAAATGCTGTTTAGGCAGTGTGGCACAGGGCAGGGGGTGCAGGGCCACAGAAGAGCTGCAGAGAGAGAGGAGCCAGAGGAATGTGCAGTGCCAGGCTCTGCCCTGCCCAAAGCAGTCTCAGCCATGACTGAATGCCACAGCCCCAAGTGCCCCAAGAACTCCATCTGCTCTCTGCTGGAAGCTCCTTTCCCAAAGGCATGATCTGTGTTTATCTCCTGTGTTTATCTCCATTTCCTTCTGTGCTTTTGACACACTGATGGCAAATGGTGCCCACTGCCCACCCAGGCTGGGCTGGGCTTGGCTTTAAGCTCCTTCAGGGTCATTCCTGCTCAGCTCCAGAGTTCTGGGAGTTCTACTTCACAGGGTATGAGCTTGAATTGTTGAATTGAATTTCCCAAAGTAGAGGGAAAAATGAGGGAGGGATGGTTGTCAGGCAGATGAGCAGAGGAGAATTTCCCAGCACAAAGTGCTGATGGTGCTCAGAGCTGCTGGAACCTTTGCTGCACCTTGGCATCATTGAGGGATTACAGGACCTTCTGTGCAGCTGCTGAGCCTGCCAAGTCCCACGAATGCTAACCAAAATCCCACACAAGCTGCTGAAATCTTCAGGGGGTTTTACAAGACAAATTTCAATAATCCTTTTAAGTGCTTCTTTAGAATCGAGCATGAATTTGCCAAATCCAGGGTAGCTTATTCTTCTTAAATTCATAACACAACCAACTAGTGCTACGTGCCTTGCAAGGAACTCTTAGTGCTCCCTTGAATAAATGCTGCAGAATTTTAATATTCCCTAACTACTTGATATGAGAAACTGGGCTGGAAATTGTGGGACTGCAGACAGCATGAATGGTACTGCATTTCCTGACTTTGATCAAACAGAAAAAACAAGGATATTGATGAACAAGGATTACACTCAAATTCAGTGTTCCCACCTCCTCAAGGAAACCATTAGCACTGATTAACTTTGCAGACCAGGAAAGTCTAGCAATACCAGCAAGCAGTTATCCGTGAGGGGAATATTTTTTCTCTAATTCTGTTTCAAATTAATAAATGCAAGAGACGGGGGAAAGGGAAAATATTGTTTCATCAGGCAGTAGGAGGAATTCTGAATAGATGAAGGAGAGTGAAGGAGAGCAGGAACTTAGAAAGATAAGGTGGAACAAAAAGGGAGGCAAAGGGGAAAAAATGAAAAAAAAGAGGAAAATTAGTTGATGGAATGAAATTTTATTACACTAAAGGAGGAAATGAAAAGAAAATCATGCAAACCTCTAAGTCACTTGTGCAACTCTTCCACCCACATCCACTTGACAATGTCATTAACTGCACCCCCTTGGTCACTGGGGAATAAATGTTCCCCCAGATCCAACCCCAGAGCACAAAACTCTGTGTGCCCTCCCCACTTAGAGCTGATCCTCCGTGTCCCCTCTGCCAGCACACACAAAAACACACACAGAGACACACAAATAAACACAAACATCAAAAATAAACACATAAACACACAAAAATTAACACACAGACACACACAAACGCATAAACACACAAAAATTAACACAGAGACACACACAAACACATAAACACACAAAAATTAACACACAGACACAAAAATAAACACACAAACACAAATAAACACACAAACATCAAAAATAAACACACAAACACACAAAAATAAACACAGACACACACATAAGCACACAAAAATTAACACACAGACACACAAAAATTAACACACTGACACACACAAATAAACACACAAAAATTAACACACTGACACACAAAAATAAACACACAAACACACAAAATTACACAAAAATTAACACACAGACAAAAATTAACACACAAAAATTAACACACAGACACACAAAAATAAACACACAAACACACAAATCCAGGTGCATTTGATCCAGAACAAAGCAAACACAGATGCAGATTTCTTTGAGCCAAGTTTGATTTTGCACAGTGGGGCAGTTCCTGATCTGGACATTGGCTCCCTGACAGGGACATCTCGACCCCTCACATGCAGGAACCCTGAATTTGCTCAGAGGGAGTTTTTTGTTTTCCATTTGATGTCTGGATACTGTTTTATCCTGCCTGTCCTTACAGAAACAGCTGGGATTGGAATCTGCCTCTTCTATCACATTTCCAGCACAGGTGAATAAAAATCAGAAAAAGTGGATTAGATCACAAAAGAAAAAAAAAAAGAACCCCCCCCCCCCCAAAAAAAAAAAACCAAACAAACAAAAAAAAACCCCAAAAAAACAACCAAAAAAAAACCCCAAAAAAATCCAAGAAAAACTCATAAGGAGGGAGCCCTGTGGGTGCCCTTCTGAAGGCACCACAGTGCTCCAGAGGTGGGAAATAAAGGGGATGTTTGAGAGTGCTCCAGCTCTCAACTTTCCAATAACATCATGAACCTGGCCCTGTGGGGTTCACACAGCTCTGCTTTTCCTGCTGACAGCTGGAGACTGCAGCTCTGGTAGCTGAGCTGAGAAAATGCTCTAGAAGGTCTCCAGGAGAGGGAGAAAAAGAAAATAAAGAGTGAGCCCCATGGTGTCACTTTTATAGTCACTTCTTTGACAGCAGCCACGCTTTTATTCATGGCACTCAGTAAACAATTCAGAGCAAATGGTTTTTTTGGCTGTGGGAGGAGGATGCTCTTTTCAGCACAGACAAACACAATGCAAAGGCAAACAAAGAACAGCAAACAGGATGGTTCATTACTACCTGTCTTCTTCCAATTACAATTATTACTCTGGAGGTGACAGCACCAATAAATGTGCAACACAGTGCCAAAAAAAATACATATTCACTCTGCAATAGTATTTTATGAGAGAAATATAGAAACATCCAAAGTACCATTAAATAAACACCACTCATTAGAAAAATGGGCTCCCCTACAAATCACACATCTCATCATCAAAAGAACATTGCCATTGTATCTTTAATAATAATTATGCATATTGATACCTGTAAAACTAGACTGTTTGGATTTAATTTCCAATTTAAAATGCATTTAATGCATTGTTCTCTCCTCAAAAAAGTCTCTGTGGTGCTCTGCAACAAAGGAACAAACTTTTGATCCCTGACTTAGACTGGTGAAAATCATAGAATGGGTTGGGTCAAAGGGACCTTAAAGCCCACCCAGTGCACCCCTGCCATGGCAGGGACACCTCCCACTGTCCCAGGCTGCTCCCAGCCCTGCCCAGCCTGGCCTTGGGCACTGCCAGGGATCCAGGGGCAGCCACAGCTGCTCTGGGCACCCTGTGCCAGGGCCTGCCCACCCTCACAGGGAACAATTCCTGCCCAATATCCCATCCAGCCCTGCCCTCTGTCCATTTGAAGCAATTCCCTGTGTCTGTCCCTCCATCCCTTGTCTCTCTCCAGGTTTCCTGCAGGTTCCCTTCAGGTCCTGCAAGGCCACACTGAGGTGACCCCAAAGCTTCTCCTGTCCAGGTGAGCATTCCCAGCTGTGCCAGCCTTTCCTCCCAGCAGAGCTGCTCCATCCCTCTGCTCATCCTGGAGCCTCCCCTGGACTCCTCCAGCAGCTCCAGCTCCTGCCTGTGCTGGGCCCAGGGCAGCTCTGCAGGTGGGGTCTCACCTGGGCACAGGGGCACAATCCCCATCCCTCAAATGGACTGGAGCTCACCTGCACCAGCTTCTGGTGCAGACACCCCATCCCTCAGCCCCACTCAGGTTTGGCTGCTCAGGGTTCATTATTTTACCCATTCCTCCCACCTCTGACACAGCTTTCTTTGCTCACAGTTGAAGTCTGCAGGTGGGACTGAGCAGAGTTTGCTGTACAGAAGGAACCCTCCAGGGGCTCATCACCAGTTTGCCTCTCCCAGATGAATCCAGCTCTGCCCTCCCTGGGGAAGTCAGGGCTGTGGGGATCTGCCCATCCCCAGCTCCAGGACCTCCAGCTATGGCCAGGAAGCCTCAAAAGCTTTCAGAGCCATCAGAAGGGCCACGTGCCAGCACTGCAAAGCAGGTGGAAATCAAAGGGAATGAAGGAATCACAACATTATGTACAGCCATTTCTGAGATACTAGAAGCCATTTCTATTCCTTTCCACACGTAGCTGTGTTGGAATTATTTGTAAAGTCCAGGTTTGTATTCCAGGAACACAAAGCAAAAATGTACTTCTGTGGAAATACACACTGGAAGGGACAAAACCCCCTCTAATTACTATAAATGTGCATCAAATTCACACAGGCAGAGGAGTCCTACAAAACCAGAGCAGATATTCTGGAATCCCTCAGACAGGAGGCTTCTGGAAACATTTGTAACTGCAGCTCCACAGTGAATTTTCAAAGCATGTCAGAACACAAGAGGAGGATTAAGTTCCCTACACTGCCACCTCCTCCTCCTCCTTGCAGGGATGACACTGCTAACAGGATAAAGTGAGTGACAGGGTTATATGATCATTACATAAAGGTAGTACACATGCAAAATCCTCAGAACATGGAAAAAAAAATTATCAAAGAGGTTGCACCATCTGTCTGTGGAGAAAAAAACAACAGCTGGTGCAAGGAGCTGCAAGATGCCAGCCTTCCAAGTGACAAGATGGGAAATGACAGGAAACAGCTTTTCACTCTTCTAACAGCAAAAGAAACGTACAGCCCGTGTTCTCGTGTTTGAAAACCTCCAGATGCTGCCCTCTTCTCACATTTCCATATCTTTGTTCATGCAACATCTGAAAGCTTTTCTATTTTTACAGAGGGAGGGGAAGAAAGCACAAAGCCATCAAATGTATATATATTTTTTTCCTTGTGAGAGGATGTTGAATGAATTTTAATCATGATCACAAGAAAAAAGAAAAAGAAAAATCAGCAGTATTTGATGTGAGAAACCTTTGAAATTTTCTCTTCCTCAGAAGAAATTGCTATGTTTGGCCTTTATAAAGGGTTGTGTATGATAAATATTAGCTTATTCTGAGACTGATTAGGCCTTTACATTGATTCTGGACAATGCTAAGGGTCACCATAAATCAGAGAATCATGGAATCCTGGATGGTGTGAGCTGGAAGGGACCTTAAAGATAACCTAGTTCTGTCCTCCTGCCATGGGCAGGGACAGCTTCCAGCAGAGAAGTGTTTTGTGACAGCAGCAGGCTCCCCTAGAGCAGGTACCAAATCCCCTTTTTGGGATCCAAACATCCCAGGCCCTCAACGTGGCCCTGGGCTGAATGTCCCACCCTTCCCTTTGGTGCAAACAGTTTTTCCAAGGTGTCTGCCCACACCAGGCTGTGTGTTGAAGGAACAGAAAGCTCCAAAAGCCATCCCACAGAATCCCTGGCTGTTCCCAGGGCTGGACCCTGGGAGGGCTCTGTCAGACCCCACAAGCCCAAGTTATTTAGCACTGACAGACACCTCACTACAGGAATCACTGCAAGGTCAGAGCCCCGTGCAGGAACTGCTGCCATGGGGGTCACCTGGGCAGGGTGGGCTGCTGGCACTCCAGGCAGGTGAGCCCAGATCCTGCACAGGGCTCAGGGAGGGCTCAGCCTGGGGACAGCCCTGACCTGCAGAGCAGGGATGGATCTGGACAGCCTGACACTGATGATTGCTGCCTCCCCAGCCAGATTAATCCTTGGTTCATCCAAGTGTTGTGCAGCAGGAGATGAGCTAAGATTATTCACTGCAGAAGGAAGTGAGCAAAAGGAAAGGGGCTGCCCACAGCAGGGCAATATCCCAGTGGCAGACCTCAGCAGGAATCACAGCTCCATCCCAACAGCCACCCTGCAGGAGCACTCAGTGTCTGACTGGGGTTCACCTTCCACCACCCATCAACAAATCACTGCCTTCCTGGCTTTATTTTTCTGTCCTGATAGAAATCAGAGATTTCTCTCACTGCTGAGATTTTTGGTTATTGCATCCCAAAAAGGCTCTGTTAGAGACCAGCCTGAGGCAGCAATGCACAGATAACTGAGACAACAGCCCAGTAGCTGGTGGAAAATCCAGGTGGAGCAGGTCCAAGCTCCTGCTCCAGGTCAGGCAGGATGGTGTGGCAGGGGCACAGAACCAGCCCTATTTTCCTTATCTGACCCTTGAGCTTTTTCCAGCTAATCCTCCTCACAAGAGCAGTTGGTTTTTTAAGCCAGGAGCAAGGTTCCCAAAAGCCATCATGGGATGAGCACCAGCCCATGCAGAGCAAGTGAAATCATAAAAAACCACTTTAAGCATCATCAAGCTTAGAGAGAATTTACAAGGTGCTGTTTATTTCTACCTTTGATTCTCTACATGGTCTCTACAGATCAGAGTACTTAGAAAACATAATTATTTTAATTAGGAGTAATTCAATTAGAATATCTCATTGCCAATAACATTGCTAATAAGAAATGAACACACTTGACTTTTTTTTTTTTTTAATCTTACCTTTGGGGACTCTCTGAACCCTTTCCCAGATGTGGAAATACTGCTTTGATGTTGCATGTCTAATTCTTTTCTCCTGCAGGGTCTGATTCAGTGTATATACTTAAGTCCACTCAAGTCTTTCCTTTGCTCCCAGAGGGCACAGGGCTGTGCTGTTCCACACTGCTTTATGTCAGGGATGTGTGCTGTAATTCCCTTTACAGAACAGCAAAATGAGCACCTTGTCCATGAAAATGGTGGTGCCAAGCAGGTCTGGTGGAGTACCCACACCAGTGAAAGGGCTAAAAGCACCTCCTGGAGACCCCTGGCTGATGGCTCTGTGACAGTAACTCAGGAATGTGCTTTGGGCCCTCTGACGAGCCCAGCCAGGGAGGGACAGGAGCAGTGACAGCGTTTTGCTCTCCCAGCACGGGGCAGGGCTGGTTGGGAAGGGCAGTCTGTGGTGCCAGATGAGCTCACAGTGTTTGATAAGGCAGAGCCTGGGAGTGGCTGCAGCACTGCTGGGTCACAGGACAGCCCCAGGGGTTCCCAGCTGTGCCCTGAGCTGTTTGTCCCCAAGGAGATGGCACCCCTGGGACAGGGAGCTCCTCTGCTCCTCACTGGGGCCCTGCGGCTGTTCTGGCACTCAGGAGCCACCACCACAGCCAGGTGACACCCAGTGACACACCAACATGGGTGACCCCAGTGACACACCAACATGGTCACCCCAGTGACACACCAACATGGTGACCCCAGTGACACAGACCAACCTGAGTGACCCTCAGTGACACATCAACATGGTGACCTCCAGTGACACACCAACATGGTGACCTCCAGTGACACATCAACATAGTGACCTCCCCAGTGACACATCAACATGGTGAGCCCAGTGACACACCAACATGGTGACCTCCAGTGACACATCAACATAGTAACCTCCCCAGTGACACATCAACATGGTGACACCCAGTGACACATCAACATGGTGAGCCCAGTGACACACCAACATGGTGACCCCAGTGACACAGACCAACCTGAATGACGTCCCCAGTGCCACATCAACATGGGTGACCCCAGTGACACATCAACATAGGTGACACCCAGTGACACATCAACATGGTGACCTCCAGGACACATCAACATGAGTGACACCAGTGACACACCAACATGGTGACCCCCAGTGACACACCAACATGGGTGACACCCAGTGACACACCAACATGGGTGACACCCAGTGACACACCAACATGGTGACCCCCAGTGACACATCAACATGGTCACCCCAGTGACACATCAACATGGTGACCCCAGTGACACACCAACATGGTGATACCCAGTGACACACCAACATGGGTGACACCCAGTGACACACCAACATGGGTGACCTCCCCAGTGACACATCAACATGGTGACACCAGTGACACACCAACATGGGTGACACCCAGTGACACATCAACATGGTGACACCCACTGACACATCAACATGGGTGACACCAGTGACACATCAACCTGAGTGACCCCCAGTGACACAGACCAACCTGGGTGACCTGCAGGGACACAGACCAACCTGAGTGTCATCCAGTGACACATCAACCTGAGTGTCACAGGTCACCCTGAGTGACCTCCCAGTGATAGAACAACCTGGGTGACCTCCAGTGACACATCAACCCGAGTCACACCCAGCTGTGCTGTGGGGCACAGGGATGGATGGTGGCACATCCTTCCCAGGGCTCATCCTGCAGCCCCCCAGGGCAGCCAGGCTGGGCTGAGTGACAGCCACTGGGGATCAGCTCAGGAATCAGCCACCTAAGACCTGTGCTCACATTTGTACACCACAAACACCAACAGAAACCACACAGATGGAGAATATTTTACTCTTTTTAACCATTTTCTCTGTGATCCAGCCAGCAGGGCTCTGAGAAAGTTGCCTTGGCAAGCAGGGCTCAGCTGAGCTGTGGACAATTAGCTGCTTTACCCAGTTCATGCTCATCCTCTTAACCAGCAGCCAAAGAATATTTTAATGCTGATCTGTGTCAGCCTTAGCTGTGACACCCTCCCAGCACAGTACAGCTCCTTTCTGATTGTACTGAACAACAAAGGGTCCTGTTATCCAAGGGTGGTACTTGAAAGCCTATCTGCAAGAACAGATCTCATTATTTTAATTAAAAGCTTCCACGTATTATTTTCTGAGCTAACAAATATGGCCATAGTTGTAATTACGGAATCACCAAATATAGTCTCAAGATCTTGTTAATAATGATATCCTTTTAAAAATCTCATAATCTTAAAAAAATGTTGTAATTAAGTCACCAAGCAACTATATTTGTCTCCATGAAATAAAGCCAAATCTACAGATAATTGCAAATAACTCATTTCCCAGTGGATTAATTTTTTTGTATGCCAATTAGGCTCACAAATCTCAAGCTGTCACCTTCATCTCCAGACATACAGCCAGCTGAGAGCACAGCTATAAACAAAACAGCCCAAGTGCCTCTTGTTCCCTCAGTAAGAAAGAAAATGAAGTTAGCAACACACATTTTGTAGATGTCAGCTCCCCGAGAGCAGAAAAGGGGGAAAAAATAGTCTTTGGATGTAGGACAATTAAACCAGTTTGTCTGACTTTTGGGAAGAGTTCTGGGAGAGCTCCTGAAACTCTTCTGTGGTGGCAGTTCTGGGGTAACAGCTGCCTGGGGACTCAAAGCCACACATGCCCCAGCATCCCCAGCCATGGGTGGTTTTCTCTGTCATGTCCCAAGCCCTGGGAGCCCTTTGTGAAGCTCAGCACAGATCCTGTCTGTCCCCTCCTCCTGTGACACCGGAGGGCTCGTGGGCACTGGGCACAGGCAGGGCTGGCAGGGGCCACAGCTGGAGCTGCTGCTGCCCCCAGCCCTGCCACGAGTCCCTCAGGGAGGCCCAGGGGCAAAGCTGCTGTGCCCCAGCCTCAGGGACCTGCACCACACCTCCTGCAGTCCCTCACTGTCACCTCTGCTCTTCCCCAGCACCCACCAAAGCTGGTGCTGGGAGCTGCTGACACCTGCCTGGGGAGTGTCCCACAACAGCCATTTCTTCACAACGTTGGCAAGACTGAGCAGCTGTCCCAACCAACCAATAAGCAGCTTTGCAGCCTAAAACATTCAGAAGTGTCCTACTCAGGTGCATGGGAGTCCCTTTGGTGCCTCTGCTGAAGCTCCTGCACTCAGACATGCAACCTGCCCCAAACTGCAGCAGAACTGCCCAGAAAAACAAACACAGGGTGGCTGAGAGGTTACACACTCCCAGAAAAGGGGAACAACTCTGTGTCAAGCATCTGTTTCAAAAAAGAATGACACACAATTCACAAAACTTGAAATTGAAGCATCAAGGTGTGAGCTGGTGGCCCAAGCTGAACACACCTCCAGCATCTCCTTGGTGCAGTGTCTTCTCCTGGGCAGGTGGCCCAAAGCCCTGAAGCTCCTGAGGTGAGTGTCTGGGAAGCCTGGGCTGATGGGCCTTGGGCAGCACAGAGGATCCTCTGACTCACTTTGTCCTTCTCTGCAGTGGGGATTAAATATTTCCACACAAAGTCCTTGTTCTTGACAAGTAACCAAAGAATTTCCCATCAGCACTACCCTTATTCCCATCCTAAAGTCACCCAAGATTCCCCTCAGCCCATCCAGCTTAATCCTTTCCAACAACCCCTGACTTCCCTCCTGCAGGGGAAGGGCACACCAGGCAACCTCTGCCACCTGCACTGCTTCTGCATGTAAAACATGTAAAACATGTAAAACATGTAAAACGTGTAAAACGTGTAAAACGTGTAAAGCATGTAAAGCATGTAAAACATGTAAAGCATGTAAAACATGTAAAACATGTAAAATGTGTAAAACATGTAAAATGTGTAAAACATGTAAAACGTGTAAAACGTAAAACACGTAAAGCATGTAAAACGTGTAAAACATGTAAAACGTGTAAAACATGTAAAGCATATAAAACGTGTAAAACATGTAAAATGTGTAAAACATGTAAAACATGTAAAACGTGTAAAACATGTAAAACATGTAAAACGTGTAAAGCATGTAAAACATGTAAAACGTGTAAAACATGTAAAACATGTAAAATGTGTAAAACATGTAAAACATGTAAAACCTGCAGCTTTTCCATCCTTGTCACTGCCCAACCCCTCCATGCCTGCATGAGGACATCACCAAGCACACACCTCTGTAAATGCTGCTGCCATCCTGCATCTGCTTAGGAAGGGGAAGAAGCCAATTCCTGGGCAGAGCTGCACCCAAAGGACTTAAAGATTGCACAGAAAGAAAAAATAAATCCTGTGGGAAGTGAAACTGCTAAGATGGGATATACCCATCCATAACCAAGGATTCAGAAATGCTGATTAATCCTTGCAGCCTTAAAGCACTGGAGGTACATCTCTGTCACATTTCTGAAACCTTGGCCACAAAGTACCTTTGTAAAGATGCAAACAACAGCCTGAAAAGCACATTCACCCCTTTGTCAGCATCACTGCAGGAAAAAAAAATAACCAACCACAAAGTGTTTGTCACAAAACACATTGATAGTCATATAGATATTTCATTTTTTCCCTTCCTGAATTTAACAAAAGCCTGGATCTACCACTCAAATTAAACACTGTGCAGTAAAGCATAAAGTCTGCATTCAACAAGTTTAATTACTGTGTAAATGAAAGAAATTATTATTCATTCATGACATTTATTTCAGTTGCAGTGCTAGCTGCCTTTATAGAAGTGGGATTGGGGGTGCAGGGGGAGGAGGAGGCTGGCTGTATAATTACCACTATATTTCTTTGCCAAACATTAGTGAACTGAAACAAAAAGTGCTTGTTTTCACTGGAGAGGAAGAAGCATGTGAGCTATCAATGATGGATCCTGAGGACGCCCACAGCCTTGACACGGTGCCAGGCTCTGCTAGGTACAGCACCCTGGGGAGGCTGATAACACAGAGCTCATTGAGGGAAAGCCCAGAGCAGGGCTGGGCTGGGTCAGAAGCCACCCAAACGATGGGAACAACCCCAGGCAGCAGCCCCCGGGCAGGAACAGAGCCACTGTGACATGAAAGATAAACTGGCAGCTGATGCTATCGGGGCCTGCCCAACAATGCATCTTTTCTCAGGGATTTTCACAGGGCTTAAACTTCAGACAAAGGAAAGGGAAAATAAAACCCTCTAAGCTGATTCAGATCAGGCATTTTTGGGAGTCTGAAGAAGGGAAGGGAGAGGCTGCAGGAGGATTCCCTCCTTACACGAGTCCATAAACCTGACACACTTATTCTGCCTCATCCTGCACGTTGTGCTGATCCCAGAGAAGAGCTGTTACCTGCTCTGATCCACCCAAAACGCCTGAGCTGTAAACTAGTTCTAGTGACTAATCAAAACAGATCTTCCAGAAATGTGCTTTCCCTGGGAGAAGCAATTCCTGTACTTCCCTAGCCCTCCAACTACCAGCATTTAATCACTGCACTACACAAGAGATTATGCTCAGGCAGAAGTGGCCTCAGTTTGCTTTAAGGAAGGAAAAAAAATAAAATCAACACTGGGCCACACAAGTTGTATGTAAGAAATTACAGCTGATGTATTTAGATAAGTGGAATGAGTAGGGATGATCCTGGAGGTCAGCCTAAGTGGGGAATGACTGCAGTGATGCTTCACATCCACTGTTAGACACTCCACTTCTCCTGGTGTGCTAGCCAGAAAATACATCCTCCTTAAGAGGGGCTGCACAGAACTGCCAGGCTGCCTACCCCAGCCAGGGCCGTGGGGTGATCCTCTGAAAGCCATGAAGTGTGTGCACTCAGCTGAGGGAATCAACATGACTCATTTTCTGCATTTCAGAGCAATACATGGCAGAGTCAGCTCTGAGCTCATTCCCCATTCAAAATGAGTCGCTCTCAAGTTTGCTCCCAATTCCTTGCTGCACCTAATCAAGCCAAATGGAACAAGCCATAATCCAAGCAGAATTCAATGAACTGCACCCTTTAAGAAGGCTATTAAAGCTTGTTCTCAGGGTTTAAACCAGGAGAAGATTTAAGGTGGAGATTATCCCACATCTGCCTGCCATGAGCTCCCTGTGTTGGCAGCAGCACTGCCTCTGTCAGAGGGAGCAGCTCCCAAGGGTGCATTTGAGACAGTGATCTCCTCTCACATCCTGCACACCTCTGACAGCTCAGTTCTTTGCCCCCAAACTGCATCAGCATCCCCTCAAATGCTTGATTCTCTGAGAATTTCAGGCCCAGAGCTCTCAGAGGTGCTGTTTTGGTTGGAGCACTCTGCCCCTGCCACGGGTCAGGAGCAGCCACAGCTCGATCCTCCCTCCTGATCAGACCAGGGCTTTGCAGACACAAGGCACTATCTCCTGCCAAAACCTGATTACTGCTGCACCCCAGCAGCCACAGTGATAGCAGGGAAGGTAATTACCCCCAGAAATAGGTTACACACCAAAGCCAAGTGCTTTGCCAAGCCTGCACAACAGTATCTGCATTTACTTTTTCACTGTGGCTCAAAATAATTGCTGAATTTCTGCCATTAGCAAGAGGAGACCAACAGCCACATCATCTTGGGAGTTTTCAGCACCACTGAGAGCCAAGGACAGACAGGGACAGCATTCCACAATTTCCATCAGCACATTGCCCATGGTGAGTGACCTGGCAGGGGATGGCTGCTCCCTGTGCTGGGTGCAAACACCCCAGGGCATGGGGAGCCCTGTGAAAGCTGTGATCACAGCCTGGGGCTGGTGGCTGGGGAGCTGGGGAGGCAAATCCACTGCCCCGGGGCCCAGGAGTGCCTGTGACACGGAGCAGCAGCTGAGGGAGGAGAGGCAGCCACGGCAGCACAGCCATGTCCAGGCAGCCCCTGCAGCTCAACCCTCCTGTGCAGGAGCTGCAGGACTGCAGGCAGCTCCCAGGGAAACACCTGACACACCTGGACACACCTCCTGGCACATTGCACACACCTGCACACACCTGCACACACCTGACACACCTGGACACACCTGAACACACCTGACACACTGCACACACCTGACACACCTGACACACCTGGACACACCTCCTGGCACACCTGACACACCTGACACACCTGAACACACCTGGACACACCTGACACACCTGGACACACCTGACACACCTGACACACTGCACACACCTGACACACCTGACACACCTCCTGGCACACCTGAACACACCTGACACACTGCACACACCTGATACACCTGACACACTGCACATGCCTGACACACCTGGACACACTGCACACACCTGACACACCTGGACACACCTCCTGGCACACCTGACACACCTCCTGGCACATTGCACACACCTGCACACACCTGCACACACCTGACACACCTGGACACACCTGAACACACCTGACACACTGCACACACTTGAATGCACCTGAACACACCTGAACACACCTGACACACGGAACACATCTGACACACACCTGACACACCTGATACACTGCACACACTGCACACACCTGCACACACTGCACATGCCTGCACACACCTCCTGGCACACCTGACACACCTGTACACACTGCACACACCTGACACACCTGCATGGCTCTGCCAGTACCACTGACAGCCTCATCTCAGCCAGCCAGGAGTTGTCAGCTGCTGACAGAAAGGAACAGAAATGGGGCCAGGGATCCTTTCTGCCCACCTGCCCCCTTAACCACTAACTTTTTCAAAATTTCATAGTAAAATGGGCAAGAAAAATTTGTTGCATTGATAGTAACAGTGATGATTCCTTACATTACTGTTTCTTGCCCTGAGCTGCTGTGCTGGGTGGTGCAGGATCCCCCCTGGCCACAGAGAGGCTCCAGCACTGCCCTGCAGAAGGGAGAGAGCTCAGTGCACATTCCAACATTCCGTGGGACAGGAAAGCCCTGCACTGACACGGGCAGGGGCCAGGCAGCCTGCAAAGCACACTCAGCCTGTCATCAGGCATTTCCACAGCCAGCTGAGATCCATGAAAAATTCATACAAGGCAACACCAAAAATAAAGCTAATTACTTTAGGCTTATGATAAGAGAGATCTTTTTCTACAGGCAACTTTGCAAGGTCACCTTCCTTGCTTTAGTCTCTCTCTTCCTTTTTTTTCTTTTTTCTTTTTTTTTATTTTTAAACAAATGACATTGAGCTGCTTTCAAAGCTTATCTAATTCTACCTCAGGGCAGGAAGGGGTTAAGACCTTAAAAAACACATAGAGATGAATAGAAATCCAGGCTGGCAGGGCAACGTTTTAAAAAAGGAAAGGAAGGAAAAAAAATGAAAAAAGGAGTATTTTCTTACAGTCAAAACAGAAGTGCAAGCCCAGAGTTGAAGGTCACTTCCTCTCCTGCAGAGCTGGGAGCTGTGCTGTCCATCAGCACCGTGTGCTGCTGCTGTCCCTCAGTGCCAGGACACAGGGCACAGCACCAGGGCAGCTTCACCCCTGGGAAAGGGGATGGAGGACACAGCTCCCCACTGATTCCAAAGGTCCTCTGGGAAAGATGGAGCCCTTGGTTTATTAGCACTGACATCAGCTCTCAGAGCAGCAGGCTGATACCTATTTAATGTAATGCCATTTTCCAGCAGGGAAATCTGTTTGTCAGGCTCTTGCCAGGGAAGCCCAGGCAGCAGCAAGCCAGGGCAGAGCTCCTGGTGGGACAGGACACCCCCAGTGCTGCACAGCCTCAGCTGCAGCAATGTGCTCATCTCCAAGGGAACACAGGGCTCTGTGCTCCACACTCTGCCCCTGAGTCTGCCTGAGTGCTCCTCTGGTGAGGGGAGAAATACCAAAACAACAGCTTTGTGTTTATTTTGTGAGGAGAGTCTGCCATGGGCAGGCAGGACCTGTGTGCCAGGCAGAACCTCACCCCTGCCTTCACTCTGTGCCATTTCTTTGTGCAAGTCCCTCAGGCTCTTAAACTGCTGCTCTTACATGCAAAAGGAGGAACTGACTTTATTTTAGAAATGGATTAGCTGCATGTCAGACTAGGGTCTTCAGGATAAGATATCATCATTCTTCTGTTAGGAATTCCTCCTCAGCCCTGGCACTGACCTGCTGCTGCCTGGCTGGCCCTGTCTGTGCAGCCCTGGGAGTGCACTCTGGGCTGGGACTGTGTCCCTGTGTGTGACCACAGCAGGCCAGGATGGAGTGAGGACACAGGCTGGGGCACTCAGGAAAGCTCTGGAAGTGAGCATGGCTTTGACTCATTAACTGCTGCAGTAACAGAGGAGCTGCACAAACACCCCAGACCAGACCTCCAGTCAGGCTCCCAGAGATGCCCACACCAGCCTGGTGTAAAATTCAATATCACAGAAGGAATCTGGGCATCTGCTTCTCACTGATCCCTTAAAGCTTAACTCCTTCATCTGCCCTGGGAACTGTTTATAAGCAAACATCCTGATGAAGCTGCTCCACAATTTTGACTTTAGCTAAGTCCTAATCCAAACTAAGAAGATCTATAGAATTATGCAAAAATTTCCCCGTCACAAAACAGAAGCATATCTCAGAAAAGGTTTCCATGGAATTCCCAGCTGCTGTCTTGTCTCCCAGTCTTTGCAAGGCCCTGAGGCAGTGACCAAGCACCAAGCACTGCACTCCAGCCAGACACCTTGGCTTTCACTGCACTGATTGTGGGAGTCAGGATTATTGCAGGAAACTAAAGGCTATTGCTGTTTGCTTATATACACCTCAGTGAATTATTCCAAAAAAGGAAAAATATCAAAATCATACAGATCCAATCAGTGCTGTAGCCATGTCTGTATTTAAACCCAGAAGAATTATGTGTCTCATGTAATTCCACATTAAACACTACATGCAATGTTCAAGTATTACATTACATACATAGACATCCCCACACACAGAAGCTTCTAGACAAATCTTTTGAGTTTTGACTATGGTCATGATAAAAATCAGTTTGCAGCTGTGCAGGGAACTCATCCCAGGCCAGCACTGAGCACTGACTGTTTCACAGGGCCTCCATTCTTGGACAGAAATGCCTGTGGGAACACAGGCTGTATTTTGACTTTTGAAGAGGATGAAAGAAATAATGTGACAGCAATGGATACGCTGGGCTTCAGAGGTCACACATTTCCTTGTGTATTTGTAGCTCTGCTCTCAGAGGTGCAAAGCCCAGTGTGTGAGCTGTGCTGAGTGCCAGGGGAGGGCAGGATGTGCCCAGCACTGTGCTGCTGCTCCCTGGGTGAGCTCCAGCACAGCCCCTGGCAGTGCAGCTTGGACAGCAAGCCACACTTGCAGCAGCCACTTCCATCCCTGAGAGATTTGTTTGTGTTTGCTCAGTGCTGTGAACAGCCCTGTCCTGTAAGGCCCTTTCAGCTGCCAAGCTCTCAGGGCAGGCCAAGTGTGGCTGCACTCAGGCTCTGGCTTTCCTGGGGTTCTCCAAGTGCTACTTTGGGTAAAAACAACATCTGCAAGTGTAAAGCTGCCAGACTCGTGGCCAAGGAACATCTGTAGGTGCTTGTTCATTCCCACAAACAAGGATCACTCAGAATATTTGAACACATTCTTCCTCCCTCCACACAAGGAGCCCCGTGGGTGCCCCCACAGTCACTGAGCACCCCAGCACCTCTAACATTCCAAAACTGATCACCCTGCAGAGATGGAGAAATTAAAAAAAATGTTCTTTTTACACAGAGAGGTAAAATTTCACCCACCTATAAGCAAATGTGTTTAAATTAAAAAACTAACCCAGAGGCCTCATTGCCTGGGCTGCTGCACTGTCAAGGAAAAGCAAGAACCCTCAAAAGCCATTCAGGCCCTGGAGTGGGCTCATTCCTGTCCTCCTGGATCCAGGGGCCCTAAGGAGATGAGATCCCCAATTCAGACATACCACATGCTTGAAGTCAGAGGAGAAAGGATTCCAATCTGAGTTGCCCAGGGTGAAAAGGGAACATTTACCCTGATTTTGAACCTAAACAGCTCTCACTATCCCTCCCCTTGTGGGTGCAGGGCCCCACATGGGTCACTCGCTGCTGGCACCCTACAGCATTCAGCTGTGGGTGCCTCCCAGGGCAGGCAGTCCATCAAACAGAACTAATGGGTTTTAATATTTCTCATGAACATATAAGATATCCCCATGTGATCTGTCCACTGCCCAAGGCCAGGAGAGATGTGGTTTTAACAGAGGTGTCTTTGCAAGAACTGAGATTTTATGTTAAAACATATATCCATCCCAACCCCACACAAACCTACAAGGCAAGAAGAATGCAATTTAAAATCTCTGGGGCACTATGCCAAGGCACTTTCTGGAACATTTTTCAGTATATCTAATAATTTTTAGATTTATTAGAGATTGAGATTTATACCTTTTTTTCGTCTCAGGGTAACCATTAGATCAGGTCACAAAAGGAGCACCTCTTTCAGTGATCTCCCTCCACAGACAGTGCAAGGACCCAGATCTCTCTCTGTCATCTTCTATCTGTGCTGAGGAGAAAAGTGGGATTCTGTGCTCCCATTTTCTCCCAGGAACACACCACAGTGATATTCAAGCACTGAATGAGCCTGTTTGCTAAGACAAAACAAAAAAAACCTTCAATTTGAACATTAAGCCAAGGAGGGAGATGATTTTGGCTTGTCTTTGGTTTCCCTTTTTCTTATATAGATGGGGAGAAAGGAAGTCTGGGAGGCTGGTGAGGACACAGAGGAGCAGGAAGCAGCAGCAAGGGCTCTCCCTGGCACCAAGTGCTGCCTTCCCACACGGCTTCCCAGGGGCACAAGGATGCCAGCACTGCCAGCTCTGCCACACCATCCCCTGGGGACACCCAGAGCTCTGCCACACCATCCCCTGGGCACTGCCAGAGCTCTGCCACACCATCCTCTGGGGACACCCAGAGCTCTGCCACACCATCCCCAGAGCACACTCAGAGCTCTGCCACACCATCCCTGAGCACTGCCAGCTCTGCCACACCATCCCTGAGCACTGCCAGCTCTGCCACACCATCCCCTGGGCACTGCCAGCTCTGCCACACCATCCCCTGAGCACTGCCAGCTCTGCCACACCATCCCTGAGCACTGCCAGAGCTCTGCCACACCGTCCCTGAGCACTGCCAGCTCTGCCACACCATCCCTGAGCACTGCCAGAGCTCTGCCACACCATCCCCTGGGGCAAAGCAGCTCTGTGCTCCCAGCAGGCAGCCCCTGTTGGGGACAGCAGTGCTGGCAGTCCCTGAGGAGTGAGGGGACACTGCCTGCAGGGTGAGGCGTCCCTGTCACTTCTCTCTGCAGGGTGAGGTGTCCCTGTCACCTCCCACACACCACATGGGTGCCTCTCTCTCCAAACCTGCCAGCCTGACCCTGTTCCTCTCCTCAGCCCACTCCCTGTGTCCTGGCTGCTGCAAACACAGGTTATTCTGCACGTGGGAGCAGAGAGCAGCAGGTGATGAACCCCAGGGACATCGAGGTCCAGGAGCCCAAAGCAGTGACAGGAGAGGCAGAGTGGAGCCCAGCACAGACCTGTCTGTGAGCAGCAGCTGATTCCCTCTGTTAATGTATTCTAACACTGTTCCAGCCTTAACCCTCCAGGATTGACAACAGAATTGAATTACCCTTCCAAATCTCTCTCTTTCAACTTGTCATAAGATTTTTTAATCCAACAAGAAGCACTTCCTTGGCAGAGTTGCCATTGTTACATTTTTTCCAGCTTTTCTGATTTAGGAATTTAATCTTTTTAGCCATGAATTGACTTCTCTGAACTAGCACTCACTGGAAAAAAAAAATGCAGCTCTTGCTTGCCATGCAAGCTGCCAAGCTCCTAGGAGCAGATGGAATGGATCCTGGGCTTTTAAAGGAGATCACTGACAATCACAGAGAGCACAACAAACACAGGCCAAGTTTCAAGAGGGTTGGACAAAGATTGATCACATCACAGAAATGACAGAACACTAAACAAGGAAATAGAAGCACTATCTGTTCATCTCCAACATCTGTACTGTGTAGAGCACTGGAAGCTCCAAATCCTGCTTGAGTAAAGCTGCAGAGTAATGCAAGCCACGTGCAGCCCTGAGAGGGGGCCCTGCCCTGCCTGACAGGGCTCAGCCCCAGCACCCAGCCAGCTCCCACTGCTCACAATTCATCTCCAAACATGAAGAGCAAAGCAGAAGCATCAGCCATAGGGGAAGGAGAAAAGAACATTTAAACCATTACTGAGACCTACAGGTGATGTTTGCCTTGCAGCATAACTCTAACAAGGTGTGCTAGAGCTGCCACAGCTGAGAAGGGTGGTCAGAAGGAGCAGCTGGAGAGCTCTCAGAATATTTCTGTGATTATCACTGAGCTATAGGCAGCATTTGTGCACAGGCACAGCTTAATTCCCCTCCTTTAAGCTCCTCTGCCTTCTTTCCCAGTTTATATTTGGATGCTCAAGAAAGGAACCATTTAGTTACTGAACTCAAGTTTATGATACAGGCAGTGAAATTCAATCCCATCTTTTAAGCAGATTAGGACCTACACACAGACCTTTGAACCTGCTGTGTTACCGTGTTGGCTTTCACAGCTCATCCCCAAAGGAGTAAAATTACTCCATTTAATTAGACTCCAACTCTCCTCATCTGCCCCAAAAGTTTCCAGTCACCTCATTCAATTGTGAATGTAATTTAGGATTAAAGGTTTGTCCTGATTTTGCACTGGGGTGCTGAAGAGCTTTGCAATGCAATAATTCACCCATCTTTAAACTTTTCTGGGGACACTGCAGTGGGAATGCTGCTTGCCTTCTCTTGGTTCTGTGCCTTGTCCAATGGCTTCAGAGAAGTGCACTGGAATTCCTTCCAGAATGCTGCACAGACAATACTCCTGATAACACATGTGCCTTCACACCATTTTATAGCTGGAGAAAATGAAGCACAGAGAAGAGCCACTGTGAGATTCTCCTTCCCAGACCCAGAGCACTTTCAGTGACAATTAGTAATCCAGCAATTAGCACCAGGCTGTAATCACTGTGTGCCATGCCTTTGTCTGAAGGTGACAACCACAGCCAAATGCAAAGCTGCAGAGCTTGGGGGGTGTTGAAGAACGTGTGTTTTATGCAGCAGCCATCACACAGGACAAGATGTTTCACAAAGAGCTGCCCCAGTGCCACCAGCACAGAGAACGGCTGTGCTGGGCCACATCAAAGGCTCAGCTTGCTCAGCATCCCCTTTCCAGCAGTGGCCATAAATGGGTGTCCAAAGGAAGAGAATAAAAATAGAATAAGTACATATAATACTCCTGTCTCTCTATTTATATGCCTACATCTTTCCCCCTTGCTTCCACCACCAGTCACTCCCAGCTCACTGAGCTCCTGACAGCATTTCTGCCCATTCACTGGGAATCCACTGATTTATTTTCCATTAATTTGCCCACTTTCCCACAGGTGATGTAAACTTTTAGCATCTACAGTTTCCCTGACAACACCCAGTTGCACTGATCAACACCTTCCCAAAGAACCACCTATTTCTGATCTTCTCTGGGCTCTTACCAACTTCCTCTGGCATCCCCATCCTTGTGCCACAGGGCAGTGAACAATTCCCCCCTTCCTGGTGTCCTGCCCCATTCACAAACCTCTGCCACGTCTCCTTTCCTTGTCCACCCAGCTGAGGGGCTGTGGCTCATCCAGCTCTTGCTCACACAGAGGCAGGCTGACCCCTCTGAACAGCCTTCAGAGCATTTCTTCTCTGAGCCCTTGGAGAGGGAATGATGAGAGCAACATGGCCATGACACAGGTAAATCAGGAATTCCTGATTCCTCAGCAATGTTCCCTGTTCCATCCTGAGGACACTCCCTTATCTTTAGCTGCTTAGTCTTTCATACCACTACTGAGCCATGTGCTGATGTTTTGATAGAAATATCCATTAGAACCCCAAAATCTGTGCCTAGAAATGGAGTTAGAACCTCCCTAATTTCACTTTTGCACGGAAATCAGCTCAGAGCCCATCATTTCATCAGGACTGTTTTAGGGAAGAGTCACCAGAGTCCCTAAAGGCAGCATAAGGCACCCCTGCTTTGGCACAGGCTTGCTGCTGAGTGAACTTGGGCACACTAATCCCACTCAGAATCCCCTCTCACCTCACCCCATGTCTGGCCCTGCCCCTACCCCACACCATAAAACCAGGATTTTAACAGACCTGGTGCTGTTTCATACAACCAGTGTCTTCAAATTTGCTAAAAGCACATATAAATATTTCATAGAGCAGACAATGCTGCTCTCACATCTGATTGCAAACAAGATTATTTTTTCTCCCAAACAAATCCAATAACTTGATTATCTGCTCTGGTCTGCTCTTACTTTTTCTGCTGTACAATTTTCAAATATTTGCAGTTGTAAGTCTTTCAAAGCTTTAATTTGCTTAAAATGATTCACAAGCACCTTGTTAATCTTTTATCAGTTTTATTACAAACTGTAAACAAAACCCAGTTCTTAAATAATTAAAGGGCAGAACTAGCCCTCAGGCAAATGAAGAACAGGAGGGGAGAATAAAAAATTTAAAAATCAGAGTAAGCCTGTAATTTTTGTTCCTTCCCACCTACAGAATTGGTGAATCAAGCTTCAAAACAGAGAGGAATTCAAAAAGAACAGATTGTGTGTGACATCTCCCCAGCCAGTTTCTCTCATCTACTGTGTCCTGAATATTAATCCATCAAGTACCTCCACATTACTGTTACAGAGCCAAACACACCACAGGCTCTCAGGGCAGAAGTTGGGTCCTGGACAGGGGTTTAGGAGAATTCCTGTGCATGTCTGGGTGCCCAGCAATGCCTTATCACCCCAAAGGACCCCTCCCAGAGAGCAGCCCAAGGGAAGGCAGCTGGAGCTCATTCCTGTCCCCTGGGACACCCCAGCACCTCCTGCAGGGCAGGGCTCACTGGGCACAGCCATGGCACAGCTCACACAGCTCCTGGCACTGTGCTGAAAGCAGCTCCTGCTTGGAGAAACCCCACAGAAACCCCCAGAGAGCAGCACCAGCATGAGCAGAGGGATGGAGCAGCTCTGCTGGGAGGGAGGCCCGAGAGAGCTGGGAATGCTCACCTGGAGAGGAGAAGCTCCAGGGTGACCCCAGAGTGGCACTGCAGTGCAAAGATGGAGAGTCCAAGGGATGGAGTGACAGGACACAGGGAATGGCTTCCACTGCCACAGGGCAGGGATTGGTGGGAGACTGGGGAGGAATTGCTCCTCATACCTGGCACTGTTTGCTCTGAGAAGCTGCCCCATCCCTGACAGTGCTCAGGGGTTTGGACAGGGTTTGGAGCAACCTGGGATAGCAGAAGGTGTCCCTGCACATGGCAGGGAATGGGATGGGTCCTAAGGAATGGGATGTTATTGTATTTGCAGGGTGCCCCAATGAAGGCAGGAATGATGAATCTGACTCCATGTTCTCAGAAGACTAATTTTTTTATTTTAAGATACTATATTATATTAGAGAATACTGTACTAAACTATACTAAAGAATACAGAAAAATACTTACAGAAGGCTAAAAAGATAATAATGAAAACTGTGACTCTTTCCAGAGTCCTGACACAGCTTGGCCCTGATTGGGAGTGAAAACAACTCCCAGCAGAATGCAATGGAACAATCACCTGTGGGTGAACAAGCTCCAAACACATTCCACACCAGCACAACACAGGAGAAGCAAATCAGATAATTATTGTTTTCTTTTTTTTTCCTGAGGGTTCTCACCTTCCCAGGAGAAAAATTCTGGGCAAAGGGATTTTTCCAGGAAATATAACAGTAAACAGGGATGTGGAATGGGATGTGTTTTAAGGTCCCTTTGAGCCCACTCCAGTTTTTGAAGGAATTAAGGAATGGGATGTGTTTTAAGGAATGGGATGTGTTTTATGGCATGGGATGTGTTTTAAGGAATGGGATGTGTTTTAAGGAATGGGATGTGTTTTGTGGAATGGGATGTGTTTTAAGGAATGGGATGTGTTTTAAGGTCCCTTTGAGTCCACTCCAGTCTATGAAGGAATTAAGGAATGGGATATGTTTTATGGAATGGGATATGTTTTATGGAATGGGATGTGTTTTAAGGAATGGGATGTGTTTTAAGGAATGGGATATGTTTTAAGGATGGGATGTGTTTCAAGGAATGGGATGTGTTTTGTGGAATAGGATGTGTTTTATGGAATGGGATGTGTTTCAAGGAATGGGATGTGTTTTATGGAATGGGATGTGTTTCAAGGAATGGGATGTGTTTTGTGGAATGGGATGTGTTTTATGGAATGGGATGTGTTTTAAGGAATGGGATGTGTTTTAAGGATGGGATGTGTTTCAAGGAATGGGATGTGTTTTGTGGAATGGGATGTGTTTTATGGAATGGGATGTGTTTCAAGGAATGGGATGTGTTTTATGGAATGGGATGTGTTTCAAAGAATGGGATGTGTTTCATGGAATGGGATGTGTTTCGTGGAATGGGGTGTGTTTTGTGGAATGGGGTGTGTTTTGAGGAATGGGATATGTTTTGTGGAATGGGATGTGTTTTAAGGAATGGGATGTGTTTTAAGGTCCCACACCAGTCCATGACTTGCCCTCACCACAGGGAATGTCACTGTTCAGGTGTTCTCCCCACAGCGAGCACTGAACCACGAGTGGTTCCATCCCACCAAGGCCCAGCCCAGGGGTCGTGGGCACATCCCAGAGGGGAGCTGGAGCCCTGGAGCACTGCCAGCCTGGGAGGGGAACTCCAAACAGGGATGCTGGAGCTGAGGAAGAGCCTGCCTGGAGCCCTGCCATGAGAGCAGGGGATGGAGGCAGGGGCTGGGCTGGACATGAGGGCCCAGGCAGGAGCCCCACACAGGACACACACTCAGGGTGATGGCAGGGCTGAGTCTGAGCAGCTGCAGGAAGGGCACTGCTGCATCCACACCTTGCCATAAAACTCACCTGCAATTGTTCAGATTGAGAGCTGTGATTTCATGTAATTGTCACTGCTATTACAGCCTCCTGACATCTACCAAAGCTTCAACCCAGCTGTGCTGCAGAATGCTGCTCCCTGTGGCTGTACAAGCATCTCAGAAATCTTGATACAAAACTTCCAGCTTTCTAACATATTGAGAATTTCCCAAGGTATTCAAATGGCATTTCCTTCTAGTTACAGAAAAGACCACTTCTAATGAAGCTTTCCAAAGCATTGCAATTGGAAGAAAAGCTAAGGAACTATGAAGGCAAGACTGAGTAAATTCTAATTATCTTTTGAAGGCTACACTACCATGCACACAAAAATGGAATTAAATGCATTACAGACCTAAAAACGTGTAATGGATGCATTGCTAGCCTATTACATGCAGTTCATTGTGCAAAGGTTTTTGGCTGTATGTTTTGTGCAGTGGGCTGTAAAAGTTGCTTAACAGGAGAAAATACATTTGATTAAAAATTTACATCAGAAGAATGTAACAGGGTTTTTTTTTCTCTGCTATTTTATCTGCCACTGACTATTCCCATTAGTATTCAGTTCTTCTCAGTCTCACAAGAATATGCAAAAAACAAAGACTAAGGATGGAAAAGTTTGAGGTGTAGATCCAATCCATGTTAAAGACAAAGCTGTCCAGATGCTGGCTCCAGGTGAAAAAAAATGCACATATTTTGTACATAAGTGCAAAAAATGCACTGATAGTGGGAGGATCCTAAAGTGTCACTGAGATGCTTAAATAGTTCTGCTCCAGTGCCTCCCTTTGTGAGCAGTACCAAGGGGAAGCAGGTGGTGCTTGGACTTCCTGGTGCTGAGAGTCCCCCAGGGCTCCCAGCACCTGCCCGGGCAGGAGCAGCCCCTGAGTCACCCTGACACACAGCATGCAAACACTGCCCCAGATCAAGGAACAAAAAGCCCTTTACATCTCTGTTATATTCCCAGGAAAGCCCAAAAACTTCGAGGCCCTTGCTGATAACCATTTAGAGCACAAAGCAAATGGCAAACGTTCAATCTGCAGCGTGGAAAGAAATCAGAAAGGTTTTACAGCTTATGTTAAAGAACACTATACTAAACTATACTAAAGAATACAGAAAAATACTTACAGAAGGCTAAAAAGATAATAATGAAAACTGTGACTCTTTGCAGAGTCCTGACACAGCTTGGCCCTGATTGGCCAAAGAGTGAAAACAACTCCCAGAAACCAATGGAACAATCACCTGTGGGTAAACAATCTGCAAACACATTCCAAAGGAGCAAAACACAGTTAAACACCCTTATCCAAAACCACAAAGGAACCAGTCCAACTACCAAGAATTGGCAGAACTGAGAAATATCCAATTAAGTCAAAATAAATAAGCAAATACATAAATAAAGCAAAATAAAATAAGTACTTCAGTTGGATCTGCTGACCTTTCACCCCTCCCTCTGGGGCTGGAGACTGAGCAGGGATGGGATTCCCTCCTCTGCCTTCCTGCCCTGCCTGCTCCTCTGGGCTTACCAAACCATGGAGACACAAGCCCCTGTTTGCTGCTGGTGCTCCAGCCCAGCCCACAGGTGAGGCTGGAAGGAAGGAAAAACCTCCTCAGAGCCCCTGGCAGCCCTTTGCCCCTTTTTCTGGGCAGAGCTCAGCAGCTGTGCAGGCTGCAGCCACCACTGGCAAGCCCCTTGTGCTCACTGAAAGGCCACAGAAAATCCAAGTGCAACAAGGGAAGGCCAAAACATGAAGCAAGGCAGCTCTGTGTGACACAGAGGTAACACGACCAAGGCAGGCAGGGAAGAGCTGAGTCCAAGTGAGCACAGGCTCCTGATGCACAAGGGCACATCTGGATCAGAGACTGGGACAAATTGTTCCCTGGGAGGGTGGGCAGGCCCTGGCACAGGGTGCCCAGAGCAGCTGGGGCTGCCCCTGGATCCCTGGCAGTGCCCAAGGCCAGGCTGGGCAGGGCTGGGAGCAGCCTGGGATGCTCCAAGGTGTCCCTGGCCATGGCAAAGGGTGGCACTGGATGATTTTTTGAACACCTTTCCAAGCCAAACCATTCTATAATTTTAACATTTGTGGTAATTTGTATTTACAAGTAAATTAAATCCCTACATCTGTTTTCCTTGATTACATTTAATCTCTGTTCACGAGAATATAAAATGACAAATCTCACTCATTTCCCTAAAATGCTGTCAGTCACAGTTGCAGCACAACTTTAAAAATGCAAACTTGTAGTATTCATAGGCAGGCAAGGAAAAATTGAAAATTTTAGCAGCTAAAAGTGATAAAAATAGTGAACCAGGTGTCTGTGCTGAGTAATTCAGGACAACACAACCCTTTGCTGATGATCCCCATCAGATTAAGCTGTAACATCTGATTTCACACCTGCAGAAATCCTTCCAACAAGGCAATGAGGAAAAGAAGCAGCAAAGATAAATAAATAAAATCAGCACAATTATCTCCAGCAAACACTTTTGGTGAAGAAACACCTGGGGTCCCAAACCTCCCAGGCCAGGGTGGTGTGAGTGCCAGTGGAGCAGGGAGCTGCTCTCTGCTTCACTCCCTGCACTGCTCCCATGCCCCTGGGCAGAGCTGTGGCCCCAAAATTCACCAGACTCAGTGATCCCTGACCCCAGCAAGGCAGGGGCACAGATTTCTGGGAGGGCTCATCATGCCAGGCACAATGAATGTTCTGGGGAGCTCAGGTCACCAGGCTGCTTTATCACCTCAGCTGTCAGCTCTTTAGAGCACTGTATTGTGCAAACACTGTGCACATTTCACTGTCTGCTCAGCAGATTTTGTGGAAAAGTGTTTCCTACCCCAGCAAGGGGAGGAAATGGTTTGGGATAAAAATCCTTCTTGTGGGGAGTGGGAGGGAGAAGAGGTTGTGCCACACAGGAGATAAATAACCAAATCTTTGTCAAACTTCTGCTAGAAGGGACAAGACAAATAACGAGCAGAGTCAGGGATGGAAAAAACCCTGAATTCTCTAAAAATACAGCCAACTCATGAATTTCCAGCTGCAGAGCAGCCCTTTCAAGTTGCAACTCTCAGTGCTTGTCAAGAAAGATGCTTCCTGCCTCGATCCCCCCACGAGCAGCAGGCTCTAATGGAAGTCACATTTGATGTGCTCTGTGCTGCTCAGCACAGACTGCCTGAATTACTGGGTGCAGACCTCATCATACTCTTAAAAAGTAATTTGGAACCAGGCCTTTGATTTAGATGGGCTTTATCCTTTACTTTCAAAGTACAAGTGGTAATAATGCAGTCTGTGAGTTTAACATTTGAAACAGGGGTTCCATTTACCTCTTTGTACTTACTGGAGGAAAATGACTGTAATTGAAATCTTTCTGCTGGAAATGAAGCCCTTCTAACATTCAAAGTGGTTGCTTGTCCTTCAGGCTTTTTATTTTAGCTGTCAAAACTGTAAACTGCCTTTCAGAGTAGTGAGAGTCTTACAAGAGAGGATGAAATGAATGTACCCTGGATCTAGGTAGTGGGTGTTTTAATCTAATTTTCTAGCTAGAAATACAGCACTTCTCTCCCTTGGGCACTGCTGGGAACAGGAAAATTAAGCTTTGCCTCAGTTCAGCAATATCTATCAATGAACCTCAAACAAGGGACAGGCCTTTTCGAGGACAAAGCAAAACCTTTCAAGTCCTCCATTTTCATCCATAAGCTCCCTCAGATGCAGGCAGCAACACGTGAAGCCAGACTGCCCACTCACACTGCCTCCCTCCACACGTCTCCCACACTTTCTAGAATTTCACAGATTTTTTTCCAAGAGCTTGCCTTTTTTCTTTCCCCCTTCAGATTAAACTGATTTTCTGGTGTCAGCAATATTATTCACATGAAGCCTTTGAATCTTAATTCTGGTGTAAATGCACTCAGACTGAATATGGGTATTATGTCCAAGTGGCTGATGGCCAAATGACCTTATATTAAATCTTTGAAAGGGCAAACATGAAAACTTTGGGGTTTATCCTGTGGGCCTCCTTTCAGTCTGTATTACAGAATGTTAGCAATTAACTTGCTAATAGACTCAAGATGATGTTGTGGAGATTTCTGCTTTGGTTGGTTTTATTATCTGGTTATTTTAATCACAACTAAAAATGTGCTGCTGGGAAAAGGTTTTATCCTGCTTGTCTACACAACTGAAAAAAAACCTGTTTGGGTGACTTGAGCAAACTAACACACCAAAGGACATCAGCTTAACCAATGTCTTTCTCTGCTGTTTCCAGTTCCAACATGTCTTTAGGTGACCATTTTTCAGGCTTTGTGTTGCAGCCACAAACACATGACCAGTTCCTACCTGCACAGAGCAGCCACTGGGCAAGCAGGCAGGTGACATGAATGAAGAGATTAAGAGATGTCAAGGCTCCAGGTGGATGTGATGAGTTTGGAAGCTCCCCAGAAGGGCTGTGAGGGCTCAGTCCCTGAGGCTCAGGCCAGTTCCATCAGCACACCTCAGTTCAGGTCCCTCTGTAGGTAACCAGCTGGGATGAGCAGCATTCAAACAAACCAATGGAACAGCTTATGGCAGGAAAGCACAGTGATGCCAAGAGAATAAAACAGGTTGATAATCTATATGAGAAACAAAACTGTGCAATACACACAAGCTTCCTGCAGTTACCTCTGACTGTATATAAATATGTACACTTTATCAAAGTGGGGTCTTCAGACAGCATCTTCTGAAGTAAACCAAAAGGAAAAAAAAATATTTGTGATGGCCAGAGGCAAGGATGTCAACTTCAGCAAAGCCAGCCAGCCAGTAAAAATGTCAATGAACTTCTTTACAAGAGAATTAAGAGGGAGCTGTGCAGTGTCAGCACACACAGGAAGAGCAGCTCCAGTCGTGATGAACTGAGATACTGCACTGACAGGAGGGCACAGACCCAACCTCTTCCTAACCTAAAATGACCTCCCTTAAACAGGGATTATATAACACTTCCACATGAGGAGAGCAAACTTAAATTAATTTGGTTTTCACAGGCTGCTGCCAGAAGAGACATCAGTGTCCTTCCTGCTCATGCAGGTACCCCCACAGGCCGTGCCCTCATGGTGAGCCAGGACACAAAGGCAGCACACCAAAGGAATCAAACCAGCTCGGGGCAGGTGGGAGCAGCTCCCCATGTGGCTGCACAGGCACCACTGCTGGGAGAGCAGCACTGGCTCCTGCAGCAGCCAGCTAAGAGGAGAAAAGTGCATCTCCAAGGGAGATTTTAAATCCTTTTAGACAAACTGCTGAAAAAAGCTGGTTTGAGAATTTCAAAGGTTCTTCAGCTTAGCTCACATAAACCCAATTTCTAAGACCATGACAACACAGAGGAGTTGCAAAAGAATTTGACCTAATTTTTTAAGCCAGTGTGGTTACACTCTTGCAGAAATACTTGTTTTATGGAGCGTGTACCCAGAGTGTCCAGCCAGAGAACTGCATCAGGTTAATAAATTCAGCATCAATTCACACCTAGGCCACACTAGCACAACTTTCACAGCCAGACTGGGAGCTGAATCAGAACAAGCCAAGCCCCAGCTGCAATGACAATGCTGACACAAAATCCTGCATTCAGCAAGGGGGTGCAGCCTTCCCACGTAGCCAAACCCAAAACTTCTCAGGAGCCTTTCATTAGGAAACCCCCACTTCAGCACAAAGGGTTAACAGTCCCTTATCACACATGCAATCCAGTAAATGACCAGGCATGCATTTCAGGTTTTGCCTTCCTGCATGTGTGCATTATGGTTTGGAGCTTTTTTCCCCCAAAATGAACACACTTGACATCCTCCCTGGTGGATCACAAGAAAATCTTGTAAGGCACAAGAAACTGTAAGGAGACAGATTAAATGGGTTTCCTGGATTTCATCCATGTTCAAATTTCCCAGGTTGTAGATCTCAAAAATATCTGACTCTGACAAAACTGGTATGACAGGTTATGTAACACTGCACAGAATCACCCGGTGACAGCAGAGCAGGAACATTATCTGCTCTGCTCAGGGACTCCAGGGCTTTCTGGATCAACTGCAAGGGGTGTCAAAAAAAATAAAAATAGAAAGGAACTGAATCACAAAATGTAGAGGAAAAAGAAATCCCCATGCGTTTTAAATAGCCAACCTCACCCACTGGTACATAACTGGTGATTCCTTAGATTATTTCCAGGAATTTCCATATGCTATATATGCTGAGGTGATTTGTTTAATTATAGATGTTTATAGGTCTCATATAACTTTATAGAACATAGAATTATTGCAGAGAAACATCAAGAAGATAATAACAGCCTAATACAGTGGATTTTGCAGCCTTTTTAAGATTGCCCAAAACAAACAAAATGGAACAGTTACATCTGAGACTGTTAAATATGCTATTTGCAGCCTGGGATAAATGACAGGACAATCTTGTTAAATGAACTGTATATGCTTTTTGTTCAATGAAATATATATGCTTTCACCAGTGCAGTATAACTTGAGGCACAAAGAGAAGAAATAAATCAATGTGAAACTATTTGCCAGAACAGAAAATTTCATACTAATGGCACATGCAAGGGTTTTCCCTCTGCTCTAAAAAGGGCAAGTTGCTAACTGCTCAAGGATGTTTAGGGAACAGACAAGCAAGGCTGCTCAGTATTTTCATAAAAAGTTGTCTTGCCCTTTTCCCTAATTTGCTGGATTAAGGGAGCAGCAAAGCTACATCGACATTCTGCCTGCACCTCAGCACTACAGGAAATCGGATCAGCCTCTGCCCTGGGGCAGGAAACCCTCCAGGAGATCTCCAGTTAAAATACACCGCTGTTAAGCAGGTTCCTGCACAATCTTGGTCCATCCTCCCTCTCCATCCCTGCTCCTCTGCTCCCCCAGGCATCTGGGTACCAAGGCACAGGCGAGATGAAGCAGAAGCTGAGTGCAAGAGGAAAATCCCACAGAAAACAGTTCTGTGCAATAGGAAATACAGCAAACTCCACAGTAAACCCCACACCAGAGTCTTCAATTCATTTTGCTACTTTTTGACCAATAAAACTTCTTTCTTCCGGTAATAATCACGGACAATTAAATACTTAGCTACTCGAGGAGAAGAAACAACTGACCTCCCTGCAGAAGCAGGTCACAATCATAATGGGCTCCATAGAACAAGAAATATTCCTCCTTTTCAAGCTCCACATGAGGAAAACAAACACATCTCTACTATCTCTGGTTTTTTTTCCCGACACAGCCCTGGAGAAATCCGATCTGAGCTTTCCTCCTCCACCTGCACCGCGCTGAAGTTGCTGCCACATCTGCAGCCCGTGCCCTGCGCTGCTCCGAGCACAGCCTTGGCTCGGAGGAAAACCAAATCCCGGTGACATTTCTAAGGAAACACCCTTATCTGTGGAGCCACAGGAAAAACAAATCCCAGTGACACTTCCAGGGACACAGCCTTATCTGTGGAATGATAGGAAAACCAAATGCCGGTGACACTTCCAGGGACACAGCCTTATCTGTGGAGCCACAGGAAAACCAAATGCCGGTGACGCTTCCATGGGAAACACCCCTATGCGTGGAATGATAGGAAAACCAAATCCCAGTAGCACTTCCAGGGAAACAGCCACAGGAAACCCAAATCCTAGCAGCACTTCCAGGGACACAGCCTTATCTGTGGAGCCACAGGAAAACCAAATCCCGGTGACACTTCCAGGGGAGGGGAGCAGCTGAGCCCCAGCAGTGCCCGGGGAAGGGCTGCAGCAGAGGCTGCACTTACCTTCTCGGCATGCTTGAACTTGACGTAGAACCAACTGGACTTGATCATTGTCTCACCTCCTGCCCTCGGTCAAAGCCACGAAAGCGAGCCGAGCCTGTCCCGCCGAGGAGCCGGAGCTCTCTGAAGGGAGCGCAGCGCTCAGGTGAGAGGCCGGGGAGCCGAGGGGCCGGGCGGGGAAGGCGTTGTGCCCTGGGGCTCGGCGTGTCCGTCCTTCCACTCGTGTCCGCCCTTCCACCCGTGTCCGTCCTTCCAGCCCGTGTCCCTGCCCGTGTCCCTGTCCCCGCTGTCTCTCTCGCTCTCTCGCTGCCGAGCGCTCGGCGCCGCTGCCAGCCCTCACGCAGCTCCGCTCCTCACGGGGACTTCACCGCCCTCATCACAAATGGCACATGTCAGTAAAGCCAGGAGGCTGGCTCCGGCGCTGGCAGCCGCCCAGGACCGTGACCTCCCCCAGCGGGATGAATAATGAATTCCAGCACTTCCCTCCAGACACAGATTAACACCTGGCTAAACATTATTCTGACAATGAGCCCGTCCGCGGCGAGAGCCCCGCGTTAACCCCTCGCTCGCCCAGCAGGCAGGGTGGGGATGCTGTGGAGGCTGTCCCGCCGTGCCCTCCCCCCATCGAAAGCAAGATTACAGGACTATATATAGTTTAGAAACAATAAAGCCTCTTAGGCATAAAGCAAATATCTCCTTTTCGATTCTGCAGCTGCAGTAACGCTGCCGTGGAAGCAGAGCCAGTCCTCAGGAGCCAGACTCGCTCCTGGATCCCCCTTTCTCAGCCCTCCCTCTACAAACACCCCTGGTAAGCTCATCAGCTATCAGGCTGTTTTAAAAAAATAACATCTGTAAGGACACAAAAAACTCCCAAACCAAACCAAACAGAACAACCACCACTACGAAATCAAGCTAATGCATAGAAAATCCCGGGAAGTCACTGGTCAGAGTGTTTGTTCTTCTGTCTGTTCAGAAACACTGGCCAATTCCCTGGCTCTGCTTTAAGGAGACACATTGATCTGGCTGCAAACCTCGCAGCTCTGTGCATCCACGGAGCAGTGAAGATCAAGTTACAAACCAAAGGATGGATATAATCAGCCTCCTGTGTTGCTGCCCCACGCAGCCAGAGCTATCTGGCCCAGCATCCTGTGCCCAAACACTTCACAAAGCACAAGCAAACAATGTCAGGAATCTTGAGTCCAAAGATGTGCACTCAGTAATGTAATAAAAATGTAATGTAACATGTAATAATACAGATGGACATGAACTTGTCACACGGGTACCTGAACCTCTTCATGTTTCCATGCAGTGATGAGTGAGGTTCAGAATTCCATTACAGAAGTAAAAAAATCACCTCATTTTGCTGCTTTTGACAGCTGTCTGGTTATTTAAGTGGGTGTCTCACAGTATCCTATCCCAACAAAAGAGGATAATTTGCTTCTCATCATCTTCAGATCATGACTTTATAGGTTTTGCTTGCCTCCTTGTATCACACCTCCTAGACTATTAATTTTTTCCTTATAGCTAGGTTGTGCATGTCTCCACAGAGCCTTTTCATCACTCGCTGTACTTTTTCTAGGCCTAGGTATCTTTTTCATGGGAAGAGTGAGATGAAATAAATACATTTACCACTGACTTACCTTCTCCTACTACATGTGCCCACAAGAGATATAAAGCAGCTGAAACAGACCCTGAAACCTAGTTTGTCAGTATTACTCACCTAAAAACTATTGTCAGTGCTGATAACAGTGTCAGTGCATTATCTCAAAGTGGTGCCTTTGACAACCTGGCGACTCATTCACCTGCCAACAGAGGTTTGTAGAACTTTTCATAAACTAGGACTTACACAAGGGATCCAAACACCAATATTGGCCAATAATGGTCACTGCACTTAGGTGGAGCAGAGGCTGCTCAGCCCTGCTCTGCCCTGAGACCCCTCCCCTGCTCACCCACACTCCAGATTTGGTTCCTGCTCTTCCCTGCTCAGACAGGGAATTGGGATGAAGATTTTCCAAGCACCCTCACTGCAGTCAGCTGGGCTGGTTCAAATCATGGCCATCCATGGCCATAGCTGTCAGAAATGACTTTCCATTAATGCCACAGAAAAATATTCCCACCCTCCATTTAATTCTGCTTTCCTGTGGGAGAATTAACCTGGGCTAAAAGGGTGGTAAAATACCTCAGCTATTTTTTGGAACTGGAGATGTTAAAAATGGATTAAAAGGTCTCCTTTAGGGAGCAACATAAAAGGAAAATTAAAACACTGGCTTTTATCAGCACCTTCTATTTTCTGCGCCTCAAAAGCTGGTTTTTGAAGCAGCAAATGAATAAAGGAGACAGATCTGGCTGTGGATTTGATTGAGATCAGGTCAGTGCAGGAGCCTCGCTTTCTCCCCAGCTGCTGCTGCTGCTCCTCCAGTCCCTGCGGCAGCGCATTCCCGCAGCCGTGCCCGGGCTGCTGCCGACAGAGCCGGGCCCGCACCGCCCCACGGACCGCAGGGACCCGCACGGACCCGCACTGCCCGCCCCAGCCAGGGGAGTTCCGGCCTGTACTGCCCGATCCCGGGGCTTGGAGCAGAAGCACAGTCCCATTCCCGGGAGTTCCCTGCCTGTACTGCCCGATCCAGGGCTTGGAGCAGCAGCACAGTCCCATTCCAGTACAGTCCCTGCCTGTACTGCCCGATCCCGGGGCTTGGAGCAGCAGCACAGCCCAGCTTAGGGCGTTCCTGCCTGTACTGCCCCGATCCACGGCTTTAAGGCAGTAGCAGAGCCCAGCTCCGGGAGTTCCTGCCTGTACTGCCCCATCCCGGGACTTTAGGGCAGGAGCAGAGCCCAATTCCAGCATTTCCCTGCCCGCACTGCCTGATCCCGGCCCTCGGAGCAGGAGCAGAGCCCAATTCCAGGATTTCCCTGCCCGCACTGCCCCGTTCCCGGCCCTCGGGGCAGGAGCACAGTTCCATTCCAGGGAGTTCCCTGCCCGCACTGCCCCGATCCCGGTCCTTGGGGCAGGAGCAGAGCCCAGTTCCAGGATTTCCCTGCCCGCACTGCCCCGATCCCGGTCCTTGGGGCAGGAGCAGAGCCCAGTTCCAGGATTTCCCTGCCCGCACTGCCCCGATCCCGAGGCTTTAGGGCCAGAGCAGAGCCCAATTCCAGGATTTCCTTGCCCGCACTGCCCGATCCCGGCCTTTGGGTCAGGAGCAGAGCCCAGTTCCAGGATTTCCCTGCCCTATCCCGGGGCTTTATGGCAGGAGCAGAGCCCAATTCCAGCATTTCCCTGCCCGCAGTGCCCGACCCCGGCCCTCGGGGCAGGAGCAGAGGGCGCGGCCGGCGCGGAGGCGAGAGCCGGCACCGCGTACCAAGCACAGACAGCTGTGGCTCACAGCAATTACCAGGCCTGGATGTTTTCCACTGGTTCATTAGCATCTGGCAGGACCTAAAGTTCCAGGGTCACAAAACACAGAGCTATTATTTTATTTCAGGAAAATGCACAGCGACATCCCTCGAGAGCTGTCCTTTTGTAATCAAAGGACAAGTGCAGCGCAGGGAATGGAGAGGCGGAATTTGCAGCCATCGCATCCCCCAGCCGGGCAGGGACGAGCCCATCACGCCACAGATTGCTCATTTTGCGTGCGCTGTTGAAAGCCCCCACATCAGCATCCACAAACAGCCCCTGGCAGCAGCAGCAGAGCCCGGCGATTCCTTACAGCACTGACAGCTGCGTGGCTTTGCACACACACACAAAGTACACACCAGCTTAAGTTTTCAACACTTCATTCATCTTTGCAGTAGGACAAAACACACCATTTATTTTCAAACCTGCAGCATCAGCACTTTGTCCGAACTGTGTTTGGTTCCCCTGTTTTATAGAGCTGCAGTCTTTATGGTGTGTGACACAACAGCTTCACTCCAGTTTGCCGATTCACTTCCTATGGATGTGATGCCAGATAAACACCAGAGGATGGGATCCACCCCTGAAGGTGCTGCACTCACCTCCAAAACCCTGCTAGCCCACACCTCCTCCAGCCACCCATCAATAACATGAAATCACATACTGCTCCTTTTCATGAGACCCCAAAAAGGGAACCATGCTTTGGTAGAATATTCACAATTCTCCCGGAATAATCCTACTTTGATTATTCAGCAGGTTTTGCCATACTCTAATAAACCATTTCAACTGTGAGACAGCGTAGAAAAGAAGTGAAATAACCTCCTTTTTAACAGACCATTGGTTCTAAGCCTTTTAATACACCCTAATGTATATTTAGATATCGATCCATGTTCATTTCAATTATTCCCCATGACAAAGCTGATCACACACTAATGCAATGAGCAGTGTAACAGTGAGTACTGAGCTGGTTTTTAAGTCTCATAACAGCAGTAGGTACCTCCTCCTCTCTGGCTTTGGGTTTGTTGGTAAGTCAGACTAACATCTTGGTGCCACAAGGGAGGGGGGGAAGGAGTAAACCAGACACTATTTCACTTATTTTCACCATTTCCTAAGGCAGCAGAAATGCCTTGAAGAACCCACTTGCACAGCAGAGCCAGTTCTGGAGGTTCTGGGGGCTAAATAACCCTGACCCTTATGCCAAGCAAAAGCAATCTGTGTGTGTGTGCAGGGGGTCTAAAGCTAAAGCAGGATGGTGCATTTGCAGCAGGGACTACATCCAAGATGAATTACAGCCATTCCTGTGTTCTTGGCAGTATGAGAGCAGAAAATCATCTCCTTCCCTATTATCATAATAGCTTTCACACTTCCCAACCAGCAGAATGAAGTGTGGGGATGCTGAAAGAAACAGCACATAAACAACAAACAGAAAGTTTAGATACATAGGAAGATCCCCATCTCTGGAAAATGTTTACAGCAATTTTTATAATTAGCCTGTGGGGAGGGAAAAAAGAAAAAGGGACGGGGGGGGGGGGGGAGGTGGTTTGGAATGAGAATAAATAAAAGGGATTTTGAAATGTTTTTCACAGTTCAGAATGGCTCCTAATGTAGCAGCCAAAGCAGGGACCCCTGGGAGATTAAATGAAGCTTGTGGGATCTGCAAGGCTACTAAGAGAGAAAGTTTTTCCCAAATGCAGACAACTGAAATTCTATAGAGTAACTGAGATTCTATAAATGAAATACAAATGCTGAAGCTCCTGCCTGCCTCTGAGCATGCCCAGCACTCCCCCAGCTCTAAAGCAGCAAGCACCCAGATTCCACAGCAGCCTTTCTGCTTTAACCCAGAACCACCCCAGCTTTGTATTCCAGCACTTTACATCCTAGAAGGCTTCCCAGGGCACAGGGAGGGAAGGGTCAGGCTGCCCAAACTCAAACAAATCAGTGCTGCATCTCAGAGCCAGCAGAACAAATGAGGCTCTGCAGCCTCCCGAGGCCAGCACTGCCAGACCTTTGTGGGTCACGGGGAGGTCTCCAGGGAACTCTCATCTTGCAGGCTAATAGAAAGCACTGTGGGATTTGCTGTCTGGTTATTAACATGGTAACAATCCCATCTTGTACCTCAGGACCCCGCTCGCCCATCAACACCATCTGCTCCTTCATCTTGAGTGCTGCTGAATAATCCCAGCACGAACAGGCTGCTGTCAGCTCGGGCTTCTGTGCACGTCTGCACAGACACTCTCCAGGTCACTGCTCTGAGCCCAGCCTGGGCTCAAAGGATCCCTGTGCCTTCCCCCCCACAGGCACAGCATGGGCTGCATCCGTGTCTGGTGTTCCTGGCACTGGCACCATTCCAGCCCAGGGGACAAACACCACGGTCAGAGTCACTCTAACACCACCACCAGCCACCCTTTACAGAAAGATTCTTGGTTTTTTTTGCTTCCCAGTGACTAAGAAGTGCAAGTGACATTTTCCCTGGCAGCTCTAAGCCCTGTCAGGTCTGTCAGTGCTGGAAGGTCTTACAGCTGCCTTTCCCTTGGAACAGGATAAAGCCTAATAAGTCAGACCTGACTCAAAGAGAAAGAGTACAGATTAAGGTGAGAAAACCAGTCTGGAGAACTTTATCTCCCCAGCAAAGTGCCAGTCTGGAATGAGTTACAGCCAGGGGTAACCCAGCTGGGGCACATACTCAGCTCTCAGGTGAAATTATGGCTATGAGGCACAACCACAGACCCCTGAAGGAGTCAGAAACACTCAAGGCAGCCCACAGAGGACAGGAAACAGGCATTTGCTAGTGGTTTACAACCTGCAGGAGACAGACTGAGACAGGAGCAGGACAGCCATGAGCCTGGCACACAGGAGCTGGGCTCAGGATGGTCACAATCTGCTGCTTCTGCCACACAGAGTTAGCTCAGGGGGCAGCAAGGGGAGCTGCTGATGGTATATGATCCATATGGAGCTGTGCCAGGAGGCCACGTGTGACTGTCTGCAGCAGTGGGAGGCAAAGGTGGCTCAAAATGTCTCCTTGACCTCTCTGAGAAAGAAGGTGCAGTGCCATAATCTGTAATTTAAACAACAACAATAATTGCCAGCTGGACCAAATCACTCATGATATTAGGAGAGCAAATGATGCTTTTGTAATCCTACACAATGGTTCTGCATTTTGTTCCCTGCCTCTCTGGTTTCTAGAGCTCCAGCACTGTTTGGACAGAGGTTTATTACCCTGAGAAAAAGAAGTCACTTCTGAAATGACACCAGCACTGTAAAGTGTTTGAAATGACAGGATTGTCAAATGCAGAAAGCAGTGATTTCTGTGACACTCCATCATTTCCTCCTCCTGAGCACAGCTCTGCAATGCACTAGAGTTCATGGATCTCCCTCATTTACACACAGAACAAGGCTGAGGGACCAACACATCCAGTGGGGAAGGGGACAGAGAAATCCCTGAAAAACCAGAACCTGTGCATGCAGTGTATGTGTTAACACTGCAGCACTAACACAAGTTCCCTTTGAACATCAAAAGGGATTAGATGGCAGGGCACTAATGCCCACAGCTAAATCAATTCCTGTTCAGCAAAAAGTTGGACACAAAAATCCCCAGCAGCACAGATTAACTGCAGTGCCAATAGCTCCTGCAGCAAACATGGACACAGGGCAACTCACAGCTCAGCAATGAGAGCTGGGACCTCTTCAACAGCCACCAAGGCACGGCTGGGCACAAGGACAGTGACCAGGGACCAAGGGAGGAGTTACACAGAGCTCTGGGGTCCCAAGCAGGTCTCAGATCCTGTCGGAATGGGTGCAGGGGTTGCACGGTGGGGATGGACAGAGAGCAGAGATCTCTGCAGCCAGGGCAGGAACTTGGGGTTTATTGCAAAGGGCCTGGGGCAGGGCCCTGCTGGGAGCTGCAGCCACAGCTCAGAGCAGGCTGAGAGAAGAGAGGGGGAGAATGTAAGAGAGTAAAGGGGTGAAAACTAAGAGTGTAGGAAGAAGTGGAAGATGCAGTGGAAAGAGCAAAGAGAAGGGAAGGGAAGGGAAGGGAAAAAAGGTGGTCAAAGTTCTCATTACAATACAATAAATCATCTTTTGTGTTGAATATTCTGATTCTCACTAACCAATCTAGTACAATATACAAATCCTACAGCATTTCTATACAACCTATAAGAATCACTACATTACCATCCTGTGTTACATTTTAAACCCTAAAAACTCCTCTTTGGGCCCTTCTGCCAAGCTGTAGGGTCTGCTCTGACCCTTGGGCCTGTCTGCAAGCAGAGGGTGTTGTTCCATCCAAAGGGGATCACCTTCAGCTGGCCACACCATTGTTTTCCAGTAACTGAGGGATCTCAAAGCTTGCTTTCATTTCAATCTCACTTATAATTTCTATATTCTTAAAATCTTTTGCCAGGCAATCATATTGATAAGGCTTTCCTGTTTCATCTATCCCAACAAGATCCCACCCCAGCCCACTCAGCATAATGACCTAGAGCCCCAAGGCCACCTCTGGGATGCTCAAAATTCCCCTTGTGTCCCACAAAACAGGAAATGCAGCACACTGCAGGGAGGCAGAGCAAAGAAACAACCACATCTCCCCAGGCATGGGGCTGCTCATCCCAGCTCCCCAGCACCAAACACCCTGAAGCTCCTCACTGAGGCTGGCAGGTGCATCACCCGTGTCTTGGGAAGCTCCAAAGTTCTGCACCAGGCTTGGATCAGCTCTGAGGATGCTCTGTACTCACCAGGCAGAAAAACCACAGCCTGGAGCCCACAGCCAGAGCACACATGTCCTCACATGTGCATGGACACCACAGCCAGAGCATACATGTCCTCACATGTGCATGGACACCCAGCCAGAGCACACATGTCCTCACATGTGCATGGACACCCAGCCAGAACACAGCCAGGCCACTGGCACCCCCACCGTGCTTTCATTTTCAAAATAATTCTAATTCTTGTGAAGTTTCCCTTTAAAAATGAGATTTTGTTCTTTAATATTCATTGACTTCTAGTTTCCTTCCCACACACAAGGCATTATTTACTCTACAGTGGCTCGGTGCATCAATTATGGTAATAGTTTGTGAATAACATTTGCATTATGGGAAAATGAGCCTGGTTATTTAGCACTAGCCCAACCATCCCTCTGGAAAATTGTCACAAACATATGTATCATATGCCTCCACTTAAACAGATCTGTAATTACTCTGGTCTATTAAAAAGAGGCAGCACTTTTTTTTCCTCTCTCTGTTTTTTTTTTTTTTCCCTAAATCTTCTTTCTGAGAGCAGACAAACATCTACAGAGCCCTTTCCCTTACTCAGCCAAAGGTAAAGGCTAATGACTGCTGCTACCATGTCCTCTTATTTTACACTGAGATGTTAGAGGTGAAAAGCATCTTCTATATTAGTTTAATGCAGAAAGTGTGGCTCAGTAATTGTGGCATTTGATTAATGCTCCATTTCAGTCCCTTCAGCTAAATTTCAGGCTCAGTTCAACTACTGGAAATTCTGATTAACATCTGTATTACATCAGCACCCAGGGTTTATATTCCACAGGCAGGACTGCCTGGTGCACCACAGCCTGTACTTCCTCCAGAGCAACTGCTCTGCCCCTCAGAGGGTTTAAAGTAGCAAATAAAGCATCACACTTTGTGTAATGTGTCTGTGAGTGCCTTGTCAAGTTTTTTAAGCAGCTGAGAAAAGCTAAGAAATATAATTCAAACAAGGGTTGAGTTATATATCCACAAAAGCACCCCAGCAAAATGAACAGCTTTGTACACTGAGGACCTGTAGTACCCAAATTCACAGTGGTTGTAATACTCAGACTGCAAAATTCTTGCAAATAATCAGTTATATTCATGTATATCAGCTTTTGTCTTGCTTTTACAGAGCCCACTGTCAGCTCAGGTGTATTTGGAGAAGCTGATCAAGGCTTCAGGCTTTCCTAGAGCACCAGGGCTTCCCACAGAGCACCAGCTGCTGTCTTTGTACCTAAGAAATGCACAAAACTGCCCCTTTGCATGGAGAGGGAGAGCAGCACAGCCAGGATGATCCCAGCAAAGGTACTTGGCTTCCCAGGGCACAAACTTTAATGTGGACAAGAGAAGCTGTTGATGCCATCAGATCTGCACAGGCAGCCCCACAATCACAACTGAACCTGCACAGGGAGAGAACAGCACAAAGAGACTTAAACAAGTGAAATGAAAGTGGGAAGAGAGTGGCACAGACAGGTACCACAGTGCTACCTGAGATGCTGCATCCTGGGCTGCACACAGCTGAGCTGGCACTGCTCTGTGCCAGGCTGCTGGGCACAGTGTGGTCCAGGCCAGTAATGAGACAGGATAGCTGTTATTATTTAACACTTTCTCACAGCCCATGACTTGGTGATGTCAGGCCAATTCCAAAGTTTCCAGCCAAGAAATGTTCCTAATGAGCCCCCTTAAAAAGCAGTCCAAGGTTACATAGGCTATTGACACTGCAACCTTGTTATTTGCCCAGATGTGAAAACAGAACAACAATGCTGGACAAGCTTAGCTGGCTCTGCCTCTCCAACACCTTCCCCTGAGCTCTGTGGATGGGACATGAGCAACACCAAACCCCTTTACACCAGCACAGCACACCAAGTGGTTTTTGCCCCTCTTGTGATAGAATTGAAACTGGTCTTCCTCTGTACCAGCACCTGGTGTGTGCACTTGGAAATTGCTGTAATGCCTGTATTTCCAGCTCTGGTGTGAAAATCTCCACAGCAAAAGCTGCAGCAGTGGCACCAAGTGCTGCACCTCATACACAGGCTGTTCCAAGATAGGTGAGGATGGAGGTAGAAATAAAGGAGAAATTGGTTTTTCCTGTGATACACTTGAAATTTAAGTATTAAGTACTATTGTAAAATGCACAATCAAGGCCAAAAGCTCACCCCCATCCTATCTAGCATTGCCAGACTCACCACAGCAATTCCAAATCCCACCAAACCTTCTCCCTCTCCCCTGGCCAGCTGAGCAGCACAGCAGCATGCCTGCCCCAGGGCTCAGAGGCAGAGCTTTGTGTCCTGCCCCAGCAGGAGAGGTGTGCTGGTTTTAACAGCAAAGGGAACAGGTTGGCACTGCTTGACAAGAATCAAAGTGTCTGCAAATAGAATGGCAAAGGTCAGAGTGATGCTGGGAGCTGGCACTGCAGCCATGTGCCACGAGCTCTGTCTCTGCTGGAAAACCCTCAGCTCTCATCTTCAACACTCTCTCCTGCTACACATTTATCTTTCCCATCCTAGGAGAGGAAAGATTAAAACAGACATGTAAAAAGGATGAGGAGAGGAAAACTGCAGAATAGTCCCCTCCCTCATTTTAATTATTGATGCAGACAGCCTAAGCAATCTGTAAGCCATATACATAATGTATTTACTTGAAAATCCCAGCAAATCCACATGGTATTACAGAACAAACTACAAGCTGATCTGGGAGCACTGTCTTAAGAACTGGGTAAGCTGTCTCCATGTACTCAAAAATCTGTTTGACAAACGGAAAGATCAGATTAATGTTAATAATGCTAACGTGCTCAGCAGCACTCCCTGCCCCAGCAATGGGGTTTGGGTGCCCGGGCTCTCATCTCTCATCCCTCCACTTGCTTGTTTGGAGTGACAGAGGCAAGGCTGGCTCACATTCCTGAAGCTCCTCTCTCCCCATCTGATTATACACCCCAGCAGTGATGTTTAGGGATCAGCCAGAAATCAGTGGATGTTTTACACAGCAAAAAACCGTATTAAAAAAAGAAAAAAAATCATTTCTAGAAACAGCTGCTTCTAGGTTTGGGGTTAAGGAGGATGGATTGGGTAAAAGGGAAATGGGGGCAAAGAATCAGACTACAGCCTGATTTTGGTGAGAGATGCTGTGTCCCCCTCTGCTCTGTCACTGACTGGAACCACCTGGACAAGAAACACATTCATTAAAAATAACATTCCCTGCAGAGCTGAACAGACAGTGTAAGCAGCAGCAGGCAGCAGTTTGCTACAGCATGAAAATGCAGAATCTGTAGCTCATTGAGCCATTCATTGTTTTAATTCCTGAGTTTCATCTCACTCCATAAGAGGCTCTGGACAGCAAAGCTTTCTGTGTCCACACTGCACATCCCTCCAGCAGCCTGTGAGCCACGGGGCACAGGGTGGGCACTGCCACTGTGCCCCACAGCTCCAGGAGGTGACACAGGGAGCCCAGGCCAGGCTGAGCCCTGCAGGTCCCAGGGAGCCCCACACCACCCCCATGGCCCAGATGCTGTGAGACCCCTGGGGCACAGCAGAGCCTGTTTGCAATTTTCTTCTCAACCACCAGGACGAAAACACAAACCTTCAGACAAACGGATCCTTCACTTCCTCCTTGCTGCTTTTAGTGGTTTCTTTAATCTTTTAAGCTTCTGGGTCTAATCCAGCAGCTGCCATCAAAAGTACTTATACAACTGCAGGGGAGGGAGGGGGGAAGGAATGGGATACACCAAATCATGAGACACATTTGCTGAGCAGCCTCTTTGTTCTCAGCACAAGTGAGTGCCTTTGGAAGCTATCTGGTCACAGCCCAAGCACAGTTATGTACCTGTGATGTCCTCTGCTGCCTTATCTGTCAGAACAAGCTATGGAGGAATGCCACCAATGAATCAGATGGCACATCTGAGCTGGCACTCTGCAGCACAGCGTGGGCACTGAAATGGGGATCTCTCCAGTGAGCAGCTCATGCATGAATATGCCACAGGCAGACAGCTCCCAAGATGACAAACGCTGCTCTTTTCTGAAACCTGAAAATATTTAGTGGTGTTCTTCACCAAAGGCTGCAGTGGGCATGCAGTGAGTCTGTTCCCATTTCAACAACAGCAGAAAGCACATTTCAGTTCTCCTAGCAGAAAAGTTTAACACATGGTCTGAGAGCACAGAAAAAGTTCAAAATCCATTAACAAAGAGAATCAAAGACTTTTAAAATGTCACTATTAAAAAACAAACAAACAAACACACTCCCAGAGGACTCTTGTATTGAGCACCAGGATCTTGCAATTTCTGCAGAATGCCAACAGTTGTCTTTGTGCTAAACCCCACGTTTAAAGGGGCTGGAGGGTTGGAGAGGCACCAGGTGGAAAAATTCCAGTTAAGGTTTTGCTTTTGCTCCTGGTGTTCCCAGGACACAGCACACACAAATGCTCTGCTCATGCTGTGCTGTGAATTTGCTGGTACATCCTCATCAAGTAAAATCTCATCCCTCAGCATACTGACATCTATGCTAAGTTTCTAAAAATAGCATGTCCTTCTTACATAAACATGACATAAAGGAATTAGGTGACAGCTGACCAAGAGCATCCCTTTAAAAGGCAAACTTTGCTGAGCACCAAATGCAAGCAGCCCTTCTAAGCAGCCAAGCCTTTTTGTATTAATTGAAGACAGAAGAAAGCTTCTAGATAAAGTCCCAGTTTGCCTGGAAAGGAAAGATATTTTCTCTGCACACTGACTCAATTACTCCTATTCCCACTTATTTATAAGTCAAGGAGTTTTCCAATGGATTTCTGCTGCAGGAAAAGATCTGCCATGAGCACCTTCCAGGTGCAGCTCTCACAGGAGCTCTGCCATTCCCATTGCAATGAAGAACTTTGTCATCCAGGCAGAGCCACCATTCAGGCTTTAACACCTCACCTAGAGGTTTCTAGAAGGAAAAGCTTCCCTTATTTCCAGAGTCTTTTTACACTACATGACAGCTATCCAAACACAAACCAGAGCAGTATTAACTTCTTGCATCTGCAGGCATTCTGAATAATTCTTCAGTGTCTCAAAGCTTATCCCTCCTAGCAACAAGATGAACTTCACCAGAACCAAATCAGCAATGCACAGGAAAGTTAATATGCAAGTGAGTCTGTGGGGGAAAAAACCAGTTTTAGCATAACCTGGCAAATCCCTAAACCTCAGGGAACTGAATTATATATGAATTATTAGATCAGGATTTGTCTCTATGCCAGTGCAGAATACGTCAAGGAGGTGCAGGGCACCAGGCTGCCAGGAGGTCCCTGTAGCAGGATGGAAAGAGAATTAAACAATCACTCCAGAGAGGCACAGCTGAGAAAGGCAGCACCAGCCATGCCAGGCTGCAGCCAGGAGGGCCCTTGAGCCATTTGCTGTCGGGGCAGGGGAGCACCAAGCTCAGCTGCTGGGGCTGGAGCTGCTGGGGCTGGAGCCACTGAGGCGCCTCCTGTGCCCCCGCTCTGCCCTGAATTCCTGCCCTGGCAGCTCCCAGGGCTCCACTCCAGCCCTGCAGATGTCCCCAGGGGCACCCAGGGCTGTCACCAGGCATGGCCATGGCTCCCCAGGGAGCTCCTGAGCGTGTTTGCCCTGGCAGCTGCCACAGGGCAGTTGGGCTCTGCGTTGGGGCTGTGCTGGGCACACCGAGCATCTGCAGGCTCAGGCAGCTCTCTGTGGGTGCCAGCAGCACGGTGCCCATTGCCAGGGAACAGGGCTGGGTCAGGATTTCCCCCTGCTGATGCTGGACAGCCTGCTGAGATGGCTGGGCAGGCCCCACACCTCCTGCCCTGCTGCAGGCTGTGTTCAACTCTTCACTGAAATTTAAACAGCATCCACAAACAGACTGAGATCTGTCCTGACCAAAGGGCTGTCTAGGCCATGTTACTTGGAAAAACTCATTTGCAAGCCCCTGCAGAGAGGAATTAATTTCCCTGGGTGTTCAGCACGCAGGGCACCCTCCCCTGCCAGCCTCACAGACAGGCTGGGCCAGATGGGCTCCTCATCCTCCCTCCTGGCCTGGGGCTCCAGCCAGCACCCTCCTCCTCCTCACTGCCATTTCCACAGGACACACACAATGAGCTACACCATCATCTGAGGGCAGGACCCTGAATGCTCAGTGTTAGGGTTAAACAGATCTCAGTGAAAGTAAGGCATGGAAGCAGGATGTTCTCCCATCCTCAGTTAGCCAGGCTGCCAGAGCTCCTGGCCATCAATTTCCTACATTCTCCCCATTCCTGAAATTCAACAACATCTAGTTTGTCTTGTGAATGGCATTGGGACATACCAGAATCAGGTTTTGGATAAACCAGGACTTAAAATAACTACACCTTTTAAAGTATCTTTGCAGATTTGTGTCTCACATGTGCTATTCCAGCAAGTGTTGAAGCCTTCAAAGCTTCCACAGAGGCTTCCCCTCTCCTCAGACTGTGCAAACTCCATGCCAAGGGACTAAACTTCTTTTTCCTGGTAGCAGAGCAAATACCAACCCTCTCTCTGTTGTTGGTTTTGTGCATTACTTTCTGATGGGTATCACAAAGCCCTCAGCAGTTCCCAGCTCTGGCCCAGGACAGTCAATGCAGCAGCAAGCTTTCCTAGTATTTCTTTCCATAACAGAACACATTTTAGATCCAGAAAAAATGAATTCAGAAAAAGGACTGATGTGTTTCAATATTGCTACATCTGAGTCTTCTGCAGCCACCCAGCCCTGAAAAGCAGAGGGCAAAGAGCTCCTCACAAATGACTCTTGTTTCCCCCTGAATGTTTTCATTCATTGGCTTCAGCACTGTTGCAAAGCACATGGGAGAGATGGCCCAAAGCAATGGGACAACATCCCCACAGAAGCTGCTGCTAATAAAAGCAGCATTCAACAGCATTGCCACTTGCTGGTCACATTTTCCAAGGAGAGAGGCAAGAAAAGAGGAGCAGCATTCTGTGCACACTCAGGGGGTGACACACAGCTTCACACCCATCCTGACAGCAGCCCTGACAATCAGGCTCTTTGTGAAGCACAGCAGATTTTGGGTACATCCACACACTTGATCCACAGCACTTATTGTATTGAACAAACAAATCCCATCAGTGAGCTGTGAAGTCCAGTATGAAAATTACTGAATTACAGCTCCCATTAAGAAAAAAGTAACAGGTCCTCTTACACCTCACCCAACAGGACTGCAGGGCTCGAGTTGAATAAAAAAGCAGCAAGGTAAATTACTGGAGATGAACTTTCAAGCTAAATTAAAGAAAATTTAACACTTTCCTGATATAATTTCCTCCTTTCATCTCATTTTTATACACTTATACACTGATAGATTTTAGCCAGGTAAGAAAGATGATCTAGTTTGACTCTTCTCTATTCTTTTTCTGCTGAAGGACCAAGCTGTTTTGGAGGGTGTTATAAACTGGTATATTTTCATTAGGCACCACTAGCAAGCAAATGCACATAGCAACATTTCTTCAGGAATGTGTCCAACTGCACAGGGGTGAGAGTGTTTACACTTTTTTTAATTAGTTCTTTTGTGAAGCCTCTCAGTTGGCTTAGAAACCCTAGTTTGAACTAGTTTGAACAAAGCTACTCTAGTAGAAAACAGACCAGGAACCAGAAACTCCTTTGTTATAGTCATGCCTAAATCTCCCCAGCTCTAAGACTGTTTTACTCCACTTGTATTTAATTGTCTGCTTTGAGCATTAGTGTTTGCTGTGCTCTGAAATGCCCAGACAGCAAAGCCTGGCTTTGTGCAGCTGGGATCCCATCAGCCTTGCCCAGGTGATTCCCCCAGACACCCCAGGACACAGCTGGAGAATGGAAAACCAGAACTCACACAGAGGTGCTCAAAGAAATGGATCTTCTATCTCAGTTTTCACTGTCTAAATGGTCTCTACAAATGGCTGGTGAGTCATGAATTTGGCTTCCATTTCCAGCAGGAAGGGAAGCAGCATTCCAGCACCCTGTGCTGCTCAGAGCCCCATTGCTGCTCTACACACCCACGGGCATCACACCTGGGCAGTGATGAGGGCACAGGATTCTGGTCCCAGCACAAGCAGCTGGGGCTCCTGAAGGACATTCAGGGCTGGAAAAGCAGGAGGAGGCCAGATGGATCAGTTCCATGAGCTCAGCATGCCCCACAGAGGAACAGGGGGATCCCTCAGACTCCTGCTGGCATGAGCAGAGTTAGTGAGCACACACATCCCCACAGAGCAGAGCAGGGCACGGGGATTTGCTCTGCCTTGAGCAGAATCTGTGCCATTCCCACTGCCTGCTGAGTGCTTCTCCCCTGGGAGAAGTGTAACATATTCCCCAGGAGGTTTGGATGGCTGCCTGGGATGGCTGTGGGGATGGAAGCACAGCCCTGGGGCTGCAATGACACCTGCTGATGAGGGACATGGGAGAGCAGCCAGAGCTCCCAAAGCAGATCACACCTCACTGAGCTCCTCTGCAAACACCAGCCTATGGGTGGGCAAGCACACCAGGGCATGGAGGAAATGCTGCAAGGTAAAAAAAGAGTCAAATCTCTGTTGCCAGCTCCTGTGAGCAGAACACAAGGGAGAAAGCAAGGTACCCACAAAGCTGAACAGCTGCACACACTGTGTAATGGCTTGCAAAGAACCCCTCCAGCAAAGATGGTATCACAAATATTTTAGCAATCCAAGGAAAAGAAAATAAACACATATTCTTTTCTTGGTATGATCTCACATAAAATGAGCATGAAATACTTTCTCCTTTCCACATCTGCTGGGCACCTCCTGTAGCCATGCACAGCAGGAGCCAGGGAAGGAGGCAGCATTCAGCATTTGGACATGGCAGACTGTCACTTGTGTCCCCTGCAGGTGAGCACAACAGCTCCAGCCCACAACACAGTGAGCAGAGCCAAACCCATGGCAATCCATCACACTTCTAGCAAGACAGTCTGTATTTATTCCCAAAACACCAACATACATGGCATACTTAAATCCCTTGAGCTTCCTAAGGATTGTTGCTGTTTTCTCCAAGGGAAGAAGCCAGGATGGAGCTCAGAGCTTTTCTGCTCAGCAACCAGGGCCTCTGTAAACAGAGAGGGGGACAACAGCTGCTGCTCTGCAGCTTTAAAGGATGCCATCCATAATGACATTACACTGTCCCTTTTACTCAATAAACACCCAATTTAAAAATAAAACAGAACTCTCCTTTGATCTGTGACAGCTCAGGAGGCTGAGATGGAGGGTGAGGGGAAAGAAGGGAGAAAATGGGCACTTGTGTCAGGCAGGGATCCAGAGCACTTGGCAGGACTGGATCCCCACAGAATGCATGGAAATCAATGTAACACAACAGCAAAACCATGAGAGATGGGGAGATAAACATGCCTCACTTTTTTTTTTTTTTTTAAGTAAAAGGTAATAATGAAAAAAAGCCCTGTACATCCCAGATGCAAGACATTTTCAGAAGACTCTCAGCCAGGCAATTTGCTCTTCTCGTGCACTCCAGCAAGCAAACATGAAAAGCTTTCCACACACATGCCATGCCCTGGCCCAGCCTGGTTTTGCCTCCCATTGAGCCACCTCCTGCTGCCCTCAGTGAGGATCAAATACTGCAGAAAAGAGCAAGGTAACCACTCACACATGAAAACTAACAACAAGAACAGCAGCAAAGGCAGAGAGCAAACTGCCCTGCCCCAGTCCTGATGGGAACCTGCTGCAGGCTCTGCTGCTTTGCATCTGCCTTGCAGCCACAAATGGTACAGTAAGGTCAGAGTGTGTGTGCACCAGCACCTCTCTGACAAGAATTCAGTGCTCCCAGGGCCTTTAAGCCCTGTCTGGCTGCTCATGAGCCCCTTGTGAAGCGAGGAGCCAGAGGGAGGCAGGGCTCTGCCTTCACCTTCCCTTCAAGCATCTCCCACCTGCAAACAGGGGAAAATGCAAACAGACAACATGAACAGGAAAATAGGTCACACTTGAATGACTTCAAACCTCAAAAATAGGAAGGGATTCAACACAGGAGAAAGGAAAGTGACAGAAGAGCTCATCACACACTTCGGATGAATCCATTTGATCCTGTGACTGATCAGAGTTTTTCAGTGAGATTGCTTTCTAATTTATGCCTTTAAATGGAAATAAAGACCTTGATCTTAGCATTAAATCTATGCAGATAGATCCTTGAGGCAATACTTCTACAGAAAACACTTCTACAAAGTGCAAAGACATTAAATTAATAATGCAAACACTGTATGTGTGTCTAGAGTCACTCTTGAGGATTCAGCAATTTTGCAGCTGTCAAATCCTCCGGTAACTCCTGCTCTGTCATTTTGACTTTAGTAGTAATTGGAGATTTCCTTAAAGCCTCCAGCCGAGGTGCCTCTCCCTGCCAGAGGAGGAGTGTTTGGGATGGCCAGGGTGGCAGAGGGAGGTGTGAGCTGTCCCCTGCCACCCTGCTGTGCTGGCAGCAGACACCTGCCGGGCTCAGTGCCACATCAGCTCCCCACACTGAGCCATGAAGTGTCAGTGCCAAGGGCTGCTGGAATTAGGATCACTGTTAGATTAGTTAACAGCTGTATAATTAGCCACGCTAAGCCTAGATGTTTCCCCTTGAAATCCAGTTTTTACAGTTATAAATAGCAGTGTTAATGATCTCCAGCATCACTGCTCACACTCGGAGCCCTCCCTCCTCCACTGGCTCTGGTGTCACTCACTGAATGTCACATTCTCCTGACTTTCTTGTAACAGCTATAAAGGGAGATAAAAGAAGAACTAAAAAAGGCAGAAACCAAAAATAAACCCCAAACTGAAGTGGACCAAGAAGGATTATTTTCTTTACATGCATTAAAACCTTAAGAAATACCAGCTGCAGCTTGTACTTAAACTGCACTTTCAAGCATTAACTTAATTACATTTCATCAGAGTGGGAGGAGACAGTACCAGCATTTCATACCCAGGTAAACTGAGACAAAGGAGTGCAATAGTCTGGAGTCACATAGCAGGATGATGAATGGGACCCAGAATGAAACCTGAGTGCCCAGCACATCACCATGCTATTTACCAAATGGGATAAAACACCAGGGCACTGCAGCACTGAGATGTCTTTCATAAATCTGTCATGTCACACCACATGCTAATGAAGGGATATGAAGAGCATTTTTCTTTATTTTGAAGGTATTCAGTGCAGGAAAATTTCAAAAAATAGAGTTCACGCTCTTTAGGTAAATTTGATTTGCCAGTCTATGAATGTGGCAGAGCCCAGATTTGTCATCTCTGAAATCTGAAGTTCAGACAACACAATCCTTAAATCCTTTCATACTGCTAATTTATCACCACTAATATTCTCACCTAACCAAAAGAATCCACACCTTTCACCAATGATTAAAAATATTTCTTTTTAAACATTTAATCTCAGCAGAGCTTTCTGAAACTCTGCAGTGCGGCAACACAATCTCTGGAAGTGTCCATAGCACAGATTACAGATGCAGTTACTGTAAAAAATTTATAATACACAGATATTTTCAGCTGTTCCAAATTTTTCAATGTGGCTAGCACCACATGTCTGAGAGAAAAAGCATCTTTGGAGGTATAATATAAACAAGTGAGAATTTTAAAAAGCTGTTTCTAGGAACACTGTTAGGGCTTTGATGGGGTTTAGAAATGAAAATGTGAGATAAATGTGAGGTAAATTGAAGAGTGCTGCTCACAGCTCCCTGTGTGGCTACAATCAGAGATGGTGGCTGTGCTTTTGCACCCCAGGTTTCCAAAGGGGGTGCATTCCCTCCAGCAGCACAGAGCCCAGGCTGTCTGAGGAGGGATGGCAGAGCTGAAGCAGAGCACTCGGCTGCCAGGACATTCCCTCCACATTACACACAACATCTACACTTGTTCTTGCAACCATTAATGACTTGAATGCAGGGAGGAAACAAAACCCCACAGGCTGAGGCTGCAGGGAGTTTCTGAGAGGAGTGCAGGACTGCTGGCATCAGCCACACCACAGCAGGTGCGTCCATACCTAATACCTACATCTATACATATACCTATACCTACACCTACACCTACACCTGCTCCTCAGGACACTTCCTGTAGCCACACAGTTTGTGTTAATTGGGGTTGGGACTGTGTTGCAGGCACACAGTTTGGGGTCATTGGGATGGGGCTGTGTGTAAAGCACAGTTTGTGTTAATTAGGATGGGGCTGTGTTGCAGGCACACAGGTCATTGGGATGGGGCTGTGTTGCAGGCACACAGTTTTTGGTCATTGGGATGGGGCTGTGTGTAGCACACAGTTTGGGGTCACTGGGATGGGGCTGTGTGTAGCACACAGTTTGGGGTCACTGGGATGGGGCTGTGTGTAGCACACAGTTTGGGGTCACTGGGATGGGGCTGTGTGTAGCACACAGTTTGGGGTCATTGGGATGGGGCTGTGTGTAGCACACAGTTTGTGTTAATTGGGATGGGGCTGTGTGTAGCACACAGTTTGTGTTAATTGGGATGGGGCTGTGTTGCAGGCACACAGTTTGGGGTCACTGGGATGGGGCTGTGTGTAGCACACAGTTTGGGGTCACTGGGATGGGGCTGTGTTGCAGGCACACAGTTTTTGGCCATTGGCAGTGGGGCTGTGGCCCAGCCTCATCCCCAGTGGGTCCAGCTGTGAACAGCAGGTGAGCAGCACTGGCAGCAATGAGAGTGCCCAGGTGTGCTGAGCAATCACACAGGGGACAGAGGGCACACAGGGCAATGCATGAACAGGAGGGGTATAAAAGGCTGGGCTAAAGAACCAGAAGGGCAGATGCTTGCAGCCTTCTGATGTGACATGATGTTACTCTGTGAGGGTTGAAGCTTTCTGAAATTGTGTGGTGATGCTCTGTGTATTGTGGCTCAGCTGTGTCTCAAATACAATATAAATATATGTCTCAACTGCAACATATACTGTACCGACTTCCCACAAGCAGGAAAGAAATCTCAGGATGCTTTTCTTTCAAAGGAATGAAGGCAGCACTGGAGGTGAGGTGGCTTCCTCAGAGCAGCCTGAGATGCTGCTCACCAGCCCCCAAGGATGCTGCAAGCATTGCCATCCCTCTCTGATTAATAAACCAAGAGCCAGATCTTTGACTCCTGTTCCAGGGGCAGCAAGGAGCAGCACTGTGCTAAGAGCTCCTCCAACAAAAGGCATAAAAACCTCTGCAATTGGGGATGATATCAGCACCTCTGTGAGCCAGGCTTCCCCCAGCCAGATCTGCTTGGGCATTGATCAGCTGAACAAGGAGACAAGTCTTTACACCAGTAAAATCTGAGAACAAGAACTGTAAGCAAATCACAAACCCCAGAAAATATGCGTTTTGAATTTTATCCATTTGACTGCTTAACAGAATTTTGAAAATCTGAACAAAACCCTGTAAAACCAATCTTAACCCCAGAATCATGTATTTTAACAGTGGCTACTGATTCTGCTGACGGTTTTCTGGTTTCCTCACTTCATGTGTACCCCATCCCAACCTGGAAACATTTTCAGACAGAAAACTGCTCCTACTGGAGCCTCTTCCAAAGGATCTCATCACAAATTCCCACAAGTTTTTGCTTATTATTTTGTGGTGAGTGGAAACTCCTCAACTGGGCAACTATGCCTAGACAGTTGATGATATTCCCAAATGAAAACTATGGCTCTGGTGAACACTTTTTCTGTGAAAGAAACACAGAACCAAAAATAAAAGGGAAATTAAGAAATAATGTAAAAATAAAAAGTAAATCACAGGGGTTAAGGCAATAAATTAGCTTTCTTAATGATCTGAAACTTCTGGCAGTCCCAAGCAGGATGCAATAACCTCTCCTGCAGTTTCTTCTCTCCTCCCCTCCCAGCTCTCATGGTGCCATCCCAGTGCCAAGCAGGGGAATCACAAAGGAAAAGCCATTAGAGAGGCAGCAGGCCATTACACTTAGCTGGTCAAGGGTAATTACCCTAATTAAAACACTGGTAGAGCTTGTAAATAGAAACAAGTGACTTGCCAAAGAAAAATCCCCAAACAACCCCAGTGCTCCCTCTGTGGTGTCCCTGGGCAGGGCAGGAGCTGCTGCCCCAGCTCTGGCTGTGCAGGGCCATCTGCCCAGGGACACTCCTGCAGCCACCCCAAATGGAAAACACCTGAGCCTGGAATGGCTCCCAAGGAAACCCTGGAAGAGGAAGGCTGAGAGTGCCCGGGAGCTGAGAGGAAACAATTCATGCTCCCATTCAGAGACATTTGTGGCCTCAGCAGCTTTGGTCCTGTGCAGGGCCAGGAGCTGGACTTTGATGATCCCTGTGGGTCCCTTCCAACTCAGCATATTCTGTGATTCTGTGATTTGGGTGCTGCCTCCTTTCACCCAGGCAAAAACCAGCATTTGCACAATCAACAAAATGCACACAATCAATATCTCCCCAAAAGAGGGTCAATAACTGAAACAGGTATTAAGTTAGAAGTCACACCTGCAACAACACTGAAAGGCCCCACCCAAGCCATGCCTTTGGTTCTATTTCACTCATCTGAGTTCCTGGGGTAACTAAGGCAAAACCAACACCTTGAATGAATTTCTGACAGAGTTTTTGCCCTGTGAAGTCACTGTGGATCACCGCCATGCTTTGACAGAGCTGGGGTATCACACCCAAGGCTGGTGGAGGACTCAGCTGTGGATTTCACTGTGCTCTCAATCCCCTCTGTGCTGTGTGCTGTGGAAACACGAGGCATTGCTCTGGCTCTGCAAAGCTCACAAATCCCTGGGACAAACCCTGCAGAGTTTGGCTGCAAGCTCACTGAATCCACAGCTCCTGTGAGAGCTGCTGCATGAATGTCTCCCCCTGCCACAAGGAAGGAGGAGCTCAGGGCTCTCTGCCTCGTGGCATGGCTCCAGGCTCTCTCCAAGGCTGCAGTGGTGTTAAAGAGCCACTGATCCAGGGCTGTAAGAGTTCTTGGCAAAAGCCTGTGCTGGATGGTGCTGAGCCAGGCACAGAGAAAGGGGCTGCTGCACTGGGCTCAGAGGGAGCCAGAGCCCAGCCAGGACAGCTCTGACCTGTGCTGCCCAGGGCGCTGATAGTTCTAGGACAGAAGCCTTTCATCAGGGTAAAACACATCTTTTTTCTTTACACAGAGGGACCTTTTGTAGTGGAAAACAAGCAGAGAAGATAAGAACTTGAAATCCTCACCAGGCCAACAAAGAGACCGTGTCACCTGAGGCAGATCTGACACTTACAGCACATGGAAGTGAGAGGGAAACATCCACTCTTGGTGGCTTTAGTGAGGCTGTGCTGCAGGGAGTATGGTATTTGCAGGGACCCCGTGGCAGGAAGGAATGATGAATCTGACTCCATGTTCTCAGAAGGCTAATTTGTTATTTTATGACACTATATTATATTAAAGAATTCTATGCTATAATAAAGAACACAGAAAGGATACTTACAGAATGCTAAAAAGATAATAATGAAAACTCCTGACTCTCTCCAGAGTCCTGACTCAGCTTGGCCCTGATTGGCCAAAGAGTGAAAACAACTCCCAGCAGAATGCAATGGAACAATCACCTGTGGGTAAACAATCTCCAAACACATTCCACATGAGCACAACACAGGAGAAGCAAATGAGATAAGAATTGTTTTCCTTTTCCTCAGAGGCTTCTCAGCTTCCCAGCAGAAAAATCCTGGTGGAAGGGATTTTTTCAGAGAATGTGAATGCCACAGGAGAGGGTGGCCACGAAATATGAGGTGAGAGGGCACAGGGCACCCATCACTGCAGGTGCCCAGAACCAACCCCCCAGCAGGGCCCAGGGGCAGCAAGGGTGGGTCACTGCTGCAGGGAGCTGCTGGGACACCCCCAAAAGCATTATTGGGGTTCACATGGACATGGGGACAGGGAGCCCTGCAGGGATGTGATCAGCACCCACATCTGCTGGCACACAAACAAGGCATGCCTTCATCCCCAGGCAGGGCTGGAGTCGCTGCTGCCTGGTTTGAACATTCTGAATTGCTCCCAAAGCCAAGGGGGCTGCAAGGCAGCAGCCAGCCCTGCTCTGGCAGGAGCCTGAGCCCAGTCATTGTCCCCAAACAATGAATGTCCCCGAGCCAAGGGGCCTGCCAGGCTCCAGCAGTGCTGCTGATGGCTGCAGAAAGCCAGGATCCTTTGGGAGTTATTGTAGAAAGGCAACCCCAAAAAGGTGAATAATGTGCTCTGACTCCATGATTCAGAATGCTGAATAATTGCTTTATTAACACTATAGTCTATGACAATATTATATTATATTATATTATATTATATTATATTATATTATATTATATTATATTATATTATATTATATTTATTATATCTATACTAAAGAGATACTACACTACACTACACTATACTATTCTAAAGATACTAAAGAAAAACCCATGACTGTCTGAGACAGCCAGGACACAGCTTTGACCCAACTGGCCAAGGAAACAAAACAATCCTCAGCAGAATCCAATTGACAAACCACTTTATCACAAATCTCCATAACACATTCCACAGGTGCAATACAACAGGAGCAGTGAATAGAGATAAGAATTGTTTTCTCCTCTCTGTGCTTCTCAGTGCCTACCCAGGAAAAATCCTGGGAGAGAGAGTTGTGTCTGTCTGTGTTCAGCCAATGTGAATGCCACAGGGAGTGAGTCAGGAGCAGGCAGGATGTGGGCAGCCAGCCTGCTGGGGTTTGCAGAGGGAAGCAGGAGCAGCAGCAGCTCCTTTATCCAGGGACAATCCCCCCGGAGTTTTGGAAGTTGTGCCTGTGAAGCAGGTCCAGGCTGCTGAGTTGAGAACTCACTTCATGCCATGGTGCCTCCCAGTTTGTTTTACCATCACTGACACTCCTGGCAGAGCAGCCAGGGGTGGTGGGAGAGCAAACACACAAATAGGGCATTTCCTTGTGAGTGGGAAAAAATTCAGTTGTCACTCCAAATGGACCAACATTTGCTGGTATCTGTTACTGTAACAAGTGGACAGTTTGAGCAAGGATCTCTCCAAACTACCAAACACTTGGCAGGATGAAAAAAGCTCCCAGACCATTTGAGGTATACCCTCAAAAGAAATCCATTTCTGCTCAATAAAAGCACTCCACAGCTGTCCTAAAGCACAGTCTGGCTCACACTACTGCTGCAGAGGGACCACTGCAGTCCTACACCAAACCAAGCTGCTGGGATGGACAGCAGCTACTCCACAGCCAGCCTGTGAAAGTGAAATTCTGGAAGCACCAGAATTCACTTTAAAAAGTTAAACTGCACCAGAGCAGCCCTGTTATCCAGCATTTTCCTTCACAAACCCATGCTCCACCCCCTGCCACATGAAATTGCAGGTGAATGTTTAAATACACAGGCATATGTGGTTCCTTACTTGGATCACACAAGGCATCAGTTACTGATGAAGGAAATGGCTGATGCAAAAAACCCCAAACACACAGCACTCACCATCAGAAATGGTGGGATACAAGCTGGCCTCATCCCATTGATTTTAAGGCAAGTAATTCTCTCTTTCAGCAAGGACTGACCTGTGATACTTCACAGGAATGCAGTTCCCAGAGTGGATGAGCATTTGCACAATCAATAAAATGCACACAATCAATATCTCCCCAAAAGAGGGTCAATAACTGAAACAGGTATTAAGTTAGAAGTCACTCCTGCGACAACAATGAAAGGATTAAAACATTATTCCCTTTATCCCTGCATTCTTCTTCTTCTCACATCACAGCAAGCAACTAACCTTCAGAGACCAAAGCAGAAATAAATAAAAAAGCCAGGACCAAAGATCAACCGAGATTTTGACTTTGCAAATTCACAGTATTGACAGCACTGCCCTTGAGCACAAGCCCAGGTGTTGGGAGGGATGGGTTTATATCCAGCCTCTACAGAAACCCCCTCTGAACCTTACATTCTAAGCTCTGCAGTGAGCAGGAATGAAGGACCCTTAATAAAATGAGAGGCTAGCACTTAGGACTGTTAGTAAATACAGATTTAGGACCCTTAGTAAACACAAATCCATGATAAAATGCCTGTGACAGCATGTTAATTCACAACATCCATTTCTTTTGATCATGATTTGTATTTTCACAGGGTTCCTAAAACCAAGACAGACTTTCCTCTAACACCTTGATGTTTCCATTGAAACTGCTGTGAAATGCCACTACACCATTTTTTCCCCTGAAATAAACCCTACTGGATCAAACTGGGTATCTTTCTGCACACTGAAACACCAACCAAGAATTCAGTGTTTACCAGCAGGAGCACAGAGTGGTGTCTTAGTTGAGATGCTAAACCTACAAATGGAACACTTCTAGATTGATACCAACACATCCCACACTCACAGTGCTGCATTTTCAGTTATTCATACATACAAATGTGTCCCACACTATTTCACCTAAAACATCCTTTGGGTGTTGCAAATTGCTTGTCTCTTTTTAGAGCACAACTTGCTCCCGTTTCACACTGATTTGCAGGATATGGAAACCACAGGACATGTCTGAGAGATAAGACAGAACAAACTGTAAACCTAGGAGTATTTATCACAAACCCCACATTATCTACTGCTGCAGCCACTGCCTTTTTTCTGCATAGCTGTTATTATTTGCCCATATATAATGGAAAGCTAAATATCCCCATTTTCTACTAGGCTTGTACCCTGCCTTGGCATATTTAACCTGACAAAGAACAGCACGAGCTGGTCACAAGTGTGCAGAAGAATTAACTATTTTAAAGCAGGTTTTCAATGGAGAGCCTGCCCCATTCATAAATGCAGTTCTAATGATTCTGCTGGAAATGATGCTTTTCCCTATGTGTGCCAGAGGGGCACACACTGCAGCTCTGAAATGACTGCACAGGGCTGTCTCAGGTGGGTCTTGCAGTACAACATACAGAAAACCCACTTTTCTCATGATTTTCTAAAGATAACATAGATAAAAAACACATAACATAGATAAAACACACATACAAACATACAACACTGCCTTTGTCAGTAACTCTGTTAGAAATACACATTAAACCCTCCATAAAATGAGCACCATATCAAACCCCCTCATCTTTAACTCATCCAAGCCAGCCTGGCCATGGCAAATGACTCACATACACATTTTAAAGGCATGTTACACACCCCCAGCATGAGGCAGTCCACACTGGATCTTCCAAACTTAACTTTGAGCCACAAGACAAACACTTTCAACATAATTATCACTTCCATATGGGCAGCTCTGCTATTGTGCTGGTTCTAATTAGGATTGTATATGTTACACATGTTGAAAGAGTTTGCAAATATGTTTTGTGGTTGACAGTTAAGCTCAGTATTTAAAGTAATGTGAACTTTTGTATGTTTACATTGCATTTGCTGTAACAAATACATCATGTGCATAATAAACATACATATGTGCACATATACATGTATACACACTATTTTGTTTTAGCAAAATAAACATAAAACAGGTGTCAGAAATGTTAAAACTCATAACTGGAATAAACATATTCCCCAAAAATTTAAATCCAATGCAGTCCTACTCAGCTATTGGCTTCTACAGACAGGATCCAGAAGTATTTCCACTTTCTTACTAACACACTAAATTCATTGGATATTGTTATTTATATCTGTAATCTTGTATATGCTGCTCAAAATTTGGAATTAACTTCTCCAAGAAGTTATCTGTGTATCTATTGAGATTTTTTGCCATCAAAAGAATGGTACAAGCAATTAAAAGATAGAAAATAAAATTTGAGGTAAAATCGTGTAATGGTACAGCACAAAAGCCACTGGAGTAGAGGCGTAGAAAGGCAAAGTATCAAGAGCACACAGGTAAAGAACAAAAATCAATCCTTTACAAGTACAAAGCCTGGGGCAATTAATTTAATTCTAAAACCTTATACAAATATGCCAGGCATGCAGCTGCTGTCTGTGAATTGCAAGCAGGGCTTTGGAACTCTGCTTTCCCAATCATTCTTTTATTAGATGTGTGTACCTCTCCCTTTTGATTTGTGAGAGCCTTACATGATGTAAGAGCAATACACAGACACATTTAATTGCTAATGATACTGTGCTCTGTTCCAAGTTTCAGCATTAGCATCTCAAGGTAGAAGAGCATTACAATCCTTTCAAAGCTTTAAAACCCACTTTTCACACAAACACATTACAGCCTGAGCTTCCCTTTCCATCTTTTGTCTCGCTCTCACCCTTCAGTTCAAAGTCATAAAATCACAAGATATCTCAATATTAGATAACTCCTGATAGTGCTCTGGAGCAAGAGGACAGCAAAGCACCAGCCTCTATCAATAACACACAGGCATCTCTGAGCACGACCTGCCTGCCTCTACAGGGCACAACATCACAATTTTCACTTAGTCAAAGAGACTTTAAAGGCTCAGGCCACTTAAAAAAGGATGGAATCTGACGAGTTCAACAGGAGAAATTGCTCATCCAATGATGATCAACAAGTGTCAGATTTATTGATTAACAGGCACACTTTTATAATCACAGTAATAAGGCTCATACATATTGCAAAAGTAGAGCTCACTATTGGTCAGCTATAAAAAGTCAGTCCCACCTTTCTCAGGATGTTTGTGGCTTCTTTTTTACCTCCTGTTATCACAGATTTTCTTGAACAGCTTCTTGCTCAAGGAAACTGTCCTTGAATGAGGCAGCTGTTGCTTTCTCAGATGTATTTTCTCACGTCTCTTTTCCCATCAACTGTGTCTCAATAAAAAACTGTCCACAGGAATCAGTTGTCTCAATGCTCCTTGTCCAGGGCAGGCTGCAGAGGGCAGGTGTGGCAGCTTTACATCATCTCTGCCCAGACAGATTGCACTGTCCTGGAGCACAGGGCAGCCCCTGGCACACCTGAGCCATGGGCCCTTCCCCAGAGCAGAACTGAGCACCCACAGTGCTTCCACCAGGCACAGAGATCTGTGCAAACCCAGCAGCATGCAGGCAGTCCTGCTAGCACAGCATGGAGGAGCTGCAAGGAAACCACAGCACTTCCAGAAGCAGAATTGTGTCCTTGATGTAGTAAAATTAAATACTGATGCACACAATTTAATCCTTCCAGTCCACCTGCAGGACCTGCCTCCACCATTCCAACAGGCTGGAATCAAAAGCTCAGACTAACATATTAACTGTCCATCTCAGGTTTGCAGCTCACAGACCCTATCATATTGAATGCAAGTTATGCTGATTTGGCATTATAAAATTATTTTCAACCACATTTGATTGATGAGGAGTAATCAGGGTAGAGAAGACAAGCTGAAGTGCTTCCATGGTAAGACAGACTGTGGTGTGAGCTTATTCCTTATCAGATTCTCCTATCAGAGAATCACCAGGAGGGTGAAGTCTGTAGGAAGCCATGCTGTGCTGGATGGGTGTCAGGACTCTGCTCCTCATCAGTAAAGGGGAAATGGGGGAGAAAGATGAGAAGCAGCTACTCTTCAGTTGTAGGAGTTACAGGTTTACTAGAGACCTGCCCTCCACCAGTTAGGCCAATTCTCTAAATGCATGCAAAGCAAGGAAAAAACATTCATTTCCATCTCTCACTACACTCCACAGAATTAGTTACTCCACTGAAAAAGACACATAAAATCTAACCTTCAGGTTAATCCATATTTATAATGAAGATATTATAATTGGAGATCTCTACCACTCCCATCCAGCCATACTGAAACATTGCTACACTTCTTAGTCCATTACAACATAATCACAGCTGAGTAATACATCAGTAAGGCTGATCACAGGCAAAACAGAGTTTGTCAGTTCTCCTGCTCCTAATCTGCTACAGCAGCACAACAGCAGCCAGAGCTGCCCTATTTCACAGGACACAGAACTGCAGCTCCCCATTGCAGCTGCTCTGATGGCTGGTGTTTGAGGTGATGACAAGGAGGAGCCACTGCTGCTTTTGTAAGCTTCAGTCATGCACAGGAACATCCAAGGGTGAATGTGAAGATGTTTAATGGGATCACATTCCCTCTGCAAATTCCCTTGCACTTCACCAAATAGGTTTTAATAAGGGAAGTTTTCAGCAGCTTCAGAGGAGACCCCATCGCCTTCCTGGGCTCTGTCTGCTCCCCAGGACTTCCCTGCCCCTTGGTTTCTGTAATTTCCTGCCTGTGGCCCCTCAGTACTGAGCCAGGCTAACACCCACAGCAGACCACGAACATCTTTCAACACCAAACCCTTCCCTCATTCTTTTCCACAACCACCAAAGCAATTAAAGCATTGCCATTCACAGTCCCACTCTGGGCCCTACAGCTGACTGCCCAAAGGAAGCATTGGGCAAGTGACACCTTTAGAAGTGTAATTTCTGTTTCTCTAAGAAAGGTTTCTATCCCTGTATCAGAAGTTTTGACATGTTTAGTGTTAACTAAAGTTTTGCTGGATGTGGGAGAAGGATTCATCACTCACTGTGAGTCAGTTACAGCCAAGCTAGAACAGACAACAGAAAAGGAGAGAGAGGCAGTACACAGGTCTGCTTTTCTCTCATAGATTTTTCTAATTTCAAATAGAACCACAGATGGTTTGGGTTGGAAGTGACCTTACAGATAATTTAGTTCCAGCCCCTCTGCCATGGACAGGGACAGCTTCCACCAGACCAAATTGCAACAAAGAGCATGTCTGACTCTCAACAAGTCCCACCATCAGCCTCTTGCCTCTCAGCAGAACACATTTCCACTTCCAGTCCTGCTGTCAGACCTGTGTGAAGGCTCTGAATGTTTTCAGACTCTCACTGTGTAGTCTAACAGCTGCTCTGCACAAGCAAAGCCAATAAATGCCACTTTGGTGAGATAAAAGAACAAACCCTGGGACTCTGATTCCCTGTCAGCTGGTGCCACGGCTGCCTTTGTTATCTGTCTGCCTTTTCTTCAGCTTGTTCAAGTGGCAGGAGGAGGCCAGCAATGACCAGTCTGAGCAAAACTGGAATCTGCTTTTTGTTAACTCCAAAACCAGAACACACCCCAAACTTTTCCCCTGAACAAGCGTTCTTTGCCAAGGGTAATAAATCACAGACTCGTTTGGGTCAGAGGGGACTTTAAAGTCCATCCAGTGCCACCCCTGCCATGGCAGGGACACCTCCCACTGTCCCAGGCTGCTCCCAGCCCTGCCCAGCCTGGCCTTGGGCACTGCCAGGGATCCAGGGGCAGCCCCAGCTGCTCTGGGCACCCTGTGCCAGGGCCTGCCCACCCTCACAGGGAACAATTCCTTCCCCATATCTAATATAAACCTCTTCTCTTTTAGTTTAAACCAATTCTCCCTTCTCCTATCATTATCTGCTCATGCAAAAATTCCCTTTTTTTTATAAGCTCCCTTTAGGCGCTGGAAGGGGCTCTGAGGTCTCCCTGGAACCTTCTCTTCTCAAGGCTGAACACCCCGACCTTTAATTCTGTCTCCAGAGCAGAGGAAGAAACCAAAAAGGAAAGAAATGGAACAGAGATGAGGAGAGAAGAGGAAAGAAGGAGAAAGAAATGGAAAAGAGAGGAAAGAAGAGGGAAGAAGGGGGAAGAAGGGGATAGAAGAGGAAAGAAGGGGGAAGAAGGGGAAAGAAAGGGGAAGAAGGGGAAAGAAGAGGAAAGAATGGAAAAGAAGGGGAAAGAAGAGGAAAGAAGAGGAAGAAGAGGAAAGAAGGGCAAGAAGGGAAAGCAGCCGCCCGGCCCTCAGCGCTCGGTGCCGCAGTTCCCCGGCGCGGCCCGCAGGGGGAGCCCCAGCGCCGCCCAGGACGGCCCGGCCCGGCCCGGGCGGGCTCCGCGCGCCCCCGGGCCCTGAGGGGAAAAGGGCGGCGCTGGGAACGGCCCGCGGAGACACGGCAGGACAGGGGCACGGGGGGCAGAAACTCTTCCCTGGGGAGAGACCCTGGCACAGGGTGCCCAGAGCAGCTGGGGCTGCCCCTGGATCCCTGGCAGTGCCCAAGGCCAGGCTGGACAGGGCTGGGAGCAGCCTGGGACAGTGGGAGGTGTCCCTGTCCATGGCAGGGGTGGCCCTGGATGGGCTTTGAGGTCCCTTTGAACCCAAACCCTTCTGGGTTTCTACCATTCTATGCATCATTTATTTTTGTTAAGTAAGGAGAAGGGAGTGGGAAAGGGGAGAAGGTTACACAGAAGGGCCATGAAAATGGTGAAAGGTCTGGAAGGGCCACACAAGGAGTGGCTGAGGGCACTTGGCCTGTTCAGCCTGAGGAGACCGAGGGAAGTGAGACCTGAGGTCTGCAGCTCCTCCTGAGGGACAGCTCCCACCTGTGCTCTGTGGGACAGGGCCCAGGGAAGGGCTGGGGCTGGGCCAGGGCAGGCTCAGGCTGGATTTTGGGAAAGGTTCTTACCCCAGAGGGTGCTGGCACTGCCCAGGGAATGGGCACAGCCCCGAGGCTGCCAGAGCTCCAGGAGCTGCAGGGATGCCCAGGCTGGGATTGTTGGGGTGTCTGGGCAGGGCCATAGCTGGACTCAGTGATTCCTGCAGGTCCCTTCCAGCTCAGGACATTCTGTGACCAGGAAAACCAAAGGATGGAGGAGGAGTGTTTTCCCTTACAAGTCACTACAGAATGTTTCAGCCGAGATCACCTGGTGGTGGAGAAAACTGGCTGCAAATCCTTGTGCTCAGAGTTAATGCCAAGGGCCCCAAGTGCCCCAGCACAGTTACTGGTGCAAACACATCCTTCTCCCTGCTCCACAAGCCCACGGACACCCTGAGAAAATTCTTTCATAAGCACAACCATGCTTTGTGTTGATGTAAAAGGGCAAACAACAATTTTCACAAGAGTTACAAAGTCTTGCCTAAAAATGAAAATTAAATTCTTTCAATCATAGACTAAAGGGCTCTTTTATCTATTTTTTACATATAAGTATATATATATTATTTACATCCTATTTATTTGCTTTTAAATATTTCTGACCTAAATCCATCCCTTTTAGCATAAAACTTCCATCAGGACATTAAAACATACGAGAGAAGTCAAAGTAGTACTTAAAATCAATTATCCAAATCACTAAAGTAAATAAAACTATTTAAAATATTGTAAATTATCAGAATTTTGTAGTGTATTGGATGGACAGAAATGTCAAAGGGCTGACTGCCCCCACTCCCCACATGTGCAAACACAACTCTCATCCACTATCAGCAAATCTTCCCAAGTACTTTAACAACCACTTCTTCCTAAAAAGCCTTTCTGGATAGAAAACAAAAAATGGTTCTTCATTTCACCTAAAAAGCTGCAGAAGTCCCAGTTCAAGGGTGAAAGGAAGGACATGGAGAAAATTGCCTTTCCCTTCCAATCCAAGTCAAACACCTGAGATGTATTCAGAGCAGCTTTTTGCTGCAGCTCCTAGGCTGGCACTGCCCTGTGTGCTGCACGGGTGCACTGCAGGACTGCCTGTCCCTGCCTGTCCCTGCCTGTCCCTCCCTGTCCCTCTCTGCTCCCTCCACAGCTCAACAGGAGCTCCACGGGCTGAACCCTGCGCTGGCACAACCCCCAGAGCTCCTTCCAGTGCCCCTTCTCCCACAGCACCCCCGTGCCAAGCTTGGGTGCTCCAGCCACAGGACTGGGCAGGGAGCTGGAGGAGAGCTGTGGGTAGAATCTGTGGATCTCCAGCTCTCTTTGTTTCAGGAGAACCTTTTCATTTCATTGTGCTTGGCTCCGAGTTGCTGGTTTTATCTTGCATTTCACACTTAAGGAAACCCAGCCAGGCCTGCCAAATACTACAAGGTTTTCTGTCAAAACTTGGACAAGCTGAAAAATTTTACATTCTTTTAACGGTAAACCTTAAAGCAACTCAGACTTTTATTTTACTTGCGGCTCGGGTTTGAGTGCTCCATGACATTAGGCCAACCTGGCTTGAGATTTCTGTTTGAGGTTTCATTACGAACTCCTAATTCCAGAACAGAGTAATTAATACTTTTACTAATAGTATCTGTAGTAAAAGATTATAGGACTTGGAAGAATGACTCTGAGTTCAATTTGCTGCCCAGCAGACTGCACGCAGTCCAGAAAGGAGATCAGTCATCTAATTCAACTTCCAAAGCTGTGTGCTAACAGAAAAGCAAAGGCCTTTGGAGACCCAACTGCAGGAGCATTCCCTGAGCTGGCCCCTGCAGTGCTGGTTCTCCACGTTACAGTAACAGCCCAGAGCAGACCCAAGGGTCTGCAGTGGACAGCAGTTTCTGTTCCCAGAAATGACTCGCTCAGTGTGACACAACGGTTTGGGCTGGAGAGGCCCTCGGGGGTGACCTCATCCAAGCCCCACTCCAAGCAAGGCTTATTCAGGAGAGATCCTGCTGCTCAGGGGAGAGGTGGATGGTCCAAAGATGCAGATCCCACAGCCTTGGGACCAAAGGGACCTGCCTGCCTCCGTGGCAGACCTGAGCACAGTTAAATTATGTGGGATTTTTTTTGGGCTGGGTTCTGACCTCCTCAGCTTTGTGTTGCCCGTGTTCCTCAATGCTCCTCTGCTGGCACTGCACGTGAGAGCCAGCATGGGACCACAAGGGGGGACAGACCACACCCAGCTGAGTACAGATGCCAAATCTGGAATTTCTGCTGTCCATTTCCCTTATTTTCTAGTCTGCCCCATAATATGATGATGCTTTAGAGATGAACTACGAGCAGCAAGCAGTGGCACGCTGCAGGCTGGGCAGCACAGAGGGCAGCAACACCTCTGAAGGAGGAGCTGCCAAGGCAATGCCAGGTGGGCCTGGACTGTGGCAGCACCCAGCTGGGCTCAGTGGGACTGGTGGCGTGAGGAACTGTTACACAGGCTTGTTATGGAGCTCAAATGTTTTCATTAACATAAACGAGCAGAAGTTAGGTTAATAATCTGAACACACTGACAGATGTTCAACAAACACTTGGCATTGCTGCAACCAGAACAAGAAAGAATTCAGTGTTATCTTGGAACAGCCTGCAGAACAACACAAGAGAAGCAGCAAAGCTCTGCTACCAGCTCAGACACATGGATGCACAGAAAAGCCAGGCTCTCTCCTAGCACAGCCCCAAGAGTCTCCAGGATACAACTCAGCCCTGTGTGCAGACCGGAAAATTTTGCATGTCGTAGAAAAAGAGATTTTACTTCCAATGCAAGTGAACAGCACTAGAGTGGGAGCAAGGGGCAGGCTGCTCTTGCAGAACAGGAAAGGAAGGTCTCCACTGCTTTACATTATATTAAGACATCTCCTGAGTTTTGTCTTAAATTCAAATTTTGCTCAAGTTTAATCCAAGGCAAATTCTAAACACAACAAAGGGCTCTTACTCCCCTCAAAATGTCATTACTCTACAGAGACACAGGGTTAGTAAAAATGACGAATTTGGGGGGAACAGTGACAGGAATACATTCTGGTCCAAAAAAAGCTAAACCCCACTAAACTGTAGTTCAGCAGTTAATAGAAAAGCTCAGGGAACACCATGTGTGAGAAGTCCCATCAGGATCAGGGAACTGGCCATGGCTGGACAGCATTGACTCATTACTGATGGTTCCTGTATGGTTTGGGGTGCCTGTGTTGGAAAGGTTCAGATAAATACTCTGGTTTGGGGTTTTTTAATGTGTTAACACTACTCACAAGTGTAAGGGAAACAGTAGGATCTAAAGCTTGTAAATGAGCTACAATCTTGGAGGAGCTAAAGATTAGATCGACCTGTGTTGCATCACTTTACAAGTTAAATATTTTTCTTAAAGTGCTAATCCAATCCAAACAAGGGTTTGATTCTAAATTAAACAAACTCCACTTTTATTGGTATTAACAAAAATATGCAATGCTAATTTCAGCAGGCAAGCACTAACAAGAGCAGCTATGCAGGCTGTGCTTTCTCCAGGGCAAAGAAGGAAGGACATTAAGTTCAATTTCCTTTTTTCAAAGCAAAATGCATTCTATTACAAAATCCACTGTGAGGTTTATTTTAAAAAAACCTGAAACAAACAACAAAACAAAATCCCAAATTTCCTACACACCCATGTTTTTAAAGAGTCTTTTAAAAAACCCACTTTCATTGCATCTCCACTTCTGATTCAATTTGCTGTCAAAGGTCATGAGCTAAAATATACAGTTTACGCTAAAAGCAGGAAGCAGGGTAAGTAATTGAATAACATCAGGAAATGGAAGAATACTGCCATTTTCCTAATGGATATAGTACAAGGTTTATTCTCTCCAAATTTAATTCTAGGAGCTCCTGTAGGAAGAGCTTTATTTTTCTTCAGCTTGAATTTTAGCCTCCAAGGTTTAAAGCAAAATCCTCGTGCAATCAAAAGAACAAAATACCACAGCAGCTTTATTTTCTAACAGACAAAGATGATCATTTCTGCAGAAAAGAGAAACCCCCCATCAACAGTGTCTGAAAACAGAGCTGGCATAGCAGGTTGGCTGCTTAATATACATGGGCTGGAAATAATTCTACTAAATCAGAGTCCTGAATTATTCATGAAAAACAGATTTTCATGATTTAAATTAGAAAGACTTAAAATTACAAGCCTTGCATTGCTATTGATAGGTAAGATCTCTTTCCCCCTAAGCGATGTTACAGTCTCATACAGCTCCACTCCTGGAAATGCTTTATGATCACTCTAAAACAGTGCAAAAATCTCCTGACACTCACTCCTTCTGGAAACAACACAACCTCTGGTATATGATTTAGACCAGTAATAGCCCACCAGTAATGATTATATCAAAATATATCATTATGATAATGAATAAAGTTTGAAGGGATCGTTTTCAGTATTTATTGCATATTAAAGCACAGGTTCATTTAAAACATTGGAAGCACAAGCCTCAGTACTGCAAATAAACTCTTTCCATCATGAAAAACACTGCACTTCTTACAGGAAGCATCAGACCACAAATCTGACTTCAGATCTTTCCAAAGCATTTTGTAATGATCCACAATGCAGCCTCCCTCCCTGCACTGCTCCTGATTTATAAAGACAATGCCATTAATAAGCTGGAGGCTTGCACTGCTCCCTGGGAGCTGCCAGGAATTCCACACATCCACTCATTCCACACATCCACTCATTCCACACATCCACTGGTTCCACACAAATCCCATCAGCTGCGGTGGCTCCTGCTCTTTGCATTAGGAATTATTAATATTCATTCATCACACAGGTACAACCTTTCATCTGCACATCTCCAAACTCTGCACAAATTCGCCAATTAAACCCATCTGCCTTGATTAGGGCTGGCAGACAGGTTGTTCCTGATGAAGCAGCACTTCCATGCAGGATGAGCTGGGGGCTGTGGGGCAGCTCCAGCCTGGCACCGCGGCCGTGCCCTCGCAGGGGCCACGTCTGGACTCTGGCTGAGCCCCTGGCAGCTCATGCAGAGGCTGCTCCAGCCTTTGCTGCACTCTAAGAGTATTTTTGGAAATCCTCAGCCTGAGCTACAGCTCAGATGTTAATGCCAGCAGCAGCTGAACTGAATTGAGCAAGGGCAGCTTGGGCTGGGCAGAGTCCAGAGCAGGGGCACAGCTGGGATAACCCAGCACCCAAAGGACTCCTCAGGAACAGCTTCTGTGGGCTAAGGCACAATCCCTGCTCCTGAATCTTTTACTTGGGCACAGGAGATATGGAAACTCACTCCTTTTCCAGTTAGCAGGATCAGTCCTCAGCACATCATTCTGTATCATCAAGAGAAGTGAAGACAACCAATATCAAATCTTGCAAACTGAGAGCATCATGCCACCCAAATATAGCTTTTATTTGACAACACAACACTAAGTCATCAGTATCCTGTCATTTCATCTTCAGAACCAAAGCACAGAGCACTTGTCTGGATATTAATTTATTTTCTTAAACATAGGAGCTATTTTCCTTCACCTAGCAAACCCTATTGAGCAGGTTATATAATTAACATCAAAGCAATTTGAATGCTGATTGACTTGCTAAAAGGTGGTAAACAAGCAGGAAGCAATAAGGTGCTTTACAAGAAAAGAACATGTGTTGGGGGGAGGGGAGACAATAAAACATGAAACAGATTGATTAGTGATTTTAACAGAATTTCCATTACTCTCTGCATGCTTTGGGTGCTTGAGTCTTATTTCATTTATAAAAGTAGGAGATTTTTTTGTTCAACTAGATCAGACAAAAACCTGTTCAGAAGGAAATGATGAGCATGGTTGGCAAAAATAAAAGTACCATGGAGAAACTTCATGTGCCAAATATCTCCTGCTTCCAAGGGCTAGGAGAAAATCCACCTGGCTTTATGACTGAAATATTTTTTATTAACATATTTAGAAAAAGCCAACCTGAAATCACAAGGAAAGGTATCAAACCCCAGCTTCCAGTTCTACACCCATTCTTAGCTGTGTTATTTTTATTGATTTAAGGACTTGAGCCTGGGAATAGGGTTAGCAGGGCTTAGACTTGACAGCACTTTATGGACAAACTTGGGGGTTTCTCTCTTGTTTCTCTGGTCATGCAGAAAAGAGTTGCATGAGAGGGAACTCAATTGTTCTTTTTTAAGCCCACAGGTCCACTACAACCATTTGTAACTCCACCACGTGGGAAAGGGCACACAGGACATGGGAACTTTGAGGTCAGTGACTCAGTTTTTGCTGTCAGAGACTGCAGTGGCCCATGGCTTTTTATATGACCTAAATCAACTTCTGCCTGCAAACCAGTTATGTTCCTGCTTCCTTCTCCAACTATTCCTTGCAGGATCTCAGCAGGCTTTGGGTTGAAGGATGAACTTCCTGCACTGGTTTACACCTCTGTCACATTTTGTCAAACTTTACCTTCAACAGATCTCACATGTCTCAGGATGTTCACCATGGACAGATCTGGAATGACTAACATTCTGTTCCTGTGTCTTTGTTTTAATGGATAACAGACAGCACAGCTTTTTGGTGCCTTCCATGCTAGGAGGAATTGTGATTAAACTGCAATAGCAATCCTTTAATTGGTGAAAGTGGAGATTTGCATTTCCTTCAAGGAGGTGCCTCCAGCTCACAGAGCCCAGCAGAGGAGGCAGGCAGACCCAGGGGAGCAGCTATGGCCAGAACAGGCTCCTGCACCCTCCTGAGTAAGGGGGACTTGGCTACAAGTTAGGTTTTTTCAAGGAAGTCCACTCACAACAGAGTGACTCATTTCAATAGTCTTCAATAGCTGGGCCAATACAGATGGATAAATCTGAAACTGATCTTACACTGACTATAAAAAATGGGAAATTACACACATCAGGAGTAGGTGTTTTGTCACAGCCTGTTAGAGTGTTGCTGATATTAGAGACAAACTTCCAACAGCACTGGAAACACAAACCCACAGTAACTTCTGCAGTCAATCTTCTATAAAAATGTTTGTATTCTTGTAGCAAATTTAATAAAAATTCTTAAGGGTAACTCTCATTTGTGCTCATAGAACCTCACTGTATTTTAATACTGAGCAGCAAAAATTGTTGCAGGGAAAGGTCAGGAGGAAAGAAGTTTGTTTTGTCTGTTTTAGGAGTCGTGGCCTTAGTCAGTAATGGTCACACTGTGTTCTTCAGCTGGCTCCACCACTGATCCAAATATCCACTGGAATTATCCAAGAGTACAGCAAGCTTAGAGAAAACAATCACAACAACAATCACCTGTGGCACATTTTGCTACTAACAGAGAAGGCCTTCCGAGTGCACAGAACTCATTTACTGTTGATAAACCATTAAACATAGGAAATGTGGGACTTAAATTTAAAAGTTTGTTCCATTGCAGTGGGTTTGGGCACAAATTATGATGTCTTCATTTTATAAAATTGCAGCATTACAACTTTGGAAACTCCACAAAGCAGAGAACAACTTTCTCCAGGCTGAGGAAGATTATCAATAATTCTCTTAAGCTGTACACCCAGGTCATTTTTTGCCAAAATGAAATAAATAGCATAAAGTTTAGAAGTGCACCCTGTTCCCCCAGCAATGCCATGTCATCTCTGCCCTGGGGCTGGCCAGAGCCAGCCAGGATAAATCCAGGGAAAGCTCCAAAATTCCCCATGGCCCCCAAAGCACTGCAAGCCATGAAAGCAATTGTGTGAGCTCCGTGCTGGAATTGCACAGGGATTTACTGCACACTGCCATCCCCACTTGTGATAAATCCCACCCCAAGGGCAGCTGCTCAGCCCCAGGGCAGTCACAGCCTCCCTCCACATCCAGGCCCTGGAATGGAGCAGCTCTAAAGCAGGAGTGCTGCCTTTAGGCTAGCAGGAGACAGAAAACCAGCCAGGGAGCCTTCCACACCTTGGGAAGGGAGCAGCTCCTCTCACTGCTGTCCACTGGCACTTTGAACGTGTCCTTGCACATTTCTCAAAGCATGGCCCAGGTCTGTGCCCCTGAATCCATGGAGTTGCAGCACTCAGGAGCTGGACTAAGGCTACAAAGGCCTAAGCAGGAGTTTAAGCCCCCATGGGAGGCTGAGATGCTCCTGAGGCTGCTCCCATGAGCCGCAGTGGGGCAGCCCAGCCTCCCTGTGCCCCTGCAGCACAGCAATGCTGCACACCCAGCCTGTGCTGCTGGGAGCCACAGCCATCACTCCCACTCCTCCTGCCCTGCTGAAAACTGACTTTGTAGAGGGAAAAACAAGAATCCAGTAACACAGGCACAGAAGTACATCCTCACATTCGACTTACAATTAATCTGCAGGCAAACCCATAGGTTCAAAGTCTTGGCCTACATTTATTTCTAGAATACAAAATATATTTTAAAAAGTTCTGGATGACTTCCTTTTTAAATTAAAAATGGTCACTTTATTATACTGTCTTATAATACTTAAACTAGCATTTAATTTATCTCCAGGCAGACTCAGTCAAAATTAATTTTTTGTTTAATTCCTTACTGGTAACATGCATGGAAACTTTTAAGACAGCAATTGATTGCATTGAGCATTTAAAATATGGTTCACTTCCTGGCACATTTAACAATCATTTAAGTTTTCAATTAAAGTAGGGTGCCAACATTAAAAGAAAAAAGATAATCCTGAGAGACAAAAGCTGCTCTGTGCACAAGAAACTATTTTTTTAAAACTAAAATTCTCAAGATGTCTAATTGATTAATATAATTAGGTTAGCCCAAAAGTGGCTATTTCTAATCTCCTTTTTTTTTCAGTTGGAATTTGCTGGGAGTTTGTGGCAGGTGCACACAGGGGCCCTTCCTCTGCCACAGCATTACCTGCTCAGGTAACAGCATAGTGACACCTCTGCAGCTCTATCTCAGAGCAAACTGGAGCCAAAAGACAAAGTGAAATGCAGCAGGGCAGAGCAGAGAGAGTGGCAATATTTGCATTAGAAATAAAAACATGCCAACATTGCTCATTTTCTTGCAAGCCTGATCACACTCAACACAACAGCGACGGCAGGTACAAGCACAGGAGGCAAAGAAACCCCTGCTCTGCCTCAGCCCAGGGGGGATCAGCTCACACCATCAGCTGGAGAGAAATGGGGGAGATCTTCATATCCCACTGCCTACTCCAGATGTGCCCTGAGCTCCTCCTTGGCTGCACAAGCTCCACCAGCCAGAAGCATCACAGCAATCACAGTCCCCATGTCAGCTGCTCATGGCCTTTCTGGGTCCTGGTTAGGGACAGTCCACCCTGCCCAGCAGCTGATATTTCACCCAGAGTGGCCAAACCAGCCTCTAACCAAGTTTTAAGCTTGTGTTGTTCTGGGTCTGCCCCTGCAGACTCTGTGCCTGCACTGGTGCTGAAGCTGCTCACACACAGCAGCTCTGAGCTGGGCAGTGCACAGAGCAGCACAGGCAGGGTCACACCATCATCCCAAACAGTGCTTCTGAGCCTGAGACACAGCATCTGCACTCCAGCACCAATAAACAACATCTGGGTAGAGCTCCTCTGACCTTTGGGCACACACACTCACTCACAGCACGGGGGCATGACAAAAACCAGGCCCTGTTCTTCCACCCTCACCAGCCCTGCAAGGGAAGCTCGCCATGGAGAAGCCATTTTGAGTCCCTGGGACTTCCCAAAATGTATTTTTAAGCCTTCTAGCAGGGATAACATCCTGAGTAATCAATTTGACTCATGATTACTATTTCAAACACAGGCTCATACCCAGACGAAAAAAGCACACTTACATGGCAATATATACAGAACAATAACACTGCCAGATGGTATAATACTGAGCAGAATTAATTTCACACATGATGTTTTCAAGGTGTTAAAATATGTCACAGCTTCTGCTAATAAAACATCTTCCTCTCCACTCCTCCTTTTAAGAAAATGCTCCCTTCCCACCAGCCTGTATTTTACATTATATGTGTTTCCATCCTGATAAGGGCAGCTGATTGCTTGCAAACCTAATTACAGTCAAATGAAAGTCTTTCAGAACCATCATTAGCAATTAGGACCTGCTGGATTTGCAGTGTATCATTTAGAGAGGTATAATTCAATGGCTTATTGAAAAATTGCAGGTGAAACTGGTGATTATGAGGGGGGGACGCCTGTGACACATCACTGTGGGCAAGCACTGGGTGGAGGGGCAGCTCCCTGAGCACTGAGCAGTGACTGCAGGGGTTTGTTCTGGCTGAGCACAGCCCTGCCCAGCCCAGAGCAGCGTCCTGGGACCAGCTCTGCACTCCCTGGGCCTGGTTTGTGTGTGCTCTCCTGGAATCCAACGTGCCCATTCAGGAGCTCGGGGAAGCCAGGGGGGATGTGCAACGCAGCACTACAGGCACACGAAGCCACACACATCATTTTCCAGTCCTTTCTGCAGAGAACAACAGTCTTTTCTGTGCCCGTTGAGCTCAATTATATATTATCAGGGCCCAGAAGTTGTTTGGATGCTTTTGAGCAGCTGGGTGCCTTCACAGATGACGCACTGGATACGGTGACTGCGGGTTAAGTGCAGCTGGAGATTTCTGTGGCCTCTGATCAGAGGCAAACAGCAGTTGAGAATCACAAAATGCTTGTAATTCAAGCACTGTTTGTCACCCACGGCGCTCTCCAAACGGGAAACGAGAGGGGGACTGAATGGCAGCCCAGCTTTCAGCACATGCTCCCACACAGCCAGGAATCCACACACTGTGCATGTGTGAAAATAAAGTGTGGGTCCCTGCCAAGGGTGAGATTACCAACTGGCCAGCATGAAGCACTCAGCATTTCCAGAGCACATGGTGGACTGGATAAACTGAGCTGGACCTTAGCAGAGACAGAGGATATTGGCTCACAGAACCTGCCCCCTCTCTAGGCATCCCCCCCTGTTTGCACACCATGTGTAACATTTACCCCTCAAAAACCCCCCACAGCCCAGCCTACACCTCTGCAAAGCCTCACCTCTTCATTCTTTCCCCACAGATCTCTTTTCCCTTTTTCTATCCTACAAAGGGTTCCCAAAGCCCAGATCTACCCATCCCCTTTATCACATGAACATCTTCTCCCACTGTATTGCTATACCCACTCCTGCTGTGATGTAACCTCAAAGCAGTTACCCAGACATGGCCCTTTCTATTCTTTCAGAGCTGTAATCTGATTTTTTTTTCATCATTTCATGGGTTATTTTCCAAATTAAATGTTGTTTGATATGCTAGATTAGTAACCAGTGCTTTGAGTGACATAATACCAGCACAGTTTTGTTAAACCAGTGGTCCCTGCAGGTCCTGCTGCTGGTGACACTTGTGGGTGCCTTCAGACTTTTGCAACACTGGCACAGAATCAAACCACGCTGTGCAGGCTGCAGCACAAACAGCAAATCCACTCATTTCAAAGTGGTGCACTAGCATCTTGCATCTGAAAAAGAACCCTAAACCAAGCAACTTCTCCCTTTACATACAGAATGGGAACATTATCTCCCTTTCCATCAATGTGTGGCCACATCCCTGCTGACCCAATCCGGGCTGGTACTATTCCCAAGGCAGGTATGTGACTTTATCCCACATTTTACCAGTCAATGTTTCCTGTCACTTCATACAAAGCCAGACCTCCAGCAGTGCAAAACCAGCCCAAAAATCCCACACACAGCTTCCAATCCCCTGCACAAGGTAGTTTCACAGCCCAGGTTCCTTCCTGATCTTCAGAAGTTTTATAGTCACTGAAATCCACCGGCTGCCAGTACAGGAATCCCAAATCCCAGCAGCTGTGTTCAAGGAGGTTCAAGCCTTTATCACTCACTCCAGGTGATGCACGCTGCAGGCAGGATTTCCAAGGTGTCTGACCTCACACTGCACAAAATTTCTCCCCATTTCTTCCCTTGCCCAGAGCTCCAATAGGGAGTCCAAGAAATGAAACATTTCCGTGGCTGTGTATCGTCCTCGTAGCTGCTACAGCTCTCCCAGAGCCCACCCACAATTTCATTTTCAATTAGCAGCTCTTGGAAAAGTAGTAATGAAAGCAGTTGCTAAAGAGCACTCAGATGTCATTGAGAGCCTGCAAACCCAAACTGTAAATAGCACATTGTAAATCGCTTGTCAGCACAGCGAGCTCTCGCCGGGATCACAGCGCCGGTGACAACGCCGCCCATCTGCTGCACTCCCCGCGCCGTGCCACGGCAGCCCGGAGCCCTGGGCAGCCCGGAGCCCTGGGCAGCCCGGAGCCCTGGGCAGCCCGGAGCCCTGGGCCGCCCGGAGCCCTGGGCCGCCCGGAGCCCTGGGCAGCCCGGAGCCCTGGGCAGCGGGGCCGGGAGCTGCGGGGATGGGAGCTGAGGGATGGGCACTGAGGGGATGGGAGCTGTGGAGATGGGAGCTGAGGGCATGGTAGATGAGGGGATGGGAGCTGAGGGCATGGGAGATGAGGGGATGGGAGCTGAGGGCATGGGAGATGAGGGGATGGGAGCTGAGGGGATGGGAGCTGAGGGGATGGGAGCTGAGGGGATGGGAGATGAGGGGATGGGAGATGAGGGGATGGGAGATGAGGGGATGGGAGATGAGGGATGGGAGATGAGGGGATGGGAGCTGAGGGCATGGGAGCTGAGGGCATGGGAGCTGAGGGCATGGGAGCTGCACCTGTCACCCTGACTGCAGGGCTGGGAGCTGCACATGCAACCCACACCCCAGGGTTGGGACCTGCACCAGCCACCCTGACCCAGCACCCAAATCCACTTGGGCATTCACCCTCTGTGCCACTGCTTTGCCACCGTGGCCCAGGACAGGCTCAGCCACACGGGCATTCACCCTCTGCGCCGCTGCTTGGCTGCACTGAGGCACACGAGCACCCCTGCAGCAGGGGATGAGAGTGCTGGCACTGAATGAACACAGAACCACACGGTGCTCTGAGGGACCATGGCAGGGGACAACGATGGCTGTCCACGTCAGCCACCCAAAGGCTCAGCAGTCTCCAGTTTAGGATGTGTAGATTCAGGGTGACATTGCCAAGGGGATCGTGGACCTAATTCTGAGAGGGAACAGCTTCAGCACTCCCTTTCCTCCCCTTTAATTGATTTATGTAATGGACCACGAGGTGAAAGCCACTGGTTTATAACACCTGTAGCTGGGGACTGCCAGAGTCAGCAGTGTATCTTCTGCTGCTGTTCTTCCCATTTTTCCTTTATCCCATTATAATTTACCTCCCAATTCATTTCTCCATCATGACTTTTCTTCCCTCTATTTATCATCCACCTCCTATTTATTACCAGTTGTCTCCTTCTCTGCACTCCTGCAGTATCAGGGATTGGGGTTTGATATTCTGGAAGCGTCTCTGGAATCAGGAGGTGAAGGCAGAGCCCAGCAGCTGCTGGCTCTCGTGCACATGTGAGCCAGCCAAGGCACCCCTCGCCCTACACACACACTGCTGCTTTAGAAGCATATCCAGAGATGATCCTCTTCTGCAAGAAGGTGCAAGAACCTCCCACCAGATGAAGAAAAACAGGGAAGGAAATGGTGGAGGTAGCACGAGTCAGTGTCTTCTGCTCCTTTCACATCACACACCCACTGAACAAAGAGAAATGACCCTTCCCTCTCATTATCAAAATACTCTCAACACTCCTTCTGCCCTGAAAGCTCATTGTTTCCTGGTATGCCCCACAGTGCTCAGACCTCGAGGAATAAAATCTCATTAAAACCCATTTAAAAATGTTTGCCACCCTTTTACTACTTTAAAAATGTTCACTTTAAGATTTCCAAATGATTTTTACAGAAAGCACATAAAAACATGCCATCACCAATTAACGTAAAGGAAATTAAATTTAAAACGCTGGAGAAATATTCTGATGAGTCTTATGTTTGCTTAACGCCAACTAAAATTTCCTTGAGGCATTTAATAAGTGCATTTATAAAAGCTCACAAAGCAGAGTTCAAAAGTCTCCTCACTAGTAAAATATGAGCCTTAATTAACCTACAGTTTCACATTTTCTGGATTTCAATAAACCTGTAGGCATTTCAGCAGAGCTGGATAAATACCTGCATGAATACTGCAAGGATTTTCTCTGAAAACTAATTAGCAATGCTTTCAATAGCTGACTTCAACTAAATCTGCTTGACAAGGGAGCTTCATACCCTAAATCCTGCAGTGAGAGTTACTTCCAGCAGATAACAGATTTCACAGGAAAGCATATCCAACAGGACTGTGACCCACTGGAAAAACCATGAGTGAGCTCTCCAGGTATAAAACATTTCCCAGCAAGGACAGACTGCAGCCGAGGTCTTATGCAAGCACAGAATGCAAGTGACAGCTCTGAGATTGCATCCTGCCATCCAGTTACAGTAAGCACAGGTGACAATGCAGGATTCCCCCAGGGACAGGACAGATAAATTGTTTGTGTATCCAATATAAAGCCCTAATACAGCAAGGACACTGCATACATGCAGAAACCTCCTGAACTTCAGGTGAGGGCACTCCTGCTGTGTCACACACAAACCACAGTGGCCCCAGCTCTTGGTCACTGCTGTCAGAGAAGGCTGACAAGCAAATCTAGCTCCCCTCCAGGAGCCCAGGGATTCAGTGGGATGGACCTGGGTGGGGAGAGCAACCCAAGGTGTGCAGCCTAGAGTCTCTGAGGAGGAAAAGTGTAACATGATCAGAAAAAAAACATGCTCAGAACTTAGCAATCTCCTCCTTCTTTTGTGCTCTTCACCATTTGTCTTGAAAGAGGTCAGAAAATGCTTACCCAAAACTCTTTGTATGTCTTATATATGTCTTTCCAAAGAACTCTGCAGTCTTTTCCATGACATCTTTTTTCCATGTTAACTGCCAAAGCTGTATGTGTTTGTCAGCACCTAAACTGTTCATAAGACTTAAACGTTCTTATCTGAGAAGCTCTACCCCTACCACATGTATTACATTTATATTGAGCAAGATACTTTATTTCCTCTCAGTCTTATGCCTTAGGAATTAGGCAGAGTACTCAGATTTATCAGCTCAAAGGAAAAGCATTTTCCATGACATTTGTCAACTCAATACCTTCCAAGCCAATGCATATTCATTCCCAAAAACACAACCTCACAAATAATCTCCATCAGCAGGAAGGGCAATTTCCTTCACAGATGAAATTTTGGGCAGAAAGGTTCCACCTGGCATTAGGCCCCACTAGGAGAGTTCTCAGAGCACACAATCTGACAGACCAAAACAGAGCAGAGACCACAGGGGTGAACACAGGAGACAGGCAAGGAAACACAGCAACCTTCAATATCTTCTGTAATGGAATCATTGCATCTGCTATCCTGAAGGGTTTTCCCCACCTTCCTTTGAAATACCAAGCAAAATTAAATCAGAAGAAACACCTTTAACAGCTGGCAGTGTGGAACAGGCATTTTACAATTTCTTTGCTCTGCTAAAGAACTGTATAATCTCTTACTATATTCCTATACACAGCTTAACATATAGGCTTCAAAATTATCATGAAAACCTATTTCTTCCCAGCTTCTCTAACTCTGCATATCAAAATTGAATACAACTCAGCATACTTGTCATCCTCAATGTTCCTTCCATCCCCCTTAACTCACAAAATGAGAAGCAGTGAATTCTCACTATTTGCTACAAATTTCTCTGCAAAGCAAGGTTTGGTCTGCACTAAACAAGGATGAAAACTGATTCCATGAATATCAACCATCCCCATTAAACATTTAAATTTTGGTTCAAGAGTCATTAATATCACTCAAATACAGGCAAAAGCTGACCTAGTCCCTATTGCTATGTACTACCATCAGCATCATAGAAATCACACTTGTCACACTTTCTTTCTTAAAAAGCACAACAAACACAACACTGCACAGTCATGAAGACAAATCCAATGTTTTCAGCCTCCACCTCTGCAATCCTGGCTGTTGCCTGCTCACTCCCACCACTGTTGGGAAGGCAGAAATTCTTGCTCAGGGTGGGTGATCAGTAACCCAGGGGAGCAGACACCAGCACCACTGACATCTCACAATGAGCTCCTCACACTCTAATCAGCTTTGCCCTGATTAACAGCTGCCCTTCTTGCAATTGCCTCACCTCACCCTGGATGTTCAGAGGGCTCTCTACAGTGTACAAAGCCTGAAGACAAGAAGGTCTTTAGAGGACAAAATTGGCCTTGCACCCACAGAGAGATCTCATTTGTTTGCCCTGACAGTCTCACAGCCAGCCTGTGGAAAGCTCTTGTCACTTTTACACATTTATTTATCAGATCAGCATCAATGCACCCAGCATCAATGCACCACTTGCTCTCCTCTCAGTGGTAGGACACTGCACCACATCACACCCAAGAGCAGTAAAACAAAACAACCACAAAAGCATTAAAAGAAACAATCCCACAAAATGAGAAATTGGCTTCTACATACCATGAACCAACGGGCAGAGCCCTCCCTCCCCGCAGAAGGGAACTTGTCTCCCACCTGTCTGAGGCCCTTGGGTAACTTCTTCCTTTTCCCAAGGTGCTGGCACAGGTTCCGGTCATTCTCCCGGTCCGAGCTGTACTGGTGGTGGTGGAGCCTGTTCTTCTTTGGAAGGTATGCCAGCCCATTGGTAAGTGCTTCCCTTTTCTTCTTGGCTAGGGGATTCTGTCGCTTCTCCACACGTTCCTGAGGTTTCAGAGCTATGTCCTTCTGCAGAGGGAGGAGAAAAACACCGTGGTCAAACTACAGCTCTGGTTTGGTTGCAGGTGACCTGCAAAGCACTCTCAGGGCAATGCTGCAGTCACCAGAAAAAGAACAAACCCACCCTTCACTGATGTCCTCTGAATCAAAAGACAGGAAAATGCTAAATAAAATTGGCAGGATGAAGTGAGTGCATGGAAGGAGACACATCCCCCTTGAGACTTCACACAGCCAACCTCAATTCTCACAAGCATCTCATGTATCAAGAGAGCACACATTTAGAAGGCAGCGTTTGTTTATCATGCTTAAATTAACAATCTGCTTTGATCTAAACAATGCTTGACTTTTCAATATTTATTCTTATTATTTCTTGTATTTGAGAAGCCAAGGCACGAGCTGACCTAAATCCAATTAGGGCCAATGAATCTCCATTGACTTCAGGGCATGCTTCCCTCAAGCCTGATTTAAGCAGTAGATTTCCAGGTCTCAGGGAGAGGGGTGAAAAGTGCACGAAAAAAGCAACTTGTATTTGAAAACTTTGTCACTGACCCTTTAACCCCCAGAATCAATGTCTGTCCATAAAAATACTCCACTCCTGTAACACAATTGTGAGTTGTGTCACTTAGCCCACAGCTGTTTTCTTACAAATAACCTGCAACACACAGAATCCCTATTTTCATTTCAGATAAATGCCACTTGAAACGAATCTTTTTCAACAGCACAGAATTACAGGCAGAGGAAGAGGAGACTGGAGAATTCATTGGGAGAGAAGAATGAGAAGCTATTGAGAAGATGTGAATTACAGTGCAAATTCTGCATCCAATAAATCCAGTGTGCTGAGTCACATCTCCTCCTGGAGCTGCCCAGTGGGGCCTGGAGCTGCCCTGGGAGGGGAGGGGAGTGAAGCAGAGCTGAGCTCTCAGCACTCTCTGCTAACGTGCCTGGCTGGGCCAGGAGCTTCCCTGCCCACCAGAAGGTGCTGGGTAATCTTGTGAACCTTTCTGCTGCTGTTTACAGTCACTTCATATTACAGCTGACAGCAGGAAGGGCTATTGGTCCCTGTGTCACATAAAGATTGAGGCTCAGGAGAATATAATTCAAATTATGGCACCTTTTTATGCAAAAAAACATGCCTAAAGGCAAAAAGCAGTTTGGTGTTAATTAAAGACTGCTCCCTAAATGACTCTCTAAAACACAAGAGCTTCACAAAATTCATAACTGAAACCAATGAGATGATTAATTAAACTGAAGACAGTCATTGTTCAAATTTGATATTTAGCAAAGGGAATGATTTTCCAGGCAGTAAAGATGGAAGTAATGAACAGAAGCTGTAAGACATTTTCTCTACCTTTACTTCACCTACGACACCACAGGACTTTTCCCAGGGTTTTTCTTCACAGTGTTATTCCTATCCAAAATGTTAGGAGCCTTGTCCAGCCTCATGAAAGAGAATTGGAGCACCCTTAGCTACAACACAGGATGAGTAAAGTAAGAAACCTCCTGTGTGTGCTCACTGGTCCCTCCCTGCCCCTTCTGAGACAGAGCTCAGGATTAGCCCTGATCTTCCTGAAATGCTTTGGGATCTCCCTGTGCACAAGCAGAGGGATCCTCTGGAGCTGCCCAAGGAAATTAAAAGCAGGAACAACCCCTGTTTTCCTTAGGACACCTTCTGCCTCCCTCCCCAGGAAGGTTTTGGGTTTAGCTGCACACTATATTTGCAGGAAGGCAAATGCTCAGGTGCAGTAACCATTTCACCATGGCTCCCCATCAACAGCTTTGTAAAACTACAGCATCCACAAACACCCCCAGACCTCCTGGGCAGCAAGGGCAGGTTATAAAACAGCAGATATTTTATGTTAGAACTGATCTGTAACTTTGGATAGCTATCATGCTGCTAACCATTCTTTTTTTCAGGTCAGCATAAAAAAAAAAATCCAGTGTTTTATGAGTAGAACATTATACCAGCAAAGACTTCTGTTAAAACACAGAGCTCATGTTTGTAGACACAAATGCTATTCAAGAGGATTCACTGTAAATGTGAAAGGCTGAAGGAGTGAACAAAGGGGAAACTTTCTGGAGAAAAAAAAATAAAAATTCTTCTAATGACTAAGTAGCTTTTGTGGGATTTTTCTCCCAGCTGTGAGTGATCTAAATGAAACAGTGGCAGGCTTCCAGAAGCTTATAAAGCGTCTAAAGGGGCCAGGCACTTCCATCAGGAAATAACTGGTTCCTGTTAGCTTTAAGGGGGGTGGGAGATGGGTCAGACTCAGCAGATCACTGTGGATGTACCTGGGGTGGCCCCTCCTCAGAGCCCTTGTTCCACACACCTGCACGAGGCTTCAGAAACACCTGAAGAGCCTGGAGCCCAGGAGAGCTGGCAGGAAGGAATCTGCTCCCACACCTGTGGCCAGATCAGTGACACCAAATGCACAAAGCCAGGAGGGAAAGGCACCTTCCAGGGCAGAAGGAAGAGCTGGCAGGGATGTTCACAGTTAAGGAATGTTCCTCTTCTGCTCAAAGCAAAAAGTCACCAAGGAGCTCCAGATGTGCCTAACTTGTGAAAGGGCCCTTAAATCCTGTTTGGGGGTGGGCTTGCTGTGAATTGAGCCATAAGGACTGGTGTTTACCAGCCCTGTTCCTGCAGAAGAGCTGTCTGCTGTCTGCTTTTCACCAGCTGGCACCACAGAGCTCTGGGCATCAAACCCCTTGGGAGGGACCTGTGGGGCTGAGCTCTCATGGATTTCAACAGGGACACAACTTGGCCTGAAGATAAAAGTGTGTGTAGAAATGTGTGCTAAATTCTTTTAAATTCTTCATCTGCAGACTAATGAGGATATGCAAGAGGACATGATAAAAGAATAAAACTTAGACACAGGTGGACAAGATGCATTAAAAGTAGCTTGAATAGAGCTCTCCCAGGGTGTTCTCCTGGTGTTTGAGGTGGAAACTGCCTGGGATTTATCCCCAGCTGGGGTCTGGGTACAAATCACCAACGGGACAGGGCTGCTGGGAACTGCCTTGAGCTGTTTGATTTTCCAGCATCAGCCTCATTCCATGGCTATGACAATGGGAAGATGCCAGCAGCTCACATCCCAGGCAGCAGACCAAGAACTCAATGTTACAACTCACTTAAAAAATTTTTTTGACCAATCACACAAAGCAAAAGCACATTGACAGTAGTTCTATCCAACCACTACAAGCACATGTACCTGTGGTTAAAACAATTCTTGCTTATTTCAAATACAATACCTGCTTGTAAACCTTAAAACACAACACACAGAGCTCCTTTATTAAGCTTCAAACTCCCTAATATCTCACTAGATAAACTTTTCTGCAGCTTAGGGAGTTATTCTAGACAAGCATTAATGCACAGACCATTGTTCTATTTGTCCTTACTTTTTACTTCTTTCATAATTTTTCTGCTGACCAATCTCATGGCTGCTGCTCAGCTCCAATCACAGTTCTGTGTCTCTGAGGCCTTCTGCAGCTTTCCCAAACCCCTCTGATTTTATGGATTCCCCCAGGACTGTCTCAGGTTCTGCCCCGTGGAGCCCCCAGGCTCTGTGGAGGCAGAGCTTGGCTGGAACCACAGCCCTGCATAAATCACTTCCCCACTTCTGCCCTTTGTCCCTCATCCCGTTTTTATCTCTGCCTTGTTTAGACAGGACAATAGCTGTACCACGCCGTGTGCTCGCACATTAGCCAGCACAATCTTAATTACAGTCTTCAGGCATCATCATGATTAGAGTAATAAGCTGTAATTACTCTAAGGTGACAGGACTGCACAGACCTTATCTACATAGATAAGAAGATGTAGCAATATTTCATGTCGAGACAGATTTTTCAGCAGCTACCCAAGGAGTGGATTCAGCCTGAGCAGACCCCATGAACACTTTCAGTCTCTAATGGAGTTTTTCTCCTCTCCTGCCAGCATACAAGCCCACACATTATTCAGTAAATCCTACAAACATATTAGGCACAGTTTAAAACCTTCTCTTTCAGAGATATCTTTCATCAGTAAAGTGTCTTAAGTGTATCAGGAAGGTGACTTAAATGTATAAATACGTAATTACACGCAATTCAATACTGAAGTGCATTAATATTTATGAGTGTACTGTATAATCTAAAAAAATTTCCATTTGTTTTATTTCTATTGGGCACATTAATCAGGCTGATGGTGCTGTAGGTGCCCTGGCAGGGAGGGGCCTGTGGTGCTGGGCTGGCTCCTGCAATCACCTGGCTCTGGCCAGCACCCACAGCCCCAGCCCAGGCAGGAGAAGCAGCCCCCAGACCATCAATGACCTGCCTGCACCAGAGCATTCCTCATGGCAGGAGGCTGGAAGGGCACCCTGCATTCTCATCAGCTCTCAGGGAGCTGTGCCTCATTTATTTCAGCAAAGTCCATCTTCCTGCTACAGAAATGACAACTCCTGATTAAACCCCAAACCCTCAGAGGCAGCAGAGCAGGGCTTTGTGGGGTGCATTATCACCCCCTGAACCCCACCCCAGAGCCAGCCCATCACTGCCCACCCCTGCCCTCTGACACCACCTTAAAAACTGCATGGGAGCAACTGCATGGGAGCAACTGCATGGGAGGAACTGCATGGGAACATCTGCATGGGAGCAACTGCATGGGAGGAACTGCATGGGAACAACTGCATGGGAGTGACTGCATGGGAGTAACTGAATGGGAACACCTGCATGGGAGGAACTGCATGGGAACAACTGCATGGGAACGACTGCATGGGAGTGACTGCATGGGAGTAACTGCATGGGAGCAACTGCATGGGAGCAACTGCATGGGAGCAACTGCATGGGAGCAACTGCATGGGAGCAACTGCATGGGAGTTACTGCATGGGAACAACTCTGTTCCCCTCCTTATTACAGGATTTTTCTCAGGGAATGCTGGATGAAAACCAGCCCTGTAAGCACAGTGTGCAGCAAATACACTGCTGCAGAAGTTTCCCTGGATGAACATTTCAGGTGCTGCTCAGGGATTTCAAGACTTGACCTTTCCAAACCATCCTTGTGGATTATCACTACTACAATTCCAATGTTGTAAGAACTTATTTTCTGAATTTGCAGTGAATGTGACCTCAGTAAAATACAACATTCAAAAACTGATTATTAAAAACAGAGTAGTTTACACTGGAGTGCTAGTTAAACCAAATTACAATTCTAACAGTCTACAACTATATTCCAATTATTTGCTCCTCAGGTTCTTGCTAAAGTCTTTTACAGCTTTATATCAGAGCCCAACAATTTATCCTTCACTCTAAGAATAAATTATAAAGAAATTAGACATTTTTTAAAACATCAAACAGTTATGAAATATCAGTGTAATACTCCACTTTAAACACGGTATTTAGAAAATCAAGCTTGAAGCTGCCATTCTGCCCTGTTCACTATTCAGAAATCCAAAGGTCTGTGTCAAACAGAACTGTAAGAAAGGAACTTCTGGATCCTTTCAAGGTACAAACAATTCACAGATGATGGACAAGACTAGTGCAGAAGGAAGAAGTTCATTAAGGGAAAAGAAAATACATTTTCAGTAGCTACAAAAGTCGATTTGAAATTCTTTCCCAGTTCCATCCCGAGCCTGCTGTCAGCTGTAGCAGCTCTGAGGGATGGGATGGTGTCACCCTGGTTTTTTAAGATTCTCAAGGCCTTCTGATGTTGACATTCTTCTAAGGAACTTTATCACGCACTTTCTTGTAAATAACTTATTGTTTACATTCCTTCAATGGAAGAGGAGAGAATTGATGGACTGTTGTTGTAACCAGTGTCATTGGAGAGGTGTCACTGTCACCCTCCAATCCTCTGTCACCTTTGTAAAACTATAAATATAGGAGTCAGAAAATAAACGTCCCTTTTTCCTTCACCTTGAGAGAGGTGTGTGCTCGTGTTCCTTCGTGTCTGATAGCGACAGGATGGGACATGGGAGAAGCAAGAAACACCAAAGAGAACAGCTCAGAACCAGAAACCATGGCAGAACCACCAATGGCAGAACCACCAATGGCAGAAGCACCAATGGCAGAACCACCACCCCACCCTCACCCACTGCACTGGGTACAGAGGGCCAGCTTGCAGGAAACGAGGATGCCTGCAGGGTACAGCTGAGAGGAACCCCACAGCCTGGCCAGCACAGAATCCCAGGAGGGTTTGGGTTGGGAGGGATCTTAGAACACATCCCATCCCACCCCTGCCATGGCAGGGACACCTCCCACTGTCCCAGGTGCTCCCAGCCCTGTCCAGCCTGGCCTGGGACACTGCCAGGGATCCAGGGACATCTCCCTCACAGGGAAGCATCACACTGGGAATCATGAGCTGAGCATCCAGGACAGCAACACACAAAAACTGAACCCAAACTGAGCCCAAACCTGCACAAACCCAACCCAAACTGAGCCCAAACCTGCACAAACCCAACCCAAACTGAACCCAAACCTGCACAGACCCAACCCAAACTGAGCCCAAACCTGCACAAACCCAACCCAAACCTGTACAAACAGCTGCACAAACTGAACCCAAACCTGCACAAACTCAACCCAAACTGAACCCAAACCTGCACAAACACTGCTGCTCTGGGTACCCAATTTGCCATCACATCTTGACAGTCCCCATCAACTCCTACTGTGTTTCTGTTACACTGGAGATTTTTTACAGCTGATGGATGAAAATGCCCCAAATCTTCAATACCTCTCTCATGTTTCATAATTTGCTATTTTAATTCCCGCAGAAACAAGATGTAAGGGTCTGAAAATAATGCACTGACCAGTCCTTCTAATCAAAACCAGAAAATAAAATGAGATGTTTATAATAACCATTAATTTACTTCCAGATAAAATAGTTAAATGTACTGTGTATTCTTCTGATGAATGACTAGGTTCTCAGAAGCATTTATCTAGGGGGGGAAAATTGCAAACACACTTAAAATAACACCAGGGGGAAAGGAAGGCAGGTGTAAAGCACAATGCAGAAGAGAAAAGGATTCTCAGTGTCACTGTTATGGTATTTTAAAACACAAGGGACTGGTGAGGAGAGGTGTGGTGTCAGCTATACTGAGTGCAGCAGCCTGTCCATTAATCCCAGCAATTCCCTCAAGCCACACGACCTCCACAGAAAGGTTTAATCTTGTTTTGTTTGCTTTGATTGCACAAAGTTGCAATCCATTGCCTCCTGCATCTCTCTGGAATGTGAAAACAACGTGGTTCAGAGCTGTGCAGAAGGGGTTGTGCAGCAGAGAGGGGATGAAAGGCAGTGCCAGCCTGGGGATGCTGGGATGGGTGCAGAGGAAGGGAAACAAGAGCACAGCAAGTTGTGTCTGCTCCAGATATGTTGTGTGAAAGCCCTTCTGTGGCAATGAGATTGCTTTGATTTTTCATCCCAAAACCATTTGTTAACAATAGCATTGATAAACAGAAGGTGCCTTTTCAGCTCCTGATTTAAACTGCACACAGAAATACATTAAGGCAACATTATTGAGGTTACAAAGTCAAGGGCTTGCAAGTTATGAAAGGCCAGCATTAAGGCTGCAGCCACCACCTTAATTCAGGCCTCTTGTGCATGCATGCCAAGATACAATCTTTAATTACATGATCCCATGCTCCTATTTCCCTACTCAGAATGGAAGGTGTTCAGCTAATGAGCAACCACTCAGGATTTTGTTTGCTCCTCTTTGTCCACAGTGTGGACCTAGGCCTTGTTTACTGGCACTCCATTCACAGCCTCCTCTGAATGCACAATGATTAATTTCCTCAAGGGCTTTTCTGTACAGCTCCTCCTGATAGCATCAGATGGATGCTCAACAAATACCAACGGCCCATTTTACACTTGTTTTGCCAAAGGTATTTCACTATTCCCATTTTATAGGTGGCAATAACAGTCCTGACACGTTCAGGTCAGAAACATCTGTTAATTTTAAGCATTCACTGGGAAACACCTGAAATTTGATTTTTCAGAGAGCTTGGCTCCACTGAGCACTTTCTCTAATGAAGCACAGCCTTCATTGATTTCAGCAGCTGAGCACTCCTATAAATTGGGCTTCAGTGAGCACCCTGTGTTATAAGGATACAGGAAGAACTCTTTCTAAAATAAAAGAACTAAAAGAACTCTTTCTTTCTAGTGCCATGGCCCCCCTCAATGCCCCACAGCAAACAGAACCTGGAGGTAGAGGAAATCCAAGACTGGTGCCAGCTGTTGAGCTGGTAAAATCTGCTGTCATACATGGAGATGAGCATCAGAGCAATTGATTGCTATTCATTTATTTCATGTTTTTCAGACATGACCTGTAATTCTCAGCCGTGTCAGCCCCTCCCTGCTCTGTTTTGTCACTCCCATACTGCCAGAACACGTTTCACTTGTGCAGAACAGTCCAGAACTGCTGGGGCCTGAGCAGCCTGAGTTAGCAAAAACCTCATCTGGGAGCCAGTGCAGAGGAAGTGCTGAGCAATGCCAGCTCCACTGCAGAGCACGAAGTGTTTTTCTTGAGGCTGCCTGGCCCTGTGGAAGGCAAATACTCACAGTTGGTTCTGCTCTGCCTGGCTCAGCCAGAAGCCTGTGGGCTCCTGCCAAGAGATGCTGAAGCTCTGGCTCCAGCCAGCTCCTGCCAGCCTCCAAGCCCCATTGTGTTTTCTCTGGAGATTTTTCTGGGTCTAACACAAGTCACCAGCAAAGCCCACCCAAGGTTTTGTCTTTGCTGCAGATTTGATTCAGTGACCTCCAGCACAGCTGGGGCTGCCTTGTGAGGCTGAAACTGTGATGGTGTTCACAGGGGTCTGAGGATGAGGGGAGAGAGAGGATCTGACTCCGTGTTTCAGAAGGCTGATTTATTATTTTATGATATATATTACATTAAAATGATACTAAAAGAATTGAAGAAAGGATTTCATCAGAAGGCTGGCTAAGAATAGAAAGGAATGATAACAAAGGCTTGTGGCTCTCAGAGAGTCCAAGCCATCTGACTGTGCTTGGCCATTAATTAGAAACAACTACATGAGACCAATCCCAGATGCACCTGTTGCATTCCACAGCAGCAGATAACCAATGTTTACACTTTGTTCCTGAGGCCTCTCAGCTTCTCAGGAGGAAAAATCCTAAGGAAAGGATTTTCCATAGAAGATGTCTGTGGCACTGAAACAGCAGCGAGCCCTGGTCTGTCCCTGTCCCTGTGCTGGCACCATCTCAGCCACGCTCTCTCAACTCCTCCTGCAAACTCCTCAGACCCTTTGGGGTTAACCCTGCTGTCCTGCAGGCTGGCATCTGGCAGAGCAGCCAGGGCTCCCCTGCAGCCCATCCCTGCTCCCTGGGCACCACTGAGCAGATCCAGCCCCAGCTCTGAGTCCAACAATGAGTCCAAACCCCTCCATCCCCCCTGCTCCACCCAGCTGAGGGCCCCCAGGCTGCCACAGCCCCTGCAGCAGGGGAGATGGATTCCCACTGCCCTGGGCTTATCTCACAGAGCTGTGCCTTAAATAAATGTGCCTGACTTACCCTGTGAGCAGCAGGGCCATGTGCTCATATTTATTTTCTTTGTTTGAGGAATGAAAAGAAATAGAAAAGAGATGTGGAGAGGGGTCCCTAGGGATGCTCCCTTTAAATCTCCATGCCAGGGAAGAGGGCTGCAGTGCTCCTGCCCTGCTCAGCTGGGACCAGAGATGAGGCAGAGAGAGGAGCAGTGCAGCAGGGCTGAGTTTGTTTGTCCCCTGTGCTGACACACACCAGGGTGTCACAGTTGTGGTGTCACAGGTCTGAGGCCAGCACTGGCCTGTCCCAGGCAGCCCAGCCTGGCACAGCCCTGCCCTGATCTGGGGCACAGCTGGGACTGGCATCTCCCACTGCTGCCCTTGCCTTGGGGCACAGCAGGGCCAGGAATGCTCATCCTTGGGAAAGGGGCTGGTCATGGTGGGGAGAACTGAACAGTTATCAACAACCACACAGAATAATATGAACCACAAATATTTCAATATGTCTAAATACTTGAGCATCTCCTCAGTTCTACACCAAAACTTCTGGATTTTTCTTTCTTCATATATAGTTTTCTTAATTGTCACTTTTTTTCTCATTTAGAATGGAAACAAATATTTTAAAATTTTAAACTTTCTCCCAAAAATAAAATTTTTGTAGATTTGTATCTGTAGCTATACAGTATTTGCATATACTGATTAAAACACACATTCCAGGAGATTTCACTGGAGGGAAATAAAATTCCACTGCAGAGCAGCTGGCACAAAGCTGGCTCTGGGCTCCTCCACCCTCCACACACATTGTGTTCTCTGAATAATTCAAACAGCACTTTGGCTGGCAGGCCACAGACCCAGGCAAGGCCAATAAATTTTACATGTAAAGGGTATCCCCCTTATCTTAGGGTTGCAATAAATGCACGTGGGCTTAGACTGCTCTCATCCCTGCCATCCCTGCACTGGGAAACAGATGACTTCAGCCTGGCACCACTCATTAGCACAGCACTCAGCAGTCATCAAAAATGTATTATGGTTTGTAAATGGAATCAGAAGCACCCTGCACTCCTTGTCTTGTGGGAAGATGGTGCAGCACCAGCAAAGTCCAGAGCATTCCAAAGGTCTCAGGAATTCCCTGCAATCCCCTGGCCACGCTGAGCTGGGACACACCTGGCTTTGCTGCCCTGCCAGCCTTGAGGCTGGATGGGAACACCTGGAGTGGGGACAGAGACACCACCCTGAGCCAGCCCAGGTGAAAACAAGGAGGAAATGCTGTAGGGAGAGATGGGAACACCCCTGACATGGATGGAAGTGTCCCTGCCATGGATGGGAACGTCCCTGCCATGGATGGGAACATCCTTGCCATGGATTGCAATGTCCCTGCTGTGGATGGGAACATCCCTGACATGGATGGGGACATCCCTGACATGGATGGGGACAGCTGGAGTGGGGACAGAGACACCACCCTGAGCCAGCCCAGGTGAAAACAGGGAGGAAATGCTGTAGGGAGAGATGGGAACACCCCTGACATGGATGGAAGTGCCCCTGCCCTGGTTGGAAACATCCCTGCCATGGATGGAAACATCCCTGCCATGGATTGGAAATGTCCCTGCACTGGATGGGGACACCCCTGCCATGGATGGGGACAGCTGGAGTGGGGACAGAGACATCACCCTGAGCCAGCCCAGGTAAAAACAAGGAGGAAATGCTGTAGGGAGAGATGGAAACATCCCTGCCATGGATGGGGACACCCCTGGCATGGATGAGAATGTCCCTGGCATGGATGGGGACATCCCTGACATGGATGGGGACACCTGGAGTGGGGACAGAGACATCACCCTGAGCCAGCCCATGTGAAAACAAGGAGGAAATGCTGTAGGGAGAGATGGGAACACCCCTGCCATGGATGGGAACGTTCCTGCCTTGGATGGGAACACCCCTGCCCTGGATGGGGACACTCCTGCCATGGATGGGGACAGCTGGAGTGGGGACAGAGACATCACCCTGAGCCACCCCAGGTAAAAACAAGGAGGAAATGCTGTAGAGAGAGATGGAAACATCCCTGGCATGGATGGGAACATCCTTGCCATGGATTGCAATGTCCCTGCTGTGGATGGGGACATCCCTGCCATGGATTGGAAATGTCCCTGCCATGGATGGGGACATCCCTGACATGGATTGGAAATGTCCCTGCCCTGCACTTCTTCACCCCACAGGCACCTTACACCCCCACAGGCACCCAGAGCATCCCTCTGCACACCCAGGCCAGCAGGAGAGAAAGCAGCAATGAGCAAAGGACAGGACAGGATGAGCAGAGCACTCATGGATTGTGCCAGGTGCTGTGATCCATGAGTAATCCAACCTGCAGATTTTTTTCACCCGACCAAAAAATCTCCACATAATAATGGGTTGTAATTATTGAGCCTTAAGAGAAAGTTAATCTATTTTAAAACAACTCTTTTCATCTGATATGTCAAGAATTTGAAAGACTCAGCACAGGAGCTTTTCTAAGCTCTGTCTCTTATTCCTCTGGATTTTTTTTCTTCTTCAGGAACTCTACCACTCTACCACTGTTTTGGCATGTGGCATACAACCAAAAAAGACTGATGAGGAAGGATTTTAAAGACAAAGAACAGTGATTAGAAAATAAGGAGAGAGAAAGAGAGCTCAGCTAGGACCTGAGGACTGCAGCACTTAAGGTGAGCTTGGTAATATTCCTCATTAGGAAAAGGATCAGAACCTTTCTGCAATTAGAGGAAAAAAAGAAACAATGGTTCAGCTTCCCATCTGCAAATGAAACCACCTTCCAGCATTCAGGCTGGAAAAAGCCAGTAAAGAACAAAAGTTTAAGAAACAGAGCAATATGTAACCTTTCCATTTGCTGGCTTATTCTTCCCCAAGGAAAGAGATAGAGTGAAGATAAATTTGATGATCAAAAAACCAGAGGGATTACATTCTTGTACGGTGCTGATCGCTGGCAAATCCCCCTCTCTGCAGTTCAGAAGCACAGCTTAGCATAACAGACAAGATTTATCATTGCCTTGTCCTTCCACCACTCACAGAGAGACCTGAGTTTGCTCCTGTCTCCAGAGTCCTCACTCATGTACAGGAGGAAATAAACACCAGAAGTGTTCTGCTGCTCCTGTGCAAAGGGACAAAGCCTGTGCCCAACACAGAGCCCAGAGCCTGGGAAATGCCACATTTTCACTGTTTCTGCACTGCTGTGAAGGCATCACACCCTGGCTGAGCTCTGGGCTCAGTGGATGCTCCACAGTCCTTGTGGGATCACCCAAAACCCACCAGGTTCACACCTACAGTTCCTGGGAGGTCAAACAGATCCCTCCTTCCATTTGCATGTAGAATACAGAGTCTCCAGTTAACTGGGCACAGAACACAGCATGAATAAACAAACAGGGAAAACCAGAGCTGGCTGCTTTCTCCAGCTGTATCTCAGGGCACAGACCCTGCAAAGCCACCTCATACACCAGAGAAAAAGAGATTTTCCTTCACTGTGGCTGAAAACATAATGTCTTCTGCAAATATTCAAGCTATTTTGTAGACAGATCTTTTAAAACTGAAGGGTCATCTAATATTCAGGACTATTTAGTGGCTGGAAAAGCAATTACTGTAATATTCCTTGTTTATAGCCACCTAGAAGCTACAAATGTAACTTGGTAGGGATGCACAGTCTGGGCATCTGCTTCCAAAGCAGAACATCTCAAGTCAAGAGCTTTGCTAATGCCTGCAGCAAACTTGCAAGGAGTTACAAAAGCTGTGAATCACATCACTCAGCAGCACTTGGAGTCAAACCCCACTTCATGGCACGGCTGCCTGCTCTGAACTGCTCCTGCTGCAGCAAACATCCCAACTCCTGTCTCTCTGTAAAACTTGCCTGGAGCAGGAACAGATAAAGCTCTGCAATGATCTCTCCAGAGCCACAGAATGTGTTAAAGAGAATAAGAACCATAAGCAGGAAATCAGCCTGCACTGGGAAGGAAACCTTTCCTAGGAAAGATTTGTTTTCTAAGCTGCTTGTAGGGGCTGGGATCCAAATCTCTCCTGTCTGACCTTCCCAGCACTTGTGCCCTGCCAGGCACAGGATTAGAGCTGCCTGGCCTGAAGGTGAATGATGAATGTGGGGGCCTGGAGGTGGGTGTGGGAATTCCTGATCCCCCCCAGTGCTCCCTGTGACCTGCAGCACTCAGCTAAGCCCCTGACCACAAAGAAGGTATTCAGGGGCCTAAAACTATTTAATTCCCATTGACTGCCTTTCCAAAGGAAATAAATGGCTCCATGAATTTGGGCCTTCAGCCCTCCCATGCAGCAGAGCTCATCTGTGAAATGGAAGTAAAACCACATCCTATTCCATCTGTGCTTTGCAGTGCTAAATCCTGGGAGAGGGGAAGGGAGCAGCCCCCCAGGAGCAGCTGCACACCATCATGGAGAGCACTGCAGGCTCCTCCTGGGGCTCCTGGCACACCTCCCTCCTCCTGGAGCCAGGCCAAGGCAGCCCCTTGGACAGGGAACAGGAGAGATCACCTGCAGCCCACAGGGCACACGAGGGATGCACTGCCTGTTTGTTTATTTTGGGAACAGCAGCAAAGGCAGTGTCTGCTCTCCCAAACCTCTGCAAAGCCAGTGTCTGCTCTTCCAAACCTCTGCAAAGGCAGTGTCTCCTCTCCCAAACCTCTGCAAAGGCAGTGTCTCCTCTCCCAAACCTCTGCAGCCCTTCAGCTCCATCAGGCCAGGCCACCACAGCCAGGTGTTCCTGTGGGACCCTCCCTGCCTCCTGCCAAGCAGGGGCTTCCTGCACCTCCATTATTGTCTCCCAGCTGATGTGCAGGGTGGGAAATGTCTTCTGTATCTTCTCTATCCTTAAGGGAAGAGATGAGCACGTGCAGCATCACTGCTGGCACTCAGCCATGTCTGGGTGCCTGGTTTGGCTTTCTCCTGTGCCTCCCTCCCTGCCCTAACACAGAGGGAGCACAGCACCTCCCTCCCCACTTCTCCATCCCAGTGCTGTACCTCATGTAACGTGGACATCCTTAGAAAAGGAGCTCAGCACAGAAAATCCAAACCAGCACTTCAAAAGGACACCCGAGTCTGCAGCTTTATTCTGAGGTGAAAATGACCTCAAACCCCTGGACTAAACAAATGCCTGGGGTGAAAAAGATGGAATAAATTAAAGGATATAATTATGGCTGGGAAACGAGAGAAGGAGGTTGCTCAATAGGATGAAAGAGGGATTTGAGGAATAAGAAATGAAAGGAGGTGTCAGCTTGAATCAGCCAGGTTGAAAACTGCTGCTGATTTTGACTGACATACTGAGACTTTCCAATTGCAAACCCTTTCTCTAATAAGCTGCAAATTCACCTCTACACTTTCACTTTGATCTTAATGCAAATATTTTATAATGGACACATTTAATGATTTTCAGGTGCTTATTGGTTGTATCAGACTTGATACTGGAATCAATCTCCTCTTTTAGAAAGCTTGGGTTAATGGCAAAGTTTATTAAACTGCATGCAGTCATTCAGAGAAGATCAATAGAGACATGATTACAGAGCAACCAGAGGATTAAACATGAGATTTATCACAAAATTAAACTGAATTAAATGTTCTCTGATAGCACTTGAAATGCTGTCGATACCCTTAACTGATAATCTATGCTTTCTGTGTTTACTTAGCAGGCAGCAGGGAAGTCTGACTCGAGGAAATGACTGTAATGTAAAATCTGCAAAGATTTGCTGAGAGCATTAAACCTCACCTAGAAAACCATTATTTCTTCCTGTTAGAAGAGCAAAAGCATTCTGCTTCTTAGCCCATTTCCTCTTTAGGGGAGAGGAGGATGCAGCCCTCTCCCATATCACACTTTGCAATCTCCTTCCCAGGGCCATTACAGGATGCACAGGACACTAAAGGATCCCACACAGGGTTACCATGAAATATTTTATGGTTTCCTGCTATGGCAGTTTCTACCTCATTCAGAATTAATTTTGAGTTCTCAGTGACCTTATTAAAACCTATTCCACACACTGAGAAATTTGCAGCCTTGCTGCTTCTCCTTTCCCTGTGCTTGGCCCAGCCATCCCCCAGGTTCTTACACTCACACCTCCTCCTCTCTGATGTTCTCTGCCAAAAGAATTCAACTCCTAGGCATAAAAAAACCCCCAACAAAAAAACAAACAAACAACAAAACTCAAAAAAAAGACCCAACAAAAAGCCCCCCAAAAAAGAAAAACCTAAAATCCCCCTCATTAAAAAAAAAAAAAAAAAAGAACAACCAAAAAAAATCCTAAAAAACGCCCAGGTGCACCATCAACACAGTACCACTGTGCCAGGAAACAGAAAAGGAAGTCCAGGGGACAGAAATCAGGCCAGTTTTACAGAGAGGATCTAAATTCAGCCACAATTGTTTGAGATGAGATCTGCCCCTGCAAGGGAACAGGAATTTCCCAGCCCCTGGTGTGCCTGAGCTCTGTTATCAGGATCACAGAGAGATTTCCATCTGCTCTGGGGAGCTGTGCCTGGGCTGGCTGCAGGACCAAACCCTCAGCAGAGGAGGGAGAGGAGGGAGAGCCTGAGCACACAAGAGACCAAAGGCAGAGTGATAACCCATCCCAGCCACAGCTTCAACAAGGTTTGATCAAGGGTCTGTGGGTTTCCAAAATGGTCACAACACACAAATTCCACTGAACAGTGTCAGGACCCAGCACATCCCTCTGGCTGTCCTGAGCAGCCCAGACCCTGCCAGGGGGTTCAGAGACCCTGGCACAGAGCCCAAAATGCCCCTGTGGGTTTGATTATGACCCATGGAGCAAATTACCAACCTTCTATGAAGATCAGCAAGCCACAACAGTTTAAGTAGAATATTAGTGAAGTTATCACGGGGTGGAAAAGTAAATTTTAGGGGTTTTGGTATGGGGGTTCAGGAGGCAAGATGGAGGGAACTGGGTGTGTCCAGCCTTTCTCCTTCTTCTTTTGGTCCCCATCTCCTGCTGTGATGCTGGCACTTGGGGATTGGTTTGTGGTGAAGGTGCACTTGTTAACAAGGGTGAAAGGCATTGGGGATAAAAGATAAATCTGATGTACGGAGTTTTTATTATAAAAGACACGACCGCCCCGTGGGTGGTCAGAGTGCCCTTGGCTGCCTTGCTGCTCAGATCCCGGCTGGCAGAGAGGAAAACTTTGTAAGATAAGAAATAATAAACAATCTGAAGAAATAATAAACAATCAGAAGAAATAATAAACAATCTGAATAAATAATAAACAATCTGAAGAGCGACATGTCGAGGAGTCCAGACTTGTCCCTTGACCCGCGGCTGCCCCGAACCATCCTGCGCGTGCCCGAGCAGAGACAGCAGCTGGATCAGACAGATCCCAGCTGGGCAGAGAGAAAATTTTGTAGATCAGAAACAATAAACAATCAGAAGATTGAAATATTGAAGAGTCCAGACTCATCCTTTGACCCGTGGCTGCCCTGAACCGTCCTGCGCGTGCCCGAGCAGAGACAGCAGCCGGGCCGGACAGAAGAGTTCCTTTAACGTGTCATGTTTGTGTTCAACGAGCAAGCAGGAGGAGGGGTGGCAGCTTCCAGGCATTTTTCCATCCCACTTTTCACAGAAAGTCTCTATCCCACCACAGCCCCCACCAAAAGCTTAATAAACCTTGATAAAATACCTCAAAGGAAACGTGACCATCCAACAGCAAATAAATGACCCAAAACAAAAGCCATCAAAAAAGCCCTCATCAACCATCATGAATTGAATTTTTACTGACTCAGAGGGGCTTAGCTGCTTTCTAAACAGGCTCAGCTATCCCCAGTGTACTTTGCAAAATTCAATCCAGTAATCCAATCCCAGATGCATTATGTGAAATCTTATTTCTCCAAGCTCTAGAAAAGAACAAGCAAAAAGGAAGGCTTTAGGAACACTAATTTGCCAATAAATACTCACTGAGCCAATTTTGCCTTTACTGCTTTTTGGAGGAAAATAAAAGGCAAAAAAATCCCCAAACACAAACTGCTGTCCGAGCACTACATTCCCTTATTAAAACTTCACTTGTGGATAGAAAAAACCCCATGGAGCACATACCCTGAAATTAGCCCAGCATGTGCTGCCCCAGTAAACAAATCCTTGGAAACCAGATTAGCATCATTCCCAGTGGGCTTCCACTAGAGAAATCACTGCCAGCTCTGTCCAGAAAGGGAACATCTCTGGAATATCTAATAAATGGACCAAAATATCTCAGTGCAGAGTGGGGCATGTTCCAGCAGTGAGCAGGGAAGCCACAGGCACCCCACACTGTGGCTGTTCCATTTCACATGGGTGCCATCCCACAGTGAAGTCCCAGAGGGACCAGAGGGACTGAGAGCCCTGAGCTAAGCAGGGCCAGACTCACCCTGGTGCTTCATCAGAGGGGACAGCCCAGGTGTTTGTGTCCCCACATGGCCTATGGATGCTCCAGGGTGACACAGATGGCATCAGGAGCACAGGAGTGTGGATTCACATTCTCTGAACAGAGACAGACATCATTCTCTCTCCAAGAATTTTTCCTGGAGAAGGCAGTGAGAAAGCTTAAAAAAGAAGAAGAGAAAACAATTCCTATCTCTATTTCCTGCTCCTGTTGCTTGGTACATGTGGAATATGTTATGGAGATTGTTAACCCAAATTGATTTGTTAATTGGACTCTGGTGAAGGTTGTTTGGATTGATTGGCCAGTTGGGTCAAAGCTGTGTCCTGACTGTCTCAGACAGGCATGGGGTTTTCTTTAGTATCTCTTTAATATAGAATAGTGTTAGTGTAATATAATATAGCTTGATAAAGCAATTGTTCAGCCTTCTGGAGTCACTGCATGTTATTCCCTGGATGGGGTCACCCTGCAGTGACACAGGAGCAGTGACACAGGAGCACTGTCACCACCCAAAGCAGCAGCAGTTCCATCAGCAGGGCCAGGACCAGGTCAGGAGCTGCAGGTGACATTAAACACCAGCTCTGCCACCATCCCTGTGCCCTGGCACTGCCCTGTGGGATCCCAACCCATCTCCAGCCAGCAGCCTGCTGCCCTGGCCCTAACAATAAACATTTCTGGCTTCCTCGTGTTGGCATGCACAAAGAGGGTGTAAAACCCACTGTGAAGGACACAGCTCCACATCTCAGTGCACCACCTGAAAGGGGGGCTGCAGCCCAGCAGGTGACAGGCAAACAGTGCCAAAAATGGGATTTTTCCAGGCAGTTGTTTCCCTGAACTGCTGCTCCCTTGGAATCAAAGGCCATCCCTGCAGCTCTTGCTCATGGAACACAGCACTGTGCTGAGACCCCATCAGTGACCAAAGGCACAGGGGCACACAGTGGGTTCTGTTTCTGCCCTGGGCAGGAGCAGCCTGTGAGAGTGTCATAGTTCAGACAAAAAGTGTTTTCTAAAATGTTTATTTTAATTCTTACTACTTTTTAAAAAAATTTAATTACTATGAATGAAATTTTCTTTATACCCCTTTAAACCTACTTTAGCTTTCTCCAAGAAGGTAAACATTCCAACCAGAAGTAAGTACATGAATAATTAACCAACACTAAAACTCATCACACTCATTAACACGTTAGTAAAAAAAAATCTCAAAATTAAAAAAATCTTAAATTAACAAGCCAAAACCACTACAGAGAGACAGCACTAAACTACAGCTGGGAATCCCTGATGGGAGGCTCATCCCCACCACATGTGCTCCTTCTGTCCAGTCCCACAGCTAAGGGATGCTGGACTTGCCTTTCCCCCTCCTGCACAGAGGCCCAGGGCAGCAGGGAGGGGACAGCCCAGGACACAGAGCTGGAGAGCTTCCTGTGGCACCAAAAATCCCCTCCCTCCAAAAGCAGTTACTGTGTGCTCTGTGTTCTATTAATTTAATGGTCAGGATAATAAATTTGTCAGTAATGACAAAGAAATTCCCTGGAAACTGGAGCACTCAAGTGTCATTGAAGCTCCATCTATTTAGCAAATAGATGAATGCTCTCAGTGAGGCTGCTGTGATTAAGCAGCTGTCACAGCTCCTGCAGCAGCTGCACAGGCACAGGTAGCTCTCAGGGCTCTTCCTCACAGGGATGGGAGGATGATCCTGATGTGAAAGGAAATCAGCAACTGAAAACCCAATTAATGAAGTGACACAGAAGTAATGGGTCATTTCTGTAAGTCTGCTGCTCCCATTGACTTGGACAAGCTTCAGGTTTTACAATCAGATTCATTAAAGTTTCACTAACAAAAAATAATAGATTTTGCTTTCTGGCTTGCTGAGGTTATGTTTGAGTGGATTCATACCTTCATGAGAAAATGTGAGGTTTTTTTAGAGGGACTTTGATTTTTGGAACTCACTTTTGTTTTTTCCAGGACTGAGACACTGAATCTATTTTAGTAGCTTGATTTCTTAAAAATACAAGGTGATAAACTGTTTCTGTTATTTTCAGCCTTCTAATTGAGCTGTTCTTTTCATATGTGTGCTATGCTCAGCAGCCACTGAAATTGGAGGAAGTTTTCCAGGGAGTTTCTATGTGGTCTCTTTCCTAACACACACTGTAAGAGGTTAAGAGAATACACAACTCTCTGCTCTCCCACTTCCATAACTAAAAACTCATGGAAAGTTCCAGTGAAAAGGTGGCTGAATAATGGATTGGAGAGCTTGCTGTGCTTGGGTAGGGGATACCAAAGATAACACCTGGTCCATTGAGAGGAAAATGAAATGGTCATGAAGGGTCCAAAACCAAGAAATTGAAGCAAGAATGAATCAGCAGAAGACTCTGCTTGTACAGAACACGGGTGCACCACAAAGAAATGGTTTGAAAGCCTTTCTCTACAATGCAAGATAGAAAAAAAAAAGCAAATAGTCACTGGGACAGACTTTCAACCTGGAAACAGCAACATTTACACCAGCTGAGAATCTGCTCTAATTGAAGGGAATATTTCTGCATGAAAGAAAATGAAGCACAAGATGCTCAACCTAAGGCAAGGAAGTTTCAACAGAACAGTAACTGGTGAGGCTAACAATTACAGGGACTGCCAAACATCAGGTGGCACAGAGGGATCACCCAGGGGACAGCAAGCAGGAACTTCTTCCTCACTGAATGACTGCACTGAGTCCCCACAGTGCTTACAGCTCACTGAGGAAAGCTCAGAGCTGTATGAGACAACATGATCAGAAATTCTTCCTCTGTGATCCTAAATATTTAGAGCAATGTGCTTGACCATTCTGGTTTGCTGAAAACCATCATAAACCCAGAAAATTCTGAAGCAAAGCAGAGCAGTGGTGGAGGAAGCTGTGGGGAAGGGAGGCCCTGGTCAGAGCATCCCCAGCTGAGCACAAGCACACACTGCACCATTTGGGAGGCAACTTTATGTGCTCTTAGTAGTAGATTAATGAATGTAATTACCTAACATTGTGGCTGTGAATGCTGCAGAACTGTAATTTATAGTGTGCTGTAAAGTTCTAATGTGTTTTTATGTCCATAAGCTGCTTAACCATAATCTAATGCCTTTGTACACCAGCACCCTCCTAAGTGGCTCTGGAGCAGCAGTGAGTGCCCCTCACTGCACTCCAGCTCTGTGCTGATCCAGCACCCTCTCCTCAGGCAGCTGAGCAGCAGCAGCTGCTAAAGGGATGGATGAGCTTAAGTCCAGAGGCAAGAACTTCCTTCCTTCCTTCCTTCCTTCCTGGCTGGCCAGAGCTGCAGTGTGGTACAGAGAGGAGACAGCACATGGTGGGTGTTTATTGTATTTGTGGGGTGCCCTGATGAAGGAAAGAATGATGAATCTGACTCCATGTCCTGAGAAGGCTAATTTATTATTTTATGATACTATAATATATTAAAGAATAATATACTAAATAAAGAATACAGGAAGGATAATTACACAACGCTAAAAGATAATAATGAAAACTGTGACTCTCTCCAGAGTCCTGACACAGCTTGGCCCTGGCTGGCCAAAGAGTGAAAACAACTCCCAGCAGAATGCAATGGAACAATCACCTGTGGGTGAACAATCTCCAAACACATTCCACATGAGCACAACACAGGAGAAGCAAATGAGACAAGAATTGTTTTCCTTTTCTCTGAGGCATCTCAGCTCCCCAGGAGAGAAATCCTGAGCAAAGGGATTTTTCAGAGGATGTGAATGCCCCAGGTGGGGGTCCCTGTGAGGGGTGGGATGAACACAGACCCTTGGTGTGATGCAGAGCCAGGACTCAGCCCCACCTCACTCCTGCCCCTGGTCCTGCCCAGCCAGGGCACCAGGAGATCCTGAACAGCACTGACAGGACCTGTCTCAGGCAAACCCTTCCCCTCCTCTCAGTTTCAGCTGCTCTGCTCTTCCTGCTGCAGGACCTGTGGTCACTTCAGTCCTTCTGTGCTCCAAGAGGAGGGATGGGCCAGGACTCCTGCAGTATGTGCTTATTGTTGCCACTAACTAATTTAGGCAAACCATTTAACTTTTTTATGCCCTTGCTTAACCATCTGTAAAATGGGACTAATAATAAACCTCAGAGGGATTTAGTTAGACTTAATTAAATGGTTTGTAAAGTGCTTTGAGATCCTCAGGAGAAATGTGTTGTGCAAGTGCAAATTATTATTACTGTTACATTGCTTGCTACTTTCAACACAGTTAAATATTAATGATCCAGTTCTCCTAATGCCCAATGATACAACTTTCCTGAACAGTAATTTTCTCAACTAAAAAGACACAGGACCTGGTAGAAGAACATCAAAAAACTTTCTTTGTTGATCATTCATAAGTAGTCTGAAGCAGCAGATAAGAGTAAATATTTTAGTGTGCATCAAACCAAAGATGGGGATCCCAAATGCCTGTGCTGCACATGCAGTCAGATCAGAGCCACACCAACCCCAATGAAATCACCAAACCAGAATCCTACTGCTCACTGCCAGAGACCCAGGGAGGAAATCAGCATCAATGCTGATATGGAATAAATGCCTTTGCTGGTTAAAAAGGTACCATGGCATGAGAGCTGTGATTAACATTCAATTAACAGCTCCACGGTGGCAGAAGAACATCAATGCCCTGTCAGTGAGAGTGTTACAGCTCCAGGGGCCAGGGGACAGAACATCCTGGATTTCCAATAAGGTTTGTCTATTGTGATCCCACAAAAACGATCTGAAAGTTGCCTGCAGGCAAAAAAACAATCAGCCATGATTCCTCCCCTTTTGGCAGCTTCTTCCAGGCCAACTTAAAAGGAGAAAAAATGGAAAAAAATGGGCTGGAGATGCAGGTCCGAGGAGCTGGGTGAATGTGACCTGGTTTGCAAAGCCCACTGAGCCTTTCCACCCGCAGCAAACTCAGCCACAGGAGCAGCTGGGAAAAAAAAATACAAACACCTCCTCCCTAAAAATATATAGGATACAAAATGACAAAAACTCTAACTGCAACCACTCCAACTAAAGACAAATTCAAAAACACTAAATGAAGTGCAGCAAGCAGTAACAACTCTAAAACTGCATCCACTACTGAACTTTTCAAACCAAAACTTAGGTCCTCTAGCAAATCTATTAAAGAAAAACACAGCTTGAAACTCACCACAAAAATTCAACAAAAAGCTCAAATTGTTTAAATAAAGTAATGTGAGCCATCCAATCACGCCAAGCTCATCAGTATAATCCTAATTTATCTTTTTTGTTTGCAATTTTAGGGGAGACTCCACAGCTTCATGGTGTAACCAAACACTGAACTCTTCCCTCCCCAGGATGTGGCAGAATCTGCTAAAACTGAACCCCAAATTACCTCTGACAAGTGTTTTCTTTGTATTTTTCAGTATTTACTTAAAATATTGTAGCGGTTTTGGTTCACAAATTTGAGATTTTGATAATTTTGAGGGGGGTTTTGACTAATTACTAATGAGTGTGGTGGGTTTCAGTGCTGGTTAATCACTATGTACTCACTTCTTGCTGTGAGGTAGGATTAGGAGAAAGGCAATGGAGGCTCAAAACTTTAAAAGGGTACAAAGAAAAAATTATTAACAGTAACTAAAAGAAAAATTAATAAGAATTAGAACAAAAGTTTTAGAATTTTTCTCCTTACAACTTTTCTCACTGAAAATGTAAAGAAACAAAACTTGAATTTTTAGTCAGCTTATTATGTCTAAAATAGTTTTTGCTACTAATAATATATCAGAAGCCAAATCAAACATTAAAGAAAAAAAAAGCAGTTCCAAATTTGAAGGTATTAAGTTTCCACACACAACCTTAGGTGGTCTCCACTTAGAACTGTGGTGTGGTGTGATTTTTAATTATATGGTGAACTCTGATATTTGTATTTGATCTTCAATAATAATGACATTACAAAGATATATAATCTATTGATAATTAAGTCAAACGTTTTTGCCATCCTTATGTACTACAAAGTGAGCCTATCTAAGGAAAGCTGATTAAAAAGCACTTCTAATTTACTTATATTACAGATCCTAGAAATAATTAAAAGAGCAAAGAAAAAAAAAAGCCAAGGAAAAAGAAACCACAAAAAAAAGAAGAATCATCATCATGCCAGATGAAAAATCCCCTTTGCACTGAAGCACCAGAATGTAAGGATACAAATACAAATAAGAATACAGCAGGGAGGAATGTAGCAAATAGAAATGTGTGGGTTTGACTCGTGAGGTTTTTATTTCATCTAACACAAGCTCATCTCATTACTCCAGGAAACCACAGCAAAGACTTTTAGGGGCCTGGGCCAGCACCAGGACTGAAACCCTGCAAACTGCTCTCATCCTGCTCCTACACCACAGGGCAAAAATCCAAAATATTCTCACTCTGGTTTTCTGTACCTCCCTCATGGATCAGGCAGGTCACACCTGCCCTGCAGAGATGCTGCCCATGGTGCCCTCAGCCCACCTGGAATCTCAGACTCCCTGTGCACAAAAATCCAAAATATCCACCTGGAATCTCAGACTCCCTGTGCACAAATATCCAAAATATCCACCTGGAATCTCAGACTCCCTGTGCACAAAAATCCAAAATATCCACCTGGAATCTCAGACTCCCTGTGCACAAATATCCAAAATATCCTCCAGAGTGGGATCAGGTAACCAGGAACAGTTACACAATGCCAAGCTTCCAGAAAATCCCTGAGAAAGGATTTTCCCAGCTTTATCAAACAATCTCAAGGTGACCTGAGTAAATTCTGGATGCTTTCAAAGCCAGGCACAAGGGCTGTCACCACACCACAAGGTCCAGCAGTGATGTCCTTTGGCTCCAAACCAGAGTGGCTGAGCCAGAACTTGCTCTGAGGGATAATCCTTAAAAAAAACAGCTTTGAACCATGTGGGAATGGGAGTGTTGGGGGTAGGACAGTGGGGATGGACAGAGAGCAGAGATCTCTGCAGCCAGGGGAGGAACTTGGGGGTCATTGCAAAGGGCCTGGGGCAGGGCCCTGCTGGGCTGCAGCCACAGCTCAGAGCAGGCTGAGAGAAGAGAGGGGGAGAATGTAAGAGAGTAAAAGGGTGAGAATGAAGAGTGTAGGAAGTAAGGTAAGGAGAAGTGGAAGATGCAGTGGAAAGAGGAAAGAGAAAAGAAGTGAAGAGAAGAATAAGGGTGGTCGAAGTTCTCGTTACAATACAATGAATCATCTTCTGTGTTGAATATTCTAATTCTCACCAATCTAGTACAAGATACAAATCCTACAGCATTTCCACACAACCTGCAAGAATCATTACATTACCACACTGTGTTACATTTTAAACCCTAAAACTCCTCTTTGGGCCCCTTCTGCCAAGCTGTAGGGTCTGCTCTGACCCTTGGGCCTGTCTGCAAGCAGAGGGTGTTGTTCCATCCAAAGGGGATCACCTTCAGCTGGCCACACCATTGTTTTCCAGTTGTTCAGTAACTGAGGGATCTCACAGCTTGCTTTCATTTCAATCTCACTTATAGTTTCTGTAGTCTCAAAATCTTTTGCCAGACAATCATATTGATAAGGCTTTCCTGTTTCATCCACCCCAACAAAGCACCAACCAGGCACCCCCAGCCTGCAATGCCAGGGGAGCAGATGCAGGGCCCGGGTGCCCTGTGGGCAGCAGGAGCTGCTGGCACAGGGATGAGGCTTCTCAAGGAACCACTGCAAGGCCCCACTGTTTATAAACCTCCTCCACCTGAGCACATTGCACACAGGCAGGCCTGGGTGCCATCAGTGAGGAGAAGAAGAGTTGTGGCAATTTTATGTTCGTCGTAATTTTAAACCCGTCAACTTCAACATAAGGATTTCTATCTGTTTCAATATTTAATTTATTTTGCCTTCTAGTGTTCCTAAATTAGGGAGACATTTTATTGCTCTGGTTGACATTTTTATGAAAACTGAAACTAGGCCTCATTTTTTAAGTGAAATTTCTCCACTTGAACAGCTAATTAGTGCTTGTGCTAACACTGGGGATGCAGGTGCAAAAACACAGACAGACCTACACACACACAGACTGCCTGGGTGGAAAGATGAATATCCTTTTGAGAATCTGGACATCCTGTACCTTTGTCACTACAGTAAATTGCAAGATTTTAATATTTTCCTACTGCTCCAGAATTAAAACCTGCATCCATGACTGGACACTCCAATCCCTGAGTCTGCATTTTTTCCTAAACAAGGATTAAAGCAGCACTTAACTACATAGATTGGCTGCCAGTTATTACAGTAATACAATCCATCTTTGCTCCCCCTTGTTTTAAAGGAGAGGTAAGTGCTCTGGCAGCCTTGAGCTCCTTTTTTTCCCTTCACCAGCTGATTATTTTCAGGATGGAAATGCTGGTCTCAGTGGGTACCTGCAAACAGCCTGCCTGCCTGTAATGATGATCTACCTGTCTGCTGTGTCCAGGCCACCTGTTTGCAGCCTCCCAGCAAGCCTCACAGATAGATAAAAAGCTTCCAATATTTTCTCCACATAAACTGCAAGCCATCCATCAAGTTGTTTACATCACACTGAGATATATGCACCTTTATCATTAGAGGAGCTGTCTCCAGGAATGGGATGAACACACAGACACCATAAATCTCCCCTTTTACAAGGGGACTGCATGATTTTGTTGAAGGAAATGCACCCAGCAGCATCCCAGGATCAGCCATCAAGGGGGTACAGAACAACAGAAGGACACAAAGGCAAAAGGTTTTTAAAACTGTTGCCTGTGGCATTTTTGGGGTCCCCCATTGTAGGGAGGAAATGATGAATCTGACTCCATGTTCTTAGAAGGCTAATTTATATTACTATATTATATTATATTATATTATATTATATTATATTATATACTAAAATATATATATAAAACCATACTAAATGTATATACTATACTATATATATAACTAAACTAAACTAAACTATATATATAAAACTATACTAAAGAATAGAGCAAGGATGCAGACAGAAGGCTAGAAGATAATAATTAAAAACTCGTGGCTCTCTCCTCAGAGTCCAGCACAGCTGGCTGTGATTGGTCATTAAGTCAAAACAATTCATATGTTGGATAAACAATCTCCAACCACATTCCAAAGCAGCAAAACACAGGAGAAGCAAATCAGATAATGATTGTTTTCCTTTTTCTCTGAGGATTCTCAGCTTCCCAGGAGAAGAAATCCTGGGCAAGGGATTTTTCAGAAAATGTGACAGTGACAGTCACCCTGTTCGTCTTAAGTTCTCCTAAGCCTTCTGATGTTTACATTTTTGTAATGGAGTTTCTCTCACACTTTTCATGTAAATAATGATTGTTTTGCATTCCTTTCTGGAGGAGGGGAGAATTGATGGACTGTTGGCTTGACCCATGTGGTTGGAGAGGTGGCAATTCCATCCTCCAATCCATGGTCACTTTTGGAATTCTATAAATATCAAGATCTGGAAATAACCATGCCTTTTTTGCCTTGGACACCTCAGCCTGTGAGTCTCATTCATTTTCTGTCGTATTTTGAGATGAAACACAACCAGAATGCTCAGAGAGGACATGGTGGGTTCCTCAGCAGTGCTGCTTTGCCTGTGCCATCCCACAAGGACTCTTAAGGCCAGGCAGCTCCTGCTGGGGTTTGGAACCCCCTACAAACCTGCCTGGCCATGGATGTTCCCTGTGAACACAGCCAGGGCATGCCAATTGCAATCTCACAGCAATTCACATTCCCCTGCAGTAAACACAATCTGTCAAACTGGGGAATGTGCCCAGGCTCTGGAGGATCAGGCACAGCAGCCCAGCAGCTCTGTCCTCAGGCAGAGATGGCACCTGCCCAGCCAGCCCCTGCCACAGGACACACCTGAGACAGCATTGGGAGGGGAAATGTTCATCACTTGGTGAGAATGGATGAGCTCAGCTCTCAGGAATCCCCTTTGTGCAAACCCAGGGCACAGGGAATATTCCTCTGTCTGCTCTGGGCTGCCCTGGCCCCCAGGAGAGCACTGACATTGACCCTCATCCATGGAGAAAGTTTCCTAAACTCCAGAATAGACTGGAATCCACAAAAGTGTGAAATAGATTGTAGAGAGTAGTGTAGGTGTATCACTTAGGTGGGAAATTGAGGTTTTGGGGATTTTTAGTGTGTTGTGGATGGCAGCAAGATGGAGGGCACAGGGTGTCATCCTGGGCTTCTTCCTCATGCTTCCTCTTCCTCCTTCTCCAGGGGTTTGGGTGGCATTTTGTAATTGGGCAGAAAAGTCCCTATTGCAGCTCTTTGGGATCAGTTACTGGGTTAAAAGGGGAAATAATCCAGGTGTCAGCCCATAATTGCATAGTTTAGTCTTAAAAGACCTTGTACCAAGAGACTGTTGGCCATTTTGTGCCTTCTAATGAAAAGCTGCTGAACTCACAGCAGTGAGACTGTTTCACTGATAAGAAATAATAAACACCTGAGTGTGAACATGAACTGCTGTCTCAAGTGCCTTCAATCCAGACCCAGAGACACCACAACTGGCACCCCCACACCCCTCAGCACAAAGCTGCTCTGGCATCATGGCAGGCTGTACCTGGGGATTCTCCTGGGTCACAGACCCACAGGGACTCAGCAGCCCTGCCCCAAACATCCCCCAAGGGAATGGAGTGGGAGGTGGCAGAGGAACCTGGAAGATCATCAGCAACACCTCAAAAAGCTGCCAGAAAGGAGGGGGAGATGTGAGGGGACTGGAAGACAGCTCATGTGTGAATCAAGTGTGAGTGACACCCCAAATGCAAAGAGAATCCACGCTGTGATCTGCTCAGGGTGGGGAAGAAGAGAAGTGTCCACCCAGTGAGATGAGCATCCCACAGGGACCTCCTGTGGATCTGCTTTGAAAACTGCTTTCCTGTTTATCTGCCAAAACAAATAAGGACAGTCAGAGTTTGCTGCTGTAAACATCTTTCCTCTTCTCGAGACAAATTCTCTCACAGAGTAATAATTTCTTTTTAATTGCTGCATTTAGACAAAATAAACCACTTGAGAAAAAGAGGACATGCAAAAATAACAACAGATTTGAAATGAAGTCTGGACCTTCACTTGAGCTACAGAATTGAAAGCAGATTAGAGTCAGTGTGCAGTTATTAGAGCAGTACATGAACTGCCCAAGGCAACCAGAGCAGGATCTGCTGTGTCCCTGTGCTGTGACCCACCCTGTGCAGGGACCATGGGCTGGGATTTGGCTCATTTTCACACTTAGGGTTCTGTGTGAGAACTGCAGATCCCAAACCTCACATTCCACCACAGAGGAACCGAGCTGGTTTTGCCACTAGGTGGGAATAGGTGCAGTTGCTGATCTTAGAAGGCTGAAATGCAATAAATGACTGCTTAGCCCAATGAAAAAGAAACCAAACACAAGATATTTTTTCCCCTTTTTTAAAATACAGCTACATATAAAATTACAGCATTTGCTATTTCAGCAGGAATGTTTTTAGCCACAAGAAGCTGAAGAGATAGGAAAGGATTTCAGGAAGAGTAACAGCTTTTATGAGTCCCACTGATATGTGGGGAAGGAGAGAGGAGCTTCTGGGCACACACAGCCTGGTGAGGCTGGGACAGCTCAAGGCCTGCTGAGTTCTCCCAGATGCCAAATAATGAGGGCTCAGGATCAGCCAAATGTGATGGGCAGAGACCCCTCCATCCTGGGAGAACAGAGAAGGACATTTCCTCCAGTTCATTTCCTTTTCCTTTCAAAAGCAAGCCATGTCCTGAGCAGCACAGAGAGGAACCCCCAGCAGGTAACCCTGCCCCTGACAGCATCTCTGGTACTTCCCAGCCTCTCACTGCAACGTTGATAAGCAGAATGATAAAGCCCAAACACACAAATGTCAATGAAAGGCAGCTCAGGGAAGAGGATAAGGCTTTCTGTCAGAGTGCTTCCCTTTCTTCTCTTTATCAGCTGCTCTGCCCCATGCTCAGGTTGTTCCTGAATGTTCACAGCACCAGACAGGCAGGGAGGGAGAGGAATCACTGGCAGAGAGGCAAAGGAATCGTTCCTATCAGTGACAAACTCCAAGATCATTGATTGCCCCTCTCTACAGGCTGTGTGGAAACCAGCTGCAAGAGCTAAGGAAGAAATGGAATTCTGGTGTCAGAAAAACAAGTTTTAATGAGATGCACCTGAGGACTCATCTCTGATAACACATTTGTGGAGAGACAAGCCCAAACTGAGTTTTGTATTTGCAGAAAAACATGAAAAATTCAGTTTCACTAGAGACCATTGTGGCCAGTTTAACAAACTGGTAACAGTCAGGGGTTTTATGAAGTCCCTGTGCTCGACAGCTCTGTGCTGGCATCTGAGGTTACAAATTGCATCTCCTGAATCTACAGGGCTACGGGTTTTTTGTGGCATTGACATTTTCCTTTCAAGCATATCAGTTCTTCCTTCATTTCAAATGCTGGTTGCTCATTTTATCTGCCCTTTAAGTGTTTAAAAAGATTCAAACTGGATTAAGAAAAAAAAAATCAAACCCAAGCCCCACAGTCTTCTGGATTTATGTGTTTTTCTGATGTGCTTGCCATGCTGTAACCAATCAGATAAGCTCCTTAGTTCCCTCCAGTGATGGATTATTGAGTTTTTATTTATGTTTCTCCTTGTTTAGCCTCCCAAGCACCAATACACTTGTACCAATGTCTCAGCTTCGACTGCCATTAAGGACAGAAAGAGCCGGCAAATGTGATCAGCCTTGGAGATTTTCCAGAGGCAGAGTGCTCCTGAGCCCTGTCCTGTGCTCTCAGTGCATTTGGCCCTGGCTTTGCTCTCTGCTCCCCAGCACGGGTTCAATGCAGCCTGCAGATCACTCACTGCATTTCACACCCACCTGCAGACATCTGACAGGCAGGAGGGAAACAAAGAACAACAGTGCTGAGCAATGAGGGGCAAAGAGAAGTTCGAGACTGATAAAGGCTCTGATCTCCCAAGTGCTGCACAAAATGTCCCTCCTGATCTTCACTTACTGAGCTTTTCTTTCCCCTCCCAGGGCAGGAAAGCACTTACAGCCTAATGGTCTGCTTCAAAATCAACACACTGTGGGTTTCTTGTCATGGTAGGGTTCCAACTCTCATACTGAAAGTCAATCTTAATACACTTGTCTATTTTAATTGCTGCAGAATTGTTCTCCAAAGCACTGCATCTCAACAAACTCACTGTGGAACTCTGAAGATGTTTGTGGGGATAACAGAATGATGATCTCCTTCCAGGTAAGGATCAGTCCCCTTGCCAAAAAATTTAGCTTTGCAGAAGGGTGGAGAGTTAATTGCTGAACAGCTCCTGGCACCAATTAAACCTTTCTTGTACCCAGGAGCTGCCTGAGCTGCCATTAAGCAACCTGGACTGATCCTCAGCCAGAGCTTGGTGAGATTTTCCCTACCTGAGGAGCACATTCCATCAATATAAAGTCTGAGAAGTTCAATTGGAAATGCTGATTTATCTTCTGGGGGTTCATTCCTGGCACAAGTCAGCTCACCTATGGCTGAGTTGGGAATTTTCCCCACATCAGATAAGAAAACAGGCAGAGCAATGTGTAGGGAGCAGAACTCCTGAGCTGGAAACCACTGGCTTTGCCTGCACAGAAGCAACTAAAAATGCCCAGAGAGTGAAACCTGCTGGAATTCAGGGTTAGAATTCAAGGTGACCCTGATCTCACAGCTCTGCAGTGCAGGGAAGATGGATGATGAAGCCAAGCCTGGCCCAGACTGTGCCCTGTGGCACTGCCACTGCCCAGGCACACACCTGCAGCACCACCTGGTGCCACCACCAAACCTGGGCTCTTCTGGCTGCTGGGACCAAACCATGAGCTGCAGTTTGCTGTCACCTGTACAGGCCTGTCCTCTCCTGCCCTCTGCAGTGTTTATTTCTCCATGGAGCAGTGTTGTACCGATGGAAATATTTTGTCACATTCATCATCACGGTGTCACTGAGCTCAGCTCAGCACTGACAGGCCTCCAAAAGAAAGTAAAAACCAATTTTAACAGACTTTTACCTGTCCCCTGCTATAGAGAGAATGGGATAACACAGCAGAGCTCCATCCTAGGGATTCATCACTGCACAACAACCAGAGATTCCTGACACAACTGCTGGCTGGTGTGACCTGGAACCCACCAAGACAAACACAGCATTTTCAAGGTCCTAACACCTGCTGAATGCACTGCAGACACCTCACAAGGCTCACAGGAAACATGCCTAATGCCAACATCCCTGCTAGGACAAGCCACTTGATTTCTCCAATTCAGTGTGCTCCCAAGTGGTGAGTAACATCTGTGAAGGACAAACATTAAGAAGATATTACACAGTCAGCAAAAAAATCCATCTCCTCTCCAGTGCATGGGACTGCACTGCACATTTCACAGAATTAGTTTACCACAGAAGACAGCAAGTCAACTATAAACCAGCTTGTTTACATGGCCCATGTGGGACTGGGAGAAGAGCTCTCAGTTCCAGACTTTCAATCAGAGGCACACATGATCAAAGCAAGGCTTCTGTGGCTTGGGGGCAGCTAAAACACCCTTGCTCTTATGGAAACTGTACATTTACAGTAAAAAACAATGAAACACACAGAGAATTCACTCATCCTCACATCCTCACAAAGCAAACTCCTCTCTGAAACTTCTCCACATCCCCAGGATACTTTAACCCTTCAATCCACCACCTAAGCAAAACCAACTTTCTCAGTGGAGGACAAAACATTGCCTCCCACCCAACTGACCTCTCCTGATACAAAATACAGGCCCTGAAGGACTCACCAACCTGCCACTAACAGCAACCAAAGCTGCCACCACCCTCCACTCCAGCCTAATCAAAGCCAATTTAGGACCATTCACTTCATCCATCCTCATCATCTCCTCTCCAGTGCATGGGACTGCACTGCACATTTCACAGAATTAGTTTACCACAGAAGACAGCAAGTCAACTATAAACCAACCTGTTTACATGGCCCATGTGGGACTGGGAGAAGAGCTCTCAGTTCCAGACTTTCAATCAGATGCACACATGATCAAAGCAAGGCTTCTGTGGCTTGGGGGCAGCTAAAACACCCCTGCTCTTATGGAAACTGCACATTTACAGTAAAAAAGAATGAAACACACAGAGAATTCTCTTTGATTTCTGCACACTCCTGAATTCAGTCACTCTGGCTGGTGCCCAGCTGTCACACACAGGTCAGTTTTGGGCTGGATGGACAGTCCAGCACTGCAGCCCTTGGCTGAGGGAGCAGTGCAAACACAGCACACAGAGCAGGCAGCAATGACCAGCCAGAGCAATCTCACACTGCACCTGCTTCCACCTCTGCTGCTTGTTTCCATCCTACAGAGATGTTGAGGCAAACCTATTCCAAAGCAGAAAATGGGTTAAAGGCCAGAGCTGAGGAAAAATGAACCCCATTCCTCTTACCACTGAACTTGTCAATTCACAGTGAGGACCAAGAGCACTGCCTCAATGTCTGCAGCTGGATTCCATTTTAGGATTGACTAATGCCTGCTTGCAGTCTTGGATCACAAGGGAAAAGCAAGAAGGGAGCAAGGCAAGCAGACTATTATTGCCAGAAACATGCAAAACATCCAAGTTGTTCACTTGTATGAGGATTGTCTTTTCTTGAAAAGCCAAGAGTACAAGTCCCACTTAAGAAATCCAAATACCTAGGATGACTGAGCCTGGAAATAATTAAGATATTAGTTATTATTATGTAGGACAGGCTGAGACAACTGTATTTAGTGCTCACAACAGCCAACAAAGTGAGGAAAGTCACCATAGAGAGGGGAGAAGGGAATGACTGGATGGACACGTGTGTGAGCTTAGTTTGTATTCAGCCATGTCAGCTCTCTTTGCACAACAGAGAGAAGTGAATTTTAGGAGCAAAATGAACCATGAAAGGTGGCAGGTTTGTCTCTAGTGGCCACAAGGGGCCAGAAATTCAAAGGTGTGAACATGACCTTGTCATCAACAGCTATTAAGCAGACAAATGCAGCCAAAGGTTTATCAAAACAGAGACACTGCCCTACATGTCCCCTGGCAGAGCAGTGAACTCTTCTTAAATAACCTTTTGTTGAAGATTTGGGAAAACCTGTTAGCACATTACACTTTGCAGTGCTTTAAGTAGGGCTTTTGTTTCAAGTGACACTTCTTGCCTTCCCCTTCAGCTGTGCACAGTTTTTACAAGGAATCACAAAGGTGATGCAGGGCTTTGGCTGGGTCAGAGGCTGACATGTTCCAGGGGACACAGCTGGAATTCAGCTGAGAGCAGCTGCAGCTGCTGCAGTTGCACCACTGGAACAGTCTGAACCTACAATCTCCAAGACAATATCAAAACATGATGTAAGGCTCAAAGAAGAACAAAATGAGAGAAAATGTGGCATCCACCCTTTCTAACAACCCCATTTCTGCCCAGCACATGCTCTCACCAGCCACACACAGACCTTGGGGTGCAGGGACATATCCTACCTACATCACACCAGGATTTTTCACTGTTTCTCCAGTTCCAGGCTCACAGTGCCACTGCAAGAACCAGAGGGGGGACTCTGATTAAGCAGAACCCAAAAAGAAGCAGCAAAATTAAAAAGGAAAGCTGTAAAGCAGCACTGGAGACAAATGGTGAGCAGTGGGCCAGCCCAGCTGATGCTTGGGCTTCCTCCTCCCCTCCAACATGTTTGAGATGTGCCTCAGGACCAACACAGCACTGACAGGCTATTGCAGCTTCTGGAGGACTCTGAGGATGGCTGGTCTGCAGAAAGCTTCCCATCTTTCTGTCTCAATTTTTTGACAACTCCTCTCCATAGCTTTTAATGACCTGAAAAAGGAAAGATAGGCAGAGCCCTCCTACCCATGAATTATGTGCACTTTCCAGTGCAGCACTGTGTTGCTGTTCATTTCCTAATCTCTCTTTTCATTAAGACCAAAGTGGTCTCACAAATACTGGAGTGTGTGAGTAGACCTGGCCATGGAATCAGGGCAGCTTTCCTCCCACCATCTCCATGAAGGAGCTGAGAGCAGACTCCTGTTAGCCAGGACAGGCCAGAACACCAACTTCTGCTCAGCCACAGTCAGAATGGAATCCAGCTTTGGAAACTGGAGGATTTTCATGCTGGTTCAAAAGAAAGTTAAATCCAGTACAGTTCTCTGCTTCCCTTCATTTCTCAACATGCATGTGGTCATGCCCATGGATTCAATGCACATCTGTTACAAAGCAGATGAACTGCACAGCCTCTTTCTTCCCTCTCTCTTCTGCTTCCATGCAGAAAATTAAAGATTGGAGGGTTCACAGTCTATACTAAACCCACTGGCTCAGATGATGAGGGAATCACTTCTTTTGGAGGATTAACCTGGAATAGATGGCAAAGGAATGCAATTACTTTTTTTGGTTTCAGTGGCATTAAGCACAAAGAGTACCCTCAGTTTAGGAAACTTGGCAGTATCAAAACTCAGTTGATGATAAAGATAATTACGAGAAACCATGAGACCAGCTTCCACAGAAATCAGCAGCTGAAAGAGAAGCATAAAGCTGCTGTGATCAGCTCAGGAGGAAGTGATGGGGCCATGTCCACCCTGCAGTGCTGGCACAGGAGCTGAGGCAAGATGGGAAAGTGTGGTGTCCTTGCACAGAAAGCACAGAAAAACATATCCCAGTATGTTCTCAGGGAAGAGCCTTGAAACTGAGAACAAGGAGGATGAGCTGGTGTCAAGTGTGCACCTCACTGAAGGAAGAGGGAAGGCAAAGGCAAGGACAGGTTACAGATGCACAGGGAATGGAGGATGAACAGAAAATAAAATGACTGGAGAAACAAAAAAACCCCATGAATAAAAATACATGATGCACACAGAGGAAATGTAAGTCACTTCAGGAGGCTGAAAATGGCCAAAAGAGGTGAAAGGAAGGGATTACAAAGCTCTAGGAAGCCTTAAGCAACAGCACTGGCAAGCAAGAGCTTAAGGAGAAGCCCTGAACAGCCTTGAGCAAACAGCCAGAGCAGCCTAAGGGAGCCCTGGGGCAGCAGAGGGTCTGGGGAGCCAGGGAGACCCAGAGGAGCCTGCAGAGAAACAGAGACACAGCACAAATCAGGGCAGGGACACAAGGGAGGGGCTGAGAACCTGAGCTGGGCCCTGGGGAGCAAAGAGCCCGGGCACAGGAGCTCCCAAAGCCCAGGTGTAGTTGTAACATTTTATGGAAAATCCTTTCCTTAGGAATTTTCCTCCTGAGAAGCTGAGAGGCCTCAGGAACAAAATGTAAACAATGATTATCTGCTGCTGTGGAATGCATCAGGTGCATCTGGATTGGCCTCATACAGTTGTTTGTAATTAATGGCCAATAACAGTCAGGTGGCTCAGACTCTCTGTCAGAGCCACAAGCCTTTGTTATCATTCCTTTTCTATTCCTAGCCAGCCTTCTGATGAAATCCTTTCTTCTAGTCTTTTAGTATAGCTTTAATATAATATTTATAATAAAATAACTCAAGCCTTCTGAACCATGGAGTCAGATCCTCATCTCTCCCCTCATCCTGGGACCCTGTGCACAGTCACACCCAGGGACAGCAGTGGGGCTGAGGGGCCTCCAAAAGGCACCAGGCACAGAGGGCTGTGAAACAGGACAAGAAATCCACCCTGCTGCTGCTGCCCCTCCAACTCTGATCCCTGCCAGCTGCTTCCCTAAGCAGGAATTGGCTGTTTTACCAGCTAATCCATAGCAGGGCATGGAAAGAGAAATGTCTTATTGACTCCCAGCTGCTGTTCACCTTCACAGACCCACGGCCAGGGGATGTCTGTAAATGTTTAACAGTGAGAGCCAATATTCATGGAAACAAACTGGAGCAAAGCATCCCTGTCAGAGTGGCAGAACTGCACCTTCCTGTCTGTGAGCACAGGGCAGCCCCATCACCAGCACTGCTTCACATTTCATTTCTCCCCAGCCACTTTAACCAAGAAACAAGAAAATATTCCAAAAGGGGCAGCCTTGTCTAGAGCTAAGGACTACAGTTTGTAGAGGCTGTTTGCAAACACCAGGCAGAGATTCAGCTGTGGGTTTCTCTGACTGAACTGCCCAGCAGAGCACATTCAAGGTGAGCAAACCCTGTAATGCAGATGCTCCTGGGGCTGCCCCCCAGCCTGGCCAAACCTGAATTCATGGCTCCTCTCCACCAGCAACCTTAAAGAGAATTCATGGCTGAATTCTCTTTAGAATTCAAACCTGAATTCATGGCTCCTCTCCACCAGCAACCTTAAAGAGAAAAATCTCCTGTTTTTAAATGCAAGAACTCTGCCTCTGTTGTGGAATCCATGAGCCACTGTGAGGTCCAGATCCAGCACTGCTGCTCTGAGGCAACCACCACCCTGCTGAGGTAAATACCAGTGAAAAAGCCAGCATTTAAACTATCTGTCCAAGGCAGCAGGCAGGCAGAGGACACAGAAGCCAGCAAGAGGCAAAAAACCCCACAGAATCAAATTTATTAGTAATGTGACTTCTCACTGAGGACCACTGTAGGCTTTAATGGACACTGACACACTGACACTCCAGTGGACTAATCAAGACTAAGGAGCTAGCCCAAAACAGAGGGGACTTCTGCTTCCTTTTGTTCATTTGTAAGGACCATCTCAGCTAAGTAAACCAGCCAAAAATCCAGCACAAACAGCAGCACACAGAAGAACAATACACTGAGAATGAGAAGGATGAGCAGGGTGTCAAGTGTGCACCTCGAAGTCCTCATTGAAGGAACAGGGAAGGTAAAAACAAGGACAGGTCACAGATCCACAGGAAATGGCAGGAAATGGAGGATGAGCAGAAAATAAAATGATTGGAGAAACAAAAAACATGAAGAAAAATATGTGATGAACACAGAGGAACTGTAAGTCACTGCAGGAGGCTGAGAAGGGCTTAGCACCTTCCTAGAGGCAATACAAACCTCCACTTGCTTACACAAATTACAAACCTCTACCTCTGACACAGATTTCAGGCAGAGGAAGGTTCCACGTGGACTGAGAAGCAGGAAGGCAGCACCTCCCAGAGCTCCCCAGCTCAGAGCAGGCAGGGCTGTCTCCCACCCCTGCAGAACAGGAGCAAACTCCTTGGAGCAGAACCCCTTCAGAGGTTCTCTCCCAGATTTGCCCTGAACCAGGACAGCTTTCCTTCCATCTCCATGAAGCAGTTGAGACCAGATCCTGTCAGCAGGACAAGCCAGGGCTTTTTCTTCCTTTTCCCAGAAGTGGATCATGAAGTGCTTTCCTCCTCAGTGAATCCCACCTGGAAGCACTCACACATCCTTGCTCTGTGAAGCCTCTGCTTTCTGCTTTTGGATTTTACCAGCCATGAAACTGCAGTGCCCAACACTCTCCCTTCACCACAGGCTGAAGTGTCATCCCAGCAGAGGAGGATTTGCTCCTTGTGGTGCCACAAAACTTTATCACCTCTTTTGTGGGATGCTAAAGGGATCTGGGGGATCACAGACCCGATGAAAGGGGAGTACCCAGTTAACACACTTCCTACTGTGCTTTTAGCCAATTCTACAGGGGGGAAAAAAGGCATTTTTAAGCTCTGGCAGCTGCCAGTTCTTACTTGACAAACTATTTGCAGGTATGGCAAAATGTATCACTGCCTTGCTAGGAACATCTTGTAAGCACTCACTTTCTAACTCAATATATGAGCAGATTTCCAGCTTCCAAATTCATTTTGCTACTCCTCACAGACAGACTTACTAGATTTCCTTTCTTTCCTCCATTCAACCCCATGAAATGTGCAGTACTTTAAAACACCAGCACTTATTATTAAATTTTAAGTGTATGGTAACTAGAGATGTATAAAAGAGAGTTTTAAAGAGTCTCTCCAAAACAAAGCACTACATTTTTCTATGCCATTTGATAACTATGTGAACCATCAAGCATTTAAGCCTTGGCTGTAATTTCAGAAGAGCTACATATAAAACCTTATTTACAACTGGGTCTTTCCTTTCTCTTTCCCCACTGAGTCATCCTGGTCTGTTTAGTCCTTAGAGGGGCTTTGCATGAGAGACAGCATTGAAAATGCATTATTTCAAAAAGAAAGATATATAATATTTCTTATCTATATATATCTATATCTATCTATCTATCTATCTATATATATATATATATATAAGATTTATATAAATTTTATATCTACAATATATATTGTTGTCTCCTATAATATATGTGGTTTATATTATAGATATTTTACATATTATATAAATTATATTATATATTATATATATTTATATGTTTTTAATATCTATAATATATATTTTATATATATGTATTACATATATTAGGTTTTATACACACACACACACATGTATCTATTTTTGTATATATATACATACAAAAAACACATAAGCCATAAGTCTGTACTCATTCATACCATGAGTCCTGCCAGGCAAAACCAGAAAAAGATACTGAAATGAACTTTTCATACAAATCACTGGAAAAGAGACCAGAGTCACAACATTGCCTAGTGCAGGTTCCAAAAAGGAGCCTCATCAGAGTAATCATTTCCCAATATGGACCTGTGTGTAAACCACTAACAGTGGGGGTTTTAACACTGATTAATTTACTATGTGCCATACAAAGTGTATTTATCTTGTTGTCTCTGGTACATTATTAGAAGCCACACATCCAGCTTCATATGCTGTGTCTGATCTCAGAGATCACAGGCTAGAAATGCTGTATCAGTGATGGACACACACCCCCCTTGTGACTTGGTGATGTTTAGGGACCTCCATTTCACCCATCAGCAGATAAGCTCAGCACCAGAAGCACAAACTTGCAACTTAAACTGGAAAAACCAATTTTTGGACAAGGAACCACAACAGCCAAACTTTGCAGGGGGCCAAGAAGAGCAGAGATCCCTGGAGATGGACCTGTGCAGTGCCAGCCCCCTGGTCAAAACACCTGGGATGGGGTGCTGAGGGTTCAGTGAGTGATGCCTTGTGAAGGCTGACCTAGAACAGAGACTGCATGGATTAAAGAATAAAGTAGGTGTGTGGGTATGACAGTCTGGTCAGAGAGAGAAAGCTAGATGAGCTTTCCTATGAATCTGGGAAATTTTAGGGAGGCAGAGAGAAAGAATGGCAAACAAATGGTAAACTGTCTGGAGGTGGTGTTTTGAACAAGCTGGTTTTCTCATTTATTTTACCAAAGGGTGTCTTCATTATAACTTCTGTGTGGTTTTTTTTCATACTGTAAGTTAATAAAGTTCTTTCCTTTATTCCTAAGCTGGAGCCTGCTTTGCTCTATTTTCTGGTCACATCTCACTGCAGACACTAGGGAGAATGTATTTTCATGGGGGCACTGGCATTGTGCCATCATCAAACCATGACATTAGCCAGTCACATGATTAATGTGTTGATTAAATGTCCAATCAGGTCCACCTGTATCAGGACAGTGTATTAAAGAAGGGGTTCCAATAAACTCCAGCCTTTTAGCCTGACCTAGAGTCTGTGTCACTCACCCATTCCTGACTCAGCAGTGACAGAGGGATTTATTAGGAAATCTCATGGGATCCACCTTGTGTGGTGCTGTTTGCAGGTCCCCAGGACAAGGGAAGAGATGAGAATCTTCACCCCATGTTTCAGAAGGCTGATTTATTATTTTATGATAGATATTATATTAAAAGAAATTTATATACTAAAACTACACTAAAGAAAGAGAAAAAGGATTTCATCAGAAGGCTAGCAAAGAAAGGAAAGAATGATAAAATCTTGTGACTGACCAGAGTCCTGACACAGCTGGACCTGTGATTGGTCATCAAATAGAAACAATTCACATAAGACCAATCAAAGATGCACCTGTTGGTAAACCATCTTCAGACCAAATTCCACAGCCATCAGATACATTATTGTGTACATTATTGCTTCTGAGGCTTCTCAGGAGAAAAATCCTAGTGAAAGGATTTTTCAGAAAACATGTCAGTGACAACCTTGGGCAGCACAAGAGCCCAGCCAGGGCTGCACCCCAGGTGAACCCAGAATGGTCACAAAATGCATGACCAGTCATGGGGTCTCTCACTTTTATAAGTTCTACTCCATTTGCATATTGGAGTTAATTGCCCAGTTACAACTTCAGGTTATGAAGTCCCATCCTTGTTTTTCTCTCTCCAGCCCACGGTGTTTGTGCTCTTGGGCCTGAGATTTGGATCATTTGTCCTTGGTGCTCAGCTGGAGCAGGAATTGTTTTGTCTCCCTGCTCTGTGCACAGAGCTCACCATCCCCTATATGAAGCCCAGACCCACACACTGAAGCAGCACAGAATGTGAAAAATACAAAAGCTGAACCTGAGGCACCGTGAGCGCTGCTCTGCACGGAGGCACCGCTCAGCAGCAGCGCTGTGCAGGCTGGGGAGAGGCACCTCCTGTAAATGTCACTGGGTTTCTAAAGGTTAAGTAAGCATCCTGAGAAAGGCCTTCGTGCTCCTGTGCTCCACCTCAGTGCAGGCTGATAAAGGATTATTGAAAAAGGGAGAAAAAAAGCCTGCAAACAGATAAAAAGCTCATGGGTTGGTGCTGAACAATTGAATTTTTCTGTGCCCAGCTACAGTAGTAGATTACCAATGGCAGATTTACCATGATTAATTATTAGAGCAAAGTATTAAAGACTGTTTTGCTTAATTAACAAACTCATTTACCGATGAGTGTTAATTCATATACATAACTGTTTTTAAAATTATGGCAGCTTCCCTTGGAGTGCCCTCTGAAACATCTGCCCTTGAGGTCAGAATTAGTGACAGCTGTGGGGACACCAGCAGCTCAGTGAGCCAGGCTGGAAACAAACCCCAAAACTTGGTGAGAGCTCTGTGCTGTACCATGAGCTCTGTTACTGCTGTTATTTGAAGGGAAACAGACTGGAAAAGCAAGAACCAAGAAACAGGGAAGCCCAGGAAGGACAGCCCCAGCTGGACACTCTCCTGCAGGCTCAGTGCAGAACACCAGCACCTTCTTCCCTCATGACCAGGAGTTTGGTGTGGTCACACACAGCACCCAGGGTGAGAAAGCTGCCTTTGGAAGGGGGGAGGACAAACCTCCATACTCTGTCTGCCCTCCCTCCCCACAACTCTGGCAGCTCCCTGCCAACCTCACTGGTAAAGGGCCATAAAACTGCAACAAACTGAATGGATCTTGCACTATCAACAGAGGAAGAGATTTCTTCTCTTCAACAGAGACAGAAGAAAACAGAAGGAAAATGGAGTCAGAGAGTAAAAAGGGACTGATACCAGATACTTCCACTTTCTTTATATGTCTAGAGAGTAGCAGAGGAGACTAAAAATTGAGGGGAGAGAAGGGAACCAGGGATAGAACCTGGATGTGAGGAACACCCTAAGGAGGAAAAAGCAGAATGAGGAACAAAAGATGACAAGGAAACAAAGTAAGCAGCAGAGAAGAGAAATCCACCAAGGGAATAGAGAAAAACAAAAGAGCAAGAGCACAACAGAATCAAGTGGGGGAGGGAGGCTGGAACAAGAACCACTGAAACAGCTCAGAAAACTCAGACATGTTGTGTAAAAAAAATGTCCAAAACTATAAATAGAAGGAAAAAGAAGTGAGAAAGCATACAAAAAGATTAAAGGCAAAGGAGAGATCAGCTTTAAAGCCCAGCCTGCACAAAGCTTGCAAGCATGATAATAAGAACATAAGGCAGGTTAGCACCACAACATCAACTCCTACCCAAAGAGAGTCACAGGGGCTCAACACAAACCATCAGCCCCCCCAGATGGAAAGCATAATGGAAAGTTTGGTCCCAGGCTGATTTGGCCCTGGGCCATCCCTGTCCTGGGGCTCCAGCAGGGCCAGCCAGGCCATGAGGGGATTGTCCTGCTCTGCTCTGGGCTGGGGCAGCCTCAGCTCCAGAGCTGGGGCAGGTTGGGCAGCACAGAGTGAAAAGGACATTGAACCATCAGGGAGCACCCACAGGAGGCCACGAGGATGGGAAGGGTCTGGAAGGGAAACTGTGTGAGGAGCAGCTGAGGGCACTGCAATGTTCAGCTGGAGGGGACTGAGGTCAGACCTCACTGTGGTCCTCAGGAGGGGCAGCACAGGGCAGGTACAGAGCTCCTCTCATGGCCAGGGATGGGGCCAGGGGAGGGCTGGGGCTGGGCCAGGGCAGGATCAGGTTGGATTTCAGGAAAGGTTCTTCCCCCAGAGGTGCTGGCACTACCCAGGGAATGGGCACAGCCCCGAGGCTGCCAGAGCTCCAGGAGCTGCAGGGATGCCCAGGCTGGGATTGTTGGGGTGTCTGTGCAGGGCCAGGAGTGGGAACTCAGTGATCCTGATGGGTCCCTTTCAACTCAGCATATTCTGTGATTCTGTGGCCAGAATACAGAGCTTCTACATAATAAGTATCAACAGAAAAAAACCCTTTCCTTGAGAAGTCTTTGATTTTAATACTCGAGGGTCCTTAAGATACCCCTGGAGCTGAAAATGGCACAGCTTCCTTGCAGTGCCAGTTCTGTTGGCTGTAAAGGGGATGGGGTTCAGCTACAAGAGGGTTAAACCAGAGCACTGGGGTACCCATGTGACCCATCTGTTCTGGATTTCTTCACTTGCTCTGCAGCAAATCCACCACGTTGTGTCACGGAGGAGTCGAGAAGGAAAACTGCACCTCCTGGAATGAGGCAGCTGCTGGTGCTCATCCCCTGCACCCTCCTGGCTGCAGGCACACAGAGCAGCACCCCTGGCTGGCCCTGCAAAACCAGCTCAGCTCCAGAGACAGACACCTTCCCCCTGCCTGCCCTGTGTGAGGGCTCACAGCACCCTGCAGCAGCCCACCCTCATCCCTGCTGACATCTCTGCACCCCTCCCACTGCCAGCAGCAGCAAGCACAGGAACACAAATTATACAGAGAGCAGCTCAAGGAGCTGCTGCTGCTTTGTAAGGTTGGTAATGCTGGCAGAAGAGCTCTGAGCTGCACAGCAGGGCAGCTGTGGGCACAGGCAGCTCCCATCACCTGAGCTATGGGCAGGCAAACCCAAACCACTGCCAGCTACCAATGAAGATGTAAAACCAAGGCTGCTTTGTGAATTAAAGCACTCTTGTCAGGAAAGGCTTGCCAAGTGACTTGGAACAGCTCCCCTTCATGCCAACTCCCCTTCTGCACCCATCTGAAAGGAAACTGTTCTCATTCATGCTGGTATAATGTGATTTATGTGTGGCCAGGCTGCACCAGCACAGCTTATTCTGACACTCCTACTTAAGTCCAACTTTTTAATTTATGTCCAACTTTTTAGATGTTTTAAGTCACCTAATGCATAATATATTTAAAAAGAAATCTGAATCTTTATTGCAATTATTTCTGAAGCACTCCATGGCAATGTTTATCTGTCCCTGAAACAGTGTCAGAGGAGACACTGTGGTAGGTTCAGCAGGAACAAAAGACAGTCCTGCTGCTGGCTGAATCTGCTCCCCGCAATTTCTGCTGGCTGCTATTTGTCAGACAACAATAACAAGCCATAATTTTTGAAGCAAAATGCACTGGTATTTGAATGAGCAATACCCAAGAATTCAGTCAGGGGAGGGCACATTCCTTGCGTTTGTATAATATTTCACAAATCCTCCGAAGTGCAGCAGCACACAAGGATGTGGTTTGTTTCTCTTTCAAACAGTCATCTGCAAGCAATTTCATTCAGTTAAATATCAGAATTAAATTTTAGCCATAGAAGTGCTTCTGTGCAAAGGAAATGATGTTTTAAATAGGCATGCAGATGTGGTCCTGCAGATTGGGGCTTAAAACAGAGTAAATAACTGAAGGGGAGAGGCACTTACTCCTGAATTACTATTCCCAACTCCAGAATGAAAGTTCTATATATGACATAACTAAAACCACTTTGGAAAGAGAACCAAACTGTTATGCAATAAGCTTTGTTACTCCCAGAGAAAAGATGATCAAATAAGAAATACCGTTTCAAATTCAAACGGTTATATTTTTAAATTCTTACTATTCACTCTGTTTAGATGAGCCCAAATAATGCTGTGATAATAAAAGTATTCTGTGATACCCCATGTCTGAGACAGAAACAGCCTATAGTACTCATGAAGAGGCACAGCAGAAAATTTGGGTTACTACAGATCTGATGCAGCTGGCCAGGACTTCCCAGGAAAATCTGGGTTCCTTACCAAAATCTCCCACTGCTGGGTGTCCCTCTGAATAGGGCAAGCTCAAGCCGAGCTGCAGGAACGTGCAGGACTGGCTCTGATTACCAGGGACAATTTCCTGCTTCCCAGCACAATTTTTGCATCAGTCACATCCACCTCGGGCTGCCTGTCTCAGAGACAAACACCTTATTTATTTTTTTCTTTTTAAAATCTCTTCTAGGTGAGTATAAAATAATCCCTGTTCCAGTAAGTGGCCAACAAGTGTGGAGGTAACCACTTCCCACATGGAAACACTCAGAGAATCTAAGTACAGAAATGTCCAGAGAAATACAAATGCCTCCTGGAACCAGCCCTCACCCAGCAAACACAGCCTGTCAAGACTGACAAACACACACCCAAGATTTTAGAGAATGAGGTTCAAGCCAGGCCAAAAGCTCAGTCAAGCCTGTGTTTTCCAGCTCTCAGTCAAGCCATTGGTGCCCAGAGTTAAAATCTGGTTTTAACTGGGAGTGGAGGGCTTTCTGTACTGTCTTTGTGCTTCTGCAATAGCTACTCTGGGGTGGGGAAAGACTTCAAAAATTTCATTTCAATATTTTGCTGGGAGTACGCTTTCTTTTGTTCTAATACAAAATGGTAATGTTTTGGCAGGTCAGAAAAAAACCATTAACAAAAGCACAAGATCATTCCCTCCTCATTCCAGCCCTGTGTCTGGCTTCAGGAAGAGGAGGAATTGTCATGGGGAATGTCTCTGAAGGAAAACGACTGCTGGGACAAGGTCTGTGTGTCCCATAGCAGGACTGTGCTAACAGGCAGGATTCAGCTTGATTTCACCTGGAAAACCAAAAGCACTGTGTAGCTCTTAAATATTTTATTATTGAAAAGGGATCATTTCCAACGGAGAGCTTTGTTTACAGCTTGGCAGAGGGAATGGAAAATATCACATGTTGATATTTGCATTTATCACCTCTGAGCACTGGGAATGGGTAACCCCATGCACAGAGACTAAACAGTGGCAGCAGCCAACAGGCAGCCAAGCTCCCCCTCAAATTCAAGGCAGTACCTTTGCAAACCCACTCAATTCACTCAATTTAAATGCACCAATACCTTTAAATCAGAAACAAACTCTCCAGTGTTCTGGGAGTGAAACAGCACTAAACTATGTGGTAATGCCAGGGAAAGAAATACCTCCCTCTCTATAATAAGCCCACAGGAGACCACAGCCCCTTACACAACTATTTGCTACTGAGGGATTATTGCTGAATTATTTCTGAAAAAGAGTCTAATAAAATTTGAGTAAAACCAGAACCATTCCCACTGTTGTTATCAAAAGACTTGTCTGTACCTGCATAATAAACTCTTTTACAGGGAAAGAAAACGAGAGCATTAAAATCTACTCTGATGAATGTCTTCCTAATGAAAGTAAAATATTTATCACTTAGCAATTCTTACCTATGGCCACTGAGTAAAATATTTTGGTGTTAGATGCATAATGACCACAGAATTAAAACTTGCCTTTTCATCACAACATGGAAAATTAAAGAGTTTTTAAAATTAAGGACCAAGCTAAAACAAGCCTTGTGACAATGAACAGCATTTCTGTGCTCCACTAATTCCAAACACTGCTTGACAGATCAAATTAGTGTATGCTAGGGGCTAAATATGAATGCCATGGTTTTGGGCCTTTAAAAAAATTATTTCTATTAAAGCACCATGTGAATTAGCCCTATTCTATATTGCTAAAACAGGCATGTGAGTGCCCTAATTGCAGGTGATTTAAAAGTCCAGGGACAAAAATGCCATTTAATTCTGTGGTACAGTGACAACTTCATAACCTGGAGCCTTCTGAGCTTACCACCAGAAAGGTGGAGAGAAAAAATAAATGTAAAAAAAAAACTGTAAAAGAAAGGCTTAAGCCTATTTCCCAAGAGACAAGTGCAGGCAGGCAGAGAACAAGTGGCAATGTCCAGTGTAACACACATCACAGAATCATGGACTATCCTGACTGGAAGGGAACCCTCAAGGATCATTCAGTCTCACTCCTGGCCCTGCCCAGACACCCCAACAATCCCAGCCTGGGCATCCCTGCAGCTCCTGGAGCTCTGGCAGCCTCGGGGCTGTGCCCATTGCCTGGGCAGTGCCAGCACCCTCTGGGGGAAGAACCTTGTTCTCATGTTCAGTGTGGTTACTGTGAGAGAGCCAGGAACTGAATTTAAGCCACTCTTAACTCTCCTGTTTTCTGCTCCATAACCATTTCCCACCTTCCTTTATGTCTCAGGTTGCAGAGTGTAGCTGGAGGTGTGTTCTGCCCCCATGTGTCAGAGCTGGGGCAGTTCTCTGCTGTTCTTGGGGCAGTTTTTTCTTTCTCTCTCCCACAGCCAATCCTCCCTGCAGGAGATCTCTGCTGTCCATGGGCACTGAGTGTCCCTGCAGGGCTGATCCAATTCCCCCATCCCATGGGGAGATGCTGTGCCCAGGGCAGGAGCCAAGCATTCCTACCTGGATCCAAGCTGAGCCTGGCACAGCACAGCAGCCTTTGCCCCCTGCATTGCCAGAGGAGCAGCTTTCTGCTGCCCTGCATGGCCAGAGGGAGCCCAGGCCCATCTGCAGCAGCCCTGGAGCTGCAGAGGAAAACTCCCCCCTTGTGCAGGATCCCTGCTCCAGCAGAACCACAGCTGGCACTCCAACAGAGTGTCAGGTCCTATTCTGATTCTGTCAGTGGTTTGTTGTTGTTTGTACTATTGCATTTGTATTTCAAATTTTCCTAGTAAAGAACTGTTATTCCTATTCCCATATCTTTGCCTGAGAGCCCCTTAATTTCAAACTTATAACAAATCAGAGGGAGGGGGTTCACATTTTCCATTTCAGGGAAGGCTCCTGCCATCCTTAGCACACACCTGGCTGTTCAAACCCAGACCCTTGAACTCCCAGCAGTGCTGAGTCCCAGGTCCTGTGCAATCAGTCCAGCCTGGGCTCCTGCAGCCCAGGGCCCACCCCAGCCCCTGCAGCTCCTGCTGAAGGGGCTTTGAGCCAGCACAGCTCCAGGCTCAGCCTGCTGAGCACCCACAGGAGCCCAGCCCTGGTCAGGCAGGGCCCATTCCCAGGGTGGGGAGCCTGGCAGAGTTTGGTCCCTGGGAGCTGCTGGAGCTCACAGCTCAGTGCACTTCTGCTCTGCTCTCACAACACTTGCACTCAGAGGCTCGCAGCATTTCCTGGGAGTTAAAAATGGATTTTACAGTGTTTCATTAAAAATAAATAACCTACTTAAGGGGGAAAAAAACCCCAGTATTACCAAAGGTAAACACACCGGGAGTCTCAACTAATGTTGACACAGCACAAAACACACATCAAATATTTGTCAATGAACTTTTTAATGCAATTTACAGGAACTTTTGTCTGTGTTTTTTTAATATTTTGACACTTTGTCATAATTTATTCCTTTCCCAAAGCAGGCTCTCCTTTTAGCTGACAACTACCTTTTTTAATTTAAACCACACTATAAATGTAGTAAATTTCCAAAAATATTTCTGAAAGCATGTTATCCCTGGCATTTAACCACCAGCTTGTCATACAGCCGAGCCCTCTAACCTTGGCACTGCAAGAGTAGACTTTAAGCAACCACTGCTTTAAAGAAGAAAGGGAAAAGGGCAGATTTTTGGATGACAGGAAGATGGCATTTTTACAGTGATAAAGATTTATGATATTTAAACTGCTGAGCCAAACTACTCCAGTGTAATGACTGAAGTTCAGAGGGGTATCCTGTATTTAAATGCACAGATACACTGCAGGGCAGTGGATGGGTTTGATGGGCTAATTTGCAATAAAAAGGAAGATTTCAAGGAAGAACCTTAAGGAGTCAATTGGCTGGTGTGTGTTTAAAATCCAACTGGTGTTTCAATGCCCTGCCAGCTCCACTGATGTGTTAGCTGGCTCTGGATATGGGACTAAGTCTTAATACAGCAAACACCTTAAATATCTAAATGAAATGCTCCAGCCATAGCAGAGATCTCTGCATGAGAACAAGTTCAGCTGAGTTCCTGAGGGAAGGAAAAAAAATCCCTGCAAAGAGAATGGAGTTGTCTGTAACAGCTGACAGAAGTTCAGATGCAGCTAGTCAAGTGCAGCCAGTTATGATTCAGTTGTATAATAGCATTTGCACTGACAGACAAGACAATCTTTCTTACAACTGTCTGTAGCTTTTTGGCTTGAAGAATCTTGATGTTCTTATAAATTGCAACTTCCCATCACATTCAAAATGTCTATATATTTTTACAGGACACAAGGCATTTGTATGGCATCTGTTACAAAATATATATTCCTACTGCCTAGAAAATGCATTTCAAGTCTTCATACATTAAGTCTGATTTATTCAAGCTCATGGAAAAACTATTTTGAGCAATCTGTCTGGAACACAGGATGCATGAAGAACTGGGGTGCCAGAGACTGCCTTCTGATCCTCTGCCCCTCGGCAGCAGCACAGAGAAAAGTTACTTTGACCTGAAACTAATGTAAATTGAAAGTGCTGCAACCTGAGCTACTGCAAGAATGTAATTCTCATCCCATTTACCTGACATCATTAATCTGTGCAGCACTGATCATCAGTCAGTTATCTCAGCTCACTGCAGTTGCCAGAGAGCATCCCTATTTATGGAGATGTTACTCTTTTCAGCACAGAGGTTGAGTTTGTGCTCAGATCACCTAGAGATAGTATTTGCAGATAATCTCCAGCTGACAGAGGCTGTTCCAGGGCTGGCAGAGAGCACTAACACTCCCAGGAGCACGTGCTCCTTATCCAAGCACTTTCCATGGCATTTCCTGACCACCCTGCCCTGCTGCCAGCACCACACACTGAGGAAAACGTCCCAGAACTCAGGGACTGCACCAGAGCCACCAAAGCCCAAAGATACACCCCCTCCCTCAGAGAGGTTCTGTGCTTTGGTGTTTCACAATTCCCATGGGCTCCAGTGACAACCTGCTGGGCCTCAGAGCCCAGGCTGGAGGAGCAGGGGATGGAGCACAAATCTGCCCTGGGGAACCTGAGAATGGCACAGACACAGCACAGAGCAGTCACAAAAGCACAGCATTGTGCCAAGCTCCCTCTCCTGGCACTCTCACCAGGTGACTGCAGAGCCCTGGAGATGGCACAGGGCACCACCAGACAACTGCCTGTACCTCCCACTGTGCCCCTTGCCCAGATGCTTGTAGAGCCCTTATAAATATCCAGGGGTCATGGGTGAGATATTTTGCATTTCTGTTGTGAGATTTCATGCCTACTTATAGATTGTCTTCATTATTATCATCATCATCATTATTATTAACAATACAGACACTCATAGCTCCACACTTTCACAGTCACAGAATGTTCTGGGTCACAGAATATTCTGGCAAGGGACCCAGAAGGATCAAGTCCAGTTCTTAAGTCAATGGTTCACAGAGGGATCAAAGTCACACCCTTGGTGTTACTGGCACCTTGGTTTTGTTTCCTTTAATCTCTTTGCACCCTACCCATGATCCCTCCTTCCAGAGCACCAAGCAAAGTCTCTCTTCAAACAAGACACTGAGGTTGTAGGACAGAGCAAGCAGGTCCCTGCCATGGGACCCTGCTGCCCCACACACCTTCATTCACAGAATCACAGGATTAATGAGGTTGGAAAAGACCTTTGAGATCACCAAGTCCACCCTGTGACCCAACACCACCTTACCAAACAGACCATGGCACTGAGTGCCACATCCAGTCCTTTTAGAACACCTCCAGGGACAGAGACTCCACCACCTCCCTGGGCAGCCCCTTCCAATGCCTAATCACTGTTTTTGTGAAGATTTTTTTTCTAATGTGCAGCTTAACTTCCCCTGGTGCAGCTGAAGGCTGGGTGCTCTCATCCTGCTGCTGTTCCCTGGGAGCAGAGCCTGACCCTCCCTGGCACCCTCCTGTCAGGGAGTTATAGAGAGTGATGAGGTCTGCCCTGAGCCTCCTCCTCTCCAAGATAAATAACCCCAGCTCCCTCAGCCCCTCCTCACAGGATTTGTGCTTCAGACCCCTCACCAGCCTTGCTGCTTTTCTCAGGATGCATCTGGGTGTCTCCAGCCCTGCACACAGGCAGCCCCTGAGGAACAGACAGTGTCCCTCCTCTCCCAGCCCACAGCAGGGAAAGGCAGCCAGCTCCTCCATCCTTAGGAGGACAGGAGCAGCTTCACCGTGCCAGGGTGAGGCACAGAGGCTGGGCTGCCTCACCCTGTGCAGAGGGACAGGAGCTGCTGGTGCCACCCCAGGGCAGGGCAGGGTGAGCACAAGGGCAGCACAGGAACCCAGACACTCCATCCCTGTCACACACATGGACAGGAGCTGCAGTGCAGATCCCTGCTGGCAGCAGAAAGCTCCAAGCAGGAACACTCCTTCCACACAGAGCCCTGAGAGCTGCAGCAGCCCCTGCCAGACACACAGCACACAGCCCTTTGTGGGTCACTGTCCCAGGGAACTCTCCTCATCCAGAAACCAGAGCTCAGGCTTTCCTCCTCTGAAACCACAGCCCACACTCCTTTGGTTTTTAATAGAAAACACCAGTCTGTGGAAGTATGAAATACAGACATTTTAATTCTCCCTTATCAATTTGTGGCAGAGCTCATAAAGTGTGTCTGGAGAGCATCAGCAAGTCAGCCAGGGAGAGGAACCCACTGTGGGATACCTTGCTGAGACAAAGTGTTTTACAGCAGGAAATGCAATGTGCCTCACGTTATCAATAACATTTAACTGAGACTGCTATTGGACTAAAGACCTCTGTAAAAATCTCTCTTGATTTTGGACTTGGAGCAAACCTGCTTCCAAGAGACTTCATTGTAACAATATTCTCTTTACACTGTGGTGGAGCAAAAGCTGGGAATGGTATCAGCTCTCAGGACATGCACTGACAAGTCTCAGTGAAGAATGAGCCCCAGCCCCACGCCAGCAAAGCAGTTTGAGGTGTGATGATGCAGAGCCAAGCTGAGCAGTGCAAAGAAAACCAACCTCTGCTATGAGGGCTGTTCTACCCCTGCCCTGTGCAGGACTTCAGCCATCAACCTCAGCAGGGAAACCGAGACAGCCTCTGCCAGAGGCTGCACCAGAAATACCTGCCCCTTTCAAATGCAACTGCTACTTATTAATATATCATTCTTTATATCTGGATTTTTGACTTCAGGAGCTATCAACAACAAGCACATATGTATTCTTAAAAGTCACTGTTCAACATGACACAAACATGTGCCTGAATGTGTTACTGGTTCTGTCTTGACCGACTTCTGACTGACAGCAATAAATTTACTCTTTAAATAGAAATTTAACAATAACAATAATAAACCACAGCATGGATTTAAGTGGTCACTAAATCAAACATTCAGGGCAGACATTGTCAGGCAATATCCCCTTCCACACAACCTGTGTTTGGGAGTTGACAAAAGCCCTACTTATACTAATATAACACAGTTTATTTTCCAAATCAGAACTCAAAAGTGCAGCCTTGCATGAAATCACCCTCAGAAACCAATGAGGTTCCTCTGTGACAGACCACAAGACATAATAAATGAAATATTAACAGTCAGCCTGCAAGGAACAGTATCTATGTCATCCAGGGCAGCTATTTCTCCTTTAAAGTAGAATAAAACTGCATAGATTTATATGTTACCCTTGGATTGCACACACATCCTAGGGCACAGACTGTGAGGGCAGAGTTAGTGCTCACCTGCAGGAGGGTGCCCAGCACAGCTCCCTCCTGCAGCCCTCAAACAGAGAGGTGAACCTCCTGCTCCTGTTCAAGCAAAGCTGTGCATGGCAGCATTTCCTGCAGCCCTGCCCACTCTGGGAACACTGCTGGAACTCCACAGCAAAGCCTTGGTGAGATCCCCTCCTGTGCCAAAGGATAATTTTTGTTAACACCAACACCTCCAGAAGGATGGAGCTGCTTCCTGCTCAGCACCATGTGTTGTCACACCAGGGAACGTGGGTGCAGCTGAGAGCTGGGAAAAAAATTCAGAAAACAGAGAGAACACAGCTTCTATGTTGCATTTTAATTGCAATATTTGGCAAAACTCATGTCATTTGGGGTCTGGAGACAGGAATTGTTGCACAGCTGCAGTGAGAGACAGAAGAAACAATCACCATGTTACAGTATGGAAACATTTTATGAGAGAAAGAGCACAGCCAAACCTTCCTTTCACCAAATACAGAAACCAGAAGTTTTTAATAGAATTCTAGGCACTTCTTTGAGTAACTCAGATAAGTTTCAAGCCCCAGACCACATTTACTTGTTTATCTAGAGATAAGTAGAGCACTGAAAGATGAGATTAATTTTTCATCCTGAAACATGAAACTTTCCTCAGAACTCCTTCACAGGAGAATGGAGCAGGAGGATGGAGCACAGAGGGTGCCTGTGACTCTACAAGAGCCTTCTGATGGACAACAGCTTTTGAAAAGCCTCAAAGCCATGGCAAGAGGCTTCTCTGTGGTCTGAGCCCTTCTCTGACTCCTCCAGTTACAAGCAGAGATGTTGGTTAAACCATCACCCCTTTAAACCTTCTCTCAATCTCATGTGGCTCCAAGCACATGGATCCTCTCACTACCTCTAAAGGGAACCAAAAGCAGTAATTATCTCAGTTGGACACATCCAAAACCCAGATCTGTCAGCCCTGAGTCCCTTCCAGACACTCCTAACCCTGAACAAACCTCAGCCAGGCTGGCACAGGGCACGGCTGGTGCAAACACAGACCCAGCCCAGGGCAGTGCCCACCACCAAATCACTGCTTAGCTCAGCTCTGCAGCTCTGTGCAGCAGATCCAAGGATCAAAAGCTGCTGACATCCCATGAAACACTTTGTCACCCAAGTAAAACCAAACACAGGCACTGCTGTTTGGGAGGCTGCACCCAGAGCAATGCTGGGACTGACACTGCAGTGACTCAAATCTCCCTGCAGATGCTTTCCCTGCCACCCCAGCCACATGCAAGAGGATCAGAAAGGATGCCTAGCAGAACACAGGGGCTCTTGAACAACTCTGATGTTCTAAAATATGCGAGAGGGAGAGGGAGCAAGAGAACAAACATTTAATTTCCTTGTAAAACAGATGACTGCATTGTAATTTACTAGCAGCTGCTGGCAACAAACACCATCCTCTCATATTCCTATTAGCCAAGCTACAGCTGATTTATTAAAGGCTCAGATACATCAAAACAAATGACTGTAACATCATTTATATTACTATTTACAGCTTCTTAATAGGGTTACACGAAGGGGCAATGCAGCACAAACTGGAATCTGGTTACAAGTCTGTCAAGCAGCAGCAGCAGAGCATCTCTCTATTGCTCTCTCTCTAGCACTGAGCTCCCCTGTATCATTTCCAACAATTACCTGTGTTCCTGGGAGGCTCAGGTGTGCAGGAAATTGCTGGTGGCAAAGCAAGCAACTCTTCCCAAACTGCACAAGTACTCAGTGGGCTGCTGCTAGTCAATATAATGCTGATTAAAAAAAAAAAAAACAAACCCACAACAACAAACCAAAACACAAGAAAAACCCAAAGCAAGCCTCTGCCCAGCTGTGAGACTGGATCAAATATTGTAGCCCAGAAAGGAATCAATGTTATCACTCCTCTGCAGAGCACAATGCTCCCAGAGCTGCTCCTGGAGCCACAGGCAGCACATTTACAGACAGGCTGTGTCAAACACAGCCAGGGATCAATATCCTGCCTGGGACTGAGCTGGGCCAGCTTTTCAGAGCTGTCTCTCTTGGGCTGCCTGAGGTTTCCCCAAAGCCAGAGATTCCTCAGCTCTTTGCTCATGACAGGCAGGGAATGATGTGCCCATCACAGAGCAGCTCCAGGGCCTGCAGGGCTGCCATGGGCACAGTGATGCCATCCCAGCTCTCACATGGGATCACGGAATGTTACAGGGTTGGAATGGGCCTTAAAGGTCCTCTACAGCTCCCACTAGAGCAGGCTGCTCAGAGCCTTACCCAGCCCAGCTTTGAACCCTGCCAGGGCTGGGACATCCACAGCCTCCCTGGGAGCCCTGTGCCAGAGTCTCACCACCTCACAGGGAACAATTTCTTCCTAATACCTGACCTGAATTTCCCCTCTTTCCATGGGTACCCATTCCCCTGTCCTGTCACTCCAGTTCCTGATGCAAAGTCCCTCTCTGGTTCCCCTGGAGCCCATTCAGGCCCTGGAGGTGCTGGGAGGTTTCCACACACCCTTCTCTCCTCCAGGCTGAGCAGCCCCAGCTCTCCCAGCCTGTCTCCATAGGGAGCTGCTCCAGTCCTCCCATGGCCCCCTCTGCACTTGCTCCAACAGTTCCACGTGTCTCCTGTTCTGGGGACACTGAACTGTGCACAGGGCTCCAGGTGGGTCTGACAAGAGCAGAGTAAGGAGAGAATCGACTGCTCCCTCGACCTGCTGGCCACTCTGCTTTGGATGCAGCCCAGGACTCGTTGGTTTCTGGGCTGGGATCACTCACTGAGGGCTCAGGGTGAGGTTTTCCATCACCCATCACCTCAAGCCCTTCTCCCAGGGCACCTCTCTGCCCAGCCTGTGGCTGGGATTGTCCCAACCCAAGCACAGGACCCTGCACTTGGCTTTGTTGAACTCCATGAAATCACACAGTCCCACCTCTGCAGCCTGCCCAGGTCCCTCTGCATCCATCCCTTCCCTCAGTGTGTGACTGCAGCACACAGCTCAGTGTCACCAGCAAATCTGCTGAAGGTGCCCTTGATCCCACTGTCCTTGTCACAGCAAAGCAGTGGGACTCTCCTCAGGTAATGCAGGGTGTGGGCATGAGCAGCTCTCAATCTCTTCCAATTGATTAGGAAAACACAGCCTGCTGGGCTTTCAATTTCCTTTTCTCTGTTTTGAGTAGCATACCTGAGGTTAGTGACACAGCTTCCCCAGCCTGGGAATCTCAACCCCTGACTGATGTCAAAGCCAAAACTACTGGGACTGGAAAATGAATGTGTTTGTGATCAGCCTGAACTAAGGCAGGAGCTGTTTGAGCCACTCCACATCCTGACTGAAGTGATCTACAGGATCCTCCCCATGCAGATGGGTTTCACTCTCAGAGTCACCCAGATTTTCACATGCACCCAAATGGGATCTGCAGTGGGTGCTGTGAGGAGAGCACGACTCCAGCTGGGACCAGGGGCTGGGCTGTGACCCCCAATCCCTCATGTTTTGAGGGCAGGATCCCCAAACCCCAGCTGGGACCAGGGGCTCTGCTGTGACCTCCAGTCCCTCATGTTTTGAGGGCAGGATCCCCAAACTCCAGCTGGGACCAGGGGCTCTGCTGTGACCTCCAGTCCCTCACATTTTGAGGGCAGGATCCCCAAACCCCAGCTGGGAGAGCACAACTCCAGCTGGGACCAGGGGCTGTGCTGTGACCCCCAGTCCCTCACATTTTGAGGGCAGGATCCCCCATCCCCAGCTGGGACCAGGGGCTGGGCTGTGACCCCCCCATCCCTCACATTTTGAGGACAGGCTCCTCAAACTCCAGGTCCTGCTGACACCACACACAGCAGCACTACATCTGCCCAGCCCTGGGAGAAATAACCCAGCATCCTCACAAGCCAAGGATTGCTCCATCTACCCAGATAATATTCTGAGCACTGACAGACTGCCTCATCTAAAGACTCGAGCTGACAGGACATACTTAAAAGGATTTTTAAATTAAAAGGGAGCTTTGTATTAGGAACATAAACCCTTTATCAGAGGTGTCGATGAAGGCAAATGGAGGATTCCTTTGCTGTATAAATTACACAAGGAATTCCCAGCCCACCCCATGAATTTTGAACCAATGTGTTCAAGCTTCTGGTTTTCTCTAACCCATAAAAGCTCCAGATAGTCAAATATTATGCTTCTGCTTTTTAAATATTTCCATTTAAATGTAGATTTTGACCTTCTTGCCAATGAAATATTAATAAGAGAATAAAATATATATTACTCTTCTTCTGAGGGAGAGGTCTCTCTAACTCTGTCATGTTCCCCACTGGTTTTTTGAAGAGGATTTCTTCAAACCATGGTGAATTTATTCCTCATTTCTATACTTCTTTAGCCCATGGCAGCTGAAAACGGAAAGGTGATTCCTTTATTTTTAACAACCCGGGGGAGAAGGGAGAGAAATTCTTTTTCTCTAGATCAATGAAAAATAAACAAGGACGCCAAAGAAACCCTATCATTTCCAGCAAGAGGCAAAAGGCTAATTTAATTTGAAGTAACTGTGTTCCTAAAGAAGGACACAGCATAAAGATTAACTGAGATCTCCATTTCTTTATATAACTGCAGCCCATTAAGTGGGATAGAGGATAAAACTCACAAATTGCCCTGCTTGTCCATCTTTATCTTCATCATTGTTCCAAGACAAATACCCCTCCCCTCACCACAACATTATCTGTCTCGCTCCTCCTTTGTCGTTAAGGAAAGGGAAAACAACCAAATCCATCACAGTGCTGCAGCACAAATGCAGTTCTGTTTGAGGGGGATCAGCTCTGCTCCTGCTGATTTAAATGAGAGCCAGGCGGGACCCCAAGGATGCTCATCAGTCCTAATTACAGCTGCATCAGGAGAAATGTTCCATCTCTGCAGAGTAACATCCTCTTTTACAGCCCATGGCAGGGTGCACTGTAACAACACAGGGGATAAATGCTGTTGGTATCCAACACAACAGCCTCGAGCCCCTGCTGCTGCTCTGGGTGTTTTCATCTGAGTCCTGTCTCAGGTAACACTGCAAAGCCACCACAGCCTGGTGGGGAGGGTGACAGAAATCATCTGGTAAGCTATGGAACGATACATGACAGCAGGAAAATCTAAGGCAGGACGGACTGAGACCTTGGGAAGCTGTGAGTGCAGATAAGAAATGGGAGCTGTGATGGAGGAGCCCCTGGCAGGGCTCTCCATCACCACCGAGCGCTGCCCTGGGCCCAGCCATTTCTGGAGAGAGGCATAAAGCAGAGATCAGCAATTTCTCAAACTTTATTTACCAGCTCTTGCTGTTAATTCTCATGCCAGTGCCTCTCTAATCTAACTCCTGGAAAGTATCAATTCTGACTTCTCAAGTATATCTCATAATTTGGTTAAATTACAGCCCTGTGCCATCAGCCCCCGCACTCTCACCACCTCCAGGGCAGGGTGTAATTTAGAGAGGGTGGGATTCTGAAAGGCAGCTCTGAGAGTTAAATGCCCAACTTCAGCTGAATTTCAATAAGCACTGGGGACACCTAATTCCCTTAGGCTCTTTTTTAAATCCTAGCACCTTTTTTTTTCCCCTTTTTTTTAAGATGCTACCAAGGAAAGGTCAACCTAATTTGCCATAGCAGCAAGTGAAGGCAAAAGATCAGCACATGCTGACAGGCTGTCTGAGAGGTTTCATTATAGAGCTGTTTACAGCATTTATTTCTCCTGTTGTTGCTGCTGTTTTCAGGGTCAAGGAACTGAGATCCCATTTCAGTAGCAGAGATCACTGGTCTGGGAACAAAATACTTGAATTTTACTCATTTTACTCCTCCCTCACAGGTTTGTTGATTCATATGCAGAGATTTTTCTGAATGACCACATGGTCATTGGAAGCTTATATGAATGCATGTAGAAACTTCAAGCCTAAATTCTAGTACTAACATCCCCAATTAGCTTTAATACAACTGGGAATTTCAAGTGGAGTGTAGTGCCAGCTTAATTCACAACAGCATATCAACCAATCAAGCAAAGACAATTCACTTGAAGTTTGTTTCCTTTGGAACATAAAATTGGTTTTGGGAGGGAGAGCTCCATTAGTGTATGGTACTTACTGAGGCAGTCTTTCTTCACACCCTGTAATACTCCACAGTTCACAGGGAAATGCCCCAAAGGTCTGCCCCTCCCCTAATACAAACACTTTAGCATTATTTTCTCCGTGTATTACCAGCTAATACAGGAAGTACCCATGACTGTATCCAGCTGCTGTGAGGTTCTCCACAGCCTCTGCCTCCCTGTGAAGGGCAGGGGCAGGGGCTGCTGGGAGGGAGGGGACACTTCAGGCTGTCCCAAGTGAGGAGATGTAGGTGAGCACTCACCTGAGTGCCCATGAATGGGCACAACAGCCCCTGAGAAAGAACTGCCCTGCAAAAGCTCTTGAGCCACTTCACAACATCAACTGCAGCACAAGGAACAGAGAAGTGGCTTTGGCTCAATTTCTGCCAATCCAAAGAGGACAACAAGAGTCAGAGCAAGCCAAGGGAGTGCAACTGCATGGCCAAGAGCCAAGGCTCAGAGATAAAAGACAGTAAAGGAAGACCTTCAGTCACAGCCAAAAGTTCAGCCAACAACAGCATTGCTCCTCCAGCAGCAGGAAAAGAACCTTCACGTCAAGTAAAGCACATCTCCTGACTCTGCCTCAAAAGATGCTAAAAAGGTCAAGAGATTTTGTATCTCCCAGCTATGTGATGAAAGATGTGCCACAAAGGCATTTGTTTCATATTGCTTTTGTCAGGTGATGGCAATATTCCCATGTGATGAACAGACCTGCAGGCAGTGCAGTCACACATTCACATCTCCCTGCCCACACCATGGGGGCAATGCACCCCAGCCAGGCACAGCAGAACCACCCCTGCTCAGCTGAGGGACAGCCAGGAGGAGACAGGAAAGTTCTCATCTCTGAAGGAGTTCAGGGTGAAAAGTACTCCAGAAGAGACCTGTGAAAGTTATGTGACCATTTATGATGCATCTGCATAATCTTTTGCATGGAGGACACAAATGGGTTTTTAGACCTTCCAAAGGCATTTTGCTGGCCCCTGCATGGCCAAAATCTCTTGCTGCCACACTCCCACAACCAGTAGTTCTCTGTGTTATCAAAAGTAATATAAAAATAGGAACAAACCCACTATCAATCCAACTGCTGGATCATTTTTAATCTCCCCTTTTAAAACACTTCCAGGCTAAATACAGAAACAGCTTCCAAGAAAGCATACACCCCAGCCCCCACAGAGTTAAAAAGCAAAAACCTTTTCATGCCCATCCACAAGCACACACTGCTGTGACACCACCACACTGCCTTACAGACACTGCCCCAGCACAAGATACAAGACAGAAGAGAGACAATAAGAGACAATAAGCTTTTTCCTCCCACTCTGCACTCCTCAAGCATGAGCCCAGAAAATCCATTTTCAGGTAAGAGTCCTCAGAGGCTCTGCTGGCTTTCCATTCTGAATTTCTTTCTCCACTCAAACAACAGGCAAGAAAAACTCCCAACCCAATTTATCTAAGTGTCTTCAGCAATATCCTTTTCAGACTTTCAAAGAGCCACTGGCAGTAGTTAAGCTGGTGCTGTTTAACTTGGACATCTGTCCACCTAGGCTGGGATGACCAGCTCAGTTTACATCACCGGGAAGCAATCAAATAATAATTACTTTGGGTTACTACAGACTGGAGCTGGATTTGAGTGAGTGATTTCAGAGCACTGGAATCCATTACCAATAACCCAAACCAGCTGGGTTCTCGTCTCTGTTACAAAGAAAGCAGCAACAATTCCAAACATTAATTCAGACACTAAGTACTAGGCTGGATCACCAGTCCATGGGAGCAGTGGCATGTATTTTGACATAATTACCTCAAGATGGAAGTGAGAAGGACATCCTATGGAGAACAGTTCAGAATTTACATTCTGTGCCACATTTAACTCTCTGGAGTTATATGGAAAAGGTTTGTATTCAATAAAAAGCTCCATTTAACATTATTTCCTTTGCAAAGGCAAGCTGGATAATGCTGGTGGAAAGGAGGATTTTGCAAATGCAGGCTGCAGTCACCCAGCAAAAAGGGAAGCCAGCTGAAGAGCTGGAAAACCTTTCCTGAAACAAGTTAGACTGTGCAACAAATTGGTACATCCAAATAAACAAATCCCTGAATCTCCTTCATTTGCCTCTCTCAAAGAAATGAGTCAGTGCTGACTAATTGTATTATAATAGGGGAAGCTTGTAATAGGCTTACAAACCATGTGTTTACAGCTCCTTACTGCTCGGGGCAGGCTGGGAGGGTGAAGAAGCTGCAAGAGAAACACTCTGGAGTAAAAATCTTATCAGGTGTGTTCTGCAACTGAAACCACTCTGCCATTCACACCAAGATGGGGTATGAGAAAGTGGAACTGAAGTGAAGGAAAAGGAATGTTATCTCCTCATTTGGGACTAGAGATCTCTACTTCAAAGCTACATCTAACCAGGGGGACTGATGACAAGAAGAAATTCTCCCAATTTCTACAGGAGTCAACCCTCTGAGATCCCACATCCTCTGAAGGGCCAATTTCATTGAAAAAAGGGAAAATGAAAAGGAGCCATTTCTTCACTACACCCTGCAAGGACTGAGGTATCTTATTCTATATGTTTATTTTCCATTTGCTGTAAAAGGCCAGGTCTTTGGAACAATCTGGCAGATTAGCACAAATAGATTCTTAAACACTGTAGGACACATGAAGCAGCCTATGGGAGGGGATCGTGCAGCTGCAGTTCAACCTTGTAAGAGAATTTGTAAAAACAAGATCTTAGTTCTTATTTTCTCTAGTTTTTTACTGTAAAAATCGTAACTCTGAGTTTTCTCTCTTCTAAAAACTGTTTTACTATGGTTGTATGTCCATTTAGTTCTAAATTACTTCACCAGCAGGAAAAGATGCCACTTTCTTTTCTGTCTGCTTACAATAAATTAGAGATGCTTTTCTCCACACACTCATGTTCAAACCCTGAGAGCTATCATTCTTGCTGTGACACAAGGAGCCCATATGCAAGTGTTACAAATACAATCTATTATCTCCTGATTTCAGTAGCCTCTGTATGAATTCCACAGTCAAAGCATTAAGAGAAAGGGAACTCAGCTCTTTCTCCAAATATGCAGGACAATGTGCTGCCAGCTTCAGGAAACCAGGTTCCTCCACCTGCAGCAAGTTGTGAACCTTGCTTACCTTGAGATTATGAAATAAAAAGCATCACAGACACCATCAAAGTTGCAGCAGAACCACTATTTGGTACCCCTCTAATTTGTCTTCAGGGAAAGGAACAGTTCAGAAATATGACAGATCACAGAGAAATCAAGGAATCCTAAACCAGTGGATTGTGACAAAATTTTCTAAAAGACAGTGTAGAATGTGCAGCAAGATGCCATGAAAATTAACTTAAAATCCCAGTTTCATGTCCTTGAGGATCTATTATAGTCTTTGTGCTTAAATGCATTTCATACATCAGTGCTGTAGGGAGGCAGGATCCTCAGTGCTGTGGCCAGTTCAACCCCACTGGTCTGTTAATGGGACAGGTCAGCACAATCCCAACGTTGTGAAGGACAAAGAAAGGCTGAGGATAAATCCCTGCTGACCCCACTGTCACTTAGGTCACACTAAAGGCTGGTATTATGTTTATCCAACACCATTAACCTCAATTTCTCCTGCACACAACTAAAACCCAGCTGGAGCAAGGCAGCTCAGCCAGAGCCCCTCACACAAACCTACAGCACTCTCAGCTCAGCCTGAGCCCCTCACACAGACTCAGGATAGTCCCAGCTCAGTCAGAGCCCCTCACACAGACTCAGGATAGTCCCAGCTCAGCCAGAGCCCCTCACACAGACCCACAGTCAGTCCCAGGTCACAGATGGAGCCAGGGCAGTCCCAGCTTAGCCTGAGCCTCTCACACAGACTCAGGATAGTCCCAAGCTCAACCAGAGCCCCTCACACAGACTCAGGATAGTCCCAGCTCAGTCAGAGCCCCTCACACAGACTCAGGATAGTCCCAGCTCAGCCAGAGCCCCCTCACACAGACTCAGGATAGTCCCAGCTCAACCAGAGCCCCTCACACAGACTCAGGATAGTCCCAGCTCAGTCAGGGCCCCTCACACAGACTCAGGATAGTCCCAGCTCAACCAGAGACCCTCACAGAAACCTACAGCACTCCCAGCTCAGTCAGAACCCCTCACACAGACTCAGGATAGTCCCCGCTCAGTCAGGGCCCCTCACACAGACTCAGGATAGTCCCAGCTCAATCAGGGCCCCTCACACAGACTCAGGGCAGTCCCAGCTCAATGAGAGCTCCTCACACAGACTCAGGATAGTCCCAGCTCAGCCAGAACCCCTCACACAGACTCAGGATAGTCCCAGCTCAGCCAGAACCCCTCACACAGACCCAGGGCAGTCCCAGCTCAGCCAGAGCCCCTCACACAAACCTGGGGCTGTCCCGGCTCAGCCAGAGACCCTCACACAGACTCAGGATAGTTCCAGCTCAGCCAGGGCCCCTCACACAAACCTGGGGCAGCTCACAGATGGACCCAGAGCACTCCAGGCAGAGCTGCACTGAGACATTTGTCCCTCGCAGTAAAGCTGAACAGAGCAGGCCCCAGGCTCGCACAGGCCCCGGGCTCAGCACAGGGTGCAGGCCCTGGGTGCAGTGCCCACACTGTGGGACACCGCACACATGTCCTGGGAACCCACCTGGAGAGGCACAGAACTGGGAGAACAGGGGCACCTGCACTCTCCTCTCAGACCCACCAGGATGGCCCTCAGGGAAGCTCTATCCTTACGGATTTTGGGGTCTTGGCCATGCCAGGCTGTGACAGGCGGCACAGTGCTGCTCATGGGACCAGAGAACCTTCAGAGCTCTGCTGCAGCTCAGAACATTGTGATCCCATTAACTCAGTGTCCTTTATTTTCAAAGGCACAACACGTCCTTGTTTCATTTCCTGCACTCCAGCTGCCTTTCCTCTCATATGAAGGCTTCACCATCAGCCAGTTTAAAAGAGGGATTGCTGAGCAGCCTGTACCTCCCCAGCTGCCTTCCAGGATTGCACCTCTGTTCCCCGAGGCTGTTGATCCCCACAGTGCCACCATTATGGGTTTTGTTCTTCTCACAGTTGCTACTGCCACCCTCCATGGCAGCCCCAACCCTGGCTGTCCAAAGAGATCTGCAGGACTGCATGAAGCTGGGAAGCTTCCCATTTCTGCAGCATAACCAAGACTTTGCCTAAAGTAGCAGACACAATGTCTTGAAACCTTCCAATTATGCAGCTGGGGAAGCCCTCACCCTCTGAAATTATCAAATAATAGAGAGAGCAAGAGAGAGCATGAGAGAAAGAACAGGGGCGGGGTGGAGCGCAGAGGGAATATCTATGGCCTTCTGCACCCAATTCTGTCACTCTGACATTTCTTTCAAATACAATTATTTAAAGCCTCCTGATGGCAAAGCTGAGGAAAGGGACTAATAGAGGCTTGCACGGTACCTCTCCATCAGGCAGTTCAATAAATCCTGGCAGTGCTGTGATTTGTGTTGGGAGAATGAGCTTTTCAAGAGCAGAACTATCACTTTACACCGTCAATAATCTCACTGTCAAAAACTCCCCGAGTAACCTGACCAACACTTCAGAAGCTTAATTTATAGATGTGCTATTTGCCTTCAAGGTATTTTATGCAGCTAAATAATGGGAGTGGATATTATTCCAAACTATTCTGCAGCTTTCACACATGGAGTTGAAGAACATGCAGGAGGACAAATTTTCTATTAGCTTAGGGCTAAATTCTTCCATGCGACATCTGTTTGATGCCATCTACCACTATTGGAGTTGCTTCGAAATTATACTCTGGAAAATAAAAACAGAATTAAGCTCCAGCACTTCCAGAGGAGGTGAACATCCAATGATTTAAAGGTCATCCCATTCCACCCTCTGCCATGGGCAAGGACACCCTGCACTAGACCAGGGCTCCAAGCCCTGTCCAGCCTGACCTGGAACACTTCAGCCACAGCTGCTCTGGGCAACAAATGCTGGGGGAAGATCAGAACTAAACAGGAACAGATCCTAAGAGCCTGGATCTCACATCATGACTCTCTAACAGTGAGCTCAACACCTGCACAGAGACACTTAAGGAACAAAGCAGTGCATGGAAAAATGCCAGAGGTTCTTGGCTTTGCTGAGTACACTGGTACAGGGATTTGCAGAAGGTACCTCTGACCATCACCTCTCCCACCCAGGACACCCAAGGCCTGCAGTGGGATTGCAGCAGGCCAAAGCATCTGCCCAAAATTTCACCACTGGATACCTGTGGCTACACTGAAGTTGCAAGGACCAACACTGATACATAAATGCACAATCTAGAAAGATCTGGGCTCTAATCCTATTTTCAGGTTTAGGGACATACCCATAGAATCCTTCAGCCAAGTTGGAAAAGCAGGCTCTCATTTTCCCTGATGGAATAAGGGATGGGCTTTTTACTCTCCACCATAACCCACAATGCTATTTAGTGCAAAAGGCTGTATTTCATTTATTCCTGGCTCTAAATGCTGATCAGGCAAAGATCAATTCCTTTAATGGGAAAAGAATTTATGCAACTGTAACAAAGGATAGCACAGAGAGCCCCTGGGCAGGCACCAACCATGACAGTGCCATGGTATCCCATGCATGGGAGAACCCCAGGCTGATCCAGCCAGGACCAGCAATTCCCTTGCTCTGGAGCAGGGTAAGACCTTTACCTAATAAAGCACCAGCAGCAGTGTGGAAGTCACAAGCATTTGCACACACTTATGGTTGAAATGAGTCAGAGAGAAAAGTCAAGGCAACCTGAACCTCAACCAAGGGAAAAACAAAGTTCTACACCCAAACTCAGCAGCTTGGATCTCTGCATTTCTGTAGTGATACATGTGCATTCCAGGCTGCAGAACAGCCCCAGTACTCTGCTTGGTCAATACCTACTGAGATTGCTCCCTTTTTTCAATTCACAGCTGAGCCACTCTAAAGGGTTCTGCTTTTAAAGCTCTTGCTCTAACAAAAGACAAGGACTGGACTGCCTTTTTTTTTGTCTTATTTATTGGTTTGCTTTAAACAATGGTTTTTCCTTGACTAAAAAGTCACATGCCAACAAATCAAGATAATTATGCAAAGGTCGGTACATCAGCAAGGTCCCTTTTTGCATATTCCTGTGACTCAAAAGCTGGCTATCTGCACTGCCAGCCTCTGACAGCCTTCAGACAAGGGTGGCAAAATCACTTAAAAGCCAGTGGATGTCTGCAGTAACCTGTCTTTGAATGGACTGAGGAACCCTCCCAACTGCCTATACACACACACAGAGCAGAATTGTGTTCACACTTATAAACAAACCCAAATAAGAGCCCAAATATTAAACAAAGCGAGAAGAATATTAAACAACCCCAAAACTCTTTGTCTTGTCAGACCAAACTGAGTTTGACATCTGATACTCTCCCCCATAACTCCCTATAACAATGCACTTTACCAGAGCCTGCCGAGGCCACAGAATAAATTAATCTCAGTTTACCAACCATGCAGGCACATGTAACCTCTCCTGGAAGGAATCAGAGCACCTTAGCTACATAACAGACCCTGTGCCCACAGCTAGCAGCTAATAAAGCACAATTCAATTGGTAGAATTCCTCCCTCCTGCTCTTTCTTTTAGTAACATAAAACCCAGGGTGTTTTCTACACAGTTCCAAAAGCAGCCCAGCAACAGCAGCAGAAAGCACAGCTGCCTTGTCCTTACTACAGTGTATACAGTGCTCAAGATTTAAATTCCCAGCTCAAACCCATCAAACAGACCAATCAATCTCCTCAGTCCCTCCAGCTGAGCAGCTCTGCACTGCTGGCCCCCCTAAGGAAGCCCCTTTGATGGCTGAACTTTGCAGAGAAGGTGCTGACTACTGACACCAGGAATAAGCAAGTGCATGGCTCCCTCCTGCCTGGCCAGGGAGATACCCCAGAAACAGCTGGGGCTCTTTTCCTCCCTCTTTGGTCATGCTAGTGATAAAAATGAAGATTAGTCTTGGCGATGATCTATCCTACAAAAAACAGAATGATCACCTGGCATTTACCTCCAAATCTCTTCCTCTTCAATACATAAACTGCTGTAGTTTGAAGTTGGCACCATGTGGCAAGGAAAGCTCTTCCCTAAGCCTCAATTGCACAAAGATCTCAGTGGGAATATTGACAAGATTGACTTCTTCTGCATGTTTAAACCAATGTCAGAAAATATTTATGCAAGCTTTTTTCTACTCCTTCTGTCCTCACTCCTTAATCCTGGTGCAGTTGGAATAGCAACCCATGACAAGTCTACAAGCAACATGGTCCAGGGGAAATATTTATACTCTGTTCACATTCAGAGATCTCCAGGGCTGGGAAAAGGCTGCTGGAACAGGCAGCTCCCATCTCATTGCCCTGCCAGTGCTTTTCCTTGCCTGTGGCACCAGGCACAGTGGGAGCAGGCAGAGTAACAAACACTTGGCTCTCCCTTGCTCCATTCCAGCTTGGGCTCTTTGGTCTCTGCCATCCATCCCATGGTGAAGGCAGTCTGAGTGATTGCACACTGCAGCATGCTGTATGTAATATTAAGTTTGTAGTTGAGGGTTTTCCCTCCCTTGTACCAGGAACAGGTGCCTAAGGGCAGGGGTTGATCTTGGTTGTTAATTCAAGAACCAAATTCTGCCCTGTAAGTCACAGCTGAGCCACAAAGGCTGAAGTACAAACCAGTGGCCTTGTCTGCAGGTGTGTGGAGTCCCTCTGGTACATAAACTACTTAACTGATGGAAAACCTGCAGATATTTGCAAAAGCTTGATGTCCTAAGGAAGAAAGTCTCCCTTTCTTCCCTAGGGCAGTTGAGATGAAGGGAACTGGAGGGTTCCCTGGTGCTGAGAGGAGGAAACCTCACCACGATGTGTTCTGTGCCACAGCCAGGTCATGGCCCCTTCCAGACACACAGTGATGTCTGATCTTCTTATTGCTTTTTGTCTCTTATTGTCTTATAACTTCACTTTCTGTCACTGTTCCCCAGTTCGTTTCCCATTGCAGATTGCTCTGCCCTGCTGCAAACAGCCACGATCAATGCCCTCATATCCAGAAAACAGTCACATCCACACAAACACAGATATATTAACTGAGTTTACATGCCACTTGCACACTTCATTTTGTGCAGTGTGATAGATGCTAATAACTCCTGCCATAATATTTACCCTTTCTGCTGCTGCACCTGGCCCATCATTCATTTCCAGTCTCTCCTTCCCTAAGGAACATGGACATTATCTCCCACAATGGCACACCATTCTCATGGAGTCCTTCAGCCAGCAGACTCAAGCTATGAAATGATCCCACAGCATCACCCTGTGGGATTCAGAGACCTTCAACTGGCCACCTTGACTCTGTGGATTGTTGGCAGTAAGGGAACGAGAGCAGGGAGGACACAGAGATGTGTGAGCAGCAGCATGGCCTCAGTGGTTTCTGTGCTCATTCTCCCTCACTGCTGAGGCTCAGCACCCCAGGAGGAGCAGAAGAGGAGGGGTAAAGCACCAGTGGGTAAAACACTCACAGGGGTGAGTGATGAGACAGTCACATGTCACTGCACACAGCAAACACTCCAAACCCAGCTCCCAGAGGAACAGAACAGAGATTCTGAGCCAGCCCCTGCCTGAGCGCTGCCCTCTCTGCACAACAGAGCAAATGAAAGGGAACAAAGCCATGGATGACACAGGAGACACAGAAACCTCCTGTTCTCCCCTGTGACAGCACAGCACAGCAAACCTGCCAAGTGCAGCTTCTCCTAGGGAATGGACCTGAATGAAATAAGACTGTAAATCACTACCCACAAAAAGGAGCTTATGAAAACTATGGATCTTGATCTTCTGAAGAAATCTCCAAAAAAATCATAGCAATTTAGTACAAGAATACCATTAGAATATCTTCAAATATGTATTTTTTAATTAATTCCAAATAATCTTTAATCTCTCTGCTTGAATCCCAGCATATAAAATGGAAAGTACTGTGATCATGCCCTTGTTAATGAGCACTTACAGGAAAATGGGTGCTTGAATCTTTGTTTCCAGTAGAAGTGGATTCAAATGTGTACATTCAGGTTTGGATAGACAGGAGTTCAGCTCAGTACCATCTGAAATTATTTTTGTTTTATCTAATGGACTGAAAAGCATGTTTTGGCCCTAGTTCATGTGCTTGGTCTGTAATTTAGCTCAGATTCAACGAAGCCTTAAATCCAGAGAGCCAACAACAAGATTTTCACAGCTAACATTTTTCTGAAATTAAATTTAGATTAGTTCTTGAAATGCTTATGTTTAATATTTGATCTTACTTTAAATATAGAATACAAGTGCTGTCATCCAAGAACTGACATCAGGGTTAACACTGCCTGGTAACCAGCAAACAGAAGGAAACAGGGGCACCCAATGCTGCTGCTGTACCACAGCTGAAGTTTCCTCAAAACTTTCACCCCATGAATAATACTTCTCATGACCAACTTAGAGAAGGAGTTAGGACCTTGCAAATGAATTTAATCACAAAGCACCACCAAGATGTGTCTTCATTTACAAACTGCCACCAGCCAGACCAAGAGCCTTTGGACTGTAGAGAAACATGAGATGTGGTTTCTTTTCTTCTCAGAGCTTTTACCTGTGGGAAGGCTTCAGCTGTGGCTGCCAAGCTGTTAAAAGCTGTTTTTGCAGCACAGAGAGCAGAGCAGGGACAGGGGGCCTGGAGCAGCCCCCATGCCCTGTCCCATTGCCAGCACAGTGTTTGGTTTGGACTGGCCCTTTGGCTGGAGACCCCAAAGCTTCTTGCAGGCAATAACAGACTAATCACTTAATACACTGCTCTGAGCAATGATTGCTGTTGTTGTTTGATTCTGGTATTTTTAGGAAGAGGTAATCCTGGATATTTGCATCTCATTTCCCAGAATGCCCTAGGGCTTTTCCAGCAGTTGGAATCTTACAGGATAAACATCTTCCCCTGATTGTAATTGCATTATTAAATATGATTGCTCTCCTCTTCCTTGAATTTTTTTTGAAAGCAGCAACAAAGAACACTGTGAGCAGGCGCCCTGTTGACAGCATGGAGGAGAGCTGCACAACATAGACAGGCAGGAATATTTCACCTTTTAACTTCCAGATGCAAAAAAGACTTCCAAGCCAGGAGTCTCACCCCACCACACAAAAGCTTAGTCTTCTAAATAACTGCAACTGTAGGAAACCTTCAGCTATCAAAACTGAGGCCACCACAAATAACTATTTCCTTTTCAAAACACATTGCAATAGCTCTAAGAAATCCTGTCAAAGATCAGGGTTCTGTTACTGTAAATCCTACAGACACAAATAACCATAATCACAGAAAAGTCACACAGTGCAACTGCAGTCAGGGAAGGGGGAGGTTATGGAGCAGCCTGACATGCTCCTGGACCCACATGAATGTGCTGCTCAGTTCTAAAATTACACTCAACAGTTTCTTACACCTAAAACACAGCAATTAACTCAGACTCTGCATGCCCCAGTAACTCGGCTGCCTGAATTCCTTTCTCTCTAGAAAGTTCCTCTTCTCTATGATGCCTCACTCCCCCTTTAACAGCCAAGGCTCCCAGTTTGGAGACTCACAGGAACAAGAATGCTGGCTATCTACTGCTATCTGCTCTCAGCAATAACTGATATTAGTCCCACCTTCCTTAAAACAAACTTCCAAAACCAACAAATGAAACCCAGCCCAACAAACAAAAGCAAAACCAAAGAACACCAAAAGATAATTAAGTGTGCATGCACGTTGCTTCACTGTAAATCCTACTGGTTACCAAAGAGAATAATAAGTAATGCATAAAAATCCTATTTGAGAAGTGTGGCAGCCCAGTGACATTCCCCTGACTGAAACAAGGGAAACAGATTTCCCATTTGTAAAAGAGGAAATGAGGAAGAGGTGAGGAGGTGAGGCAGGTCAGCCTCAGCTCTGTGCCAGGCAAGAAAATGAAACAGATCCTCCAGGAAACCATGCCAAGGTCCTGCACTGGGCCAGGGCAATCTCAAGCACAAGTACAGGCAGGTGCAGCATGGATGGAGGAGAAGGGCTTCAGGGTGTTATTGATGGACAGAAATTCAACATGCCCTGGCCATGCTGGGCACCCAGGAACCCCCTGTGCCCTGGCTGATCCCCAGCAGGGGCAGCAGGGGGGATGGAGTGAGGTGAGCTTGAAGGTCCTCTCTAATCCAAGGCATTCCATGGCTTTGTCACACAGAGCAGTTACACAACCATGACAAAATACACAAAATCTGAGAATGAATGTGTTTCTGCCTTACTTGCATATTTATGGAAAAGAAAACAGACTCTGATGAGAAAACACATGACAGAGTATGAATTTTCATCTCTAAAAGAGGAAAAACAGATCCTCCTGCACTTCCTGGGACTTCTGCAGGTCCAGTGAAGAGTTTGGTTCATGGGCACTCCTAGCCTTAGCTTAGGAAAGCCCTACTCCTACACAAGCTGATCTATTTTAAACTCCTCACCAAGACTGTGCATGCCATGGCTATATTGCTATTTCACAAATATTTACAGTTACACAGATATAGCAAAACATGCACATTCAGACTGTGCTTTATGCAGAATCTCGTGCTTAGTTATTTATGTGTCTTTCCACAGAGCATTAAGATAATTCCCTGCAGGAACCCAGCTGGATTGGGGGCAGGAGGAGAACGTGCCACAGCAAACTGCACACTCTAAGTAGCAGTTAAACTGCTTGAGACCACTTTGCTGCTTTCAAGAGCCTCTGCTCAAGTGTTTTCACCAGGCTTTCCATGTCTAACAGCCTCATGACATGGGAATCAGTAATGCTTCTTCAGTGCACTTTAAAAAAAAGTTAAACATCTATAAAGCAAGGCCTCCCATACACCAGATGGTCTAACCTCTTGAGTGTCAAACTCCTCCTGTGTCAGGCAGCCCAATTAAAGGGACATTTATAGCAGCATGCCTCTCTCCACTGTGCCCTACCTCCCACTTCAGCCCAAATGTCCCAAAGGGTAATTGCTCAGCACACAATTACAAACACCAGTTTGCCATAGTTCTTTCTCCCCAGTCTCTAATTGGGGCAAACTGATGATGGTTAACCTAACTCTTGAGCCTCAACGAAGAAAACTGTTAAAAAGAGAGGACTTTAGAGAAAACATGAAAATCTTCAGCTAACTAGCATAGCTCCAGTTCTCCTGATTAGGATCATTGTGTTTTAGCCTCTTGAGCTGCAACAAAGGTCTCAGTCATTTCCAAAAGACCAAAAAGCAGACATGGCAAATAAAAAGCAAAAGAAAAATCATTGTACTCTAGAGGTGTGCCATCATTGAAGTAGGATGTGCTGCAGTGTAAGAGAGTGCCTTGGACAAGTCTAACCTATCACATCAGCCAATTGTCACAAAATGCATCACAGTCCCATTTCCCAAGAGCAGGAGCAGCCACAGCCAGCCTGGGGTGGGACCAGCAGGACACCAGCAGGTCCCCATGGCTGAGGTGTCAGTGCTGGCAGTGCTGGTGTGAGAGCTGTGGGTGATCAGTCACAGCAGGGGACAGGCCAGCAGGAGCTGCTGAGGCTCAGGACAGCAGGGCAGCCAGAGAGAGGTTTCTGCCCTGGCCTGTGCAGGGCCACCTCCTGACACACTCCTGAGGCTCCCCACTCCACATGGGATGTGTGTGGCTGTGGGAGCATCGGGGGCAGGACAGTGGGGATGGACAGAGAGCAGAGATCTCTGCAGCCAGGGCAGGAACTTGGGGTTCATTGCAAAGGGCCTGGGGCAGGGCCCTGCTGGGAGCTGCAGCCACAGCTCAGAGCAGGCTGAGAGAAGAGAGGGGGAGAGAGGATGAGAGGATGAGAGAGTAAAAGGGGTAAGAGAGCGAGGTTCCCATTACAATACAATAAATCTTCTTCTGTGTTGAATATTCTCATTCTCACTAACCAATCTAGTACAAGATACAAATCCTACAGCATTTACATACAGCCTGTAAGAATCATTACATTACCATATTGTGTTACATTCTAAACCCTAAAAACTCCTCTTTGGGCCCTTCTGCCAAGCTGTAGGGTCTGCTCTGACCCTTGGAGCTGTCTGCAAGCAGAGGGTGTTGTTCCATCAAAGGGGATCACCTTCAGCTGGCCACACCATTGTTTTCCAGTTGTTCAGTAACTGAGGTATCTCAAAGCTTGCTTTCAATTCAATCTCACTTATAGTTTCTATATTCTCAAAATCTTTTGCCAGACAATCATATTGATAAGGCTTTCCTGTTTCATCTCCCCCAACATGTGGTCGTTCCAGCCACACACAGCTTGGGGCATGAGGTCAGTGGACACAGAAGGGTTGGTGAGCCCTGTTTCACAGTTTGCTCAATGTCTCCAGTTCTTCCTCCAGCCTACAGGAACTGATAATTTTTTCCAGCCTACAGGAGCTGTCTGTTCCCCTCCTGCCCCTGCTGAACAGAGGGGAAATGTTAATACAGAGCTTCAAAGCTCTGCCCAGGAACCTCACAGCACATACAACAGACTTGAACTTAATGTCTTGACACCCTCCTAAGTGAGAACACCCACAAAGCTCAGTCCTAGGTCTGTTCCTGGAGGTGGAGGGTGACAGCTTTCACACTGTCACAACAGAAGATGGTCAGGCTGCTCTGAGCAGGTCTGAGGTACAAAGCAACACTGAGTTCTTCCCATCCACCACATGGCAGCCCCAAAAACAACAGCGCTCACACAGAGCCATGGCTTTAATGCTGAGAAAGGATTGCTGGAAAAGGCAATCAGACACTAACAAAAACATAATCCTCTTCATGCCCAAGTGTGTGTTTCTGAGATGATTTACTGTATTATGATAAAGGGGATCTCACTTGCAGAGCTGCAGCCTGCAAGACAGGGCATTAGACACACGACAGCTCTTTTGATGCTGCTTCAGAAGGAGAGACTCTTTCCTCCCTGCTCAGAGAACAGTGGCAGCACAGGCAGGTTCTCCAGACGTCGCCTCGTTCTTCAGGGCTGCTGGATTCAGCAATTTAAAGCAGATGACAAGAAATGGCTGGTTATTTTAAACTGGCTGCAGCCTGTACTCAAGTAAGGGAAATGACTGATGGAAGAGCTTCCTCCTACGACTCTGGAATGTTGCTGGGGGTTAATATTTGCTACTGAGACAGAACCAGTGGTACCTTGTGGGTGGAAGGACAGTAACACTCAGAGACTAGAATAAAAACCTACACTCCTCATGAAATGAGTTTCATTCCCAGCTCAGCATCAATTTATTCTACTAGGAAAAAAACCTGCCTGATCAGTTTAGAGCAGAGCTCTTCACCAAAAAGCTCCATTTATGACTACAGGCTTTACTAGTATCAGTCTGTAGGTTTCCAGGCATGTAAAATTCCAGTTAAATACACAGTGACAGAATTAGCTGTGAGTTTCTTAAGCACTTTGGAAACCACAGACTCAAGTGAAGTGCAGAGTTGTTCTTGTTATTACTATCAAAGATGAAACATTCATTTAACGTGTGGGATATGCTAAAAAGGAGTGACAGGTGACTGCTGCCTATCAGAAAGGCTGAAGGGAAAGGATAACATTTTTTAATCAGGAGGATTAAATGCACCACATCACCATGCCAGGTATTAGCTATTTTCTGGCCACTTAGGGAGCAGAGCAGCTAATTGTGTGCCTAAAACCTCAGCATCATAGAAAGCTGTTTCAATCAGCATTACATTCTCCAGTTGAGAGGCTCTCCTAAAAAGCTGTTAAGGGTAAGTATGAAACAAGGCTTTGAAAATGTGCAGAAGTCAACCCACTTCCACACTCATCTTGCTCTTTTGACCACATTGATTAGTGTGATGGGATTTAATACCCCAGCCTTGAGCTTGTGAGAGAACCATAGAGCTGGAACTTAGTCCTGCAGGTTCAGTCTCCTCTGAAAGGATTCACCCTGCATGAAGCTTTTAATAATTTCTAAAACCTTCAACTTACACAGGAGGATCAAAAGACAGACAGAAAGAGAATCCAGTCTCCACTACCCTGCCTTCCTTTCCTCTAGACAGATGAGCTCCACCCAACACATCTTTTATGAGGAAACAGGAGACAGAAGTAGGCTCTACTTTAATCAGTGTGGGTGCAGGAAGAACACTGCAGCAGGTGCACTTCCAACTGCTTCCTCAACTTCCATCTCCCATTCTGAACAGCAGCAGCCTCCCTGAGATCTGCAAAACTGAGCCATGGACCTCCTGAGAAGAAATTTCCCTTGGGAGATCCACCAGCTCCAGCTTTGCTCCGAGCCAGAGCCACTGCAGGAACAATTCCTGTGGGGCTGAACATTCCTTCCCTGCTGGAAAGCACAAGTGCACACACACACAGAGGAGTGGGAGGTGGAGGATGGGGGATGAAGGCCAAACTTTTCCATCCTTGAAGGAAGATGCACATTGCTGTGTTTGAAAGGGGCTGTGGGAGAGGGTGGGCAGGACTCTAATTGCATCCAGATTGTTTTGTCCTTCCCCACTTCATCTCACTGGCAGTCTGACTGTCAGTACCCTCAGCTTTGCAGCCCTGCACCAGCTAATTGTGGTCCTTACCTACACACCCCCAGATCTAACTTGACACAATGCTGGATAATTGGCACCTCAAGAGAGCAGGGAGAGATGGGCACTGAATGTGAATTACCTCCTGCACCTGCAGCAGGCAGATCCTCTGAGAGAGGGGCTGCAGTCACTGGCAGGGAGCTTGCCCTGTGCCCAGGGACACGGTGGCAGCTTTGCAGACAAAATGACGACTCAATTTTCCAGTGCTGCCACTCTAAAGGTCCTAAACACAAATATTCCCTGACAGGAAAAAGAAGGCCAAAATGAATGCTGAGCAGTAGGCTTGGGCAAGAGCAGCAGGAGGGGGGGAGAAGGGCAGCAGTAGAAATAGGTATTTAATAATGGAGTTTAGACTGTCAGTGAGAAAAAGAATCACAAAATTCTCACTCTGCCTCCTTGAAGGAGCTCACACTGTGACTGTGCATTTCTGTTGGCTGTCAAATGGAAAAATACAAGTGGGACATTCAGCTCCTGAATCAATGTTTATTCGATAAGGTCAGTGCCAGAAAAACGGGTTTCAGTCTCAAGTGTAGGAAAAGACTCTGAATAGCTGCATACAAACAACAGCAACACATCTGCACTTTTCCCACCTTCCCATCCTTCCCTGCAGGACTGACCCAGCCCTGCAGAGAGGCTCAGGCAGGAGCTCTGTTACCTCCCAGCTCAGCACAGGGCAGGGAGGGCTGGCTGCTCACAAGAATTGCCACAGCACACGGGTTTGCACAGAAGAGTGCAGTTTTTAGTCTACTCAGAAATATTTACTTGAAGTGCAAGATAAATCAGCCCAGCCCAGAGCAGGACAGCTTTCTGGTCTGTCTTTAGCTTCCACATCCTCACGCTCACATCTGGCTCTGTCACCCCAGGCTCCATCTCCCACTCCCTTTTCCCTTCATATCTTAAAGAAACCAGACCTTTTGTAATCATCAGATGTTGGGGTACCTGTTGCAAATTCCCCAACTTCTGGGACTCTGGCTGGGCCCTCCTGGGGGCTCCCCTGTCTGGGAGACCCTCCTGGAGTGGTTTTGTGTCAGGAAAGGGATGCACTGGATCTGTTCAGTCTTCAGGTTCTTGTTTATTGTTATCTTATCTAGAGTTTTGCACGCTGCCCACACCAGGCTCAGCTCACTGGAAAGGCACCACAAAAATGGCCAACAGTCTCTTGGTACAAGGTCTTTTAAGACTAAACTACCCAATTAAGAGTTGACACCTGGATTATTTCCCTTTTAACCCAATAACTGATCCCAAAGAGCCCTCAATGGGGACTTTTCTGCCCAATTACAAAAAGTCACCCAAACCCCTGGAGAAGGAGGAAGAGGAAGCATGAGGAAGAAGCCCAGGATGACACCCTGTGCCCTCCATCTTGCTGCCATCCACTACACACTAAAAATCCCCAAACCTGAATTTCCCACCTAAGTGATACACCTACACTGCTCTCTATAATCCATTTCACACTTTTGTGGATTCCAGTCTATTCTGGAGTTTAGGAAACTTCCTCCATGAATGAGGGTTAAGGTCAGTGCACCCCAGAGCAGAGAGAGGAATATTCCCAGTGCCCTGGGTTTGCACAGCCAGATGCAGCACATGGCCCATGAGGATGTGAAAACCTTGACACCAGCTGAAGATGTAGAGCACAGCTCAGAGAGGAGGCTGAAGCCACCCACTGTCCCTGGGGATGGCAGGGGTGGCACAGAGCTCTCAGAGCATCCCCAGAGCCCCTCAGCAGAACCTGCTGCTGGTGTCTCCTGGTGCTGCTCAAAGATCCTTGTGCCTAGGGCAGGAGCAAGCTGTCCTCAGGCTGGATCGTGGAGGCCTGGCTGGGCTTAGCCCAACTAAACTGGAGCTCTGACACTGCAAACACCATGGGGAGGGCTTTGAGGGGCAGGGTGTCCTCTGGGTAAGGCAGAGGGAAGCAGCAGAGCACAGGGGCTTAGCACAGAAAGCAAAGCAAAATACAAGCAGAGCAGGAGACACAGTGCATGGAAGAAAAGAAACAGATCAGAATAGGTGCTGGTCAAACAATGAGCAAATTCTCCCTTTGAATGTGACAAGATGGCTCTGAATAAATAATAATAACACAGCTACATAAAGGTCATGATCTCTGTGCAAACCTCCCACTGCCATCAGCAAAAAAGTCCATTACAGACTGAGATTTCAGGAGCACTGGATTTTATATCCTGGTCTGCAAGCATGAATTTTATAAAATAGGATTGTTTCCTTCAGTCTCTGTTTTTGACACTTTATCCACACTGATGCATGTAAATCTTCTACATTCCCTCTATTGTTAGGGAAGATCCCCTATTCTAGAATGATGCTGCCAGTTACAGTAACTCCCTGTAAGGAAAAACAAACACTTCCTTTCAAAGAAACAAAAAAGATTTTTGTGTTCTAAAAGTATAAAAAAATTCAGAGAAAGGCAGAAATAGATGTCCAGTCACTAGTAAAGAGTATTTCAGAGGGCCTGTAATCTATTTGCAAAGCCAATTTTCATGTTCAAGTGTATCAGAAAGTCCATGGAATTTTGATTTTTAAGGGTCAGATTCTATGAAGAAAATCCAACCTGGGCACATCTGTGAGTTTTAGCAATGATCTTCCATTACATATTTGTCACCTATCTATTGAAATCCTTGGAGATTGTTTGAAGCAATGACTTAGAAGCCAAGCAAAAGCCCACAAAAGCCAGGCTTTAATGCAGGTTGCACTGCACCATCACACAGGAGTTCTTTCCTATTCTTTGTTACTCTGCTGCTTTTTGGGAAAAAAAGATTTTTTCAAAGCAGACACCTGAATTGGCCCAATGATGAAATCTGCATCTGAAACTCTGGCAGGGGGAAAACCTCCATGAATGACAGCACAGTACATTGTGTTTCTGCTCCACCAGTACTCACATTTATTATTTAGTGACACCACCTCAAGCTATTATTTTCCTACAGCCAGTGCTTCTTGACTTCCAAGAACTCAGCCAAATTCCATAAAATACAAGAGCAATTAACTTTGCTGGGAGGAGAATGAGTCTAATTCAGGTTGCTGTGGTGACAGATGTGGCTCCCAGAGGCTGATCCTGTCTCTGGGGTGATGAGGCACAGCCTGGTACTGAGGGACTGCTCCACCTGAGCACACCCTGAGCTGCACAGCCCATAAATGACACCAGGACCAGACACTGGCCTGTGTGGACTCAGCTGTTTGTTTTAGTTACAATTAATCAAGAGCAAGAAGCCACGTGAGGCATTTTGTGATAGTTAAAAGATGGATGTTTAAAGAGAAGAAATGGACAAGAATCTCTTTGGCTGCCTTTAACTTTCTAAACTTTGCAATTTTTTTTCTCACTTCTGACAATTAGAAAAGCCTTTCTTCTCCTTTTATAAATAAAATAAAAATATTTAGTTCCCAATGAGACTTTACAGGCATTTGCCTGTTCCTGGAGGATGCACAAACTCACACATCACACTTCAGCAGCTTACAGGGTGCCCAAACATGCTCCAGCCACACCAATGAGCTTCCACCAGTCTTACAGAGGCAGAAACTCTCAATCCCTGATTTCCCACTGTTGGGAAGATATTCCCCACAAAATGAAGCTAAAAAGTAAGGTGACAGAAGCACCACTCTGCACCTCCCTGCAGCTGTTTGTACACTCTTTTCTCATGCAATTTGGCTGGTACCAGGATAGCAGTGAAGACTGCTTTGGCAAGGAACAGACCCACGAGAAACCACAGCAAGGAGGTGGTGCCTGAACCCCCTCAGGTGCACAAACCAGAGTTTTCATATTGGTAAACCATTTTCTTAAGGAGAAACACTAGGACACAAACAGACAAAGAAATCAAAAGCCACCTCTGCCACAAGAAAAGCAACACCTGCCCCACTATCCCCCCATGCTCAGGTCCACGATGGTGAGGAGGAGGAGGTAAAGGACACCACAGGAGGTAAAGAACACCAGAGGAGGTAAAGAACACCACAGGAGGTAAAGAACACCACAGGTTTTCAGCCATTCCTGACACAATCCTCCTATGTGTGCTCACAGCCTAAGCTCCCCAAAGCTCTGAGGAGTAGGTGAAGGTTCTGGTAACTGCTTTAGAGAGGGAGAAACAGCCCAGTGAGAGCAGCTGATCTCCCTGCTGTCACACAGGAGCCTGTGGTGAAGGAGGGAGCTGGGTACATCTGGCTAACGTCAGCCCCAGAGGTCAGCACGGGGAAGGCAATGAGATGCCCCCGTGCCAGAAGCTGAATTTTATAAAGCAAACATCACACAGGAGTTGGAAAAATCACTGCAGTGAATCACACTCACTCAGTATTCAGAGACATGCTCACATTACAACCACAAGCACTTATTTAATTAGAAAAATGATCTAATTGAGATGCATCCAAAATTGCCTCCGATACAACACAAGCAATAACACACGTAGCTGAGGAAATATGTGGGTTATGAAGGTGTCTGGGTTTGGAGTGTGAGGGAGGGAGGGAACAAGGGTAAATCCTCAGACTTGCTCAGCAATAACACTGAATACATTTATTAAACACAATCAAATTTTACAAGGCACTGAAGTGATAACACTGTGGCAGTGGGAAGTGCAAGCAGCAATAAATATCTTGTAAACACAGAGGTCACAGGCCCAGGTGCTTATGAGCAGGGGAAGGGTGGCTCACTGTGAGCAGGATGCTTCAGAGCCTGAGCAGGGAGCTCTGGTTTCTTGGAGAAGGGGTGAAACAAGACAGGATGGATTATTATTTAATTTATTGCAATAAATCAGGAGTCAAAGCAATTCAAAGGAATTTGTATCTTATCACTATGTAAAGAAAAATCAAACCTCTATCATTTCAGATCTAAATACAATTACAGGAACAAAATAGCTTTATGTTCAAACCATCTAACCGAGCCTGACAGATGGATACTGTTTATATCCATTTGTATTTATTGAACATAGTAAAAGACTGCAGCTGTTCTGTCAACACCTAGCTGCTTCCAGGGTGTTTGGAGCTGTATATAAATGTAACAGAATTTTATGGATAAATATATTCCACGGAATAAACATGGTGAAGATACTGTGATATAACACATATTTACATTAACAACCATAATACCTTGAACTGGTTCCTATTGATCTTTAAGCACTTCACCAAAGTGTGGATAAAGACACAGAACTAAAGCTTGGAGATTAAGTGCTGCCCAAGGATGTCACAAGAGCTGGGGGTGAGCGATGGGACTAAGCCAGGCCTGTGGCTGCAGGCTGTCCCCAGTGCTCCCCCTGCACAGCACCCAGAGCCAGCTCAGGGAGCCCCCCAGAACTCCCTGCCTGCTTGAATCCCACACCCAAAGCCAAAGCCTGGCCCTGCTGTCCACGCCCTGCCCTGCCAGCTCATTCCTGCCTTGGGAATGCTGGGCAGAGCCTCTGGCTGACAGTGCCCCACCAGCCAGAGGATCAGAAAGAGCCCTGTAATTAGCAGAGATAAAATCCCACACCTCATCAGGGAGGTTTTGCATATGCATGAACCACTGCTCCTCATGTAAATCACACACCCTGCAAGCCTGGGGATGCACCCTCTGAGACCTGCAGCTTTTCCTGGGGATGCACCCTCTGGGCCCTGCAGCTTTTCTGGGGATGCACCCTCTGGGCCCTGCAGCTTTTCTGGGGATGCACCCTCTGAGCCCTGCAGCTTTTCCTGGGGTGTCTCCTGCTCCCAGCCCTGGGACACGCTGGACTTTGTGCAGGGGGAGAAATAACAGCACCAGTGCATGTGGCTGAGCTTCAGGGACTGCTTTCTTCTACATTTCACCAATAATTGTGGAACATGCTCCATTGCAGTCTGTGCTTACAGAACTGGATAACAGAAAGGGAAGAGGGTGAGAAAGCCCCAATGGCTGGGAAAAAGAGAAAGTTTTGAACTGAAGGCTGCATAGGTGAAACAATCTGAGGATAAGGTTTTGTGGGAGTCCTCTGGAGGCAGCTATTTTAGGCTGCTGAGGCTCTCACAAAGAATTTCAGTGGAGGAAATGGAGCATTTTTTGTGTTATGGATTGCTCCCTCACCTTCACAGTCCCTACACCCCAGGCTGTCCAAGTGCTGTGGAACCTACTTTAATGCTTTTCAGAAAACACAAACAAGTTTTATGGAGCTCTCTGGACAGGAGGAATGGAAAGATTTTGTTGTCATCTTATTGCAAAGCTCCCATACCTTCTTGGTGATTCCTCATGGGCAGCTCCTCGCAGCACTGACTCCATCTTCACAGCACAAACAACAAACACCAGTTCTCTCCTCACCCAGCTAACCCACTCTTTTGTAGCACTCTTCTTCTTATTATTGGGTACAGTTGTGGCCTATTAAGGGCAGGTCTGTTGCTAATCTTTGGTGATCAGTACAGCTGCAACTCCTCAGGTGTGGGATTACCTTCTGCATTATCTTTATTTTCTTACATTGTCTTCCCCCACAGGATTTTATTGGGAGAGAAGAGCTGTCAATATGGCAATGAGAAAGATGCTGGAACACACTAGAAAACAGGTCAGAAATTAAATATGACTTATCTGGAAGCAAGCACATGGGTAGAAATGGGGAGGAGTAGTATGTGGAGGGGAATCCAGCTTCCTTTCTGCCTGAACTGCTGAACTATCAGTCATTTCTAAGCAGTGTGAACTCACAGTGTTCATTTTAAAATCATCAGCAACTGATAGCCAATTTCTTTTCCAATAGAAAGAGATATCCTCATCTCCACTCTGTGCCTGTGGAAGGGGCAGCATAGGAAGAGAAAAATGGAAGGGGAAGGAGAGCTGGGCTGCTCATCCCATCTGGCCAGCACAGGAGCAGAGCACAGGCTCCCTGGTTCCCAGACTGGAGCCACATCCCCAGGGCACCACCAGGGTGTCCATCTGGAAACGTGCACGTGTGTGCACACAGGCAGGAGCAGCAGCACGGCTGTGCTGCCCTGCCCCTGAGGCCTGGACTCTGCAATGGGAGCCCTCATCTGCACAAGGGAGAGGGCAGAGGGCCAGGGCAGAGGGCCAGGGCAGCCCCGAGGGGAGCCGGCTCCAGGGGCTGACACAGCCTGGCAGGGACCAGGCCCGGCCCTCCCTGCCTGGGGCCAGCCCTTCATAGTGACCCTGCAGCAGCCCAGAGCTGTGCACCAGCACCTCAAACACAGCAACCACCCTCTGGTGCTGTTCTTCCCCTACAGCACACAGCAGCTTCCACTTAGGCAGCAGCCAGAGAGGAAAATACTGCCTGAGAAGGGTCTGAGGGGAGATGGCACCGAGAGCAGAGCCCCAGCCCTCACTCCAGGATGGGGATGGGAGATTCTGCTCTGGAGCTCCAGGATGGGGATGGGATTCAGGATGGGGATGGGATTCTGCTCTGGAGCTCCAGGATGGGGATGGGATTCAGGATGGGGATGGGATTCTGCTCTGGAGCTCCAGGATGGGGATGGAATTCAGGATGGGGATGGGATTCTGCTCTGGAGCTCCAGGATGGGGATGGGATTCTGCTCCAGAGCTCCAGGATAGGGAAGGGATTCAGGATAGGGATGGGATTCTGCTCTGGAGCTCCAAGATGGGGACGGGACTCTGATCTGGAGTTCCAGGATGGGGATGGGATTCTGCTCTGGAGCTCCAGGATAGGGATGGGATTCTGCTCTGGAGCTCCAGGATAGGGATGGGATTCTGCTCTGGAGCTCCAGGATGGGGATGGGATTCAGGATGGGGACAGGATTCTGCTCTGGAGCTCCAGGACCTGCTGTTCCACAACACCCTAAACGTGTCCCAAGGGCTGGGCACTGGGATGTGTCTGTTGTCAGAGGTGTTTAAGCACAATTTCTCCTGAGGCCAGCCCTCAGCAGGTGAGCAGCACGTTCCCAGAGCTGGAGCAGGGCAGGGTCAGAGCACAGCCCATGTCTCAGAGGGGAGCTGGGCTCACCCAGCCCAGGCAGCAGAACTCACTCCCCTGGACAGGGGCTGTGTGAGCACATCCCCCATGCAAGCACTGAGCTTTGGGACACAGCAGAGTCTCAGAGCACCTTTGGAAAATAATTTGGAACAAAACAAATCAACAAAGACCCTTGAAGTTGTTTGTTTCTGCTCTAAGTTCTGCAAATAACAAACAAGGTGTCTGCACAGAGGTTCCAGCCAACAGCTGCCATTAACATACATAAATCTTCCGTTCAAAGGAAGCCTCCAGCAGTCAGTTTTTCTATCTTAATTTGATTCTTTTGACTTTTCCATCCTGTCTGTTTTCATCTTTCCTCATTAAAAGGATTTTTTAAGAAGGATTTTTTTTAAAAAAAAAGCCAAACATGGCTAATTATTTTAATGAGCTACCAAAAAAAATGTAGTTGCTTTCTACTCTGAATATAAGCAAATGTCAACATTGCATGGGGAGCAGAGGCAGCACAGCATCTTATTACTATACCATCAGCTCCTATATTTGATTAATGAAGACTCACAGGACTAATTTTACGCTGCTTCATTAAAAGCCTGGGGCAATTAGCATAAAGGTTAGACTACTACATTATTAAAATGTTATTTTTTTAAACAAAATAATTTGCTTCTTTTCCTTTCCCTTTGAAAAAAAAAGCACACACGAGATAGACAAAAGGAGTTACTGTCTTTTTTAACTTCTTATGTAGAGAAACATGAATTGCTAAATGTCATCAAGGATTTTAGTAAAGCAGCAAAGCAGCTGCCCAGTCTCCACAAAAGGGTAAAGGCAGTGCTCTCCTGTAAAGCAGCACACAAAGGGAACAAACAGCCTTTCTGCTCACAGCTCAGGGTGGTGATAAACTTAAAATTCAGCCAGCACCTAGAGGGAGGGGGAGAAATCACTCATTCCAAAGAGCACATCCATTTCTCACACAACTAAACCTGTCTGCAAACCTCTCCAAATGATGATCAAAGGTAAAAGCGCATATATGCAACACTGCAAGAGCCGAAGTGTACATCACAAAAAGGCACAGGCATCTCCTATTCTTTGAGGCTTTATTGAAAGAACAGAGGAAGAGCTGCTGCTGAACTTGCAGGTGAGCAAATCTCTAAAAGCACAGAACACTGGCAGCCTTGCCGTGCTGTTGATTCAGCATCCTGTGGACAGCACAACAGAGCAAGGCTCAAACCACTTCACCATGGCCCTGCTCCCTGTCTGCTCTCCTTCCTCAGGTTACCAGCTCTCTGAAAAGCAGCTTCCTCCCAAGCCTCCACCTCCTCCTCCTCCTCTGCTACAGCCCCAGGAATGGAATAAAAACAGAAAAAAGCAGCAGCAGCCCTGAGGAACAGACTTGATGAAAAAGAAAAGCTAACTGCCAGACAAGGCTGCAGTCTGCTGCGGAGCTGCTTGGCACGTGGGAGGACTTGCCAAGACGTGCACAGGGCTCTGCTCTGCCTCGCAGCTCCTGCTGGCACCGCAGGGGTTAAACAATCCAAGCCAGGCCTGCTGGAGAAGCACTACAGCAGGAAGAAAGAGTTACAAATGATTTTTCTTGGCAAAAGCAGCTCGTTGGAATAGTAGAAGGATTGTGCTTACTGCTCATATATAAATGCCAAAATGAGCCTTGCTGACACTTTCCTGGCACGATCCAGCCCTTCCCGCGGCCCGGTGCTTCAACCCAACTTCTGGAGGGACAGAAGGACACACAAGGTGTTCCTTCCCCAGCCCTCCTCTCCAGGGGCACCCTGCAGCCCTCACAGAAAGCACCCAGCACTGCAGGGAGTCAGCTCAGCTCTCCCTTGGCGCAGCAAGGCCTGATTTGTGTGGCCAGTGTGTGGGGATGGGTTCTGTTCTGGCCATGCTGCTGGGGAGAGGGGCATTCATGGAGAATAATTTTAGACAAGATCAAGTCTGCTGAAACATCAGGATTTTGCAGCTTGCTTTACCAGCAGCCAGGCTTTCCCCTTAGCCTGTTCTCCAGCCCCACAGTCATGCTGGCTGGGAGCTGGCAGGGAGTTTAAGGACAGCCTTTCCCTGGCCCTGTGTCCCAGGGTCTCAGCCCAGCAATTTGCAGCCTCCAGAGCCGGAAGCCACATCCAGATCATCACATTTAACAGACACTAATCTTCCTAAGGGTCTAATCCCCTTGTACTGCTTCTTTAGACTCACACTCCTGACTTCTGCAGAAGTTTCACACGAGTTTTGTAATTTCATTTTGCCCTGCTAGAAGAACAAAAAAAAGAAGAAAATAAATGCTTATCAGTTCCAATGCTGTCAGACTTACACAAACTGATAGGATTCAATTATTCACTGTTTCATCATATGAAAAAGTGGCTCCACAGCCAGTGCAGAGGTTCATGGCAGAGCTTTAAGAAGATGAAGGTCAAATGGCTATTTTGGGAGTAATTAGCTTGTTCAAAGGCACATGTGATGCAACCTTGACTGCTCTCATGCCTTGAACAGGGATGGCTGAAGTGTCTTTGCAGCTGAGGAAAGAAGGTGCCAGAGGAGCTTCCCTTTCCTCATGCCAGGCTCAGTGCTCTGTCACTGGTTCCTCACCTCCTGCCACCTCTCTCAACATGGAGCTGCTCCCTGACACATTCATATTCAGCAGCATCCAATCTCTAGCATTTTCCTCTTCTTTTTAATCTCTCCTGTTTCCCTTGTAGAGATGAATTTTCTTTTTTTGTTCCCGACAACCTACAGCCCAAACCCACCCCCTTCTCCCTCTCCAACAGTAATGACAATATATGCCCACAACTCCAAATATCACTGGGGACACCCAGATGACTATTTTTTAAAAAGGCAACTGAGAGGAACAACTTCTTGCCAGTGGATTTATATCAGATTCCCCAACTCCACGGGCAAAAACACACATTGTCAAACTGGAAAGGAGGAATCAGTTCTCTGAGAGCATCTGCTGCAGCCCTGCACCACGAGTAGCAGCTCTCTCATGGTTAGTTTGGTTTTCTAGAGCCCCCACAATGCCAAAGATTAAATCCCCAGACCTCCACATCCCTTCAGGAGAATAAAATGAGACAAAACAGTAACTAATTTTAGCAATAAAACCAGAAAATCTTTACTGGTTTAACTTTTTTCCACCAGACTTTGACTGATTTCTGCACCAGGATTATTAGGAGCAACTCCTATTAATTGTAGCTTTTTTCCCCACATTCACTTCAGAAATCCATGCTGCCTGCAGCAGTGCCCACTCAGACTGGAAGGGTTTATCATGAAAAGATCATCTCACACACATCCCCCAGCAAGTGTCCTTAGTGTGATGCAGTACACAGGGCTGCACAAAGAGGAAATGTTTGCAAGGCAGTCAGCTTTGTCTGTAAATATGTACATCCAGCATGAGGCTTCTGGGACTGCCACATTTTCCCTGCTTACAGTCTGGGGAGGAGGAGAGCCACATGCTCAAAATATCAGAAGGCAAAATACTGTGCTGCAGGAGGGAACTCAGCTTGCCCTGCTATCTCCAGGATCAGAATCCTATTAGCAGAAGCTAGGGAGGGAAAAAATAAAGATCCAAAGAAGGTTCACTGTGCTGCTGTTGCTGGAAAGAGAAATTCAATCTTAAAGCCTGGGTTGTTAGGAGGAGATGGTATGATGGCAAAACAGAAAAATCTATCAGAAAAATTATCAGCACTGATAGAAATGTCCTCCCCACCACTGAAGGACCCCCTAAACAGCCCTGATCTCACAGGGCCCTTTTTCTAACTCCATTCCTGGGCCTAGAAGCTCAGCAATCAGTCTTGTAAATTTTCAATTTTCAAATCCAGGCAGGAGGTTTGTTTTTCTTGAGCAATGTGCCAATGCTGTTTTGTGCTGTACAGCTTCCAGTATTTTCTTAAGTGCCTTGAGAGGCTTGGCATGAAGGGCACTGTGGAAATGGAGCTTGAACTGATTGCTTCCAACTTCTGCCTTGGAACCTCCCTTCAAAATGAGGGATTTCAGCAGCAAGAGACACTCTGCTCCCTGCACACGGGGGGAGCTGTGCCTGCAGCACACACCAGCAGCAGAACGTGTTTCAGCAGTGCCACCAGCAGTGTCCCTTCCCAGCAGGTCTCAGGATTTCTGCTGCTCACACTGACCCCCAGATGTGTTAGAAAGTCTCTTTTCCCAGCCCACAGGTCAAAGAAGGAGTCAGAACTCTGCATTTCTCGCTCTCAAGGTTGTTTATTGTATCTTATCTGTAAAATTCTTTCTCCTGTCCAGCCAAGGTCTGCTCAGCACGACAGTCAGAGGCACTCTGCCTGCCCCCAGGGCAGTGTTATCTTTTTATACTAAAAACTACATGTACAATATTTATAATTACTTTCCAATACCCATCACCTATGTTAGACAGTGAGCTTCTGCTCTAGACCAATCTAGAAGTGCCACCATCACAGCAGAAGATGGAGGCCAAGAAGAAGAAGGAGAAAGGCTGGACATGTCCAGATTCCTCCATCTTGCCCCCTAAAACCCCCATTCTAAAAACCCCAAAAATCTATTTTTCACCCTGTGATAAATTCACTATCATTCTACTTAAACTTTTGTGGCTTGTAATTCCTCATAAAGGTTGGCAGCTGTTTTTTCCAAGGGCTAAATCAAAGGCACAGGGGGGTCTTGGGCTCTGTGCCAAGGTCCCTGAGCCCCCTGGGCAGGGTCTCGAGTCCTGCAGGGCAGCCAGAGGAATTTCCTGGGTGGTGACAAACATCCCCATCCAGCAAGCGCCACAAATGGCTCTGTTCTAGGGCAGAACCCTCACCCTGCCCTGTGCCCACATTACAAGGCACACTGGAGATTTCTCTGGACTGGCTGACAGCATCCCTCCCCACACATGCACCATGTCCAGCCATGTGGGGAAGAACTCTTCCAGCCACCAGAGAGCTCAGCCTCAATCACAGCTTCAAATTCGCTGATAAATGAACACAGCAGAGCCCACTGAAACGAGCCCAGCTAATTGGAGGTGTTGGGGATGACTAATTCATGACCAGCCATGGCCAGGCAGGCTCCTTCTCTGCCTGCAGACCCAGTGCACCATCCCCAGCTGCCAGCCTGACCTGCAGGTCAGATCCACAGCCCCACTGGGAGCAAGGAGCAGGGATAAAGGCAAAGCACTATAATGCTTTTCCCCATTAACACTTGACTTTGGGCAAAGAGCATCACACTGTTCTTTGTCCAGCATCTTTAAAGATTTTTGAAGGAATATCCTAATTAATCTGTGGAGGAATTCAGGCAAGATTGCTTTTAGCATTTTTAGCTTAAAAATGCAGTGTTGTCAAGCATTTTCCTTGTTCCTATTTCACAATGTTCTCTTGTGTTTGAGGCAATTATACAGGAGCATAAAGGATCAAGAAACCCTAAGATTATGCAACAGTATTAAAATAGATAATATTTTGGGGCTCCACAGAATTATTATTTAATGATGGTGTTTCTCCTGCCTTTCATCCAGAAGGACCCTCCAAAGTAACAGCTCTCCCAAAATAGGAGAGCAGCTGCCTGTGAGATGGGACAAAGCAAAAACCTTTGCAGTGACTTATCAGGGGAGAAAAGGAGATGACAACCCTTCTCCATAGGAAGACACCACTGCAATTCAGCTAAGTGAGATGAACCCAGAATTCACTGGAGAGAGCATCTGAGGATTTTTGCTTATCAAAGTTTTGCTGTTGATCCACAGACATAAAGCTAATAGTCATAGTAGTAGTATTAATAATAAAAATCATCATCATAACAAGCCTTCTGGGCATGCTTGCCTTGTCACTTCTTATGTCAACTGATCACATCTCAGTGACAGCCCTGGTCACTTCCAGAGCAACTTCCACCCAATTGTGTCAATACATCTTAACAACCATTAACAAATCGTGCTGTGCTTTGAATGCTAAGATAACAAATGTCATTGTCCTTTCATGTCAGGATTCAAAGTCTGTTGGATAGTAGGAGATTATGGATCAATTCTGCACTGCTTATAAAGAAAAAACTAAACCAAAACAAAACAAAACCAACCTCAAAGAAGAAACAAGGGGAAAAAAAGTCAAAGTTATGCAAGGCTGATTCTTGGTGCTGCAGGTAAGAAACTGATCAGGACTGATTTAGGAGAAAATCAAAAGCAGCAATAGATCCTTGTGCTAAAGCAGAGCCCAGGCACTTCCCAGAAGGGACACGAGCTGTGCAGCACAGGCAGAGCTGAGCAGGGCCTGAGGGGTGTGGGCTCAGTCACACACAGAATCACCCCCAAGAGCAACCCAGATTGTGGATTGTCCTCTGCCTGCTGGAGGTGATGCCTCAGGTTCAGCTTTTCTATTTTTCACATTCTGCACTGCTTTAGCGTGTGGGTATGGTGAGCTCCATGCACAGAGCAGGGAAACAAAACAATTCCTGCTCCAGCTGGGCACCAAGGACAATGATCCAAATCTCAGCCCCAAGAGCACAAACACTGTGGGCTGAAGGGACTGGGACTGCATGGGCTGGAGCTGTACCTGGACAATTAACTCCAAGATGCAAATGGAGCAGAACTGATCCCAGTGACAGACCCCATGACTGGGTGTGCATTTTTGGGACCATTTGGGTTCACCTGGGGTGTAGCCCTGGCTGGGCTCTTGTGCTGCCCAAGGTGGATCCATTGAGGAAATCCTTTTAATAAACCTCTACTTTATTCTTTAACTCTGTCTAGTCTCTGTTCTAGGTCAGCCTTCACAAGGCATCAGAGGAACTAAAAATCCTGTCAAGAAGCAGCACTTTTCCCACACATAAATACAGCACAGTCAAGAAAGGGGGAGGCCTCCTCCCTGCTTCTCTCCTTTTGCTTATTTTCCATTAGTCACAACTCAAATCAAACTGCCAGGCTGCCAAGGCCTCCAAACCAGTCAGCACAGCCCAAGGAGAGCTTTGGGATGATGTCCCCACCTTGGGGCAGCTCCAAGAGCTGCTGTCCCATTGTGATGGTGTTTGCAGGGGTCTGAGGATGAGGGAAGAGATGAGAATCTGACTCCATGTTTCAGAAGGCTTGATTTATTATTTTTTATTATTCATGAGCCAGCTGTCTGTGATTGGCCATTAATTAGAAACAATCACATGAGACCAATCCCAGATGCACCTGTTGCATTCCACAGCAGCAGATAATCAATGTTTGCATTTTTGTTCCTGAGGCCTCTCAGCTTCTCAGGAGGAAAAATCCTAAGGAAAGGATTTTCCATAAAAGATGTCTGTGACATCCCTGCCTGCAGGGGCCCTGAGCTGGGGACAGCACCCAAGCTCAGAGAAGGTTGGGTGGCTCATTCACCACAAACACAGCTGCTGGCTCAGGGTCACAACCAGGATCACCCAGCCCAACCAACCCACCTGCTTTATACTGCACAACCAAAATATACAAACCCCTAAATCATCAGGCACTTTAAAAATTGTGGGTTGACATGAAGTACTTGGTTTGCTACAAAATCAAAAGCATAAAGTGATGCAGAAATTAACATTTTACTTGTCCAGATTGGGGTATTGCCTTAGGCATGGTGCTGCACTGCTATTTGCTCTAGGATTTATTTAACAGCTAGATAGAAATAAGTTGGCCTTCAAAGAAGAGCTTGAATGTTCCCTTTGAGAAAACAACTGAAGTTATATCTCAGTATTATATCATTTCCTTGAATCCAGAAGAGGAGGAGGGTTCAGTTTCATAAGAAATAAAATCAAGAGACTGAACTTCCAAGTGTTTGGGCTTTTTACTCTCATCTTATGCAGGAATTAATTTTATCACATACATAGACACAGCTCTCACTTCCTATTAACTCCTAAGGAGAAAGAGCCAAATCTTGAAACTCTTGCTGAAGAGTCACCTTAACACAATTTTTCATCTCTGTAGATAAGGAGCAGACACTGTGCTAAGTCACGTGGTGCTTAATGCATTTCATAAATTAATTGGTCCCTAAACTCACATACATTCAGAGGAGTTTGTAGAAGGTTCTAAAAAGAGAGCAGGGAAATCTTGTCTACCTGTATGGAGCTGGCTGGAGTTTGCATCTGGGCCCTTGAACATTTTAGCTGCTCTGTTAATACCAAAATCCAAGTTTCCCCAAATCCTACCCACTGACATCTTTCTTCACAACTACACAGCACACATTTAGTTAAACCTGATGACAGCAGTCTCCTACCAAAGGCTGGCTCAGATATCAAGGAGACAAGTAATCTGAAGAAGTCCATATGTGTACAAACACTCAATTTGGGATGGAGGCTCCTATTTTATATTTTACTAAAGAGAAACTTAAAACTCCATTGATGGTGGTGTACCAATCATCTAAGCACTAAAGCTGCCCTCTCTAACAGGCATTTTCCTCAACAGTAGATCTGCTCATTTAGTTTTGAATTTGAGTTTTGAAACAAAGGGAATTGTTTCATTGGCCATTGAAAAAAAAAAAAAAAAAAAACACAAATGGAGGGATCCCAAATTTTCCACACTCATTTGTTCTTGAACATTCCCTCACCTGAAAGAGAGAGGGAACCAAGGCAATGCTTTCTGTACAGCCCTTCCCCCTCATATCAGTGCTTCAGCTTAGTGCTACACTGATTGCCACATAATTTATTTAACTTCAGAACTGGTGTGCAAATAAGCTTTTGGATGCCAGCCACAAAGGAGTTTCCAACACTGAAACTATGAAGCCTTTTTCTTTATTAAATGCCCTCAAATCAATGTCACAAGCAGTGACACCCAGGGATTGGGGTCAGGAAAGGATTTCTTACACTCTGCCCACTTTTTGCTTAATATTTTCAGCTTTGTGCACTGCACCTTTTGGGGGTTTACCTTGTTACTGACAAAATAATGTCATTAAATGCTAACAAATCTAATCCTTATGAAAACATGTACTTGTCCTGCTGGTTTTCTTTCCACTTCAAACTGACTTCTGTACACAAAATCACCTCAATGCAAATTCACTGAAGGAGTTTTAGGTTTTTTCTAAATGGATGAGATTTATGCAAGCCCCATTCAAACCATTCATCCAGGGCTGACTCTGGAAATCCACTCAGCCTGAGCTCACCTGGGAACTGTGCATGGCTGGAACCAAGCAGTGCTCAGAGGAGGCACTGCAGAGAGCACTGGACTGCTGTGAACTGAAATGTCATTTCAGTCTGAACCTGTTCCCCAAATGCACAACATCAGCTCCCAGTCCTGTCCTGTGCAGCACCATGAGACTCACACAGGAAAGAGGAGAATTACTAAAAGGACACTGAGAACAAACTACACTTCAATAGATTTTTTAAAATTTGAAAACAGTTTCTTCTTCCCCTAGATCTGACATTTAGGAGAATGAAAGCTTGTTCCCATTCACAGCCACACCAAGAGCTGTAGCAGTTTAAGTAAGATTTTATGGATAGGGTGAAACTGCACTGATGCAATAGAATTGATTGAGAAAATTATTTCATTAAAATGGTGCAGTCGACTCATGTAGGAAATATTATTTTGATTTAGGGATATCAATTGAGCATAAATCAGCAATAAAACCATTTAAGATTGAGGTATATCACTGTGGTTTTCTTGTCTAGAGAAAGAGTGTAAAAGAGCACAATTGAAAATATCATTAGGAAGAAACAGAAGCATAAGAGCTCACAAGAACAAGAGCTATGAAATGTAGAAATGACTTTAAATTAGTAACTGCTAAAACAGAAACACTTCTGCATAGTGTGGCCACATATGAACCATTCCAGTCTGCTGGAAAAAATGTGGCTGAGGCAGGATAGTGAAGCAAGGGATCAGGTATATCAAGCTAGATTAATAATGCTTTTATCCCACCAACACTTTCTTACCCAGGCAGACCAGCTCCTCTCTCTGGGCTGCCTGCTCTGGCACTGTATTTCTGGCCAAGGTGCTTTTTCTCCAAGAAGGAAAGTTGCTCATCAGAATTGAGTGGAATCAGGCCCAGTTCTACAAGAGGAGGTTTTTAGGGAACCTTGAAAGACCACACTAAAAGCCTCCTTTCTTTCCTCCATTCTTATGAGAGCTCTCCAAGAAATCCAAATTCAATTTTGTTAGGCAAAAGGAACATGTAGATGGGTAGATGAATGAACAGATGAGCTTGTCCAGCCACAGAACTACACAAGGCTGTGAGATTTACTAAAACCAGAGCTCTTGCTGCACAGCAGAGTGGCAGCAGGTTGGAAGTGGAAGCTTGTCATGGCAATTGTCCCCTTATATCAGCCCACAGAGACACAGTCCAGTGCTCCAATATTAGTGTAAAGAAATTGCATCTCTCAAAGCCCAGAGGATTCCATAAGCAGGGAAGGCTAGAGAAAGCCTTGCTTTCCATTTGGTTCTCCCTGGGAAGGTTTTAGAACCTTGAAAATGCCTAAATCAGCTTCATTTGGCCACAGACTCTTCTTCTGTATCCCCTGCATGCATGTAGAGCCCATGGACATCCTGACAGCGTGTACAGCTACATAATGAGCTCCAGAACAGGAGTTTGATTTGGCTACAGAAGGCTGAATGTTTCTAAGAAAGCCATTTTCCTTCTTACACTGGTCTCCAAGAGATTCACCCATCAAAACAAATAAGCTGTTGAATTGAGTGAGGCTACAGCCTGTACTAACACCAAGAGCACTCCTGCAATAGCTCAAGTCCCTTCCTGCTATCTTTCATCTGCTTTAGCTCAGCGTTGCTGGTGTATGAAATTTAAAGAGCTCTGAAAAAGATGTTAACGAGCCCTAAAGAGGAGAGTGCTCTTGCTACAGTCATTCCCAGGAACACCTGTGAACTATTGAGTTTAATTAGCCTACAGCTGGCACCGAGTGTGTGTGGAAAGACAGGGGATTTATTATCGGATTGCCAGGCCTTAGATTGGCTCTTCCAGCACATTTTTTTCCTGTTTGTTTGTTTTGTGATAAGGACACACAGAGAGTGAGGGCAATTTAACTAACAGGGGATTCCCTCCTTGGAAGGGGTGCCAGGCACGGCAGCACTTGGATGCTGGGAAGTGCCTGGGAGTGGGAGAGCCTGGCAGGGTGAGCTGTTGGCAAGCTCTGCACCCCAGCCCTGTTATTTACCATGTGGCACAATTTACTCCCAAACCCACACCTTACAACTACACAACAGCTAAGGGCCTGAATTTTCATTTCAGTAGCGTGTTACACTTCTTTTTGTCACTCCTCAGGACTCCACTTAACTCTACAGGCATCCTAAAACAAACCTAAGAGGTGGGAACAGCCTCTGCTGCCACTTTATTCTGCCATCTACAACACCCAGTGACTTTCAACACAGGTAGCTGTTTCAGCACCAATTATGTCACAGTATCACACACAGCTGCATGTATTTTCATCAGCAACTGTGAATTACAGTTGTTCATCCTCAAATATCTCCAACCCACCTGCCTGAAATCGTGGCTGCACTCTCATGTGACTCCAGTTTGCTCCTCTGCCCTAGGCAGAGTTGGAAGAGAGAGTTTTCTCCTCTGCCCTCCTATTTACTAGGCAGAGTTTGAAGAGAGAAATGAAAAGAAGCCAAGCAGAGTGGGAGCTCAGTCCCCTCGACTCTACCCAGAGCAGGCAGTGCCCAGTCCCCAGGGCAGCTTCACTGCAGCAGCTCCCAGGCTGGGCTGGAAGCTCCTGGCACTCTCACAGAAAGAAGAAACAGTTTGGAGGCTTTTATCTTTGAATGACTATTCTCCTTTCTTGTGCTGAATTCAAAATACCTCCACAGAAACAATGCCCTATTTAAACCACAATGTACAAAATAATTATCAGCCTGACATCATCTTTACTGACAGCAGCTCGTCTCCACAGCTGCAGTGTGAGACACTCCCAAGCTGATCGGACCAAATCCTGCCATCACCTTGACACTGCCAAGTCAGTCCTGCTGACATTTCTTCTAGTTGACATTGGAAAGCCTTCAGTAAATCTGTACTGACATCTTAAATTCTCTTTTCTTCCCCCCCTACTTTCCTCCTGTCATGTCATCTCCATAAAATTGCCCTGCCCTTGTTTCACTTCATTTTGACATCCTATTGTTACCTGCACAGATCCTCTTTAGCACAGTGCTTCTGTCACAAAGGCACATCTCCAAAGACCTGACACAGGAGCACCTGGAGAAGCAGTCTCATTAAAATGAATTAAATGTCTGTGTTATCACTTCTACCCCTTCCCAGCAAGTTACTCCTGAAACCACAGCCTCACCCTGCAGTGCTATGAAGCCTTGAAGAGAGAATAACCTGCACACCCTTGATCCAATCTCTAATCCTGATCCAGTCTCTAATCCTGGGGAGACCAGGGGCCAATCAACAAATTACCCAGTACCTCTCCAGTGCCAAGGTTTAGTGACAACTCAAAACCCTCCTGCAATCTAAGCCTGGAAAACACAACAAATGGGGCTCCCAAATTTGGGGCAGGCCAGGCAAGGCCCCACACCCAGCACCAGGGCTGGAGGGTGATGCCAACACAAACACAATTCCCAACACTTGGTACCACTTGGACCAACATCCCTCTGCCCTTGGGATGCAGCTCAGAACCTTCAGCCCTGAGAGTGACCCAGTCCCTTCCCAAACCTTCAGCCCCAAGAGTGACCCAGACCCAGAACCTTCCCAAACCTTCAGCCCCAAGTGACCCAGACCCTTCCCAAACCTTCAGCTCTCAGAGTGACCCAGACCCTTCCCAAACCTTCAGCTCTCAGAGTGACCCAGTCCCTTCCCAAACCTTCAGCCCCAAGAGTGACCCAGACCCAGAACCTTCCCAAACCTTCAGCCCCAAGTGACCCAGACCCTTCCCAAACCTTAAGCTCTCAGAGTGACCCAGTCCCTTCCCAAACCTTCAGCCCCAAGAGTGACCCAGAACCTTCCCAAACCTTCAGCTCTCAGAGTGACCCAGTCCCTTCCCAAACCTTCAGCCCCAAGAGTGACCCAGACCCAGAACCTTCCCAAACCTTCAGCCCCAAGAGTGACCCAGACCCAGAACCTTCCCAAACCTTCAGCCCCAAAAGTGACCCAGACCCTTCCCAAACCTTCAGCTCTCAGAGTGACCCAGACCCTTCCTGAACCTTCAGCCCCAAAAATAACCCCGACCCTTCCCAAACCTCCTGTCCCAGAATGTGACCCAGACCCTGCCCAAACCCCAGGCAGCAGCACTGCCCTCACAAGGAGGGGCTGCACAGCACCTTCACACCCCAGCTGCCCTCATTAGCATGTTCATCAGCCTCATTAGCAGGCTCATCAGCCTCATTACAGGGCTGTCCCCTCGTCAGCACTGAGGGAGCCCCAGACATGGCCCCACTATGGCTGCAGGGGACCTCAGGGACACATGGCCAGGGACCCATTCAATACTGAATATAATTAACAGGTTTTTTAATCCCCTGTAGGAGGGAACCTCAGGCCTTGTGCTCACTCCATTCGACAGCAAGGAGATGCATTTGTGCCTGCTGGGGTGGGGAAAGCAGGGCAGTAGCCACAAGGCAGCTAAAACCCCTAAATGCTTTTGTGGTGTCTAACAGATTTTATGTTTATATAATATACACGGAATTTAAAAGTACTTTATATACATGGATTATTTCCTAAATTCAGTTGTATGTTTTGAGATGTAAATAGATACCTGCTCTAGCAGTGTAATTAAGCTGTCCATGCAATTAGAAAGCACAGTGTTTTATTTGCATAAATTCCATGCAGTTTTTCCTTCAGGGATAGACCCTGAAATACAATGTTTTCCTGATACCAGATTTTTTCTTTGCTTATTGATCCATATTTCTCCAAGATGTAAAAATCACTTACAACCCAGGAAAGCCACAAGGGCCAGACCAAAAGCCTGCAAGTTCAAACACTGATGTGGATTTCATACACACCAAAACCCAGACCAACGAAATGAAATCTGTGTACTCCTAACTCCAAAATGAGAAAAAAATCCCTCCAAATATTTCCTGTATTCCAAGTCTACAGTATACAGTTCCATCAGACAAAAAAAAATAATCTAGGCTAGGAGAAAAAAATATGAAAAATCACCCTAACTGATGAGCAATACATGTGGACATTTTTATGTCAGAGATACCTATTAATCAACTTCTGCTACTTGTATTTTATGTATCTAATATGCAAAAACTACCAAAGCTACCTCTGCAAGAAAAACCTCATGTCTGTATTGTCTTGTAAAAATCCCTCCTTATTCCTTTCTCCTTCCTACCTGCTCCAGACTGGCTCTCAGGTGTGACTGAGGTGCCATTAAAATCCCAGAGAGTGTGAACTCACAGCCTCTGAAACAGGTGTCATTAAAATGCCTGGACTGAGGCCTGCCACATGGACACACTGTCACCACCACATGTGACAGGCTCACCCCATCCCTCCACACCAGGAACCCCTGCAGGCTGCACAGCACCCACCTCTGCAGCTGGAAAGAATAAAGATTGTGCACAGCTAACACCAACAGGGGGGTGGGCTTGGGTGGGACAGTGACCCTGCAGGGATTGGTGCTGGCCCAGCCCCAGGAGCCTGTGCAGGTGGCACTGAAGGTTCTTTGTGTGTGTGCAGGTGGCACTCAGGGCTCTGTGTGCCTGTGCAGGTGGCACTGAGGGCTCTGTGTGCCTGTGCAGGTGGCACTGAGGGCTCTGTGTGTGTGCAGGTGGCACTGGGGGCTCTCTGTGCCTGTGCAGGTGGCACTGAGGGCTCTGTGCCTGTGCAGCTGGCACTGAGGGCTGTCTGTGTCTGTGCAGGTGGCACTGAGGGCTCTGTGTGTGTGCAGGTGGCACTGAGGGCTGTCTGTGCCTGTGCAGGTGGCACTGAGGGCTCTGTGTGTCTGTGCAGGTGGCACTGAGGGCTGTCTGTGCCTGTGCAGGTGGGACTGAGGGCTCTGTGTGCCTGTGCAGGTGGCACTGAGGGCTCTGTGCCTGTGCAGGTGGCACTGAGGGCTGTCTGTGTCTGTGCAGGTGGCACTGAGGGCTCTGTGTGTCTGTGCAGGTGGCACTGAGGGCTGTCTGTGCCTGTGCAGGTGGCACTGAGGGCTCTGTGTGCCTGTGCAGGTGGCACTGAGGGCTCTGTGTGTGTGCAGGTGGCACTCAGGGCTCTGTGTGTGTGTGCAGGTGGCACTGAGGGCTCTGTGTGTGTGTGCAGGTGGCACTGAGGGCTGTCTCTGTGTGTGCAGGTGGCACTGAGGGCTCTGTGTGTCTGTGCAGGTGGCACTGAGGGCTCTGTGTGTGTGCAGGTGGCACTGAGGGTTCTGCGTGTCTGTGCAGGTGGCACTGAGGGCTCTGTGTGTCCGTGCAGGTGGCACTGAGGGCTCTGTGTGTCCGTGCAGGTGGCACTGAGGGCTCTGTGCCTGTGCAGGTGGCACTGAGGGCTCTGTGTGCCTGTGCAGGTGGCACTGAGGGCTCTGTGCCTGTGCAGGTGGCACTCAGGGCTCTCTGTGTCTGTGCAGGTGGCACTGAGGGCTCTGTGTGTCCGTGCAGGTGGCACTGAGGGCTCTCTGTGTCTGTGCAGGTGGCACAGAGGGCTCTGTGTCTGTGCAGGTGGCACTCTCTGTACTGTCCCAGCCTGTGCAGGTGGCACTCAGGGCTCTGTGCCTGTGCAGGTGGCACTCTCTGTACTGTCCCAGCCTGTGCAGGTGGCACTCTGTGCCTGACCCCAGTGTGTGGCTGCAGGGCCCCGTGGGGATCCCAGCTGCCCTCACAAGGCTGCACACCCAATAACTGAGCAAACCTCAGATGCAAACACGTCAGGGATGGCACTGCTACACATTTTTTATCAGCAATACATCAGCAGAACATTTTGCTGCTGCTGTTAACTCTCCTCTGTGGTTCAGAAACAAATGCTTGAGGACATGTACTACTGCTCTCCTACTGTGTGTACAAGCTACACCACTGTATCCTGCACACAACATCACTGGCAGCAATTACTGTGAATATTGAAGAGATGGAACAGGGTTTGTGATGCATTTTCCTGCCTTTTGTGAAACATTTGTTCACCAGATTTGCTAACTCTCAAAATGCAAGCATACATGAGAGGTCTGCTAATCCAGGGAATTAACAAGGTACTGCTCCAACAGATTGCAAGAATGCTCTGTTTCATACTAATGGGCTTTAGACAAGCCAGCAGTACACCCCATGAACAGCTCACTCATTTTACCTAAGATCTAGAAATACATCAGGTGATCAAATACAAAACAGAAAAGATTTAGGCTTGCAACCTTCTGAAACAAAGGTTCTTGGGTTGGGATTGTTTTCCTCTCTCCCTTCTGAGCTCTGGTAGTCTGCAAAGACATAACCTTAGAGCACAAGAAAAGAAGATTTAAGCACATGTGAAATAATAGAGCTCAGTTACTATCACATTGTGATTATCAGCACTGCTGCCAGCAACCCACACTGGAGCCAGAGTCTCTTCAAACACCATAAATTCCAAAGAACAGGCACCTTCATCTATCTCTGAATCCCTGCAAGGTCAGGCAAGGCTCCTGCTTTGCTGCATACCCAAAACAAAAACCATTCAGGGCAAATAAATATATAAGTAATAGAGTAGCAGTATACTCAGATTTTCTGAATAATTCAAGCCCCATTCTTAACAGTGACAGGAATGCAGCAGAGGTTGGTGGAGATGCTGAGGCAGGCAGTGGTGGGACAGAGGGGGATGATCTACAGGAATCTGTCCAAGGTGGGGTCCAACTGATGGATGGTTCCCTTCCAGGCAGGGCTGTTTGGGGTTTGATGTTAACAACAGGATTTCCATTCCATACAAAGCATCACTGCTACAAGTTTTTATGTCCTTTAGCAGATGTATTAGTACAATACATACTTCCACAGTATGTCTTTCCTTGTAAAATCCAAAAATACAGGGCCAATAGCCCAGCAGCTTTACACACTTGCATGTGGGCATGGCTTGCACACACGCAGACACGTGAGGAATTTATTTCCAAATGTAGCCACACATGCAACTTAAACACTTTTAAAGACAGGCATCCATTCTTACCACAGGAAAAAAAAACATAAATCAATTAACAGCAAAAGGCCTTTTCCTCCAGTACAGAACACAGCACTGTAGGAAAATCTATAATCCCAAGATTGCAATTTCCAGCATTGAGCATTCAGTCACACTGAAAGTTTGACACAGCAACTGAGCCAGGAAGCAGCACCATGAGCCCATTCATGACACAGCACTTAAGACACAAATCTCTGAGTGGACACTTCACCAAACAGTGCACCAGAAATTATTTTCAAAACAAGAAAAAGACAGGAAGCATCCCTACCATCATGAAAATCTGACATAACAGCACATAATTCCATCCTCACTCAACACCTAAAACTGGAATCAACCTTGAAAACCCTTCAACATATGAAACAATAAGGATGCACAATAAGGAACTCTTCCAAAAAGTCATATCTGCTCTCCCCAGAAATTCTTCCTGCACAAATGCAGTGATGCAGTGGATAACAATGTTGGGCTGCTGTTAGTGGCTGTCCTGCAGCTCAGCCCCATGGCAGCAGTCCCTTGGGCAGAGGGCAGAGCAGCTGCTCCTGCTCCAGCTGCAGACACCCACATCCAACACTCCTTTGGTTCTGTCTCCAGGGCTCATTAGCATTAATTATGACTCACAAACCAGAGGGAAGCCATGCAAACTGAATTCACAGAGTTCCCAAAGCAGCACACAGGGCCAGTGTCCAGTACAAGAGACATCAGCCTGAGCATGGGGACTTCTCCACACAAAGGCAAGTCAAGGTGCCCGTGTGTGAACAGCACCAAAGTCTTTCTCCTAGAGCAGATTTATGCCAGGACTTGCTCAGTACTTTGCTCATCCCACTGCATCTCCAGTGGCTTTCTGTAGCTGAAGTTCTCCTGCACCTTCACCTTCTCTCCTGAGGAGATGGGGAATCAGAAATCACAAATCCCTCCTTCTAACCTCCACTGAGTACTGCCATTAGCTAATAGGAGAGCAGGAGAGGAAAGTGGTTTTTTAAGTACACTATTCACATAAGCCTAGTTTTTGCTGAAAGAGCACCAAAAATAAACCCCTCAAGAATCCAGTCTCTCATAGCTTATACCTCCTCCTTCTCATAGCTTATACCTCCTCCTTCTCATAGCTTATACCTCCACTCAGCCTCAATAAGCCAGGAACAATATTGCATGGCCAGACTCTGTATCACTGGGATCACTGGGGCTCGAGTAAAGCAGGGATTTAGCCAGCACCTACTTAATTCCAAATTCATTTAATATCTCTATACCCCCTCCACAAATAAGCCTTACAACATTGTGAGCCAATCAAGCCAGGCACTAGTAAAATGGTTTTTTTAAAAACCCTTAAATCTAATAGAAGATTACTGCACTCAACCGTAGAAACAATTTTAAGCCTAAATTTGGCAAGATACATTAGTTTTATATGGAGCTAAATTATTTCCAAGTGTCCAGGAAATACAATTCAGTAATTACAGCTATATTAGCAGGATGCAAATGAAGCAAGAGGCAGAGCTTATTTACCACTGAGTGCCTGAGTCACCCTGGGTATCCTCCAGAGCCCAGCCCTGCTGCAAGGACAGGCTTTGCTAAAGACTGACCCAAATCCAAGAACCAAAAGTGTCACAGACAACTTTTATGGAAAATCCTTTCCTGAGGATTTTTCCTCCTGAGAAGCTGAGAGGCCTCAGGAACCAAATCTGTTGCTGTGGAATGCAACAGGTGGATCTGTGATTGGTCTCATGTGATTGCTTCTAATTAATGGCCAATCACAGTCAGCTGGTTCAGACTCTCTGTATGAGCCACAAGCTTTTGTTGTCATTCTTTGGTATTCTATTCCTAGCCAGCCTTCTGATGAAATCCTTTCTTCTATTCTTTTAGTACAGTTTTAATGTAATATATATCATAAAATAATAAATCAATCCTTCTGAAACATGGAGTCAGATCCTCATCTCTTCCCTCACCCAAGAACCCCTGTGAACACTGTCACACCAAAGGTGCTCAAAGCACCTGGCTGATGGTGACAAGGACTTGAAGCCTTGTGAGCTCTGACATGGGGACATATTTGTGAGGTATCAACACTCAAGGAGGCCAAGCTTTTGAAGAGCTCAAGTCTCTCTTTCTACACTAACAGAGGTTTGATTTTCCAGACCGTCCCCACACTGGGACTTCTCTCAGGATGTGTTCAGGGCACGATTTTTACAAGACATTTTCCTCCTGGCTGGAAACAGAGTTCACACTAAATTAAATGAAGCTAAAGCCTATCATCTGTACATCCTGCAGAAAAGACACCATCATCATTGTCAAGTGAAAACCTGGGAGCCAAGCAGGAGGCAGAATAACCTCTGCTCCCCATCAGGCTGCTGTAAAAGCACTGCACTGAGCTGACAGCAGAAATGGATTTGATAATGCAGCAAGGGAAAAATACAGCGTGGGACAGCATTTCCAGTTCAGCATTCTCCACCCCCACATTTTCCACAATAATTAATAACCAAAGCTGTTAATGTTTAAATGATCCACGCTTTCCAGTGCAGTCAGCAGTGCCTCCAGAGGCTTTCCACTGGGGCTAACACTGTTAACTGTAGGGATGCCTGAGGATACAAACTGTTTAAGGGATGAAAGGGCAATTCTATACTGTATCCAAACATTTAGGAACTTTTCTTTAAAGCTGAACTGGCTTAATAAAGCATTTAGGGTTCCTAAGTTTTGTGTAATCATCCAGGTACTCCAGGGTTAAAGGAAAACAAAGTTTTTCCTAACCCTCAAGTACTAATAGCCATTATATTGCTCTTCCCCATTCCAATAGGGCCAGAACATCCAACCTACTTCAAACTTCCCAGCAAATAGATATCCAGGGAGAGCAGGCAGGAATCAGCCAACCCCAGGAAAGCTGAGCAACAGGCAGGGAGAAGCTTTCTATGGTTTCTCACAGCACAAACTAAAAATCAGAAACTAAATCACTGCCAAACATGGCTCCAGGCCTCTGTGTTTTGTTTATTTGCTCAAGTCCTTGGGAACCTCTGCAGTTACCAACACACACTTCTCAGCAGTTCAAGAAGGTATTTTAGCATAGAATTACAATCATGATGATCACCAGGTTTCCCTGTCCCACCTTCTCCATAACCCCTCCCTGCCCATTCCCCCACCCCATGATTAACACAGACAAAGGAAACTTTTAAAACCAAAGCAATTTCTCCATTTCTTTTTTTTTTTAAGCCTAATTTTCAAAGAGCCAGGGGTACAGAAGTTCATCCTGCCTGTGTGTGTTTCCCTATCTGTCCCCCTTGTAATAACTTTTGAAAGCCACTAATTTCCAGTCAATGTGACAGCAGGGCAGAGGTCTCCACAGTGCCAAGCTCCCAAAGTTGAGTGAGGAGCCTGCAGCTGTGCAGGAGAGGCGCCTGCCTCCCCTCACCTCCCACCACGGGGAAGGCTGGCTGTCAGCTCACACCTCATTAGACAGCACAAACCCACAGAGGAAATCAATTACCAGATAAAAGTCCATCGGAAACCAGCCTTCAATCATCCTGCTGCTCATGCAACTGCTGCACTCGGAATTCTCCTGACAGCCTGATAACAAGGGCGGCCTGGCCCCTCCCTGGCAGCACAGAGTAAATACATCAAGGCCCACCAAAGCCATCCTTGGCTCCTGCAGCACCTCAGGCTCACCCGTGGCCTTGCACTGACAGGGAGCAAGGGCAGAGCATCATTAAAGTGGTCACCAGGTACCATCAAGAACTCAGGGACTTGCAGCATTTGTTTTGTAAGGGGATGGATTTAGAGCCACAAGATTGATTGTAAACACACACCAAAAGATGGATGTTCCTCCCATCAGGCAAAGTTCAACCCATTCAAACCCATACTTTGGAAACACTGAACTTGTGAACATTCTGGTCCCTCATTCCTTTTCTTTGTTGCTGCAGATACCAGGGATGGAGCTGACATCCCCACTCAATGTCTGCACTCCCAGACCCTGCAGCCTGTCCTCTGCTGAGGTTCCCCACCTCACCACCCACCAGCTGAGCTCCACTCAGCCAGGGCTGATTGCTCCAAGCAGCTCCAGAGCCAGCAGTGCCAGCTACACTTGCAGGAAGGATTTAGAGCAAAACAAAAACCAGCAAAAAGCAAAATAACCTTAAGTGCCATACTAACAGCTGGGCTCTTTCTTTTTCCACTTAGGGACTCATTTCTCTAGAACAGAGGCTTCATTCTTCAACATAAGACTTCAAATACATGGAAAATCTGAACCAGACCTATCACACCAGGCTACAGTTTCCAGCAGGATAGTTTAATGGCCTCGTTGAAAGCATTCTTCAAATGTTTCATTCCTGCCATTCCTTTCCCTTCATGGTTCTTCTTTATGGACAGATGCATGGGAAATGGGGCAAAATTGAGTGTACAAGGATCAAGGAAGTATGCCCAAGCATGTCATGTGTTCTGTGTGTTATTGGCAGGGCTGCAGATTGATTTATTTATGGGTTTAGTGACAGACATGGCACTTGCTGTTCAAACAGACAAACCCAGACTAGCTGCCAATGAGCTGGGACTAACTCAGCTTGAGTGAGAGATGTCTGGCAGGACTGGCCATGTGCAGCCCCACAGCTCATGGATAACTTGTGTACCTCTGTACAAGCTGTGGAGACAGCAGTGACTGCCACTGGATCTCTGTGGAGCAGAGAGTGCATCTCCCTAGAAAGGTAAAAACTGGGAGGTAAAATGTGGCAAATTCCTGCTCTAATTAAGAGGGCAGGCAGCAAAATTTGCCTCCACTCCCACCAACTTCTCCAGGATTCTTGTATCCCTTGTATATGTACAATGTACATCTGTGTAGATATAAGGTAAAGTTTGAAACCATCCCTTCCCAGCTTCCCACAAAACCAACTCTTCAGGAGCACAATAGGAAACAACCAAGTTCCAAGCAGATGAAAAGTGTGTGGAACTCAGGGTATCAGTAACTTGAATCCCAAGTCTTGGGCATCTCTTCCCACATTTAGAGTTCACAGCCATCCTACCAAAGAACATAAATGTCATCATCAGAGAAGGTGTCATGAACCAGCACTACTACAGTGCAAAAGTCTTCTTTATAGGCATTACCTAGAAATAATTCTGATTTGTGCACCACTATTAGTAACTGTGAACTCAATTCTTCTGCTCTTCAGCACAGTGAAGACATTGGAATGAGCCATCATTTATATAGAGAGAAGCCCAAGGAGCTGCTAAATGCTGAAATCTGGAGATTCTACAGCAGGGGTGGTTCTGCTTACATGAAGACAAACTGCACAAACTCAGCACAAACGATGAGGTTGGGATTAAGAAATCACTTCAGCTTTAAGAGTGCTCTGCCTTAGCAAATCCAAGCCTGGCTCTCCACCTTGCAGTGTCATTTTTCTGTGGTTCTGTGTATTCACATCACAGGACAAGCCCAGGTGGGAAGGACAGGAGAGGAGCAGCCACAGCACAGCTGGAGAATCTGGAGCTGAAATTCATTCCAGTCTCCAGAAATCATCTTGTATAACTGGTAGTACAAATTGGCTTTAAGAGACAACTCAGCTGGCACATGTATTCCCTGCTGAACAGTGATACCTATTCAAATGATCAAAACTTGTCAGTTCTTAAATTCAGGATAAATCCCAGACCTCAGAAACAGGCAAATGGAAAAAAAAAAAGAAAGGTTCAAAAGCAGTAAGACAGCAAATGTTACTCTCAGGACCAATCTCTCTGATATGCCTCAAGCTTGCTAACAGCATTCTAATGCCACAGGCACGTTACTTCCCTTTGCCCTCATATTTTATTTCACTGAAGCCCTGTCCTAATAACTGATTACCAAATACCAAACAAGCTGTAGTGTTATCTCGCTAGCTGGTGAAATATTTAGGTCCATTTAAGTGCCATGCAGAAATGAGTCTGAATATATGGGCTGTAGCAGGCAGAAATAGGAATTTTGCATTCAGAGACAGGAGTATCCTATTGAGGCCCATTCCTCACTCCCAGAAAGTGCTCATGCCCTCTCACCAGATCAATGCAAAGCAGGTGCAGTTGCCATAGGATAAAATGCTTCTTTCACATTTAATATGGAAATTACCATTCCTCCACCACATTCACAGGGAGGGAGGGAGCTGAGTGCCAGCCCCATCCTCCAGAAGAACTGCTCACCTGTATAAAACACCACACAAAAGGAGTGCTTGCTTTTCTGTACATCTCAATGCAAAGAACTGACCTATAATACACCAGGTTCCTTACAACCATTGTAACATCCTCCTTTCCAATCTATGCAGTTTAATTTTTCAGGAATATGTGAACAAGTTTAAAATAACTGCCCAATGGCTTCTATCAAAGTGGATGCTGTCCACTGCAAAAATCAAAATCCACATTATCAGAACTGTCACATATACCAACCTGCTTCAGCTTTTGCTCAGGGCATTCAGACACAGCAATCAGTGTCCAGGAGAGACAGCAGTGAGCCCAGCAGCAGCAGCACTGCTACTTTAGCTCACTGAGGGCTTCATGTTCCTGCCCTGCTCCATCCTGGGTGCTCACAGCACCTAGGGACATAGGGGGAGTGGAAACAACCCACTGAGACAATTCCCACACCACAGAAGCAAAACAAATTTCTTCCCCACCCAAAGGAAAATAAAAAATTGCAAAATCTGGCCCTCAACCATTGCTTGCTTCCAGACTGCAAAATGTTCTCTGGGTCTGGCAGTGAAAATCTAAAATAGCCTTCAAACAGCAGTTCTTGAGAGATTTCCAGTCCAAGTGCTCAGGGTCAGGGTAAGCACCCAAATGTGTAAATCCTGCTCTGAAACAAACACTTGTGCAGCTGCCACACACCTGCAGGGGTGGATCCTACTGGGAAGGGCATCACTGCAATTTCTGTGCAGTGTCCAAAGTTTCAGAGCCACAAGCCCCACACTTGCAGCAGCTGCACAAGTGGAATCATCAGTGATTCACAGGCTACTGTTCTCTCAGCAGAGCCCTCTCTGGTGTTTCGTGTGAGACAGATAGTTAAATTTGACTTTATTTGCATCATGCTTGCCAAGACCTGTGAATTGGGAATTAATAGCTCCCACTGCTCCCACATTGCAGCCAATTTTACTGCATTCACTCCAGCACATATCAATGCACAGAGGTCAGATGCAATTTTAATGAGAACCTCTACTGTTCTATTTATTTTAATACCTTTATTGCGCCATCAAATTTCTAATAATTAAGCATATTGTAATTACAGTGAATTAAACAGTCTTCTTAAATGCATCTCCCATTATTTTATAATCAATTAAAATTAATAAAGTTGATTGTAAAATCTCATGTCTGGTGTATACTAATGTCTGTTCTCATCATTACACAAAATTCTACTTCCTTAACAGTCAACTGCAAAGATTTCTGTACTATCAGAAGGTCTATAATAATCCATTTTCTTTACTGATCCTCTGATAGCTTCCACAGAGTGCCATTAATGCCTTGGGTTTGGCAGGCTTCTTGCAGAGCCTGGCTGCAGAGGGCATTAAGGGAGCTCATGTGGTGGCACCAGGTACAGCAAATTGTCCCCAAGCCATGGGACAGCAGCTCCCAGCTCTGGGCAGCACATGGGGAGAGATGGGATCCAGTGGCTGCTCCCCCTTCCTCCCCAGGTTCCCCAGAGAGGACTCCCAGGAAAGCAGCACTTTCCCAGGTACATCACACTCAGGGTGTCCTGCCCTCTCATTTCCTCACTCCCCATCACCTCCAGCCTTTGTGCTCTCACAGCTGCTCAGCCATCCCCAGGCAGGCCCTGGCAGCTCGGCTGCCTTGCAGCTGGGTGTTTCCTTGGCAATTAGATCTCTTCAGTTGCTGAAAGCATCAGAAAATGACCCCAAAAGACCTCCTTTCTCTGCAAGAGCAAAAGGGAGCTGGTGGAATCACAGAGGTAATACAATTTTCAGTGTAAGTACATTAGCTCATGGAACTTCTTGCCACAGAGTCATCCCAGGGCAAACAGTTTGACAACCACCCTGTGTCTGTTCTGCACAGCTCAGAACCAGCAGCAGAGAAAGGAACAGGAACAAATGGCATCCACTGGATGAGTCTGGCCTTTTCTTCTCCTATTTTGGGGTTATTCTGAGAGAGAAGTATCCAGAAAATGAACTGCCAGGAGAAATGATGCTGTGATCTCTGGGAAACCAGAGTCACAAGGTGAGGACTCATTTCTCTGACCTCCCAAGCAGAATGTGCTTGCAAAGGGGAGACTGCACGGTCTCACTGCACAGATGATGCATCAAGGTCTTCAAGAAAATGAAGAGACACTCTATAAATCATCACCCTGAGCCCCAGGATTTCTGCAAAGCCTCAGGATGGAGCTAACAAGAACTCTCCTCCCATTGAATTTCCCTGAGAGCAACTTAGGGTATTAATTATACAAATCAAAGCTGACTTGCTAAACTCTGTGACCAAGAGAACACAGAACTGGGCAGTACTTACTACATTTTGCTTTTGTCACCCTGGATGTGCAATTTGGTTTCTTCCTTCATTGCTTTTATGTTTCAGGGGTGCTGGGTGGGTTTTGGCTGGGGAATCCCCCTGGCCAAGCACAGCAGAATCCTTTTGGTCCATGTTTCTGCAGCACCTGACACACCAGCTCCCCAGACCCTCATGTACCCAGCTCAGGTCTGACTTCCACAGTGCAAAGCACAATGTGATTAGGGGCTCCTTCAAACCACCTGATTTTCCTGAGCATCTCAGGGCACTGGAGCAAAAGGCTGGATCACTCCCTAACGTGCATGGGCAGCTAATGGCAGGCACTTTAATGATGACACAATGCAGATTGGAGGCCCTTTTAGCACTTGTCAGCCTGCCCTGCTCCAGCCTCTCTCTCCCTGCCATGGCTCTGCACTGAAATGTTCTTTTCCCTGGCAGCTTTGGGGCGTGATTGGAGCTGCTACCCATGGCAGTCAATGAGTGTGAAGCTCCTTGTGCCACGGGGCCTCTCCACAAGTGCCTCAGCGTGGGAGGTGGCACTTGTCACCCTGTCAGCTCTGGGGAGGCAGGGAGGTGGCACTTGTCACCCTGTCAGCTCTGGGGAGGGAGGCAGGGAGGTGGCACTTGTCACCCTGTCAGCTGTGCTGCACAGCCAGCCCGGGCACGCTGCTCCTGAGACACCCTGCTCCCTGCAGCAGGGAAACAACCCCAGTTACATCACAGCATCTCACACAGAGGCGATCTGCTTACTCAGAGCAAGCTTTTTTATTTTTAGCCTGCTTGGAGGAGGCCGTGGCTGTATAAATAAAGGCTGCTCCGAGTCTGAGTAAGCACGGTGCCTGCACGGCTGCTGTCAGCACCGGGAGTGAGCAATCCTGGAGCCGGGGCTGCAGTGGCAGCCCACAGTGAAGGCTCTGTGTGCAGCACAGGGCTGTGGCAATGCTGAAATCTCCCTGCAAATGCTCAGCTCCAGAGCCAGACAGCAACAGGAGCACAGCACGTGGCCACGGGGGCTCTTATCCAGCACCCAGGGATTCCTGCTTTCAAGGAAAGAAATCAAACCAGCACAGCCCTACACAAACAGGATCCCTGAAGAGCCTTCAGGTGCTTCCTCTTGGCAAAACACACACTCCTGAGCCTTTACAGCCTGGAGCAGCAAAGTCATCCTTGTAGGCAGCACCTGCACCATCTCCTGATGGATGCACTCCTCCCCAGCAGGACATTGACAATAAACCCCTTTGGAGAAAGGCTGAGAAGTGCTGGGGGACCCCAGGCTGCTGGGAGGAGGGCAGGGCTTGTACCTGGGGGGGTTGAACACTGTTGCCTTTGACACCCTAAGCAAATTTTCTGTCTGCTTGTTGAAGCATTCCTTTGTTTCCTTTCTCTACCTGTTCCTCAGCACTTCTGTCAGTAGTGGAGTAATAACCAGCCTAGGGAAGAGCAGGCTGGGCTCTAACTAAACACTCACTATTTCATTTACTTTCCAAAGAACAAATACATAAAGTAGCTGGAAACATCATCCCTGACTGCAGTTACACACCATATGCCTTGCAGTTAATCCTGAGCACACCAGCACCAACATTTCCCATTTATGGGCTTAGACTCCTTTTTTCTCTCCCTGAGCCATTCCTCACCCTCCCTGCGAAAGCTCCATCCTCCCAAGCAGCTCTCCCAGCTGAACAGGCCAGAAACAGCCCAACTCTGCTCCCCATCCAAGTGGGCACACTTCACTGCTTAAAGCCTCATAGCTCTTCTGAGCCCAGTAACATCTGAAAGCAATAAATAAATTCATTGTTCTCCAATTGAGTAGGCTTAGGAGAATTTGTGATGCAGGGACATGACAGCTTGTTGCACATCCTGCTGCTCTCAGCCCTCCTGCTCCTGGCACACGCGCCCTGTGTCCTGCAGATTTCTGTCACAGCCCTTGCAAAGTTACTTTCCAATGTGACAGCTTGCTTTTAGTGGATTTTTAAATCACTGGCTAATCCTTCTAGCTGTATTTAGTTAATCTGGAAACAAGGAGAGACAAGGATTGGGTCTTGCTGCGTGTCCAGCAGGCTCCATGGTACGTGCAATTCAAACAGCCAGAGATGTTTTTCCTTCACAGCCAGTGCAGTTCTTCACTGTGCATTAATGGGAATTAGGAGCCCTCATACATGTACTTGACATGTACCCTAACACATGCTTCAAATCTAATGACAGCAAGGCTCCACTTGGAAACTCTTTCAAGAGAATCATTAAGTACACATATAAATCTTGTTAAGAGTCAAGCCCATGTTTTGAACTCTAGTCACTGATGGTTCAAATCCAAATTTACAGCACTTCCAAGCTTCCTTAAAAGGAAAAAAAAAAACCCTGCAATAAAATTAATGAACACTTGTGTTTACATTTCTGTTGGTGCATTTCAGCAAGTAAGATTACATCCACATATTCAGAAGTCAGAGGCACATTCCTCATAACTCTATCAGCTCAGGACTGCCCTCCAGGCTGAGCTTTTGTGCTTAGCTGTGCACTCAGTTTGTAAAATGCTTGTACTGTGTACCCTTCCTTGGAGTCACACAACAGCAGCTGCAGAGGACTCACAGATCAGCACAGCCAGAGAAGGCCCCATGAGATGTGTCAGCACCATCTCAAGATGTCCTTCCAGCAGCTCTGAGCTTGGCTGAGCACATTTGGTGGTGCAAGACAAGGTGAGACCACCAGAGCTACTCTGAAATAAAACCACGTCCCAAAAGCATCTAAATGTCCACACAACTCTTCCTGCTCTGCTATTTCCTGGCACTATAAAAAAAAGGTGAAGTTCCTAAAACCTCTATCCATCTGGAAATATGCTTTGTGATTTCTTACTACACAGTATTTTATCCCACAGGTATTTATCCCCCATAGTATTTATCCCCCAAGCACCAGGATAGTTCTGCTTGCAGTGATTGCTATCAGATTTATGTTCCAGAGAAATCAGTGTCCTCTGTCCTCCTTTCAAACTTTCACTCTCTCCTGTAATGGTGAAGGGGTGTGAAAACCTGCCAGCCTTCTTCAGCACAGAGCCCCCCACAAGCTCTCTGTCCCTCAGCACACCCCCTGCCAAAATGTGGAGGTGCTGATGGTGCTTTGTGTGCCAAGCCTGCTCTCACAAGTGACGTTTCAGAATGCTGGGCTGTAACTGGGGCAGCTCCAATGGCCACCCAATGGCCACAGGTTTGATAATATCTGAACCAGGTGTCCCTGCTCTGAGAAAAGGAGAAGGAGAAGGCAGGATTAATGACTGCCTGCAGGAATTATTCAGAACTCATTGGCATTCCAGAAGGAAACATGTCAGGCAGTTGAGATCCAGAAAGAATATAAATATTCCCTTATTTATTCACAGACTATTAGTTCATTCTTCCAACACTAAAGTACATGAGACTGAGCAAAGCATTCTATGCCTGACATAGATCATTTCTGTTTCTTAAAGTGCCTCTCTCCCTGCAAACACTAAGGCAAGTACACTAATAGAAGTTAAATCTATTATCATAAACTTTATTAGAAAGAGGTCCTGAACTCTTGGGATGGGACCCTTTTAAATATAGTAGAAAATATATCCTGGTTTGGCAGAAACTCAGTTTTCGCTTCTTACCAACCAACATCAGAGCTGAATTTATGCCTCAGTTAGTTCAAACATTGGACAGAGAATGAGGCAGGGCTGCATGATGAAGATAAAATGCTGGCTTGGCTGAGCTGATGGCACCGTGCCCACCAGCTCCCAGGGAGCTCCCTGGCTCCCGGAATCGCAGCGGAAACCCAGGAGCTCCTTCCCAGGGATGCTGAGCAGCCTGTGGGGAGCACCCTGGTGCTCATCCCTCATTCACCACAGGGCTCTGGGACACATGAGGAGAAGGAAAAGCTTTGAGAGGATGAGAAGTATTCTCTTAGTCGTGCCATTTGGGAAAGTTGTGTTTGCTGCCTGTCACAAACTCCCTGGGTGAACTTGGGACACTCACTTTGGGCCTTTTCCCAGGGCTTGGATTTGTAAAATGCCCAGGAAAGGCAGCAGCTCCCTGCCCAGCAGGGCACTGGTGGTGAGTCAGCAAAGAATATTCTCTGCTTTTTAATTCCAGAAAGCCATTGTCTGCTTTTTCATTGCAGCAGAATGGAATTAAACCAGGACATTGGGGACTGGACATTGCTGCTGGAAATCCCTCACCTGAGCCTAGCCAGCTCCTGCTGCCAATAGAGAGAGGCACCTTCCCACAGGATTCAGCTCCCCTCCATCCCCACATCCCAGTCACCTTCCCCAGGTGTCAGCCACACAGGGACACCAGCCTTCCAACAAGTGAAGTGAGGAAAGATAAATCCTCCCTCAGTAACAGGAAACAAAAGAACTACTTCTGGTCCCCAACACACAGAATGTGCTCACAGCCTTTAAAGCTGCTCTTGCAGCTGCTGGCTCAGGGTGCAGCACTGAGTTCCTTGGATCGAGTCACAAACTTGGCCTGGACACAACATGGTGGGGCCACATAATAAAACTAAACTTGTGTCCTCTGTGCACAAAACTCTAGCTGAAGAAACCTCAACTTTCCCCTCCTTGCTCTGGAGGGCCTGGCTTTACACCTCAACGGCCTTGAAGATGAAAAAGGTGTCTTTATTTTTGTTTTCCCGAGAAAATTGTTTTGAAAATTGCACTTTTCACATGTGAAGGTTTTTAGTAGCATGACCTCCATTATTAATCAGAACAGAATGCAAAACATCTTAAAGCAATCCTTCTAAATAGCAATGTTTATCTATTCAAAGAAGCAATTAGGGAGGCTCTGGGTTCTAAAAGCACTGAATACTATTTCCAGTTAAATGCAAGGACATTCATTACAGCTGTCATTGTCTCAGGGAGAACTGGAGCTAACACCACTGGAGTAACAACCCTGTTGTGTGCATATTCCCAAAGTCACCTCTCAGCCCTGCAGCCCTTGGCTCCCCCCCAGCCTCACCCCAAAACCACAAACACCCAGGTGTCTGTGTGCCATCACAACAACATTCACTGAGCTTCCCTGCTTATGATTTTATCTCCCACCTAATTACAGCTGAAATAACATAATAAGGTTTGTGCTCCCTGATATATTTAATAGATTTTTCAATATTGGTTTATCCAGCTATGTCAAAATGACAGCCCCACTTAATGTTAATCAGAGGTTGCGTGTGAGCATCAGCGTTGAGCTCTGCTCAGCTCAATGGAATTATCAGGGCTGTGAGACACCGTCGATATGTTTTGATCTCTGTGTCAAATGAATTTGGTTACTTGTTAATTTTTTCCCTTTATGTTTCACTGCTGTTTAATTGTTTTGTCATCTGTGTGTACTGTGCTCTGTCTAATTGCAATATTGGATGTTCAGACAAATCAGAGGGCACGGGTGACATTCATTGTCACTGAAAATCAGGTGTTCTTCTTGTTACCTATATACCAGCAGCACACAGTGTGTGTGCATGCCTGGAAAGCCCAGCTCCAGCTTCCAGGGAGCTGTTAAAAATCATTCTGACAGTTCTCCAGCATCACTCAGCTACCAAAAAACATGATTAAACAACGCACATGGCTTTGGCATTAAACAGTGAGAAATACCTGAACTTCAACCACTGCTCAGCCAGCCTGACAACCCCACAGTGCACACAAGTCAGGGGTACAGTGAGAAGGATTTCAGTTCTTGTACAGAGCTCACCAAGCCCACCTTTCCCTGCTCAAAACACAGGATCAGACACAAAGGGCTGGAAGGAATCTCCCCTTTCCAGGCCCAGCTGCCTGCAAACCACGAGTGCAGCCCAGCCATGGTACCCCCAAGCAGCAGCCCCTGACATCTCAGAAATAAGGGATGACCAGCATGGAAAACCCTCTGACCCACTCATTAAATGCCATTGACTATTCTAATTGCACCAAACCAACTCCCATTCTCCAAGGACTTTAATTAGAGCATGATGATCTCCCTAAGGAGCCCACATGCAGTGTAAATCCCAGGAGCAGTGCCATGGGGTGACCATCATTTTCCCATCTCAAAATTAAAACTCTCCAGCAAAGCTGACTTTGTTTTAAAGAATTTTTTTTTCCTAGTGACACAGAAACATGGAATCACAGAATTGATTAGGTTGGAAAACACCTCTCAGATCATCAAGTCCAACTGCTCCTCCAGCACTGCCAGGCCCAGCAATAACCCATGTCCCCAAGTGCCACATTTGCATGTCTTGCACATGACACTTATTAAGGTCACCGTGAGAAAGCTGAATCAGGCCTACATTTAGATCCCTATTTTATCAAAACCCAACATGTAGAAGTGGATTCAGAGCTGGTAGCACAGAGATCCAGCCACCCAGCACCCAGGAGTCAGCATCTGGATGCAAACACCATTGGCATCTTCATCCCAATACTCCAAATTGGAGATCTTATGATTTTACATAAACAAAGCAGCAGTAGAGAAGCTGAAGACAAAGCAGCTGAAAGACAGTCCTGTTTGATAGGTGTCACTGTCAGAATCTTTGAGAGGTGTCAGGCAAGCCAACACACAGTCTATCCATCATGAGAGTCTCTTTGGATTGACTGACAGATCATACAAAGCACTTGCAGTTAACTTGAGCCTAAAATATCATCAGTGATTCTTAAAACTCACCTACTACAGTCTGCCTTGCTTAGCATTGCTAATGGTTTTAGAGAACCAAATACTTGTAAATATGTAAGTATATACTTACATACTTGCCCCTGATATCCAAATGAAATTGTAATTTGAATGCAGTATCTGACTGTATCTGAAAGGCCAAAGCAGACAGGTTGGGGTCAATTATCAGAAATACACCAATAATTTTATTTACTTTTTTAGGTCTGAGATGTAGGAAGCTTCTTGGGGCAAAAGAGGCAGGAAATTAGTCAGATGGATTTGGGGGTTGCATGTTTTCTTCCATAATCCCAATAATCAGCATATCCATTGCCCTGACATGTGGTTTTCAAATGTTCACTGAACACACAAATCAGTTTTCTCACATGTTGCAACCCAAACAAGCCTTTCTGTCACAACCCACTCCAGCAAAAACCTGTGAGTCCAGCAAAAGCCAGAGTTGAAGGATCATGTTCAGAAAGCTCACCAGGAGCTGCTAGGCTGTCCTGCAGCCACCCAGAGTAAATTCAGATATTTAGAATTCAGGGAATGCCATGAAGCTATTTATGGGAATAAATAGGACCAGATCTCAGATGAGAAAATTAAATTACATTTTAATTGAGGAGCCTCTGCCATGATCTTCCAAAATCATGGTGGGAGGAGGGGAACTCGAATTGCCTTTAGAAAGCCTCAGTTCTTGGAAAATTTTGAGCTGGGCTCTGAGATTTAAGCCCAGCTACCAGTGCTCCAACTGGACAGTTCAAAACAAAGAGACACTCAAACCACCAGCCCTGAGACTCTACTCCAAGAGCTTTATTCTTACACATGGCTCAGCTGAAGCCAAATCCCACACTGTTATCAGCAGCCCTCACAAGGTTTTGCTGTTTTGCTGAATCACCCTTTAGGCTCTCCCTCCACCCCACCAGGCAGTGCCCCAGAGGCACATTTGGGGCTCAGCTCTGCACAGCAGCACCCCCAGCAGTGCCTGACTGCCAAACAAAGCCAACCCCACTGATCCCCCTCTGCCAGTGCTGCACAGAGCTCTGGACACACTCTGAGCTCCTGGGACAGCACCCCCAGCAGTGCCTGACTGCCAAACAACACCAACCCCACTGATCCCCCTGCCAGGGCTGCACAGAGCTCTGGGCACACTCTGAGCTCCTGGGACAGGCTCTCAGCTCCCTGCTGGATGGTTTGGGCTCCTCACAGAGCTCAGTGTGCTGGGCTGCCTGAGCACACCTGGGGCTCGTTTTGCAAGGGTTGCTGCAAAGCACAGGGAGGGAGGGCTGTGCACAGCCAGGGCAGCTTAACCCTTCACTGCCAGCAACCTCCCTCACCTGAGACAAACCTCTTCTCTCACAGGTGAACATTTCTTTTTTCCCTCCCTTAATAAAACAGTGATAGGAACCAATTTTGCTCTGATAAGAACCAATTTTGCTGGCTGCTGAAGTGGAATCTGTGTGCACAGTGCAGACAGGGAATCAGTCAGTCACAGATTCACAGAATGGTTTGGGTTGGGAGTGACCCTAAAGCCCACCCTGCTTCCCCCCTGCCATGGCAGGGACACCTCCCACTGTCCCAGGCTGCTCCCAGCCCTGTCCAGCCTGGCCTTGGGCACTGCCAGGGATCCAGGGGCAGCCACAGCTGCTCTGAGCACCCTGTACCAGGGCCTCACCCCCCTCTCTGGGAGGAATTTCTTCCCAATATCCCATCCAGCCCTGCCCTCTGGCAGTGGGAAGCCATTCCCTGTGTCCTGTCACTTCAGGCTCATGTAAAAATTCTCTCACCTTTCTTGCAGGCTCCCTTAAGGCACTGGAAGGCAAAAATTAGGTCACCCTGAAGCTTCTCTTCTCCAGGCTGAACAATCCCAAATCTCTCAGCCTTTCCTCCTAGCAGAGGAACTCAGGAATAAAACACCTACGTGTCACTCAGTGAAGCAAAGCACACACCAAATCTTGCTAAATCTTTCTCAGATCCAGCTGTAAACCCAGCTTGTAGCAAATCTGTGCTAAATCCCAACCCCTCCCCTGATCCCTTGTCTCCATAGGAATTCCAGCAGCTGAAAGCAGGTGAGGAACCCTCACCTGCCCTGTGAGGGCCAACCAGAGCCATCAGTGGGGCAGCACAGCACCCTGGGGTCCCCCAGCACACAAACCCAGCCCCTGCCCTGCCAGCATGGCAGCTGCCATGGCCAAGGCCATTTGCACCCCTCAGCACCTGCTGGGCAGGGGAGGACACAGGGGCTGCTCTCAGTCCAACAGAGTCAAGAGGATTCTTCTGCTTTGGATGAACAGATTTGGGCTCAGCTGTTAGACAGCTCAAAACAATATCAATAATTCCAGGTGCAGCTAAGCATGGTCCTGAGCTACTGAGGGGTGTCAAAGGCCTGCTCTGAAGAGCACAGCAGCTTCCTGTCCCTGGGAGGCCACGGGGCAGATGTGAACCCACAGTGCCCCAGCAGGGTCTGTTTTACTGTGCTCCAGAAAGATTAAAGCAAGTTGCCTGAGGGGACTCAGTAGGTGACCAGTGGTGTCAGGCAAGCTCAGCTGTGCCCCTTCCTTCCCTTGCCTGAGAAGCCCAAGACACACAGGTTGCCATGCCAGGAGCAAGGCCAGAATTAAACATCCCTGTGTGCTTCTGAATCAAAAGGCACAGAGAGCCCCTCTCTTGTTACTTGGCCTTGTTTTACTCAGGGCCCTTTGTAGGATTTCTCAGAAGATTTAAAACAAAAAACGTTCACTGAACTTTCTTTTTCCACTGTCTCTTCTGCATTTAATTTAAAGGTTTACCTCTTTGTATTTCAAATGGAATTTGAAATGAACATGACTGTATTTAATTCCTTGTTATTACACTGGGAACATCAAGGGACATCTCTGCAGCTGTTGGAGCAGGTTTGCTGCAAGTCAGCCAGCACGGGCTCCTAAAGCCCACAGCAGCCACCCAGGGCTCCTGCTCAGCACAAGAGAAGGATCTGGAGATGTGGGTGCTGGAAGGAGGGGAGGGAGATGGGACACAGAGTTGCAGATGTTGCAAAGCAGCATTTTAATCTTTTTCATTGTCAAAACTGGTACTCACCATCATTTCCTTGGTTTCCTAACCAAGACAGATCTCACACATTTGGGTACCTCATGCTCTGCCTCTCCTCCACATCCACCTGAGCCAAACCATCCCCATTCCACCAACAGGGCAGTGCCAGACACATCCTGGGCTTCCCAATGAGCATCACAACTCTGCTTCCTCAAAAAAATTTGTCCCTTTGGAACAAATGTGATGTGCAGGAAATGAGGAAACCCAAATCCAGTCATCACTTATGACAAAACCCTGCCAGGCTCCAAGAGCAGCCTGGGCTGGCTGAGAGACAATTCTTGCAGCTTAAGTGATTATTTTTATTTGTTCTCTGACCATCTCCTCACCATATCCAAACTGCAATAGGCAATGGCCAGTTGCCCATGCCAGTGCCACTGGCTAACACTCCTCAGAGCTCTAATTACTGCCAGTGCTGGAAAAGGGCTGGCAAATCTGATCCTGGCAAACACTGGGGTACATCAGCCTGAGCTTTGTGCTGCTCCTCAGTGCCCTGCCTGGGGATTTCTGCTGGTTTTGTACACAGGGTTATGGCAGCACATGCCTCAGCTGTGCACTGAGGATTCCTCCTGCTCAGGCTGTGACAGCTTTTACAGCTCACTGGTGCTGCCCTCACAGGCCACTTCATTTTCCTCCATAAATAATCCCACCACTGCAGCACTGAGGGCCACAGCATGGACAGGACAGGGTATCCCCTCTCAGGAGTAAAAAAGTTCTGCTTGGAGATGAAATTCAGGCTCAAGAGTCACCTCAGCAACAAAGTTTGCCTGGGTGTTTCAATTTCCAAACAGTGTTTGGATTTTTATAAGTTGGTCTTGTAAGAGGGTGACTCTGTCTTGTTCACCTGGCAGAAGAGCTGCATACATTTTAGACACTGAAAAGCCACATACAGGTACCTTTCTTCATTTACATACATAAATAAAACATACCAGAAATTGAAAAGTAAAATATATATGTAGACTTTTTCCTGCAGAGTTTATTTTTAAATGTAAGAGTCCTTTTGCTTTCTTAACACTAGAATGCAGAACCACATCTAGGACCTTTAGGGTTAGAGGAAGCACTAAAAAAGCCACGAGTAATAAACCCAAATCCATAAAAACATGGGTGCTTGAGTGCTCAGATGCTGAGCTAGTAACAAACATTCCTGCTGACTGTGACTCCACAAGTCCACTGGACACAGAACACACAGGCAGGGTTACCCACAGAGATCTCCCTCCCACCCTGCTCAGTGGGATGCAATATCCACAGGGACAGTGCCCATCTGAAGCTGTTCAGGTTCTGGGGGAACACAAACACCTCACTCACCTTTCTTTGCAGAACACCCCCAGGAATTCAAATGCCTTTGATGACCAGCACTCATTTGCTGTAATTAGGGAAAACACCAGCTCCTTCCAAAAATTTCTACAGATCACACCCTGTGAACTGAGAATCACAGGCAAAAAGAAAATCTGTGATGTGGTTTGAAAACAACACTCAGATCAACCAAATCCCTTCACCAGAAACCTTCCTCTCTCCCTCCAGCTTGACTAAAGGCTCTTCACACTTTAGAAGACTGGGACTGAAGTGAGAAATATAGTGAGCTTTAGTCTATTCTTAATATTTCTAGTTTTTGGGCTTTGGACCTCACTGTCTTTAGACAGTGGGTGCTGATAGTTGGTATATCTGTAATAGGTGTTTGCTTTATATGTTCATTGGATGTTATCTAAGTAGGCATTTTAACACAAGTATACTTATATCAGCTATTTCATTAAACTTAATTAATTAACAGAAATAAAAACGACATCTTTATAACAAAGCTACTTTAACACTACACAAATAAAATTTCTTTTGATATTTGCAAAAAGCCAATATTGTAATATGTATCTATAACCCACAGCTCTAGGAAAGGAAAATACAGAAAGAAGAGCAACAGCAACAGCACCTCACTCTGTGAGGTGGGGAGTCACCTCACCCAAAATGTGACACCTGATCACCCACATTTTCAGCCCAGCCATCATTAGCTGCAAAGGAATGCCATAAATGAAATGTAACTTCAGAGGTGGCACTGAAAGACAGCCTGGACTAGGAGGCTGAGTTTAACCCCCTCCCCTGTGACACAGACTGTAGGGCTGCATCTGGGCCCAGGGGAGGACAAGCAAGTCCTGATGTCAAGGGGAAGAAGGGAAAGAGGCTGAAGTGATTATGCAAATCAAACTTAAATTGAAATTTCAGCCTAACCTGCTGGGAAGAAACTCACAAACTAGGGCAATTAGAAGAAGCAATTATTACTGGATATAAATAAGAGAGATAATTTCATTTCTCATTGAAGCTATAAGGGCTTTGGGACCTCAGCGATGGAGCCAGAGAAGTTTCCAGTAACACAGGGGGTGGCTGCTGCTCCTCCTCTACAGTAATGGCACGTGTCTTATTCCCACAAGGAGGGATAAACCAGCCCATCTGCCTTCACCACGGGGCACAGTTTTACCTTTGTGGCCCCAGAGGCCCCAGCTGAGATGTTCAACATATGCTGCTGCTGCCACGCCAAATCACTGGGACAAAAACCCCAAAACAAGCCCCCTTCTTGGCACCATCTAATATTCAGGGAAATGGACTGGATGGGGAATTTAAGATGACTGAAGGTTTCATGCAGTCCCTCGTGAGAAATTATGACCTATTTCCTTCCTTTGATTGTATATCCTTCCTGAACTGACTTTTGGATCATTCAATATTAAAAATGCATTGCCCTATAAATAGGCAGGGTAAAGAAACATTCCTTGCACTTTAAATCACTGTGCTCGAGATTACATTCAAGCCTTATTACTCTAAAGAGACCTGGGATCTTCTTCTAAATGACTGAATTGGGGCAGACATTTTTCTGACAAGATCCTAAAAGTATTCAAGTCCATCCAGGCAGCAACGTCTGGCTTTTGTTTGAAAGAAGAGATTTCTTGTTCTCAGCAATGCTAGAAAAGCAATGTCATGTCATGTTTACTACTTCCCCTCTATTGACTTCTGCAGCTGGTGAATTTTTTATGACAGAAATTACAAATATTTAGCCTGCTGATGGCAGGATGAGCCAAGTATTCCCAAGGCTCCTGCACACCAGAGTCCTTTGTTTCCTGGTTTCAGCTGCCCATGTTAGATCTGCTCACATCCTGGCATCTGCTGGCACAGAGCTGGGAAGATGCACATCAGCCATCCGTGCCAGGGACTGAGGAGCTGCAGCACAGCCACTCCTGCCCTCCGTGTGTGTCCCCTGGCACATCATGGGGCACACCTGGCACACAGGGCAGGGAGGCTGGGACAGAGCAGGCCACAAGGGACAACACCTGCAGAGCCACAGTGCTGCTCACCCAGAGACTCCTGGGCTGCCTGGGTGTAGGAGTGTCAGGGGTGGGACAGTGGGGATGGACAGAGAGCAGAGATCTCTGCAGCCAGGGCAGGAACTTGGGGTTCATTGCAAAGGGCCTGGGGCAGGGCCCTGCTGGGAGCTGCAGCCACAGCTCAGAGCAGGCTGAGAGAAGAGAGGGGGAGAGAGGGTGAGAGGGTGAGACAGCAAAAGGGGTAAGAGAGCGAGGTTCCCATTACAATACAATAAATCTTCTTCTGTGTTGAATATTCTCATTCTCACTAACCAATCTAGTACAAGATACAGATCCTATAGCATTTCCATACAGCCTGTAAGAATCATTACATTACCATACTGTGTTACACTTTAAACCCTAAAAACTCCTCTTTGGGCCCTTCTGCCAAGCTGTAGGGTCTGCTCTGACCCTTGGGCCTGTCTGCAAGCAGAGGGTGTTGTTCCATCCAAAGGGGATCACCTTCAGCTGGCCACACCATTGTTTTCCAGTTGTTCAGTAACTGAGGTATCTCAGAACTTGCTTTCATTTCAATCTCACTTATAGTTTCTATATTCTCAAAATCTTTTGCTAGACAACCATATTTATAAGGTTCTCCTGTTTCTTCTTCTTCTTCCCCAAAACCTGGGGATCCCCACCCAGCCAAAACAGGTCAAGCTGCAAATCCCCACCCTGGAGATGCCTCAGAACAGGTAAGAGCACCAGCTGCAGGGTGCCAATAGTGCCTGTGGGTTTCACATCTCCCTGGGCTCCTCCAGCACAGAACACCCCCCATGCAAGTGCTGAGTTTCAGTTTAAGTAAATGTCATAAAACAGAAGTTCTCAGGATTTTGTTAGGAATGTTCTCTTTTTGCCCACATACTCTCTGCACGAGGCACCACACCATATGAGTTGAGCAACTATTATTTTTAATTCCTCCACGACAGCTGTTGTTTATAACTAATTGAAACACTTTTTGTCTAGATAAAAATATCTGTGATTTGCATTGCAGGGAGAGCATCCCCCACACTGGCACAGAGGCCATGGCTGCACTAGGCTCTGGAAATGTGACCACAGGGAGAATTAACATTTCTGAAAAGGCTTCAATCAGGCAGCCCTGGCAGCAGAGGTACAGGGGCTGAGGAGATGGAGCTGAGAGCCCAGTGAGGGCACAGGTTGGTGGTGCCCACAGCCACCCAGGCTGCAGCTTGTGCCAGTGCATTGTCACTGTCACCAGCACCCAGCTCAGAGCAGTGTGAGGTGGCCATTCCAGCATCCCCTGGGCTGCAACATGTGATGGAGGAGCTTTTCAGGGCCTTCACCTCTAACAGAGGGTGTGGAGCTGACAGGGACAGGCCCCAGAGGAGCAGAGCACCAGGACAAGCTCATTCCAACAGAGACACTGCAATACCCGAAAACAATTTTCACCATGACAGTAATCCTGCACTGGGAGGCCAAGGAATTGGCACCCTGGATGTGTTCAGAACTCACAGGGGATGACCCTGAGCAAGCCAATCTAAACTTGAGCTTGGCTTTCTTTGAGGAGAAGGGCTGGACCAAAGGACTTGGATCAAAGTCCCTTCTAACCCTCACTATTCAGTGATTCAAATCATGCTTCAGCTCAACCTCAGACATGTCAAAATTATCAAATTGTAGTTTTGGTAATGAAACACTTTGACACAGGAAAGCAGGGGGCTCAGACCATACTAAATAGCAGCTGCCCTTATTGATTCAACAAATAATCATGTGTATCTAAATACACACATTTTAGAAATGTAAATAAATGCATTAGCTATGTATCAAATCACAGCACATTATGCCAGCTCAATAAAATGATCACTCAATAGACTATGAAATGCAAAAATAACATGGGAGAAAGGCATGCACATAAAACTACCCTGCAAAATTCCCCAGCTAAATTCTGACATTTTCTAGATCTACATATTTTTTATTTCCAAAATGTTTCTCCATGGAAATTATATGGGATCTGACACATTTTCCTAAACATTTTATTTATATCAAATACTTGGTTTCATTTTTAATCAAATAGGTTTTGGCAAAACATTTTTCCAGCTTTGCTTGTAACACCCTCCCTGCTCCTGCAAGGAAAAGGAAAATGCTCTGGGCTTTGCTGGCACCCATTTTGTCACTGCAAGAGCCATACATGGGATGTGTTTGTCCCATATATATGGGGCAGATGGAGCAGTAGCTACCCCAGAACAGAGACTTCAGGGACCACATCCAGGTGATGCTCCCACCTCTCACCCCGTGGCAGACACCAGAGCACTGCCAGAGCCAGCCTGGCTCCTGTGCAGCTCCCCAGAGGGCTGAGCACAGCTCAGGGACACTGGACTCATAAAAGATTTATCTACTCCATTTCCCTGCCAGCAGTTCATCTACATTATTGTACAAGCTGTACTGAATTACAGCACAAGAGTGGAAAACACACCATGGCAGACGTGGAGCTGGGATATAAATCCATACGTTCCCCTGGAAGCCAAACTGCCATGCTGGTTTACACTGATGAGGCATTTAGCCTGGACTTTCAATCCTAGTATCTCACTATTTTCCAAATTATCTAAGGGACAGAATCTGGTTACAGATGCAGTGTCCTATAGGCTGCAAATTGGAAAAGGGTGACATGTCAATGAAGATCTCTTCCAGCACTTTTGCCATACATAATCCTTTCAACTCTTTCCAGTGTTGGATTTTTTTAGGACTGAATGACTTGAGAAAACTCACAGTGTTTAAACCACTGCACACAAATAAATCACTGGGCTGTCTTCTCTTTCCCAACTCATTATATACAAATGTAATTTTTTAAAGAGAAAATCTCATCAGCCCAAGGATTCAGTGACTTAGAAACCAATTAAAGTGGTAAGAAGTGACCCAATGTCTGTTTCTCCCAAAGCCAGCCCCTGGCAGCACTGCAGCATCCCTGCACTCCGTGTCTGTGTGACAGCTTATTCCCTCTGACACTGAGATTCAGCACTGGATATAGCTCAAGTGGAGACAGGGGAGATCTGTCAGCCAGGCCAGCACCCCCAGCAAACCTCCCAGCTCCCAGGGCTGCAGCTGCAGCCTCACCCTCCTCAGGAAATGAAGGTGGCTGCAAACCCACACAGAGATGTGAGATACATCACAGTGAGAGCCATTATTTCTAAGAGAGGCTATGGTAAGCAACAGCCTTGTGTCTCAGTGACCCAGTGGGCAGAAAAATGATTTTATACATCTATACATATTTAACTCTGTCCAGGCACCTACATACATATGTAAATAAGCACCTTTTGCATGTGACATTTCCCCACAGAGGCTAACAAAGGACCTCTCCATCCTTCTGCCTCCCCCACCTCTGTGCTCTGGCCTCCCCCAGCTCCATCCTCCCCTTTCTGTTTGCCATCTGGTACCCATCAAAGGCAGTTAGACCATGACACATGTGTGCTTACCAAATCCTTTAAACCTAACTAGAGCACTGTTTTGTTTCTTCCTCATCAGAAACCACAAGGAACCCTTATTCAGTACATCTGGACCTTCTAATAGGCTAACAGCCTGGCTGTGCCAACTCTGCTTTCTGTCTGACTCCATCTTAATCATTCACAAATCACAAAAGGATTGGGAGAGGAGAGAGCCAGCACAGCAGCACCACAAGGATGGCAGCTGAGAACAAAACAGTGACCACAGATAATGTTGGGATGAGTGCTGGTGTGTAGTAAACCAGGATATAGAACATTCTTATTTCTACCCATGTCCCAGTGCTCGAATTTATTGGTCCCTCATCTGGTGACTGGTGTTGCCAGCAAAGCTCCCAGGTTTGCAGTTTGCCCTGGAAAGGCAGCCTGATATTCCCTACATGAAGGTGCCACAAGGACAGCAAACTGCAGCTGGCTGCAGGAGCCTGTGCTCAGATGGGATGCTACATTCCCAGGGAAATGGAAGGAAATGCACACAGCTCCTCCCAGCTTTAATCAGCATGCTCATTTAGTGCCCTGCTGGTAATGCCACTGACTTCATTGCAAAGGTTTCCACAATGAGCTTTCTCTTTACTCCAGCTACTCTTTTTAAAAACACCTTTCCAGGAATCTCAGCATGGTTTGGACTCTCAGCTTCAAAAAAAAAAAAAAGGATTTGTAAATATCAGAGAAGGACTTGAAAATGGAACCCAGTGACAGATTTAAAGCCCTCTCCTTCCTTCCTTCCTTCCCATATGGATAGTTATTAAAGTGGTATCACACCTTCATGTGGGGTCCAGCTCCTGAGTTCTACATTACAGGGATAGAAACACAGTCAATCCAAGAGCTGATCCCACAGATTACCTCCAGTTATCCCTCAGCCAGCAGGGAGAAAGAACCCCACCACTGCACAGCACAGTCAGGGCCATGCAGGAATACAGAACAAGGAGTAGCACTGCATTATCATTCACACTAAAAAGAGCCACAGGTTCTCCTCCCCTCCATTTGCTCCACTGCACCTTCAGCCCCTTGTACACACCACAGGAACTCATGGCCCAGATCAACCATTGAGCAACAACCTAACACAGCTTGTACAACAACACAGCCCCCTCCCATTTCCATGATCCTCAGACCAACACAAAAGGCAGAATAAATGTCTGAACACAACCCCAGAGCTGCTGCTCCCCCTGGGCAGGTGCTCAGTTCCCCACCCCATGGCTGTCCTCTTCATCCCAGAAATGGCCACGTTCTCCTCCAGGCACACACACAGAAGGATGGGTGGGTTTGATGCTTGACCAAAATAGGCCATTAAAGACAAGACATTAATCTGTCAGAGAAATAGAGGGGGGAAAAAAAAGAAGCTCAACAAAACAAAGGAGGGGGTCTTGACTTCCTGCCAGGAGCTTGAAGACTTGTATTTATTTATGCTTTTCATGGGAAAGCCATTCAGAGGCAGTAATCCATGACATCTGGCAAAAGAGTAGGGAAGGACCTTTGCTGCAAGTTGACTGATATTAAATGCAAAAACAAAACAGGAGGACAAAAATCTCTAATTGATGGTTCTGCAAGCAACTGCAGCTGACAGAAGACCTTGGCAGGCTCTGTGTGCACATTTCATGGGACTGCCCCACCACAGCACTGAGCACTGCCCTGGGCATGTGGAGCATGGTGACTCCAGGGGCTGCCTGCAGAGTTGTGACAGAAAGAAAAGCAAGAGGTAGCAGATGAAGAAATGGCACAACAAACATCTGAACTTCTGACTGGAGGGGTAGGAGCACACCTGGAATCCCCCAGCTCAGGGAGAGCCTTTGAACAGGCTGAACTTCCCCCTGGCAGCTGGGGCTCCTCACCAAACCATCTCTCCAGGCCTCCATGTGGACCCTGGCTCCTGATATAGAGCAAATAAACATGAGGTGTTTCTTTTCAAACAATAGGATGAGCTGAAGTGGTGTGCAGCTCTACAGGGCCAGATACATATCAACTCAAAAGTCTGAAATTAATACTGAAAGTGATTCATAACAGGAGGAGACAAAACAAGCCTATTCATGCTACTCCATGTCAAGCCATCTTATAGCTATTTTGGATCCAAATCCTCTCTCTCTTCTTTTCCAAAACCACAAAGAAAAGCAAACAGATGTCAGCCATTGCAGATCTGCAAAGAAATGAACTGAACAGCCCATAATAGCAGTGTTTTTCTTCAGCTCCTTGCACTGAGGGCTAGGAAGGAGTTTCTGGGAGCCCTGCTGTGTGTGTTGGTGAGCCAAGGTCGTGCCTGATCCATCTGGGACCAGGCACAGTCCCACGCCCAAGCTCCAAGGGTTCCATCACATTATTTCCTGTGGAGACACTATGGGAAGGAAAAAGACACCCTGTCAACAGGCAATCTAGAAAAATACAAGTATTTCAGAGTTAAGGAGTGATTTCAAAAGCACGTACAGGGCTCAACCCTGGAAACTCCATTTTCAAAAGCTGCTTTGAAGCACGACAGCTTAGGCACTGCTGAAAGTCAGCGAGGGAGACAGAACCCAAATTGCTTTACAAAATCTTATCCATATGCAATTAACATCATTGTGAAATACTTTTGATTTTAGTCTTTTTTAAATATGCTGGGTATAGATATTATAGCACTAGAGCCCATCACACCCTTCAGTGATTTAAGAGATACTGATTTCTATAAAGCAAATCTAAATACTGAGGGTGTTCAGAAACTCTTTGGTTATACACAAAAGGATTCTCTATTATTGACTTATCCCCTTCTTCTCTCATCTATCTCATGGCAAATTTTTGGCCACTAAAGGCCACTCTTGAAGACCAATCCACAGTGCAGCCTGTGTGGTGTGAACACCCAGGGAATCTGACTTCTTCCAGTGCTCTGGCTGCTTCTAGAACAAGTGTGAGCAGCACTCCAGAAGAAAATTTATTTCACTCAGGTTCTGCATTTCCCTTCCCTGTGCTGTTCCTGATGTTCTTGCATTTGTCAGCATGGCATGGCAGGAGCTGCTCACCAGCCAAGGCTGGCCACACACAGCTGGAATGGGCCAGGCCAAGCTGCCATGTGAAGGCCTGGGACAAGCAGAACAGCCAGATCCAGCTTCCACCATGTGTCACAGAGGTTTCAGATCTGCTTAATAGAAATAAAGGGCAGACAGCTGTGTCAGGAGCTGCTATCCCCAAGGAAGCATCAACTCCAGGCAGGAGCTACAGCCCAGCCCTGCTGCACCAGCCCATCTCCCTCCTGCAGGCAGGTCCCCCACACACCCTCAGCTGCAGGGTTACAGAGGAACAAAAGTGAGCCATGCCTGGATTTTATTTCTTTTCCCTACACCAGAACAATTAACCTATTGTTTGCCTCAAAATGCATTCAGAGAAGTCAGGAGACTGAGGGAGGCAATCTTGTAGCAACCACTTCTTCATTAACAGCTATGGAGCTAAGTACCCATTTAAACCATGTTTGCTGTTCAAGTCTCCTTTTAAGAGGATGTACATCTCTGTATTACTCAAATGACTAGGATTACCTCATTTAAAAAAATATAAATCCAGGACTACCATTTTTCACATACCCTTCCCCTGCATAACTTACTTTAATTTCTAATTTACAACTATAAAACATAATCTTACATTAGAATTTGCATAAAAGCGAACAGACCTGCCGCAAGATATTAAATTTTAAATTTGCATGCTAGGGTGGCCAAGGAATATTACTCTATCCAAGAAGTTCCTGCCTGTAAATTTGAGAGCTAGTACGTGTGATGAGAGCAGAATTTGTACACTTGAGTGAAAGGAAGCTGATTAAAAGGCTTTGGTGTGGTTGTTACAGAGCAAGAATACAGACTGCACATAAAGAGAGCAGGGCTGCTGCACACACACACCAGTGTGCCACCCGATCCACCATTGTGTGGCCAGGGCTGGCCCACACAAGCAGTCTAAAAAATAATAAAATAATTTTAAAAACCCAAAACCCACACTGTTAATAAAGCTTAACAGCATGCTGCAGGCTGGAAAAGCTCAGCATGAAACCACTGATAAAATTTCCTTCTTATTTCCAGCTTCTGCCAGTCAAATGAGCAGGCAGGGCTACCTCAGCACTGGACACTGCTGCCTTTTCCACATTCCACAGTGAAGATCTGGTTTGTCATTCCAGCTCTGTGAACAGGCTGTGTCCTGGTCAGAGCCCATGCTCATGGTGAATGATTGGGTGAGATGTGAAAGAGAAACTGCATGAGGAGATGAACAAACAGGGCCCCTGGCACTGCCACTGCTGGAGTCTCTTAAACCAACATCCCATGAGAGCCTCCCCCTCAAAGCCCACCAGACAGCAAACCTGGCCCATTACAATCCCTGTTCTGTCCTTCCTGGGGTCAAAACCCACTGCAGTGTGTCACTGGAGAGCTTCCACCTCCTCCGGGCCACCCACAGGGCTGGAAGGAACCCAAAGGCAGGACAGAGGCTGAGCAGATTGCACACGTTGTGTTTCAGCCTGTCCCTTGGGGGCTCACAGGCACAGCTAAGCCAGCCCAACCACCAGGCCAGGGGAACTGAGCAATGCCTTCAAGAGGTGTGAAACATTAAGGGTTTCACCCTGAGTTCCAGGAGAAAAGCCCTTCCCTCCTCAGCCAGAGCCATTGGTGCTGAGCCCAGCCCTGGCTGAAGGGGCCATGCAGGGCTGCCCCCCAGGCCCAGCTGCACTCCTCGCCCAGATCTCTTGGTGCTGAGCCCTGGGCTGAAGGAGCCGTGCAGGGCCCTGTCCCCCACACCCAGCTGCACTCCCTGCCCAGATCTATGGGTGCTGAGCCCAGCCCTGGCTGAAGAGGCCATGCAGGGCCCTGTCCCCCACACCCAGCTGCACTCCTTGCCCAGAGCTGTTGGTGCTGAGCCTTGACTGAAGGGGCCATGCAGGGCTGCCCTCCAGGCCCAGCTGCACTCCTCACCCAGAGCTGTTGGTGCTGAGCCCAGCCTGGGCTGAAGAGGCTGTAAAGGGGGTGCCCCCCAGGCTTTACAGCATGCCGCAGGCTGGAAAAGCTCAAGATGAAACCACTGGTAAAATTTTCTGCTTATTTCCAAAATTCCCAGCTGCACTCCCTGCCCAGATCTGTGGATGCTGAGCCCAGCCCTGGCTGAAGAGGCCATGCAGGGGTCCCCCCACACCCAGCTGCACTCCTTGCCCAGAGCTGTTGGTGCTGAGCCCTGGGCTGAAGGAGCCATGCAGGACTGTCCCCCCAGGCCCAGCTGCACTCCCTCCTCAGAGCTGTTGCTGCTGAGCCCAGCCCTGGCTGAAAGATGAAAGGGCTGTGCAGGGCCCTGTCCCCCTGGCCCAGCTGCACTCCCTGCCCAAATCCGTGGGTGCTGAGCCCAGCTTTGGCTGAAGGGGCCGCGCGTGGCCGTTCCCCCAGGCCCAGCTGCACTCCTTGCCCAGATCTGTGGGTGCTGAGCCCAGTCCTGGTTGAAGGGGCCATGAAGGGATGCCCCCCAGCTCCCTCCCCTCCTTGCCCAGAGCTGTGGATGCTGAGCCCAGCCTGGCTGAAGGGCCCGTGCATGGCTGCCCCCCAGGCCCAGCTGCAGCCCCTCAGCCCTGCTTCCCTCCCTCTGCCTGAGCTGCTCGCTGAGCGCCCTCCTCCCTGTGATCAAAAGGGACGAGCAATCACTGCCACGACAGGCTCTGCTTTGTTCTCACCAGCCTCTTTCTTGCTGCCAGACTCCCTTTGCCGGTATCTCCAGACTTGCTCTGTCACCACATCCTCTGTACTCAGCTGTCACACACACGTCCTTCTGCTACCAGCTACCTACTTCTGTTGGCTTTCTAAAACTTTGTTAGCTCAATTGCACACTCCAGACTGCCATTAAGTTGTCTTTGCCACAAAGAAAACACAGGCCTAACAATGCTCTCATTTTCTACCTGATTAAAGTACAAAGGAATTACTTTTTTTAAGCTGGAGTGCTTTTTAGTCCCCAGGCCAGTACACCATTCATTTCATATCACTGGAATGATATTAAAGGCGTCTTCTCAACCTAGCAAAAAGATGAAAAACAAACACCCTGAAACTGGGATAAATTGTCTCACTCTTCACAGGTGAATTTGTCAGCACTCACCCTCATCTGCTATCTCCAGGGAGCTCCTGGGAGACACCTGGGAACTTGGCACAAAGGACCTTACCTCTGCAGCAGTCCTGAGCCAGCAGACAGCAGCAGCTCTGATTGTCACTGCCATCATTTTAGGACAACCACCCTGACCCTCCCTGCAGCCACATCACCTCTGGGGGACACAAGGTTCCCCAAGCCCAAAGTCCATCCCTCAGCAGGGGGAGCAAACACCCTGGGCTCTTGGTCCTGGTATGCCACAGAGACCACACAAACATCTTTCACTTTGCAGGTGACACAGCGACCAAGCATTGAACTTAAAACCAGTCTCCAGAAAGTCTGATGTCCCAAGAGCTCAACAGCCTGGGGACAAGGGTGGCTGCCAAGCATCTCCTCACTCAGCCACTTCATGTGGAACATGTCCTTGAACAGTGCAGGGGATCAGAAAGCATGTGCAGCTAAGATGTAAAAGTCAAGTGGGTGACACTCTAAACAGAGAGAAAACAGAGGAGAATTGATATTTTAATGTCATTCCCTCGTTTGTATGGCAAGAGCTTTGGTATTTAGACAAGTCCCAAACAAATCAGAAACAGCCTGTGGCCTCCTCCAGCTCTGAGCACCAGCCTGGCACTTGCAGTCCCACTTCAGCTCAGAACTGGTGTGATTTCCATGTAAGGCTTTTTCCCCAAAGTCTCTACAATGTCCCCAAAGAATAACGTGCTACCTGTAGAGCTGTGTGATGACCCAGCTGCTCTGGCTACAGCACCAGTACAGACCTCTCAGGGTTTCCTCCTTTTGAAGGTCACCTTCAGGTTCATCAGCAATAACACATTTTATTAACAAAAATCAGTAAGAGAGTGATTCTCTAATCAAGAAAATGATTCCTTTAAAATAAGACCTGAAGAGCATCTTAAAAACACTTATATAAGACACATCTTAGATATAAGTTAAAGACAAGCATATAACATTATCACAGACTTCCATGATTTCCTTTTTTTCTTTACTTGAGGAAAACCCCACTGCCACATTTACACATGAAGCCCTACACGTCCCTCTGAACAATCAGGAAACTGCTGAGGGTAGAGTTTATGATAATGGTGATGTTCAGAGGGCTGGACCCTTAACATCTAGGAGACTCTGATGGGTAACAAAGAAAATCCAGCTCATACCCAACAAGCTTAAATTCACTACATATACCTTGAGAAAAACAATGAGCTCTGAAAATAAAGGCAGCTCCTCCATGTTACTAAAGCTAAAGGTTAAAAACACCACAACAATTAAGGCACTCATGACTAAGGTGCTTTGGGTTCAGCTTGCAGCACTGGCTTGCTGCTAGTCCTTATCCTGTGACCTTCTCCATGCCTCCAGAGTCTCTAAAGATCTCTGCATGTAATGACCTGGCCACCTAAGCTAGGCTTAGACTTCTAAATACCTTCAAGCATCTGAGTCTAAACCCCTTCATGGCTTCAGATACATCACCAGGGCATCAGTATTCCTTCCTCCTTTCTGCCCTACTGGAATGGTAATTGTTTTAAAGACTGACCATCTCTCTGTGCACACAATCCCTCTGAGCTCAGTTCAGCATGGCACTTTGGTGCTTTTCAATCCCTCTGCTGACACCTATCCGAGGGAGAGCACTGTGCCAGCACAAAGGAACTCGAGTGAATCTGATTGCTGTCATCACAACGTTCAACTTGAGTGACACATTAAACATCTACAACTGAACAGCAAAGAGTTTGGGACTAAAAACTAAATCCTGGCACAGGCTGAAACACAGGCAAGGGCTTATTTTTCCTCTTGACTTTTATCTTCAGCATGATCTTCCAAAGTGTGGGCAGGAGGAGGGTGAAGAAGCTGCTCAGCCATGGCATGTGACACAGCCACACACAGGGGAAACCACAGCTGTGTGCACAGCCCCTAGGGAGGGGTGTCCTGAACAAAGCCTATCAGTGCCAGATTTGCCATCCTTTCATTCCCACACTGATTAATACAAACCCAGATCATTTTGTAGCAATTAAAGAATGCCTGAGCACAAGAGCTGCACTTTTCAGACAATTGGTTCAGTTCCCCTACAACGTGGCACCAAAGCACACCCACACAGGCAAAAGTAATGTGCACATGCATGCCAGGAGGTGCCAAACACAAAACTCATCACCAATCTTCAGTTCTTCCATCACTGCTCCAGTTTGTCACTTGCCTGAGGTCAGCAGTGGGCCAGAGGCTGCCTGCACACTGACACCAGCCCCATCATGGTGAGTGGTACCACTAGAACCAGCTCAGAGGCTCACAGCTCCCACACCTCTGGAGTGGATGGATGGCAGGATAAGAACTGAGAGGGCAAAGTCCCTCCCACTGTAAGCAAAGATCAGGTTCACAACCACCAGAGGAACCTGAATGTGCATAAGTCTGTAAAGCCTGAGGAAATGCATCCTGGAGTCCAGAAGAAGGGAATTGGCTGATGCAGTTTCCAAGGCACTCTCCAGGATATTTGGAAAGTCCTGGCAGTCAGGGGAAGGCTGCAATTGCCACCTGTGGCTCATGGCAAGCAGAAACCCCTCTGCACTCTGCCAGGCCGAGTGTGACAGTGCACCTCCACAAGTGCTCGTGTGCCTCAGAAGCACAAGAGATGCTGGGCACCACCTCACAGCACAGTGCCAGGGAGGCCCAGAGCACCTCAAAGCACCACCAACTAAACCATAACAGCTCCAGACTTGTTGTCATCTTATTGCAAATCTCCCATAGCATCTTGGTGATTTCTCATGGGCAGCTCCCCACAGCACTGACACCTTCTTCATAGTACAACCAACAAACTCCAACTCTCTTCATAGCACAACCAATAACTCCAGCTCCCTTCTCACCCAGCTAACCCACTCGGTTGTAGCAATTTTCTTCTTACTGGACACAGCTGTGGCCTATTAAGGGCAGGCCTGTTCCTAATCTTTGGTGATAAGGACAGCTGCAACTCCTCAGGTGTGAGATTACCTTCTGCACTGCTCTCTCACATTCTATCCCTCCACACAGACTGGCACCAGCCACCCTGTGCCATTCCAGACTGAGGAACCAGCTTGCTCATGGCCATCAGCAGTGCCTGAACTCCCATCCTGGCACAGCCCTGTAACCCAGCACTGCCTGTGGCCATTCCCACACATGTCCATGCTCCAGGGGCCTCAGGAGCACGTCCAGGAGAGGGGGAAGGCTTGGGCACAGCTCTTCTTGCACATTTTAACTGAATTTGTGCCTCCAGCACAGAGACTGCACAGGAACAGGGCAAGGGAAGAGCTCACCATTGCCATTGCTGGCAGTGTTGGCAATGTTTCCTCCAGCCCTGGAGGAAAGCTCTGCACCCCACTCCAGATCCACCAGTGATGCAGCAGAAGAGAGAGCCCCATACAGGACAAGGCTGAGCAGCAGCAGCTCCTGCCCACCCCTCTCCAGGCAGTTGGTATTTACACTGCTGGCACCAGAGCTAACCCAGAGTCCTTAATGAGAGCAGACCTGAGGCTCTGAAGCAGCCTCTTGGCACAAGCTCTCATCTGTGTTTTAAATCCTTGCTTAAGAAAGCCAAACGTGCTCCAGCACTGCTGCTGTGCTGGCTGTTTGCTTTGATTGCCCTTTTTGGCCAAAGTGCAGCTGAGATGTCGATGCCACCACCCAGCACAGATGTGCAGGGCACACAGCAGTCAATTAGTTTCAAATAGAGCCATACATGTTTTGCTGGAAAACATTATGAAGAAAAGCTGTCAGTCCTGAATGCATATTATCGCTAATTATTCCCATAAAAAAAAAATTAAAAGGATGGTTGCCTGGTAGCGTTGCAAGAACCGTTTTGTAATTAATATGACCTTCATCTCCATATGGTAATTAGCAAACATTTATATTACCATTAAAAAGACCATGTTCATTACATAACCTCACTTTTTTTCTATTAGCTAACAGAACCAGTAAAACCAATTAAATCAAAGCCTTGAACTTTCACAAATACTCCAAATAAATACACTCAAAGCTACTTTTTTTTTTTTAATGGACACTTGCTGGCTGATGTGAAAACCAGCAGAAGATGTTTCCTGAAGCTCTGGCAGGAGGGTTGCACTCTGCTCCTCCTCCCAAGGAAAGGGCTGGCACAGGGGTGGCAGGGCAGGAGTGTCCTACGAGTGCTCCAGGAGCTCCTGGAGCAGGTTCTGCTCACCCCCAGAGCCATGGATCTCACTGTGGGAAGGTCCTGCCTTACCCAGGGGACTCAGACCCATCCCCAGGTGATGGACCCTGAGCAGGGACACAGTTCCCAGCTCTGCTCCCAGTGGAGCAGCCCCTCCTGCTGTTTGTCCCCTCATCCATGAGCAGGGGTGACAGTCACCCCACCTCCCCTCTACAGGCCAAACAGAAACATCTGCAGAAAAAAAAAAATAAGACTTCATTGCTAATACCAATATTAATCTGTTTTCTCCTCCTGGAAGCCAGGTTGTTCTACTTCAGGGAACACTAATGGTCAGCATTTCTATTGATAGTTTCTCTGCTTACATTAATCCAAAATTTCCTCTGCTGTTTTTTTTGCATGCTGCAATCACTCCTACTCCCTGGAGTGACTCACCATTTAACTGGTTTGCTAACAGAGGACCCGATGTACCAGTCAACAACAACAAAAACCCATTATCACACTGTACTTGTTTTTCACAGAGGTGGGAGAACTTGTGGTAAGTCATTCAACAATGCCATAACGGAAAACGCAGGGGAGAAAATATGATCAAAACCAAAAAGCACACTTGCCCACACACTTCCCTACTCCTCTAACACATCTGCCAGTGAAAAGAAAAAACCCAACCTTCCCATAGTTTGAATTCTGCTAATAACAGCTCTGCTTTACAAACGTGCATTTCCTGCTCCTGATGAAAGCTGACAGCTCGTGTGGGGAGCAGCACGGGGGGAGCGACACCAAACGACTCCTGCTAATCAGGGCTTTCATCAAAGAGAAAGACATGATGTAAATCTAATCCAAGGGAGCTTTCTCTTTTACTTGCAAGCTGAATATTGACCAAAAAAAAAAAAAAAGAGAAGGATTTACTAATTGGAAAGATGACATGAAAATTCTAATAAGGTTGTTAAGTTGACAGGGCTGGGAAAATGTAAATTTTCTATACATGCGTATATATATATTTCCAATAGTTCTTGGACTATAAATGATTTAACTAGGACAAACAAAAATATGTAGAAATGAGAAAAACATTTGACTGAGAACTGCAGAAGAAATTCAAAGATTCCCAGGCTCCTGGAGTCACAAATGTCAAACACCCAACTCATGCCATCTTTCTGCAAATTCCAGCATTTTTATTCCCCCAAATTTCCCATTTTCCACTTGGTTCAGGCTCCCACTAAATGACTTGAATGCACGAGGTTGGAGAAATGCATGGACAGGTGAAGTGAGATGAGCAGTGGGATGTGTGACTGAGGCTGCTCCCCAGCACATCTCACACACCCCAAATGCTCACACTCAGCATGGAAGCACCAGCAGCCCCAGGAAGGTTCCCTTCAGAATTTAACCCAAATAAACACACATCTCATGCATAAACACTGCACAAGACCTCAAAGCAGATGACTTGTCTTTTTTTTTTTCTGAGGCAGTCAAAAAACCAGGTAGGACTGCAATAGCAATGTACTGTAAACTTATCGAGAAAATGATTCCTTTAAAATAAGACCTGAAGAGCATCTTAAAAACACTTATATAAGACAGATCTAAGTTAAAGACAAGCATAAAATGTTACCACAGACCTTCATGATTTCCTTTTTTTCTTTACTTGAGAAAAAACCCACTGCCACATTTACACGTGAAGCCCCACACATCCCTCTGAACAATCAGGAAACTGCTGAGGGTAGAGTTTGTGATAATGGTGATTTTCAGAGGGCTGGACCCTTAACATCTAGGAGACCTCTGATGGGTAACAAAGAAAATCCAGCTCATACCCAACAAGCTTAAATTCACTATATATACCTTGAGAAAAACAATGAGCTCTGAAAATAAAGGCAGCTCCTCCATGTTACTAAAGCTAAAGGTTAAAAACACCCCAACAATTAAGGCACTCATGACTAAGGTGCTTTGGGTTCAGCTTGCAGCACTGGCTTGCTGCTAGTCCTTATCCTGTGACCTTCACCATGCCTCCAGAGTCTCTAAAGATCTCTGCATGCAATGACCTGGCCACCTAAGCTAGGCTTAGACTCCTAAATACCTTCAAGCATCTGAGTCTAAACCCCTTCATGGCTTCAGATACATCACCAGGACATCAGTATTCCTTCCTCCTTTCCACCCTACTGGAATGGTAATTGTTTTAAGAGACTGACCATCTCCAGGAAGGTTCCCTTCAGAATTTAACCCAAATAAACACACAGCTCATGCATAAACACTACACAAGACCTCAAAGCAGCTGCCTTGTCTTTTTTTCCTTCTGAGGCAGTCAAAAAAGCAGGTTGGATTGCGATAGCAATGTACTGTAAACTTATCATAAAAGCAGGATAGAGAAACCAGCTACCAGCTGTGAAGAATATTTGCAACTGTAAATATTGTATTTCAGCTGTAGAGAGGGTAAATACCATGTTATGGAAATGCCTCCTTTATCGATCTGCTCATCAGAAAGGAGAAAGAGAGAATATAATTTGGTAGTTTTCAGCAGCACACAGTTTTGCAGACATTGAGAATGTATTTTTGAGATACTGCCTTCCATGAACAGCAACAGAGATCAGCTTGCTGATGAATGAATGCAATAACTTCCATTCCAACACCTGCAAGGAATACCTCGCTTCCACTTATTTTGGAAAAAATGCAACTTGAAGAATCAAAGAATCATGAAAGTTTCACTTCTATTGCTTTTATTTATTTCTGCTTGATGGCATCTCCTATGACACCAATCCAGGGCAAAGTCCACATGGAAATTTTAAAGTATTTTAAGAGCACCACAGGCCTGCCCTGCTGAGCAGAGTCCAATTGGAGCAGCACATAAGTGGGGAGGATATGACAAAACCAATCATATGCACAGTAATGCCTGTCATTTAAAACTACAAGTGGAAAATTAAATTTTTTCATCTTTCTCTGAGGTGAAAAAAACCACCAACCTTTGACCTAAGTATGGAGATTAATGCAAATGCAACTATCTTGTTTTGAATGATCTATCCAACTTCCAGGAAGACCAAGAGAGATTGAAGCAATTAGGAGCTTGTCCAATAGCCAGAATTTTATGGCTCTAAATATTACCAACATGGCATTCCCAGGGCACACCTCACAGCCTCTGCAGGGCCAATCCTCCTGATGAAGAGCTGCAGAAGGGAAGCCTCCAAAACAGCCATTTATTCTTTAAAAAATCACCTTCTCTGGCAGAAGGCAGCAAACAAATGCCAATATTACACTGTACCTATTGACATGAATGACACTGTAGAAACACACCAGAGCCCTGGAAGCACCAGGAGGGACAAGAGGCTGCCAAAAATCTGACTGTACAAATGAGCTTGTTCAGCTAAGAGGGTGAAAAACAACTCTCTCACTTCTCCTCACCTCTCTGCCATGAGCAGAGCCAACATCCATGCAGATCTAAGCTCATTCTACACAGCTTTAAATGAGATTTTAGTAACACAGAGCAGGTAACCTCCAGATTGCCAGGTCTCCCTCCAATCTGGACAATGGCAAAGTCTATCCTCCCTATGGCAATAGGACAGAACATCTGCCTTAATTCCAAGTGAAACCAAGTGCAAGGGAGGATAATCTGTATAGGAAAATGCAGCACATTCTTTCATTAGTTTGTCAGAATAGGACAAGTTTGGTGAAAACATCTTTCATTTCATAACATCCCCTACACAGCTGGAAACTTGGCAGCTACTGGGGAAGGTGTTGCCCCTCTGAATCCAGGCAGGTCTGAGTGCTTGGGACTCACCATGTTAAGGAGCCCTACAGGTCTGGGACATACCAAAACCAACTTGGCAGAAATCCTCAGTCCCAGGAGCCTCTCTCAGCTGCTTTATTGACTCTGCAGTGACAGTTTCTACCTGGAACCAAAAGCAGGGCAAGATGGGAGAAAAATTTCACCCCAAGGTGAGATGTGACTGCTCCCCACCACCTTCTGAGGAGCCACTTCTTTCCCAGCAGGGCAGTTAAAGCAGTGTAAAACCAGAGCACAGCTACAGCCCAGCTCCTCACTCAGAAATATTTTGTGAATGAATCATCCCTGGTTTGTGTTGGCTGCAAGGACCTGTCAGACAGGGGCAGCTGTTCCAGCAGGAGGGAAATCAAACAGAGACCTGGCCACAGCTGAGGGAGGGAGAGGCTGCAGCACAGGCAGTGAGCAGCAGCTCAACAGCATGAACCAGCACAACAGCTCCAGGCATGCCTGGAAAACACACAGGAAGTGGAATTTCATTTCTGGCTTAAGAACTCCTTTCTTTATACATGAATTTTGCTAAGAGAACATCAAATCCCATTTTCACTGGGGATGGCTGCATTGGATCAGCAAGGTGAATGGGATTTGTGTAACACAGCTCAGCAGAGGGATGGGGGGAATTCTGCAGCCCAAGGCAGGAGCAGCCCCTGTGTGGGTCAGTCCCAGGGCAGGACTTCCCACTTTGCACTCTACCAATTCAACTCACAACACACTGAACTACAAGACTCCTCAAATCCAATTTTTTTTGTCTTGTCACCTCTGTCTTCCCAGAATCTACAGAACCTTTCCTCTGTAACTCTGGGATAATGGCAGGTTCCAATAACCCCTGCTGGCTTTGGGGGGATCATACAGATATTTTCTCCTGTTCTGAGGTTCCCTGGAGAACCATCATTGTACAACTCTGCACAGCAGTGATTTTTCAAAGTGAAACAATGACCAATAAAGTGTCCAAGGCCAGGCTGGGCAGGACTTGGTGCAACCTGATCTGGTGGAAGGTGTCCCTGCCCATGGCAGGGAGTGGAACTGGAGGATCCTTACTGTCCCTTCCAACCCAAACCAGCTGGTGATTCTATGAAATTGGATCAGGCAACTGCAAGCACAGCACAACCATCACTCATCCCAGTCTTGGGAGACTTGGTTCTTCTCAACAGCTTTAATCCATTTCAAAGAAAACAGTATTATTCAGGATTTTTTGTTGTTGTTTTCAAACAACAACAAAAAAATTGTAACAACACACTTATTTATCTAAAACCCAGAGAAATGGTACAATTTTCTTCTAGTTTAAAATACAAATGAATCAGGTTACTGCCTCAGCTTCCCAGAGACCTGGGAAGAAATGAAGTTGAATTCATGACTTGCCTCTCTAAAGCCCTTCAAGGCTCCTCACTCACAGGTAATACAAACAAACATTGCCAAAACCCAAAGCTGTAAACACATGAAAGTTTGCTGCTTTCAAACAAGATGCTGCCCCACTGCTAAATCCAAATCAGGGCTGGATTTTCCATGCTGGCAGTGTTCAGAAAAGCACTCAGAACCCTGGAGTTCATCAGAAATGTTACCAATCATGAGGCTCACAGATACCAGTCACTCCCTAGTGAAGATTTCCCTAATGCTGAGCAGGGAAGCTGAGATTAAAGGTTCACTATTCCCTACAGAAAATTAATTTTCTACAGTTGTTAAAAAACTTGTTTCTCTAGGAAAATGACTCACTTGACTAGATAAACACTTCTATCTCCTCTAGGAAAACGTGTTTCCTTGAACCTTGTGACCTTACATTACACAGTTTAGTATCATCACAGAACAGGATTTCACTTTTCATGCAATTTTACAAGGTAAAATCCCAACCACCATTGGGAAAACATTTCAAATATTTTTAAACACTGCCTTAAAAGAATTAACACACTTGTTTCCCCCCCAAACCTGGTACCATCTTGTTAATTACCAGGCATGTTTCATGTGCATTTTCAAAGTGGAGAACAAAAGAAGTGGGAGGAAAAAGAATTTAGTGATGCATAAGATGTTCTGCTGAAAACAGAAGGTGGTTTTCAGTTTTAAAACTAACTTGGATTTTATTTTGTACTCCACAGCTCCAGCATGGACACAGATTATTGTCTTGTGCAGTGACAGGCTGGGGGAAAGGCAGAGCTCCAGCCACAACCAAAGGTTTTGATGTAACACCTGAACTCCCAGCACTCAGGGTTTGGGATTGGCCATGCTCAGAGCACCTTCCCAGGCCCCCTCCAGTGCTCCATCAGAGCAGTGATGTTTTCCCAAAGCTTGGGAAAACTAAATCAGAACTATCAGGACTGGAGCTTTGCTTGTGCTCACATTGCTGTGGCTCTGAGCTCCCTGTGGAAATCAAAGGCAGGGGGATGAAGGCTCCATGTGAGCTGGAGCCATGCAGCAAACCAGGTGCCTCTATTTCAATATTTGGCTGATAGATCTATATCCAGCAGGGATAAAAAAAAGTCGTTTAGAAAACACAATATTCAATTTCCTTTTCATCTCAGGGATGCAAGCCAGGCTTGGTACCTTAAAAACCTGGCGCTGCAATAATCTTTGCTGTCCTTTTTCACTTCTTTTTTCTTTTTTTATTTTCTTTTTTCTAAATGAGGAAACACTGCTTTCATTCCCCTCTGGAAGGCCTGATCTGAGCAAACAGGCACCAATGACACCAGTGCTGCAAAGATTTTTTGAAGGAAGCCAAAACCAAAGTGTAAGAGATTAAAGAGACAACTCCCTCACAAGCCAAATGATTAAAGCCTTTTCTCTTTGAAACAAGCATTTCCTTGAAATAATAAAAAACAAAAGGAAGACTAACACTGCTCCAGGTCTCCACCAGTTTATGCTGCCAGGTTTTTCTTGGAGTTCTCCAAGCACACTGGACACCCCATGGAAATCACTTATGGGTACAGCAGGATCTGAAGCTGTCATGTATTCTTTGGCATTTTCTTCATAATTCTTCAGGTTAATAAGAGTTTTCTTTGGGATCTGGATTATGCCTCAGAGAAGCAGAACTATCAAGAGCCTGCAAGCACCAGGATTTAGACTTTGTCATTCAGAGGGAAAGTTCCTGGGGATCCAGGATTTGGATATACCATAACCTACCTCCCTGCCCCAAGCTGAAAAAGATCTTGTGTTTGATATGCTGAGCAAATTCCTACGTGCCTGCTTGCCACAGGACAATTTGTGGCAGTCTGTAAAGGTGAGATTAATGTCATCCAAGGGCTCCTCCTGTGACCACATCTGCTCTTCTGCTCCCAAACATGCAGGAAATGCAAAGCCAACATGCATTCTCCTGCAGGACATCTGAATTACTTTACTATTTGGATTTGTATTCTTTTCAAAACTGCAATTTTAAGGAAAAAATGTGTTTGTTGTGAAAAAACATCACAAACAGGTATGGTTTAGGGGAGGAAAATTAAAAAAAAAAAGAAGAAGAGGCTAACCTCTGTTTTGTAGTAAAATCAGATGACAGTCCTCTCTTCTGCAAAGTGCATTGCCTGGTGAGAACAATTCTGTTCTTCTCTTGGTAACATTACTCTGTCTCTTTTAATGCACTCTTCATCCATTAACTTTGACTCCCTATGTGTCTAATTCACAGCTACACACCAAACAAATTATCTGGAATTAAAAACATCTCACTCATTTCCTCTTTCCACACCTCCACGCCACGTCTCACAAAATCATTTTGCCATGAGATGTCATAAGGAATTATTAATTCCCCTGCAGGGGGCTGCTGGGACAGGCAGATTCCCTTTGCATGACACCAGAGTCCCATGGCCAAGGTTTGCATTTGGGGGGTTTGATTCAGTTCAGCCCCCAAACAGAGAGGCTGCCCCTGTTTTCTGCCTACACAATCAGCAGGGAAATGCTGCTGATTCCTGAGCTGTGGTGCTTTTCCTCCTCCTCCTCTGTCAGCCCAGCCTCCCACATCCAGCATAAGAAATGACTGTAGAAAAGTCCACTTAATCACCTCCAAGCTTCATTTACATTTCATATCCATATCTCATCTCCCTAGCTCCTCCCTCTTCTACAGCAACTTCTCAATCCATCACCTGGTTTTTTCTCTGCAATCATCACTTCTGTTTTTAATTTACACTGTGTTTTCCCCTCAGGAATTCTGCTCAAGGAGGGCACATGCAGGATGAATAGTCCTGGTGCACCCTTGGGATTTGCTCCATTTTCTGTGGACCTCCCACCATCCCTCTGCAGCCTTTCCTGCCCCACCTGTGCCCAGGACCATTCAGGTACCTGTTGAACACTGATGTATTTCTCCTTGACTTGCCCCATGAGCATGCCAAAGTTCCTTTACTGCCTTCCTGCAGCTCCAGCTCAAACTCTTGCCCAGCTCCTCCAACTCTTTCACTTCAGGATCACCAGTTTATGTGGCAGTTTCCTTTAAGTGGTTTCCATCCAACCAGCAGCACTTCTCTAGAGAAGGGAGTGATTTTTCTCTCCAATAACCCCAGCCCTGCTATGAAGGAGCAGATCTGTTCTGTGGTTTGGGATCAGCCCCACCAGCACAGACCCCAGCACAGGATGACAACTCCTGATGGACCCAAGCCATCCCAGCTGAGCCACATCCCACACACTGACACAATCTCCTGCTTCAAAGCTGACTCAGCCTGGAGAAACCTTCATCCCCTTTGCCAGCTCACACAGATTCCAGTGCAGCAGGACAGACTGGAGACCCTTTCACCCACCAGCCATAGAGCCCAGGTGTGGCTGCTGCTCAGGTGAGAACAGCACACAGCAGTGCAGGAGGTGCAGTGGGACCACAAGTGACAGCCACATTCATTCCTGGTTCCTTGCTCACTGCACAGCCTTAAAAAATCACCTGAGCTCTCAAGACAAAGTGCAGAGGTGACAGCAGGGCCAGCAGATCCACCACACCCTGCTGCTCTTTCCACAAGTGTTGAGGTCCTCTACTCCCATCGAAAGATTTTGACACCAATTGAGCATAAAACTAGAAAAGGGGAGAAAAATCAAAACAAAACAGAACAGATGATGTCATTTCAGCTAAAATGATGTTCCAGTTCCCTGAGCTCTGTAAGATCTCTGAGTCTGAACAAGATAGCCTGAACTCCACAGAGAGCCTGGTCTTGTTCAAAACATCTCCACTCTAACGTGGAGCCAAAGACAACAACCTTCAGAGCAGCCCATCCCAGGGGAAGGGCTGTGCATGGAATCACAATTGCACACCGTGCCTGGAGAGCAGGGAAATGGAACAGCTTCCCCAAGCTGAAACATAACTGACCCTGCAAAAAGAAAGGGAATGAACAACTTAACATCACCTACAAGGTGAGAAAGAGCCACTTCTGGGAGGTGATGTTCTGGGTGGGCAGCTACATAATATAAAGCAAACTGGTGGCAGTATTTTTAGGTCTTTGCTTTTAATTTTGGACACGACTTCAGCAGCAAACATGCTTGTTGTAAGAGGGTAACCTTTCCATGACTTATTTCAGTCCATGGATCCAGATCCCCCTGCAGAGCTTCCTGCCCTCCAGCAGATCAACACTCCACCACCCTTGTGTCCCTGCAGACTAAACGTGCCCTCAATCCCCTCATCCAGACCCCTGCTAAGGACACTAAACTGGGCTGCTCCAGCACTGAGCCCAGGAACACCCCTGGTGAGCAGCTGGGTGTGACTTCACTGCCCACCCCACTGAGCCATCTGTTTTAAACACATCTCTGCCCATGTTTTACCCAGCACTCAGTGCAGCTGTCCCAGCCATGGCCCACAGTGTCCCCAGGAGAAGGGGACACTCCAGCCCTTCCCCTTAGCACCAAGTGGCTCACCCAGTCATGAAAGACAGGTTAGGTGTGCAGGGCCTGCCTAAACCCCTGCTTGTTGGGGAAGATGAAACAGGAAAGCCTTATCAATATGATTGCCTGGTAAAAGATTTTGAGAATATAGAAACTATAAGCAAATTTTAAATGAAAGCAAGCCTTGAAATACCTCAGTTACTGAACACCTGGAAAACAATGGTGTGGCCAGCTGAAGGTGATCCCCTTTGGATGGAACAACACCCTCTGCTTGCAGACAGGCCCAAGGGTCAGAGCAGACCCTACAGCTTGGCAGAAGGGCCCAAAGAGGAGTTTTTAGGGTTTAAAATGTAACACAGTGTGGTAATGTAATGATTCTTACAGGCTGTATGTAAATGCTAGGATCTGTATCTTGTTCCAGATTGGTTAGTGAGAATCAGAATATTCAACACAGAGGATGATTTATTGTATTGTAATGGGAACCTCGCTCTCTTACCCCTTTTGCTCTCTCACCCTCTCATCCTCTCTCCCCCTCTCTTCTCTCAGCCTGCTCTGAGCTGTGGCTGCAGCTCCCAGCAGGGCCCTGCCCCAGGCCCTTTGCAATGAACCCCAAGTTCCTGCCCTGGCTGCAGAGATCTCTGCTCTCTGTCCATCCCCACCATCCTGCCCCCATTGCTCCCACAGCCTGGGGCCTCCCTGTTAGCCAGGGCTGTTGGTAAATGATGGGAAGTGGCTCAGGGGCACTTCTACCTGCTCCCTCACTCCACTAGGTGGATCCCATCCAGCCTCACAGGGTATTTGTGTCTCTGGGGTGCAGCAGGTCGCTGATCCTGTGGAACAACCTGTGGAATCCTGTGGAACAATCAAAACCAAATGTTTGGGTGACCTTAGCCAAGGCAGCAGGCTCAGATCCCATAGGTTTGTCTAACCTGGAACCAGGAAAGCCTTTCTCAACCTGTCAGGTTGGTGTGCCAGTAAAGGATTTGCCCTTGATCAAAAAGCAATTCAGTAGTAAGCCTCGTGAAATTGGCAATGGCAGCAATCCTGTATGGGATTGGAACATTTGGGCCAAAGAACTTCCCAAAGCAGTATCTGAATCCCAAGAATTAGAAATCCCTGGTTCTTTAACAATGGATTTTTTGCCTTATGCTTACAGCTAATGACTGGTGAGAAGGTAATCCTCCAAAGCACAATGTTTGTCACTCTCATATTGTCTGAAAAATCCCTTTGCCCAAGATTCTTCTCCTGGAAAGCTGAGAAGCCTCAGAGAAAAATGAAAACAATAATTATCTGATTGCTTCTCCTGTGTATTGCTGCTTTGGAATGTGGTTGGAGATTGTTTATCCAACAATCAACGAATTTATCAACAATGTTTGATTGGTTTCATGTGAATTGTTTTGACTTAATGACCAATCACCATCAGCTGTGTTGGGACTCTGGAAGAGGTCACAAGTTTTCATTATCATTCATTGTAACCTTCTGTCTATCGTTTCTCTATTCTTTAGTATAGTTTAGTATAGCATTCTTTAATTTAACTACATAAAATAATAAATTAGCCTTATAAGAACATGGAGTCAGATTCATAAATTTCTCCTTCGTCCTGGGGACCCCAGAAATACCACAAATATTAGTCTCCATGATTTTGCATACAGAAATTCAAGTTTTTGGTGTCATTACTCAGACAGCTGGGATGTGCCTTCCAAGGCTGGCCAATATCCATGACAATTACCAAAAGGATATTGGTTCATTTGTGGAGCTTGGCAGGGCATTCCACCATGCCTTGAAGGTGGCCCATGTAGCCTGGAATGCTCACTGTGACAGCTCCCTGTGGATTATGGGATTATTTATTCTGCTCCCTGTCTCCAGCTCAGGGGCTGGGTCCTCTGAGGACAGCAACTATTACAGACTGAGGCAAAGAAGGCATTAAGTACCTCAGCCTTTTTCTCATCCTTTGTCACTGTGTTTCCTCCTGCATCAGATAGAGGATGGAGAGTCTCCTTGGCCCTCCTTTTGCTGCCAGTGTTTTTATAGAAACATTTCTTATTGTCTTTTATGGCAGTAGCCAGATTAAGTTCCAGTTGGGCTTTGGCCCTTCTGATTTTCTCCCTGCATAACCTCAAACATCCTTGTAGTCTGCCTGAGCTGGCTGCCCCTTCTTCCAAAGGTCTAATGCAGAGCATTAGAGGAGATTTATGTTTACTGCTGAGTTAAAGGTCAGGAATGGAGGCTTCCTCCCTTCCCCATCTCTCCCCTCCTCTCTCCCATGAAGAGACTAAGGCTGCATAATCTGCTGCGTTTGTTTTCATACAAGAGCTGCTTTTAAGCACTGCCCTGATGATCACACAAGGGTAAGCAGATGAAATCCAATAAGTGGCTCTACAGGACAAGACACATGACGAGACAGCCTGCCAGACTCCTGCTCTAATGTACACGCTGAAAAGGAGCTTATGCAGAGCCTGGGTAAAGAATGCTTTGTTAGGGAACACAGGCAGCTCACACTGCAGTGTCTGTTCTCCATTAGCCATCCATTTAAAAACACTTCTGATTATTTTGGAAGTACTTGCACTGCCCTTTCTCGAACTCAATATTTGCAGTTAATTGCATAACTAGTGCACTTGCCTTCAATTTAAAAGCACATTAAACCAAATTTTTATTTAAAACAGCCGCGTTTGCACTCAAGCGCTGAAAATGAGGGCAGATCCAGAGACAGTGTGTTTTATTAAAGAAGGCACCTCTGCTTCTGACAGTGCATATGTGCACTTGCCAGTGCCTGAGTGACTGAAATATGACAGAGGACATGGCAACACAGACCAGCACCTCCAGGGTTAAAGGGGAAACCAGCCAACATGTGCTCTTGTGCAAAAATCTAATATAAAAATACAATGCACAACAGTGGGCAAGGGACTGTTCTTTGGTGGCTGGAGCTGTCCCTGTGCTCATCTAGGCACTCTCTCACACCTTTTAGAGAAGGCTGTTTCCATCCTGGTCATTTATCCTGCTGGAGGCCCAACAGCAGTCACAGAGAAAAGCAGATCATGAAAAACAAATAATTGTTTTGTATTTTTAAGTGTCCATTTATAGAAAATATAACTATCAAACCTACCATCAGGATTTATGGGGTTTATTCTTTGCATTTATGGGAGTGTTTAACATGGGCAGAGCACAACCATGACTCTGACAGACCCTGTGCCCCTCTGTCACATCTGGGCCTGGGGCAATCACCCCACTCTGGGTTTCTTTCCCCCATGCCCTGCTGCTCCTGTGGCCTCCCCTCTCTCCAGCCTCACCTCCCACCCAGCTCCTCAGCATTCTGCACACACAATCAGCCACCCCAGCAGTTCCTCCCTGCTGCAGCCTTTGAAAATCACAGCCAAACAAGTTTTATACAAGCATCATCTCAGGAGTCATAAATCTCCCCCTGGAAACCTGACTGAAGTGCTGACGTTCCTGCCTTGCTCGAGTGATAAGTTCTGCATTTACTGGTGCCCTGCTCTTTTTCTGTTTAAATAAAAAGTGCCCAAAATGATCAGCTTTCTGCATCTCTATCAAGAATTATTTCTTCAGCCAGTTCAAGCTCCCCCAGCCTGTCTAGAAGCAGCAGAATTGCATCAAATCTCCCAAATACACACAGGGAGGGCCAACATCAATGTCAAGTGGCATGGCCTGAGCCATGGCACACGAGGGGACCCGACCCCAAAACCAGAAACCAACACCCACCTCCTGCTCCCCTGTTCTATCAGCACTTATCCATTGACTTTGCTGTCTTTAAATACTCTTCAAAAGCTTCTAACATAAATGAGTAGAAATGCTTAATTATGATACTGGATATTTTTATTCCTTTTAGAAGCAAAAAGAGTAGCCTAGAGAAAGTCCAAGTATTGCATTTCAAAAGGATGCATTCCCATGAACTAATTAAGATTTAAACCATGACAAGCTGCAAGTCTCTCAGCTTGCTCTATCCAAATGCAAGCACCAGACAGGCAAAGGACCTAAGAACAATTTGGAAATTACTTCTGGGAATTAAGAGAGTTGCATAATCTGATTTAGTTGTTGCTTTTGTCAATAGAAAGATATGAAATGTCTTGAATTTTCATGAGAGTCTGAAAGTAAGTGGAAGGGGAAAAAAAAGAAAAATAATCAATAACCTAATCTATAATTTCATTGATGGTGAGGGTGACAGCTTGTGCAGGGCAGGGGAGGGTTTGTTGTCAGAAGAATGATTTGCTCCTGAGACCCAAGGCTATCTCAATCTGAGTATATAAAGCTCTCAGTCAATGCAGAGAGGCTACGTGTGCCTTACCAGGGCTCAGGCTGATCTCTAATGTCCTGAAAGGATAGATTTGCAATAAAAATATGTGAAAACATTTAGAGACATTAAGTTTACAAGATGACTCTGATCCTGTGGATTAGTGTCGAGTCTGCAAGTGTGCTGAAGCCTGCCAGGGAGAATAAAGTACTGTACTGTCCTTACACTAAGAGCAACTTAATTTGTATGTCCAGATGTTCATTTCAAGATTTTTATCCATTTTGAAGAGTTATATCTCCTTTGCCTTGGAATAAAAACATAATTATGTGCAAGCCATTTACAAGATTCCTGTGGCAAATATTCCTAACCCTGCTGGGTTATTTTAGGGCAGTGAAGCCATAGTTAATACAAGGGAGGAGGAATGTTTGACAGAACTATTGAAATAAATAAAAGGACTCGCTCAAAATGCATGTCAAAGCATGTGAAAACCTGAAGGTTACTGAAGCCCAAGAGATCCCTCCATCTCTTGCCAGGCCCCGAACAGTTGGGAAATGTTTCCAGCAGCAAACTGTCCCACTTTGCATTTCTAAGAGGCTGAATCCCAAGAATAATAATGCACGGAAAATTGCAGCCCTTGGCTTTCCAGCCAGACAGTAATTCAATGAACAATGCAGCCAGCCCATCAAAACATCCTTGCCAAGTTACACAAGTACCACTTGTAGGAAGAGCTTTCTACCAGAAAAAAGAGACAGCAGAGGAGAATGTGCTGGCAGAGAGGAGCTGATGGGAAGGGCTCCCTCCTAATGGGGTGGTTAATTACAGCACCTCTCCCCAGGGCACTGCTGGTGCCCAGGCACACGTGGGATGTGCAGCACGAGCAGGAGAGCTCTGACACCAGGGATGAAGGGGATGCAGGGTCCAGGACATGCCCCACGCCCCCCACTCCTGCCAGGGCCCTGCCCTCTCCCAGCACCCCCTGTGAGAAGCTGGCGAGGTCCTTTTGGGTCCTCTCCTTTTGTCTGCGTTCCAGAGAGCACAGCCAAGCACCGAGTAAAAACCACCCGAAACAAGCTGCAAATGACAGCCCTTTGCTGCAGGGAGAAGGCTTTGAATAGGCAGGGCACTGATCCAAAGGCTGCCAAGGAGCCTCCCAAGGATACAGGACAGATTTCAAAAGGAAACATAGACAAATGTTTTCTATTTTAAGTGTCACCTGCCCCTCCGAGTCAAGTCCCCAACCCTTGGGTTGGTTTTTTTTTACCTGAAGGCCTTCACCCAGCTTCCCTGGATTCTCTCCTCGTTTTTGGCTCCAAAAACGCTGCTCAGAGCAAAATGCCTTTGTAATTCTGTAACACTGCATCCCACTGCTCCAGAGCTCAGCTCCTAAAGCACACCAGCAAGGGCTCCCTGCTGGATCCAGGGCACTGGGATGGGATGGGATGGGATGGGATGGGATGGGGATGGGATGGGATGGGATGGGATGGGGATGGGGATGGGGATGGGATGGGGATGGGGATGGGGATGGGATGGGGATGGGGATGGGGATGGGATGGGGATGGGGATGGGGATGGGGATGGGGATGGGATGGGATGGGGATGGGATGGGATGGGGATGGGATGGGATGGGATGGGGATGGGATGGGGATGGGATGGGGATGGGATGGGATGGGATGGGATGGGATGGGGATGGGGATGGGATGGGGATGGGGATGGGGATGGGGATGGGATGGGGATGGGGATGGGGATGGGGATGGGGATGGGATGGGATGGGGATGGGATGGGATGGGATGGGGATGGGATGGGATGGGGATGGGATGGGATGGGATGGGGATGGGATGGGGATGGGATGGGGATGGGATGGGATGGGGATGGGGATGGGGATGTCTGCTCTGCACCCCCTCCAAGGAGGTGACCCAGAACCCCCAGCCCACACAAGGGCATTCCCAAGGCACATGAGCCCATCAGGCTGTTCTGAGGGAGCTCTGAGTGTGATCCAGGATCACAGAGGGAGCACAGACACAGCTGGGATGGCCTGGCAGGGGCACTTCTCAGCACACACCACCCTGGGCTCTCACACCAAGCCCTGCCCAGGGGTCCTGGTCAGCTGGGGATGCTCAGTGACCCCTCAGCAAAGGGACCCAGCCCTGGTGCCACCATCCTGGCCATGCTCCAGCTGCTGTATGAACAAGCAGAATGGTTTGTAACCACTGGTATCACCATTCCCACAGCAAATACTGTGAAGCACAGTTCATTTTCTCCTAGCAAGGACACCAGTGCCTCATTTGGGTGTTGAAAATAACCCCAGAAATCCACAGCTAAAAGCACACAGGCTCCAGCTGAATCTCCAAAGGCTTTACACTGCTTTACACTCCAAGATCATTCCATTAAGCTTCACTACAAAGCTCCAAGGTGTGCATTAATCACCTCTGTCTCTGGTGCTGTTTGGTTAATGACACTTCATGCAGGCAGGGCCTCAGGTTGCCCTCACCTCTGGGAAAGGTGTTTATTTTGAAAGATAGCTTGAAAATGTGCCAGAAACACCAATTTCTAAACCATGCAGCCACCAGGAGAAAGGCAAAGCAAAAAGAAAGGACGTTGTACCTGAATTTAGGAAAGACTGAACAGACCAAAATGCAATAAATATATTGCATTTACTTGTTGTTCCACTTGATTTTTTGCTCACTTTGGCTAAGATGAAAAGAAAATGGGCCCAAATCTCAGCAGCCTTGAGCTGGCTCTGCTGTGCTGGGCTGAATTCCTGCACTGGAGCCCTCGAGAGCAGGACACCCTCAGCCCCTCTGCTCTTCCCCCTGGAAATTCCATGCTGTGAGGCAGTACTGGGCGTGCAAGGAGGGTAGAATCAAAGGAATTTTTTGGTCTTACATTGAAAACCAAGCACAGTCAGTGAAGCAGATGTGAGGCTAGGTCAGCTTGCTACCAAACCCCTGGTATTGTGAAGATTTAAATTGGAATCTCAACAAAAGAGAAATCATCACTCAGGTGTCAAATAGAAGGTTTTTTTCAAGGCAACTATCCCTTTGACATGATAAGGCCAATCCCCAAACAAAGGTGTTCAAAAGGAGTTTCTGAGAAATTCCATTTCAGAAACATCAGCTGAGAGCAGCAGTGCTTTGATTTCAGGGTCAAATCTGCTTGGATCAAAACAACAAATTCACTCTTGTGCTATGACCAACACCTGAAACACAAAATACATCCTAAAAATGAGCACAGCCTCCTTTAAAGAAAATACACAGAAATAAAAATATCTTGGGAAACTGTCAAAGGAGCCATCTGGAGACTCCCACCACAGCAGCAGCAGCAGCACTGAAAGGTGCACAACCACCCCCGTGCTCACTGCCCTTCCCCAGGGCCCCCAAACACAGCAGGTGAGAACAAACACAGCAGGTTTCTCACGTGGCAGAGGAGAATCTGGGCAATCACACAAGACCCAGCTGGGATCAGAGGGATCAGAGGGATCAGGTACCAGAGCCACTCTCTGGGCTCCCAGAAGAGCTGGATGCTCCTTCCTGTCACTGTAGGACACAAAAGAACACAAGTGCACACTGCTGCTCTCAAGGTGAAGGAAAAAGGGAAGTTTATTTTCTGACTCCAACATTTATACTTTTCTAAAAGTGACAGCAGATTGGAGGGTGACAGTGCCACCTCTCTAATCACACTGGACAGACCAACAGTCCATCAACTTTCTCTTCTTCCATAAAGGATTACAAAACAATGAGTTATTCACAGAGTGTGTGAGAAAGTTCACTCCAAGAATGTCAACATCAGAAGGCTTAAAAATCTTAAAAAACCAGGGTGACACCTTTGCCTGCTGAGCACCACCCCAACCCAGCACAGGCACACTCTGGGCTCCCAGAAGAGCTGGATGCTCCTTTCCCTGCTGATCCCCAGCCCACCCCAGCTCCCTGGACGTGCTCAGCTCCTCCTTCCCCAGCACTGGGCTCTCAGAGATACAATTAAGCTCAACAGCTGCACTTTACAGCTGTTCCTTTCTAAAATGCAGAGAGGTCTTTTATTTTATTTTTTTTTCTCTCTCTCTTTAAAAGTGGGATTGTGGGATTTTCTTAATAAATATTCAGCATCCTCACCAGAATAAAATGGGAGTGAAAGCAAGGCTGCTTGCTTTTGGATGTGCTCCGTGCCTCTATTTTTCTATGTAACCTGCTCTAAAAGTATAATGATCAGCATTAAATCCAAGCTTGAAGGCACAGTGCTAAAGCCCAGGACAACAGTTACATTTCTGTGAGGATGAAGCATGAAAATTCAGTGACAAATCCATTTTTCTTATGCAGAGTTGTGGCTTCAGAGCATTTGTAAAGACAGAAGAGGCCAGCACTGGGAGGATAATAAAACTATTGGCTACACTTCTCAATCTCTTATAGGTAGCACTCCATCCCCTTTTAAGGAAAGAAAACAAAAAAGTCCCCCATAACAGAAAAAACTGCTATAAAATACTCCAGCATTATTTCCTGCAGAAACAAACACAAAGTAATCAAGTAATCCACTGCATTCTGTAATCATCTGAACATTAAATCACTACAGAAAATGCCTCATTGCACAGGAGTTTGGTGGATTCTCATCAAGCAGCTGCCAGGACACATGGCTCAATATGTGGGTGATGGTATGGGAGAACAGGAGCAACCTCAGTCCAGAGACCATCACAAGGTTCCTCCAAGAATGATAAAATTCCTTAGTTGACATTTAACAAGTATTGCAGATTCCCCCATGGTGGAACCAAAGGTATGCAATATTCCCCATGGTGGAACCAAAGATAGGGAATACTCCCCTTGTGGAACCAAAGACATGCAGAATTCCCCTTGTGGAACCAAAGATAGGGAATACTCCCCTTGTGGAACCAAAGACATGCAGAATTCCCCTTGTGGAACCAAAGATAGGCAGAATTCCCCCTTGAACACTGCACTGGGCTATGCACCTTTGGTGAACTTGCAGAGTGTTAAAGTACAAATGAGTCTTCACAGCACATCAGTTCAATGGACCAAATAATTCAATGGCTCTTCTGCTCCTCCAGCTGCAAGGTTTAACAAACCCAGAGAGCACTGCAGGGAAGCAAATCCCCACACTGCTCAAGCACAGCCTCTAAACCAAACCCCTCCATTCTGTAGGTGAGACCCCAGCTGACCTTCCTGCACAGTGCAGGTGCTCCTGACTCCTCTCTGCTGCTCAAAGGCATTTCAGGGAGCACAGCTTCTGAGCCTTATGTTGCACCTGCTGCCATCCCAAATCTCACCTGGGCAGCCCTGGGCACTGTCTAAGAGCCCCTGAAGCCCCTGGAAGCCCAGGTGTGCCAGCTGGAGACATCAGGGCTCTCCCTCCCCTGGGTCACACACACACAGTGCAGAAGGATGCTCAGGCAGTGCAGAGGTCAGGGTTACAGAGTTACAGCAGATGGTCTAGGAATAAAGGCAGACTTTGGAGGTTAGAAGTCACTCTCAGCTCTCTGACAGGCTGACTGTGAGGTCTGACAGAAGCTGCATCTTTCTCATTTCTCAGGGGGTAACTGTGCCCCTTTGGGCAGGCTGGACTGACTGTGGGGGTTTGTCAGTGTGGAGGGAAGGGAGCATCACCCATGGGGGTTTATCAACAGAGCACCAACACAAACACACCAGGTGGGGCTGGGGGCTCCTCATGGGCACACCTGAGAGCTCTGGCCCAGCCTCTTCCACCAAACCCAGCAGCAAATCAACAGCAATTAGAGCCCTGCTATGGAGGCAGGGTTTTAATGTGCTCTTCATTACCATTTATAGCTGTCTACAAACTGCAGAGCTGCACAGATCCCACTGTCTGTGAAAGAACTCAACCATACATCCTTTTAGAAATTTCTGATTACTCATTAATGGGCAATAAAAAAAGCATTTAGTGTGAGGAGGAGGAGGAGGAGGGAGTACCCCTAAATCTTACACCAGCCTGAGCCCCACTGGTGTTAATGGAAAAACACTGAATATCATTGAAGGTCAGAAGCTACCTGGAAAAAAAAAATAATCCCAAGAGAGTCTGGAGACCATTTTTTCCTTCTCTTTTCAAGACTTGAGTTGTGCATTGAAAAGCAACCTTTGTGCAAACCACAATGAACATTTGTCCAGGCTGAAATGCATCCCACACCCAGGAGCAGCAGCAAACTCACTGCAGGCTTGGCATCCAAAGGGAAGCAGAAAGCTGGGGCACGAGCCAGCACAAATGGACATCACTCCTTCCCCACAGATCAAACAGAGCCTCAGTCTGGTCCCTCCTGTGTTCTGAAGCACTTTGCTATTCCCTACTTCATACATCCAAACATGCAGCTTAATATTTAGAGGAAGATCCTACTACAAGGTAAGGAGGAAAGAAGATTCCCTACATATGAATTTATTCTGAAGATTTGTTTATAAATAATTCCACATGTGGATATTGCTCATTGCAGAGAAAAACCAGCTTGTTCTGGTTTAGTTTAACCCATCTTGGAGGTGTGAGACCCAATTCTCTCCTTTTTTGCATTAGTTTTATGTGATTCAGTGACTGCAGAGTGACTCCTCAAACCAACCCCAGCCCCACGGGCCCATCTCTAGCTCCACCAGAGCAGGCTGGCCTCCCCAGCACAATCTGCTCCATTTAAATCACTGCTGCTTTTATCCTGATAGAAACAATCCCCCAACAGAGCTGATTCACCCCTCGGTCACCCCAGCACGAGCCCAGAGCTGTGCTGATGCCAGCAGAGTCACTCCACATGGACAGCCAGGAGGAGGGACGGGTCTGGGGACAGGACAGCAGCTGGGCCAGGGTCCTTCCATGGGCCAGGACAGCCCCTGGACCTCCAGAACAGCCCCTGGACCTCCAGGAGAACCCCTGGACCTCCAGAACAGTGCTTGGACCTCCAGGAAAGCCCCTGGATCTCCAGAACAGCCCCTGAACCTACAGGAGAGCCCCTGGATCTCCAGGACAGCCCCTGGAGCTCCAAGACAGCCCCTGGACCTCCAGAACAGCCCCTGGATCTCCAGAACAGCCCCTGGACCTGCAGGACAACCTTGGACCTCCAGGACAGCCCCTGGACTTGCAGGAGAGCCCCTGGATCTCCAGAACAGCCCCTGGATCTCCAGAACAGCCCTTGGACCTCAAGAACAGCCCTTGGACTTCCAGGGCAGCCCCTGGACCTTAGGACAGCCCCTGGACCTCAAGAACAGCCCTTGGACTTCCAGGACAGCCCCTGGACCTCCAGGCCAGCACAGGGACCTTAGGACAGCCCCTGGACCTCCAGGCCAGCACAGGGACAGCGGCTGCTCTGCCAGCCAGGTATATTTTTGCAGCTCACTTAATCCCTGCTGAAATAAGATCACTGTTAAGGCTGGTGAAACAAGGACATCTTAAAGACTTCTAAAGCATCTCTGCAGCCTGTCTTAGTGCCTCAATCAGCACCCTGAGATCAGCAGGCTCTGCTGAAGAGTTCCTGTGTTACACTGAAATGTCTGCTCCGCTCTGGAGGGCAGCAAAGGCACCCCCATGCCTCCTGGCAGAGAAGTTCTGTTTACTTCATGAATTTTTGAAGCTGCCTCATGAATTAATGCACAAAAATAACTTTCATAGAGCCCTCATTTACAAATGCTCCCTGGAAATATCAGTAGTATTTTAAATATACACCTAAAAATAAAGCAAGTGAACATTTAAAACTCTCTTTTGGCAATAGCTCACAGTGGGGTTCAGCACAGCAAGAAGCAATGAAGGGTGAACAGAAACCCCATAAAGATGCTTACAGTGCAGAAGCACGTGGGAGACAAACTCCACAGACCTCAGCTCACCCTCAGGATACACCCCCAAAGGACAAGTCCCATCCTCATCTCATCCCCGTGGATCCTGCCTCCCTCTGGTTAGGGTCTGGTAAAATCCTGGGCAAGGGCTGCACCTCAGACCTAGAGACCAATAATTGATCAACCCATCTTCTGTGAGACACTCAGAACACACCAGGTCACCTCCTGCTGTAGGAACAGGTAAAGCACAGGACCACCAAGCTCTGCACATCTGGTCTTTCACACTGGATCTCAGTTCAGGTCCAGCAGGTCTGCAGAGGATGAAATATTTGACCAGTTTCCCCAAAGCACCTCTTGCTCATGACAAAGCAAAGCTGAGGTTCGTTTGTCCTGCCTGTGGCTCACACCACAGCCAGCTCTCATTGCTGTGCTGAAGCCCTGGGTGTTTTAGTCTGTGAGGCACTCAGAGATCCACGGGGATGAAAGGAGCTATATAAATGTAAATCATCCTCATTAATGTAAATTGTGGGACAATGCAATGTTTACAGTGAACAATCCCAGGGCTGAGCTTCAGAGTGTGTATGTTTATGTATCATTTCACCAGTGAAGAGCACAGCCCTCAGTGCCTGGTAGCTGGACACCAGAAATGCCATCCATGGAAGATCCAGCTGGGAACTATCACACACAATGACCAGGCCAGGCTCCAAGGGCAGCACCCATGGCCACACAACGTTCATCTCCCTTGTGTGCTCTTGAAAGTCTTTCAAAACCCCGAAATTCTTCCCTTGCACAGTTGCCCGCAGTTGGAATTCCTCTGTAACTGCAGAAGGTTAATTAACATTTTTAAGACCACTTCTAAAAACCATGGTGACTCCAGTTCAAACAACTTGGTTGCTAAAGAGAGAGGAATTCACATTCAGGACTGAAATGTGCAGCTACAGCTCAAACTGTGATACACACTGGCTCAGACTCTACCTGCTATCCATGAGATCCTTCAGGAATTATTCCACAGGTTTGGGATAAGCTTTGAAGCAGCTGGCTTGGTTCAGGCCCTTCCCTGCACCCATTTCCCAGCCTCTCCACGTTCAGAGACAACTCCAGCTCCTGTCCATGCTACACTCATCCCAGGAGGACACAGTCTTTCCTCTTAGATAGCCAAACCAGAGCATCAAAATTTTGAAGAGACAACTTAATGCACAACCTCATTGCATTCACTGGGTGCAGGGAGTATGACTTGAAGGTCCAGCTGAACCTCTGCTCAGGTCACAAAGTGTCAAAACCTGCAAGCCATGATGAAGCTGGAGGAGCAGGGCTGGCCCTTGGCTCTGCTGCACCTTCACCTGCACACTGAGGGCTGGAGTCTGCACTCAGGGAGGGAACTGCTCCCCAGGAGATGTGGCCAGCAGCCTGAGTGTCCCTCAGAGCTCAACCACAGCTTCTTGTTCCCCAGGAGATGTGGCCAGCAGCCTGAGTGTCCCTCAGAGCTCAACCACAGCTTCTTGTTCCCCAGGAGACGTGGCCAGCAGCCTGAGTGTCCCTCAGAGCTCAACCACAGCTTCTGCAGAGTTTAGAATGGAGTGTGTCCCTGGGCAGGTGGCTGCCAGAGCCATATTGTATTGTATTCAGTATTCAATATTGCAGAGCTGTGTTTACCTCAGAAATGCTAAAGGCAGGCCAGGTTCAGTGCTGGGAGCTGTGATGGGATGAGCTCCCAGGGCTTGCACAGAGCCTGCAGAGCACAGACACCCACACATGTGCACAGAGGTGCACACAGGACACACACAACCAAAACGCCTGCACTGACTGAACCACAACAGCTCCAGCTTAATCCCAAACTGAAAAGAAAGAGCAACTCATCAAATTTAAATTTCAGCCTTTTTCTTTTCTGTGCTTTTGTTTCAGTATTTAGAGCTCCAACTAACAAAGCAACAGACACAATGCCATCTCCTTGGGAAACACGTACTCAGCTCCTTCCATCTGCTCCTTCCCCAAGCCCCTTGCATTCTGCAAAACAGATTGTGCTGTGAAATATTAATACTTTGCTCTTCTATCATTATTTCCAACCCTGAATCTCAAGGCTTGTTCCCAGCTTCTGTCCCCCTTACATTTTTTCCAGGGATCACAGCACTCCATGGGTTATGTTACTGCACACTGCACCACGTCTGAGTGGAGCTTTCATAAAAAGGTGGAAGCAGTCCAGGAGCAGCTTCTAGGGAGCCTTCCATCTGCAGCAGCATTTTATTTCGACAGCAGAGGGGAAATCAGATCCCAGTGTTGCTGATTGGCTTTGGGAGTCGACTCTTCAGCTGTGTAGGAGGAGCTCACTTCCACCAGGGCAGCGGCACGGGGGCTCTTGGGGCTCTCAGGGAACAATGACTGTTCAGTTCAGGGCAGTGCTGAGTGCCCTGAACTCGAGTGATGCTTTTGCTCTACATTTCTTTGAATCTGACTCTGTGCTATGTAATCTGGATTTCTGCTCCATCTGCCTTCTGACTAACCACACCGATTTATTCCATGTGCTCTCTGAAGAAGCACATCCACGTGCTTGCCTTTCTGTAGCATGGGAGAGTGGCTTCAACACAGCACTGTTCCAACAAGCCTATTTCAGTCCAGCTCTGAACCCCTTTTCTCCAAATGTCCCAGCAAACACATCTGTGAGCAGTTTCTGTGATTGCAGATAACTGAGATAAAGAGGAGTGCACAGAAAAGGCAGCCTTGAAGCAGGGCCTCACCTGGTACAGATCAGCTTTGGCACCAGTGGCTGCCAAACTGACCCACTGATGTTTGTGCCCAGCACTGGGGACAGCTTGCTCTTCTCCCAGACTCTGGATTCAAGGGCATTCCTTCTTCTGAGTCCCTATCTGGGGAGATACCAGAGAGATATCTCTGAGTCCCCAGAGACTCCCTAGAGCCCCTGTCAGAGAGATGGCTGCCCAAGCCCAAACCTGCTATGTTTTTTATGGCCACGTCTAAACAGAACTGCAAGGATGATTTCTCAGTGCCATTTCCATGTTTTGTGGTAAATCAGCAACAGGCTTGCTCTTCTTCTAGGAAAAGAACATTATGGCTCCCAAGGCCTTAATGAAGCTTCACATCAGACAGTTGTGCTTCATCTGTCTCCTGCTCAGTTGGGTAAGACAGGCAGCATCTAAAAGGTAACCCCCACAAGAAAATAAGCTTTTGCCTTATCAAAATGCTGATAAAAAGAGCAGCAAACCCCAAGAGCAGGGGCACAGCTCCAGAGTGCCCTCCATTCCTGTGGTCCCCAGAGCCAGGGAGTCCTGGGGCAGAGCTGGAGAGGTTCCCTGGAGCAGTGACAGCCCCGTGCCACAGCAAGGCAGCCTGGCCAGGGTCCACATCAAACACAGGCTCTGAAACCAAGGGTGAGAGCACAGCCCAGCCTGGGACATACCAGGACTGGCCTGGGTAGCCCTGTGGAGCCAGCCCCAGTGTCCCCAGAGAGATGGGGATGCCACAGGAGCTCATCTGCCACCACCCCTGTCTGCCAACCCAGGCACAGGCATGTGGCAAACCCTCTGCTGGCCTGCAGCAGTCACAGTTATGGATGTTTATGTTTTTGCAGCACCATAAGTCACCTTGGAGTGTCTGGCATTAAGCAGGATAATTTGCAGGTTTTTCCAAGGCCTCGGATTCCTCAGTGCTGAGGTGTAATGGCCCGAGTCCCTCTATAACTATATTTTTTCCTATTCACATAAGGTCAGAGAGGGCCACTTAACCTTATTATTTCAGAAGGCTCAAAGCTTTGACAATTATAAACAGGAGAGTAAAAACAAGAGCTAAATTTGTGTAATACATTACTTATCCTTCCCCAGCCTCTGAATCCAAGCAAGAAAGGTGAAGATGGCTCTGATTCCAACTTCCTTATCTAGGGCCTGGTTTGAATGGGACCCACAGAGCTAAAGGTGGGAACAATTAATACCAAAGGTGGGAACAATAAACAACACAAATTAATCCATATCCATAATGGGGATCCAAGTGGGTTTGTTCCTACCACACTTCCAGACTCCAGAAATGCTCATCCAAGGCAAAGCTGAGGTAATATGGGCAGAAGTGTGCAAATATGTGAACAGAGGAGCAGACACAAATCAGCTGCTGCTGGCACATTCTCGATGACCCTGTCCCAAGGGTCCAGCACCTCCTGGCAGCAATTCTTTGCTGATCTTGCTGCTGTGGACTCCCCTTGCAGCTGACCACAGACCACGTATCCCACAACAGAAACCTGCTGCAGCCTCTTCTGATATTTCCTTGCCCAGAAAATCCCCAGTCACTGGCAACACTTGCACTGCAATTAAAACCTGAACAGGCAGTGGCACACCCCTGTGAGCATCCTTACCCAGCCAGTGCCCCCTCCAGGAAAAGGGGTCCTGCACAGCCCCTCAGCTGCTGAGGGAGAAACAGGGCAGAAATCCCAAAAGATTCAGTGATAAATGCATTAGGACTGGGCTATGCCCAGCTTGTGCAAAGGGAAACAGGAAGAAAAAACATCACTGCTTGATCTGCACAATGAGGAATTTTTAAGATAGGTAATGACAATTCCAAACCTCCAGCTGCAGAGAGGCACTGCTCAGGTGAAGCAGCACTGCCTGGGCACAACTTTGTGAGCTTCCTTTGCACTAAAGAGACAGGCAGAACAAATCCCTTCTTAAATGCAATCCTGCAACCCATTTCAATACCCAGTGCTGGAAGATGAAGCTTCCGTCAAGCCAGTCAGGGCTGAAATATTGTTTATTGTACCTGAAAATTAATTTCATACCTTTTGGGGCATCACCAGATTGTTCAATCACTGACTGTGCACATGAACCTGCAAGTTTAGTGGCCAATTTTCTTCAGGCATGCACTAAAGTGCACCCACGTAGTTAAGATCAAATTCAGCCCATGGTGTTGGAACATTATGGTACATAACTCAACAGAAATGTCAGACCTGTGACTGTTAAAGCATAATATTTACTGTGCACCACCACAAATTTACACAGCTCAACACTGCAACCCTTCCTAGGCATACAATGGTCCAGGAAACCAGAAGAATTAATTTTTCATCCATTGGGTGAGAAGCTGGTGTGAAGTTTTCCCTGTGGATCAGCCACGGGCTGTCAGTGCAAGGAAGATATCCCAGGGTGTACATCTGCTGTTCACAAATTCTAGCAGGCCCTGAATTCAGATGTAGGACACAAGGGCATCCTGAACAGACAGCTACAGCAACCCAGGAGTGCTGTGCACTAGAGGACATCACACACCTGGCCAAAGACTCACACATTTATTTGTCAGGAGCAGACTTGGACTGTGTCCAGTGGTTATGGTGGCAGGTGACCAGGAGCTCACAGTGACTCTGCTGGGTTACAGAGGTCTGGGAAAGAGAGGAGGTCTGACACTCAGCCATAAATCTGTGGTAAATTTACTGACTCCCCACTGTTTCTTCTGGGCAAACATGTTTAAAAGCAGGTGCAAAACTGAGTTTTAAAAATAAATATTAACTGTCAGAGTTCACAGACCACAAATTTACCCTGTTTCTTTTAAAGTAAGTATAAACACTGAAGGTGTTTATTCAGGCTTGCTTGCCCACGTCCATCATGAGAAACATTGGGATGAGAGAAATACCAGTGCTGAGCAAAGATGCATCCATGTGTTCTGGGCCACCAGACCTGCTGCATCTCTGCCAGAGCCTTCTAGAAAGGCAGTGAGTGAGTCAAGGTCCTCAGTGAAGAGAGGGATCACTTCAGGGCACCACTGACAGCCATCACTGTCACAGACATCTTTTATGGAAAATCCTTTCTTTAGGATTTTTCCTCCTGAGAAGCTGAGAGGCCTCAGGAACAAAATGTAAACATTGATTATCTGCTGCTGTGGAATGCAACAGGTGCATCTGGGATTGGTCTCATGTGGTTGTTTTAATTAATGGCCAGTCACAGTCAGCTGGCTCAGACACTCTGTCCAAGACACAAGCTTTTGTTATGATTTTCTTCCTATTCTATTCTAAGCCAGCCTTCTGATGAAATCCTTTCTTCTATTCTTTTAGTATAGTTTTAATGTAATATTTATCATAAAATAATAAATCAAGCCTTCTGAAACATGGAGTCAGATCCTCATCTCTTCCCTCAACCTGAGACCCCTGTAAGCACTGTCACACATCACCACCAGACACAAGCATGCCTCAGTGCTACCCCTCCAATCACCCCAGCACTGCCAAGGTGAAGCTGAATTTCCCCAGAGCAAGTATTTCTGATCCAGCAATCCACCAGGAATGGGGCTGCTGCCTGGCTTGAGCAGGCTGATGTACAATCACCTGGTGGCAATGGCTTTGGGCACTGCAAGCCACCACAGTGAGAGGGTACATAAATAACACCTGCCCAAATGTGTGTTTACACAGAGCAAAGTAATAGCTCCATCAGACCTTTACATTCTATCAACCAAATAATATGAGTTTTTAAAAGCATTTAGTACTTTTAACAGGCATTTTAACAGCTCTCATAACTCAACTGCATCTTTGCTGTAAATCACTTGACAGTTGAATACTCCATTATATGATCTAATCCCCTTCAGCATTTCAGAAATGAAGAAAAAACCTTCCTAGGGTTGTTTAGGAAGGCAAACAACTTTGCTAGGTGCTTGTAATGGGAGAAAACCCAGCCAGGCAGAGGCCAGTGAAACTCATGTGCCCTGCTGTGTGTGAGCACAGAGGCCAGGGCTGGAAGGAGCTGGTCCTGCCCCAGAGCCCAGTGACTGCAGCCCAGCAGAGAGCAAACAGCCCCTGCTATTCTGAGAGGCTGCCCGAGCACAGCAGCACCACCCAGGGCAGGAACCAGGGGCCTTTCCCCCCTGGAGTCCCCTGAACACAGGGGCTGGGGGGTCACACTCTCCTGAGCCCACCCCACACACACAGGGCAGCAGGTCCTGACCCAGCAGCTCTGGGGAACCCCTGCTGCCAGCCAGGACCAGAGCATCCAGCTTCAACCTGGCACCTGCTGAGGGAACAGGAGCCCACCACATCCCTCTGTGACAAACAGGAGTCATTGAACAGGAATCACTGAACAGGAATCATTGAACAGGAATCAAACTAGAATCAAACAGGAATCATCAAACAGGAATCAAACTGGAATCATCAAACAGGAATCATCAAAAGGGAATCAAACAGGAAATCATCAAACAGGAATCAAACTGGAATCATCAAACAGGAATCGAACAGGAATCAAAGAGGAATCAAACAAGAATCATCAAACAGGAATCACTGAACAGGAATCACTGAACAGGAATCAACCAGGAATCAACCAGGAATCATCGAACAGGAATCCTCAAACAGGAATCCTCAAACAGGAACCAAACAGGAATCATTGAACAGGAATCAAACAGGAACCATTGAACAGGAATCATCAAACAGGAATCATCAAACAGGAATCAAACAGGAATCATCAAACAGGAATCATTGAGCAGGATTCATCAAACAGGAATCAAACAGCAATCATCAAACAGGAATCATTGAACAGGAATCAAACAGGAATCATCAAACAGGAATCACTGAACAGGAATCAAACAGGAATCATGACCTCCCAGCTCAGCAAGGACAGAGACCAGCTGAGAGGAGGCACGGGGAGCAGAGGATGGGAGAACACAGACTACCCATGCACATTCCTACACGTGGCCATGAAACATTTGGAGCATCCAGCCTCCATTTCCCCTCACCTCCCTCAGAAGTGCAGGGTTACATCCTGACAGTCCCATCCTGTCTCCTGCCCCAGATGGAAGGCCCAGCTCTTACATTCTGTTCTATATTTCAAAGTGCACAAACAAAAGCAGGAGAGGCAATTAAGTCTAGATGTAGGCAGAAAGGAGATCTGCAACAAACCAGTGTTTAAGAAACACTGTTGTCACTATAGGACATGAAATAACATGGCACTGTTCTCAAGGTAAAAAAGGGAAGTTTATTTTCTGACTCTAACATTTATAGATTTCTAAAAGTGACAGTAGACTGGAGGGTGACAGTGCCACCTCTCCAATGACACAGGACAAACCAACAGTCTATCAAATTTCTCCTCTTCCATAAAAGAATGCAAAACAATAAGTTATTTACAGGAAGTGTGTGAGAAAGTTCGTTACAAGAATATAAACATCAGAAGGCTTAGAAAAATCCTAAAAAAATCAGGGTGACACACTGCTTCAAATCAGACATTCCACTCTGCTTCACTCTGCCTTTATGATCCCTACTCCGATGAGCTCTTTAAAAAAACAAACACACACAGGCTCTTGCTACATACATATACTGCATCCAGATGAATGCTTTGGTTCACTTAGCAGAAGTTTTTCTTGGCTGTAAAAGATGGCAGGCTGGGGAGGCTGAACGAGTGTGGGGCAGAGCTGGGACAGCTGGATCCCAGTGGTGTGGAGCCTGCACCAGCCCCCTGCAAAACAAGGAGCAAGCCAGAGACAATGCAGAGAGCTGACACCATGCAGGGCCCTGCACAGGCAGCCACAGTGACACACTGGGGTACCACAGTGGCCACACCTCCTTAAATAAATGCTTGGTGAAGCCCCTGCAGGCTTTGAGTAGGGGCTTATTCTTCCCCCCTTCCCAAAATCACACAATGCCTCCAAGACAAAGATCTCTGCCTCATTTGTTCAGAGCTTGGACCTGCAAACACTCACCCCCAGAACTGCAGTGTTGAATTTGCTGTGCTGGGACCTCTGGCTGGGTCTGCTGCCACAAGCCTGGATGGCAGAGCAGGCACAAGGCTGGCAGTGAGGTGGGGATGAGCCCCCTGTGTCCCCATGCCTGGCATGGACACACCAGGACTGTCACAAGGCTGGCAGTGAGGTGGGGATGAGCCCCCTGTGTCCCCATGCCTGGCAGTGCTCATAGACACACCAGGACTGTCACAAGGCTGGCAGTGAGGTGGGGATGAGCCCCCTGTGTGTCCATGCCTGGCAGTGCTCATAGACACACAGGACTGTCACAAGGCTGGCAGTGAGGTGGGGATGAGCCCCCTGTGTCCCCATGCCTGGCATGGACACACCAGGACTGTCACAAGGCTGGCAGTGAGGTGGGGATGAGCCCTCCATGTCCCCATGCCTGGCAGTGCCCCTGGACACACCAGGACTGTCACAAGGCTGGCATTGAGGTGGGGATGAGCCCCCTGTGTCCCCATGCCTGGCAGTGCTCATAGACACACCAGGACTGTCACAAGGCTGGCAGTGAGGTGGGGATGAGCCCCCTGTGTCCCCATGCCTGGCATGGACACACCAGGACTGTCACAAGGCTGGCAGTGAGGTGGGGATGAGCCCCCTGTGTCCCCATGCCTGGCATGGACACACCAGGACTGTCACAAGGCTGGCAGTGAGGTGGGGATGAGCCCCCTGTGTCCCCATGCCTGGCATGGACACACCAGGACTGTCACAAGGCTGGCAGTGAGGTGGGGATGAGCCCCCTGTGTCCCCATGCCTGGCAGTGCTCATAGACACACCAGGAGTGTCAGACTGGCCACCCCACAGTGACACTGTCCATGCATGGCTTTGGTTCACAGCGTGCCAAAATAATACAGCCAGCCCCATGCTTGCTAAATAACAAACACCCCTGGAGCCTCTGCTGACAAATCCTCCTTGCAAACCTTTCCTCCAGGCAGCTTCTGCCCCAGTTCTCCCTGCATAGCTGAACATAACATGGGCAGAACCTCTCAGGCAGGAGAGCATCCCTCAGCTTGACCCCAAGCCCCAGTAAACCAAATCATCACATCCTGGTGAATTACAGAGGAAAACAACAGAAAACAAGCAAGAGAATCTGCTGGGACATAACAAGGCCCCACAGAAAATCTTCCCCAGCAGGCTTTTTCAGGCAAAGGAAGGAGGTGAAATACTAAAGGGTGGAAGAAGGTAAATTATCAGAGTTGAGACATTTCAAATGACTGTTCCCTGCTGCGTTCAGCAGCTTTCCTTGATGGAGTCACTAATCACTGTAGTTTACTGAATGACCTTGTTGTGGCCATCTCATCTTCAGGGGACCACAAACTGCAGCAATCCCTGGTGCAGGGAAATGCCTTTTGGGCTGTGCTAAATCACACTGAATGCTGACCACAGGCTGTCAGGACAGAGCAGAGGAACAGCCCACTTTGGGGTAAAATATCTCCACAGAGGCGTTCATGCTGTCCAGAACATACAGCAAGCTTTGTACTCCAGGCAGAGGTGGAAAGACTGGGGCAGAAATCCTCCTGTACATATATTTAAAATACTGGCTGCCACAAGCTGGAAAAATGCTATAGAAAAATTAAATATTTACTTCTTCTGTTTGTTAATATCTTTCATTAGTTACTCAGCTGTAACAGTCATTAAAATGCTGAAAGGGAACTTCATGTAAATTCATCACTAGCCTGGGAATACTCCTGCATTTGTGAGCAGGCTGCATGCTGCAGCAGAGCTTGGAGCCTCAATTTCCCTACAGGAAAGGCCAAACGTCTGGTTCACTCACAATTTACAAATGATTATTTTTCTAATTAATCATTCATCAAAAAACACAAATAGCAACAGGGCATGAAAGGCAGTGCTGGTGTTAACAGAAGGCAGAGTCAATCCATCACAGCTCACCCTCAGCTGCTCCAGGGGAGACCCTCCAGGGCTGCAACTGCAGGGGCTGCAGGGAAGGAGCTGGGGAAATGCCCTCTGTTCTCCCCAGTTACCACAAGGAAAGGGATGATGCATGTGTCTGTAATGCCAAACCTCATCTGTGTCAACTGGAGTTGCAACAGGTCTGTGAAATGTATTGGGAGCTAAACATGATGATGGTCTCAGACAGGCAGGTTGGGATCTGGGGATGAGGAGAGGAGGGGCAAGGCAGAGTGTGGGAGGAGAGAAACTTGAGCAACACAATGCACCAAGGCTGGAGAGACACAGAAACAGCCCTGGGGGAAAGAGGCCCCAGAGAGACGGCAGAACAAGGAACAGGGACTTGCCAAACGCCCTCCCTGGCTCTGCAGCAGTGACTGGGCTGCAGCTCACCCAGCACCTCCTGGGGTCCAGGAGCCTGGTCCTCTCAGCCCTCCCAGACCACTGAGCTGTGACTGCAGGGGCCAACACACTGACCCCTTTCTGCCTCAGTTTGGGTTAAGGATCTCTGAAACCACAAGCAAATCCTCTGACTGCATAATGTGTCTGGATATCACCTCTGGCAGTGAGCTTGACCCTGCAGCTTTCTGTGCTGCTCACTTGCCAAAGGGCTTGCAGAAGAAGACAACATATCCACACAGCTGGAGTTGGAAAACAAACTGTAAATGGACAAGATTGTCACCTTTCCACACCAGTTCTCTGTTCTCATCATAATTAATCCAGGTTAGATCCTTCCTGTACCCCAAGGCCAGCTGTTTGAAAGGTGTAACTATTTCCAGGACCCCAGAGCCCTCCTTGCTTTGGCTCTGCCTTGCTCAGGCTGCTGGCCAACCTCTTGCCAAGACAACAGTTCTTCAAAAGGCAGTATGAACTGGTAAAAGCAGGCAGCAGCATGATATTTCAGCCTTGCTATAGTCTCCTGCTGCTTTTTATTACACTTCACAGGGCTAGGCTTGAACCATATAATCACATTTCAAAGAGACTGCAGTATTGTTGGCAGTTGCTTCATTCTTGACCACTGAGATTGTGAGATCTGTCCTTGCTGCTCTGAGAAAGAGAAGATTTCCTCCTTCCAGCTACTAATTAAACAAACTTAAACCCTACAACACAATAACAAAGCACATCCAAGATAACCAGGACTTTTGCAGGATTGGCTTTTACTGAAACTCTGCCAGTGCAGCCTCTCCATGTGTTGCACAGGGGTGGCAAAGCAAAACAAGCCCAAAACAGAGAAATTATTTTGGAGAGCAGAATACCCCATACATCCTAATAGATACCATTCCCCAGCACCCTCAGATGAAGCAGTGATCTGCCCTGTGAAGAGAGACCCTTGAGGACAGACATAATGCTAATGAGGCAAGTGGAAAAGAGCCTATAGCCCATCTGGGTCTGTCCTGAATGGAGTTACCAGGTTCAGATCAAAGTGGCTTCTTGAAACTGCATGGCCAAACCTTGCACTGTTCTCATCCTAATTCTAGCACCCTCAAGAAATTTGCACTGACTCTCTGGATGTGCCAGACACAACAGTGGGCAGGAGGGATGCTCACCTCCCCAGAGGGCAGCACCACAGCCAGAACCTGGCAAGCCTTGGATGAAACCCTTGCACACTGTGGGGTCACTGTTCCCTTCAGAACCTGGCAGGCCTCGGATGAAACCCTTGCACACTGTGGGGTCACTGTTCCCCTCAGAACCTGGCAGGCCTCAGATGAAACCCTTGCACACTGTGGGGTCACTGTTCCCCTCAGAACCTGGCAAGCCTCAGATGAAACCCTTGCACACTGTGGGGTCACTGTTCCCTTCAGAACCTTGCAAGCCTTGGATGAAACCCTTGCACACTGTGGGGTCACTGTTCCCCTCAATTTCAGATCCTCAGGTACAGCACTGGCCCATTACGTGCTGGAGATGCTGGACAGGAGGATCTCGTGGGAAGGAAGGATCACTTAAGCTGCTCAGAGAGCCAGGAAAGGATTTCCTTAGGAGACAAAATAGGAAATCCTGAGCTTATCAACAACACATACAGCACAATACCCAGCAACCTCCCAAGACAGCACTTTACTTAATGGCATGAACTCAGCAAAGCAGGAGCAGTGACAGTGCCTGAAGGGATGATGGAGCAGTGGCACACACCCCAGTTGCTCCCATGGCACCTCTGCAAGGGCCCAAATCCACACAGGGACTTTACCTTGTAAAATACCTTACAGTTTCACCTTGTAAAACCCTGCCTGCAAGGTGCTGATGGCACAGGAGGAGCTGCAAGAAACACAAATTCAAGCACAGTGTAAGAAGCAAATATATGTGCAGCTGTGGGGGACAGCCAAACCCACCTCCCTGCAGCCCAGGAACAGGCAAACATGGGCTTCAGACTTGCCATGGGGGAGGAGAGAATCACTCCAGCACTTCCATCCATTGCTGGACAAGTCCAACAAGAAATTCAATCCAGCCACCAGCATTTCAACACTGAGGTCCTATATTAGCTCATGAGCACTAAATGAGAACAGAAATCCATAATAACAGAAGCCACTGATAAGAAAGGCTCATGGGTTCCAACTTTTTCTGGTGGTTGGCCTCTTCTCTCCAGTACTTGCATTAGTATTTCTGTGAAGCATCCACTGCAACAACTGTAACTGTAAACAATTCAGAATGAAGTCGCTTTTGGCCACAGATTTGGGGCACTTCTAGAGGTTTTATTACCAGGCAGACTTCTCACAGGAAAATTATGACATAAATGACGTGTCTGAGTATTTTTTCTAAGTGAGAGTATTTCCTGACATTATTTTCTTGTGTTTATGTTCTCTCCAGTGCATCCTATTATAGCAAATCTGTTTGGAAGGGCTCCATTCCTAAAGATGACACAGGCTCCAGGAATGCCTTCTGCCCAAGCCATATTCCTAAAGAAACCAGCTGTACCACTCATGTGCTTCACCATAATCAGATGCACAGGGGCACTGCACAAGCAAACCAAGAGCACCAGCACACTGCAGACTGGCCTATAAATACCCAAATATTTCAGTTTTTGCAGCTACCATTTTTTCCAGTCTATTTAGCAAGATCAGTTTCTGACCCAAGATCTGCTTTTACCTAAGAGACACCCCCATCCAAACCCCATGCTCAGGGACAGAGTGCTGAAAACCAAGCTGAGCTCTCTATGAACATCTCCAGTGCTCATTCCAGTTCTTCAAAAACACAGCTAACCTACTCCCTGAAGGAGGACATGGTAATCACTCATACCCTTTATTTTTAGCTTTGCTCTTCCTTCAAAGCCCAGCGAGATATGTGGAGTTTTGCAGTGTGCAAAGAATCCCTGCTCATGATTAACATCTATGTGAATAATAGAGCTTTAATCTGGTTTCAGTCAGTTACCTACTGCTTCAGCAGTTTAACATCATGTGGGAGCAAGAGCAGCGAGGGTATCCATCCAGCTTTCTGATAACTCCAAGTAGTACTACAAGGCTTAATTAATTGAGATCACCAGATGAAAAATTTCATCATATAAAAGGTAAAACATCAGCTGATGCTCAGGCAGTCCTGAGATGGGATGCTACATGGAAATCTCAGACAAAACTCCAAAAAGAAGGGACTGAGAATCATCTGCCTGTAAGAATTGTGCTCCTCCTGCTCCAGACTCCCCTCCTCAGCTGGGTGATGGTCTGAGATATAATGGCAGGAACACAAGCAAAGTTCAGTGTTTTAATCAGACCCTGTCTTCAAAAGCCCAATTTTCCAGTAAGCCCAGTGTGGAATGAGCTGCTCCTTGTACAACAGCACAAGGGTGAAGGCAGCTCAGGCAGCTCAGGCAGCAGACCCACCTCTCAGGCCATGCACATCCTTCCTGTCCTTGCACAGACCCACCTCTCAGGCCATGCACATCCTCCTTCCTGTCCTTGCACAGACCCACCTCTCAGGCCATGCACATCTTCCTGTCCTTGCACAGACCCACCTCTCAGGCCATGCACATCTTCCTGTCCTTGCACAGACCCACCTCTCAGGCCATGCACATCTTCCTGTCCTTGCACAGACCCACCTCTCAGGCCATGCACATCCTTCCTGTCATTGCACAGGTGGGTTTGGTGCCACCAGTCCTGCCAGAACAGCAGCAGAGAGGGAAATGCAATTTATGCAGCCCACACTGTGCTACTGCTGCAGCTCATTCTCCTTCCACATGAAACCTTTCCCCATTCAGAGAGGGGCTGATCTGAAGCCAGCCAAAGTCACTGTGAGAGCAAAGAACCAAAGCTGGGAACTCAGAGGAATCAAAGCCTGCTGCACCAGTTCCTGCTCTCAGCACAAATCAAGTGAGAGGAACAGCCAAGCATCTAAAGATGCTTTGAAAGGGCAGCTTGGTATTTTCCAGGCTTCCTTGGACATAACTGACCCAGAGAAGGTCCCTGGCTGCCCCAGCCAGTTCCCCTTTGAGCAGTGCCCATCTATCATCCCAAGCCATTCAGCCATGAGTCACAGCTGTGCTCAGACCCTGCTCAGACATCTGCTCTCCTGCTGTCCACGTTCAGATCCTGCAACAGATCCAGGTTCTGCTGGAGCAGTAGGCAGACTGAAAAATCATTTTCAACTCGCCCTCCTCATCATGTAAGCCAAGCTCTCTTCTCCACCAACTTCTTACTCACCAGCACTCCTCTACACCCACATCCTCAGTGCTCAGAGACAGTGCTGCCTCTCTGTGAGGCCACTCTGAACCATTTCTGTAAGCCCTGCACAGACTCCTGGCACTCCAGCAGGCACGGAGAGCTCCCACAGCTCTCACACAGAAATGCCAGAACAACCAACAGCATTCATTAATTACCCACAGGGACACACCTCCAACCCAGGGCACAGCCCCACAGGCTGGCAGTGTGTCACAGATATCTTTTATGAAAAATCTTTTCTTTAAGATTTTTCCTCCTGAGAAGCTGAGAGGCCTCAGGAACAAAATGTAAACAATGGTTATCTGCTGCTGTGGAATGCAACAGGTGCATCTGGGATTGGTCTCATAGAGTTGTTTCTAATTAATGGCCAATCACACTCAGCTGGCTCAGACTCTTTGTCCGAGACAGAAGCTTTTGTTATCATTCTTTCTTTTTCTATTCTTAGCCAGCCTTCTGATAAAATCTTTTCTTCTATTCTTTTAGTATAATTTTAATATAATATGTATGATAAAATAATAAATCAAGCTTTCTGAAACATGGAGTCAGATCCTCATCTCTTCCCTCATCCTAAGACCCCTGTGAACACGGTCACAGCTCTGTCTGTGCCACCACAGAGACACTTAGGCTGGAGCAGCCCTTTGACAACATCCAGTGCAACCATTCCCCAGCACTGCCATGGCCACCATGTCCCCAGTGTCACATCCACACATCTGTTAAATCCCTCCAGGGATGGGGACTCCATCACTGCCCTGGGCAGCTGGGCCAGGCCTGGATGGCCCTTTTGGAGCATCCTGACCCCTGGCACTCACCTGCCTGCTCACAGCACCACTGCCCAACACCCCTGCCCACACTCATGGGACACAGCTCCTGATTAAATCCAGGCAAACCTTTCTAGAGACTGGGCTGGGTGACATACCTCTATCTACTCTATAAATGTGGTACTGATTTTTTTTTCCCCCAAGTATATATTTAGGCATAATATATTTTAATGGCAAAAAGATGCTTTGTTCCATAGGGGATGTATGTGTGTGTGTGTGTATTTGATTCCTGTGCTTCAAACAGACCCAGGAATGGAATTTCATACTTTCATAAAATTAGGAACAGATGTTGTGGACTGTTTAAACCAGCAGAGAAAATAATAAGAGGTGCACTCCAAGGAAGGTGACATGAAAAAAATGCTGAACCTTGCAGGAAAATGGAAATACAATAATGACTGTGGGACTTCTGGGACACATGGGTCCATGCCACAAATCCCTCAGGAAAGACAGCTCCCATCTCAGGCACACTGAAGTTTCTTCTACATGAGCTAGAGAGAGAAAAGTAATAGATAACAGCAGCCAAATATAAAGTATATTTATCTTCTAGTACAACAGAGATGCAGTTCACCTGAAAATATAAATCAGGGCACATGCAAAAAAAAATCCCTGCCTTTTCTATCAAGTTTACATCAAAATATTAAAAGCAATGAAAGGCTGAATTATGTTTGCCTGCTCCTTCTCTCTTTACTCATTTCTGGCAGGTCCCTTGGCTGGGACAGTGGGGTTTCCTGGGAAGCTGAGGCACCATCAGGCTGCCAGCATCACACCAGGCACTTATATATTTGTTCAATGTTCTGTATTTCCATTCCAGCTTTCAAAAGTGATGGAAACCTCTCCTGATGGCTTTCAGTGCCCTGTTTGTTATCACAAGGTCTATCTGGGGCTGAGCCCAAGCCAGAATCCGTTTGGAACTGAGCAGGTTAGGAATGAATGCCCACATCTCTCTGTGCCATGCTGGCTCGGGGGTACCTCACCTGGAGGGAAAGGTGCCACATTTCCACAAGGACAGCCCTGCTCAGTGTCAGGAGGGCTTCCAGCCCCTCTCTTCAGCTCCCCACAGCCCTGCCTGGCACCACTGGCACTGTCACCCCCTTTGGCACAGCATCATGCTCAGGTATGGAGGACATGAAACAACTTCTGCCTCTGGCCACAGAAAAAGGGCAAGAACGGGACTGGAATGCAGAGCCTGAGCTCAGATCCTGCCTCACACTTCCTGCACACAGAAGAACCCATATTGGACTTGCAGATCACACATTTGCATTGCAAAGTGAGGAGCAGTGCATAAATGCCTGTATGTACAAGCAGATGTGTATTCAGTAGGCAGATCTTTGGAAATTCACCACATAACATTCTGTCTACAAGTCAAAAGCCATCTCCAATTGCTAAAACTTAAATCAAAACACAAGTTGCTACAATTCATAAGGAGCTTAATATTTATTACCATGTATTGCAAGCGTGCAGCAATGTAGAAAGACTCCCTTACTGTCTCCAGTGATTATTCAAGGGACTGGGAAAAGAAAGAATGGCCTTTGATAATAACAAAAAAAAAGCAAGTGTGGAGAAAGCAATGTATTAAATCCTTTTCACAGCCAAGAGGCCAATGAAAATGCTATATATTTATAAAGGAAATGAAAACCTGTCAGGGACAAAATGAACTGAATAACAGAGCTTGGGCTGAATAAAGATAAGCAAGAACTCAAGAACGAAAAACACCACCAAGGGTGGAAATGCAGCAAGCTCTGCATCCCTGGGAAGAGGCTCTGAATGGATGCACCCATGTGGGGACAGGTCAGAGAGGAGTCCCAGTGTGACCGTGGTGACAGGAGGTTTGGATGAGGGAAGAGATGAGGATCTGACTCCATGTTTCAGAAGGCTGATTTAAATTCTTATTATAAATATATTACATTAAAACTATACTAAAAAGAATAGAAGAAAAGGTTTCCTCAGAAGGCTGGCTAAGAATAGAATAGGAAAGAATGATAACAAAGGTTCGTGGCTCGGACTCTCTGCCCAAGCCAGCTGACTGTGATTGGCCATTAATTACAAACATCCAACATGGGCCAATCACAGATGCACCTGTTGCATTCCACAGCAGCAGATAATCAATGTTTACATTTTGTTCCTGAGGCCTCTCAGCTTCTCAGGAGGAAAAATTCTAAGGAAAGGATTTTTCATAAAATGTGTCTGTGACATCCCAGCTGCTCCCTTTTCTGATAACCTGCAGGCCAAGTGAGGGCAGCAGATGTGCTGCTGACAGGATGGGCAATGCTGAAACCCCTGGAGCATCTCCTGTGCCTTCCCTGGTGGGGATCCAGGACAGAGCCCCCTGCAGCTGCCCAGGGCAGGGGGTGCTCAGGACACAGCACAGACTGCAGAGCAGCACTTCCAGAGCCACACTCACCTGCTCCAGGGTGCAATGAGCTCTGCTCACAGCCTGGGGCTGTCCCAGCCCTCTGCTGAGCCCACCAGGGGCTCATGGCTGTCACAGACGTCTTTTATGGAAAATCCTTTCCTTAAGATTTTTCCTCCTGAGAAGCTGAGAGGCCTCAGGAACAAAATGTAAACATTGATTATCTGCTGCTGTGGAATGCAACAGGTGCATCTGTGATTGGTCCATGTTAGATGTTTTTAATTAATAGCCAATCACCACAAGCCTTTGTTATCATTCTTTCATATTCTATTCTTAGCCAGCCTTCTGATTAAACCCTTTCTTCTATTCTTTTAGTATAGTTTTAATGTAATATATATAGTAAAATAATAAATCAGCCTTCTGAAGCATGGAGTCAGATCCTCTCCTCCCTCATCCCCAGACCCCTGTGAACATGGTCACACGTGGCTGCAGCAGCCCTGGGCAGCAGGACAGGGACAGGCAGCAGCCCCCAGCCCACAGGATAGGATGAAGCCTTCAGGTTACAGAGACAGAAGATATCTAATCTGCCACAGCAAAAATGCCCACAGACCAAAGATCTGGCCTGTATGGGCTGGTCTGAATTCTAATTCCACAACTGGAAGAGCTGGCCCATGTATTTCTAAATTCTTGATGTTAAAAGACTACTTGAAAAATATAACAATTCATGAAAATTCACAAAAATTGCAATGGTTATAAACTCTATCTTGATAGAAACAAGGCTTTCTAGTGTGCAGATGACTTGGATTCAGTTCCTGATATTAAATAATTTAGCTTTATGTATCTAATTGCAGGAAGTTTGTGTGATTTCGAAAATAAACAACATAAGTATTTCATAATTCAGATACTTAATTACTATTACCATATTGATTGCAGGAAATAGGATTAACCACACATTATATATTGTCAGAGGATAATGTCAACAGTCTTGAAATGAAGGCCACCAATGAATTAGCTGGCTGTACTACATTGAAAACAAAGCACAAACCATGGCCATCAGGAAGGAGCATTCCCAATTAACTGGCATGTTCATCATCCCACATGGACTTCCCAGTAAACCCAGGAGGGGAGCAGAAACTGTGAACACATGCAAAGTTAGACTCATGCTCAGGAGGAGGAAAGTTGGAAGGTCTTTATCTCTTGAATCTCTCCTTTCTGAGATGATTCATCAGAGTAGTCATTAAATAGGTCCCAAAACAAGTCCTACAATGAACAATAATGCTCCTTCCCCCACCAGTTCCTACAGAGCTGTTTGGTGAACCAGCAGGAGGTGATGCCTTGAGAAGGCTGACCTAGAACAGAGACTAGACTGAGCTAAAGAATAAAGCAGGGATTTATTAGGAGGCCTCCATGGATCCACTTTGGACAGCACAACCCAAAATGGCCCCCAAATGGACAACAGGTCACAGGGTCTCTCACTTTTATAAGTTCTGCTCCATTTGCATATTGGAGTTAATTGTCCCATTCCAGCTCCAGCCCATGCAGTCCTATCCTGGTTGTTTTTCTCTTTTCAGCCTACAGTGTTTGTGCCCTTGGGCTGAGATTTGGATCATTGTCCTTGGTCCCCAGCTAGAGAAGGAATTGTTTTGTCTCCCTGCTCTGTGCAGAGAGCTCAGCATCCCCTAATGTGAAGCCCAGACCCACACACTAAAGCAGCACAGAATGTGAAAAATGTAAAAGTCAGAACCTGAGGCACCAGAGGGATCTGTTTGAGTGTATTTTCCAAAGCACTGCTGAGGATGGCCCAGCCTGCTCAGCTCACCAGGTCACCTCCTCCTGCCTGTGACCCTGCCCTGCTGGGCTCTGCTGCCAGGGCAGATCACTCAGAGGCAGAATGTCTCAGCATTTACACCACACTCACCCAGGGCTCTGCCCCTGCTCCCCTCCTAGCACCCTCACAAGGGGTGTGCCACGGGACATGCCTGGAAAGCTGCATGAAACACTGCCAGGGGTTTGCATGAGACATTTAGGGAAGGGATGCAAAGCTTTGCCTTTGTCCTAATCCTATCTCCCAGTCTCACAGCAGGAACTGAGTGCATTCATTGGTGATTGGCCAGCACTGAATCCCACCCCACTCATCAGCACATTGGTTGGGACATCTCAAAGTTGGGGAAATCTTAAACTGGCGAACCAAAACCACTCCAAACACCAACAGGCATTTCCTACCCAATGGAGCTCTCCAGAGCAGCTGTTTTCAGTTCCTGCACAGCCATGCCCACCTGCAGCCAGGTAGACTGTGCTGTTAAACCCCCTCACAATATCAGAGTACAGCCTGGACACCCCACTCAGCTCTCTCAGCACAGACATGCTGCCATCTCACATGACAGCAGCTGAGGTTAAGTTGTGCATCAATGAGAAGCATTGGTCTCAAATCTGAAAAGATGCTCTTAAAACCAAAAACCACAAAAATGCACTGGGTTTGCATCTTCCTCCCCACAGACTGCAGTTACCTCTCCTTACAGCACAGAAAGGGCAATAACAGGAAAGCAGCAGAGGCCTTTCCTTGTACATGAAAAGCAGTTTGAGAATCTCCACACAGGCACTTAAACATCTCTTCTGTACAGAACACAATGCTCTGATACTCTTGTTATTTGCTTTTCATCATCTCAAGGATTCCACAAATCCTCGAGTGTGCTGGGAGCTGTTGGGCAGATCCTGCAGGGGAAGGAGGCAGTGGGGAGGGAGCCTGGCAGCGTTCCCCGGCTCTGCAAGGCAGGGATGGGACTGTGACCACAACAAAGTGCATCTCCAGGGGTCACAAACACGGCTTTCACAGCCCTGCCTCGCTCTTGGCTCCACCCGAGGAGCAGGAGAACACAAACCCCAGTTCAGGGTGAAGGCACAAACCTGCTGCAGTCACCCACCCACAGGCAAGGGAGTCCCCTCGGGGCAGCTCTGAGAGCTGGGCAGCAGCTTTGCAAAGGAAATGTCTCAATGCCTTTCAGCCCTGAGAGCAGAGTAAATCCCTTCAACCCTAACTAGCATCCAAATTAGCAGCCCAAGGAATGCCAGTGGATGTCCCCAGAGAAACTGGCTCTGACAGAAGGAATTAGCACTTTGATCCTCCTCTCTGGACAGCAGAGCTGCACTCATTTGCACTCACAGCTAACACAGTGCAGGACACAGCACAGGAGTTGTTCCTTGAGGAGACAGCTCCAGACAATGCACTGGGGCCACCTGCCCATCCTTGGCTAATGCTACATTCCCAGTGATGGTCCAGATCTCCCCCCATGGCCAATGCTGCATTCCCAGTCAGTGTCCAGATCTCCCACCTTGGCTAATGCTGCATTCCCAGTAATGGTCCAGGACCTCCCACCAAGGCTAATGCTGCATTCCCAGTCAGTGTCCAGGATCCCCCACCAAGGCTAATGCTGCATTCCCATGAATTGTCCAGGATCCCCCACCATGGCTAATGCTGCATTCCCAGTGATGGTCCAGGATCTCCCACCATGGCCAATGCTGCATTCCCAGTGATGGTCCAGGATCTCCCACCTTGGCTAATGCTGCATTCCCAGTGAGTGTCCAGGATCTCCCACCTTGGCTAATGCTGCATTCCCAGTGAGTGTCCAGGATCTCCCACCTTGGCTAATGCTGCATTCCCAGTGAGTGTCCAGGATCTCCCCCCATGGCTAATGCTGCATTCCCAGTGAGTGTCCAGGATCTCCCACCTTGGCTAATGCTGCATTCCCAGTCAGTGTCCAGGATCTCCACCCATGGCTAATGCTGCATTCTCAGTGAGTGTCCAGGATCTCCACCCATGGCTAATGCTGCATTCCCAGTCAGTGTCCAGCTCTCCCACCATGGCTAATGCTGCATTCCCAGTGATGGTCCAGGACCTCCCACCATGGCCAGTGCTGCATTCCCATGAATTGTCCAGGATCTCCCACCATGGCTAATGCTGCATTCCCAGTGAGTGTCCAGGATCCCCCACCTTGGCTAATGCTGCATTCCCAGTCAGTGTCCAGGATCTCTCACCATGGCTAATGCTGCATTCCCATGAATTGTCCAGGATCCCCCACCATGGCCAATGCTGCATTCCCAGTGATGGTCCAGGATCCCCCACCATGGCTAATGCTGCATTCCCAGTCAGTGTCCAGGATCCCCCACCATGGCTAATGCTGCATTCCCAGTCAGTGTCCAGGATCCCCCACCATGGCTAATGCTGCATTCCCAGTCAGTGTCCAGGATCTCCCCCCATGGCTTCACACCTGGCCTCAGCCCCTGCAGAAACACTGCTGCATTCAGAGCTCACCCAGACTGCAATCAGCACTAACTACATCTACAGGGCTTTGCTTTGGCTCCTTCTGTGACAAGGTGGGACTACAGGGAAGTGATGTTTGTCTTTCCCACACAGAGAAGCCCTGCCTGGTTCCCAAGGCTGGCATCACTGGTACAGCACTCACAGCCTGAGGGGGCTGCTGGGCATTTCCCACAGCCTAAAACAGGTGAAGTCCAGAGAACAGTGTTCCACAGCAGCCTCACACAGGGATTTAGGAGCTAGAATTTACATCCTCATCTCCCCCAGAGACAGGGCAGGAAAGCAGAGCTGGACTCATGTGGGGCTGGCAAACATCCTCGAATCCCCCATGAGCACCCTGAAAGGTCGATTAGTGCAACATTTTCACATGCAAATACCTCAGAGCTAGCTGCTCTGATTGACTTTTACCAGATTGATCCAGGGCCCACAGGCACTAAATTCAGGCTTTAGCAAGCAAGAGCTGTGGTCTGATTTCAGCAATGCCTACAGCAGCAGGAACAACAGACAACTCCTGGCACTGCCATGGAAAATCCTGCTCATTATCTTTATAATTCTGTATTTCATGATTCAGCTACAAAAGATCTCCCATCAGATGTGAAAGAAAGAGAAACTGCTGTGTTTACACAGAGCAGCACACATATCACATGTGTGTGTGTGTGTGTGTGTGTGTGTGTGTGTACACACCTTCCTTATGTTTTCTCCAGGAAGCTACAGGAATCAAATTCCATCTCCATTTGAATAAGATAACCCTCAGAAACCTTCTTGAAAATCCCTCCATTTTTCATTTCCTCAACATTGCAAGCTTAACCAAATATCCTAAAACTGAAACACAAATGAACACCAATCACTCTGCCCTGACTCCACCTCATCTACACAAAAGGAACATTTATAAACTCATTACCAACACTAGGAGGATTTCCTTGCCCTCTCTGGAACCCAGCAAACCACGGACAGCTGCTCAAAGTAGCACAAATCTTGTTGACTCTAAGCCACATGAAGTTTTAATACCACTGCCAAGAGTAGGTAATGAAGGCAAACTGCTCCCACCAGGAGAAATTCCCTCCCACCAGGAGAAATTCCCATGTTCTGAAGCAATGGCACACACTCCTCATGCTCCACATTGGAAAGTACAAAGATGCTCAATGAGAATCAGATTTATGGCACATTCAAAGGCCAAATAATAATGCTGACCTGGAGGTAAGTGCATTTGAACAGAAGTACTTCCAAGAGGACCCAACAGCAGATTTCATGGCAGTGCACAATGCTTCCAGCAAACTCAGCTGAGGTTTTGGACCTTGCACAGCCAGCACTTCATTTTCCTATTTTTTGGCATACTGTGTGACCATGGAGGGTATCAACATAAAGATTATTTTTCTCCAGTGCCAGCTAATAAAGGAGCACAATGAAAATACACAAGGTAGCACCAAGAACCCAAGGAGCTCTCCCACATCAGGCAAGGAGCCTCTTTCCCCACAGAAATCCTGCACACTTGGGGCCTGACACCACATTTCCCACACTGGCAATACCAGCCACCTCAAAAACAGGTCCCTAAGGAGTTAAATTTAGAGATGAACTCTCAGTCCCACTTTTCTGGTGACTCAAACAGGGCTGTGAGTTTAGATGATGGCCTGGCTGGTTTTTGGAAGGAGGACACCGAGGTGCAGCCCAGCTCTGCAGTCATTTCAGCCAGCACACGCCTGCCTGCAGTATCAGTGTCAAAACACTTCCAGCAAAACAGGCAAACTATAAGGATGTGATGACATCCACACTGAAGCCATGGTGCCTCATTAGATAGCAGGAGGAGGAGCTCAGGCCTGGGCAGAGAGAGCTGCAGAACTCCCCAGCACATCCCAACCCTGCAAGACACAGCTCCCTGCACCCCTTGCCCCACTCCTCTGCCAATACAACACCCCAGAGAGGCATGGCAAAATGTAAACATGGAAAGCTCAGATTTCCTGATAAGACAAGGAAAACCACAGTTCCTGACATCTTGCATTTCCAGAAATCCCATGGCAGGTTTCCTTGTTGGAGGTGACCTGACCCCATCAGGCTCCAGCACAGGTCATTGGCTTTTCTTCTGCCCACACCAAACAGCTCCACCTGCTCCATCCCCTCTGGAGCCTGGCACTCTGGAGATTTAACAGCTTCCAGCTTTGCAGAGGAGCCACTGTGGGGTGAGCTCTGAGGAGATGAGCATGGAGCAGCTTTAGGAGGTGCCCAAAGCAGCTGGCCCCAAACCTTCCTTTGCTTGTGGCATTTGATGCCCATTTTGTAACACAATCCCAGTCAGCCTGTAAGAAAAAGTGGATGATTAAATAGTGGCAAAAGCTCATAATTATCAGTCTACAGCAACCAGGCAGCACCCCTGAAAGGAGAAAAGAGAGGCTACAGGAGACCTTGCTAACAGTGGGTGGGTGAGCACAGTGGGTGAGCAGCACAGTCAATGTGCCCACGCCTTTGGTACCTCCTGGCTGCAGCTGCTGTGCAGCCACTGCTCCTTCCTGTGTCTGTCAGCCCTTCCCTCTGTCCATCACCTCCTCACTGTGTCCACCCCTGATACAGGGGCAGCCCAGGCTGTGGCAGACCTGGCCTTGCAAAGCCCATGTGCTTCCCTGCACAGCAAGGCAGGACAAAGCCACCCCTGCTGGTGCCACCCTCCTGGGGGACAGCCCACAACACTGGCCCTCCGTGGAACCAGAGAGCCAAGAGTGCTCTGTGCTGCCCTGTCCTCACAATGGACAGAGTGTGGAACCTTCTGGAACCTCTCACCCAAATGGGGGCACCTGGGGTCACCCCCCACCCAAAGGCCACTTGCCTCGAGTTTACAGTGAGCCACTCAGGGAAGCACAGCACACTCTCCACGGTTAATGTAAAATATTAATGTCTCATTTGTTCAACAATTTTGTGGAAATTAAAACTTTTAGGTTAATCATATACTGAACAATTTTAATTAAAGCAGTTATAAAACAATTAATCCACGAGAGCAGGCTTGGATCCTTGCCAGCCTTATTGGTTTAATACATGTAGGCAAAGCTTATTTCTCCCCGTGTTTGACTTAATGAATGCTAATAAGTGACACAAAATATGCATGCAGCACTCCTAATATAGTTAGTCCATCTGGTTTCACTTGCATTTTGTATTTGTCATTTTGCTTTGATAGAGGAATTGAAAATGAATTCTCTGTGCTAGAAATTAGAAGAACTTTGTACCCTGCTTAATTTAAAATAATTTTTGCAAACCTTTGGGGGAAAAAGAGACAGCAACTGAGTAGAGCACATTAGCCAGCTATCTTTTAGGTTGTTCTGAGGTTGGAAAAGAGCACAAGACCAAAATATAAGACTGTGCCATAGCATGAAAGAACAAACAACACACACTCAGCCTTTTTTTTCCACCAGTATTTCAAAATATGTTTTTTGCTTGAATAGATGGCAATATAAAGGCAGGGGATAAAATACGATTTTAAGCATCTGAGACAAATCCTCTACTATTCCAATTTGTTCTGCATTACAACTTGTTTGATCCATTTGGGGATGTACTTGTTTGCCAAAGCAAGCAGAGCTCAGCCTCTTTGTTGAATATTTAATCTATGCCAATTTTTTTTTTACCTTTTAGCACTTATGTTTGAGTCCCACAGCCGTGTTACTGCCAGTAACAGCCCAGACCATCACTGCTGGATGCACCCACCCAACCCTGGCAGGTAAAAGCCATGGGCAAAGGCCCTGCAGAGCTGAACTCCCCTGCCTGCAGGTCCAACCACCCTGAGAGAGCCTGATCTCTCCCAGGGACGTGCCAAAAATGAAAAATGGGGTCTTCTTTGCCTAAAACCCAGATAACACAACTCTGAGATCATACATGATGTGTGACAGCCATGGGAAGGTGGCGGGACCCAGGACATCCCTCTGGCTGTCCTGAGCAGCCAAGACCCTGCCAGGGGGCTCAGAGACCCTGGCACAGAGCCCAAAATGCCTCTTTGAGTTTGATTATGGCCCGTGGAGCAAATTACCAACCTTCTATGAAGATCAGCAAGCCACAAGAGTTTAAGTAGAATATTAGTGAAATTATCACAGGGTGAATTATGCATTTTGGGATTTTGGTACAGGGGGGTTATGGAGGCAAGATGGAGGGAACTGGGTGTGTCCAGCCTTCCTCCTTCTTCTTCTTGGCCTCCATCTTCTGTAGTGATGTTGGCACTTTTAGATTGGTTTAGAGTAGAAGCTCACTGTCTAACACAGGTGATGGGTATTGGGGAGTAATTGTAAATATTGCACATTTAGTTTGTACTATAAAGACATAACACCACCCTGGGGGCAGGCAGAGTGCCTGTGGCTGCCCTGCTGAGCAGATCTCTGCTGGGCAGAAAGAAAATTTTTTAGATAAGAATTAATAAACGACCTTGAGACCGAGAGATGAAGAGCTCTGACTCCTTCTTTAAGCGCCGGGCTGGGAAAACAGACTTTGGAACTTTTCTCGGGGTCACTCTGACAAGCTAATGATCCCAACAGGAAGGGGTCTCTGTGGGGATTCTATCCCCAACACACCAGCAGCACCCCTCTGCAGAGCCTCAGAGGGCCCCTGAGCAGCAGTGAGGGTCCTTGCACAAACACCACTGGGGTCTGCAGCAGCTCCAGAGCTCCAGACACAGCCCCTCAAAAACACAGTGACACAGCAGGAGGCACAGCCCAAACTGTGCAGAGTTTCCTTCTTCCCTGCCTGAGGTAATTTCCTATTTCTGCTGCTGAGATGTCCCAAATGGTGACAACAGGGAGCCTGTTAGAGCTTAAAAACTAGCTCTGTTCCCAAGGTACCAGTGTGCCAAATTCAGTCACACCAGGACAAGCAGGAGGAAGGGAATTGTGTGTGCATGTCTGTGAAAGAGCATGAAAGGCAGGAGAGGTGAGCAGCACCACCCACCCCCTGAGCACCACTAGCCCCCTTGGACCCTCAAGGTGATGAAGGACAAAGCTTCCTTTCCAAAGTGCTTCAGAACTGCAGAAGTGACAATAAATCTGTGCACCAACCAGGGGCATGATCTGCTTCACCTGGTCACTGGTTTATGGGCCACCCTTGGGCTCACCTTGATCTGCAATTTCTGAGTCACACTGCTCCTTCCTCACTCAGGAAAGGTGCCCTGACCACTGCAGGAAGGGAATGTGGGCACACTGCTCCACACCCATCCACACCTGCCCAGCAGTTAGTGGCAGAAAGACCTGGGACACCTCCAGGGTAGAAGATGGAGCCTCAGTCCATGTTAAATTTCCAGCCTCTCATTAAAAAGGGCAGCTCAGCAAGGCAGCACAGGAGGAAGATGAAGTGTAGGGAACAAAAGGAAAAGACAAGGAGGAGGTGAAACAAATGGGAACAGCTTCAGGTACATGAATAACTGCCTTCCAATGAACTTCCTCACTGTTACTGAGCAAAATTTGGGAGCTGGTGTGTGAAATGCTCCTCTCTGAGAGCCCAGGGCTCAGAGCCCATGGATGTGTCAGCCTGGTTAACCCCTCCTGCACCGTGCCAGGGGGGGCTGAGCCTCCCTGGGCCTGCACCCAGGGCAGATCCCCACGCCTGGCAGCTCTCTGCACATTTGCCAGCTCAGATCTCAGGCACAGCTTATCCCCCAGCACTCTCTTCAACGATGATATTGCACTTTTCTGCCAGAAAGGTCCCAAAATAGCTCAGGAATCACATGCAGGCTGCTGGAGCCCGTGGTGCAGCAGCTCCTGTGCAGCAGGCAGTGGGGCTGGGGCTCCTGCTCAGGTGATGCCCAGCAGGTACCACAGAGCCCTGGGTGATGGATGCCCCAGCAGGTCCCACAGAGCCCTGGGTGATGCCCAGCTGGTACCACAGAGCTGTGGGTGATGCCCAGCAGGTCCCACAGAGCTGGGGGTGATGTCCAGCAGGTACCACAGAGCTGTGGGTGATGCCCAGCAGGTCCCACAGAGCTGTGGGTGATGCCCCAGCAGGTACCACAGAGCTGTGGGTGATGCCCAGCAGGTCCCACAGAGCTGTGGGTGATGCCCAGCAGGTCCCACATAGCTGTGGGTGATGCCCCAGCAGGTCCCACAGAGCTGGGGGTGATGCCCAGCAGGTCCCACAGAGCCCTGGATGATGCCCAGCAGGTCCCACAGAGCTGTGGGTGATGCCCAGCAGGTCCCACAGAGCTGTGGGTGATGCCCCAGCAGGTCCCACAGAGCTGTGGTGATGCCCAGCAGGTCCCACAGAGCTGTGTGTAATGGATGCCCCAGCAGGTCCCACAGAGCTGGGGGTGATGCCCAGCAGGTCCCACAGAGCCCTGGATGATGCCCAGCAGGTACCACAGAGCTGGGGGTGATGCCCAGCAGGTACCACAGAGCCCTGGGGTGATGCCCAGCAGGTCCCACAGAGCTGTGAGTGATGCCCAGCAGGTACCACAGAGCTGTGGGTGATGCCCCAGCAGGTACCACAGAGCCCTGGGGTGAAGCTGTCACAAAGCAGCACCTCCTGCCCAGCAGCAGGGGCTGATGTTCCTGGTGGGGACACCAGGATGGGCAGATTCTGTGCAGAGTCACAGCAGAAGGGGAGATCCAGCACCAAAATGAAATTAAAACAGAGCACCTGGGTCGCCTCTGTGTCCCCAGAACTGAGAGCTTGCCAACAAGCCCTTTGTAAGTGCTAAACACCTTCTCTGTGTGTCACCTAGAAAAAAAGAGATGTGAACCCAGCAGAGCAGCTTTGCTTTTTTATTTTTTTCTTGCCTTTTTTTTTTTTTTAAGTGTTTAAACATCCTACAAACACTGTTTAGGGAAGTCAGCAGGAGGTCAAATAGAAGCCTTGTGTCTCAGTGGATAACAATCCTTCTGTGAAATCATTCCAGCACAAATCAAGTCACTCTTACATCTCCCTCTCCACCTTTTTTTTTCTTTTATTTTAAAGGCATTTTAGCAAAGCTCACTTTGAAGTTTAAACCTTCTGCAACAACACTGCTTGCCAACAAGATAAAATATTTAGTACTGCTATATACTAAAATCATATCTCTAACAATACTTTCCACGCCTGACATAGCACAAAAGTTAATTCAGCCAACAATGCAATGCTTGCATTTTGTGTCTCAAGAAGCAGCAATTTATCTTTTTTGTATATATAAATTACATACACTATTGTGCCATTTAAACCCAAAGCCTCCTGTTGTTAAACAGAGAATAGAAAGATCTTTAAATACAGACAAAAAGATCAGAGTTCTAGAAAGAGCTGTGACAAATGCAGGATGATGTTACCAGCCTGGCAAAATAAATGATGCTCCCCAGCAAATCCTCCCTGCCTGAGCTGACACAAGCCCTTCATCTCAGGCTGGCTGGGGCTGCCTCCCTCTCTTGGAGGGTCCCTGATGGGAATAACCCACCACCATGGATTGAGGGCTTCAAAGGTAAACAAAACAGCTGCAGGTGACACCAGCAGTGCCTGGCAGTGCCAGCAGCCTGTGTGTGCCACACCTCCTGCAGCCCCTGCCCTGGAGCCAGGAGAGCATCCCCTGTGCAAAGAGATGCACCCCAGCAAGGGCAGGAGTGCTGCAAGGGTTAGGGAGGAGAAGGGACACCCATCCTGCATCAGCCTGACCTTCTGGCTTTGCTGCTTGAGAAAACAATGGAAATGTTGCAGTGTCTGCAATGCTTCGTTGGCAAGGCTGTTTCTCAGGTTTTTTCTCCACTAGTGGTCTTGCCTTCTTATAAACAAACTTAAAGAACCAATAACTACCTTCCCCCCCAAAAAAATCTCACCATCTGTTCCCATTTCTGCCCTTGCTTTTATAATCTGCTCTTTACCATGCAAAGAGGCATCACCTCAGTGCCTCACGTCCCCTCTCCCAGCATAATTCAATACATTTTACTCTTCCACATAAAATTAGCAGAAACAGTCCCAAAACGTCTGTCTTTTCTCATCTCTTTGCTGTACCTAGAGCTGACAAACTTCACTCCAAGGAATTCAATTCCCCTCTCACATATGCTCAGCACACATGGACTCAGCAATGCCATCTCCACAGAACCGGCTCCCAAACTCAAAAAAAGGCAAATTAATTTAAAACAAAAACATGAATGCTTTTTCTATCCCTTTTGCCTCCATGGGATGCAAATCACAGCAGTGTCAGTGTGAATGAGCCCCCAGTCCCTCTCTGGAGCTCTGTCCTACCCCTGGACATGTTCCCTCCTCTGGTCCATGGTCCCAGCTGGGATGGGATTTGCCTTCCCATCCTTGTCTCCCCCACCTTACCCCTGTTCCATTCAAATGCTGCCTTCAACCTCCTTGTTCAGCTCTCCAAGCCTCCCAACCAGGAGCTTTAAACATGTTTCACATCCTCCCCTGCACTCTGGTGTCTCTCCCGTGCCTGCCCAAAGCCAAACCCATCCCAGCAGATTGGAGAGGCCCCACTGCAAGCACAGGGCAGAAAACATCACAGCTGGGGGCTTTTTATAATGTGAGCCAAACAAAACCCAGACACTGCCAAATAACTGTTACCTGCAGCTTAAATAATTGGCTTTTGTAGGTTTATTATTTTTTAAACAATAGTTTGTGTGTATGCATCCATATATGTGCTTTTTTTAAAGTACAGACAGGATTTTCATGTCAGGGACTTTACTTTGCTTTTCTTTGAAATTAAGAGCATAATTCACCAAGTGCAAACTTCTGCTAGGAACAAGCATTTCTAAAAATTCATCCTCTTCTTTCTCATTTAAAATTACACCATGGCAAGAGCCTCGATCTTTATCTCACTTACACGTGCTGCAATTCAAAGGCAGAAGCAGAAATACTACTAATTTATTCCAGAATAAATGCTGCATTTGTATCCATGCCATTAGGATCAAAAGCACAGAATCAAGCCCTCCTAACTCAAATCCAACACCAGGACAGCAGTACCTATCATAAGCTGGCCTGGACAAATATTTAGGCAGAACCTCCAGGTTGTTGTTTCCTCCCTGCCTTGTGTTTTTTAAGAAACCTGGCTCAGGGATCTGGCTGCCAACAGAGGGGCTTGATGGGCAAGGCAAGAAGCAAGATCCTGCCACCATGGGAGGCAGAGGAAGGTGGAGAGGAACTTGCCCACCTTGAAGCCCAGAGCAGGGAGCCCTGTCCCTGTAGGAGCAGCCACCTCCTGCATCCCCCATGGCAGCCAGGAATTGGGACTGAGAGATGGAGCTCTGCAAAATGATCTACGAGGAGGAATCAAATAACAGTAATAAAATAGCACTCCACCTGTGGGTGATCATACTTTTTAAGATGGATTAACAAAATGACTGCTTATTTATTGAAAATAATGAATAGCCTAGTGCTTTTAGTTCGGAAAGGGATGCAGGGGGCAGAGCTGCTGCAGCAGGATTTTAAATAAACTGAAAACTTATGGCAATGGCATGCATCACAGCCAGGAGGGGAACAGGGACTCTGGGGAACATGACTAATGGCAGCTCCTGGAAAGCACACCAGGGCTGTAAGCAAAGCCAGTAAAAGAGTCAAATGGAGAGAAAGAAAATGTAGGTTTGCTCAGCCTGGCTGGAGATTGATGCTTCAAACCAGGATTTCAAAGAAATCTGAAACAAAGGGAAGGAAATGCCACCTCTGAAATAATCTTTGCATCAGGTTCTGTCTTGTGTCTCTGGGCTCTGGCCAAGCCCACGTGCAGGAGCATCTCTGGCAGTGCATGAGCCAGAGCAGAGACTGTCTGCAAGGACCAGGAGCAAACTCAGACTGTCTGCAAGGACCAGGAGCAAACTCTCAGCCTGGACTCCAGGGTCTGTCAGTCAGCACTGAGCCCTCAGAGCAGAATTCCAATTCTGGGTATTTTCCCTCTTACCAGATTCTTTAAACACCTAAATCTTAAAAGCATCTTTCATCGGGACCCATTAGTGATGCAGGGAAGGGTTCTTTGTTTTACAGAGCAGTGCAGAGAATCAAGGGATCGGATTTCTGGGTCTAAATTCCCCTCCCTGCACCATGGGCTGTGTTTAGCACACCTTGCCCAGAGATCTTCAGGGTGCTTTGCCACAAGAAACCTCAGGAGTGAGGATTGAGGCCAGATTCAGCTGTTCTTTACATGACTGCACCAAGTGCCCTCCCAAAAGAGAAACTAAACCCAAGTTCTCCTGTTCCTGCCCATTTCACATCCCCCTCCACCAAAAAACCATTCCATCCATCCCTGATATTTCACAGGTGGAGAAAAACAGCTATCAGCAGAGGTATCACAAGGATTTTAACCCAAACAATCAGAAGAGCAGTATAACACCATAAAAATAATCCATCCCTGATATTTCACAAGTGGAGAAAAAAAGCTATGAGTAGAGGTATCACTGGGATTTTAACCCAAATAACCAGAAGAACAGTGCAACACCACACAAAAAATCCATCCATGATATTTCACAAGTGGTGAAAAACAGCTATCAGCAAAGGTATCACTAAGATTTTAACCCAAATAACCAGAAGAACAGTGCAATACCACAAAAGTAAAAATGCCTTTTGGAGATGAATGCTGTAACCCCAAATTTAACCTTATTCTTGGGATTTCATTAAGCAGCAGCAAGAAACAGGCAAAGCAGGGGTGACACTTCACCAGGACCTTCATGACAATGGGATTAGGAACACCCCAAAGGTAACACAGCAGCACCACAGAGTTTTTGACACAGCAGTGTAAGAGGAAAGTGGGGTCATTCAGGACAATGTGATCTCCAGTACACATGGGGGAAAAGTAAAATGCTTCCCTCTGGATTAGCTTTGTTCCCAACTGTACCCAGCGAATCATGGAAGCAGATTAGTTCTGGGTGTTCACTGCAGCCATAATCCTCTCACCCCAGAGCTGCTGCCTTCATGGTGCTAATTCACTGAAACAGAAGATCCCTACAAAAGCCCTCACGGCTCATCTCGATTCCCAAGTGATGGCTGATAAAAAACAGAACCTTATTCAAATTTTAGCTACCACAGTGCAGAAGCACGGAGTACTTTACTTTGAAACCAAAACTGCTAAACAAAAACTACCTCAAGAACTTACTAATTCTTTTTAAATGAAAAAAAATGCACATTCTTGGTTTTTCTGCCTGTCACATTTCTATTTGGACATCCAGGACTTGCACAGCACTGAACAAAATAAAAATATACTGCTCCTGACAGCTCATTCCTATACAAGGAAGAGTTAGATGAAAACTGAAACTCAGCATCCAAGCTTTTAAGAAACTAACCTGGCAGATTGCATGCAAACTTCCTTGGCAAACACAAACAACAGGAGCTGAATAATACATAAAAAAATATATTGACAGAACTGCTTCTGTGCACACCACTTTCAACGTAGATGATGGAAGCACCAGAGAATCTTTATGGAAAGCCAGCACTGACTCGGCTTGAAAGGCACCTTAACAAACAAAGGAAGTACTCTAAAAAAAAATGCAGTGCTAAGACATTATCAAAACATGCATTATAGCTTGTGAAAGCCCTCTGCCAGTGAGGGTGTCTGCAGAGGACTGTGCAGAGCATTGATCTGTCTGTGTTCTGGGTGCTTTTCGGGTGATGCCTGACCGGAGTTTACAAGGGCAAGCTCAGAGGTCCCCGTTGTTTATTTCTCTGCAGTCTTTTACTTGTCACTGATAATAGTTTTCAAGCCATCCAGCCTGGGAGGATGCAGACAGGGGTTTGCCAGGGGTGAGAGGTCAAAGCAATAATGTGCTGACCAGGGTCAGAAATATTTATCTGCACCAAAATGGTTCTGGATAATCAAATAGTTGAAAATTAGTTTTGTGACAGGGCTCGTATTATTTGCCTGTTTTCCTTACACAACAGAAATAAGCAGCAGGGCCTGTCTGCAGTGGGGAGGACACTCCACCACATGTGTGTCTCACCTGCTGCATGTAGAGTTTGACAATCCTGCTGTGGCATTTCTCAACCTGCTCCTGCCACCCTGGGAAGAGCCCCAGCCCTTCTGAGCTTGCTGAGGGCACAGGGGCTGCAGTCAGAGATTCAGGAACAGGGGCAGCTCTTCCCAGGCATCAAACACCCTGATGATAAAGTCACCAAGCTCCCACACCTCTGGTAGGTGGTACAGGGGGAAGATCAGACACACAGCTAACAATAAATACTGAAAACAAGATTGCTTCAGAGCTGGCTGAGAGCTAAAATCCTCTGGACAGATAAAATCACTCACAAAACTACACCTGAGTGTGAGCCCTTCTGCAGATCAGCAGGCACACCAGCACTTGGTATTCTCTGTCTCCTTTCTACTCAGACAGCTGATTTTCATTTCATGTTTACTGGTAATGCAGCAGTGAAGTATTCACTCACTCTGAAATAGGAAAACATTGCTCTTGTTGCAAATTTCTGACTGAAGCAGATCTGTTCCTCTGATACTATAATGACACTAAGGTCCTCAAGAGAACCCCCTCCAAAGCTAATAAACTGAAAACAAATCCAGTTACATCAGGTTAATTTAAAGAACTTCTCTTTTTTTAAATGTACATGGAGAGAAAATGGAAGAAACCTTCTAAATTAATTCCAGCATTATAAATTTGATTTAGCGAGTGCAGTGTGCACCACTGTGAGAGCAATAACAATGTAGGAATGTTTTAAGCAGAGAAAATAAATTATTTCAAAAGGGAGTGGTGAGGGAAAAAACAGCAAATGTGTAAGAGAGAACCCACTCCAATATTAATTAGAGATCTGCAGTTCTGTTTGCATTGGCTTCATTAAATGAGGAACTGGAATTTGCAGAGGCTCCAGACTCAGTGGAGAGAAACAGCTGGAAACTCAGCCAAACCCCTCCAGATGTGCCTGGTTCTCAGCCCCAGCCACAGAACAGCCCTGGGTAGACCAGCTCATGTTCCTGCTCCCATTCTTTGCGCACACACAAATGCAAAAGATGAACCCCATCTCTGGGGAGCAGCTGCAATCCCAGCTACTACCAAGGAACAAGGGAGACTTCACGCTTCATGAGATGAGTCTATCCAAGCTACAGCTCCCACAGGGGGTTTTAAACTCATCTAAAGTGAACAGTGATCAAGAAAGTGAAGAGCTTCAGTAAGCAAGCAAATGAACTGCAATGTTCCACTACTGTCTTGGGTTGGAAATGCAGGATGTGGCAGGGGCTGTGTGTTCTACCCCCATGTGTCAGAGCTGGGGCAGTTCTCTGCTGTTCTTGGGGCAGTTTTTTCTTTCTCTCTCCCACAGCCAATCCTCCCTGCAGGAGATCTCTGCTGTCCATGGCCACTGAGTGTCCCTGCAGGGCTGATCCAATTCCCCCATCCCATGGGGAGATGCTGTGCCCAGGGCAGGAGCCAAGCATTCCTACCTGGATCCAAGCTGAGCCTGGCACAGCACAGCAGCCTTTGCCCCCTGCATTGCCAGAGGAGCAGCTTTCTGCTGCCCTGCATGGCCAGAGGGAGCCCAGGCCCATCTGCAGCAGCCCTGGAGCTGCAGAGGAAAACTCCCCCCTTGTGCAGGATCCCTGCTGCAGCAGAACCACAGCTGGCACTGCAGGAGGGCTGAGCCCCCCTGGGATGGGGCTGGGACACCCCCCTGGCACACAGGGGACAGGGACTGCTCTCACTCTGGCAGTGGTGTTTTATATTACTGCATTTTTATTTTTCCTGTTATTCCTATCTTTGCCTGAGAGCCCCTAATTTCAAAATTATAATAATTCAGAGGGAGAGGGTTCACATTTTCCATTTCAAGGGAGGCTCCTGCCTTCCTTAGCAGACACCTGGCTGTTCAAACCAAGACAGGGATTGTGTCCCTGTGTTCCCCATGCCTGGTTCCTTGGGAGCCAGGGTGGAGCTGATGTTGGGATGTTCTGGGCACCTCCTGCTGGAACTGAATCTTAGGCAAACTCTGTGCTGGAGCAAGCAAACAGAAAAATGTTGAAGGATCTGAGAACAGCAAGCAAGGACAGCCACCACTGTCCCAGGATAACACCAACATCAGGAAGCTCCCAGCCAAACAATGCACCTACCTGTCCCCAGGTAACTCATCCTACAAATTCTTTCATTTTCACAAAACCAGGGATTTTTTTTCTCCCACCCCAGGAGATAGTGACCCAAAACACATTCCCTTGATGCACTCCCACATCTCCTTGCAAAGCCATTGCCATGTTTTCCTTTGGTTTGGTATCAATCCTTGGCCTCTCAGACCCTGGTAGCTGGCAAGCAACTGCTGAGGCTACAAAACCTCCCCACAAACCCAAAGTGGGAGACCTGAAAGAACAACAGACCCTTGCCCATCCATATGTGAATTGTTGCCCCTCCTGGAGGAGCCTTGCTGCTGTGGAGGCAACACTGGGGCCCTGCTCCATGCTGGGGACCAGCTCCTCCAGCACCAGATGGAAAAAGGGAAAAGCAAACGTAGCAGCAATTTAATCCAAAGCAGATAACCCCAACCATGGATGTATTCAATGAAAAAAAAAACCAAAAAACCAAAGGACAACACAAGGAACAGCAAATTAATACACAAGCTGAGCTCTTTTTTATATATAACATCTGTCAAAATACTGAAGTGTTTGCTTTTTTTGTACAAGCAGGAGGTTATGATTGTGCAGACAGTCATAAAGCAGGGCAGCATTATAAAAATTAGGGATTTCCTTCATTGTCTCTACTGGTTTGCAGTTACTAATTATGAGACTGCTAAGTGCCAAATGGTCAATGAGCAAGTCTAATTGTTATTTAAGTGCAGGCAGCCAGGTTGCAGATACACTACAATACACATATGTACATTTAATCCACTGCTGGTTGCATGTGGAGTCGGGTCTAGCAAAGGGAAGGCAGCAGCACGTGTTTGGACACACTGTGCCAGAAGGCACATCCAGGCAGCTGAGAAACAGGCTCATTTTTCCTGACTTGGGCTCCTTATTGCAGGAACCAAGTAGCAGGAGGTAGAATACAGACTCAGTGAATTAAAGAAGGGTTTGGGCTGGAAGGGACCTTGAAGGTCACATCCCCCTGCCATGGGCAGGGACACTTCAACAAGATCAGACTGCTCAGAGCCCATCCAGCCTGACCCTTACAGTGTCCAGGGATAGAGCATCCACCACCTCTCTGAGCAACCTGTGCCAGTGTTTTATCACCCTCACTGTAAAAATGTCTCCCTTATATCTAATCTGAATCAAGCCTCTGAGTTTAAAACCAATTCTCCTGTCCTACAGGCTCTACTAAAATGTTTCCCCATCTTTCTTACAAGTCCCCTTATGGTATTGAGGGGCTGCAGTAAGGTCTCACTGGAATAGTCTGAATTTCTGTAAAAGTCACAGGAGACATCCACACAATGCAGAATAGAGACCACAAGTGAGGCTTTAATCCCTTAAAACACCAAAATCTGTCCCCTTTCCCCAGCAGGGTATGGGCACTGACTGATTACTTCCATGGGCTGGAAAGGGTGGGAGAGGTGGCAAAGGGGTGCAAATCTTTAATTAACAGTGCCACAGGGCCACTTCAGTCACTTGTCACCCAGAGGTGCAGCAGAGTGAGGATCAGAGCACCACCCCAGGGATGGACAGGGAGGGAGCAGGACTGGCACTGCTGTGTCACAGGGGCAGCTGATACAGCCCCAACAAGAACGGGGAGGAGGAGGTGAAGCCCCTCAGAGCCCAGCTGGGAGCAGGGAGCAGCAGCCAGGGAATAACTCACACCTCTCAGGATGATCCCATCTGACAGGCACTGGCTGCTGCCAGGAGTCCAGCACCTGGCTCTGCTCCATCTCTGCACCAGCTGCCCAAAAAAGCAGTGCTCAGTCAGCATGTCCTGGGACAGGCAGCACACACCAGTCCCTGAGCAAGGCAGGGAGGGTGGCCCAGGGCACTGAGCCCACCTGAGCCTCTGGGATTGAGGTAAATTTACCCTTTCTCCAGGCCCCAGCTCTCCAGAGCACCCCTGGTCAAAACGAGAGGGTCTCATCTATTTGACCACCACTCCTGAAGAGTCAGCTGCAAAGGGGACCTGGAGGAGCCACAGGAATGAATGAAGCAGTTCTTCCCCAGTGGCACAAACAAAATACAGCATGATAATGAGGAAAATGCCTTTTATTTTTATCCATTTGCAATGCTGTTATCATCTCAGATTTGCAGCTCTACTTCACCCTGCCAGTTTCTGAGTTATTTTAGACTTTGGGTCAGCTTTTTAGGTTTGATTTTTCTTTTTTAACTGCATTGTTTTCCTTTTCTGGGGCACTGCATTACAATGGACTCCACAGAGCTAGTCTGTGACAGTTCACCTTTAAAGGATTAGGCAACCACAGAAAGTATTACAGCAATGCAGTTTATGTAGACCTGGAATGTATTCTCCAACGAGATTAGCCTATCTAATAGGATTTGGGGAAGCTTTCAGGGCCATTAGGATGCCCCCTACATGCTAAAGGCTCCAGATGCTGTAACCATTTGATTTAATCTAATCAAGACTGCCTAGGTGTATTTTGTCACTGGATGTTTCTGTCATTTTCATAATACATCTCAATAGACAACTCCCATCCAAGTTCCATTGTGTACAAACAGGCAGACACATCTGAGGCTGATCTTCAATTCTAAGAGACACTAATTATTAAAGCCTGGGTTTACAGTCTAATCCTGCAGGGTATAGAGCATTCCCCTAATGCTGCTGAAGGGATGCTCTGTGGACCCAGTTTCCTTTATTTTACCCTAAAAACCACTCTGCCCTGTCTCTGTTTGTCACCCAGCCCTGGAAGAGCCCTCATGCTCCTGGGTGCCAGGTGCTGTGCACAGCAGCAGCACTGAGGATCAAAAGGAAATAAAATCATTCTTACCCCAGAGCTGTGGCTGTGCAAACACACACAGCTGGACACAGCTGCAGGCCAGCACAGATGGGAGCTGGCTGGGCTGGCAGATCCAGGGGCCTCTGCAGACATCTCCTTTGATAAGCAAAGATGATGCCATAAATCCACTGAGGAGCACTTACCCTCTGCAAGTGAGCAAGGGCCCTGGGAGGGATGAGCAAGTGCAGGAGTTACCATCTCCTCAGGGGCTTTTAGCCCTAACAAAAACATTTCCTTTCTCCACAGGTTAAACAGAGATCCTCAGGACACATTCTTTAAATCCCAGCCTGCAGAGGAAAGCAAAGGGCAGCTCCCAGGAGGGCACTTCTGGCTGACAGAGAGACAGAGAAGTGTCCTGCATCCCTAAAAAACATCCACACATCAGCTGAACTCAGCTGTGCACACACAGCTCCCACCAGGCAAGGAAAGCATCCACGGGTGAGAGGGGCTGGAGCAGCATCTGCAGCATCCAGGTGTGACTTTTGCAGTGTGACTTTTGCAGTTATCTGCTCTCTTGTCAGCCATGTCCATGTAAGTATGAAGCAAACATGGATCTTTAGGATTCAGAGGCTGCACTGGAGGAGTTCTGAGTGCCAGATTCACCTGGGGTGTGACTGTGACTGTCACACATCCATCTGTGTCATTTTAAGCCCACAAAGAGCAGCTGCAGTGCCAAGTGGCTTTAACCTGATCCTGCTGCAGATCTATTCAAGCCCTCCTTTATGTTTATTTTAAAGGCCTAGTTCAGGCATCTCTTCCTCAGTGATATTCATCAGGGGGAAGGAGCAAAGATGAAAGCCTGCAGCAGCCTCTGGGCAGGATTTGTCCAGCCCTGTAATTCAGCCCTCCCAACAGACCAAAACTGGAGAGGTATGGGCACACCAGGAAACATGAACCATTTGAGCTGATCCTTACTTACCAGGAGGTGAGGAAGGGATTCCTCATTCCCCACACACCTTCTCATGTCACTTTTTTTATTAAACGAGTATTTTCCCCATTATTTTTTCAGTGGAAACAATTATTTTTAGAATCAAGGCTACAAGGCCCATTGTTTGTTACTGACAACTCAGAAACACAATGTTCCTCCAAAAGCCTTCAACCCTGCCCTACAGAAACCCCACTGCCAGCAGCTTGGCTCTTCTGGATTGCAGAACAAACACCATCACTCATCCCATGGAGCCTGTGTAAAATCAGAACACACCACAGGCACAGCACAGGGTGTATTTTTGTTTTAGGGGCTGGCTCACATATAGCAATTTGTGGCTGTGAACAGTGAGTGGAGGTTACAGAACCAGCATTTCAGGAGATACCAGACAAAGCCAAGATGGATGGAAGGCAGCAGATGCTCAGCTCTGTAATGCAGAGAACCTCCATTGATTTCAACAGCTTCATATTGAGATGCAGCCATCCCCAGTTTGTGGCCTGGTGCACATTGCCAATACAAGGTGTTCTCCAGTCCCAGGCCAAGGCACAGGACACCTCTGAGCAGGTCAGGTGAAATCCAACACTGGCACATACTAATAACTTCACATGCAAATTGACTGACTCACTGCAAATCTTTCCCCTTGGTATTCATGAGAAAAAACAGGTTTATCTCTCAAATCCCCTCAAAATGCTTCAACACTGCACTTGTTTTAAAATGAGAATTAAATCTGCATTCAGGAAGTTACTTTTGATGTAGGCTGGTGCTAACTCAAATTAAATTATAGTTCCATTTTTCATAAACAAAAAGTTTTGTCACTTCTAGAAGCCTTGCCAGAAACAAGTGGCCCCATTGCTTAATTAAATCCACAGAGTCAAGTCATGCAGATGCAGGTCTGGCTGTGCCACAGGTACTGCAGGTGACCTAAGGTAAGTCACTCCATTGTCCCCAGGCTTCCCTGTCCCACAGGAGAACACTCCATGGTATTGCAGCAAGTCCTGGTAAGTCTTTGGGGAAGAAAAGACTGAAGAAATTTAAATATCTTCATGCTCATTCTCACTGCTGCACTCCAATATTCCTTTTTTCCCTGGTGTTTTTATAACACTATTTTATTTCCTCTTGCCCTTCCTGTGCACAGGGTGCTCGTGTAACAAAAGCAGAATGAGCTGCTCTAGGTTGTGCCTCAGAGTTTTACATTTCCCTCTTCCACAGGGCTGCTCTGGCTTGGACAGGAGGGAGCTGGAAGGGAGAAAGGCTCAGGACAGATCCCCATTTTGATGGAGACTAATGACAAATCCTTGACCCAGCATCTGGCCACAAATTAAAAGCCATCCCAGTCTGTAACACTTTCAGAAAATTGTCTAAATGCACTGAAGCTGAATGCAACTCCTGTAACAAATACAGCTGCTGCTTTTAAAAAAATAAAATGGTAATAACAAAAAAATCTTACAAGCCCTCCACAGTCCCATCAGTCACTACAGAGGGATCAAGTACAGAGAAATACAGGAAATAATCTCTGAAAATTAGTGAGAATTGGCAAAAACTGAATGGATGGCCACTGCTGGTTTAGACATTAAAAATCCTCATTTTCTTCTTTTATGTCAACTTTGCAGATTCTCCTCTTTAACAAAGCTGAGATTAAAAAAGGAAGCTATATCTGATCTCATCAGCCATTCTGTCTTTAAAGCATTTGACTACAATCCACACCAGACATACTTAGCAAACTTTAAAATACAGCCTCTCAACATTGTTACAATTAAGTCACTCTGAAATGTCATGAAAAGCAATCTAGTCCCATTAAAATCTTCACACTCATTAAAAAAGCACTTACAGACTCGAAAATGTTCCTAATACATTATTTAAAGACACAAGATGTACAGTGACTAAAAACCTTGTACAGAAAAAGAATAGCAACAGTCTGCTTTAAAAAAGCCTGTGTGCAAATGTGTGTTATAATTAGCTAATTGGGAAACTGCAGGTAGAAGGCAGTTTGTCATCTACTGGGTTTTGTCTAGGGGTTTTATTTATTTCACTCTCTTTTTATTAAAGGAAGAAGGAAAAGGGTGCTTTCTTTTTATTCAAGAAAAAAAAAAATCCCATTGTAGGCAATTTATGATCATTATGCAGATGACATGTGCCAAAGCCACCTCTTTTCCTGGAAAGAAAACCACAGACATCCTCCAACACCAGGCAGACAAACAAAGAAGGGTCACTGGAAGTTGTGCCTGTGAGGACCAGAATCCCTGAACAAAGACAAACGAGCTCAGGCTGTGACACAGCCACTGTCCTCCCATAGTGCTGCATCTTTTCTTGATGTTAATAGAAGATGAAGGTATAAAATTTGCATCTTTATTGAACCCACTGCTAGATGAGCCACATTCCCACAGAGCCCCTGAGCAACAGAACAACAGTGGATGCTTCTCACTTCTCCCTGCACCTCACCTCAGTTAAATACTTGGATTTTACTGAGGTTTTTTCACAATTCTGACCAGTGCAAGAAGGAAATCAGGCTGTAGAAAAGCATTCAGCCATCATTTGAAGGATTTGGAAGAAAAGAAAGAATCTGGGAAAATGGATCATTGTGAGAGGGATCTCCCTGTTTTCAGCAGCACCAGGACAAAGTAATTTAAAAAAAAATTTGGAGAAGATGACAAAGAAAAACAGTATTTACTTGCAGAGAATGAGGGGCAAGAGCTCCTTGGCATCCTACAGAAGCTTCCAAACAATCAATAAAAAAATAAAAAAAAGAATCCAACCTAAGTCAGCTTTCTGAACAGCCTCCTTCTCCCCAGACCATGACCCTGTGGAGTGGGTCAGGGAGAGCAGGAGGGCTCAGCCCAGCCTGGCAGCTGCTCCCAAGCACCCCTTCCCTGTGCCTCTTGCCAGGAGAACATCGTGCAGCACCCTGACCCAGCCAGGGCAGCCACCTCGCTGGGTGCTCTGCCAACAGCCAGCTGAAGGGCTGAGGAAGATCAGAACAGGCTCAGAGCATAATGAGCCTACCCAGAATAATCAGCCACCTGCACAAGTTGTGACTGGGGATCTCCTGAGTCATGCTCTTGAGCAGCCTTGCTCTGTGTCTCTTCCACAAATGCCTCCAGCACATTTCCAAGCCCACATCAGTTTCTCACACCCACCCAGAGGTGATGATTTCCACAGCTTGCTGCCTGCTTGCAGGAAGAAATATCTTCTTTTGAGCCTCCACACTTCATCTGCCACCTCTAGGTCTGGTATGAAGAAGAACTTGAACAGTCACTCCCCATCTACTTTATTCATGGCTGTCTCAATGTTTATCACACTCCTGCTTAATCATCCCTTTGCCAGAGTAGAGCTCTCCTCTGTTCACCCACTCTGTACATGGAAGGGTTTTTTTCTCCCTCTGATCACCATCTTCACAGCCCATCCCTGTACCTCTTCCAATTTACAGAGACAGGGAGCACATTCCAGACACAGCAATCCATGGATGTCTACAGCAGCATGATGGAATCTTCTTTTTCTCCTGTATTTCTGCTCAACAAGTCCTGACACCCCATTTGTTCTGTGAATGCTCTGAACTGGTATTATTTCTTTAGGACTGTCCTCAGAGGGCAGGGGAAGAGATGTGTGCAGGTTGGGTATCAAGCAAGGGAGTGCCCTTCCTCTGCTCCTCCCAGACTCGTGGCCCAAAGCCTGGGGACAGAGCAGGAGTGGGTGGGACACAGCAGGACTGGGATCCATCACACACTGCTCTTCCACCTTCACCCAGCTGGGTTATTACAACTGAAACACACAGATATATCACAGTGATTTGTAATTCCAAATCTCCAATGAACACACTCAAAATCTTCATGACTGTAGGCACTGAAAGAGTGTCTGGTTCAGGCTGCAATCCCCAGAACTATAGTGCTCATTATAATACTATTAATATGTAGCTAAAGTGTCAGAATAAGATTCTCTATTTGATACTCTCAGAAGGGGGCTACAAAAGTGATGAGCAGACTGTGTGAATGAGTTTATCTTGGAGAATAATGAGTTTATCTTTAAAGAAAAGCCCATTGCAGGCAATTTATGACAGTTATACAGGTTAGAGAAGGGGGGAAGAATGGGAGAAAAGGAGATGAAAGAGAGAAGCAAGAGCATCTTTTACAAATGCCAAAGAGCTGAAATAATGTCACTTTAACTGCCAAGGGCACTTCAGCTTTCAGGCAAATCAGTCACGAGGACGAGCAACTTCTCCAATCACAGCACAGCTGCTTCTCAAAAAATCCCTCCTTAGCTCCAGTCTTGTCTCTGCAAAACCTGCTCCTGCTCTCCAATGTGTCCCAGGCCCTTTCTGAACAAAGGCCACCAATTAAAGGGACACCAAGGTTCCACTGTGACACGGACCATTGCTCCCTGGGGACCCAGCCACAGCACCAGCTGTTTTCACTTGTCAAATGGCTGCATCTGAGTTTGGGCCTCTGGAAGCACAAATCTCACAGATCTTCACCTGTGAATGCTCCAGCCCCTGCTCCCCCCTGGGACTATTCTCCCTGGAAAGCCAAAGGAAGGTTTCTGACAGAATGACTGTCCTTGTGCAAGTTTATCTTCTGACATCCTTTCCAGCCACACTGCTGCCAGTACAAAACTCTGCCTGCACAACCCCATCCCCTCTCACACTGCCCCACTCAGGTTTGGGTCTTTTGGTAGATCTTAATAGCTGATGCAAATAGTGGAATGTTAGAGGGCACAAAATAGCAAGAACAATCTGGACATGTTTTATTACAGTGCTTTATCATTTAACACACAATGGGGGCATGTATTACGAAATACCACACCACTGAAGGTGAGATATTCTATTTTAATACAACTCCACAGCTTCCACAGGAGAACAGATTGTTTTAACCTCAGATCCAGTAATTTCCAAATATGCAAAGATAAATGCCAGTGCTGGTACAAAATGTGCTACTGTGAATATTGAACAAAGTCAATGCTCAGTGGGAATGCAGGGAGCTTACTCTAGTTCTCACATGGCTCCAGTACCTGAACTTGACTCTCCAAACAAAAAGGCAGGGGCTGGTAAACACACAGCTGTTTGTTTCTCTCCTAGAGCCCTCCCAGCTCTGGGGGATTCCCACAGCTCTGAGATTAATGCTCTGAAAATGGCTCTGCAGCCAAGGCAAAGGTTTAGCTAACTGAGGCACGGGAGGATGTCAAACATGGACTGCATCCATCAGCACACCCCACAGTGACCCTGTGGCTGCTGGGTGAGGGTTTGGTGCTCACAGAGTGCCAGCACCAGCACTGGGCTCAGGCTGGACACAGCAACCCCTGGGAGCTGAGCATGGAGGTCCCACTGAGGGAAACTCCCAGCCCAGGGTCACCTGGAACTACCTACCCCCAGTCCTGCACACCTCCAGGGAGGTTAAAATTGCCTGCTGCTTACAGAATGCAATCATTCATACCCTTCTAAAAACATCAGTTAGTAACAAGCACTGTTAACAGAACAGGGACTTTGTGCCTTGTGCTCTGAGCAGCCATTTGCACTGAGCCCATCCTGCATGTGCAGGACAAAATCACAAATTTTCTACACATCAGGTAAGTATGAAACAGAAGGGGAAAAAATACCATAAACAGCACATCAGTAATGTTTGGCCTCATTCTGCTCCCCATTTCCCCCTTCTCCCAACACATTTAGTCTCCTTAGTTCTGCTCCTCTGTATTAGTATTAAAAGAATATTCATCTTTAGTGCCCAGCAGAGGACAAATCAGGCTGCCCACAGCAGGAGACAGCCTGCAGCCTCTTCCAGAGACAGCAGGAAATGGCTCTGCTGTCTGAACAGGCCATTGCAATCAGACTTGATAAAAACATCCAAATAAAAACCCCACAAAATCTGGGGAGAGATCCTGCTTGAGCTCCCTGTGAGCAAACCACACATGGAAACACCTGCAAGGAACATCTGGGTGAGGAGGCTGGGAGCTGAGGTGAGACATGGGCTGGGGCTCCACCCCAGCACTCAGAGCCCTGCTGTGCAGCCAGCCCAGCTCACCCAGGGCTGGCAGCACCCTCCATCCCTCTCAAATCACCTCCTCTGCCAAAGGCACCATCCTCTCCTCTGCCTCCCTCACCTGGGGAATCCCTGTCTAGAGCTGGGGGAATCCCTGCAAAATCGCAGCAGGGAAGAGCCCAGACCTCAATTTGTGCTTTCATCCAGCCCATATAAAAGTGATTTGTTACATTTATTATTGTTATTCCTTAGATCCCTTCAATTGTAAGCACTCCTAGAGCCTCCCCTTCCTGCTGGGACCCTTTGCCAAGCAGGCAGCACAGAGGCTGAGCACTCAGCAGTGCTCACTGGGCTGGCAGCTCACCCTGGGGACAGGGACAAGGAGGGTCTGACCACACAGCAGTGAGGGCAGCACAGATCCTGCCTGTGAATGCAGGGAGCAGGGCTGGCCACTAATAACTCATTCCTCTCTCAAACACCACACAGGACCGTGCCTCAGCCTTTACAGCAAAGCTACCACGCTGAAGGGAAGCCCTGTGCCCAAAGGAATCCTCACTCCTGCCACTGGCAGGGCTCTGCACTGCCGGGAAGAACACTGAGGGCACAGAGTGTCTGAGTGTCCTCACACCCAGGGGTGGATTCTACCACAGGAGGCCTTGCTGAGGTAAAACCAGAGAGTAAAGCAAACACAGCAGAGCCCAAGAGTGAACAATGCAGGAGGAAATGCTGGAGAGTAGCATTTCCACCTGTGTGCAGGTGGAGGTGCAGCTCTCCTCCTCCTACAGCCACCCACAGCCATCTCCTCCACCCCCAATCATTCATTCCTGATACTCCCATTGACACCAACAGATTAATTTGCATTCTGTCTCAAATAATTTATTTTTAGGTGCTTTTAAATCTCTCTACTACTAAAACACTTGCTTTGTGTCTTTTCCAGGACAGCAAGGTGAGGAGCAGGTCCATACACCCCCAAAGGCACCTGCCCATGGAGCACCATCCTCATCTCAGCAATGTGTCCACCAGAGCAGGGGTTCTCCAACAGCTGGCTGGCACATCCACAGGGCAGAGATCTGCCTGGGTCAGTGCCATGGGAGATCCAGTTTCATGGCAAAACAATTGCTCATAAAAATTCCATTTAAGTTACTATAACTTAACATTGTCCAAATGAAAACCCAGAGGCTACAGCTGAACCCCGGGTGACTCTATTGAGTTGAAGGGCATTTTTAAATTTTTTGTCTTGCCTTTTTTTTTTTAATATTCATTGATCTGAACAAACATAATAATCACCATCTGTTGTGAACACAGTTGGAATGGGAAATAAACCACACAAAACAAAGAAAAAAAAAAAGGAGGATCACATACAAGACTGGTGTAAACCAGCATAATTCCTCTGACCCCAGCAGATCCATCAACACTCAGGTAAAGTGTTTCATTCAATTTCTCTCTGAAATTGCTCATAACATTAAAAATATACTTTAGCCGGAGGGGTTTTGGTTTGGTTTCTTTTGTGATGCAGGGCTGCTTTCTGTTTCCTTTTGTTCTAATGCTCTTGTAGACTAAGTGGAAAAGGATCTCAGATCTTGACATCCCACTTCACTAGAAAGATGTCACAGACAGCTCCATCCCTGCCTGTGCCTGCCGAGTCAGGCAGCCAAGCACCTCCTCAGCCCCTGCACTACCGGCCTGAGACACTGAATAAATTCCCTCTGCTCCTACACAGAGGAAAAACAACAAAACACTGGCAGAAATGTTTAATGACTCAGTGCCACGAAAAATGAATGGCTTAAAAACGTAATTGCTTTTTGGGAAAGCAAGCTCTTCAGTGCTGGAGAGGAGCTGAAGCTGAGTGGGTCCCTTCAGCACTGCAGGTGCCCTCACCCCCACGTGTCCAGCACCCACCACGGAGCTGTCCCAAGTGTTTGTGATCCCAGTCCCCTCCCCAGGCACCTGCTGGGTCCTCTTGCTGGGCTGGGGGAGCACAAGGGACCCTGCTCTGGGTACTTTTTGCACATGCAAGGGGTGCAGTGCATGTGCAAAATATTCAGTGGTGCTGATGTTTTATGCAGCATCAGAAAAACCAGCACCACTGAAGCCACAGGTTTAGCCAAAATCCAAACAGTCCTGGCTCATGGACACAGTTGACAAGGTAGACGGGAGACTTGCTCACCCTCTGATGACCGACAAGTCTCAGATTTATTGATTAACAGAAGCACTTTTATAATCACAGTAATAAGGCTCATACATACTGCAAAACTAGAGCTCACTATTGGTCAACTATAAAAAGTCAATCCCACCCTCTCAAGATGTTTGTCTTCTTTTTTACCTCCTGTTATCACATAATTTATAAAACAACTTCTTGCTCAAAGAAACCATGTCCTTGAATTAGGCAGCTGTTGCTTTCTCAGATGTACTTTCTCACGTCAGTTTTTTCCCATCGACTGTGTCTCATTAAAAAACTGTCCACACACAGTCTAACAGGCAGAGGCATGGACCAAGTCACAGCACCCAAGGATAAATCAGGGAAAGAGGCTTTGGAAAAGAAGCCCTGTCCCTGTGTATTATGTATTTCCTGCTTAGCATCTTGCAAAGTCCTTAGAAAACTCCAGTGCTGCTCACATGGGGCTGGAGAGAGACAGGACAGGCTGGGCAGGGGTGTCAGGAGCACCCTGAGCACAGCCCTGGACAAGACCATGAGCAGAAGCTGTGGCAGCTCCTCACCCTTGGCCCAGCTCAGACACCCACCACAGTGCAGAACACCACAGCATCTCCACAGAGCTGCTCCCAACACAGGGAACAAACAGCAAAAATACAGGGAGGGTTTCCATCACTCACATGTAATGGCAACAGATTAATAAGAGCTGGATATTAAGCACTCATCTTAAAAAAAAAACAAAAAACAAAAAACCCACAACACCTCTAGCGTCCCAAGTGCCACCTTGGTTCTGTTCCCATCTCAATGGAACTTCTGCTGCCAGAATCCTGATGGCACTACAGAATGGTACAGACCACCCAGAACCAGGATGAAACTCTTCACAGAGTTAGAGGAATTGATTCTGGGCAATATGGGAATTTTTGCTGGATTTGGAGTATTTTTCTTGGTTCTGGTGAAAGCCAGCAGTAAAATGATGCTAGACTTGAAGTGGAAAGGGGTCTCATATCACTGGAGCAGGAAACAAACCGTGGAAAAGCTCAGATGTGATGTAGGATGAAAAGCAATTGGTTTCTATCTCTGGTGACTTGTGAATTCATTACTGTATTCCTTCTAAAGCATCTCACACTGATCTCAAACCCTCATGTTGTCACCAGTTTCCTGGACAAGCAGGATTATTTTGGTATTAATCCTTTGCTAGATGTAGCAGTGCCTCAGACACTGAAACTCCACAAGAGAGCCAATCTCCCTGATTTCTCCACCTGACTTCTCCTGGCTCCCTCTATCAGTACTGGTAAGTATTTCTAAGCCCCTGGCATCACTCAGCCCAGGACAATTAGCATTATTTTGTCAAAAAGGGCTTTAAGTGCATGCAACTGTACCACAGCACCATTCACACTGTGCTCATCAGGCTGACAGACGGGGGTTACATTACCTACTGCTTTGTAATACAACTATTATACACATTTTTCCTGGATAACACTAAGCCTGAGTCTTTTGCAGTCCTCAGGGAGCCTTCTCACTGATGAGGTGGATCTGGCTGTAAAAGGCAGAGTGACCTAAAATCAGAGGCTTAAAGAGTTGCGTAACCTTTGAAAGAAAAAATAAAATTACAAATTAAATTTCCAAATAAACCAGAACCTCAAGGGAAGAGTCTCAGCTTAGTATTTGGGAGCCGTTAGCCACATGTTTCCAGCTAACATTTAATGTAGCTGGAAGGGTAAATCCCTCTCTCAAGGAAGAATATGGCCTTTAGGTTTCCCATCCCAAGGGATTAAGGATGGAGAAGAGGGTTATTTGCATTTACATTTGAAAAATGTGTATTGCCAGATACTGAAAGAAAAAAAAAGCTATATAGTAATGTCTGCCCTCAACTGTATCCTGCAAAATTAAGAAAGTGGACAGGCTAAACAGCCATCCAGATAAATTATTCAACACTTAAAAAAAAAAAAAGAAAATCCACCACAGAACCAAGCCTAAATTTCCTGCTTTGATCTTCATACTGCATGCAGGGTGTAACAGTAGGTACAACAAGGTTTCCTAGAACCCAACAACATCAACCATGTGGGTAAAGCCTAATTTTTCATTTTTCATAGGTTACTTCCTGGCATCCAGCAGCAATGCCAAAGCAGAGGTTTCCCCAGCTGTTCAAAACCCAACAAAATCCCAAACATCACCAGGTCAGGACCCTGGGTTTGTGTTGATTTGGGAGCTTATTTGCTCTCTGCTCTCTCTAGAGAAGGGGCCAAGGAATGCACAGTGGTTTGTCATCCTTGTGCACCAGGAAAATTACAATCCCCAGTGCATCTGAAACATGAGTTTGCTTATGTCTCTGCATAGTAACAAAGAGTGAACTTTATCCTGTACAAAAGATGAGCACAAAAGCAACATTCACTTCAAGCTCTCTGTTTTCACAGGGATATTGAGAATAAAAGGTACAAACAACACAGAAAGAAAGGGGGCTGACCTGTCCCTTAGTCCCTCTTCAAACACAAACTTCATCCAAGCTCTGGGCACTACAGACCTTGATCAGCAGCAGATCTGCCTTACCCAGGGTACCACGCAGATACCATGTCTAAATCCAGGGACAGATTATAAAAAGGCTCTTGGAAGCACTGCTCCCCCTCTGCATCCCTGGGCTGAGCAAGACAGGAGCCCAAGCCCCAGGGAGGCTTTCCAGCAGCTCAAGGCAATGGTGCAACAACACAAAAGCCAAAAATGAGACTTTACATACACGTACACACACCCACAGACACACAGGGAAAATTGCTATCAATTATGCTAGTTAATTATACATTCTAATAGAATTAGAGTAAAGCCTCCTCATTATCTCCTGCTTCAGCCCCTGCTCCTCAGTGAGCTGACCACACGCTGCACTAATGCCAACAGCCCTTCCCATTAACCTTTATCTGTGCCTCACAGCTCCGCGGCTCACTCTGCGTACCCTGCTCGCTTTGACCTTGTTTCTGGCTGACCTTTCATTGGAATATAACATTTGTAGCAGTCCTGGAGACTGGCTCATCTCCCGTGGCCTTGGAATCATGATAGGTTTCTGCAGAGGATGATCCCAAACACAGCAGGCCTTGTTTGCCTTCCCGGGATCCTCGCCCGCCCTTCGCCTTCCTCACAGAGGCTCTGACACCACCAGGACAGTTTACAGCAGCTGCTGTGTGTTCAGTTATTGAAGGGAAATCCTGAGGGACGTTTCATTACAATTATTATTATTATTACTATTTTGCACAGAGGCTGTCAAAGAGGGGTAATCAGAGCCATGCCTGTGAGCAGAGCACGGAGTGCCCTGGCTGTGCATCTCACAGCCACCAGGGCACAGAACCCCCAAACCAGGCTGCAATCCCCCAGCTGTGACTGCAGCAGGTTAAAGGGGCCTCCCACAGCTGTGGTCACTGCTGGAGGAAGCAGTTTGCTGCTGGATATTCAGTGATGCCTGTGTGTGGGATCGTGGGCTCCTCCATCCTTAAGCATCGCTGCCAAGTCCTGACTGCGGGGACAAAATCATCTTCATGCACAGGAGGAAGCTGTGACCTGTAATGTTTTCTCTGCAAAGTAAACCTGCCCTGTTTTAATTTTTTTAAAAAGAAAAATAGGGAAATGAACCCAGAATAAAGTTCTCTTTTGAAGGATTACAGAAAAATCCATCAGGAGGAGGAATCATCTTTCCAAAAAGGGCAAAGTCCCGACTGCCACATAACTGATTTGACACAGCAGTGCAGAGAAGACAGTAATTTATACTCCCAGGAGCACAGGGAGTGCAATTTAACAGTTTCCTCTTTTTTTTCCCTACAGTAATAACACAAAGTGGCAAACAGCTTCCTGGTCTCAATCTCTGCTGTGCATTCCCTGCCCTTCCCCACCAACTTTCATGGGGGCTCGAGTGTCAGAGATAAAATCTGAAAATCCCATTTGTGAGGGAAGGTCCAGGTAAGATTATGCTAGCAAAATAGAACGGTGAAAAGAATAGATGAATAAAAAAAGATTCACTGAAAATTTAGCTCAGAAATGGTACAAACTTCCAACTTGGCAAAGGGAGATATTCATAAAAAACTAACAATCCCCTAAGGAAGATCATAAAAATGATTATACTAAATTCACAAGTAAAGGGCACAGAAAAATTTGGTTCCCGAGAACTTCCTCTGCAAGCACACAGGACACCGGATGGAACCACCATGGCTGCTGAGAGGTGGTGGTAGCTGAGGATGACACACACCTCAGGAACAGAAGAATTTTCCTTATTGAGCAGATTTGGTGAAGGTCACACACCCTGGCTGCCTCCCAGCTCTGCTCTGCCCACAGCACAGACACAAACCCCACTGCTGGGGGCCTGTCACACACCATGATGGGGAGGAACCTCCGTGTGTCTCCACCTGCCCCCAAACACCCACCAAGGGCACAAGGCCCATGGAGACCCCTCCCAGCCCCTGCACACACAGACCACTAAAGGCCACTGCCAAGAAATGCTCTGCTGGCAGAAAAAAAAGATTTGGGTTTTTATTTTTTTTTCCCCTGACCCATACTTCTCTGGAGATATGAAGCTTAAACAACTCAACATTTAAGGATCATCAACAAAAGTCACAAATAGCTGTATTTTTAAAAATTGCTTTAACATTTTAAACCCTCAAATGTCACCCAAAATAACTGCATTCAGCTTGAAAAATGGTATTTTTCACTTTGCAGATGTCCAGTGCAGGGCTTATGTCTCTCTTTCAAACAGCATCATTTCAGCCTTGCAATGGAAACTTCTTTCTTAAGAGAGGTTTAGTGACTGGAGAGGGAGAGATGCTCTGAGCACAAGGAAACTGAAGGCCATGGCAGTCTGTCCTTGGGGCCAGGGAGCCCTAGAAAGAGCCTGGGTGACAGAGGGACACAAAGGCCACCAACCACATCCAGCAGGAGCAGAAGGAACAAACACAACCCCCCGTGGAAGGGCAGTGAACCTGCTTGTGGCATTCACATTCTCTGAAAAATCCTTTTGCCCTGGATTCTTCTCCTGGGAAGCTGAGAAGCCTCAGAGAAAAGGAAAACAATTCTTCTCTCATTTGCTTCTCCTGTGTTGTGCTCATGTGGAATGTGTTTGGAGATTGTTTACCCACAGGTGATTGTTCCATTGCATTCTGCTGGGAGTTGTTTTCACTCTTTGGCCAATCAGGGCCAAGCTGTGTCAGGACTCTGGAGAGAGTCACAAGTTTTCATTATTATCTTTTAGCATTCAGTAAGTATCCTTTCTGTATTCTTTAGTATAGTTTAGTATAGTATTGTTTAATATAATATAGTATCATAAAATAATAAATTAGCCTTCTGAGAACATGGAGTCAGATTCATCTTTCCTTCCTTCATTGTGGCATTTCACAAATATAATAAATACCTGCTGCAGTTGTGTGTCCTGCTGCTGCTGCTGTTCTCCCTCCAGCCCCTCCTAGCAGTGAGATAATCTGGCCTTTAAATAGGGATCACAGCTCCTGACCCCAAACCTGCCAAGCAAGGGAAAGCAGGGCCTGCCAGGTGTTGGGGTGAGATGGCCTCTCAATACCTGCTAGGTTTTGAAAAGGCTTTTATGTGTTAGATCCACCCCTTTTTTAATACTATGAGGACAAAACGGCACTTACGAGGGAAAGGAGCATAAAAAAGGTAATAAACACTTAATGATCCAATAATTGGTTATATCAGAATAATCACTGTTCAGTAATTAACTCCCATTCCTGCTTGCTCATTTGATATCTTCTGTACCCTTTGATAGGTTCCTGTGAATATCAGCATTCCTCAGAAACTCTTACACTGAACCCTTTTGATGAAGCTAAAAAGCAACGACACCATTAATCACTGCACACGTCCCAGTGGCTTCCAGGCTCCATCTGAGACAGGCCCTTTCCTCCCTGCACGTCCCTCCTCAGCTGCCTCCAGCACAGCCCCTTGGCCCTACAATTTGAGATTTTCTCCCCTGCTTCTCCATGTTCCCAGGAAAATGAATTAGCTGTACATTTTCTGTGCCAAAGGGTTAGTGGGAAAGCACACCGACATAAAATTACATCTTGGAAGATAACAAAAAAATAATTACATTGCAGTGTCACGGAAGAATACAGGGAACAGCTGGCATGTCGTTGCAATGTAAAACTAGAATTAAACTCAGGTTAGTGTCACTTCCAACTAAGTGCCCAGGGTAAGCAAGAGCAGACAGGCTCTGGGCTTCTGCCACAGCCAGTCCTTCCTCACCCCAGCCAACAAAGCTCTCTGTCCCTGGGGACAGCAGAGTGTCCTGGCACAGCTTCATTTCTGCCATGGCAATCCCAACACAGCTCAGGCAAAGGAGAAAGGGCTCTCCCTAACAGAAAGCCCAGATGATCAGTTTATCCAACAGGTACTTCTCCAGCCCTAAAGATCCTAGACATAAAGATCCCTAGACCTGCAGAGGGTTCTATTCTTTCAGTATAGTTTTAATGTAAGATATATATAATAAAATAATAAATCAAGCCTTCTGAAACATGGAGTCAGATCCTCATCTCTTCCCTAATCCAAGAACCCTGTGAACACTGTCACATGGCACCCATGGGGATTTTAAACCTGGGACTGGAGCCCTTCCCTCCAGAGTCACAGTCAGACCCTGACCTGGGGGTTGCAGCCTTGACCCAAACATGGGTAGAGCCCAAATGTGCCAGAGAAATCCACCCCAGACCCAGAAGAGCTCAAACCAAATCTAACCAACTGTGACAAGTATCTTAAGACAAACTCATATAATAAAAGGAGGCTTCATTTATGGTCTTTAAAAACTGTATTACACAATTTACTTCTCTAGAGTAACAGCTCTGTGATTTAACTGCTCTAAGTTTGTTTAAGAAAAATGATGATATAGAAATGCTGACTCCAGTTTTTTCCGAAGTAATAGATATCATTGCCTGCAGGGAAAAAAAAAAAAAGCTAAATTTGAGTTACTCTCTTTGGGGTGGATTTTTATCTCTATCACATCAATGCAGAGCCAAAGTAAATCCATGGTATTTCCTTATAGTCCACATTTATTGCAGCGAGACATTTGTTCAATCAAAAGTTCTTTCTTGAGACAAATATCTACTGAACTTGAAACTAGTCAAGCTATTTTCCCCTCTTTACTCTATATTTACAAATCCTTTACCCTATATTTATTTCCAGATGCCACCATTTTATACCAAATCAGATCAGCTGCTTGCAGTGGAGCTGCCTTTGGCTGCCAGGCTCTGAGTATGAGGTGCTTTTCTTCCAAAACATAAACACATCTCCACCAGCTCAAACCACAGAGCAGTAACTTCTGCCTCAAAGGTTTTAAAAATCAGGGGGCACAGAAGAAAAAAGATGTTCAGAAGTCAAATATTCTGCCCCAGTTGTCAATACTATGCAAAATGCTGGTATTGCAAAATTGTATTTTTAACTGCTGCTATATAAATTAATGGAGGCCAGTTAGCTCAAGGAATGCTGATACTGAACATGAAATATCAAGTTAAACAAAACCACATGCATGGAGCAGTCAGTTCTGCCCTGCATGGGCCAGGGGGATTTCCTAAAGCACAGTGAGCTGGAGCCACAGCATTTGCAGATCTGAAGCAGAGGGATTGTAAGCCCTTTGTATGTTACTCATGCACTTCAAGGCATTAGTAGTGATGGGAAGGGAGGGAGACAGGGAAACAGATTGAAAGGGGCAGGAAAATTAGAGAGAGCTCCTTGCCATTAATGGAAAAATAACTACAGAGTGTTGTAGCAGATTTCTCCTCTTTTGTATGCATAGGAATATTTATTTAATCAATGTTCTGTAACAAAACAGGCCTCTGGTGAGCTATTGTGGAGAGCAAATTCCATTCAGAGAGTGGTGATTTGAATCTTGCCACCTGTTTAGCTGGTGCTGGAGAAAGCAGCAATATGTGGTGGGATGGGAAGATGTCTGCCCCAGGGAGAGGAGGAAGCACCCTGCAGAAGCTTTCCCAAGTAATGACCCAAAGGAATGCCACTTGCCAGGGAAATCTTGATGACTTGACACTACCAGGACTTGTGCAAGCAAAGCTGCAAAGTTCACCATTTCTCTCAGGGAGGGATAAAATTCAATCCCATACAGCAGGGACTCCTGATGCTGTGTGCTGCTTCCAGACCAAAAACTGCTCTTGAATCCAAACTCATCCAGCTAAGGGATGGAAAAAAGGCTCATGCCAGTGAGTTATTTCAGTCCCACAGTTACCAGTGGCCCCCAGCCAAGCTCTGCTGGGCTTTTCCAGCACGGCCAGGGATGCTCCAGTGTGTGGCCCCTCCTGCATCCCACAGGATGATGCTGAGCTGCATCATGAGGCAGAGCTTGGAGCATGCCTTGGCCCTGTAGTTCCAGGAGCTGTCCCACCAGACTCTATCTCCTGAAGGCCCTAAACCAAAAAATCCCAAGCCACTCTCCCAAGCTTTCCTTCAAAATAAACAATTATTTAAAAACAAGGCACTGTTAGGGAGGTGCATATTAAAGGTCTGTTTCTGTACACACCTTATAACATCCTGCTGCTGACTGCACTTCAGCATGCCCTGATTGTAAGTGCACTGTGCTATGGTTTTTAACACACTCAAACACTTTCTGATTTAAACATCTGCATAAATAAGTCCTTAAAAAAAGCCCTCACAAAAGCCCACAGCAAAACCTGGGGATATCAGTGGAAGCTTCTCACTAGACTGTTTCTTTCTTCCTTCTGCACTGTTTGCTGCAAAAATACACCACATATATGAACTTTGTGTTCACCTTACACAAACCTTATGGTAAAGCAGCTTTGCTCTTTAATTTGCTACACCAGGATTAAAAAATCCTATATTTATTTATTTTTGTAGGCCAGCTAGTACCAGAGATATACCAGTTTTATGACATATTATACCTGCAGACCCTGGCATTAATGACAGACCTAATTTGCTTATCACCATCACAGCTGCCAGAGTTAGTAATACATCCTTTAACATTTCTTATAAGCAGAATGAGAGTTTCTTCCCCATTCTGCAATGGATTTAAGGAAAGATATTACCATAAATAGCCATGACACCCACCACAGCTGGGACATATAATGTTGTTAGTGATTTAAAACTGAAGCAAGCCATAACTGAGCAATACCAACTTTTACACACTTAATAATCGTAACAGTATAAAGAAAGATAAAGCATTCATCAGAATTTCCTTGTGTTACCCTTCATGTCAGATTTCCGTAATGAAGCTGGCTGTTGTCAGCAATTTTAAGGCAAAATTATAGCTTTATTTTAAAAGGTGGTTGACAGCAAAAAAAGTGCTTTCAGTTATTTAAATAAGTGTACTAGGCAGGTCCCTGCTACATGTGTACAGGCACTGGTGCTTTATTGTCCTACAGTAAAATTATGTAGATATTTTATGTTAACCACTTACTATTTCAGCACCCTGCAGATGCTAATTAAGTAGCCAGGCAAACTCAGAAGAGGGACAATATTATTAAACCTATTTCATGGACAGAAAAACTCAGCTACAGCAAAACTAACACTCCAGCTCAAAGTGATCCCTAAGCACATATTTTGACTTCACACTAAATCCTACCTCACACATCAGCATTGTCCCCACATGCCTGCTCTTCTCAGTCAAGAAACCCAAATCTGCAGCCTGGATTTCAGGTCCCCAGAGGTACACCACGGATCCAGTCCCAAATCCATCCCTGCTCAGCACAAGCCCAGAGCAGGTGCTCACACAGTGCTGAAATGGGAAGGGAGTGACTGCTCCAAGGTTCCCAAGGGTGGCTGTGACAGCACAGAAACCAGCTCCTGTCTAAAGGACAGGCTCAGCACCTTCATTAAAAGAGGGTTTGTTTGAGGGGAAAAAAAGGCATCAAAGAGTTGTTTTGGAAACAACCTATGCAAATCCTACCACGTGGGGGAGGTGGCCATGGGAGAAAAAAGCCCCCATTGGCCTCAGGGTCCCAGACAGGCAGAGCACAGAACTGAGCAGGCTGCAAAAAGTAACACAAAACCAGTAATAAAGCTAAAAAAGAAGGATCTTCTTTATGTATATTATTCCTTCCACTCTCTAGCTTTCCCCTTTAGATGGTGTAGGAGCATGAGCATCACTCCAGGCTGGGACAGGCTGTGTGCCATGTCTGTGCCATGTGCATCCCATGATGAGAATGCTGCACAGGCCTTGGCTGAGAGAGGCACTGCAGATCTCCAACCACCCCAGAAAAGCCACACCTCAAACTGTGAACACAGAAAAAGAGGTAAAAGCTGAACAGATTGCCCTGCACTCCAAAATGTGTGGAGCTGTGCAGTGTAAAATGAACACAAAACAAATACACAAAATGTTCAGAGTAGCAGCCCAGCATGGAGGACTTAAAAAAAAAACAACTTACATTTTCAAAGCCAGTTTTGTGGGGTTTACATTCTGTGTATTTTTCCATGTTGTAAGTGGCATTTCCTGATGAGATAACTTGTCAGTGAGGATGGTGAGCCCTGACCCACACGATGCAGGGTGAGGTATGGCCACGGCCCCCAGACAGAACTGCAGCTCATACCATGCACAAGGGACCTCCTTCCCCGTGCATTTGAAAGGATCTTATATCAGATATATATTTGCAATAAATAAACAAACCCTTCCCTAACCTGTAACATAAACCAACACACTGCAGTGCAGCCTATCCTCATGAAAACGTGGTGACCCACACTCTAACACTGTAATCTAATCCTTGAACTAAAGACAGTTTAATGCCTTTACAAATCCATATGTTTTCTAATACCACCATTGCTGTCAGCAGACTACAGGAGTGCCTCTTTGAAGATGGAAGGAAAATGACAAAGCACATCATTGTGAAGGCAATTATATGCTGCAGTAACCATTTTACAATGGCCCATATGGGCTGTATTTCAACAACGCAATTTCCAAATCTGCCTTAGCAAACATATATCTCTGTCCCAATCCCAGGTAGATTTTGCAAAACAAAATAAGACTGCAGCCAGAACAAATCGAAAATATGGATAACAGATGTAAAAATATGCCAACAAGGACACCAGAGCAATTTTTTGTTAAGAGTACCAAACAAAGAGAGCAGCCACAGCAGACCTCACGAGGCCATTCAGAGCAAAGCTGCCCATTCAAGGGACTTAGAGACCTGGGTTTATCAGAAATCTGATTACACACTCGTGTGCTCTCCTATGCAGCTGCCCAATTCACTGCTGCAGCCACCAGCCCCATCCACCTCCCCAGGGACCACAGGGCAGGGGAGCTGCACTCCCAGTTCAGAGCTAAAATCAGATGTGAGCCAAGGCTGTGCTCGCTTACTCCAAATCCTCTCTGACATCCAGGACCAGGGCTCAGATAAAGGGAAACAAGGGGAAAAAAACAACAAAAAATCCCCAAGAAACCTCTCATCCTTGCCCTTGTGATGGCAGTTTCAGAGGCCTGCTCTGCTCACCTTGCTGCCTGTGATGGCTGGGGCCATGCCACCAGCCCAGCATCACCCCCAGCAACCCAGGGCTGCTCTCTGCCTGCTTCCTTAGGAGGCACAGAGCAGGGAAACTGCAGCTCCACCTCAAAATCTCTGCCTCCTGTTGATGGAGAAGCAGGAGCCAGAGCAGAGAAGCAGCATTCACAGGGCAAAACTATGCAAAAGCTGTACTCTAGTGAAAAGGGGGTTTAATTGTGTTCTTTCCAGTCATCCTCTGCAGTGGTTCATTGCTTTTGAAGGCTCTGCAATGGAACCTGTTTGGGATATCTCTGTGCCAGTGCCACAATTTTCATGGGGCTCTGAGGTCACACTCAGGCCCTACAGGCAGATCCAGGCTGCAGGACACCAGCTGGATAGTTCTGCATGTATTAGTAGCAGCAATAAAGACAGGAACAGACATGAACATATTTCTCCCAGAAAATAGTAATAAAAAATTTCTTAAGCTGCCTATAACAAAGACATGAATGGTAAAGGTGAAAGCTTACAAGTTCATTGCTAATTCATTAACAACAAACTGTCTGTATCAAATATCTTACATTTCAATGCCAAGGACAACAAGCAAAGGAACACATGCACAGCACGGAGCAAAAATCACCAACAGAAGGGAAACATGGAACTGGGTGTTCAGTAGCCAGGTCCTGCAAAGTGCATGATCCAGGTCTTATCATTGTCAGCTCCTCAAAATGATCTAGTGAATCTGGGCAAAAGCATTTCAAAGACTTTAATCCATGTGAAATATTACTTCCTGGAACCGGAAATTCAATCCCTAGCAATGAAAACAAAAGCACACTCATAAATGCACCTTTCAACTCAGCCAATATAGCCATATTTAGGCTCATGCTCTCTCAAAAAAATCCTTTACTCATTAATATAAAGTAAACTTGAAATGATTGCTATAATTGCAGCTAAAAAATTAATCATGTTTTGAGATAAATCCAGATAAAAGCATGTTTTACTAATTATCTTTTGAAGCTTCAGCTCATGAAAGATTAAAGGTGGAAGAAAAGTTGTTGAAATATTGAAGACAAAAAATCCTACCATTTGAAATCACTTTGAAGCCATGTACCTCGTATGAGTGATCCTTAATGTCCAGATGTACTAAAAAAGGAGTCTCTTTAATTCAGAAGTCTAACAAAACATGCCAATTGGAGTTTTTATGCCATCAGTTCCCTGGAAATTGGTGCATTTAGCAGTCCCTGCTCTGCACAACTCCGGACCATAATGGGATTTTCTTGTGGTTTATCCCCAGCTGGGACAAAAAACTTCCAAGCTCAAATTCAAAACTGAGTTCCAGAATTTCGGGTTTCATTGAGCTCTCCAGAGCTCCGTAGTATCAACCCACTTATAACCAGTTTTACATATCTAAGCAACCATCTGAGGAACCCACAAAAGATAGCACTTTTCCCACTCAGAGAGGAGGAGCAGGAGGCACAGACATCAGGGTTTAGCAGAAGACCCTCATCACCAGCCACAGGGTTTCTCACAAGCCACATGGAGCCTTGTTTCTGTCCCCAGGCACTTAGAGGAATGCAGGTTATCTGGGGTGGGAATTACCCAAAAGCAAGGCTGGCATTTCCATTCACAGCCCTGGAACTAACAAGGCAAAATAATTCCCTTCCTGCTCCACACCACCAGCCTATTTGACATCAGCAGTTTGCAGCCTGAGCGTTAATTAGGAGAGCAGATCTATTGACCACAGGCTGAAATGGATGTCCACAACTCCACTGGAAATGTTTTAGGCTTCTGCAAATTGAAACAAGTTGAAAAATACTCTTAGGTAAAATTCCTAAGCAACTTTTTAGCCATTTCAAAGACCTAGTAACGATTTCCATCAGATCTGAATTGGTGCAAAAGGATAAATTTTAGAAGTTTGCACCTGCAGCATGACAGAAGCAAAGCCTGTTGTTACAGTGCAGTTTTCAAAAAGCATTGAACTGTGCTCAAAAGCTACAGAGTGACAATGTCAAGGACTCTTCAGTGCTCCGGAGCTTCAAGAGTCAGGGCAGGTCTGCAATGGAGCAGCTGACACCTCTTTGCTGAGGGAAGGGTCCCACTGTAAAGAACATTATTCCCCAGCCCCCTGCCCTGCATTCCTCCTTTCCCCTCACCCCACAGCCTTTAACCCTCTGCCCATCACAAAGCATGGTGACACCAAATTATTGAATTCTACCCTTGCTGCAAACCTGAGCAGGGCTAGGTAAATGATTAAATAGTTGGGTTTTTCATAACCACACATCCAAGGAAATTTGCCAATGTCTTTTTATTTGCATATCTGGCAGACTGCCCCAGACAACTAATACATAAGTGACAGTGTACAGGTGTATTAGTTTAGAGTTTGCCTTTAATCTAGAGGTGTCAATTTGCTTCTGTTTTAATTACATCCATCTTGATATGTTATTACAACCTCATGAAACTTCTTCATTATGTGAATGGCTATAAATACATACACATGACAAACAGTTGTTATAAATTTTCTGGTTCAGCAGTGGAGGCACAATATCTTAGCCCACACATCATGTTCATTTCAAATTGCAGTTCTCCCTCTCTTCTCTACCCCACCTCATTCCCTTCCTTCTCTTTTCTTTCATCCAACACCAAAATATTTTCCTCCTTACATTTAATGGATTCTCTAATATTTACTAGTAGCAGCATCCCAATACCAATACTCTCAGCTTAGGGAGCTGTTTCAGTCCAGTGTGCTCTGGGTTGCACCTCTGAGATGTCTGTTTGTCATTAGGCAAATATAAGGAGATTGCACTGAGGCCTTATAAACATGCCACGATCTTCTTTTGTAGCTACATAATTCACAGAGTTTTCCAATCCACATTCTGAGGTTGAAAACTTGGCTAATCCATCCACCAGATGTATCTTTATGATCCCAGAACTCATTAAAATTTACTTTTTTTCCCTCTTTTTTTAAAAGTCCAGCAGAATCAGCTGCTGAGCTACATTAATTACATTTTTATTATTTTTTTCCATAGTTAAAATGACTAATGCTAGCAGAGTCACTGCCTACAAGCACAATAGCCAGACAGTAAAAATTAGTAGGACTTCTAATCGTTCAGTAATATCCAAATCCCATAAAATTAAGAGAGCCAATTTGGTCCTCTCAAAACAGATGGTTTTGATTTTCAGTATTTATTTTGAATTTTCTTTAAGGGGAGAAAAGAGAGGAGAAAAGACACAAATTCACACCAAAAGATTCCATTCAAAGGTCAAAGTGCCCTTGACATGCATTAAACCCCACAACACCAACAGAGTCTCAACACAAATCATCCCCAACAGCAGCACTTCTTCCCTTGGCCTCTCACCACACAGACCCCTCGGAGGTCAAAGCCACTTTCACTGCCTCAGATCTCCACCAGTGCCCTCTCTGATGGATGCCACACCGTGCCAGCCATGCCCAACTGTCTGGAGCAGGCTGGAGAGCCTGTGTTACCCAGCTCCTGCAACAGCAGCACCTCCCAGCTCCTTCCCCTGGGCATTCAACAGACCCCAGGTTCTGGAGGAGCCCTGGAAGACATGGATGGTACCCTCTGGAGACACATGTTTCTAAACATCTGGGTGTGCAGGAGACAAGAGGAAGGTGACAGAAGTTGTCAGCAGCCACGTGAAGACCAAAGCCACATTCCTGGCAATGAGTCAGGTTCTTTGGTCACCCCTCTACCATTCCCACCATCCATGTAAGCAAGGAGCCAGGTCCTTCAGCCACCTACCCTCTATTCCCACCTTCTGCAGCAGTAGATGTCTCATAAAGACAAAAAAATTAAACAGATTATCAGACTGAAAGGTCTCCGGTCACTTAGGACTTCCAGAGAGAAAATAAACAAAAATCAGTGCCAAGAGCAATTATCACCATGTTTGAAACTCATCTCAGTCTCAGAAATAGGAAATGGTGTGCAAACAACAAAACACAGGCTGTCAGGATTTGCCAGGAGGGAGAGGTTTCACCACACAGGTTTTGTATCCTGCTCTCCTGTACCCAAGAGCCACCCAAGTGTGCTCCTGGAGAAGGCAGGCAACAATTTCTGTCTCACTGGTTCCACTTCACAGGCAAAGGAATTAAAATGCCTTTACTACACCAGGAAGGTGAGTTAGGAGCAGGTGCAGGACACTCTAGAGCAACCTGGGTCGCCAAGGATGGGTCTCCTGGGACATGGTAACCCATACCTGCAACAGGCAAGAGTGGCTCTGGATTCCACTGACAGGTAAGCAGGAATTATCACCAGGAATTATCACAGTTACACACTCTCCTCTCAAACACTGCTCCTCTCACAGTCAGCCTATGACAGAAAAAGGCTGCTCACAAACTTTCTTTAATTTGGTCTGGATCTGACTACTTAATTTCATGGGAGTGTACAGCACATTTTAAAGTATGATACAACTGTCAGCATTACTGCACAACACACAAACACCTCTTCAGAATTTCAGCCACCCAAATGTTAATCTGACCCAGAACCTCCTGGTGCCTACTTCTGTCTGCTTCTGGTGTTCACTGTCATCCTGCACCATCCACAAACCTGCTCCAGGTGGCTTCACACAAATGATGCACAGCACAGGGCTTGTCCCAAAGGCTGAAAATGTTTGCCTCTTTTCATGAGCTCATCCAACAAAGGACAAGTCCAAGCTTGTGTCTGGATGGGGAGGATAGGTTGACAGTAGTTTTATTCTCAAACCATTAAGTCTCCTTTGGTACCAAATTAAAGTATAAAAAGAGACAATTTATAAGAGCACAAATTGTAGAGAAGCAGCTTCCACTTTAGGAAGCTGGCAAACACATGTGAGCCAGATTAAAGGGTGATCATTCCTGGAAAGAACACTGAGCTGAACTCCTGCATGGCTCTGAGTAACTGTTCCTGTGTGGAGCTGGTGCATTAATCATATCAGTAATAAGTGCATCAGCCAGCATTACACAATCAGAAGTTCAGCCAGCCAGAACTTGGGCACATCAGATATCAGCACACCTCTGCACATCTCCCATGCCTTTGTCTCATGACATTTTAAAAACAGCAGGACTGAGATGCACACCAAATACCAAGTAAATCCACATGGAGCACCATGATCAAATTAAACCTCATGAGTAGAACCTTACAAACAGAATTATATGTGCAGGGCCAGGGGATAATCCACTTCTTCTGCTGACTTATTCCACCACTACTGCACAAAGGATGACAGAACCAAAACTCCTGGCTATAGTATTTACCAGACTGAAGACATAACCTTTTGGTTAAAACCTTCTCTCCCCACCACATGAGTGTGTGAACTTCAGCAGCAGTGTTGCCAAGATACAAGGAGAAAAATCTCAAGACATTAAGGTAACACACTATTTAAAGGCAAACAGTACAGCAGAGCTGAGCTGGGGATCTGACAAATTGCCACTGCACGTTCTGCTGTTACAGCAAAACAAATCCCTACCTGCATTAGCCATTCCTCATTACTTACAAAGTGGATTTTCATATCCATTTTACAACAAAGGAGTTTAGAGGACTATGATGTTCTGAAGTGGTCTTCACCATGGCTTGGCATTGAGTCAAAACAACAACAAACCAACTATACAAAAAAATGCAGGCAGCTGGTAATTTGTGGCACATGCAGAGCCAAACCCCAACAAGAACACAAGATACTGAACTGATAAATTATAAGGATGATGTACAAAAAGACAGAGAAATGTTGGAAGCAATTCTCTCTTGCAGAACCAAGGCAACATTGCAGTTCAAGTGCAGGAAAACTGAGAGTTAAACATTTCCACATTTCAGCCTGCAACTTCCTAACTCCATTACCTTTTTATTAATTGCATTTGAGACTTCACTAAACTTGAGCTTGGGCTATTTTTAAAACCTATCTGACTCAACTTATTGTTGCTCAGAACAAAGATTAAACTTCTAATTTAGCTGCAGATAATTACAATGCTGCAGGTCAGACCCCCAGTGTAATGTGGTAGGGTGTCCCAGTCAAAACTCAGAGGTGTTCAGAAAAAGCCCCAAAACCAAGAGTAGCACAGCTGGGGGAAAGAGGGGATCCTCTTCAGTGAGAGAGCAATCTTCCTGCCTTCCTCCCAGCTGAAGTTACCAGGATTAATGATTCCTTAAGTAGGGACAGATTTGGTTGAGTGTCTCCCCTTGGAACTGACAGCAGGGCTCTCACCAAGGAATATTTTTGTACACAGCAATGGATCTTTCCTGAAACTTCCACTTTTGGTAACAACATCCCCCTCTGGCTCTCTGTGTTCCCATACAGTCCCTGCTATTTCTCTATTGATCTCAGTGTTGTAAGTCAATCTTTCAATTACTCAGACCCTTGATGTCTTTCTGATGATTTTTTTTGCCTTTCCCTAATGATCATTTTCCTTCCAAGTTCCTGATCCTTTACCCTTATTTTATAAATCATAGAATCACATAACTGTTTAGGTTGGAAAAGGCCTCAAAGATCAGAGAGTCCAACCATTAACTCAGCACAGTCAGCCACACTGCTAACCATGTGTCCAAGTGCCACATCCACTTCTTTTAACTCTCTCCAGGGATGGTGACTCCACCACTGCCCTGGACTTTACACTCCTTCAGTGCCAGCAAAAGCCCCAGGTATTTAATCAGAAAGGGCTTACTTACTCCCCCAAATAGCAGGGAAAAAAGATGCCAAGATAAGGGAGGATAAGGGTGTCTTTTGTCTTTTGATGTGCGGCGAATTTCTCGTTAGTGCTAATCTTAAAGAGCGGTGCTAGTGGAGATTAATTGAATCACATTCATCTAAAAGAACTTGTCCTTATAGTTTAAACTCTTCCTTCTTCAACTCAAGGCCATTGTGCCTCCTACTACCACCCACGGGAATGGCAAAAATCCCCACCCTCATTACATGGTTACCTTCAGGAGCTTAAAAGAATATTTATGCAACAATCTCAATCCTTGGTCATTATCTGCCCGAAGAGACAGCTTCAGCTCTCCACCAGCTACTGAAATCAGCTGGAGTTAGGAGTGCCTTGCCTCCCAGAAAGGTACCAAGTTTTTCAAAATAATTTTAAAGTATTTTTAAAGTATTCAGGTACCCAAATGACAGCAACATCTGTTTCAAACTTCACCCTAGACATTCCTTTTGTGGAATATGCATCCTGCTGTTTTCAGTCCCACTTTCAGTCCGAGTTGCTGCTTTTTCAGGTCTGGTCACTGAGGTTTTCATCAAGATAGCTGCTCTGTCAAGGTTATCTCAAAATTTAATCTCAGGTCAGTTTACTGTTTCCTCAAAATACACAGTGAAAATAATAAATGCATCGCTTCGTATGATAACCCAGTGTCACACAAAACTTAAAGCCTCTCCTCATCCCCAGATATCTTCATTTAGTTACTCCCTTCTTTTCTCTGCTGGTCTAAATCTGCAGACTTGCATGTGCAAACAGAGACTGGGACAAACACCTAAGCATCTAAGCAGTCAATAAACACAAGAAGGGCCACCAAGATTTGCTGACAGCACTAAACAAACATCTGATGTTATGATGCTGCTGTGGTAAGGCAGGAAGATCAAATTCCTTTTGAAATATGAAGGGATAGAGACAAGGCAGAACAAACCTGCTTGAAATCTCAAAGAATTTAAGCAAACAGGCTAATCAGGCCAGCTAGAAGATTGGTGAGAAGAGAATGATTTGGGGAGGAAAAGCACACAGCAAGCCAGGCCATTCTGGTGTCCAGCTCAAAGCTTCTGCTGTCACACAGCCAAGCTATTTCTATTTTCAGTGGGCCGTGCCTAGAGATGAGTATCACACACCAGTTATTAAAGCAAATTCCTGCATTCAGATGCATACACAGAGCCACACTGTCAGTGCACACAGACACACAACTGAGACCACAGGACCTTCAAAACCTTCCTGCTACTTGCACACTTTGTTTCTGTAGTGTCTCTATTTTAAAGCTCAGATCAGCTGTTAAGCTTTACTCCATCTAGTCTCACGCTATCTCTGCAACTTGTAAAAGTGCTGCAGCTAACATCTGCCTAAACCACACGAACACCATGGAACAACTGCTTAAAAATTATTTACACTAGGTGGATGGAATCATCTGACACAGAATTTGAAGCTCATTAGACAGCTCCTTGACAAATATTTGTCAGCATTTCTCATTTGTAATTAATTATATTGGGCTTTACCTGACGATAATTTAGCACGGTCTCAAAACAGACTAATGCCTGTGTGCTGAACAGAAATTAGTTCAGCAAATGCACACTGAGAAATTGTGACAGTTTTATGAAACAAGAATCCCCATTTAAATGCGAGTCCCCCCCCTTCCCACCCCACTTCTATCTGGGCTTTATAAATATCTGTGTCCCATTTCAGGCTTGTCAGACGAGCTGCCTGAGTTGAAGCTAAACAAACATCCGCAGCAAAAACTCATTACCTTACTCAGTGTTCAGAAAACCTGAAACCAACTGCTTACTCCATAGGGATGGTCAGAGCTGACTCAGGAAACATAAAGTACTTCCCAGGCTTTAAGCCATCTTAACATTCAGGTCAGATTTCCTTTCTCATCACAGCAAACCATCTTCACCACGGCACGTCAACAGCCATGTCACGTCAGTCTGCTGCCTGGACACCTCTGCACCAGGGGTAGGAGGGAGGCAAACATCTGCCTGAAATCTCACCCCACCAGAGAGCTCTGCAGAAGCCTCCTTGCCAGCACTGCCAGAGCACATCATGGACAAAGTCACTCCAATGGACTGATTTATCACATTCTGAGAAATGACCTTTCCCTGTCAAGCTGGTGTCTAAAATGCCCACCTGGGTTTGGAGAACCTCATGCTGTTATTGCTGGTAACAAACACACCAGCAGGGCAGCACAGGCTCCTCCAAGCTGGGAAAAGCCACAGGTCACACTGGGCACACTGACACAGGTACAGAGGGTCTGTGCCTTCCTGCTTTTCCAGGCTGGACATTTGGGGAGCTCAGGGCAGCAGCGTGTGAGCGACTGCTCTGGAGTGAACCACAGGGCTCACTGCTGCCAGTCCAGCAAGGCCACGCACGGGAGAATCTGGGGACCAACTGCAGGACCACATCTCAACTGCTTTACTACATATCAAGGGTTGGTTCCTGAAGGTCAAGGCTCCAAAATGCTCCCCAGTGTAGGGCATAGGCCCCTATTGCACACAGCTACATTGAAGTCTTGCAAGGCCAGGCAAGGATCAATCTGGCCACGTCTGCAATGACAATGGAATTGCTCAGCTGTCACTCCAAAAAGGAAAAAATCCACAGTGAGATCCCACTGTCTTCATTTACCTCCCTCTTCCTGTGTATTCCCCACACAAACATTAGGGACATCAAGGTATGGGGTGCCATAAATGCAGAGACAGATAACCAGAAGCAGATGGCTTCTATTTCAACACCAAACAATTTACACTTGAGAAGTATGACAAGGCTACTGACACCTGGACAGAAAAGCAGTTCCCAGAGTGGGAGCTGGTTAAAGTTTTGCTTCAAGGGATGGGAACTTTTATCAGCATAACCATAACAGATTGGATGACTCCTCCTGAAGTTACAGTGGCATGGGATCTGTGTTCTTGTGCAGCACCTGTGTCCCTTTGCCATCCACAAGCTCCACACAACCTGGTAGTTTGCACAGGCTGGGCTTCTTCAGTCACCCCAACAAAAAGCAAAAGCATTTAGTAAAAGCCATTTAGTAAAGAGTAAAAAGTAGAAGACAATTTAGTAAAAGGTGAAATCAAGCTGTGTGGAAGCTCTTGCTCCTTTTTTTGCAACTTGATACTTAAGAAGGTCCTGGGGTGACACCTCACACCCCTACAGCCGCAAGGTTGTCCCCAGAAGCAGAGCTCAGCCTTGTCCCTCCAGAGTGGCTGTCCCCTCCTGCAGGAGCCACCATCCACCCGTGTCCCCTCTTCTGAACCGTGGCTTAGATCCTCCAGTGGGTGAAATGTTCTGCACTTTCCTTCTCACAGTTTTTCACACCAAGCAGACAAAACACTGTCCCTGCACCCTTTCTGCTGTGCTAAGCCCAAGAAAAGGCTGAAGTTCAAGCACAAGGCATGGGCTCAGAAAGTCTTGTCTACATTCTGGGCATGAGTGTCTTCTGGAACCTGGGGAAAATCTCCATGGCCTCCAACGAGCTGGGGGCAGACCCACAGCACGAGGTGTATTGACACCAGGACACCTCTCCACAGCACCCAAAGCTTCTTGACTCAACTCAAACACATTAACACCTGAACATCTCACCAAGGCTGAGGCATCTCACACCATCAGCCGCTCACAACCTCCTCACCAACACCAGAATCACAACAAAAACTTCAGGCTGCTGCATGCAACACACAGAGCAATTCCTGCCACACTGGGCTTGTGCATTAGACACCTTCATCTCCCTCTGATCTTCAGAAACAAGTTTCTCAACGTGCATACGGAGCTGCAGGAAAAAGCACCTAACAACGATTTTGTGACATTATTTCTTAACACAGCATGAAATCGTTAGGTCAAAACGTGCCACCTATCACATGAACATTAAAAGTATGTCAAGTCTCAGTGTGCAAGCTATTGTTTTATCTGAACGTGATATTAGCTGGCAGAACTGGGTAATGTATCTGTGCTCCTTTTTAGTGATACAGGATTATGAGAGGATGCAAGTAGTAGCCATGCTTGGCTTGGCAAGGAGAGCACAGCAATTATTTTCAAGTAGAAAATAAACTAATAAGAAGTGAAACAGAATAAAGACATTTTCTAAAATGCCCTACCAAGTTCTAAACTTGCTCTTCACTTCCTCTCCAAAAAGGACTACAGCCAAATTCTCAAGTCCTTATTCCCATAAAAATGCTTAATGACACAAACTAGGGCTTTGTTTGAGGAAAAGCAGAATTTTGTCAGAAACAGAAGCATACAAATTTCTCTCCTGCCAATAAACACATATTCACACTTTTGGTCCCTCTGGTTTGAGCAGGGAACTTATAGACAGGCTCACCAGGTGAGAAATGGTGGATAAATTGAATCTGGACGTTACCTCAGCATTTGTTCCTTTTTGCTTACATGAGTCTAACATCAACCATGTGGAGGTTTGTTGGAGTGAACAAATCCTCCCTTAATTACACCAGAGTAAGTTCTGTTGGAGGCATAGTGTGGATGGATACAGGTGTAACCAAGGACAAAATCTGGCTACAAAACAAGAAACAAAATAAAACAAACAAACAAAATCCTGAAAATCCACTAAGTATTCCTGGCTAAATATTTAAACATCTTAAAAGCTACACAGATTTTTCTTTTTCTTGTTAAACAATCAGCTTCACCTCCACATTTATTTTGACAGCTCATCATCGTTTCAGTTGTGCCTCCAGTGCACGTAAACCCAAATAAATCTCCTTTTCACCACAGCAAACTTCTCCCGATCAGAACTTGCAAACAACAAAGCCCTTCAAGCACACAGGCTGGAGCTCCCCTTCCATGGCAGCATCACCGCCACGACCCAGGCTGGGCTGACAGCGGTTCCACGCTCGCGAGTGGCTGGGCGGAGGGAGCACGGAGAGGCGAGGCCGGGCCGGGCGCAGGGAAGCGACGCCCGGGAAGCCCCGCGGGGCTTCGCCTCCCTCCGCCCGGCCCGGCCTGGGCTCTCCCGGCCCCTCGGTTCGCGCTGGGGATGACTCGAGCCGCCCAGCGCGGGGCCCACTCGTGACACGCCGGCAGGGAGCGCGGCAGGCCGGGCGCCCCCCGCCCGCAGCGGCACCGCGACCGCCCCGAGAAACACGCGCGGCCCCGCGGACACGAGTGGGCGGCCCCGCCGGGCCACGGCGGCGCGAGAAAAGTTTGATCCGTGGGAGGGGAGGGGAAGCGCCGCCGGGGGACCGCGCACAACTCCCCGCTCCCCGCGCGGGGGGATGGCCCCGGCCCCGCCGCCCGCCGGGAGCGGCGCGCCGGGCTGCAGGTGTCGGCGGCAGGAGGGAGAAGGGAGGGTAGCGGGGCACCCCGGGGACGGGGAGGGGGCGGCGGGACCGCCCCCGCGGGCACCCCCGGCGGGCCGGCCCGGGGACCGGGGTCAGGGGCGGGGGGGTGTCCGGGGGGCGCCGCGGGGGCTCCCCCGCCGCTGCCCCCACACAATGAGATGCACACAAAGCGCCGCCGCTCCTACCTCCAGCGCCTCGAAAGTGACGAAGCTGGACATCGCGAAACCGTCGATAATGTCCTCTTCGGCCGAGGAGGACTCCCGCCGCTTCCTCCGGGGGGGCCGCGGCCGGGACGGCGGCGGGGGCCCATTGTCTTCCTTCTCCGAGCCCGAGGAGGAGAGCGCGGCGGCCCCGGGGCCGGCGGCCCCGCCGGCGGCACAGCCGCGCCGCCCGCCTTTGGCTCGCCGCTCCCGGTCGCGCTGGGACCGCGATCGCCGCTTCTTCCGAAGCCCGTTGCATCGCGCCGGGCCATCCATGTCTCTCGCCGGCTCTCCCTCTCGCTCTCGTCCCCCCCCGCCCCACCGCAGCCACAAATCCGGCTCCCCCGGCGGAATAACGGGGGAGGGAGGGAGGGAGAGAGGGAAGGAGAAAGGGAGGGAGGAGAGGACAGCAAGGGGGTGGGGGGGATGAAAGAATCCGAGTGCGGTTCCACCACCACCAGCAGCAAGCACCAAATGTAAGAGATTCCTATAAGCGAGCCAAGGAAAGTAATGGCTGATCTCAGGTCGCCTTTGTAAAAAAAAAAAAAAAAAAAAAAAAAAAAAAAAAAAAGCCACGGAGAGAAAGGAAAAAAAAAAAAAAAGCCTCACCAAGCAGGCAATAAATCAGAATAGCGGAATGCTTTGATCAAGGGGCTGGGAGGGCGAGGATCTTCGAAAGAGAGGAAAAAAGGTTGAGAAGAAGGGGGAAAAAAATAAAGAAAGGAGACCCGCTGGAAGGAGGGAGCTGAGAGTATTTCCTTGCACAAAATTTATTTTCTTTCTTCCTTTCCTCCCCAACTGAAAGAAGTTCCGGGGGGGGAAAATATATATGTAGATGTACAGAACTCCCTTTCTGTCTGCGTGTGTGTGTGCGTGTGTGTGTGTGTGTGCAGGGAAGGGTGCAGCCTTCCCCTCCCCACCAACACGCACTCCTCTCCCCCTCCTCCTTTATCTCCCTGGATCAAACACAATAATAATAATAACGATGCATCCAGATGCAATTTTCTCAGGCACCGACCGGGGATGGACCCGGGAGTGGAGATCAGATCCCAGCCCGGCCCCTCCAAAAACAAAACCAAACAATAAAAAGAAGAAAAAAAAGGAAAAAGAGAAAAAGGGGAGGAAAAAAAGAGTCCCAAAACACGCCCACCCACCCCAGCTATTAATACGGATCAATCATGGCAAATTCATCGTATTAATTGTGGCGAGGAGGGGGGTGCTGGTGCTGGTGACAATAGATCCGAGCGGAGGGGAGGCGGCCCCCGGGAGCGGCGGCGGCCACAACAGCACGGCTGGTGCCCGGGGGCGCGGCGGTGCGGGCTCGGCGGAGCGGGCTCGGTGCCGCCCGGGCGGTGCCGGTGCCGGGGGGCGCCCGCCGAGCCCCGCGCGGGGCGGTCGCGGTGTCGCCCCCAGCGGCCGCGCGGCCCCGCGCCGCTCACGTGACCGCCGCCCCGCCCGCTCCCCGCCCGGCGGCGCGCGAAATGCGGCGCCCCCGCCGCGCGAAATAAGTCTCGGGCATGCGCGGGGGGCCTGCGCGGTGGGGCGGCCGGCACGCGCTGTGACACCCCCTCGCATTGCCCCTCACCGCTGCTCACACTGCCCTTCACACCGCTCCTCGCATTGCTCCTCACAGCGCCCCTCACACTGCCCCTCACACCGCCCCGGTCCGCGCTGCCCCGGTGCCGCTCCATCCCTGGAGCCGCGCGGGGATGTCTTCACGGGACCAAGCGTGGGGGGCGCGTAGTCTCCCTTTCTGGAGTCATTCGGGCGCGTCCCTGGGTCACCTGCCGCGGGTGGCCCTGCCATGGCAGGGGTTGGACTGGATGATCTCCTAACGTCCCTTCCAACCCCATTCTGGTTGCGCGATTCTGTGTCCAGCCCTTGTCCCCCTGGCCGGTCTCCTTCCCTCACGGCTCGGGGCTGCCTCAGGTGCTCGTCCCTCACGGCCTCGGCTGCTGCTGGGCGCTGCCCCTGCCCAGCCTTGCAGTGGGTTGTGCTCCTGCTGTCCCTGAGGGGAGCCGACACCCCTCTGCCCCAGGATGGTGGCTGTGACCCTTGCCAGGGTGACCCTCCGACATGACTGGCACAGATGCTGAGGCTGCGGGCAGAGCAACTTGTGGCCGCCCACCTGAAGCTCACCTGTCCTTGGCTCTGCCCTGCCCACACCGTGCGTGGCCTTTTGCCTCTATCAGCCTCGGCTTTGTTGCCTCCCGTCTTCATGTTCCCACCTCCGTGATATTAGGGCATATTGCCCGTGTTACCTCAGCACCAAGAGGGCTGTGGAATGAACAAATTCACTTTTAAAGCTGGTTCTTATGGTCACCCTTCTCACCTGGTGCTTCTGTCTCCTGCCCAGGGGAACCTGCTGAGGGAATGAATAGGCTTGGAAGGAGAAGGGCATGTGGAGCTGTTTGGTCTGACTTTGGGGAGAAAGCATTAGGAGCAGAGCACTGGAGAATCAGGACATTCACTAGGAAGAGACAAGGAGAGAGGAGGAGCAAGGAACAAAATGGGGAAGAAACCCCAACCTGTGAAGTCTCGATGTTCAGAACAGAGAAGAGGGACTCTGGAAGCACAGCGCTGGTTTTCCTCCATCTACCGGGGGTGATCATGCTGTTGTGTAGTTTGGAATACATTGGGGGAGATTGGAAGGGCAGGAAAAAAAGATAAATTGTTTATACTCCTTCTCCACAAAGAACCTTCTGTACAAGAACCAAGTCTGTCTCCTGTAGCTGCTAATCATTCCTCTATTGAGATCCCCAGCCAGGGGAACGCACACAGGCTGAGTGTATTTTTCCAGTATTCTCCCTCTGGGCTACTCTGATTCTCAGGGGATGAGGCTCTGCTTGACTGTATAATACGTTGTTTACTCTGTACCCTTAGGCCACCAATCGAGTCATTTTTTTAGCATGTTTTCTATGATTACTGAGTGATTATGTGAAATACTGGGAATCGGATACACCCTCTGTATCCAGAAGGCAAGTGACACCTTTGTCACCTCTCTGCACACCACATCTCCTGGACAGCACGCAGTGACTTTTAAGCTGGTGTGAGGCAGAGGAGGAGGAAGCACAAAGCTGTGGGTAACCTGAGAGTGTGAGAGCATGTACCTTACAGAAGGCCACGCTGCCCATGGCAGGGGCACATGGCTAGTTTTTAAACATTCTCAGATATCAACCTAGAGACCATCTCCTAATCTGACCTTAGATGTCCCTGTTCAGATTTTTCTTGCTGTTTAACAAATGCATTTCTCTGTCTTACTTTGGGTTCTTTTGTCTCCTAGTTGCCTGCCAGTTCTATACAATCTGACTATACAGAAGCTGCACTGGTATTGCTCAAGTGTTACAATTTCCATGTACAGCAAGCTCAAATATTATAAGATCTCTGTCTTCTGAAAAATATTAAGCTGTGCTGTGTCAAACAAGTGTTACCTGTTGGGTTTTTTTGAAAATAACTCTGTAATTTTCAGGGCAAAGTAATTGATTATAGTTTCCTGCATATCCATCACCATTAAAGTGACTTAAGAGACCTGTAGTCAGATACATTTCTGCAGACATTCATTGCGTGGCTGAAAGTCTGCTCAGTCTGTTTTCTTCTTGAATGTGTGTATGTGGATAACAGACACGATACGTGATTCATTTTGCATTCTTTGTAGAAACAAATCCCCAGACTTGCATGTCTACGGAAAAAAAAATAAGATTAAAACCCATCCATCTAACTCATCCTCCATTGCAAAACATTTTTGTTCTGTGTAATATTTATGGCAAGCATTAGAAATCACAGGTCACCTTCTTGGGTATGACAAAGGTGAATTACCCCTTTTCTGGGTGTGATCCAGCAGGAGCATTTCCACGATCCCTAATTGATTTGGGAGTATCAGGAAGTTCTTTCTCCAGTGTGCTCTTGCCTCCAGCTGAGTATTTCAAGTCATCTTAGCAGAAAGAATACTGCAGACCTCCATGCACATTTCTTCTTGGGCTGCCTGTTAGCTTTCCTCTAGAAATACATCTTGCCTGGCATCTGGTGTGAGAAAACAGCACGCTTTTTCTCTCTTTTTTTTTTTTTTTTTTTATTCGGCTCTGGTACCTTGCTGAGTCACTGTTTTTGAGGTTAATGACTAGTGTACTCAACTGGATACTCAGTAATTAACACCCACGGAAAGGGTACTTCTCCAGCATGTAATAACAGACCTATAATCTTCTGATTTGAGACAGATATCAAAAGCTTTCTTTTCCTAAATAACAAAGACAGAAAGGCTAACACAGACCAAAAGCAACAATTGCAATTTCCATGTCACCATTATGCATTGGAACAAAATAAAATTTGCAACTGTAAAAACACTAGAAGCCGTTTTCTTAGGACTAGCCCCTGGCATACCTAAATGGAAAAGATATTTTAAACTAACTTGAATATCAGGAGATAATTCATTGCTTGAGGAAATGGCAAGAACCTTGCTTCTAGCAAGAGTAACTTGCACTGTGCTTTGGCATTAAGCTCCAGAGATGGAATTTTTAAGTTCAGTCCACATAGGAATCTCAGCAGAGGCAAATGTGCCTTTCTGAAGTTATCATCCTTTTAGGAGATGGGTGGTTTGAAATAGCAGACTGTCTGCCTTGCAGACTATTATTTTTGTTTTAGAAGGAGTTTGATCTGGGAACACAAAAAACCAAGAGAAATGGAGAAAAGAGCCTTTTTGTTATTGTTTCCACCCTGCTCTTACAGTGCATTTATAAGAATAGCAAATGATGAGAACCAAAATTCTAATACAAAATAAAAGCCAGGGTGATTGTGTGGATGGCAGAGGAATTTAAAGCAGTTCCATAAAACTTAACCAATTTTATCCAAATTGTATTGCTTATCAGAGAGGATTGTCTGGCTTTGTAGCTAAGGGCTGCACCTGTTGTTTTAAAAGATGTTTTCCTAGAAGGTGGTTTGAAACAGAAACAGTTATGGAAGAAGGAGCATCCAAAGTGAACCAACAAGGAAGAATAGAAACCTGTGGCCTTTAAAAAACCCAAATAGCTCAAGACTAAAGATAAAGGCAGTACTAAAAGTAGTTAGCTGAAACCCAGGGGCAGGCAGGTTTCCAGAACAACCTTGAAAGAAAATACTCAGAGAAGAGACAATTGTTCCCTTTCACAAATGAAGGGACTAACCCAGTCAGTGGAACTCACTGCCATGAGGCAGCTCTGAGGTCCAGAATAATGAGAACTCTCCAGGTAACCAGAATATTGGTTACAGAGTGGCTGAGGGGGAATGAACATTTTAATGCCTCAGAACCTAAAACAGTTTCTAAAACAAAGCAGGAGACAGAGACTGAACTGATGGACCATCAGCCTGATCCAGTCCTCCAGGTCAGGGCTGGCACACATCTGAACCTGGCTTCACTTCTCTGTGTTAAGTTCCTGTGTTTGGAGCAATGTTGTATCCATGCTCACTGGCACCAGGAGATCAGGGGGCACATGAAAAAGTTGATAAATTAACTGAGTCTGAAAAAGCTGAAGTTCAGATTTTTGTAGCTGGTCAAAGTAATTGTGTCATGGGCAGCTATTTCCTAAAAATAGCTTAGAGTTCAAGAAATCTGGGAACTGAGGGGGGGGGGGGGGGGGGAAGAAAAAGCTGGATGGCATCAGCAGAAGGTTTCCCCAGAAAAAATGAAAAAACGAATTAATCTATTTTTCTTGGTTTTGTAGTTGGTTATAATACAACTCTGAAGTATCTATGACTAATTTTATTAGGGAAAAAAAAGAAAAATCAGACCATGCAGGGGATAAGAAGTTCAGAGTCTTGATTTATTCACTCACGTGGATCTATAGTAATTTACAGAGGGGAAAACTAGAGAACAGGTCAGTCATGAGCAATAAAGCTGTGCATGTTTATCATGTATGGCCAGACAAACTCCAGAATTTTTGGATCCTGCTTGTTCCTTGGGATTTCTTAATAAACACCCTAAGCTGACTAAACCTGTGTTTGTAATTGCCTGAGATTCCTTATCCCACAGCATGAACATTGGTGAATGGCAGCATTCATAAATACAGGGGGAAGCAGGTGTCCCTGGCTTTCAGGAGACTTCATTTGAAAACGTGATTCCAAGTTATGTGGATAGAAAAAATACTGTATTGATTGTGAAACTGTAAAGGATGGTGATAAATGGCAAGATCTGAGTTTGTGTCATTATGGGTGGAGTATCCTAAAAGGTTTGATGGTGCAGCCCTGTTTTACTGAATATCTAATATCCAAAATATCAAATAAACAGTACCTTAATGAAATTTGTAGACCACTCTGGATTTGGTAGAACCATGAATATTTGCATTGGTGGAGGAACAAGTAGAAGATTTTCACCAAGAAGAGGATTTTTAAAAAGCAAATAAAATCATAGAATAGAATTACAGAATCATTAGGATTGTAAAAGATCCCTGGGTCCAACCTTTGACCAATCACTGCCTTGTCAACCAGAGCAGAGCACTGAGCTCCACATTCAGATGTTCCTTCCATACCTCCAGGGATGGTGGAGCCACCACCCCCCTGGGCAGCCCTTCCCAATGCCCAACCACCCTTTCTGAGAACTTATTCCTGGGAAAGATAGTTAATTATATCCACTGTGGAAACAAACACCAACTGCAAATTACAGTTCTTCAGTTAGCATCCTATGAAGGGGTTGATCTTCTAGGGTGAAATTCTGAGCTCAGTTACATGTAAGTGAGAAAACTGTTATTTTCTTTGGGAAGTTCAGATGGGTTTACAATTTGATCACAGGAATTTTAAATGTGACTAAGAGATTTAGGACGTGCCCTTTGGTCCCTTCAAAAATTGTTCACCAAAGCATATTGCTAAGTACATAGCATGTCTCTGCCCTGAGAATTGGTCAGCTTTTATTACCAGAAATCACCAACTGTTTACAATTTAGTGATGCTGAGTTCAGATTGCAGTATTGCATGCTGTACTGGTTCTGCTGATATGTCACAGGAAACAAACAATTTACAACTTTCCTTCTCTCCCACCTTCACCAAAAAGCATGTAAAAGAAACACAAGAATGTTTTTTTTCCACTATTTAAAATCAATGTTTAAGAGAAACTATGTTTTAGCCCAACACAGGTTATGATATGGAGAGAACTACACGAAATTTAATAGCCTGGGTTATCCAGAAGGTCAGACTACCTGATCCTGGTCGGTTCTGGCCTCTTAAGTCTAGGAATAAATTAGAAACCTGAGCTCTGAAAGTTTTAATTTCAGAGCAGTCTTTGTGAAAAGGGGTGGAGTAGAATCCCTAATGAATTACATCCTCCTCCAACATTCGTTTTTCTCCCTGAGAAATGGTTTCTTTTGAAAAACAGTGTTTAGTTCCTCATCTTCTAAATTACAAAAAAATTATATCTCTTTATGTCTTACACTGTACTGTGTGCCAGCACAGCAATTATTAAAGCATTTTTATTGATATTAGACAGCTCTCTATGAAATGTGAATTAAATTTATCATGAAAATTGATTTTTAATGACAACTCAAGTTTACATTTCTGAAGTTCATACTTTTCCACTATTTTTCGTTGGCACTAGAGTAGTACAGCTACAATACCTTTATTTGTCAGAAATTGATTAGGAAATATCCTGTAGTTTACTCACATTTATCAGTGTGGTTCTGATGATGAAAACAATGAAGTTTTCTGTTGCAGCTCATCTGCAGAGATCAGAAGTGAACAAAGTGGTCCAAACCAGCACATCCGAGTACCTGAAGTCCCTCATCTGCACTTAGGCATTTATAAAATTGTCTTGATTTTTAAAGCTGTTGAATGGGCTCAGCTTTCATTCTGGTTTTATGAGAATTACAGGACACACATCCCTGGAATCAATCTGTCATCCTCTACCTTTTTTTCCCTGTATATTATCTTTCCTTATTACCAATGACATGCTGAAGGTAACTTCTGGATTAGCAGCCTGAACATGGCCCTGGATGCTAACCCAGTTACACTGCAGGGAATGCTGCTTTTTAATCTGCCTGGTTCTTCAGCTGCTCCAGATGGAAAGGGAGAGAGAATTTTCTGGGCTTGTATTGGTGTGTTTTGATGAAAACAGTCTGACACAGAACGTGCAGGAGCAGTCTGGGCTCACAGCATGACTAGGTGTCCTCTGGCCTGAAGTAATCTGAGGACAGAAAAGTACAATGTGAAATCAAATGCAATTATTGACTACTCCAAACAACATTACAGCGACTGAGCATCAAGTGTGCTTAGTGCTCAGGTTCAGAAGGAAATTAGAGCTGTATTAGTGCAAGTAACTGTGGATAAAAACCTCAGCTTGGCAAAAATGTCACTTATGGATCTCCAGAATTGGTGTGTTTCTCACTTATGCATCTCCAGAATTGTTGTGTTTCTCACTTATGCATCTCCAGAATTGTTGTATTTCTGTAAGACATATCTGGGCAGGAGTTGGGAGGAGGCTGGGGTTGTTTTTCATTGGCTGATGGGGGAAGGATTATTGTTTGCTGTTAAAAATGATGCCAAGCAAACTTTTACAAGGTCTTCTGTGACTAATAAAGCCTGAGTCTTTGAAAATGTACTACAGCTCAAGTTGTTGTTTAGAGATAATTCTCTTCGATCCAGATGCTTCCATCTGAAAGTGCAGTGCAGAGAGAAGAAAAAGAGAGAAGGAAATTTGATGGAAAGTCCCAGAAAGCAAAGGGAAAAGAAATCTGCAATTTCTCTTATTTTAACACATCATGTGCTGAACCTGGGCACAGAGAAGTCCCCTGGCCAGTGTGCTTACCTGTGCTGAGATCTGGGAGGAGGATAGTGCTGTCCTGGCTGGGTGGGGTACTGACACAGGGCAATCTCCTTTGGAAGGTGATCTCAGACACAGTGAGCTTTTCTTGTTCTTGGTACAATCTCTGTAATAGTGAATTCATGATCATAGGTCTGTGAAAGTGCCTAGGAAGAACCTGCCTTTACAGGAGTGCCCTGAGATTCAGGCAGAGGACTTGGATCATCCTCAGCTAGTTTGGCATATTCTGTACATATAAAGGCAGTAAAGTCCTTTCCTCTGTGGATTATATTGTGTATTTCCAGCCATTTTTCACCTTCTCCTGCACTCAGACCCAAAGGCCTGGTCATGAGCAAATGAGTGAGACAAGGGGTGGAGGCATTTTCTCAGTCTTGCAAGATGTGGTATGGCTGCTGCTCCTACAATGATGCAGCATCTCCCTCCAGGGAGGAATGAACATATTTTCCTGCCCTCCCATCTCTTGGATTTTTAATCTCATTTTTTCCCCTTCTACCTGTGCTCTCTTGCATCTTGTTCATGACCACTCGACTTTGCACTTTGTTCTGGAGAAATGGAGATTTCAACCATCTCTGGAAAAGCAGGTTTGTTTGTTTGTAAGCAATAAATCATGACTGGCAGCCTTGTGTCATGGGACACCAAATCCTTTCAACTATTTGAGATAAATGGAAATCTAAGGCACCTTTAAAAATCCTGGGATGGTTTGGGTTGGAAATGACCATAAAATTCATCTTGTTCACCCCCTGCCATGGAACACCTCCCACTGTCCCAGGCTGCTCCAAGCCCTGTCCAGCCTGGCCTTGGGCACTGCCTGGGATCCAGGGGCAGCCACAGCTGCTCTGGGTAACCTGTGCCCAACCTGCAGATCTGATAATATTCTGCAGATAGTGTACAAGCAGCCTTGATATTTACAGAACTTCACTGATAATGTCTCATTGTTTGCTTGCCCAAATCTAAAATATCCCATCAGCAGACACTGTATATATTCTGTTCAGAGAAGGCAATCCTTTTTTATCTTCCATGAATTTGAAAATACACCATGCTCCTTGAACAAAAAATAAAAATAATAATGAGGCAGGCACAAGCAGCATAAATCAATATAACATTATTGATGTCAACAGAGCTATGCAAATATATACTCACTGAGGATGACACATAAAATCAAGCCCTAACTTTATATGGAAAAAGATAGAAGCTACAGCAGCAGTATTAACTACACTTTTCAGCTATGCTCAAAATGGATTTTGGAATAAGTCATAGTTGTAATAAGTAATTTGAGAGGGTTGTGAATTCTTCTGTGAGCTCGTTGAGTCAGGAGACAGAAGAAAAATCAAAGCACAGGCTTGCAAGTAATATTCCCCCCTGATATTAACAATAAAACTGTTACACTTCTTGGTTTTAAATAACAATTCTAACCAGTTTTTGCAGGTTGTTATAAATTCTACTCTGCCCCAAAGAGTCAGGGTTGCAAAGAGCCATGAGAAATGCCACTACAGGTAAATGATTTGCATCAGCATTGGTCAGCTTTGAGGTTTTACTGGAAACAACATTATTGCAGAAATCATTTCTGGCTGCAATGAGTATTGTGGTCATCCTGCAGGGGAGGTTCCCAGAGAGGGGATAAAGATCCTGAAGACTAAACACCAAACATACCAGTGTCATCAGTGCATTGCTACTCTTCTTAGCAGAAGAAGATGTTGGATTCACATAAAGCTGGGGTGGTGACAGAACAATAAATCTTTTCATTAGGCTGCCAGTCCAACACCAGTTTACCAGGACAAGACTTACCATATGTGTGAAGCCCCTCTGTGATCTGATGAGCTCCTCCTGACTCTGAGGTTCTCTACTGTCAGAAGTGACCACAGAAATGAGTAAACAAAGGGTAAACAAAGCTAAGAGCACAAGAAAGATTACTTGATCAGCATCATAGCAATTAATGCACACACCTGCCCCAGAAGTTCATGTAACAAAACTTGTATGAGTTAAATATTCACCTGGTATTCATTTCACAGATGGAATTACACCTCATGTACATTAACAGAGATAATTACTGAAACACCAAGATCAGCTTGGCTCCTGTATCCTGAAAAGAACAAAAAAGAAAAGAAATCATTGCTGCAGCAAATTGTAGAAGTGGTAAAAGGCTCAAAAGAGTGTTCAACTAGTAGACAATTTTAAGTAAAGCTAATAAAACATGGCCACTTCATTATTCATTCATGAGAAAAGGCTGAGTTCAGACACTGTGTTTCAGAGGAGAAGCTGCTCTATAACATCCTGTCCCTTGTTCATCATTGCCACAATCTCCATGCACATCTTGTTCTTGTAGCAATTCTTTCAGTGCACTGAAGACCAACCAGCCCAGGGAAGTCAAAGAAGAAATCCCCACTGTTTTAATAGACTCTAAATCCAGTCTTGATCACCATCTTCCCATTCTGGGATGGAGCACTGCACAGTACAGAACAGAACCTCATGCTGACAGCATTCTGCTTTCCAGGGAATAACCTCTCCCTTGTTTCCCTGAATCCTTATGAAGATCCTGGGTCTGCTCCTCATGGGTTCAGTTGCAAGTTTCTCTTTGCCTTTAATTTGCAGCAGGACTGGAAGATCAGATGAAGAGCCACATCAGGAGATTTATGATCTGTGTTCTGGCTCTGGTTCTGACACATGTCATGAATAATGGTGTGCAAATTACGCCAGTCATTTGTTCTTCACTCAGATGGCCGTGGAAACAGGGATGGAATTAATTTCCCTGTTTGCAAAGTGCCTTGACTCCACTCACAGGAGCAGAGGTGAGCCAAGGCTGTGGCTCTGAGGAGAGGCTGCCTCAGGCATGGAGGGCTACGGTGAGCAGAGCCTTCCAGAGTCAGACAGTTTGGATACAATCTGTAGGAATTTTCATAGGCATCCAGCTCACCCAGACAAGTTTAGAATATCATCTTTAAGCATCACCAGTCATAATCACTCCAGCATTTTTCTCCAGTCATCTTCTCATGCATAGGCAGTACACCACTTTCTCTTTGCATTCTTCCTGCCTCTTTTCAGGCAGAGCCCTTCAAGACATAAAACTTCCAGGAGTGTAACCTACTGTCATAGGAGGAAAACACCAAATAGTTAAATAAACAAGGAGCATCAGGGTCCATTGAAGAAAGAGTTTGGTTGGGCAGAAACTAGTTTATAATTTCACTGATCTGGTGCACCTTATTTTCATCTTCTTCTTTTGCTGTCAGAGTGTTGTTGCCTTTTAAAATTCAAATCCCTTGATTTGACATTTTCTCTTGTCCTCCGTGCCACTTGCTAAAATTACTCTTTCACTTTCCAACATAGCTTTTTTTCCCTGAACTGAAATTTACTTATAATTTCTCAGAAAAAAATAAAATCTCCCTGTTAAAAAACAAATGCCATGGATAATTGAAGGGGGAAGGGGAGGAAAATAGAGAGAGAGGATTATTGCTTGTAAGGGCACAGTTGAGGTAATAAAGGAAAACAGCAAGTTCCAGCTGTAAGGGTTGGTCAGATGTCTCCAACACCAGACAGAGGGGATCATGACCCCCTTGAGGTGGATGTACTTGTGCCAGCAGTGGTTCTTGCTTGGGGCCATTGTTTCTATAGTCTGTCCCAAATCAATAATAGCAACAATAACTGAATCATAAGCAAATATGGGCCATTAACTTGTGAAAGAATGGTGTATAGACCTTCACTGAACAGCTTAGAAAGTTACAGTAGTAGGTGGACCAAGGACCAGCCTTTGAAGGTCCCTTTCACAAAGAGCTGTGTCCCAGCCCTGGGTTCCACAGTACAAGTTAGAGTGGTAGAAACCTTTAAAATCACTCAGTCCAGCCACTCAAAGAATGCATATGCACACTCATGGAATCATAGAACCCCAGAATGATTTGGGTTGGAAAGGACCTCAAAGATCATCTCATTCCACCCCCTGCCATGGCAGGGACACCTCCCACCATCCCAGGCTGCTCCAAGCCCTGCCCAGCCTGGCCTTGGGCACTGCCAGGGATCCAGGGGCAGCCACAGCTGCTCTGGGCACCCTGTGCCAGGGCCTGCCCATGAACCAATGGCTGGTACTACATGCACTGGATTTTTCTGGGAATGCCACAACAAACCAGAGTATGGAAATACTAGACACACTTCCAGTAGGAAACACCTTTTCTAACATCTCAACTTAATAGGGCTTTATTATTTCAGCCAACTGCAAAATCAGAACATGACTCAGTAGCCTGACGATGTTATCTTGTCGAGATCCCAATTTGTTGACTGTTGGAGGTTTTTTTTCTTCTTGTTTTCTATCTGCTTTTGGTTTATCCTCAATTCTCTTTTCGTTTCCCTGTGTATTGATTTGCAATTTTCCTTTCTGCTTTTCACATTTCACACACTTAGATTGCAGTGATTTGGCTTCTTTTCTTCCTTCGCTGGTATTTAATACGTGCACTTGTCTCCATGCTTAAACATACAGAATCTCAATATCTTATCAGCTTCTCAGAACTCTCACCCAGACTTTTCTTCTTTTGTTTTTGTTTGGGTCACACTAATGGTGTTCTGGCAGCTAAATGCTGGGACCTCTTTTCAACTAAAATTAATCAAACAGAAAAGCAGAGTTACAGGGGTTCCTTTGATAACTCCTCTGGTCTTTAAGCAAGTTCAGAGGCTCAGAGATTACAGCCATATTTATAGCACTGCTGAAGAAATGTTAGGGGTTTTAGCAGAAAGTCTGATTCCTTTATTTATTATTAACATATTAATATAAAGGGAAGTACAAATGCAGGAGTGTGAAATACGATTGTCACTGGGCTCAGCATTTCAAATGGATGCAATATTCATGGGCAGCAGCTCAGGAAAGAGAGGGTGCAGCTGTCTCCAGGCCTGGGGTTTAACACAGACCAGCTGGGCTTGCACAGGCCTTTCCAGGCAGCAAACTTTGAGCTGCTCTCCAGATGCTTCCTGAGCTGTGTCAGCTTCTGGCACAGCATTTCTGGGACTGTGGGGCACTGCCCACCCTTCTGTGTCTGTCTCACCCTCCTCAGCCACGGGCAGGAATTGCAGCCCAGAAGGGAAGGCATCACAGCTCCTCTGTCCTGTGCCTCCCAAGGGGCTACATGGTGTTTGTGGTGTCCCTCCAGTGCAGCTTGTACCCAGCACCACAGCTGGAGGGGAAAATGTACCTCCTCCTGCACCCAGGATGGCAGTCAGGAAGCTGCTGTATGTGTGAGGTGTGTAGCACCAAGCATTTAAAACTAGGTTATGGTAAAAGCTATTCTGCATCTGTTTAACCTTGCTGCCATGAGAAATCCCATTTCAGAGAATCCCAGACTGGTTTGATTGGGAGGGACCTTAAAGATCACCCCACTCCCACCCCCTGCCATGGGTAGGGACACCTTCCACCAGAACAGGTTGCTCCAAACCCCATCCCCATTGTCCATAAACACTTCCAGGGATTTCAATATTTAAATCTATGTGATTATTCTGAAGCAAATTTTTCCATGTACAAATAGGCACAGGCTGGACCTACAGTCGAGGCTGAATTATTGGAGGTGTTCAAGAAACAGGAGAATATTTATTTTTCAATTGGAACATCTGGATGTAGCACTCAATGCTCTGGTCTGGTTGACAAAGTGGAGATTGGTCAAAGGTTGCACTCAATGATCCTTGGAGGTCTTTTCCAATCTCAATGAGTCTGTGCTGCTATGATTCCATGACCCCCTCACTGCCCAGAAGAAATGCAGTGCACACCTTTGCTGGAAGACTGTGAGTGGCCAAGGTATCTCTTAGATTGCCATGACCTCAGGAGAAGCATGAGTTTTATCCAGTCTGGTTTTGGTCCTTTTACAACCATAAGTTGTTCATTTTGTTCAACACCTTTAGTCATTCTGATAGTTTCAACTAAAAATTAAACAGGCAGTTTCAATGAGATCTTGGCTTTGTAGAGTAGGATATGATTGGCTCTTACTTCAACTACTTGTTGTCCAACTCCAGGATTTCTAGAATGAGAGCAGCTAAAGACAAGTGTCTCTTCAGTAATCTCAGCTTTTAAATAATAATAGGAAAAAGACATTAGCCTTCAGCACTTTGAAAAATAGCTTTACAAGCCTATAGTATGTAGTATACAAATCACATCTTTTCACAATCATTTGTTCAATAACATAGTTTTCATACATCAGCCCTGTAATTTTGCTGGTTGTTGCCTTGATCTTAGAAAATCTGGATTTCAGAGTTTTGAGCGTATGAAATATCTATATCAGTAATTACTGAAAATCCATTTTTTTAAAGACTGATTTTTGAAATGGATATGAAATCGATTTACTATGTCAAGCCTTAGAAAATTAATCCTTTGTTCACAGAGTTAGTAGAAAATTTGGGGAGGATTTGCTGTGCTCATCATACAAATGAGAGCAAATAGCTGTTTTGAGCACAGTGCAGAGATGCATAAGATCCTGAAGATCTGTTTTACAAATAGGTTTGGGTCAAACAAATTATTATGTTGGGTTTTTTTTTTTTCTTTTCCATTATTCAAATCCTCACAGGCAGTATGAGATGTTGCATTTTGCCAGGAAACTCTTCCAGAAACACTTCAGCCATTGCTCTCCATGGAAGGAGCTGTTGTTTTCTAGGAGCAATTCTCCATCAGTGGGCTGTAAACACAGCTCCAGTTTTGGTAGCTTCCCTACAATCAGGTTGTGAGTAACAAAGTTTTCACAAGAGGATTTATTGACTAATTAATCAATTTTTTTTCCCCAGAGTAGAAAAGATTATTCTGCCCAATTTTATCTTGAAGAAAACCCAGGAAACCTCTCTTGTAAGAATCTAGAACACCCCTTTTTGTCAGTGTGTGGGAGCACTGGGAACACTGCCATTGCCTCTGCAGCTCACAGTGCTTCTGGAGAGCTTCAGCAGAGAAACTTTTCTCCTCCAAAGAGCTGGATGCTCCCGAGGAGACAAGCTGATCCTTCCAGAGCTTGGGAGTGCTGTAATAGTGGGAATAAATGAGCAAAAATTACTGACCCTGAAACAACCAAAATTTGGGGAAAGCCAAGACTGGACTTTTTTTGGTGTCATAAGCAATAATGATGTAAAAATCAAGAGCCAGTGGCAATATAACAATTCAAAAAATAATCTCCAAGAACAATACTGTACATTTCAGACAATCAAAATTACAACCCGTGGGAGTACAAGATTAATTAAACTGTGACAGAAGACAGTATTTTCAAAATTGAGTGAGATGATACACTTTGAAGAATCCTGAATGATATAAATGACATCAAATTCAGGAATGCCAGCTCTTTCAGATTTATTGATCTGCAATGTCAATCTCTCTACTTGCTTTACTTAACTGGCCATGCTGTCTGCCTGTAGGAAAAAAAAAGAAGAAAGAATAAGGCAAAAAACAAGTGGTTCATAAAGGATACAGAAGTTGAACAGGGCTGTGTTTTCTCCTCTTCTGCCCTTTCTCTAATATCCCTTCCCTCCCCCTCAAGCTCTGTTTCTCACTGGGGGTTGATGAAGGCCTGTCTAGGTTTTTTTTATTACTGTTACAGTTTTATTAGAAGTTCAGTTCCTCCCGTATCTGAAATTCTGTGATAGCTGGAGAATAAGTTAAATGTGACACTACATCAAATAAGAGACTTGAGTAACTACAATAGGAAGAGATTTACAATCTGAGTGTGTAAAACTTTGTGGTGATGTTTTTTGTTGACACTTAATTTCACTTCTCTCTCTGGACTCACATTTTCCTGTATTGAACTTTCCCCTAGCTTCTCCCTTCTGAAGTTGGATAATGTTGGATGAAATTCTGGAGTTGGATAATGCATTTTTTGAGATACCCCACTGAAGAATTAACATGTGAGTGCTTTGACTGAATCACTGGAGCCCAGGGGAAAAGTCTGGGGACAGAAACCCCAGATGGTGGGACAAGGTGGGAGCTGTAATCACCCAGGCAAAGCACTGACCTGCAGAAGAGTAACTGCAGAGACAACAGCTAGTGAGGACAAATTGTCCCCACATCCCACCTGGAAGGTTTCACTCAATGAGTTTACTCTCAGCTCTCAGCAAGGCTGCCGTAACACTTCTAGTAAAAACAGAACAGATCTTTAACTTTTTATGAAGAGGTTCCCTCACCCATCTTCTCCTTCCATCACCCTTTAAAGAGCTGTCAAGCAGCAGGTTTTATTTTTGCTGAATCCAAGTTTAGAGTGTGAAGAAACAAATCAACCAGGGACACATTTAAGAGAGACTCCACATTTTCTGCACAGTGCATGGACAAACCAATCTCCCTCTGAACACCTACATGCACCACCATCTTTTCTTCCTACCCTCTCTGAGCTGAGTCACCTGAACCAGTTATGTTCTGGTAATAGAGAAAATAAAACAATAATAAATAGAATAAATTAATAAAGCACCACATCAATAAATATTAATAAATGTTAATAAATATTCATAAATGTTAACAAATGTTAATAAATGTTAATAAAGCACCATGGGCCAGAATCCCACAGAGATTCCCCTTGCAGGGACAGAGTGGGTGCCTCCATTGCTGCCACACCTCCCTCGTTCTTCTCACTCCCCTGCTTGCATCCACTCCCTCCCTCTCCTTCTTATCAGAGCAAGTGTTCCAGGGCTGCAAACACTCTGTTTTACATGTGCACAGTAGCAAGTACAGTGCAATTCCTGCCCTCAGGCACTCACACAAAACAAATCTTGAAAGGAGCATTGTGTGTTTGCCTCTCCATATGGCTTTGTGTGGAACGTGGCTGGCTCTGGGCTCGGCTTGGCCACAACCATCTCCCCTGTATGAACAAGGCAGAGGGAAGCAAGCCCACAGGAGCTTTAGGAGTGGGTAAGGAGAAGGATTTGAAGAATCCTGAATGATATAAATGACATCAAATTCAGGAATGCCAGCTGTATGAGCAAGGCAGAGGGAAGCAAGCCCACAGGAGCTTTAGGAGTGGGTAAGGAGAAGGCCTTCAGGGTGGTTGCACAGAGCTCTGGAAGGTTCCTTGACCTGGAGTGACTTGTGGAGGAATTGTGGCACCAAGGGGAGATTGGATGATTGAGTGCTTGGAATGTTGGTCACTGCTGAGCAGTGCTAGCATCTGAGACCTTGCTGGGTCCAGCCAGGCAGTGAAGCACAGCTCCTGGGAAAAGCTGAGCAGAGACAGACAGCAACCATCACTGCCCCAGTGCAGGAGACAGCAAGAAGGCTGTCAGAGGCCACTACTTGGGTGATTTTGACAGCTGACAAATATCCTGGTGGAGAATGACCCTTCATCAAAGGCAAAATTAATTATGGATGAGATGTGAAGGAAGTGTTCAGGAGTGCTGTGTTTGGTTGTTAGGTGCTGGTGGTCCAGGCTCCCAAGGTCACCACTAAAGGGGATGTTTAATGCCCAGCTGACACTCCCCTTTGATTTCAAGCTCCTTTTAAAATTAATTTGCACACTTCCTAGCCAGCTCAGATACAGCCTGGATTAGTAACACACACCACTGCTCCTCTCAGCTCCCTCTCCTTTTGCTGCCTTTGAGTATTGCAGCTTCTCCCTTTGCTCTTGCTTATCTGAGATTTTCTATCTTATCTGCAGAGTTTTCTCTCTGTGCTACTCTTATTTCCCTTCTCTGTCCCTCCATGTAATCCTTATCCTTCTCTGTGCTTCATTTAATCCTGGCTGCCCAATTATGCAAATTGCACATTTACATTTTTACAGGGCTCCTCCACCCCTTTTCACATCGTCATTTGTAATACAAATCATTCCCCCTTGCTTCCCCAGTTCATGACTGCCTCTCAGCTTCCTCACTAGGATGTGGTGTTAAAAACGTGGGGCTCAGACCTAATCCTTCCTGCAGCCCTGTGCTGGAGCCACAGCCCCAGAGCTGCCTGCACACACAGCTCAGAGGAGCACACCAACCTCCTCCTGCTGTGCTGGGTGGAGCAGAATCAAGGAATCACAAAATGCTTTGGGTTGGGAGGGATCTCAAAGCTCAGGCCATCCCACCCCTGCCATGGCAGGGACACCTCCCACTGTCCCAGGGAGCTCCAAACCTCATCCAGCCTGGCCTTGGGCACTGCCAGGGATCCAGGGGCAGCCACAGCTGCTCTGGGCACCCTGTGCCAGGGCCTGCCCACCCTCACAGTGTAAACCAGATCTCACCTGACCACTCCCAGCCATGAGCTGCAGAAGGGCTGTAGTTGCAAGAAGCTGAACTGGGAATCTTGTCCCAGGTAAGGTAGCCTCCCTCTCTCTTCCACTTTGTTCCAATTGATGCAGGTTCCTAGTAATTGTTTTCAGAAAGTTGTGGTTTTGCATCTATCCCCCAAAGATCAGCTGCACTTGTCTATTGCATATCTAGGGGGAAAATCATAAAATCATAGAATTTTAAGGAGTTGGAATGGGCCTTAAAGATCCTCTAATCCCAGCCCTCCATGCCATGGGCAGGGACACCTCCCACTAGAGCAGGCTGCTCAGAGCCTTACCCAGCCTAGCTTTGAACCCTGCCAGGGCTGGGACATCCACAGCCTCCCTGGGAGCCCTGTGCCAGAGTCTCACCACCTCACAGGGAACAATTTCTTCCTAATACCTGACCTGAATTTCCCCTCTTTCCATGGGTACCCATTCCCCTGTCCTGTCACTCCAGTTCCTGATGCAAAGTCCCTCTCTGGTTCCCTGGAGCCCATTCAGGCCCTGGAGGTGCTGGGAGGTTTCCACACACCCTTCTCTCCTCCAGGCTGAGCAGCCCCAGCTCTCCCAGCCTGTCTCCATAGGGAGCTGCTCCAGTCCTCCCATGGCCCCCTCTGCACTTGCTCCAACAGTTCCACATGTCTGGGGACACTGAACTGTGCACAGGGCTCCAGGTGGGTCTGACAAGAGCAGAGTAAGGGGAGAATCGACTGCTCCCTCGACCTGCTGGCCACTCTGCTCTGGATGCAGCCCAGGACTCGTTGGTTTCTGGGCTGGGATCACTCACTGAGGGCTCAGGGTGAGGTTTTCCATCACCCATCACCCCAAGCCCTTCTCCCAGGGCTGCTCTGCACCACTTCTCTGCCCAGCCTGGCCACAACCCAGGTGTAGGACCTTGCACTGCACTTTGCTGAACCCACAGTACCTTCAAAAACAAAGTTCAAGTAGAGAATTTAAATGCTACATCTTCTACAACTTAATTAATAAAACTCCCAAGATTTTAAAATAGCACCTTCAACCTTAAGCTGCATTTATTACTACTGCACTCTGCAGCAGATATTATGTTCCTTCATCTATAACATGTATTTTTTTTCCAGTAGAGTAGCATTGGTTTCTGGGCTTCTGCTTCCCTTCCCTCTCCTGCTTGGAGGAGATTTGTTTCTGCAGACGAGTGTTTTATTTGGGTAAGGCCTTATTTATCTTTATTCTAAGTACATCCTGCTCTGAGTTTACATTGGAGAAGACAAGGTCAGGGAAGCATACATCTTATTTAGACTGGAAAGTGCTGAAGTCTGAGGGTTCCCAGTGAGAAGTCTCCCAGCAGTAGGCATTACTCTTACTGCTCTCTCAAGATTGACCTTCATTAGCTCCCACATTAGTTCATTACCTCATCTCTCAAGAAGCTTCATATCTGTGACATGGTACACAGTGGCAAAAATCATATTTAAAATTACAAAAGCCATATTAGCTTCACTAGACTGGGGCCAGACTTAGATAAAGCACCATTGGCATCTCCAGTCTTCACCATCCTCCCAACATTGCTAATACAGAGGGATCATTTTCATGTTCCATGCAGATGTAGCAGCACAGCCCCAGGATGGCCATCCCCAAAGGTCAGAGAGGCAAAGGCTGGGAGTGCAGCAGCATCAGCCACAGTTTACAGAGAGGCAATAGAGATTAGCCTGAGCTCAGGAAAGCTGGCAGCCAAGCCTGGGCACACCAAACCACTCACCATGGAGTTTGCTGTGTGATTTACCTACGCAGGAATTTTTATAACAGGAATGTATTTTTCTTCTTCTTTCTCTGTCAAGCTTGAGTGAGCACATGGTTACAAGACAAAATTGCCTTTGCTCCCCAGTAGTGCTGTCCCTGCTTATTTTCCATCACTGCTCTCACACCCATTCTTCTCTGTCAGTTCCAGCTCTGTTCCAGCACCCCATTCTCCTCTTGGCCAAGACAACTTGGAAAACTCACACTGCTGAGGGTGAACTGGGTGTGTCAGAGCACTGTCTTCTCTCCCTATGTTTCTAAACACACATGTTTACCTTTGAGCATTTGTTTTAATCTCTCTTCTATCAATCTCTATCCAGTCCAGCCCCTCATTTGAATTCCCACTGCATGGCTTTCTCTACTTAGATTCAACTGCCTTCCCTCTCTTATCACCCCTCTTATCTGCTACCTCCAGCTTTGCATCTTTTATCTCCTCTTTTTCCTCCTGTGATAGATGAGTAATGCCATGGTTGACTCTCACAATTAAAAGGCAAATATCTTGTATATATGTTAAGAAAAGTTCTATAGATTTATAGTTGTGTTTTCCCCCCTTGTGTTGTTCTCAGGGGTGCCCTGGGTTTGGGACATTTGGGAGGGTCACTCGTTCCTGTGGCAGCACCTGAGCTCCAATCAAGGTGTCAGGCAGTGATCTCCAGCACTGGGCAGGGAAGGAGGAGCCCATGGACAGAACTTTGGGGGAGCTAAAGGGTTAAAAGGTGAAACCTCCATTGTGTGGGTGAGCACATGGTGGGAAAAATCCTTTGCTCCTGGCACCATAATATTTTCTCTATTCAGTCTGCTGTTGTATTTTTGATAGGGTTTTAATAAACCTTTTGAATTTTTGGAAAGTGAGCATTGTTTTTCACACTCCCCCTCTCATTTTTCTGTCCATGCACTCTTCATGCACCACTTAACCCAGCCCATCACATTGTTCCCAGTCTGGATCCTGGCTGGGGCTGGCTCCACTCCTCCCACCCCACTGGAGCATGCACAGCTGGGTAAATGGCCAGTGTGAGGAATGTTCTGAGCTACAGGAGCCCGTGGCAGTGCTAATGTGCCACCACTAGTGCATCTCACTGCAGTCCTCACATCAGTCCTGGGGGAAATTACAGCCAGATGATCTACTGCTCTCACCTCCTGCTTTAATCCAGGCTGCTTTGCGTCCTGCTGGAGAGAAGTGCAGTCGCAGTGGTGGCTGGAAATGACAGCTTTTGTCACAGTGCTGTGCCATGGCTTGTGCCACCCTGTGCTGGCTCCCATGGCCTGCTCCATGTGGGAGCCCAGCACATCCCTCTGGCTGTCCAGGACAGCCCAGACCCCTGCCAGGGGGCTCAGAAGCCCTGGCACAGAGCCCAAAACACCTGTGGGTTTGATTATGACCTGTGGAGCAAATTACCAACCTTAGATGAAGATCAGCAAGCCACAACAGTTTAGGTAGAATAACAGTAAAGTTATCATGGGGTGGAAAAGTAGATTTTAGGGTTTCTGATATGGGAGTTCAGGAGGCAAGATGGAGGGAACTGGGTGTGTCCAGCCTTTCTCCTTCTTCTTCCTGGCCTCCATCTTCTGCTGTGATGGTGGCACTTTTAGATTGGTTTAGAGTAGAAGCTCACTGTCTAACCTAGGTTATAGGTAATGGAAAGTAATTGTAAACATTGTACACATAGTTTTTAGTATAAAGACATAACACTGCCCTGGGGGCAGGCAGAGTGCCTGGAACTGTCCTGCTGGATGGACCTCAGCAGGGCAGGAGAAAACTTTTTACAGATAAGATACAATAAACAACCTTGAGACTGAGAAATTAAGAACTCCAACTCCTTCTTCAAGCACTGAGCTGAGAAAAGAAACTTTGGAACTTTTCTCAGAGTCACTCTGACAAACTAGAGATCCTGACAGCTCCATGCCCAGGGAGGACCAGCAGAGCCAGGGGATGATCAACACTGATGGCCAGGACAGGGGAGCTGGGGCTGGTAATGGCTCTGTGGGGCTTCTTGGCCAGCAGAGGAGGGCAACAGCCATGCGAGGAAGGGAAAGGTCACACACCGAGGGAAGGAGAAGGTACTTAAAGCTAAATGTCAGAACATCAATCTGGTGAGCTAAGGAAATATTTCCCTCTTTGCAGAGGGCCTTCAGAAAGGCTTGGGAGGGGCTGGGTACCACAGTGGCCCTGCTCTGCTGCCTGGCCAGCACAGGGAGTGTTTGTGCAAACAGCTCCTCAGCATCACTCAGCACGAGCACTGAGCCACACTCAGGCAGAACTGCTGTCGTCACAGGTCACTGGCTTATTGAGAGTTAGGGGTGAAAACCTGCCCGTAATGACTCCCTGTCACAGGCACTGCCACCCTTTGGTGCAGCTGTAACTGTTTTGTCTGCAGCACTGGGGCCTTCAGAGTTAAAAGCTGGGCTGCAGCTGCACCTCGGGCTCTGGGACGTGCATTCCCAGCACAGCAGCCACGGGTCAGGCTCTGTAGCAGACACATCCCAGGAGGCTGAGTGTGCCTGGAGCCTGAGAAATCCTGGACACCGCTTTGAACTTCAATTATTAATAGCCACCTCAAGGCTTCCTGGAGAAGATGAGCTGAAAACCACAGTCTGTGCTTCACTCTGAGGATACTCCACCTTTATGTTTGTGTCAAAACAGGGGGCTTTCACAAATGGCTTTGTTGCCAGGGGCTTGAATTATGTACAGGGAACTTGGTGCTCTGCTGCATCACAGTAAACAACAGCACATTTCTATGGATTTATTAATCAGGTTTGTATGCATTTATTTTTCTGTAGTGGTTTAAGCAAATAAAATGCAGTAAGAAGAGGATTTTTACTGAGTTAATTAAAGAGGAGAGCAGTTCTAGGCAAGCATGACATTAAAGACTTGCCAAATACCTCTTTTCTGAAAATACTACCAGCCACTTTTAAGTCTGCTCCAATTCTTAGGCTTTAATGGAAAGTCCTTTCCAGACCAACTTGTTTGAGTTTCAAAACAAGTTGGCTGTTGGCAAGTGTGTAAAGGCAAATGGGCAGGAGGAGAAAGGGGGGTTATGGGGAAAATAGAGAACAGAGTGCCTCTGAGATAATAGCTTAAAAGTTCTGTGAGCGTCCCCCTCCCAAAGCATCATCTCAACTTTGTTCTGTCTGAGGCTCCCAACTCAGGGATTGTGTGATGAACCAGTTTCAGCAATTTCTAAACTCTAGCTGAATTTGGCCCTCGATGTCTAGAATCTGTTTGATTTAACATTCTTGTGCTCTTTCCCCAAGTTATAAAGCTCTGTCATGCTGTGCTGGCTTTGACAGGAAGCCCAAATCAGTCCTCAGTTTCTATAACCAACATTGCCACAAACAGCTCTGTATTAAAATCAATGAGAGATCTGACCTGGTAATTTCTGAAGTAGCCTCTGGTATGCAGAGTGGCTCTGCAATATTGTCTGGCTCTCAGATGTGAGAAATGACACTTTGTATTGCCCATGGGGTGTTAAAAATGTATAGATGTGAAGTAGATTGGGAGGTCTGCCAGTTCAAAGTTAATGGAAATTCTCATAATTTCCCCAAGTGACATTAGTGACCTAGGCTTGAAGTGAAGCCAGGTCTGGTTTCACATCATCTAACATTTCAGTAAATGTTAACTCATTGATATACAATTTTTATTAGCTATGCCAGAATTTCATAATTTACCACAACCTCTAGATACATATTTTCCTTTTACAGTCCAGAAGATGTTTATGATGGTCTTTGGAGATGCATTAAAGGGGCATTAGCACAAATAAAACTCCCTTCCTTAATCTCCAGGCAAGCTGCAAAAGCAATTTAATCTCAGCTCTCTGGATACCCGGGGTGCTGCTTTAGCACAGAAGGATCCAACAAGTGCACTCCAATGCTCTGGAGGGCAGATGCTGGATGACCTGGAGCTGCTGCAGTGGGAGAAGGCAGCACAAGGATGCTGAGGGGAGAGAGCCCTTCTCAAAGGCAGCCCACCAACAGAGTGTTATTTTTCAAAATGTACCCACTCAACCCAATGGCACCCACAGCGGGGAAACATAAGCTAAATTAGTGACCTTTCAGGCCCAGATGTTAAGAGAGTAGAATAGCTGAGAAATCCAAGGGCTAAGGTCAAGATAAAGAGTGCTGCATAAATGCAACAGCTGTAAGGCACTGAAAAGGCATCAGAGGCAGAGAGCACCAGGAATATATAAATCACTCGGAGCAATCTGCTGCAGCAAGGCGTGCTAGGCTAGACAGTCTCTTTAAACTATTGCCAACACTTTCCAAAAGTGTGTGGTTAAAATTAGGCTTTCCAAGCCCATATTTAGAAATTGAAAGGCACCAGAAGTACTGAGCACCCATCGAAACATATGGGCTCACAAACCCTCTGGAAATCAGGTCACACACTCGAGGCAGAGCTTTCTGTGCTGCCTTGTCCCTGAACTGAGAATGGTCTTGGTCTGAGAGCACTGTTACCTCCACTGCTTTTCAGATCCAGACTAAAGAAACAGCCAAGACTCAGCTTCTTGATTATGAAAAGCTTTGACCTATATAGAAAACTCAAGAAGCCTGAGCAGCAGTTCTAATGAAATATGATTTCCAGCAGCCCTGATTTCCCAACACCCCTGAGTGACTTATAACAAGGTCTGTCTCTTCCATACTCCCCTCATTTTCATAGAACTTGCATAACTTTAGTGTCTTCATCAAGGGTGCTTAGAGTGAGGCCATGTTTTCAAACATCTCCTTGCTTATTTGGAAATATTCTCAAGGGTTTGGGGACCCTGTCACTTATAATGCAGGTTATACAAACCACAGAGAGACACAAACTCAAGGGCTTTTTGTGTTGTTGATGTGTCTGAAGCTTCTCTCATTTATTACAGAATTGTTACAAAGTAGAACCCTTCCAAAGGCTACAAGTATGGTTACAGAGACTTTTTGCAATCTGGTTTTGTCAGTCTTTTTGTTGTTTAGGAAAAAGCAGGAGGCTGATTCGTGTGAAAATATATACCATATTCTTCAATTTGCTTTATTGAGAAATTTACCTGAAACATTCTGAAATCTGAGAGGTGAAAGGAAAAAAAAGGATTAATCATCTTTAATTGCTACATATGGCCAAAAAATCCCCCAACAAAAAGCAGCTAGTGTACAAGTCTCCTTGTTTACTCACAGACCAGAGTCAACTCACAAAGGATGTAATTCTTCATCTCAGATGGGAGATAAACGTTATTCCCCTGGACTAAGACACACATATCTGTAAACAACAGTGAGTATTCCTTTGGTGGATGCAATACCTGTGACCCCAGCAGCTCCCTGTGCTCTCTGCAGGCAGAGGCTGCAGCAGGAGTTCACAGGAGCAGCAGAAACAACTGATTAATGTGGGCAACAGAGAGCCTGAGCTTTATTGCTGAAAACACCAGGCTCCATGTGGAAAGCTGACCAGCAGAAAAATCTCATGAACCACTGGGCTTTTTCCTCCACCAGGTCCCAGTTTGGTCAGGTAGAGTTCTGATTTATTTACTGCTCGTTAATTTTTAAGGCTCTGATTGTGTAAACACTCGTGTGTTTGTGTTTATTCCTGTGGTTTCAATTTTTGCTCAAAACTGTTGCAGGAAGTTCAGTTGCTGTGTTTGTCTTTCATATGGAATCGAGTTCTATCAATATGGCCTAATTAAAATGAAAATTAGGCAGCGATTAACAACTATTTCCCAAATCAAGAGGAAGCAAAAAAGCCCCTTTGAGACAATACAAAGCTTTGTACCTTCTGACAAATTTCTGTCTTCCCCAGTCCTTGTCACATTCAGGCTTTACTGGAAGGAAGAAGAAACTCATAAAAATACTCTTGTTTTCTCAGAAAGGTCTGTTTTTCCATTTAAAATAGCTTGGAGAAAATACCCCACCAGCAATTCAAAATTTGTTTTCTCAAAGCAAAACAAAATGTACTGCAGCTCATCCATATGTACATATAAATACAAAGCCATAAACAAAACACTTATAGAATCCTTGATTATTAACGTGTGTGTCCTGTAACATTTCTGGTTTCAAGACAAGCTTAGCTCACCTGAGGGATCTTTGACAGATGCTCAGAGCAGCTGCAGGGCCTCTTGCAGAGCCCCTGGTGCTGGGCTTACACTCACAGGTGAGGCTGTTCAACCCCACCCTGCACGAGGGTCACAGGGGCTGCTTTAAAGAGCCCAGAGCAGGGCAAGGAAACACCAGGGATGTCCTTGTTTGATGGGTTTGAGGTGTGCTCAACCCTGCAGGCATGGGAGGTGGGGGTAAAAGCCATACTGGACCTCTGTTCACAAATTCTACCCATTATTTTACTGAAAACCCTCTTCCACTGTCCTCACCCACATCAACAGATGCAGTAACATCAGCAAGCACCCAAGCACCACTATTAGAAATAAATTCATTACTTGAGCCAAATAACTTAGAAAAGGGGGAGTTGTTATAGATGGATAATGAGATGATTGGCTCTTGCAATTAAGGAATAACTGTTGTGTGAATATTCAGAAAAGCTTTAGTGATCTACAGTTATGTTATTGTAGTTTAGATGTCCTCTGTTCTCCCCACAGCTCCCTCTCCCCCTGTGTTGTTGCCATCACACAGCCTGGGCTGTCCAGCACAGGTACAAAGGAGCTGCACAGGTGTCCCTGGCATGGGGCAGGTGGGAATGGAAAAGCTTGGGGGTGCTCAGGGGGTGGGCATGGACACACCTGAGCTCCAATGCAGGTACAGAGCAGCCTGCACTGATAAATGGCACAGAAGAGCTGAGTGACAGACCTTGGGAGGGGCAGGGCTGGCTGGTGCAGCCCCCAGGGGTATAAAACACTGAGCATCCAGCTTGAAGCTGAACTGGCCATGTGGTATCCATGAGGGGCAGTTCCCAGAGCTGCAGCTTTTTCCTTCTGTAGTCTTTTTCTTGTATTTTTGTTAAGCTTTAATAAACCTTTTTAAATTTTCACAGTGAGCAGTTGTCTCTCCCAATGTCTCAGAGCTGGCCAGGCAGCTGAGCCCCAGGCAGGGGCAGGGCTCTGCTGGCTCAGACAAGGTCAGTCCCTGCTGCAGTGTTTGCCATGTGTGTCCCTCCAGCAGCTGTCAGAGCACAGGGAGCAGCAGGCACAGCCACGGGCTAATGAAGCTCATCTGGTACATTAGGTACAGGAGGTGTAATGCAGAAGATTGCATGTTCAAGCCCTGCTATTAACTCATGCAAAAGTTGGCTGTGTGCTCTTCCTGAAGATGGAGTGGAGGCTTGCAGTGTCATTACTGGGAATAAAGATGATAAATGACACTTGCTTTTCTAACCATGTGCATCTTTTCCCTCCAGTGTGGCTCAAGTTCCTCCTGTGATCCACTTGGGGCAGCTACCACTCCAGGTTTTTTATTCTCATGCCTTTTACCAAGCCACTTGAAAGCATCTGCTCTTGGATGAGAGCACCTCTTTCTTTGTCTGCAATTCTGCATGTTCCTGACTGGGTGTGAGCCCCGTGGTGTTTTGTATCCTTGTGTCTGGACCTGTTTTATCCTCCCATGTATTCACCAGGCTCCAGGGTTCTTAATGTGTCTCAGGGATTGTGCAGGGGCTCTGGCTGATTTGGGTGGAATCACTCCACAGGAGCATTCAGAATCTGGCTGCTGCTCTGTGCCCTGCCACACATTCCCTAAGAGCAAAGGGCACAGAGGGATGAAGGGTTTGGCTTTGAGCCCAGACCCTGCACTGAGCTGATCCCAGGGGCTCAGCTCTCCTTCAGGCAGATCCTTAGGGGGCTCAGCACTCAGGAATATCCTGCTGATGGCAGAGCAGGGGTGTCTGGAGAGCTCAGCATCTTTGCACTGAACTCTCTGGACTCCATGGAAGTTCCTCCTGGTGCTTGAATCAAATCCAAACTCGCTCTGCTGCCTGTTCCTCATTGTGGGGGAGCACTGGCCTTCATCTCTCCAAATGCAACTCTCAATCCACTGAACTCAAGAGGACTTTTGCCTTCAGCTTTGACTGAGCAACAGGATTTCTGCCACTCTGCCTCCATGTTCAGCAGTGACCCTGGGAATGTCAAACATCTCCTTTTGTCACATCAGGGCTCAGAGCTCTCGTGGGTGTGAGCAGCCACAGCCTCTCTGCTCCCAGGTCTTCTGAGTGCTGAAGGAATGAAAAATGCTTTAAACAGTCAGTGACAAATTTAGTCTTTTCTTGGGAGTCCTCAACCAGCTCATGGGATTCACATGGCAGACTGAATTTCTCTGTAAATTAATCCACAGAAATGCTGATCCCCCTGGGGTGCTAGTGATACCATTCAGAAGTCACAGATAACATCTTTGCCAATGTTCTGCAGTATCAATGCTGTTGTCTATCTTATTTTCTCCCTTATAATTTCTTCCTATTGGTCTTTTACGTGGAACTAGCATTTTTGTCCTAATTAGACAATTGCACATTATGATACACTAATTTGTTAACCTATGTTCACAAATCTTTTAATTACAGCAGTTGTCTTTGATGTGCTGTTATTATTCAGCTACAGCAGTAAACAATTCAACAGCTAACTGGAAGGAACTCATTATTTTCTGAGAGATGTTGTCATTATTTTTCAAAGTATTTTTTTCCTAAAAAAACAGGCAGTGAAGAACCAGAGAAACACACAGAGAAACCAAACACCTTCAGAGAAACACACTTCAGAAACCAAACACCTCATTTCACCACACTGATAGTTATTCCTGAAAACACAAATATTTTTAAAGCATAAATAAGTTGAGGACTTATCCTTCCCACTTGTAATCCCCAAGCTTCAAATCTGCCAGGGTGACCAGAAATCCTTCTCTAGAGTCAGCACAGCAGCAGGTCCTGGATATGTGACCCTCCACAGTGCACCCAAGTTTCCATGTAAGCACTGTGTTAGATGGGATACAGCCATGTGGCAGAGGCTTCTGCTGATTTTTTTAAAGGTAAGGTAAAGATTCCACATGCCTGATTCCTACAGGTACCCTTAAAGAGAGGCTTTAGCCCTTCTTTTGTCCTTACTTCTTGCTTAAGAAAACCATAGCTAGATGAAGCATTTTTTCTCTTTCCTTTACTGCCGTTGAGCTGTCTTTTAAGGATTATATTAATTAATATTTTAAGGATTATATTAATGTTTTCAATCATTTTTCCCCTCTGGAGCAGGGAGGTATGGCTTGAGGAATTCCTGCTTGTGGTGATACTTCACTTGTCTGGATGAGGTGTTTGCCTCTAAAAGTCCCATGCTTGTGATGATGCTGCACATATCCCACCACAGCACCATTCATGTGTGAACACCATGAAATCCCAGGAGGGTCTGGGTTGGAAGGCACCTTGTTCCACCCCTGCTATGGGCAGGGACACCTTCCATGAGACCAGGTTGCTCCAAGTCCTATCCAAGCCAGCCCTGGGCATTTCCAGGGATGGGACATCAGCTTGGAAGTTACCTCCCCTCTGTTTTCAGTGCAAGTAAGCAAACTCATGTCTGGTGTGTCTCTGACTGAAGGAATGGTGCTGTTGGTTTGGGGCAGCCCTGCTGCAGCCTGCAGGTTTCTCTGTGACCTTGCTTTCCCCCCCTCCTCTGAGCAGCTCCCATCTGCAGGAGATGAACACTTTGCCCTGGTGCTGGTGTTGCTGAGGCCATCTCACCCTGCCCACTGCTCCCAAAACCACACAGGTATTTCACTGAGTGGGGAACCTGTGAACCCTCAATGCTCCAGCCTCTCAGGAGCCCTTTGTGTTCCCCTTCCCTCCCCAGGAGGGGAGGTGTCACATACACAGATTTGGATTTTAGCTGGAACTATCAAACTGTGGAGGCTTGTGTTTTATCACCATGCACAGCATGAAGACACCACAGTTGCAATGTACAGATTGCCAGGAACAGACTGTCTTACTTGAAGATCAAGTTGTCCATGTGAATATTTGCCAGCTGCAAAGGACAGATTCAGATTTCTGGATGCTCCACTTTCCCAGGCCTGGGAAAGACTTTCTCCTGATTTTGCATCCCTCAAAAGATCAGCAACAGCTGCTGAGACCTCTTATAAGAGTAGGAAGGGGGAAAGGGAAGCATAACCAGGCCATCTGTTGTAAAACCACAACTCCTTATTGATTTCAATAGACTATTTTTGCTCCAAACAGTTCCAGCACACAAGCACTCACACTCCCTTTCTGCTGGCAGTAGAAAGCCATGGCTGTTATTGAGAACAGGAAAGTGAACAGCACAAAGTAGCATTGGGTCTCCAAAGCAAAATCAGCCACCCCTCCTCATTCCTGGCAGATGTTTCCCTAACCCCTTCTTAAAGCCTTGTAATGATGGAGGTGTTACGCCCTTTCCAGCAAATCTCCTCCGGTGCTGAACCCTTCCTGCCCTCGAGTGCTTTTTCTAATGTGCAATCTGTGTCACCTCGGCGGCAATTTAGGGCCATTATTTGTTGCTCTACCCACTTTTCTGGAAGAGAGGAGCAGAGCAGATGAGATAAGAGTGAGAGGAAGGGAAGACATCGGCAGAGTTTCCTGGGAAGCAAGCCTGGCTGACCTTTCTGTGCTTTTCAGCTTGTCTCATTTCTCCTGCTCTGGTTTCCACTCCATAAAACCCAGCAGCGAACGTGCCGTGCTGCAAGGACTGGGGAGAACTCGGAGGGTTCATTTTGTCACAGTTTTAAAATGTCAGATTAGGCTGCACAGTCACATTAGTACTGTTAGCTTTAATATACTCGATACCTAATCTGCCAGGGCTTCTTTATTGACAGGCTGCCTCTCTATTTGAGCTTGAATAAACTTGTGCATAAAATGTTATCAGCAATGACAGCTGAAAAGAGGTCTATTGCTCTTTAAATTTTTGATGGGAGGCAAGCATTCTGTCATTTGTGATAGCATTATATGTAATCCAACATAACAACTTGATAGTCTGATATAACAACATTCCAGCTTCCCTGCTACCATTGTAAAGAGATGCTGTGTACAAGCTGCTCCTACATGCAATAATATCAGCACTGACAGCTGGTAAAAGAGTCAAGCTCCTCTCTTTCCATTTCTGGGAACCAACCCTCATCTTTAGTGATTTTTTTTTTTTTCTTGAGTGTGGACAACATCTTTGCCCAAAAGTCTTGGGGAAATTGTGCTGGTTTGGAAATTTATTACAGGAGAGAGTTGAGTGATGAGATGTCTTTATTTTCACAGGGCTGTGGTACAGTGGGATGGAGCTCTGTCCCATGTCACAGCGCAGGAGTTCCTCGGAGCCTTTGCTCCCTGCATGTATTTCACTTACATCTTCCAAGTTCTCTCATCCCTGTTGGTTTCCACTGTTGTCCCAGCCCTGGAAGTTTCCCAGGCCAGGTTGGAGGGGGTTTGGAGCAGCCTGGGATAGTGGGAGGCATCCCTGCTCATGGCAGGGGATTGGAGCTGGATAAGATTTAAGCCCCTTGCAATCCAAACCATCCTATGGTTCCCTGCCAGGCAGGGACTGAGTGCTGTCACCTGGAGCTCTGACTTCTCCTTCCTTTGCTCTCAAGAACCCCAGGATAATCCCACCCAGCAGTTCTCAGTGCAGCTCCAGAAGAGGTGTGCTCTGCCACCCTGCAGGGACTCTGATCCTGTTCCTCCAGAGAGCACCTTTCCCCTCATGCTGGACACTCCCTGCATCCACACTCATGCAAAGGAAGTGTAACAATTAATCAAATGTTTTGACCGTTTTTTAAACTGAATTTTAACTTTTTATATTGCAGTATTTTAACTGTTTGAGGTCAGGTAATTTGGAAATAAACTGCAAGTTAGTTCTCACAAGAAGAAGATCGATACACAGGATAAAAGATATCCATTGGATTATGAACAGATCCTGTCCTTAAGAAATATCTACTCTGCTTTTTCTTTTGATTTTCACTCTTTTATACTCCTTCCATGCTTGTATAATTAACTTAAGTCAATGAAAATCCAGTGGAGCAATGCAGTTTAATTTAGCTGAGCTGCACCAGTGTGAAATTGGTGTGGAGTAAGGATCAGTGCTGGCTGATAGGGCAGCACCAGCTCAGGCAGTCGTGTCCAGAACCAGTCCATTTTTTCACATACTCCACTGCAAAGTCCAGCAACATCAGCAAGCACCCAAGAGTCATTGAGAAATATCCAGAGGTATGCTCAAATGGAGGAGCACATTTCAAAATTACACCATATGTTCCTGAACGAGCTGCCAGGCAACACTTCCAGGCAGGTGGATGCCAGACCCAAACATAAATAGCTGAGGTGTATTTTAAGGCACAGGTTTGAGGAGGAGGCTGTGCTTCACCTGATCTCTGGTTGGCAGAGAACATTGTGATAACCTCACCTGCCCCTGGATAGAACAAGAATCACAGAATTTCACAGAGGGTGTTTTTCCCTTCTGTTCTCATTTTTATTCCTGTCTGTACATGTCACAGCATTACTTACATTTGTGCTTAAATCTCTCAGCACAAAATCACAGAATGGGTTGGGCTGGAATGGGACCTTATAGTTCATCCCATTCCACCTCTGCCATGGCAGGGACACCTCCCACTGTCCCAGGCTGCTCCCAGCCCTGTCCAGCCTGGCCTTGGGCACTGCCAGGGATCCAGGGGCAGCCCCAGCTGCTCTGGGCACCTGTGCCAGGGCCTCACCCCTCTCATAGTCCAGACTTTCTTCCCAATATCTAATCTAATTTATCACCTTTTCATTTAAAACCATTCCCCCTTATTCTGTCACAACAGGCCCTGCTGAAAGGTTTGTCCTCATCTTTCTTATAGGCCCCTTTTAGATACTTGAATGTGCTCTGAGGGCTCCCTGGAGCCTTGTCTTGTCCAAGCTGAACAATCTCCAGCCCAGAGCCTTCCCCACAGGAAGGGATGTTCTCCATCCCTCTGTCCCAGATGAGTAATGGGAAGGGTGACTCTCACAATTAAAAGGCAAATATCCTGTATATATGTTAGGAGCAGTTTTATAGATTTATAGTTGTGTTTTCCCCCCTTGTGTTGCTCTCAGGGGTGCCCTGGGTTTGGGACATTTGGGAGGGTCACTGGTTCCTGTGGCAGCACCTGAGCTCCAATCAAGGTGTCAGGCAGTGATCTCCAGCACTGGGCAGGGAAGGAGGAGCCCATGGACAGAACTTTGGGGGAGATAAAGGGTTAAAAGGGGAAACCTCCATTGTGTGGGTGAGCACATGGTGGGAAAATCCTCTGCTCCTGGTGCTGTAATATTTTCTCTATTCAGTCTTTTGTTGTAATTTTTGATAAGGTTTTAATAAATCTTTTAAATGTTTTGTAAGTGAGTATCATTTCTCACAATCTTTTCTCTTTCCTGAGGTGCAATCCATCAGTGTTTCCCTGCAGCCTGGGCCCTGTGAGGAGTGGTTTGTGCCAGGAATGATCTCTCCAGGTGGAGGAGATCCCCTCCTCTCCCTGGCTGAGATGGGGGTGCTGGGCAGGGCTGCAACCTGCACATGCTGGGGTGTCATAGTTTGACATAGGAGGAATTTAGGGAAGTGAGGTAAAAGATTTTTGTGTCATTTTGTGTCATCTTTGTGTAACCAAGTGCACTGAGATGCCCACTAAGGACAGACTTTTTTGCTATAATGTGACAACGCTATTGATATTAAAATATAAAAATAGGAAAATATAAAATATAAAGTATAAAATAGGAGAGCAGAATGGAGGGAGGAAGTCAGGAGAGCTGGAGCCATGCAGTGACCCCAGGCTGGAAGCTCCCTGCCTGCTGAGGTGTGAAACACCACAGGGTTTGTGCAGGGCACACTCAGGATGATGGAGCTGGACAGCTCATCTTTGCACGGAAAGCAAAGTGGCAACTGTGAATTAAAGAAGGTGAACAAGTGGGTTTAAAAAAGGGATCAAACCAGTGTTGGGGTAACACCAAACTGGGTTAGGAAAATGCCTAATGGAGAGTAGCCTTACTGAGGCTAAAAAGGCTGATGCTGTCCTCATCAGAGCAAATCCACCAGCTCCATTAGGGGGAAATTCATTTTACAGACAGGATGGTCCCTCCTTACCTGAAGTCCACACCTGTCCTAGTGCTGATCACCTAGGGGTGAGCTGAGATGACACTTGCTCATAATCCAACTACCTTTAACAGCAGCTAAGAGAGCTGAGAGAGGCCAGAGGTGTGTATTAAACTGTAGACAGCTTTTGGTAGTTGATAAAATGTCTTTTCAATGATAACTTAAATCAGAGGGTGAGAGAAGTGGAGGGAATCTGTGATTTTTTTCCCTCTTCCCATGCACCAAAGGCAGGCTCTGAGGGGACACCACTGCACCTTACCACCATGGGTTAACTGAGTGCTGCTGCTTTAGGTCTCATTCATGCTGTATTTTTTCAGTAAACACACATCAACTCTGAAGATCTTAATTAGTCTTTAGAAAAACCCAATATGCTATAATTCTTCCACTGAGGTCTACATGGAAAACAAGGAACATATTTCAAATGCAATGGCAACAAACAAACAAGTGTGCACAGCCCCAGTCTATAGACCCAGTACACACACATGCACTTCCCTAATATGCTTGCTTAGGCTTTACAATCTGTTTATTAATTCGTGAGTAGACTTGATATGCCCTCTGGAAAAAATACTAAAATAATATCTCTCAATTGGCTTCACTGCTGTATGCCTCTAATTAAGTAATGTACACCTCCACTTGCTATTAAACAGTTCCATGATTTTTAACACCAGTGTTGTTTGGTGCCAGCTATAAAAATTTTTAACAGCTCTCCTGTTACCACTCTTCTCCTAAGTACATGAAAGTGACTTTACATATTTGACCTTTCCCTTCCCTGCTTCCAAATTTTAACCCTTCTTTCCCACTGCAGCATGGAGCTGAAGCATTGAACATCTCACAGAGATGAAGATGAAAGATCCCCACTGCTTGGCACAGGAATTTCCACCAGCATGCCACTGAGGGCAGAGCACTCTGGGCTTCCCCTGAGACTGCCAGGTGTCACCATCACATTTTCTGAAAAATCCCTTTGCCAGGATTTCTCCTCCTGGGAAGCTGAAAAGCCTCAGAGAAAAATGAACACAATAATTACCTGATTTACATCTCCTGTGTTTTGCTGCTTTGTAATGTGGTTGGAGACTGTTTAGCAACAGGTGAATGTTTGATTGGTTTCATGTGAATTGTTTTTACTTAATGACCAAGCTGAGTCTGGGCTCTGGAAAGAGTCACGAGTTTTTCATAATTATCCTTTAGCCTTCTGTCTGTATCCTTTCTGTATTCTTTAGTATAGTTTTAGTATAGCATAATACAATATATAATATAATATAATATAATATAATATAATATAATATAATATAATATAATATAATATAATATAATATAATATAATATAATATAATATAATATAATATAATATAATGTAATAGCCTTCTACGAACATGGAGTCAGATTCATCATTTCCTTCCTGCCACAGGGGACCCCAAAAATACCACAGCCAGGGATGGTTTGAGGAGCAAAGTTCTGATTTTGTGAGTGAAACTAACCCACAGAAGTAAAGCTGATCCATAGCAAAGGCCAGCAGAGATGCTATGGCAGCATCTTCATGCCAGGAGCTGTCAGCCTGACACTAAACTATCACTTTAACTCCAAATAATACAGAAACCCTTTAGCCACCCCACAGACTAACACCCAGTAATCTCCAGCAAGCCAAGAGCAAATCCATGGGATTATTTTCCTTTTCAAGGTAAGCAGGGGAATGCTCTCAGCTGGAGTAGGGCCATGAGGCTGACAGGTGTGGGGATGAGGCACAGCCTGCAGTTAGGGGAGCCAGGTGGGTCCATCCCAGAATCACCCATGCAAGGGGACCCTCTGGCCCAGTCCTGAACCAAAAACCTCATCTGCAGGAGCAGCTGCTGTGGCCTGAGCAGCTTCTCATGGTCATTTAACCAAGGAGGAGTGAGGAGGAACAGCTCGTTGTGGCTGAGGGAGCTGCAGAGGCTGCAGGGACCTGCTCTGGGCCACCATCACTGTGTGTATTTTCCTCTTACAATTCACAGATAATGAAAATTCTGATTTTCACCCATAAGATGAAGAAAGAAAAGCAGATCTGTGCCCTGTCCACAGGGAAGGCATAGGTAGATAAGCAATTTCTTCTGACTGCTCTGACACCATGGATGTACTGAGTGCTGTTAGGAATTCTAGAATGGATCCAAACCCCCACATGTCTGATCTCTAAATCAGCACGGTGTGATCCCAGTGAGCAGGTCAGAGCAGTGATTGCTCCGTGGTCACCCTGCCCAGAGCATTCTGAGTGGGACAGGCAGAGCAGCAGCAGCAAGGGCAGGGTGCATCCTGAGCTCTGCTGCAGCCCCAGCCCTTCTTGGGCTGTATCTGCACATCTTGTGCAGCAGCTAATGCATCTGTGAATGATCTTACCTGGCCGTGAAATCCTTTGTAACATCCTGGGAGCGTCACAGTTTAACAATACAAGTGTGAAAAACCCTCCTTCTGTTCTCAGCAGCGAGGAAGTCTGGCAAGAGCTGAAAGCACTTGAAATTAGATCCTGAAAGGCTTTTGCCAGCAAACCAGCATCCATCCACCCCAAGCGGCAGTCCCTGGCTCTCTGGTCAGAAGGTGCAAATGGCTCATGGCAGCTCTCTGCAAAATTACTCGTCCTGGGAGTTATCAGGCCGTGCCACATAGGATGTACACCAGATCCTGCCACAGACCTATGGAGCATCTTTGTGGTCTGAAAACAATTTTTTCCTAGTTTTTGCCTCCTAAGATAAGGGGATGTTAGTGGTGATAAAAACGGGAGCAGGCTCCCGGTACTAAAGTGATTTCAGCATTTATTATAACAAAATAAAGGCCTAAAGCAGGGGGCCTGGGCCAGGCAGGAGCGTTCCCATCGGGGATGGAGCAGCGCCGGCACTGGGGCTGTTCAGCAGAGATGGCCCCGATGATGGCCCTGATGTTCCAGGTGGAGCTGGGCAGCTTCCCTGGGTCAGATGCCCCTTTTTATCCTGTTTTTAGTCCCTTTGGATTGGTTTCTGTTTGGATCCTTCATTTGCATGAAGGTTTAAGGTGCTTGATTGGCCATGACAGTTCTGTCCAGGCTCGTTTTGCTGAGGGGCTGCTCTTTACTTAGGTGTAATTTCTTATAATGACCCTTTTAACCCCTTTTACCATAACCAAACTAACAGTACATGTTAAAAACGAGAGCAGACTCCCAGTACTAAAGTGATTTCAGCATTTATTATAATAAATAATAAAAGAAAGGCACAAAGCAAGGGGGCCTGGGCCGGGCAGGAGTGTTCCTGTCGAGGATGGAGCAGCGGCGGTGCTGGGGCTGCTCAGCAGAGATGGCCCCGATGGTCCAGAGGAACAGCACAGCTTCCCTGGGTCAGATGGCCTTTTAATCCTGTTTTTTCTCCCCTTGGATTGGTTTCTGTTGGGATCCTTCATTTGCATGAAGATTTAAGGTGCTTGATTGGCCATTACAGTTCTGTCCAGGCTGGCTCGTTTTGCTTGGGGGTATTGCACTTTACTGAGGTGTAATTTTTTATAACTACCTTTTTAACCCCTTTTACCATAACCAAAACTAACAGTACATGTTTAACACTTTTCAACTATTTTACAACAGTTTCTAACCTATTTTTAACAAGTTTCACAGCACCTGTCAGGGCACTGGCTGTGTTTGCTGCCTGCTGGCCTCATGCAGGAGGGCTCACTGTGAGGAAGAGCCTGTCCTGGTACAGCCCTGCCTGTGCTGCTTCCCAGGGCTGCTCCCTCATCAAATGATCTGAGCTGTACACAGGTCTGTCTCAGCAAAGGCCCCTGTGTCTGCAGAGGAGAGCCAATACACAGGGACTGTTGTGCAGTATTGTAAATCGAAGGTGACTCTGATGTTGATGAGGGAAAGAGAATGATGCATCTGACTCCATGGACATCAGAAGGCTGATTAATTACTTTTTTATACTATACTATGTACATTTCATCTAAACTGAATCTGCCAAGCACTCACTCTGCACACACCTGCTCACACTGCCCAGAATCTCGTGACTGTCACCCAACAGTCCCAATACACACACACACCTGGCCCTGACAGGCCAAGGAAACAAAACACCATCACTGTGGGTAAACAATCTCCATGTTGCATTCTACTTAGGCGCAGCACAGGCACAGCAAGTGATAAGATTTGTGTTTTCCCTTTCAGAGAATGTTCAGAGAATGTGAATCTCAGGAATCCTTGGGAAGAACTGTGCCTTGCTTTTCTCTGTGAAGAGAAATGTGGCGACACTGCAGGTGATCAGGGGACCCACCCTGATAATCAAAGAGGGCACAGGAACAGCGAGCAGCACAGACCCACCAGGATGTGTCCCTCAGGACTCCCCAGAGGTCCCTGGAGCAGCCAGGGGCTGTCACACCTGCAGGGGGTGGCACTCATAAATAACACACCTGTGGCAGCAGGGAGGTGTAGCTGTTTGCAGGCAATTGCATGTGGAACAGGCAGACAGGTGCCATCAATCCAGCCTCAGCCCCTGCCAAGTCCTGCCGTTCACTGCTCAGATTCAGAGCACCAGGCACAGCCTGGCACTGACTGGTGTCCTCAAAAGCCACTTCTGAAGGCAGGTTTTGCTTGGAGGAATTGCTGTGTCCCTGCATTGCCACTATCCCTGGAAGAGAAGTGTGCCTAATGGGGGAGAAGGGTAATCTCATTTGATATGAAATTATATTAGTGACAGTTGATTCCTGGCACTGCTGAGAGGGCTGGGCAGGCTGGATGGGGCTTTCATGGTACTTACTGATCCAAAAGTAAATAACTGAAAAGAAAATGTCACCAGGGGATGGGGAATGGGGAATGGGGAGAGAGCAGCAGCAGGAGCACGTGGGAATGAGGTCAGGCACCATCAGTAGCCCAGCACACAGATGGAAAAGGAGAAAAAAGGGCAGCTATCCCCCAGGGCAGGGCTGAAGATGAGCACAGGAAGAGGAAAAGGAGGAGTGGACAGCAGCAGAGCCTGCTTGGTTATCCCAGGGTGAAGAAATTTCCTGTAGTGGCTTTGCTGCCCTCAGTGCCTGTAGCTCAGAGCAGGCAGGGCTGGCAGCCACTGCCTCTGCTTTGCCCCAGGACAGGCACAGCACACATCTCTATCCTGCTGCATTTCTTCACTGAAAGACACTTCCACTGAATGCAACAGCATTCTGTATGCAACTCTACAGGGCAATCAGTGCTGTGAACTGAATATTTGCACCCTGATAAAGACCTCATAAACACCAGGTCACTGCCAGACTCCTGAAACCAAAGCTCATCATCTGGGGCTTCACCATGAAGCACCAGTCTGCCACGTGAGCAGAAAGCCCCAGCACACCCCATCTCAGGACACCTCTGGCCTCACCAAAGCTTCAGCCCGTGGGTCTGGGTGCACTGGGGAAACTGGAGCAGTGCTCATGGCCAGCCAGGCCCACACCACCCCTGCAGGTCTGAGCCAGCTCAGAGATGGGGCTCTGCAGCTGGGCGCAGCCATGAGGAAGATGCTCCCAGTGCAGAGGAGGAGGAGCAGTGAGACATTTATCCATGGATTGTGAAAGAACCTGCAACTCCCAGCCCACCTGGAGACAGTGCAGAAACAGCCCCAGCACCCTCCACCTGCCCTCCCACCTTCCACCTCTGCAGCAGATTCCAGCTGTCTTTGCCCTTCAGACAGAACCCTGTGAGGCTTTCACCTCACAAAGGGGGAACAAGACCTGTGAGAGCATCCTTGTGAAGAAACAAGGACATTCTCATCTCTCAGCTGGGGGAACCAGGAGCCCAATGACCCCCCTGTTCCCCTCTGCAGGGAAAAGCATCCAAGCCTGGAGGAGACAGCCCAGATCCCCTCCAGTGCCCAGCTGGGAACAGGCACTGCTGGGTCTCCCCTCTGAGCTAAATTAAGCTGCAGCAAGATGCCTTTGGTCCATGGACTGCCCCTTGCCTTGCTCCTGCTGTCAGAACATAACACCTGCACTGTCATTTAACAAACAGATCAATAATTACTTATTTCTGCTTAAAAGCAGCAATAAAGTACATTATTTGTGGTTTATTGCTCACAGTTAGGAATATAACAAAATAACATCCACTGGCAATTTAAAGACTTTGGGAGCTAAGATTGCACAGACAAGAATCCATTTTGCATATCAAAGTATTCCAGGGATGGGAAATGACCCTGTTTCTGTTTTCAGGTGCCCAGGGGCAGGAGGCCCTGTGAGATGCCCTTTCCCTGGCCATGGTGGTGCTGAGCTGCAGCTCCTGGCAGAGCAGCAGGTTCTGCAGGGCTGGGTTACAGCCCTGGGCTTGCAGAGCTCTCACATCAACTGCTTTGTTGCAGGAGGTGGTGAAGCAGCCAAATGGACTGAAACACAGCCAGGCCTGGCACTCCCCAGGAGCAGGGGCAGTCTCTCACTTTCTTTTGCAGTCTTGTCCTTGCTGACAGCTCTGCTGCATCACATGCAAATGTCAGAAATGTCTTGCTCTCTTCTGCTCAGAAAGGAGAGGTTTGCTATCTCCACAGTGAGGTCCTGAGCTCTGTTTCTACCACTCTCTCACCTCTTCCTGCTCACTTCAGGCTGACTGTGGTCCACAGACTCTTTCTGGTGGCAGCCTGACTTTGCCACAAGCCCAACAAACAGCTCAGGAAACAAAATGAGGAGATTTCTTTTGGTTGGTGCTTTCGACTGGCTCAAAGCAGGTCTGAGGACCACCAAAGCTAGCACAGGAAATCATCATCAGGAGATGACCTCAGTGGTTTCTCCTCAGAAAGCTGAACACACACTGGATCTCCCATTTTCCCCTGTGTTGAGGGGGCTGATGGAGGAGCAGCCACTTTCCATTCTGTCTTGGTTTGAACAGCCAGGTGTGTGCTAAGGAAGGCAGGAGCCTCCCTTGAAATGGAAAATGTAAACCCCTGCTCCAAATTATTATAATTTTGAAATTATAGGGCTCTCAGGCAAACATATGGGAATAGGAATAACAGTTCTTTAATAGGAAAATTAAAAATACAAATTCAATAGTACAAAAAAAGACAGCAAACCACTGCCAGAGTGAGAGCAGGAGCTGATCCCTGTGTGTCAGGGTGGTGTCCCAGCCCCATCCCAGGGGGGCTCAGCCCTCCTGCAGTGCCAGCTGTGGTTCTGCTGGAGCAGGGATCCTGCACAAGGGGGAAATTTTCCTCTGAGGCTTCTCAGCTTCCCAGGAGAAAAATCCTGGGCAAAGAAATTTTTTCAGAGAATGTGAATGCCACAGAAAGGAGACTGCCAGGTTGAAACAGAGGTGCAGAGAGCCAGGCCAAGCTGAAGGTGTCCCCCAGCCCAGCTCAGGATGGTGTTTTGGATCTTGCTGGGTCCCTGCAGAGATACAATGGTGGGCAGGGGAATACAGCAGGCAGCACACCCCATTTGTGCAGCTCAGCAGTGCCAGAGGCAGGGCCCACTGGCCACAACGCCTCCTCATCTCTTTCCACAAATAATTGCTCACAGTTTGGGTTGGTGCCACTGATGTCTGTCCTGCTCACCAGCAGCTGCCCCTGTGCCCACTCCCATGGGGCCACCCCCAGCACTGGCCACATTTCCCTCCCACAGGGACCAGGCTCTTGCAGGGGTTTGTGCTGTGTTTTACACTACAGGCTTTGATATGAAATGCTCCTGAGTATGTGCTGGAGCAGCACTTTGCTCCCACCCCCTTCCAGCCTTTCTCTGTATCAGAGGCCAAACCACAATGAGGGAAATTTTTTGTTCCATATCTTTACGGTGCTTCTTCCAGTAGCACATAAAACAAATTAGCCACTTAGGCCATTATTAGGCACTTATGGCCTTTTGATGTTTATGATTTATAACAGCAATTTGCACTTATGTAGCACATTTCAGTTGAGGCTAATACAGCAATGATAGTGCTTTGCATTGCAGGCTCGTCCTCCCTCTCCAGCTCTTGGAGAGCTCTGGGAGCAGCAGCAGGGAGCTCCTCTGGGGTGCCAGGAGTCCTGTGCTGCTGGGCATCTCTCCATCATCTCTGCCTCATCTCTCCATCTCTGCATCTCTCCATCATCTCTCCATCTCATCCCCAGACTGGGATCCATGTTCAGGGCCAGCCTTCCTGGCCAGGCACCATGCCCCTGATAGAGGAAAATGCTGCAGAATGGGCTCTGCAGTCCATAGAGCTGCTTCAGCTCTGGTAGACACAGGAGGGTCTGGTTTTCCCTTGGCTGCTGTTTTTGGCTGCTCTTCCAGCAGCAATAAGAAGCTTTTTTCTTAGTGTGAGCCTGTGCTTTGCTCCAGGCTGGGCAGGGAGGGTCAGCTGGGCACCCCTGAGCCCAGGGCAGGGCCAGCAGGTCCAGGGGCTCTGCTCTGCCCCTGTTGTGGCACCTGGGATGTGCTCCTGGTGTTTGAGTCCCCAGAACAGGAGCCCTGAGCACTGCTGAGCCCACACTCAAAGGTGTCAAACTCTCCTGGCCTCTTCAGGGACAGAAACCCAAAGTGCAGTGAAATGTGGCAGGAATTCCTGGCTCTGGGCATGGTTTATATCCCAGAGCAGCTGAGTGCTCCTGTACAGAACCCAGCCCACTGTCACCTGCAGCTTTTCCTCTCTCAGGATTTACAGGAGACTTGGAAAAAGTTATCTGCCTGTCCTAGGATCTGATTGTCTCCCTCAGCTTTGGCATCTTGCTGCAGCTTAATTTAGCTCAGTGAGGAGACCCAGCAGTGCCTGTTCCCAGCTGGGCACTGGAGGGGATCTGGGCTGTCTCCTCCAGGCTTGGATGCTTTTCCCTGCAGAGGGGGACAGGGGGGTCATTGGGGTCCTGGTTCCCCCAGCTGAGAGATGAGAATGTCCTTGTTTCTTTCCAAGGATGCTCTCACAGGTCTTGTTCCTTCTCTGTGAGGTGAAAGCCTCACAGGGATCTGTCTGAAGGGCAAAGGCAGCTGGAATCTGCTGCAGAGGTGGAAGGTGGGAGGGCAGGTGGAGGGTGCTGGGGCTGTTTCTGCACTGTCTCCAGGTGGGCTGGGAGTTGCAGGTTCTTTCACAATCCATGGATAAATGTCTCAGTGCTCTTCCCAACTCACAGCTGTCCCTCTCTTTGCTCCTGGGCACCCCCTTGGCTGCCTTCCCTCCCTACACAGTCATGGGGAGATGCTCAGAGGCAGCAGAAACAAAGATGTTCTGAGCCAGTTCTCCAGGACACAGGTCTGACAAAAACTGCTAATGATGCAAACTCATTATCTCTAAACATGCCCTATTTCTTGGAGATGTTTTAGAAAATTAAACATGCTGTTGACTCAAAAGTATACCTTTATGCAAATCAAAATGTCAACATCTGGCAGGAAGACTCATGGATTTTTTTCAGCCTGTCTGTAGCAAGGGGCTGCCTTCTCTATTTTGGTTTTGCCCAGACACTCCTCATCATAATCATGCTAAGCACATCCTGAAGTGATTTTTTTTCTGGTAAAGGCAAGTGTAGAGAGCTAAGCATTAAATGCTCTTTCAAAGCCACCAGGAATATCAGTGTTTGCTTGTTTTCTGGTCTGTAACAGATGCTGGCATTCAGCATTTGGAGTGCCTGGGGAAAAAAGGGAAAAACAAAGATTGCCACGACAAGGTTAGCAAATGACAGTTATTTGTCAGCAAATCTCCTCCCCTGCAGGGAGGCTGCTGCTCCTGAATGGGAGCTCCTGGCTCCCTGTGGGCTCTGCACAGAGGGGCTGTGGTGGCACAGAGTGACAGGCAGAGCCACCAGGTGACAAACAGCCCCACTGCACCAGCTGTGCTGCTCACCCCAACCCACCCTGGCAGCCCTTGGCACCTTTAAAAGGCACTTGGGAGGAATCAATGGCAGGTAATTGATTGGCAGGTGCTGCCTCCAACAGATCTCTGCTCACTGGCACTGGCAAAACCACTCAGGCAACAGAATTCTAAGATCAGCATAACTCTGGTGAGTTTAAGGGAGCTTTAAGAGGTATTTGAGAGTAGGAATATTCACCCACACACACCTGCACATTCACACAGAGGGTCCAGTGCCAAGCTCTGCAAGGGTAAGGCCCTTCTACCTGTGCCCAGCACAACCTGCTGGTGGCTGGCCCTGCACAGGAGTGATGCAGAAGTGGCCAAACATCCCCCACTGGCCTCATGTCTTGGTTTGGAGAGACAGGAGTCTGCTAAGGAAGGCAGGAACCGCCCCTGAAATGGAAAATGTAAACCCTCACCCCTCCAAATTCCTATAAATTTTTTAAATTAAGGGGCTCTCAGGCAAAAATATGGGAGCAGGAAATAACAGTTCTTTAATAGGGAAGAAAAACAAACAGATAAAATAAACAATGCAGTACACTAGAACAACACTGCCAGAGTCAGAACCCAGCCTGACACCCTGTGGGTCAGGCTGTTGGCAGCAGTGCCATTGGAATTGTGGCTCAGCCCTCCTGCAGTGTCAGGGCTGGTTCTGCTGGAGCAGGGATCCTGTAGAGAAGGATGGATTCTTCCTCTGAAGATCCAGTGGGAGAAGAGGCAGCTGCTGTTCCTCTGGGGAATCCCCTGGAGGAGCCGTGCTGGTGTCTCCAAACCTCTGGATTATATCCAGGTAGCAATGCTTGGCTCCTCCCTCTGGGCTCACATCTCCCAATGGGATGCTGCAGTTCTTATCAGCCATGCAGGGACATTCAATGGCTGTTATCAGCAATGTTCCCCTGGCGGGAGGTGTGAATGTGGTCACTCAAAGAGAGAGATAAGGCAAACTGCCCACCTGACAAAGGTAATCTGCCATACAGATGGTAATGGAAAACAACTTGCCTTGCAATCTGGAACACCTCACTTGCCCACTGTGGGCATTCTCCTTCCACCCCAGTCCTGTGCCATTCCCTCCTGGATTTCTTTCTCTCCCTCCTTTTAATTCCTGGGAATTAAAAGTGCCAACTTTTCCTCAGCTCCCTTCCCTAGTGTGGGTCTCAGCCATGGTACAGCTGCTTTCCTGTTCCTTATTAACCACCAGGCTGCTCTTGCCTCTGGGTCTCTCTTGGGCCAGACCTGCTGTTGGCACACTGAGCTCTCAGTCATGCCATGAGCACCAAGCCCTTCCCCATGCTGTGCTCCAATCCTCTTCCAAGCTATGGGAAGTGCAGGGGAAAGCAGCTCTGCTGTGCTGCTTGGCAGTGTGCAATTAGCTTGAAGCACTGACATATAAATAAAAAACAGTGGATGTGCACATAAACAAAATCTATTGCAGCTCCTGCTTTCTGGAGTCAAGTGCTGTGCTGGGAAAACATTGCCTCTTCATCAGGTTTTATCTCTGGCAATCAATTCATTGGGCCAACCAAGAAGCTGTAGAGGAAAGACACAGATTTTCCAAGTTTTGTTTTCAGAGCTGGCCAATCCTCTCCATCACCCTGAAAATGAGTTTCTGAGCAAGGCTGGGAAAATGCAAACCCAGTGGGACCCAGCAGAGCTTTGGTGCTCCCTCCTGCCCCCAGCACATGCCAAGGCTTCCCAGGGGGTTCCAGTCACATTGCTGCCACCACTGCCAGGGCAGGACAGTGTCCCCAGGCTGGTGTCAGCAGAGGGTTTAGTGCAGGAGCCCTGTGACTCCTGCAGAAGGAAAAACATTGCTGCAAAGGGTTTGGTATTGTGAGTGTTATTTTTTTCCCCTCATGGCTATAAATCTATAGGTTACATTCTTCTCAGTGCCACAGGGAAAATGCTCATTTATGAGAAAGGCAAAGAGTGGAGTGAGGGAGCTGATATTACCCTTAAAGGAGGCTGGGACACACTGGGGCCTTTGGGCCCGTTGCAGAATTGATTTTGCTTTTCTCAGACACAAAACATGCTCCAAGCCCTGGCTGGCTGTTGGCTGGGTCACTGTCACATTTTCTAGAAAAATCCCTTTGGCAGGATTTCTCCTCCTGGGAAGCTGACAAGCTTCAGAGAAAAATGAAAACAATAATTATCTGATTGCTTCTCCTGTGTTTTGCTGCTTTGGAATGTGGGTTGGAGATTGTTTATCCAACAGGTGGTTGTTTGATTGGTTTAATGTGAATTGTTTTGACCTAATGACCAATAAGTGTCAAGCTGTGTCAGACTTTGAGGAGAGAGTCAGGAGTTTTTCATTATTCTCTTTTTAGCTTTCTGTAAGTATCCTGTCTCTATTCTTTAGTATAGCATAATATAATATAATATAATATAATATAATATAATATAATATAATATAATATAATATAATATAATATAATATAATATAATATAATAGTATCATATAATAAAACAATAAATTAGCCTTCTAAGAACATGGAATCAGATTCATCATTTCCTTCCTACCATGGAGGACCCTAAAAATACCCCAGCTGGGCACACACTGGTCCCATCAGGAGAGTGGAGTTTGCAGCAGAGCAGAGGATCAGTGATGTGCTGCAGCCCTGCCTGTCTCACCTGGTCCTCTGCAGGTGCTGGGTGGCACCCCAGGCACCATGGCCTCACTGGGCTGGCCTGAGCAGCCCCTGGGGTCACTTCTAACAGGGCACTGTGGGGCTGGTTCAGGCCAGCAGAAGGCAGAACTGGCCACACGTCTTTGCCAGAGTTCCTGTGGCTTTGCCAGACCTGGTGGTTGTTATTGGTACTGGGTCATCCTTCAGCTGCCCTCAGACCCTCCAGGTGAGCTCTGGGCTCAGTTGTGCTGAGAGTTTCCCACCCACAACCCCACCACACCTGCAGGGTCACCTGGGGCTGGGGCTGAGACAGGAAATGGTTCCCTGGCTCAGAGGTCACTGTGAAGTTGTGTCCCCAGTGCTGGAAGGACACAGCTGGTGGCTTTCCCAGCATCAAGGATGGCTTCCTCATCAACCCCCATCCCTTTCTTCCCTGAGCACTGAGGTTTGGGTGACACTGGTGAGATCTGGTGCTTTTCCCCCAAACGCTGAGGCTGCAGTCCAGTGACAGGTTAGAATTCCTGTGCAGCCACAGGAGCTGGCAAAGGGCTTTCCTCTGCAACACCTGCTACAGTCCCTGAATAACAAGAGCACAGGTGCTGGAGCTGTAAGAAAAAGCATTAGGAGATATCACAGTGCAAACAAACTGCAAGAGAAGATGAGGCAGGAGCTACAATAAGCAATATTTGAAGGACTTCTCTTCTCCAACAGCGTGCATGTCCCAGCAGTGTGCTGATCCTGGGGCTGCTCATTCCCCTGATGGATGATTTCTGTTGTGGTCAGAAGGCAAGCTCCAGACTAACCCACTGACCCCACAGGCAGGCTGCAAGCTATCTACCACAGCAGCTTTGGCAGTGACAGCTGACCCAGGGGGGCATGGAAGGAGCCAAAAAATGATGTTACCATTGCCAGAGAAATCCATCACAGCACACAAAGCCCCACTGCCAGATATACCTTGGGCTGGCCACGGCCAGGAGCTGCAGAGCTGGCCCTGTCACAAGAGCTGCTGACAAATGACAAATCCAGAGGGATGAGGAGGAGGATCAGCAGCCCAGGCCACAAGAGAGGCCATTGTGGGGCTGGCAGGGAGCGTGTGCCAGGCTCCTTTGTCACCCTGCTGCCACTCAGGGCAGGGACAGGAGCTGACAAAGGCTCCTCAGTGAAAGAATCATCTCTCTGTGTGTGAAATGCAGTTTGCACTTGTGCTGGGCTGATGGGATTCAAATGCTACTTGTTGTGCCAGCACTCCAAACAGAAAGCCTTGCAAGGAGGAATTCTTAAAATGCTCCACTGGAGATAGTGTGGCTGTCTCACTCAAATGAGGTGGAAGGAAGTGGGCTGGGGAAAACAGAGAAAAGGAAGCAAAGATGAGTTCTGTTTTGCAGAAACTATAGACTAGAAAAGTCTGTAACCTAAAATATACCCCAGAAAAGCAGGAGACTGGTGGTCATCCTGTGAAACTCCTCATTCTGCACTGTGTCAGGTTAAAACTGGAATCTCAAAGGTTTACCTTTCTTCTAGGAACTGAGCTGGGACACAGCTGAGAACCTGCTATGCTTAGATCTGCTCTCTTTATGACCTGGGTCTCCAAATCACTCAGAGCAAATACTTCTCCATCCATATATGATAACACTCATAAACAAAATCATAAATGTGCAAACCTTGGCACTGTCTTGGTTTTAAAAGGATTGGGACTTTTTTTTTTTTTGCTGTTTAGTTTCAAGCAAGGAGAGATTATACCATGGAGCTTAGTAGAGTTGGGCTGGCTCTTAGATTTATAATCCTTCCTTTGCTTTGTGCTCAGGATGAACGTGATGCTGCTCCCAGCCTCATGGCAGCCCTGGTGCTCAGGGCTTGTCACCATCACATTTCTGAAAAATCCCTTTGCCCAGGATTTTCTCCTGGGAAGCTGAGAAGCCTCAGAGAAAAAGGAAAACAATAATTATCTGATTTGCTTCTCCTGTGTTTTGCTGCTTTGGAATGTGGTTGGACATTGTTTACCAACAGGTGATTGTTTGATTGGTTTCATGTGAATTGTTTTGACCTAATGACCAATCACCATCAGTTGTGTCAGGAAGGAGTCAGGAGTTTTTCTTTAGTATCTTTCAGCCTTCTGTCTGTATCCTTTCTCTATTCTTTAGTATAGTTTAGTATAGTATTCTTTAATATAATATAGTATCATAAAATACTAAATTAGCCTTCTGAGAACAAGGAGTCAGATTCATCATTCCTGCCTTCAATGAGGGTCTCAGAAAACACCACAGGGCTTCCAATTCTGCAAAGCACTTGAGCACATGCTTAGCACCAGCACTGGCACATCAAGCACATGCTCAGGTTCCCTTGACTTATCTGAGATGAGCAGGAGCACTGAGAGCTGGGGAGGGTCTGAGGAGGTGTGGGCAGTGCCTGGCTGGGAGCTCAGCAGGCTCTGCAGAGCAGGAGACACAATCCACCACGTTCTCCAAATGAAGCCTGTGCTGAAGTTACCTGCTCAAGTTCTTATTCTGTAATTGTTGGGCAGCAACAGACACCAGATTTTCATGCAAGGTCCTCAAATAGCAGGAAAGCAGCCCCAAGAGCAGCAGGAGGCTCAGGGGGAGCATGGCAGGGTGCTGGATGCATCCAGGGGGTGCTGAATACAAGAGCTCTGTGGGAAGCTTTGTTACCCAACATGTTTATTCCTCTTGAAAAAACCTCCTGTCTCTGCAACTGGAGTAGAACCTGAGCCAGACCATCTTTTGCTCTTTCTGAAGTTTAAGCCTGGTTTACTTTGCATTTTACTGTCTAAAAGCTGTCTAACATCTTAGGTAATTCACAGAGGTACAGAATGGTTTGGGTTGGAAGGGATCTTCAGGATCATCTCACCCATCCCCTGCCATGGCAGGGACACCTCCCACTGCCCCAGGCTGCTCCCAGCCCTGTCCAGCCTGGCCTTGGGCACTGCCAGGGATCCAGGGGCAGCCCCAGCTGCTCTGGGCACCCTGTGCCAGGGCCTGCCCACCCTGCCAGGGAACAATTCCCAATTCCCAATCTCCCATCCATCCCTGCCCTCTGGCAGTGGGAGCCATTCCCTTGTCCTGTCCCTCCATGCCTTGTCCCCAGTTCCTCTCCAGTTCCTCTGGAACCCTCTCAGGCACTGGAAGAGGCTCTGAGCTTTCCCCAGAGCCTCCTCTAGGCTGAACAGCCTCAGCTCTCTCAGCCTGTCTCTATAGCAGAGCTTCTGACAGCTTCTGATAGTTTCACCTTGTGGTAATTTTCACCTCAGACATAAAATTCACATTTAACCATTTAACCAGTGCCAAAAAAGTTGTCAGCCTTCCTTGGCCAATTTTGCCAAGAGTGAGAGTTGGCTGTGGGCACCAGTATCCCTGAGAACCTCTCTGAGCTGGTTTTGTGTGTGTGTTTTATTTTTATGTTTATGGCTGGCTTCAAGTAGAGACGCCAAATACCAGAGTAGCACTTTCCAGCATTCTGCTCTGTTAGATTTAGAAATAAGCTGTGGCATGACCCATAAAACACATGAAGCCTGGTGACCCTCTCACCTTCTCCTGTGGGGACCCTTTGAAGTTTAATAGAAGTGGGAGCTGGGAGCTTTTTCCTTGCTGAACAGATTAATGCCACCTCACTTCTCTGATTGTCCACCTTTTCCATCATGTCAGAAACCAACACATGTGAGCTGGTTTCTCACATGAAACCCCATCTCTGTCAGGTTTGGCTGGAGGTGGCCAATGGTCCTTGAGTGTGGTGGTTCCTGAGTTTTACTTTCATTCCAGTGTGTGGCTCCTGAGTTTACACACATTCCAGTGTGTGATTCCTGAGTTTTACTTTGATTTTTTTCTCCAGAAATTGGGTTAACAAGCAGGGGGAAGTTGTCACTGGTTGGGAATCAGGCAGCAGAGCAGCAGAAGGCAGCCCTGGCTGGGGCTGGTGGGAAGGAGAAAGGTCCTTGGGACACACCTGGAGCTATCCCACAAAAGCAGGAGAGCCAGCTGGGAAGCTCAAAGCCCTGCTCTGGTCTGTGCAATAAATGATGAAGGCACAGCAACATCAAGAGGTTCTGCTAAGATGCTCCTCTTTCCTGACTTTGATGCCTCCACTTGGTGTCTAGGGAGGAGCTGGAGGCCCAGGAATCCATCCCCAAGGTGGGAATCCCCCTTTCCAGCCACACTTGGCTGTGCATGTGTATTTCTGCATCCAGCAGTGTGAAAATCCAATGGTATTGACTGGAGCATGCAGGAAATACAGTGTCTCAGCCCAGCAAAGCCCAGATCAATCAGCTAATTACCTCAGAGGAGGTTTGCAGCAGGCAGCTGCTGGTCCCTGACAGAGCCTCTCAGCCCATCTGTGGCCAGGCTGAGGTTCTGGGCTGTGCTGGCAGAGCTTCAGAGCAGCCCTGAGGGCATCTGCAGAGCTGCTCCCTCCTGCCACGCCCGGCTGGGTTTGCTGCTGCCTCTCTGTCTGCCTCAGTGGGCTCAGGCAATCTCACTGAATCTGTTCTTATCGATTCTGGAAAAGGCTTTGATTCTGAAAACTGCAAGCTCTTACTCACGAAACTATGACAACTTGGTATTAGCTGCAAATCAATGACCTTTTTAAATGCAGTCTAAGCAACAAAACTCACTTACTGCTAAACCCTGATAAGCCTGGTTCTGGGACAAGTCAAACCTTTATCTTAACTGCCATATGATCTTTTCCAGCTTGATAGTTCCATTTACTGTATCAATAAGGATTATAACCCATCTGCAGTGAGATTTTACCCTCCCTGGAAGCTCTTGTACAGCAGATGATATTGAAAAGGAAATATTTTTTTTAACTTCTCTTCATACCAAGTATTTCCCAATATATTATTCTTATTCCCTGTTTCCTTTCTGTCTTGGTTTGGAAAGACAGGAGTCTGCTAAGGAAGGCAGGAGCCTCCCCTGAAATGGAAAATGTAAACCCTCACTCCCCTCCAAATTGCTATAAATTTTAAATTAAGGGGCTCTCAGGCATAAAAAAAAATACGGAAGCAGGAAATAACAGTTCTTTATTAGGGAAGAAAATAAAAATATAAAATAAACTATGCAGTAAACCAAAACAACACTGACAGAGTCAGAACACAGCCTGACACCCTGTGGGTCAGGCTGTTGGCAGCAGTCCCATTGGAATTGTGGCTCAGCCCTCCTGCAGTGTCAGGGCTGGTTCTGCTGGAGCAGGGATCCTGGAGAAAGGTGCAGTCTCTGCCTCTGAAGATCCAGTGGGAGAAGAGGCAGCTGCTGTTCCTCTGGGGAATCCAGTGCAGAAGCCGTGCTGGTGTTCCAGAATCTCCAGATTCTATCTGGGTAGCAATGCTTGGCTCCTCCCTCTGGGCTCACATCTCCCAATGGGATGCTGTAGTTCTTATCAGCCATGCAGTGACATTCAATGGCTGTTATCAGCAGAAGTCTCCCCAGAGGGAGGAGTGGATGTGGAAGAGATAAGGAAAACTGCCCACTGAACAGAAGAGAAGTGCCATGCAGATGGTAATAGAAAACATCTTGCCTTGCAATCTGGAACACTTGCCAGTTCCTTCTGTCTGCTTTCCTGATCTTGGCTGCTCTAAGGCTAAGCAGAAGCTGTGAGCACAGCAGAGAAGGTTATTCAGTGACAGAACTGAGGCTGGAATGGTGGCCACAGGCTGGAGTTGTCCACCTGCAAGCCCCAGCCTAGGGACACTTGTGGCCTTCTTCCTCCTGGGGTTCCTTATCCACCCTTCCCATCAGTGGGTGGGAATAATCCACCAGGACTGGCCTTGCTGGGCTTGGACAGCACCAGGAAAATTGGCATCATCAGGTTAAATTCAGACTTTTTTGGTGGAATGATCCATATCATAATCCCTTGTGGTATTTTCAGGGTCCCTGACCAAGGTGAGGAAAGGAAGTATTTGACTTCATGTTTTTAGAAGGTTAACTTATTCTTTTATGATATTATATTATTAAAGAATGTTATACTAAATTATACTAAAAAATAGAGAAAGGATACAGACAGAAAGCTAGAAAGAATAATAATGAAAAAACTCTTGATTTTTTTAATGTTTTGACACAGCTTGACTGTGATTGGTCATTAAGTTAAAACAATTCATGGTCATTAAGTTAAAACAATTCACATGTTGGATAAACAATTTCTAACCACATTCCAAAGCAGCAAAACACAGGAGAAGCAAATCAGATAACATTGTTTTCCTTTTTCTCTGAGACTTCTCAGCTTCTCAGGAGAGAAATCCTGGGCAAGGGGATTTTTCCAGAAAATATGATGGTGACAATCCCTCCTCTTGAATTTTGTCTCTCCCCCTGCCCCATATGGGTGCTGGGTCTGTCCCCCAGGGAAAGCCCCATGGGGCTCCTTCTACCTGGGCACCCTTTGGGTGGCATTTAGTCCCCAGCTCCCTGTGTAGGCATTTGGAATGAGATCCTGAACCCCTTCCCAGCAGCTCAGGAATTGGGGAGGCTGCTCCCAAAGGAGAGGCTGCTGCAGGCAGATGCCACCTCAGGCCAGCTGGGTGCCAGCCCAAAGCAGCCAGGCAAAGCCTGGAGACTGGAGGCACTGGAGCATCCCCACCCAGGCTCTGCAGATGCCAGGGAATCCGGGAGAATAATGGGCCCATTTATTCCCCCAGGGGGGAAATGTCAGAAAACACTGAAATGAGAAAAAAATTGCCTCTTTGTTCTGCAAATGGTCGTCATTGTGAGAAAGTTTATCCACCCTCTGGGAATTCATTTAGCATCATCAAAGAGAGGCTTTACAAAAGTGACTTCTTATTTACCCACAGAGGTTTTAGTGAGTAGTTTCTGTACTGGAAGGAAGGTGCAGTGGAGTTACCCAGCTGAGAGAAGCTGTGTGTGCCCTGCAGAGGTGCAAAGGTACATGGCAGGGGAAGCCTGCTCCTATTCACAAGTGATTTAAGCCACCATGAAATGCTGCAGGAGCTCCTTTAGCCATGGGAATGCCCTCACAGGGGTCAAGCTGCTCAATGGAGCTGATTTTTCCTCCCTTCCCATGAAAGGGTGGTTAATAAGATGTTTGTGTATACAGGATTTAACAAGTTTAAAATGCACTGGCCAGCCATGAGCAGCCTGTGGGAGGCCTTGGGGACAGCACAGAAAAGTGTTTTTAGGAGGATGTTTTATTTATGGTGTTCATGGCTGGTGCCATTGCAGGCCCTGCAAAGATCAGACCTTGCTGTGAATATATATTCACTGAGGAAATCATTCTGGCCCCAAAAGCCTCACACTGAGCACCTCAAACAGACATGTTCTCATGGAAAGCATTTTCCTGCTCCAGCAAAGTGTTGGTTACTGGTTTATGTAAAAAAAACACCTCTCATCTTTTTGCCAGATTCATACCTTCACACTTCTAAAAATGATTACACTGAATTCAACCAAGTAAGAAAATAAATGTTTTTTCAGCCTTCTTGGAGATCTTGATTTTTTTTTTTTTTAAGCTTTGAGGCTGCATTAGAGCCAAGTTTTTGGTCAAACCACAACCCCACTTCTTACAAAAGATAACCAAAGACTGTAAAGTCAGCCTTTCTGGGCAGTAACTCTGCCTTTAGCAGCCCTCCCACTCTTCTCCAAGACATCCCTCACCCCAGAAAGGCACCAGGAATGAGCCCCAGGGGTGCTCAGAGGAGCTGTGCTGGGACAGGAGGGTGTGGGGCTCCTTACACAAAGCCAAATTCACCACTGGCCTTCAGACAGACATCAGCAAAAAGTGACTTATTTTCCACACTGAATTCAGATGCAAAAGGGGAACCCCATCCCCCCCAGCCCTCCAGTTCTGAGTAATTTTGCAGCTTAGGAATATTTCACATTCTTCTCTCACCATAATGTGAAGGCCAGATATAACTTACTGATTAATGGGGGCCATGGAGTGCAATAAATGCAGCTTTAAAGGAAATTCATTTCACAGCAAGCACAATCAGTCTTTCAGAACCCCACCCCCTGTATACACTGGGTGGTTTTTGCCTGCAAATTTAAGAGTGCCTGAGGGGATTAGGTACCCAGGTCCCATGCAGAGTCTGTGGGGTTTGGCTCTTTGGTTGCTAGAAATGCTTCCATAATCTCAGCCCCGGGGCTGTGTCCTGGGCTGCCCTCTCAGTTGGGGTTCTTGCATAGGTACACTCCCTAAAATACAAATAAAAGCTTTTCCCTTGTGTTTTTTTGCTTTTTTTAACCATGTTTTACTAGTGGAGGGCTGAGCTGGGGTCCCACAAGGACCATGTGAATGCTGTGGCTGGCCTGAACTCCCCAGAGCATCTTCAGCTGTGGCCAAAACAAACCAAAAGGGGGAAGGGGAGCACTGCAGCTGAGGAGCACGAGCACATTTGCTACTGAAAGGAGTTTGAGTGCTTGGGGAAGCAGCTGATGGGACTTGTCTGGTGGTTGAGGAGAGGAAAAGGTGACTTGTGATATAAGGGATGAGAAATGTCAAAAGAGGAGCAGAAATTGTGCACTATAAATATTCACTGAGAGTCACACAGCCAAAATTGGACTCCCAAGCTACTTGGATGAATTAATCAACACCCCCAAACTTACGAATTTGGAAATCCATGATCTTTTCAGGTGATTATTGCACATGTGGGGAAACCAGACCAGTGCTGGTCACCCACCCCTGGGTGCTCACAGCACTGGGGAACATCTGAGCACCTCACATGGTTCTATGTACCAGGGCATCCAATTTTCTTATTCCTTGGTGAAGTAGAATCACAGAATCATTTAGGTTGGAAAAACCCTCTAAGATCCCCCCAGCACCAACCTGTGGCATTCACATCTCTGAACAGAGAGAGAGAATTCTCTCTCTCAGGGTTTTTCCTGGAGAAGCACAGAGAGAAGAACAGAAAACAATTCTTATCTCTACTTGCTGCTCCTGTTATTTTTACACATGTGGAATGTGTTAGGAAGATTGTTTACCTGAAGTGATTTATCAATTGGATTCTGCTGAGGATTGTTTTGTTTCCTTGGTCAATTGTGTGTCCTGGCTGTCTCAGACAGTCACAGGTTTTTCTTTGGTATCTTTTGGATAGTATAGTATAGTGTAGTATAGTATAGTAGAGTATAGTATAGCATCTCTTTAATCTAGTATAGTATAATATAATATAATATAGTTTATTAAAGCAATTGTTCAGCATTCAGAATCACAGAGTCAGATGCCAATCATTCCCCATGTTGGGGACACCCTGAATTCAATACTAACCCATGTCCCCAGGTGACACATCCACAAGGTTTTAAATCCCTTCAGGGAAGGTGACTCCATCACTGCCCTGGACAAACTGTTCCAATGTTTTACAGCATTTTCAGTGAAGAAAATTTCCCATTATCCCATCAAAACCCACCCTGGCCCAGCCTGAGGCCGTTCCCTCTGCTCCTGTCCCTGTTCCCTGGAGCACAGCCCGACCCCCCCGGCTGTGCCCTCCTGGCAGGAGCTTGTGCAGAGCCACAAGGGCCCCCTGAGCCTCCTTTGCTCCAGGCTGAGCCCCTGCCCAGCTCCCTCAGCTGCTCCTGGGGCTCCAGACCCTTCCCAGCTCCGTTCCCTTCTCTGGACACCCCCAGCCCCTGCAGAAATGCCTTTTCTATAGTGAGGGGCCCAAAACTGACCCCAGGATTGAAGGTGCAGCCCAGTCAGGAGGTTTTAAAGAAGAGCTGGGGGGATGAAAGAAGCCAGGACAGCTGCCTTTCAATAATAATTAGGGAGGGAAAGGAATGCAAACTCTAAAATTACTGAAGATGCTGCACTGGGAGCTGCTTTGGCTGAGCCCTGGGGCTGGAAGGTTCCTCAGGCCCTGCCAGGTCCCTGCCTGGCCTGGGAGAAGCCTCCTGCCTCTGACAGCCCAGGGCTGCTCTGTGCAGTGCCCCTGTCCTTCCCTGGGCAGCAGAGGTGTCACACACACCCAGGCCAGGCACAGCTCTCTGTGTTTGGGGTCTCCATGCACAGGCCCCAACTGAGCCTACAAAGCCCTTCCACGCTGGGCTCACTCTGACAGCTCTGAATCATGGATATGTGGCAGAACCAGCTGCTGCTCAGTGAGATGACTCCACTCTGTGCTCCCTTCTGACAAACAGGAGTGCTTGGGTGGTGTTTGGAAGGAGCTTTGTGCCCAGAAGGTGCCACAGAGCATCCAGGCCCTGTCTGTGCTGCCCTGGGCTGCAGAGCAGCACTGCTGGTTCAGTTCTTCTGTGGCAAACTGGCACTTACTAAAACCTGGTTTCACGCTGTATAATTTCTATGGCTTTTATTAATGCAGACAGTATAGGCTCCATAAAGAAGAAAAATTACCAGTGGAAGATAAAACTAAAATACTAGTTGCATTACAATCACATTCTAGTGCTGCAATAAATTGCATGAAGCCAATAAAGCAAAACTAACTGAAGATATTTGACACAAACCAAAAATGAAATGAGAGTCATTATGCAGTCTGCTACAGGGACCTGCCTTGATGTAGTTAAAGCAATAAACTACCTGGGAGTAATCTTTACTTATTTTAAATTGCATATTCCAATTGCAAAGCTGTTTCTGGCATTTCTGCCACACTTACTTTAGTCTGCTCAGAAAAAGAATTACGTGTCTGGATAAGTCATGTCCTATTAAATGTGCATCATATCTGCAGCACTCATAAGTCACTTGAGTCATAATATTGTTTATTCTAACATTAGTCATTATTTTCTGTCATAAATTAGCTATTCTCCAGAAGAGTGGGAATGAGATGGAGCCAAGGTTGCAATTATTTCCTGCATCCATGTTGGCACACAGAGCAGATGAGGTGGCCATCTCTGCAGAGGAATTATCAGCATCAGGCCATGGGTCAATTATAACAAATGTATTCATGCCATTAGCCCCCAGGTACCTTCAATAATAAGTTTGCATTCCTTTCCCTCCCTAATTATTCTCCTCCATGGTCTGGCTGACCCACACATGTGTCAAAATAAGCAGCAGCAGCAGCGCCTTTTGCAAAATTCAAGGTTAAACCCTCCCAGCCATCATTTCCTGCCAGCCCCTCTAATCCTGCCTGCCCAGGGGATATTTGCATGCAGAGAGGGTGCACGGTGTGTCTTTGCCATGCAACCAGTCCTGCTGCTAATTAATTGTCTGCTGGGCTGCCTTTAGGAGCAGACGGAGCAGAGGGAGCAGCAATCCCCCCCTGCTGCCAGGGAGGGAGGGGATGTGGTTCTGCTGCCCTCCAGCCCCCCCAGTTCCACTTTGGCTGGGCTGGTGCAGCAATTTTGGAATTTCCCTGTCCTGGGGACATCCTGTGCTTCACCCCTGGGCTCAGGGCCCCGATGGAGCACTTTTGGTTGGGATGCATTAAGTCTTGTTTGTATACAAACCCCTTTTAGTTAAAATGGAGTGTTTTGCCCCAAAGGGAGCCAGGCCATTATAGCAGTGAATGGTGCTTTATAAGACAGCTCATTCCCTCAGGGAAGAGGCAATCAGTTGCCCCAGCTGAAGACACATTCATACTTGAATTAAAAACCTTCAATAGCTGTTTTTCTAAATTGCCTCTCATACAGAGAGAGATGCCAGGCTCAAAAAAAAAAAAAAAAAAAAAAAAAAAAAAAAAGAAAGAAAGAAAGAGGAAACCAGCTGACTTGCACATCAGTTTGTTCCCTTAATAACACACCCATCCCCCTGGGAATCTGTGGAAAACTAGAGCTCTGCTTCATCCAGGCTTCAGGCTGGTCCCATGTGGGACCAACTGTGCAGAGAAGGAAGCTGGGCTGCCTCAGATCCATCAGCATCCTGTGCCAGGATCAAGTGCAAAAGCTCTTTACAAAACCAGACTGGTTTGGGTTCAAAGGGACCTTAAAAACCACCTCATTCCATGTCCTGCCATGGGCAGGGACAGCTCCTTCCATCCCAGGCTGCTCCAGGGCTTTGCTTGGGCACTGCCAGGGCTCCAGGGGCAGCCTCAGCCCCTCTGTGCCAGGGCCCAGCTCACCTTGCTCCCACCTGGGCTGGGTTTGCTCCATCACACCCAGGCTGCCTTTCTGAGGGGGCAGCAACAGCACCATGTGTGTTCCCTCCTCTTTCAGCATGATGGGAAGGACCAGAAGTGTGTATAATCTCATTTTGGACACTGGCTGAGAGCAGGTATCCAAAAGAGACTGTAAATGCAGGGTAAGCCCATATGGGCAGACTCCATGTGGGATTCTCTCCACATCTGGTGATCCACAGCTTCCCACCTCCAGAGGCTCAGATAATGCCATCACATTTAACAGCTGTCAACAGATTTTTGTCCCACAGGTTCAGACTGTAATTGGATAAAGCTGTGTCAATATTTTGTGTCCAAGGTGTTGTGTGACAGCAGTTTCAGCTCAGCAACAAGCAGGGAAAAGCAAGATCTCCTCTGGGATTTTGGCCTGCTTTGGCTGGTGGCTCCATGTCCATGGAAAAAACTGAGGAGAAGGACACAAGCTACCTATGCAAATGTTAAAGATTATTTTTTAGTCTTTTAAAAATAAACCAGCTCTCAGGCACTGAAGGAACACCATGAGCCCATGTCCCAAGGACACACCTTGCCCCTTTTTCCAAGCCTGCCCTTGCCAGACTCAGACTTGGTGCTCACTGCCTTCCCTTCCTTACCCCTCATTATAATTAAAACATAATAAAAGTGACAAAAAAGCTTTTTATACTTAGAAAATAACTTCTTATTATACCTTATAATATAGAAATATTATATTATATTATATTATATTATATTATATTATATTATATTATATTATATTATATTATATTATATTATATCTATTATAAAAGGTATATATAAAAGTTATATATATATAAATTATATATATAATATAATATATAATATATATGGTATATATATGCACCTTATAATATAATATACCAATATAATATAATAATATTATATTATATTATATTATATTATATTATATTATATTATATTATATTATATTATATTATATTATATTATATTATATTACATTATATTATACCTTAAAGACTTAGCCTTATAGAGAGGAATTTAATGTCCTCTTTATGCAGCCTTGTTTGGCTTGGTGGGAATTCAGAGCCACCCTTGTTCCCACTGGAGCCAGAGGCAGGACATGAAGCAGCTCCTCCAGAAAGGCCCTGGCAGAGCTGGCTAACACACCTCATGAATTGATGGGAGCCAAAAGGAAAAGAAAGAGAGGAAACCCAAGCAAATTTATTTAGAGAAAACCACTGCCTTCCCCAACCACTCTACTTACTTCTTGGTGGGTTTGCTGATTTTCTGTCACTTCCACACAAACACAGCTGCACACAGACACTGCAGGGGGACGTAGGGTGCTGGGGCTGGAAAATGCCACATTTCCTGCATTCACACAATATTTCTGACCATGGGGGCTCTGTTTCAAGGCTGGGGCTTGTGTTACCTGTCCATGCCAGCCCAGGCTGTGCCAGGCCTTAGGGCTGCACTGGGAGCTGCTGGAGGCTGGAACCACCTCAGCTCCTGGTAAATAAATCAGTGCCTGCTTATGTCGCAGACATCTTTTATGAAAAATCCTTTCCTTAGGATTTTTCCTCCTGAGAAGCTGAGAGGCCTCAGGAACAAAATGTAAACATTGATTATCTGCTGCTATGGAATGCAACAGGTGCATCTGTGATTGGTCTCATGTGGTTGTTTTAATTAATGGCCAATCACAGCCAGCTGGCTTGGACAGAGAGTCTGAGCCACAAGCCTTTGTTATCATTCCTTCTTATTCTATTCTTAGCTTGCCTTCTGATGAAATCCTTTTTTCTATTCTTTTAGTATGGTTTTAATATAATATATATCATAAAAAATTAAATCAAGCCTTCTGAAACATGGAGTCAGATCCTCGTCTCTTCCCTCAGCCTGGGACCCCTGTGAACACCATCACATGCTTGTGCTGTGGGAGCATCTGCAAACAAGCACCCAGCTCTTCACCCCACCTGAGGCTGTGTCACAGGCTGGGTGAGGGCTGTGGGACACTGCCCAGCCTGCCAGGACACTCCAAACCCCTCTCTGCCCCCAACAGCATCCCCTCCCTGGGAAGCAAGCAGGGCTGGAGGTTTTGCTTTCTGTTTGCAGAGTAAATAAGAGCCAGAAATGTGCAATTCCACTTCAGTGCAGAATCAAGAGGTCTCATCTTGTGACTGAAGCATTCACAGTGCTGAGCACAGATGCCCTCCTGTTCACCTTTAAAGTCTGCATCCTCTCTGTGCTTCCCACGCCTCCTTTGCCTTCACCTCCAGGACGTCTGTCTGGCTTTTGAAATATCACTGCTCTCCTACTGTTAAAGTATGTGGAAGGATGAATCTTTTATCTCCCTTTTCTATTTGGGAGGTTGATTCTGGGTTCATTGGTTAGTTTTAAGATGTTACAAAAGCATCTGCCTGGTGGGATTTAAAGATGACAACCCTCCAGTGTTATTTCAATGCAGGTAATGGCAAGTGGATCCCCCTGCTTTCTTTACACACTGTGAGGAGGAAAAAGCCTGTCTGGAATAAGGATGTAGAGATAAGAGGAGATTAGAGATTCAAGCTGAAGGCAGCTTGCTTGCATGGAGAGCACGGGGAGCAGCACAGCTGAGCCCAGCTCTGCCCTTTCAAATGATGCCCCAGAGCAGCTGTGGCTGCACCTCCTGGCCTTGGAGGATGTTCCTGCAGCCTCCTAGACTGAGCCCTGGCTGTAAATCCTGGCCTGAGCTCTGTAAGAACATGAGGAGAGCTGTTTGTGAGACAGGTCCAGGCCAGGCAGGCCCAGGTTGGGCTGCAGGCTGCCCCAGGGAAGTGCTGTGAGCCACCCCATGGAGCCATCACTGGAAAAACATGGGCTGGATGGAACTGCAACTGCTCAGAGACAGCTGGAGAGGTTTCACCCGTGTCAAAAAGGACTTGTGACAAAACCAGTGATTTCTGAAAAATGTTGGTGTTGTTGCCAGTGTGCACTGTTGTTTTACAGGTTATTTGGGTGTACATTTTTGAGTTTTGCCAGGTTGCTTGCTCTGAGGCATCAGCCTGCCTCAGCTCACTCCTGAGAGCTGCCCACACCCAGAGCTGAGAGCATCCCCTGCTTTATTCTCCTCTGCTTTGTTTCTCAAGCACTGAGGAGAGCTCCAGCTTCATACAAAGTTGAAGTCATCCAATTTTCTGGATCAAAGTGTCTCCTGTTTTTGTTGTAATGAAGCAATTTGACACTTTTGGTAATACAAACATTCCCAAGTCTAATTAGAGGGGCAGCTGTTCTCAATATCTCCAGCAAACTCTTCCAGATTAGCACAAGAACATGGCCAAAAATCACAGGGCACCAGAGGATGGGAATATTTCCTTCCAGCAAGGCTCTTCTGTCTGCTCCAGGTCCCATCCCCCTGCCTCATACTTGACAATAACACAAAAATTCCTGGGTTTTGTGGCTGCCAAAGGCAGTGGGGAGTGCTGGTGCAGGCTGAGGAGCAGCACTGAGCAGGTCAGGCCCTTCAGGCTCTGCAGAAGAGGAGCAGGGACCCAGGGCCAGGTGAGCTCTGAGCTGCTCCAGGACACAAAACAGGGGAATGGAAGGGAAGGGAAGGGAAGGGAAGGGAAGGGAAGGGAAGGGAAGGGAAGGGAAGGGAAGGGAAGGGAAGGGAAGGGAAGGGAAGGGAAGGGAAGGGAAGGGAAGGGAAGGGAAGGGAAGGGAAGGGAAGGGAAGGGAAGGGAAGGGAAGGGAAGGGAAGGGAAGGCTGCCCTTGTGCCATGGAGCTCTGGAACTGCCTGGGAGGTGCCTGAGGTGTCCCCTGCTGGGCTGGGGCCGTGTGCCAGGACAGGGTTTGGCTGTGGGTCAGTTCTGATCACACTCCAGAGCTGGGGGAGCAGAGCCTGAGCTCAGCCTTGGGCAGGAGGGAGTGTTAATGAAACCATTTGTGCCAAGCCATGATGGAGCTGTGAACCCAAAATTAGAGACAGGCTTGGCTTTCCTCCTAGCAAGCTGCAATCCTGTCTCAGCTCCCTCATGGAAATCAGGGTGACAGCAGCAGATTTATGGGGCCTGCCATGGCCAGGGCTCAGTGGGGCCGTGTTCAGGTTGTGTCCATCCTGCAGAGACTGGGGAGATGAGCAAAGCTCCATCCTGACCCCACAGTTCAGGAAAAGATGCTGTGTCCTGTAAGAGCCTAAATTAGAGGTGTGGGACTCCAGGCAGCTCTCCAAAATGCAGTTTATTGTATACAAAATGCAGTTTATTGTATCCAAGACATTATAGCAGTGCAGGGTTGTGGGTGACAGAGCTGTGCCCACAGCTGTCAGCTCCAGCTGCAGGCAGGCCTGGAGACCCTGAGTTTAGGTTACATTACATTATATACTGTTCTTAGCATCTTAATACAGTAGAACCAATCTATACCTTAACTATTATCTACAGCCCATCATCACTACTATAATTACCATATTCATGTCACTGTTCTCCAATCACTAAAAGTCAGTACATTACAGTTTTAGCTAGAAGTTGTTTTTCAGTTTTCTTGCAGTGGAAAATTCTGAGACCTTTTTTCTACTTGCCACATTTGCTGACTTGTTTGCCTGTGCTATCTTTCTGCTTGGTAAAAACATCTTCTTGTTTGGGGTGGGTTTATCCTTTGCTCTAAGTCATAAAAACCCCTTCTAACTAACACACCCTTTGCCTCCTTGGTTATCCAGTGAGACTGGCTCAGCAATTCTTTTCTTCTGTATCAAAACTTGCCTCCATCTCTATTCCTTCATCAGATTCTACATTCAAAAATCTTTCTGCTAAACACATATTTGTGAGACTTTCTTGTCAAAGTTTCATCCTTCCCAACAGTGTCCAGAGCTGGCCAGACAAGGCTGGATCCCACAGGCACTGTGGGCTCTTGCTCACACCCACAGTGCTGAAAAGCAATTTATTCATTTTGTCTCCTGAACAAGTATTAAGATGAATATCAAAACATAATTGTCTCAACAATCTTTGGGCTTTCACTTATCAGCTGATAATAAGGCTATAGAGGGATGTGTTCATTTGTCTGCAGATCTCTGTAATCCTATTAAGTTTAGAGTGATAACTGTTAAACTGTACATATACACAGCTGTGCACACGTTTGTTGGGAAGGTGTTTAACACACACATCCACAGGCACACAGTCTCACAATTCCCTGCTGCACAGCCAGGCTAAGTGCCTCTGTATGGACAACCTGCCTCAATTAGCCATGGATCACTCAGGGTCAAAGACCCCTCCTGGCAAACATCAGGAATGCTGCTGAAGTTAAAATGGGCAAAAAGAAACATTCTCCCAGTATTTTATTCTGAATTTCCTTCTGAGAAGAGGGAATTTTTCTGGCTCTGTGTTTCATACCTGGAATCTGTGTGACCAGGCTGGGACAGAGCTGCCCTCACCTGATGCTTAAATCTCCCACTGGTGTCTCCATCAGCACTGCCCATGGGACTGCAGCACCCCAGGACAAACACACAAGGAACAGGAGGTTTCTCCCTGTGACCGTGCTCACAGGGGTCTCAGGTTGAGGGAAGAGATGAGGATCTGACTCCATGTTTCAGGGACATGAGCTGGACCAGCCTGGGCAGGGATGGGGCACCCACCACCTCTCTGGGTAACCCGTGCCAGGCCCTCACCACAATCAGATAACAAATGCCAGTGGCTGCCCATTTTTAACTCTTTCTGCCCCACACCTGCACAAATCCCTGCTGTGCTGTGGCAGCTGGAGCTTGCCAGAGCCTTGGGGCAGCAGCAGATGGTGTGGGACACTGAATTTTGGACATGAGTAAACCTGGCTGTGCTGTGCTTACATCACTGTAGCCTTCAGCCTGCCCTGAGGTGGGAGAGGTTCCAGGTGTCACCACTGAGCCAGAGATAACACAGAGTCATACAAGAAGGCAAAATGGCAAAAAACCCCCTTTATTTGATCCCCTCCCCCTTTATAGCTTAGTTTGCTACAGGTGGCCCTGATTGGTCATTTAATCAATGCATTTCACATGACAGGCTAATTAACAAGACACCCATTTGTAAACAACCTTATGAGGAAAACAGCAAAACAAATTGTTAAAAAACACTATTTGCAGATTATTTTAATAGTTGGCTATCATTTTTTATCACCTTATCAACTTATCCTACTTTCTCTCTCTCTCTGACCAGGCTGTCACTTCCACACCTGGGGAATTATTTTCTTATTATTTCCTTAATCCAGGCTGGGAGGCACAAAGGCACACAAAAAGGAGCTGTAATTTATTGTGGCTGGGGTAAATTGGGCTGTCAGGACAGGGTTTGGTCCCTGCTGGGTGCTGCTAAAGGAGCAGAGGCTTCTCCCTGACTCCTGTTAAACACTGAGCTGAAATGCAAAGTGATGGGATAAAAAATATCAGGAAAATAAGGCAGGAAGTAGCATTAGATATATTGATAATTTGGGCAAATCACTCCTATGGACCTTCTTTGATTACTTTATCTGTTCAGTCTGCCTTACTAAGTGCTGCTATCACACAAGCATAATAAAACAAGAATATATAAATGGAAGGAATTAAGAGCCATCCTATTGGGACCAATTTAATCTTTGCTTCATTTAAAAGGAGAACATGGCTCCCTTATCTAATGTACATAAAATTGCTCTTTATTCCCTGGTTTACATAGAGATGACAGATCTATATAAATGTGGATCTGCTCCTTTTCCCCACTCTGTGGTGGGAAGAGCCACCTTCCACCACATCTCTGGACACTTGAAGGAGAATCTTCCTTCTGCCCTGTGGCATTTCTGTGAAAGGAGAATGAGGCTGTGGCAGCATCCTTTGGAAGGCACAAGCTCTAGCAGTGAATGTTTGAAGGCAAAAAGCAACAAGACCAGCCCCAGGTTAACCCTAACCCTAACCCTGCCCTGCTCAGAGGCACGTGGTGCTGGTGGGAATGGGTGAAACCCAGCCAAGCCAGCCCCTCCAAGAGCACTGCACTCCATCCCTCCTTGCTTTGCTTCTGAGAGTCACAGAGCAAACCCACAGGGGTTTCTGAGCTGTACAAGACAGGCAGGAGGGGATGTTTCAGTTTATATCTCTGGGAAAGTCTGTTTTCTGGTGATAACCGAGTTTTAACCTAAAAATCTGAACCTGTGGAGATAGAAATGGCCTCTGGTGGTTGCTTTAAATGTTCTCCCAACACCCTTGAGACCATGGTTGAGCCTTTCCTGGGGAGGAACTCCAGGGTTGCTCTCACCCACATGGCAGCTCAGCAGGGGCATCTTTGCTTTTGGTAATTTTAAAACTGCTCCTGTTCCCATCACTGAGTGGGACCTGAGTCACTGTTGTAGGAGGACACAGTATGGGTGATGTAGAATGTAATTTTATCCCTCAACGAGTTGCAACTGGAGTCTATTACTAATGATTAGGAGCAGGCTGGATGATAACAGGCCACACCTGTAGCAAATGAGCACTAGTGGCATAAAAGAGTGGATTGGTGGGATCTGGACTCAGATGACAACTGCAAGGACCAAGAACAGTCAGTGCTTAGAGAAGCTGCCTACAGAAAACATTGAGGAGGTATGAAGCTCTGGCACTATGGAATCCTTGCATTACAATGATAATAGAGCTGTTGTAATATATATAAGACCACACACTGTGGGTTCCCATCCCTGCCCAGATGGAATCGTGTCCTTTTCTACAGGACACACTCAGAAATGGGGATGGCTTCCTCTCATACAAAGTCTCCTGTGAAATGTCATGTTCAGGCCACTCAGAGTCCCCAGTTTTGCTGGGGAATTACCAAAAGCAAAGATGCCCCTGCCAGGACAAGGGTCCTGCTGAGCTGCCATGTGGGTAAGAGCAGCCCTGAACTTCCCTCCCAGGAAAGGCTCAACCATGGTCTTAAGGGTTTTGGGAGAAGATTTAGAGCAACCACCAGAAGCCATTTCTGTCTCCACAGATCCAGGTTTTTAGGTTAGAACTCAGATATCACCAGCAAACACACTTCCCCACAGCCAGAGATCCAAACTGAAGCTGAAATGTGGATCTCAGCCAAGCCCAGTGTCCCTGCCAAACCTCTCACTGCTCCTGTTCCCATCACTGAGTGGGACCTGAGTCACTGTGGGTTCCCATCCCTGCCCAGATGGAATCGTGTCCTTTTCCACAGGACACACTCAGAAATGGGGATGGCTTCCTCTCTTCTTCATCTCTGAGCTGGGAAAGAAAAAATGAGGCATTTGTGTTTTCTAACATGCTAAAAGCATCAGAGGACTCCCTGCTCTTTCAAACCAGCCATCATAAGTGCAATTTCAAAGTGTTTCTCTCTGCTAATATCCAGTGGCTTTTTAAAAAGCAGCTGACAGCCGTGCTGGAATGGCTAATGCCTAATTAGCTAATGGGTAATGATGCTCCTGTGAATAAGGCTGACATTTCACTCTGTAATTATCATCTAGGCTGATCCCACATCCCACAGTGGGCAGTGCAGGGTGCCTTGGGACAGGCCTGTGGGATGGCAGGGCTGCAGTGATGCTCCCTCTGGGCCATGGACAAGTGTCCCCTGGGCTGCCACCCCAGCTGGGCCAGTCTAAGCTTAATAATGGAGCTCTGTGCATTTTGTTTTAAGGCTTACAAGCAGGTATTGTATCCAAAAGAAGCAAGCATTGTTTAACCAAAGGTACGTTGATTATAGTGGTTGGATAGGACTACTGTCAGGGTTCTGAGTTGTTGGAATGGCTCCTGAGGTATTAAAGAGTCTTTTTTCCAGCACTGAGACTGAAGAAGAAGTTGAGATTCCTCAGCTCTGCTTTCCAAGGTTGTTTATTTTCTCTGATCTGTTCCATTCTCTCTCTGACCTGCTGAGATCTGTCCAGCAGGTCGGGTTGTGGCACAGTCCCTGCCCTTGGGCTGGTGTTGGCTTTTTATACTGAGAACTGTGTGTGCTTTATTTACAATCATTTTCCAATACCTGTCACCTATGTTAGACAGTTTGTCTCTACCCTAAACCAATCCAGAAGTGCCACCATCACAGCAGAAGATGGAGGACAAGAAGAAGGAGAAGAAGGACAGGACATGCCCAGATTCCTCCATCTTGCCTCTTGAACCCCCATTCTAAATCCCCCAAATTCTACTTTTTCACCCTGTGACAAATTCACTGTCATTCTACTCAAACCTTTGTGGCTTGTAAATCCTCACACAAAGTTGGTAATTGTTTCCATGGGCTAAAATCAAAGGCACAGGTGTTTGTGACTTTGTGCCAGGGTCTCTGAGCTCCCTGCCAGGGTTTCAAGTCCTCCAGGGCAGCCAGAGCCGTGTCCTGGGTTCCAACAGCCCAGCACAGCCCAAGGCTTTGCCATGGCTGCCCCTCCCCACACAGCCTCATTTGCCACCCCAGGTTTACAGATCAGAGCTGAAAAAGGGATTTTGCTGGGTGTTCCAGCTGCCAGAGCTGTGAGCAGCTCTGCCCTGGCTCAAGGTCTGTGTCTATGGGAATCAATCACACAGATTCCATTTTCTTCATGGTGGAAAAGCCCATTCTTTATTCACAAAACTCCTTTTTGTACAGTTTTACAGACCTCATGGGGGACACCAATTGGTCAGGAGCTTTCTTGTTAATTAATTATTGGTCAGTAACAAGTTGTTATTCTCTATTGATTGGTCATTCCATCCCCCAGTGTGTAACTGCAGGGAAAGTTGTTCATCAGGGATGGTTTTCATTTTTCTAACAATGTAAAAACATTTTATACGGGTGCCAGTTGTTTTTTTGATTGTTATGTTAATAAGCTGCTCACACCAGGATTGCTTTCACATGGGAACTTGCAAAGGGCCAGCCTGACAAGGCCAGCCACTGATTTTAGGAGAGCAGGATTGATTTGATGAGACCTTTCTTTATAATTTTTCTACCTTACTGCAACATGGGTCTCCATCCAGGAGGCACTGGAGGAGCTGCAGAAATCCCTCCCTGCTTTTCTGAGACTCACCATAAAGCCTTGAGGAATAAACATTTGGTGAAACATTCTGAAGCTGAAGGTTTATGTGCTGTATGACCCTAAAAAAGTCAAAGTCCTCTCTTTGCTTTCTGCAGAGTGAACCAAGTCCTGCTCCTTCAGCCTCACTGCAAGGGGCAGCCAAGCCCCAGCCTGGACCAGAGTCCAGCCCTTAACAGAGAGGTCCTGGTGTCATGAGTATATATTGCTGTATCTATACTATATATACAGTAATATATGTATAATATTAATAAATAATATAATACTGTCACATAAATATATTGTACTATTCATTGTAATACTAAAATATTCATTATATAGTTAATATAGTATATATTGCTGTATCTATACTACATATACAGTAATATATGTATAATATTAATAAATAATATAATACTATCACATAAATATATTGTACTATTCATTATAATATTAAAATATTCATTATATAGTTAATATAGTATATATTGCTGTATCTATACTATATATACAGCAATATATGTATAATATTATTAAATAATATAATACGGTCACATAAATATATTGTACTATTCATTGTAATATTAAAATATTCATTATATAGTTAATATAGTATATATTGCTGTATCTATACTATATATATAGCAATATATGTATAATATTAATAAATAATATAATACTGTCACATAAATATATTGTACTATTCATTATAATATCAAAATATTCATTATATTAGTAATATAGTATATATTGCTGTATCTATACTATATATACAGTAATATATGTATAATATTAATAAATAATATAATATTGTCATATAAATATATTGTATTATTCATTATAATATTAAAATATTCATTGTATTAGTTAATATAGAACATACATTAAATATATTACATATAATAATTCGTCTATTAAAGATTATATTATAATATCTATTAAATATTATAATTCGTATAAATATATTTATAGAAGTTTGGGTTTAATATATAATATATACATTTTTATGGAATTATTTTTATATATTTATCTAAATATATATCTATTAAATATTACAATTTAGTAGATAAATTATTATATTATTTATCTAAGTAATATAATATATTTGTATAAATTTATATAAAAATTGTAATATATTTATATAAACAATAAAATAATATAAATTTGGTTTCAGCACACTGCTAGGAAAGATCTGCCCATACCATGTTTCAGTCTCCAGATCACAGTGTCTTTTTTCTTTTTCAGGAATAACTCAGTTTTGTCCTTGGGACACTAAAGAGTGAAGACCAATTTATAGGTATTGGGGGGATTAATTCCAGTGTATTTAAGTGCAAAATCAACCCCTCTGGAGCCTCTGCTTTGCTTTTCCTCAGCCCCTGCCCTACCCACACCCTCTCCAAGGACAAGCCTGCAGCTTCAGGGTCCATCTCAAAATCTCCATGCCAACTGCAATTTTAGGGAAAAAAGCTGCTAGAGGATCTGTTAAACAAAGAGCCAGCACTGGAGACTTTCACCCATTTTCCTGGGGTTTTAGGGATGCCTCCAGCCTCGTGCTCCCCCAGGGCAGGGGGGCTGTTGGGGAGCTGAGAGAGCTCCCACATGGACATTGCACTGGAGGATCCCTGGGTGGGTTTTTCTCCTATCAATCTCCAAATCTGTCATTTCATGCACTGCCAGTTTTCAGACATGCAGTGCTCCCAGTTTCAGGAGCTTGTGCAGGGGACAGAAGGGAGGCACACACCAGCCCTGACACTGAAACAGGGATGCTCCTGCACTGGGCAAACCTGACCCAGCCCTTCCCTTCCTTCAGCAGGACCAGACACACCCTGCACACCTCTGCTCTTCCACGTCCACGTTCCTCTGAAAGGTGGGGAGATGGGCCAGTGCTTGTCACTGTCACATTTCCTGACAAGCCCTTTTTCCAGGATTTCTTTTCCTGGGAAGCTGAGAAGCCTCAGAAAAGAATGAAAACAATAATTACCTGATTGCTTCTCCTGTGTTTGCTGCTTTGGTGTGTGGTTTGGACATTGTTTACCAACAGGTGCATCTTTGATTGGTTCCATCTGAATTGTTTTGACTTAATGACCAATCACAGCCAGCTGTGTCAGGTTCTGAGGAGTCAGTCAAGAGTTTTTGATCATTCTTGTTTAGCCTTCTGTCTGTATTCTTCTCTTTCTTCACTATAATGTAATATAAAATATAAAATACAAAATATAAAATAAAATATATAACATAATATAATATATAAAATATATAAAATAATACATACAATATATAAAATAAAAATAATAAAAATAAAATAAAATATAAAATATAAAATATAAAATATAAAATAACATATAAAATAAAATATAATATAATAGCCTTCTGAGAACATGGAGTCAGATCCTCATCTCTCACTTCATCCTGGGGACCCTCACAAACTCAACAAGTGCTGGCAAAGGCTGCTGACATCAGAGGATATGTGTGAAAACAGGAGTTCCTGCAATACAGCTCTCAACTGGCAGATTGAAAAATAATAGCAATAAAACCAATAATAAATATGGTTATTAATGAGCAGAAGCAGCCCTGGGAGACACATCAGCTGTTTGAACAAGCAGATATTTCTGTCCCTCCCTCCCTGTGTAATCAATGTGTATTTATTTCTTTATTTAGCTCAATGCTCACCCTTTGAGGAGAAGATGAAAGTGTCAAGATGATCCTCTCCTTATCATGCCCTGCACAAGGGAAAGCTTTGAAGATACAATATGCAGAAACACTGGGCTCTCCTGTGACTTCTCCAGATTTAATTAGCCCAACCTTGTGTAAGGATCCTGCCTCCCCCTCCAGACAGCTCCTTTTTTCCCCCTCCCCAGCCTCAGACAAGCTCCTGGACTCGCTGGCAAAATAGCAGCTGCTCAAGCCCTCAGCTTAATTCAGAGCTTGGCTCTCCAAGATGAGCTAAAAAAATATGCCACCCCAAAGATGGAGCTGCTTTTAGCATTATACACGAGCTGCAACTGCCAGGGAAAGTTTATCTTGGAGCCAATGTGAGCTCTGTTGCTCCAAGTTAAATATTTCCATTTAAAAAGTAGAATGAACTATACTGTGGGACTTCCAATTGCTTCCTGAAATATTAAGAAGGAATATCTTTAAACATTAATATTTTGTTACAGTGCTGAAGCCTTTCTAAGGGAGGGTTATTTTTTAGAGCTGTGTATTTTTCTCTGCATAATTGGAGCCTCTGATCTGTGCCTGTACTCTGTGCTCCCAAAAGTCCCTGTACACCAGCAACCTTCCTTCCAGAACAATCAATAAAAAACCTTCTTTTTTTCTCCTCCCTGCTATTCCTGCTGCTAGGAGGCACATCCCAAGGACACCTTGTGGAAAATGCCCCATGAAGGGACCCCACAGGGCTGCCAAGAGCCTGGTCCTGCTGCACCCACCCATGGATGGGCTCCCATTGCCCATCCCACATGGACCAGCACTGGGACCAGCACTGGGACCAGCTGGAGCAGCTCCTTCCAGCCAGCCAGGCCCTCCCTGTGCCCCAGCCCATGGCCCATCCATCCTCTCTGGCACCAGGGAAGCAGCTATCAAAAGGGCAGATCAGGAGAGCAGATTTAATGCTGCTTTCATGGCAGGGAAGGGGAAAAAATTTAAAAGAAGAAGAAGAAAGAAGAGAGAGAAAAATTATGTTGCTTCCAGGCCATTTACATGTTCATTACTCAAGAGAATGTGACACTTTATCCTTTTCTTCAAATTAACTTCTGTGTCACAAGTGGAATAAAAGGATTGGATAGATGGGAACTGAAAGATGGAGAAATGAAGGACTGGAAGTGGCATGGATGGAGTGTTTGTGACCTGCAGGAGCCAGGGCAGGGACAGCAGTGCAGCCCTGCTATGCCAGCCATTGTTCAGCAGCTTGCCATGCTGGCCTGATCTTACAAGGTCTCCCAGAAATCCTTTTTTTTCCAGGTTTTTTTTTTCTCACCCCTCTTCAGAGCAAACAAAAACCCAAAGTGCTGTCCTGAGTGGGCTGTTGGAGCTGCTGGGCCCTTCACATTCTCTGGGACAGTCCCCAGGGGTGCAGGGCTGGCCCTCAGCTGGATGGGGACAGCTCAGGGGGGACATCAGAGCCAGCAGGACAGCCCCACACTCACACTGGAGGCATGGTTGTGGCATTCACATTCTCTTAAAAATCCCTTCACCCAGGATTTTTCTCCTGGGAAGCTGAGAAGCCTCAGAGAAAAGGAAAACAATTCTGATCTCATTTGCTTCTCCTGTGTTGTGCTCATGTGGAATGTGTTTGGAGATTGTTCACCCACAGGTGATTGTTCCATTGCATTCTGCTGGGAGTTGTTTTCACTCTTTGGCCAATCAGGGCCAAGCTGTGTCAGGACTCTGGAGAGAGTCAGGAGTTTTCATTATTATCTTTTTAGCATTCAGTAAGTATCCTTTCTGTATTTTTAGTATAGTATAGTATTCTTTAATATAGTATCATAAAATAATAAATTTGCTTTTTGAGGACATGGAGTCAGATTCATCATTCCTCCCTTCCATGGGGGTCCCCACAAATACAATATAGCTGTCTTTGATCAGGAGTTGAAATTGATCTTGAGAAAAGATTTTGTGGTTCCATTCAGCCAGGAGAGCTGGATCCAAACACATTCCACATGAGCACAACACAGGAGAAGCAAATGAGATCAGAATTGTTTTCCTTTTCTCTGAGGCTTCTCAGCTTCCCAGGAGAGAAATCCTGGGTGAAAGGATTTTTCAGAGAATGTGAATGCCACACAGCTACAAAGATAAACTCTGAGTTTAAAGCAGACCCTGAATCCACAAAATGCTGTTCTGCTGGATGGGACTGTGAGAGCAGAGAGTGTTAGAAGAGCTGGGGAGCAGCTGGCTGGGGTGTGTGCCTGCCCCAAGTTCCACCTCACCCCTGTGGGGCAATGGCCTTTCTGCATCTCCACCTGCTAAAAATATCCCAGTTGTGGATATTTCTATATGGAAGTTAAAAGAAATATGGAAGTTAGAAGAAATTAAATATTTAGCAGCTGGGTGAAGGCACCTTGGAATAAAAGTGTATGGATACAAAGCTGTCATCTCATCCCTTCATCATCATATTTTTTATGTAGCAGACATGTGTCTTGCTGGCAAGGACACTTGTGTTTTAAACCAGCCTCATAAATCTCATTAAGAAGTCTTTTCTAAACCATCTGTGCCAAAAACCAGGAACAGGCACCCACTGGACATCACCCCAGGTCCCTCAGGGTTCCTTCTCACCCAAGCAGGAGCTCATTGGACACTTCGTGATGCCTCCTGAGATACCTACAGCAGGACCAGCACACACCTGGCTTCACTAGAAAGGTCTCGGAGTTTCTGTGGTTGAGATGACCCCCAAGGTATTAAAGAGTTATTTCCCAGCCCTGCAACTGCAGAAGAAGTTGAGATCCCTCAGCTCTGCTTTTCAAGGTTGTTTATTTTCTCTGATCTGTTCCATTCTCTCTCTGACCTGCTGAGATCTGTCCAGCAGGTCGGGTTGTGGCACAGTCCCTGCCCTTGGGCTGGTGTTGGCTTTTTATACTGAGAACTGTGTGTGCTTTATTTACAATAATTTTCCAATACCTGTCACCTATGTTAGACAGTCTGTCTCTACCCTAAACCAATCCAGAAGCGTCACCATCCCAGCAGAAGATGGAGGACAAGAAGAAGGAGAAGAAGGACAGGACACACCCAGATTCCTCCATCTTGCCTCTTGAACCCCCACTCTAAATCCCCCAAATTCTACTTTTTCACCTTGTGATAAATTCACTATCACTCTACTCAAACCCTTATGGCTTGTAACTCTTCACACAAAGTTGGTAATTGTTTCCATGGACTAAAATCAAAGGCACAGGTGTTTGTGACTCTGTTCCAAGGCTGCTGAGCCCCCTCCCAGGGTCTCCAATCATCCAGGGCAGCCAGAGCCATGTCCTGTGTTCTGACAGAAAGGCTCCTGCAGGTTTCAAACATTCATTGGGGTACATCCAGAATTTCTTTCCCTACTATAAACACAACAAAACAAAGCCACTTTTCCCCTTGTGGGCATGGAGAGCTGTAACCTGGCAAACTCATCTGGGCTTAACTCCAGCTGGAGGCTGGGTGGGCAGGCAGGAGATGTGTCTGGAAAACCACTCATGTTCAGACCATTTCACCTGCAATGCAGCAGCCTCATCCCTGGCTGTGCCACCAGAACCTGCTCCTCTGGGAAGGGAGGGTGGCTGGACATCACAGGGCCACGTTTGAGCCAAAATGCTGTGGCTGCCTTGAGGCAGAACGAAATCAACCATCACTGCTTTCCTGGAGGCAGAGCAGAGCTGTGGGAAACACACAGTTAGGACAGGGACATTTTAAAAATGCACAATATTGTATTTCTGGGGAATCTTTAATTCAAACTGATTAAATAATGATCCCCTGCAGTGATTCACCCTTTCAAATACCCACTCAAGGAGTAATTCAGTGTGCTGGCAGCACCACAGGCTCACTGCCCATGAGCTTGCAGGACTTTGACAAACTCTCACAGGGCCAATGCCTCCCTCTTCAATAGCACAGCCAATTTAATTTAGTGCTGGCTTTGCTGTCCCACAGACACCCTCCTTTTCCAAGCATGCTGCCTCCATGACATTTGGTGGCATCTGGCCCACAGCTGCTTCTCAGGGGGTCCCATCAGCCTCTGGAGCAGAGATATCCCTCATTTTCCTGGCAGCAGGGTCTGTGGGAGCCTCTATCAGCCTTGTCCAAGAGTGGGGAGTAAGGGATGGAGGGGAATGATGGAGGCACCCCCAGGCAGGCCTGTGCAGGGTTGTTTTCCAGACAGCTGCCTCCTGTGAGAAACAACTGCTCACTTAAAAAGAAAATTATTAAACTTTAACACAAATTACAACAAAGGACTAAACAAGGAAAAATCACAGTGCTGGGTGTCCCCCTGAGTTTCAGACACATGCTCCTTTACAAAATGGGTGCTCTGCTTTTTATATCCTTAGCTCTCTCAAAGTTTTGTCAGTTTAAAAATCAGTGACAGTGCTTTCCCTGCCATGCATTGGTGGAGATCACTTTTCACAGCCTGTCTGGAGCTCAGGTGTTGTTCCCCCAGCCCTCCTGGTGACAAGCTGCCCTCTCTGAATGTCCTGACTGCTGAGGCTGTCACAGGGGGAGGGAAACACAACTGTGGGGTGACATATTACAGTAACATCACTGTACATCTGTATAATATCTATCTCTTAATTGTGAGAGCCAATTATTGCATTTCTTATCTATAACACTCCCAAACTGCTGAGCCTCTCTCTGTGACATCTTCCTGCCTGTCTTGGTTTGGGAAGACAGGAGTCTGCTAAGGAAGGCAGGAGCCTCCCCTGAAATGGAGAATGTAAACCCTCTCCACCCGTCTGAATTGCTATAAATTTTACATTAAGGGGCTCTCAGGCAAAGATATGGGAGCAGCAAATAACAGTCCTTTAATAGGGAAGTAAAAAATAAAAGGATAAAATAAACAATGCAGTACACTAGAACAACATTGCCAGAGTCACAACCCAACCTGACACCCTGTGGGTCAGGCTGTTGGCAGCAGTGCCATTGGAATTGTGGCTCAGCCCTCCTGCAGTGTCAGGGCTGGTTCTGCTGGAGCAGGGATCCTGGAGAGAAGGATGGATTCTGCCTCTGAAGATCCAGTGGCAGAGGCAGCTGCTGCTCCTCTGGGGAATCCAGTGCAGAAGCTGTGCTGGTGTTCCAGAATCTCCAGATTCTATCTGGGTAGCAATGCTTGGCTCCTCCCTCTGGGCTCACATCTCCCAGTGGGATGCTGCAGTTCTTATCAGCCATGCAGGGACATTCAATGGCTGTTATCAGCAATGTCCCCTCCCAGGGAGGTGTGACTGTGGTCACTCAAAGAGAGAGATAAGGCAAACTGCCCACCTGACAAAGGTAATCTGCCATACAGATGGGAATGGAAAACATCTTGCATTGCAATCTTCAACACTGCCACATACAGACCTGCCAGAGATGTGACTTTTCAAAGGTCACTCCTTGGGGCTCTCTGACTACACACTGATGGAAACAATCCAGAAATAAGGATTTGGGGGCAGGGAAGAGGATCATTTGTTTGAGTGGACACACTGTGCCCACCCTGGGTCTGCTGGGAGAAGGCATTTCCATGGGTGAGGGAGGAAAGGAGGCTGCTCCTCATTGATCCAGAGCTGCTCTGTGGGACAGCCCTGGCACTTCCTTCGCTCCTGTTACACTCTGGCCACTGAGGCAAAAGGAGGCAGATTGGGCAGAAAAGAGAGGAAGTAATGGTGGGTGTGACAGCCTGATCAGAGAGGAAGAAAACCAGATAAGTTTTCCCAGAATCAGCCTGGGAGACTTTAGGGAGTTGAAGATAAACAATGACATCCAATTACTAAAAAACAACCTGCAGGTGTTTTCCTAATATGTTTTCTTGTTATTCTCATAAAATTGTTTATAAACTTAAAATTAAATAAATAAATTTTTTGTTGTCTTGTTAATTAGGCAGCCAGGTGAAATTTATTCATTAACATTAAATTGATTGATTAAATTGAATGATTAAATGGCCAATCAGATGCACCTGTATCCATCAGTGTATAAAAGAAATGGTTCTAAGTGAAGACTTGTGCTTATGCCACTGTCCTGGTTTAGGGCAAATTTGGGAGAAAACCTCCAAAGGGGCCCCTCCAGACAGCAAACCCACACAGCCCCTCTCCCCAACTGGTTTGGGAAAGATTCCTTGGAGAGAAGTGGAAAGAACCTGTTTATTGAACAGGCACAGCACCCCCAGCACACAGAATGAACAATACCAGGTGACACCACTCTGTCACTGCTCTGACAAAGATGACAAATTCAGAAAGTCTCTCTGGGGGTGCTCGCTCTGTTCTCAGTCCCTCCTGTGCTGGGGCAGCTGCTGCAGCCACAAGGTGCAAACTCTGGGTGTTCCCAGGGCCCATCTGGAGCAGGCTCGAGTTGGTCCAAAAAAGGGAAAGGAGAAACAGTCCAGGGAAAATTCAGACTGCTGAGCTAAACTAACTAATGAGCAGGAGCAAAAAGCAAGAGCAAAGCAAAAAGCCAAAGCAGCACCGTGTCCTGCCCTGTCTGTGTGTCCCACCAGCCGTGGGGGAGCAGCTGAGAGCAAAACCAAAACAAAACATTCGCTCTGCAGAGCCAGTCTGGAAGGCACAGGACATGATATCCAGCATGAACAGAACACAGGAATGGGGATACAAGCACCATAACATCATCCTAGGACAGCACCTCAGCCTTCTGATGGTCCCTTTGTCCTTTCTCACTGAGCAGTGCCAGTGCTGGGGTCAGCTCCTGCCCTGCAGCCCCTCCAGAGCCCCCAGGGCTCACAGACACAGCAGCAATCTCAGCTCTGAGCATCTCCTGCCCACCCTGAGCCCTTTGCAGACACACCAGCATGGCTGCAGGGCCATGAAGGGCCATGGCTCCTCTTTCCTGGTGAAATCAGCTTTGCCAGCCCATGGAAGCAATGCCACCAGGCTTGACTGGTGAGGGGCATTCATGTCCCTGTCCTCACTGCCATCCGTGCACACAGCTCTGGTGCCAGTGCCTGTAAGAGGCAGGTGCAGGGCCTGGTGGCCAGCAGAGCTCCTGAAAGGAGCATTTGGAGGCCATTTATCCCCCAAAACTGAGCCCAGCTCCCTCCCAGCCAGCAGCAGGCACACAACACACCCCCACAAATGGCTTTTGGAAGCTGCTTTCCCCCTGCTCTCCCTTTTGCAGGGTTTAGCAGGTCCTTGGATATCACAGTGAGTTTTGGGGATGCCCTCTGGGACACAGCAGTGCCTTTGCTGTTTCTCTCACCAGTTTCACATGCCTGGGAGTGAGGTCAGGTATTTTCTCCCACTGGCACAGGCAGGATGTGCTTTTTGGGAGGAGAGGAGCCTGTTCACAGCAGCAATACCCCTATGGCATCCAGAACCCCGAACACAGTGACACAGGAATGCTCAAATCAAGGTGTGCCTGCAGAGGCAGCCCCCAGAATTCAGAATTCAGGCAGCTCCCAGAGTTCAGAATTCAGGCAGCCCCCAGAGCTCAGAGCCCCAAAAATTCAGAATTCAGGCAGCTTCCAAAGTTCAGAATTCCCAAAATTCAGAATTCAGACCCCCAGAGTTCAGAGCCCCCTAAATTCAGAATTCAGGCAACCCACAGAACTGAGAATTCAGAGCTCCCAGAGTTCAGAGGTGTCCTGCTGAAACCCTTCACGTGGCACCCCCCTACTCCAGTTTCCTGTGTTTCAGCCCAAGATCCTCTCTGCTTTATTTATTCTGGGCATAAACACTCCTGGCAGCTCTCATCAGTGCACAGACAGGTCTCCCTCAGCTCCCCTGCCCAATTAGTGCCACTCTGCCTGTGTGAGGAGGAGCAGCAGCCCCTGGCCACAGAAGGCAGCTCAGCATTGCCTGTGGCTACAGAATGCATCACACCTGCCTGCCTCTCACTGCCTTGGGTGAGCTGAACCCAATGAATATTTCAATAGGCTCTGCTTGCCCAGGATACTATTAATTTTGGAGTCCCTGTAATCCAATTCCTTTTCCTCCAAGTGGGTGGTGATTATTAATTTCACAAGCTGTGCTTCCACCAGTCCCTTGTGGCTGAGGAATATTAATCCACATTCATGCTGTCATTCAGCTGCCCAGGAGACTCTGCTGTGAATGGTGTTGTTATTAATACCACTGCTCCACACGTGCTTAGAGCAACTTAGAGGCACACAGGTGGGTTGCAAAGGTCATTTGCAGAAAAGCACCTCAGTCCTGATGTTCAGACAAATAAAACAGGGCCCAGGCAGTGCTTTTTGGAGCTGTTTCTCCAGGTTCTGGAGCTGCAGGTGCTGGTCCTGCCTTGCCAGGGCACAGGTGACAGAGAATCCCAGAAAATCTTGGACCTGTGAAGGGCCAAGAGCAGGAGAATATTAATCCATATTCATGGATCAATCCACACTCAGCCTTGTTCCAGCCATATCTAGCAGCCAGCAAGGAGCAAATACTTCTGTCTTTTTTTTGGGGAAATTGGGGGGAAACATAAATTGGAGAATCCAAACATGATCTCTCTACTTAAATAAAATGCCATAATATCCTGGAATGTAATCACTTTCAACACCCCAGCCTTATTATCAAATTTGCTTGGAATTAGGCATTTCATTTGTGTTCTTCTGGAAAGGCAGAGGGTGGAAAGCAGCTGCTGCATTTCTCTGCAGAGTAAAAAAGCCTTTCCCAGGCTTACCCAGGCAGGTGAGACACATTTCAATCAAATATCTCAGGGAGGGGTTGGACAACCCATCAAGGCTCCCTTGAATGTGGGGCACTAAAAGGCAGAGAGATAAACAGGAAAGAGAAAGCTGAGAAATATTAAATAGATTAAAATGAATTAAATTAAATTATAAACAGCCCCTGAGGTCTCTCACAGGGGTCAGGGCATCAGTGAGTGGCAGAGGGAGGGACAGCAGGGCTGAAGGAACCTCACAGGCTCAGCTTGGGGAGCATCCACACTGGTGCTGAGGGCAGAGCTCAGCCAGAGCTCCAGTGGGGCTGAGCCAGGGCTGTTTCTCTCACCAGTTCCACATGCCTGGGAGTGAGGTCAGGTATTTTCTCCCACTGGCACAGGTAGGATGTGCTTTTTGGGAGGAGAGGAGCCTGTTCACAGCAGCAACACCCCATGGCATCCAGAACCCCACACAGCAGAGCATCTGAGCATCATGCTGAGCAGAGCATGTCCACAGCTGCAAACCCTCCAGAACCACCTTGTTCTTCTCCCTCACTCCTCCTGAACCACCCTGTTTCTCTCTTTCCTGACTCCTCCTGGATCACCTCACTCCTCTATCTCACTCCACCTGAGCCATCCCAGTCCTCTCATTCCCCCTGAGCCACCCTGCTCTTCTCTCATACCTCCTGGATCATCCTGCTCCTATTTTATTCCTCCTGAATCATCCTGCTCCTCTGTCTCATTCCCCCTGGATCACCTCACTCCTCCCTCTCATTCCTCCTGAATCACCCCAGTCCTCTCATTTCTCCTGAACCGCCCTGCTCCTCTCTCATGCCTCCTGGATCATCCTGCTCCTCTCTCACTCCTCCTGGACCACCTCACTCCTCTATCTCCCTCCTCTTGAACCACCCCAGACCTCTCATTCCCCCTGAACCATCCTGCTCCTTTCTCTCACTCCCCCTGGATCACCCTGCTCCTCTCTCCTTCCTCCTGAACCACCCCAGTTCTCTCTCTCACTCCTAGATCACCCTGCTCCTCTCTCTCATTCTCCCTGGATCATCCCATTTCTCTCTCTCATTCCCCTAGAACCACCCTGCTCCTCTCTCCTTCCTCCTGAATCACCCCAGTTCTCTCTCTCATCCCTCCTGGGTCACCCTGCTCCTTCCACTTATTCCTCCTCAATCTCCCTGCTCCTCTCTCACGCCTCCTGAGCCACCCTGCTCCTCTGTCACTCCCCCTGGATCACCCTGCTCCTGTCTCTCCCCCTGGATCATGCTGCTCCTCTCTCACTCCTCCTGAACCACCCTGTTTCTCTCATTCCCCCTGGATCACCCTGCTCCTCTCTCAGCCCACACTGCAGAGTGCTCCTACCCCAGATAATCCCCATTGCAAGTGAAGCAGCCTCACCCTGAGCTTGTCTCCCCGGCACAGGCCATGGTGCAAAGAGGCCCCTTCCCAAGCCAGCAGCATCTGAAACTAGAGCATGTTTCAGTTTTGTACATTTTTGGCAGCTGAGATGGGCTGGAGGCTTCACAGATGTAACTGCTTCTGCAGTTTTTCCTCCTAGAAGAATGCAGCCTTCCCAAGCTGTCAGCACTTCAGCCAGCACAGCCCCAGCAAAGGCACCAACACAATTACAAAAGCAGAGCAGGGAAAGATTGTTCCCTCCCAGCCCTCATCCAGAAAGGACAAGAAGTCAAATCCCAGGGCTGCTGAGCCCCACTTTGGTGGCAAATTCTTGGTTTTCCAGATGCCCAGGCTGCCAGAAGTGCCAGCCCCACAGCCCCTGCCTGCCCAGGGGGCTTGGCATGGAGCAGGGACAGTGGGTGCATGATAAAAACACCACACACCCAGAGACCTTTGGCTGGCTGGGTGTGGTGTTTCACCCCACAGACACTTTGGGCTGGCTGGGTGTGTGGTGTTTGACCCCACAGACACTTTGGGCTAGTTGGGTGTGTGGTGTTTCACCCCACAGACACTTTGGGCTGGCTGGGTGTGTGGTGTTTCACCCCACAGGCACTTTGGGCTGGCTGGGTGTGTGGTGTTTCACCCCACAGACACTTTGGGCTGGCTGGGTGTGTGATGTTTCACCCCACAGACACTTTGGTCTGGCTGGGTGCTGCAGTTGGCACATGGGGACAAGTCCAGGCCTGCAGGAGCTCTGGGGGTGCTGGGATGGAGCTTCCCCCCATAACCGGGGCTGCTCCTCAGGTTTCCCTCTGTGGAGAAGCTTTGAGGTGATGGTGAAGGAAAGGAGTCGGTTCTGATGGAGGGTTTGGATCCAGAGCTTTATTCTGGCCCTCAGGCCTCTGAATGCAGCACCAGCTCCACCAGAACTCCCTGAGCCTGTGGTTGCTGCTCCTTTGAACCCCGGGGAGAGGGGCAGGGAAGGGGCAGGGAGCCACCAGCCAGGGACAGGAGGGGAGGGACAAGGGACAAAGGACACTTGGATGGCCCAATGCCCCCAGGGGTAGAGGGCATCCTTTGGATCTGCCAATCACTCAGTGCCCTTCTGGAATGCCAGGACTGACAGACAGTGCTGGGAGGGCTCAGGGAGGGAAAGGTGAGTGACACACCTGGGGAAGGACCAGGATAACTGAGGCAAGTCATGACATCACACTGCAGCACTCATGGGAATGGGTGAACAAATCCTGCACCAAGCAAAGATCTCACCAACCCTGGTAACCCCAGTGTGTTGTCTTACATAGCAAGAGTTCTATTATCATTATAGCCCATTTGTTGTCTTATATATCAAGAGTTCTATTATCATTATGGTGCAAGGGTTCCATGTCCTCAGAGTTTCACACCTCCTTGGTGATTCTCACAGGCAGCTCCTCTGAGCACTGACTGTTCCTGGTCCTTGCAGTTGTCATCTAACTCCAGATCCCACCAATCCACTCTTTTATGCCACTTGTTCTCATTTGCTACAGGTGCTGCCTGTTATCATCCCGCCTGCTCCTAATCTTTAGTAATAGGGTCCAGCTGCAACTCATTGAGGGATAAGATCACATTCTACATTACCCATACTGTGTCCTCCTATACCAGTGAGGTTCCTGCAGGGAAACCTGCTGGTTTTCTTCCCAGGAAGATGTGTTTCCTTGGAGCCACGGCAAGGTTTCTAATCCTCTTCCAGACGTCTGGAGAAAAATCTGTCCTGGGCTGTCACAGCACAGCAGCATCTGAGCTGTGCCCTGCTCACTCACAGCCTCAGCTATGTCACACACTTTGCCCCATACCATTATTTTGACAAACAAACCTATTCTGGATGATCTACTGCTGATATTGGTGTTTTGCATAAAATGTCTTGCTGTAAATGGCTTTAATTGCAATTCACACAGGTTGCAGATGAATGCTAGGTGGAGAAAGGCAATCTGCTCATGTGTGTGTGTGCAGCTCAGAGCAAGGGCAGGCCCTGAGCAGCTGGATGGGCTTGGAGCAACCTGCTCTTGTGTCAGGGGGTTGGAACAAGATGAGCCTTGAGGGCCCTTCCAAACCAAACCATCCTGGGATTCTGTGACTCTTCCACTCCCACTACTGATCCCTCACAAGTGATACCTGAGGCAGAGGGATGGGTTTGAGAAGTGATTTAGAGACTAAAAGTAATTTTTTAAAGTGACACAGGGTTTTGGGAATTAGAATCACATTGAACATTGTTTACATTTAGGTCCTTGGATTCCTAAGTCATATTTCAATAACATTTGAGGCTGATTCTGATGCTCTTTTTGGGATAGAGTGTGCCAGTGGAGACACCACAGTGTCCTGAAATCCTTCTGAGGAACAAGGGGAAGCAAAGCCTTTGTCCCTAACCTGGTGACTTCTCTTGAAAGATTTTTGGGAAGTCCAGGCATCTCTGAAGCTGTGTGTGGGACTTTATGAAGGTTCTATTTTGACATGGGCTGCATAGACAGGCACAGAGATTTCTGCCTTTAACCCTGCATGTGCTCTCTGGCCTGATCCTGCACTCACACCCAGCCACAGCTCCAGGGCACAGAAATGTTTTAGGGGACTGTTTTAATGGGACTTCACTGTTTTTAGGTCTTTTTAATGGGACTTCACTGGTTCCAGGTCTGTTTTAATGGGACTTCACTGTTTTCAGGTCTTTTTAATGGGACTTCACTGTTCCAGGTTTGTTTAATGGAACTTCACTGGTTTCAGGTCTGTTTAATGGGACTTCACTGTTCCAGGTCAGTTTAATTAGGACTTTACTGGTTCCAGGTCAGTTTTAATAGGACTTCACTGGTTCCAGGAGTCTTGAAGGATGGGTGTACCAGTCCTACAAGGAACCTCTCCTTTTGGTCCAGGAATGTGCTAAAATTCCCTCTGAAATGACACTGCCATTCATTAGGAGAGTGAGAGATTTGAACATGTCCTTAAGTGTTGGCTTAAGAGATATTTCAGCAGCTGATCATTACTTCTACACGTAAAAGGCAATAAAAAGGAAAAATTAAGCCAAGAGTGATGATCTCACCTGCTTTTATTAAGGCAGCCATTAATTCTGGCCTGATGGGGGCTGATAAAACCTGCTCCCACGTGAGCACTGCTATTGTCTGCAGCAGTCCCAGGGAGCTGCTGGTCTGCTCCAGCCTGGAAATGCAGGATGCAGGGAGGGATCAGAGCTCCTCAGCTCTCTGTAGGGTGTGTAGGAACCAGACTCCTCTGATGGGCTCTGAACACTGAAGAGAGGAAGGGAGCAAAGCTTAGGGAGATAAAGTGAGGTTTTGGACTTATTTTATAGGCAGGAAAGAGGAGGTCTGAGGGTTATGGAGGATATTTGGGAAAAGCCTGAATCCAGTCCTCTTTCCCCACAAAGTGACAGAAATTTCCTTTGCAGGCCTGAGTTAATTCAGCTTTCCTTCTAACTCACTATAGGGGCATAGCCTGGTTCCTTAAACCTGCCTCAGTGTCCCATTGCAGAGCAGAGATTATAATTCCAGCCTAACTCAGCATTAATCCTTGCCAGATTGCAAAGCACTTTTCAGTTTTGTCTCTAAAATTAGCAACACCCCCAATGATACTATTACAGCAGGAGCAGAGTGTAGATGGCAAAATACAAGAAATAACACCAGTTGCAAGAGCAGCTCATTTTCTGCACCAGTACCCCCTGGTTTTGGCACTAAAACAATACTTTGCAGGTGTTAAGAGGCTGAGCAAACACTGGTTTCCTCTGGCCTCCCTGCCACTCTGGATGCAAATGCCCTTATCTGTGTGTCTGAGCAGATGGACAGAGGGACAGTGCCCTGCAGCTCCTGCCCTCTGCCCACAGAGCTGGATTAGGTGTAGAAACAGCTGTGTGCTGTCTCCATGCCCTCCCAGTGCCAGAGGAAAAGCAGGATGTTTTATTAAGCATATTACAGCCCTGTCTTGTTGGGATATTTGCTGGCAGTTAACATCTTGCTGGATCAAATACCTTCGGCTTTGCCTGGGGCCCTCAGCTCATCCAGGCACTCAACTGCCAGGAAAAATACCCTCTGTGCTGGCAAGCACAATTTAATTAGTGCAGCTTTTCTGAGGCAGGGAATCAGCAGACTGGCACTTGAAGAAACACCTTCCCTCCTGCCAAATCATCCCAAAGAGTGCTTTTCACAAAGCACTGAAGGATGTGAACAGCAGCACCATGCCCAGGTGAGGCAGCCCAGCAAGGGCCAGCCACTGCTCTCACTCACTCAGCAGGAGGTGATGGGATTCCTGAGGAGGAGGACTGTCCTCAAAAATTAATGGTTTGCACTCTAAAATGTACCTTTGGTGCACTCTTCTCCTGCCAGATGGGTTTTGCTGGATCAGCCTTGCATTGAGCATGGACTCGGCCACAAGGAACTTGTCTGATGGTGGCTGAGCCTGAGGGACCCAAATTTCCATGTCTGTGCCCTTTCAGTGCAGGGGTGAGAGGGGATGGGGATGTCCCTGAGCACTCAGGTGGGTGCAGCCCTGTCTGTGCTGAAGCTGCACTGCCCAGAGTGCTCTCACTGCCTTGAGTGTAAATTTTACAGTCTTTTTAAAGTTTACAGTCTTTTGTGGGTATAGTGCAAGGTGTCAGGTGTAAGTTGGAATCTCAGTGTGCTTCACATCTGTGTGCTTGTTTTTTAACTTGTGGAGTGGTCAGCATTTTCTTATGTGCCAGGGTTTCACCTGGAGTTGGCAAGTCACAGGGCTTTTTCCCACCAGGAATGCTGCATCCACCACCCCATTTCACAGGCTGCAGGCACACACTTGGACCCTTACATGACAGCTTTTGTGCCCTGAAATGGCCCAGGGCACATTTAATTTGTTAATCTGAGTGCAGTACACCTTCCTCCAGCCATGAGCAGCAGTACCCTACGGTAACATGATGGAAACATTGATTTTTCCTTATATCCCTGGGGTGAAGCCCTGCTCACATTGCTGCACCCAGAAGGATTTGTGAGGCAAGGAAAGGCCAAACATCTCATAACATATTCACTGTGCCATTCACATTTTCTGAACATGATTCCTTACCCAGGATTTTCCTTCTGGGTATCTGAGAAGCCTCAGAGAAAAAGGGAAACAATTCTTATCTCATTTGCTTCTCCTGTGTTGTGCTGGTGTGGAATGTGTTTGGAGATTGTTTACCCTGAGGTGATTGTTCCATTGCATTCTGCTGGGAGTTGTTTTCACTCTTTGGCCAGTCAGGGCCAAGCTGTGTCAGGACTCTGGAGAGAGTCAGGAGTTTTCATTATTATCTTTTTAGCATTCTGTAAGTATCTTTTCTGTATTCTTTAGCATAGTATAGTATTCTTTAATATAATATAGTATCATAAAGTAATAAATTAGCCTTCTGAGAACATGGAGTCCTCCTCATCATTCCTTCCCTTGTTGGTGGCCCTGCATTTACAATAATTCACCACAAAACCCCAAAACCTGGTCTCTCAAAACCTCCTGACATTTGTGGCAAGAAAGAAAGGAGAGTAGGTTTAGTTTAGATATTGGGAAGGAATTGTTCCCTGTGAGGGTGGGCAGGCCCTGGCACAGGGTGCCCAGAGCAGCTGGGGCTGCCCCTGGATCCCTGGCAGTGCCCAAGGCCAGGCTGGATGGGGCTTGGAGCAGCCTGGGATGGTGGAAGTTGTCCATGGCAGGGATGGGATAGGATGATCTTTAAGGTCCTTTCCAACCCAAACCATTCTGGGATTCTGTAAAATACAATTCTCCAGGGTGCTTCTTCTGGTGTTAGAATTGAGGTTCCTACAGGAGAAAAAGGCAGCCAAAGATTGCTGAGGGTAAAACTCTTACTAAAATGGAGTTTAGAGAATGGGGCTGAGCTTCACTTGCCCAGGCCTGGAGGAGGTCATTGAATGGAGATCCCAAGCCCCTGCTCTGCCATGCAGCAAACTCCAGCTTCTCTCAGCAGCTCTCCCACATTTGGTGATGCAGACAGAGGAGCCCATGCAGCCTCCCAGCACTCACAGCAGAAATTGCAGAATGTATGGGACTGAAGATTGTAATTTAATAGAGCCAATCTGTCCATTATTTAATGATTTCATTGATAACCACAGCAGAAAGCTGATAAATGCATAGGCCTGGCCTATAAAGCACCTGGTGCTCCACTTATTAAATGCAGTGACACAACATATTGAACTGAATATATTGGAATGTAAACAGGACACACGTTGGCATACAGGTAATTATTGCACTTAGAACCCATTGCTGTTAGAGGTGTCTTAGATTAATTTAGCAGCACTCATGGAGAGAGGCAAAGCAGTGTAAACACATGGTGGGGTGAGCAGCTGCTCCTCCTAATGCACACAAACCCCTTCACCCAGGCAGAGAGGAGGGGAGCACAGCAGCTGCTTCCTGCCTCTCCATCATTACATCTGCCTTTCCTCAGTGCTCTAACCCACACCCAGGCACTGCTGCTCCCAAACCATCCCAGGGCCACAGCTCAGCCTTGTTACTCCCTGCCAGGGCTGTCCCACCCCAGCCAGCTCAGCAGGCTGAGCCACAAATGCTTCAAACCGGCAGGCACGAACCATAAAACACTTTCCTGACAGCAAATATGCTTTGTATTTGTTTAGAAAATGTAGTGGAGGGTGATTTGTGTCTGTTTGCCTTTGTAAAAACCCTGGTTCTGTTTTGTCCTGTGCTGGTTTTGGTGGCCCAGTGCTGATGGTACCACCCCAGTCAGGGACAGCCAGCACAGGGCAGGGCCTGTCTGCCCTGGGGCAGACACTGAACCCCTCCCAGTTCTGGGTGTCTAACACAATCTCAGTGCTTCCTGACAAATACATTTCCCTACCAATTTCTGCAGGATGAGAACCCATTGCAATTTATCCAGCAGTAGGGCTGAGAGCAGCCAGAGTACTCTGCTCTGCTACCACCAGGCAGCCACCCCAGCTCAGCACTGCCCTCCCTATCCCAGTGTGAGTGATTTTTACTCTTCTACTGCCTGAGCAAACAGCCAGCTTTAATTTTGGGAGCAGCCCCATGGGGCTGCAGGGCTGGACATGTCCCAGGGGAGCAGAGGGGCTGCAGGCACTGGGAGCCCACACAAGCCTGGGGTGATGCAAACAGCCCTGCAGCTCCCTCCTGCCAGCCTGGCCTTCCTAAGAGCTGCAAGACACCAGGGAATTTAAAGGCTTGTAGAACATCTTGCTGTTAAACAGGTGATGCTGCACCAGCAGAATATTTTGGGAGCATTGATGTCGCTCACAGCTGTGTCCAGAAGAGAGTTATTCTGCTCTGGTTAGACCTTTAATGTCTCTTTAATCTGAGTTGATGCTGATGCAGGTGCTGACAATGTCTCTTCCCTTCCCACCCCTGATCCTCTCCCTGCTCTCAGCCCTACTGCTGAATAAATTGCAGTGGGTTCTCATCCTGCAGAAATTGGTAGGGAAATGTATTTGTTAGGAAGCACTGAGATTGTGTTAGACACCCAGATTACAGGTACAATTTGAGTGGCAATACATTTTGACAAGATGCTATTATGTATTTATTTGCACATGGTATAGTAGAGATGACAATCAACAGATTGTGTCAGAAGTGGGGAGGTTCAGAAAGGATTTCAATTTAGCAGAAGAGCCAGTGCCTTGTTAACTTCTGACATCTGAAAACAGCTCCCAGATGCTCACAGGCTACCCTGGCTGGCCTGACACACCATCCTCATTTATCTTGTCCTAGTGCAGTGGTCAGAAGGACTCACTGACTGCCTGATGCTTCACAGGACAGAGCTAAAGGTTCAGAGAGTCACAGTAACCCTATTTCAGCTTCCCTCTGTCTCTCCCTGCCTTGAGAGGTCCAGGTCCCCAAAGCAGAGGTGACCCTGTGACAATGCTGTGGCTGGAGGAACCTGCACATCCTGCAAGCAAATATTCCCACCAGAATTTCAAGGATACCTGGAAAATTGTGTCAGTAGCTGAGAGTGACTTTCAATTACAAACAAGAATTCCTGTTAGCCCGAGGTGACAATGCCTGGGGCACCTTTGTGGCCATTTCACAAGGAATTCCCTGCAAACACTCCCTTAGGGATGAAGGCTGCTGCCATCTCACCCCAGGGATCATCCACCTGCCCAGGGGTGTCCTTACCCCTGGCACACAGAGGGGCACTGCTGCCTGTGCTGCTGGCACAAGGGCTCAAGAGCAGCTCAAAATGAGGTGCTGGACACCATCCATTGGGGAAACTGAGGCACTGCCTCTGGGGGGTGTTCTTTAAATTATGCACATGGATATTTTTGCTCTTTAGCCACACCCAAAGGCAAATGGATGGAAATTTGGAAAACATGGAAAAAATGTTTCCATGCCAGACACTTTCAGATTTCCCAAAATTTGGACAGTGTCTACATGATTTCCCAAAATTTGGACTTGTCTATGTGATTTTCCAAACACTTTGATTTTCCAAGCACATGATTTTCCAATTTTTGGACAGTGTCTACGTGATTTTCCAGACTTTGGACTTTTCTGCATGATTTTCCAAACACACGATTTTCCAGACTCTGGACTTAACTACATTAATTTCCAGACTTTGGACTTGTCTACATGATTTTCCAAACACTTTGATTTTCCAAGCACATGATTTTCCAAACTTTGGACAGTGTCTACATTATTTCCCAAAATTTGGACTTGTCTACATGATTTTCCAAGCACTTTGATTTCCCAAATACATGATCTTCCACACTTTGGACAGTATCCACATGATTTTCCAAACATTTTCATTTTCCAAATACATGATTTTCCAAACTTTGGACAGTGTCTACATGATTTTCCAAAATTTGGACTCGTCTACATGATTTTCCAAACACTTTGATTTTCCAAATACATGGTTTTCCAAATTTTGGACAGTGTCTACAAGATTTTCCAAACATTTTGATTTTCCAAATACATGATTTTCCAAATTTTGGACAGTGTCTACATTATTTTCCAAAATTTTGACTTGTCTACATGATTTTCCAAGTACATGATTTTCCAAACACTTTGATTTTCCAAATACATGATTTTCCACACTTTGGACAGTATCTACATGATTTTCCTAACATTTTGATTTTCCAAACACATGATTCTCCAAACTTTGGTCAGTGTCTACATGATTTTCCAAATTTTGGACAGTGTCTACATGATTTTCCATGACATTTTGAACAGTGTCTATGTGATTTTCCAGACTTTGGACTTGCCTTGCATGGCTGTGAAGTCCTCACTCTTCCCACAGTGTTCCATGGAGGTGAAGGCAGCATCTGATCTTCAGTCAGGCTCAGTTTCCATATCTTAAAGGAGAGAACATAATGGGCTACAGCACATTTCCTTTCTCATCCTCCTAATGAATAAAGGCTAATTAGAAATTTCTAATTTCCACTGTTTATATGAAGCACTTTTGCTTTATTTCCTTTTGATTCTGTTTCCAGAGCCCGTCGGAGTTCACCGAGCCCCGGTGCCTCTATGCAACAGGAAATACAATCAAATAAGGAAATTTGTGTAAACCTCAGGTTTGCAGGAGGAAGATGTGCTCCTGTGTGTGAATTGGCAATGAATGGGCTCTCATAATGTATTCCTCATTGCTTTCCTCTTCCTTTGCAGACAGTCAATACCCTGGAGAAAAGTTAATTAGATCCGCTTCACTCTGCTTGGTCCTGGAGGCTGAATGCAGGGGAGAGGGAAATCCCAGCAAAGCAAATTGACTCCATTAGAGTAAGAGACCACTGAACAATTGCTGCCATTGTGTGTGATCACACAGGATGATCCACTTGAAAAGCAAGCGTGAAAATGTTAAGACAATGACTTAAAAATATTTGTGCAAAATCTCAGCTCAGAAGCAGAATGCGAGTGGCAGCTTAAAAGGAGCTGTTTTTAAAGGCCCTGGCATCCTCAGTGTGCTTGCAGAGCTTTGTGTCCCTGTGTGGAGAGGTTTGAAGCCACTCATTGCAATTATGAAGTATCTCTAAGTAAGCATTTGCATTTCAAACTAATGAAGGTGATGGTGTGTACAAAGCGTGTGTACTCCTGGCTGTATTGGTGGAATGGATAGAAAATGTACAATAAAACCACACTGCATGGAGGGTGTTCCTGAAGGCTGCTTGGAAAGCTGAGAATTTGGGAATGCCCACCTCTGGTTCAGCTTCCCTTGCAGCAAGCAGTGATTTTGTCAGCCCAGAATCACAGTATTCATCTGCTGTATTTAATTAGATAATCCTTTAGGTATGGACTGGCCAGCTTGGAGATCAGCTTTGGAGTTTGATTAGGACCTACAGAACAGCTCTCTGTATCAAAACTCCCAGCTGCATTTTTATTTAACCAGCAGATTTCACATCAAGCTCCAAATCAGGACCTCATGGGACCTGTGCAAACACCTTGTCAAATCCCAGCTGGCTGTTGTTGACCTGGCTACACTTGAGGTGAACAAATATCAAAATGAGGGAAACTTGTCTCAAGTAATTAAGGAAATCAGTGGAAAAAACTCAGCTCCTGAATTGCACCAGCCCCCCTCAGCTGCCTTTCCTTCCTGGCTGTTGTGCAGTGCAAAATACACAAAATATACTTTATAGGGCAGAAGAGTCTTTCTCTATGAGAACAAACTTCATCTGGGACTTTGGTGTGATCAGATCAAAGACCATTTTAAAATGTTTTTTCACACCTTAAAAGCCAAGTGCATCCAGGTACCAGGGAGGTTCTCAAGGAGCTGCCTGCAAGTACCAGAACTCATTAGGAGAGAGGAGCTGAGAGCAATTTTAACCAGATTTGACACAGGGCCAGAAGTCTCAGAGACACTTAACTCCTACCAGTGTTGTAACTTGGGCCATGACTTGTAGAAAAATGTCAGCTGAAGCCCAGGGACTGTGTCACAGTCGAGTGCAGGCTTGCTGGGAAAATCCAGGGGAGGAACTCAGCCTCTGGGAGTGCAATCCCATTAGAGACAATGAAATAAAACATTGCCTGAGAGGGACAAAGTGCTCACTGGTATTAAGAGGAAGTCATCTCTTATGAGATACTCAGAATATTTTACTGAAGCTCAGCACTGGGAAACTTTGTTATTTCTAGTCAGCTCCACCAAGGGGTAATGGAAATGGCCTTTGGGATTAATTGGAAATGATGGATGTTTGCCTGGTATAAAACACCTGGTGCAGACACAGAGCAAGAGGAATTGTGTGTCCAGCAGCTAAAGCTGAAGGGAGACCTTTCACCAGGAGACTCCACCCCAGCTTCTGCCCTGGACCCAGCATTTTGGGTAAACACCATAAATTAACTCTTTGGAAGAGATGAGCTGGATGGCTCCAGAGAAAACAAATCACCTGAAAACACAATTCCTTGGATGCACAATATACATGCTCTGCTCTCCCCTGATGTCACTGCTAATCCATCACCCTGCTCCATCTGCTGCCTGGGGCCAGCAGCTCCAGCTCCAGCCCTGGCTGAGCCTCCCCTCCCTCACCTGCAGCTCTCAGCAGAGCCATGCTGCCACCAGCACCTCTCCAGGCACATTTGGTACTTTTGCCTCTGGTTTTGAGCAAAATTCAGGCACCTGTAATTCGTGATTGGTGTGACAAGTGTCCAAAGGGGGTACTGGATGACTCCAGTCCCATTGTGTTTCCAACCTGTTCTACCCCTTTCCCTCCCTTCCAGGAACAGAGATTCTCAGCACCTGCTTGGGTCTTTTATTTTTTATGGAATCCCAGAATGATTTGGCTTTAAAGGAACAGTAAAGCTCCTCTTGTTCCACCTCCTGCCGTGGCAGGGACACCTTCCACCATCCCAGGCTGCTCCCAGCCCTGTCCAGCCTGGCCTTGGGCACTGCCAGGGATCCAGGGGCAGCCCCAGCTGCTCTGGGCACCCTGTGCCAGGGCCTGCCCACCCTCCCAGGGAGGAATTTCCCTCCCAATATCCCACCCAACCCTGCCTCTGGAAGTGGGAAGCCATTCCCTTTTCCTGTCAATCCAGGCCTTTGTCCCAAGTCCCTCTCCAGTATTCTTGGAGCCCCTTTAGAAACTGGAAGGGGCTCTAAGGTCTCCCCACAGCCTTCTCTTCTCTTCTCTAGGCTGATCTCAGCCAGCTCTTCCAGCCTGTATCTTCTATACTTTATATATATAAAGCATCTTCTATACTATATATGTATATAAAGCATATATATTTAGATATACTTTTTATTATATAGAAATATATAAAATATTTATATTAATATAAATATATAAAATATTATATATAAATATATGACAATATAAATAATGTATTATATATAAATATCTGTAATATATTTACATATAAAAGAAATATTTAATATATAAAAATAATATTTTTCATACACATACACACCACCTATATATATATATATATATGTGTGTGTGTGTGTGTGTATATATATGTATTTATAGTATTTTTCTATACTTGATTTCCATCAAAGCTTTGTACCAGCAGCCACCAGCCCTCTGGAGTAAAATTACATCTTTATTTGTCTGAGTCCTTATTAGCAAAAGTTTCCAAATGCTTCTTGGAGGGCTGGAGCCCCAGCTCAGCAGTGCCTTCCCACCCCTTGAGGGCAAACCCTGAAGATGCAGCTCCCTGGAAGGCAGCAGGGCCATTAGAAGAGCTGACTGCTTGCTTTTGCTGTTGTTTTCCAGAGCCAGGCACAAATATTCATTTCAAAAGGAACGCCGGAGGGCAGTCCTTAAGAAAATAAATAACCCACTCCAAACCTGAAAGGAAAGGCTGGGTGCTCTGGAACAAACTCAGTCCTGGAGAACAGGGTGAAAAAGTACCATCACCCTCAGGCTCAGCTTTGCTTTTATCAAAGCTTTATGTTGTAGGGGATTATTTTAGTGTTTCTGGGTTTTCTTTCTCTCTCTTTTTTATTTTTTTTTTTATTTTGCTAGCAAGCCATCAGTTTCTTTTCTCATGCCTGCAAATCCTGCCTTGGAGAAGCAGTGTTTCTGGGCAGAGTTCAATAAAGAGAGAAACTGTTAGGATTATATTTGCACTTTCCATCTTGGCCTTTTACATTTCTGCTCTGCCATCAGGACACTGTGATTCCCAAAGCTCATTTCCTCTAGAAACAGGCTCATCCCCTCTCAGGGCATTGCACACCATGAGCACAAGGTGAGCTGGCACTGTGGGGCACAGTCAGCCTCCCCAGAGCCCTGCTCCACGCCTGGATGTTCATGGGCCTGGCTCCAGCCATCCCTGAAGATGCCCTTTTGTCCTGGTTTGGAAAGCCAGGTGTCTGCTAAGGAGGGCAGGAGCCTCCCCTGAAATGGAAAATGTAAACCCCCTCCCTCTGAACTGCTATAAATTTTAAATTAAGGGGCTCTCAGGCAAAGACATGGGAGCAGGAATAACAGTTCTTTAATAGGGAAAAGAAAAAAATAAAAGGATAAAATAAACAATGCAGTAAACTAAACCAACACTGACAGAGTCAGAACCCAGCCTGACACCCTGTGGGTCAGGCTGTTGGCAGCAGTGCCATTGGAAATGTGGCTCAGCCCTCCTGCAGTGTCAGGGCTGGTTCTGCTGGAGCAGGGATCCTGGAGAAGGATGGATTCTTGCTCTGAAGATCCAGGGGCAGAGGCAGCTGCTGTTCCTCTGGGGAATCCAGTGCAGAAGCCGTGCTGGTGTTCCAGAATCTCCAGATTCTATCCAGGTAGGAATGCTTGGCTCCTCCCTCTGGGCTCACATCTCCCAATGGGATGCTGCAGTTCTTATCAGCCATGCAGGGACATTCAATGGCTGTTATCAGCAGGTGTCCCCCCAGAAAGAGAAGTGGGTTTGGAAGAGATAAGGAAAACTGCCCACTGAAAGAAGACAACTGCCATACATGTGGCAAATAGATACAATTTGCTTGACAGTCCAGGACACCTTTCCCCTCCAAGGCTGACAACCCATCAGGTCTGTTTCTGGCATGGAGGATGTCACAAATATCACTTTTAAATTTCCATGTGTTCCCCAGCCCCTGGATTAGCAGGATGCTCTTGTGGTTTGCCCTTTCCAGCATGATGTGCCTTTATGGGCTCGTTCACCTCCTCCTCTCCCCCAGAGTCCCTCTGACCTCTGGGGAAAGGGATGCAACAGACAATAAAACCAGGAAATACTGGAAAGGTCGAATCATGCTATTACAATAAATTACCATAATTCAGAGTGTAAATCAGGCATTGCAATGATGATATGTTGCAAGACAGAGATTGGCATTGGACCTAAAAATGGGACAACATTAATGCAGTCTGAGGTCAAAGAGCTGCCTGGGAAATGGTGCACACTTTCTAACTAGACCCTTATCCCTGTAATCCTGTGATCTTCTGAGACTGTCACATCACTGGCTGATGGAGCAGCACAGTGATTTATTCTCCATACTAAAGACCTTAGAGCCAACAAGTGGGGGTAATTGGAAATTGAGATAGCAGCAGCACTGAGTAACCTTTAGTGCTTACTCAAGCCTCCTACAGCTCTCTGGCTGGGGAGGGTGGCACTTCTGCCCTGCAATGGGGTGGCATCTTCTGCAAGGGGACACTTAATGCAATAATAACAACTCAGGGCAGCCCCACAGGGGTGGCAGCAGGTCCTGCTGTGCAGGGCTGGGGGCTGTGCTGGTGCCTCCTTCCCACCTTTGAGGAAGAGAATCTACATTCCTCTCCAGTGCTCACACCTGCAGCTCCTGCCAAGGTACTGCTCCCAAGGGGCAGAGAAACCTCCTCTCACCAGGAGATTGTAACCTGGGGGTGTCAGCAGCGAGATCTGCACCAAAATGAGCTTCCTCCCTCGTGCCAGGCAGCTGATGTCTTTGATAAACCCAAAATATCAGCAAGGACAAGAGTGCTGCTGCTCCACTTACCAAGGGACAGTAACTGCTGGTGGCAAAAAATCTGCTGCCCCTCTTCTCTCTGGTTATTATCAGGGGAGGGGGAAAAAGAGAACAATGAAGTGGCTGATTTTCCACAGCAGCAGCAGCAGCCAACAAGTATTTTAATCCACGAGTCACTCAGCTGCAGAAACCTCCTGTTCTGAAAGGATTTTCCATCTTTTAAAATTTTCTATATCCCAGTAAAGCTCTCTCATTTCACACAGATTAAGAGTTAATTCAGGTCAAATAAGGATTAATTAGTCTGTGTAAACCAGCCCCAGACACTGATGCGCTGGAGATCTTTTTTAAATTAGTTGCTGTTACTGTAAGTCTGTATCTTCTGATGGCAAGACCTCTGGTGTATTATAAATTTGCAATCAGGTACCCCACGGGATGTGAGATGAGGGAAAATGTCAGTCTTAACAGTGTTTAAATCCCTCCTGCCGCTGAACTGCAGCCTCTTTCAAATTAGGTCCTGTTGGCAAAATCAGATAAAGAGATGGAAATAAATGATGTGAACAAAGGTCATCAAAGAGTATCATTTAAATTGTTATTGACTGTGGGCACACAAAAAAAAAGCACAGCATGAAAACATACTTAATAAGAGGAGATAATAGGACCATGGAGACAGGTCTTTCTGATTCAGAGGAGAAACATCAAACAGTTGGTGTGTTTGTGTATGCTTTTTCATCTGGTTTACAGGTAAGGGGGGGATTAATCCAGAATATATTTCGCAGCCCAGGCCAAACCCTTTGATATGCCATATGCACTAACATCAGAGATGATTTGTTCAGACCTTATTGCAGGAGAGGAGCCCAAACCTGTTGCTGCTGGAGGGACTTCCAGGATCTCACAGTAATCTAAAAATATTGGCCAGAGTTGCCAAAAAATCCCAAGTGAGAAAACCTTTCAAACCAAGGCTCCTTCACCACTATGTAGTGATCTCCAAGCCATGGAGGGCTAAGAGATAAGGAAGGAAATAGATCTGGCTCCTGGAGATTTGTTGTGCAGCTTTAGGGATCAAAATCTGCTTGGGCACATCTCTGTGAGCTGGACCAGAGGTGGGCTGAAAAGGGTGAGGAATTTAAAAACTTTGGTCCAAAGCATCTCGAACTAAAGCATCACCATTTGGAGATTGCTGGGGTTTTAATCTCCTAGGTGGTTCAGAACTGTCCATTCTGGGTTTAGCCCAGGCTCTGTGCAGGCACATGGAGCAGGCTGGACACAGGGGCTGCACAGAGCCCCTGGGACAGGGTGGGGGCTCCTGCAGGGGCTGGGGGTGACACCCCAGCACTGTGCTCACCTTCCTGACCCCATCCCCCTTCATCCTCTGAGTCATCACGAGAGCTCTGCAAAGCAAACTCCTCTTCCCCACTGTTAAGCAGGGGCAGGTCAGGTGTGCAAATTTTCTTTCCAGTACACCAGTGTGATGCCTTAAGTTTTTAGCTTTTATATATTTCAGGTTCTGTACTGCATTAGTGTACAACTCTGAACTGGATATAGAATTCTTGTTAGCTTTCTTCACATTTTGATCAGGCTAAACAATCCTTCTGGGCCTGGGAACCAAGGTCATCATCACAGCCTCAGGTCTGAAAAGGGTAAACAAAAGTGAATCAGGGGGAGAACCAAACCAGGGGAATGTGACTTCATTACCTGAAGCTATAATAGGAGAATTAACCCAGATATGCAAACAGACCAAACTTGTAAGTGCCTGAAAAACTTGTGTTCATCTTGGGTGTAGTCTCTGCCAGGCTCTTGCAGTGCCCAAGGTGGATCCTTTAAGGCCTTTTAATAAATCCCTACTTTATTTAATTCTGTCCAGCCTGTTCTAGGCACCCTCTCCAGGCATGTGGTGGACACAGAATGGGCCAAGGCTTCCTACAGCCCACAGCTCACCCTGGGAGATGTCACCAGGGATGGAAAGGCAGCAATTAAAAGCAAAGATCCTTCAGAATGAAGTCCTGCTGGTGAGAAGAGCTGACACACCAGTCTGGCTGTTAATGCACCTCTGCAATCACTCAGTGCTGTCCTGCTGGGGGTGCAGCCCCTGGAAAGGACAGGAAGAGCCATTCCAGACAGGAATTTGCAACACTTCTCCAGACCTCTCTCCTCTTCCCCAGAGTGGGGAAGGCATTCATTTCCACAGCTTGTCTGCAAATTCTTGCATTTATCTTGGAAACAGGCCCAGTCTAGGAGAGAGACCAAAAGACTTTTGTGCTTTGGAGACTTTCTAATCTGATCAGGACAGGAGAGCAGAGGCAAATGCTTGTGTAAGGTGGATGCACATTCAGCCCTGGATGTGACCTGAGGAGCTGGGGAAGCTGAGAGAGGACTGGGGAAGGAACAGGATCTGAACAGTCCATTTAAAAATGGCAGATAAAATTCAGAAACACCACCATGAGGCAGGAATACTCATGGTGGAGCCAGCTGTCCACACCAGGCTCAGCTCACTGGAAAAACACCACAGAAATGGCCAACAATCTCTTGGTACAAGGTCTTTTAAACCTAAACTATCCAATTAAGAACTGACACCTAGATTATTTCCCTTTTAACCCAATAACTGATCCCAAAGAGCCCACAGTGCTGACTGCCACCACTACACTGACAGTGTGAGGCTGCAGGAGCTGCACCAGATGCACTGAACCACCAAAGCCAGGCCTGCAAGAAAGCTGGGACTGAGATGCCACTGGAGCAGCACCTCAGCAGCTCACAGAGGCTTTTTGTCCTCAGGTTGTAGAAAGAAGCCACTTCCCTTTGTTTTGCCTGCAAAGACAATGGGAAAAGCATTTGGCTTTTCAAAGCCAGCCTGGGTGATGACAAGAGTTTGTGACACTGGAACTTGTTATTCAGAAAGAGCACATGAGAGCCTTTTCATCTTGAAAACAAGGAATATTGCTGCTCTGGAGAAGGCAGAGCCCAGCCTGGCAGGCAGTGCCTGTGGATGCCTCCCCCTGAGCAGATTGCAGCAAAGATGAATGCCCTGGATTGGAAAAGCTCTCTCCTGAGATTTTTTGTGGTTGAACACCAGATTTGGCTTCAGGAGAAGGAGGTTCTATTCTGTCTCTGATAGCACAGGCAAGCTTTTCCTTTCTGCCCTGGGATGCTGTTCCAGACAAGGAGTGGATGAATCCAGACATTTTATAGCCAGGTTTGCTGCAGTAACCCAGCCCTGGCAGGGAGGCTGGGGCATGCTTTGGTCTCCTATTGTGATTTAGGAGCCACTTCTCCTGCAGTGAGCCCTGCCAGCAAACAGAGCTCCACAGAGAGCAGCACCAAGGACCACTGGAATTTTATCCCCTACAAACCCTTGTTTTGCAAAATGAGGGAATGATTCCTTTTCCTCTGCTTACAGAGATTTTAACCCTTCCTTGTGGGTCTCCCTCCCAGATATGCCATGGCTCCTGGCACAGGCAGCTGCCCTTGGACACCTCCAGACTACAGCAAAACCTGAGCAGCCATAAAGACACTACAGCTGAAGTGGGAAAAGGGTTGATTGGAGAGAGACTTTACAAAGGAGATGTGAAGTTGTTTCCTTGCCCTTCAGGACCATGTCTACACGAGCCAATTTAACACCTATTACCACAAGTATTAGCTCAGCAAGGCTCAGGTATTTCCATGGAGCTAAACTCCATCCCTGAGCTGGCATTTCTTTTCCTTGCTCCAGCTGAGCCATGCACTCATTGAGGGGGGTACAGCCTTTATCATCCTCCCAGCCTCCTGGGGCTTTCCAAACCCAGCTGCCAGCCAAAGCAAGCTGCCCGTGGCTCCATACACAGAGTGTCAGGAAATGTTGGCTCATCCCTGGCAGCAGGGCCGTGGGTGCTGGGGCTGGGCAGGGACAGAGGCAGCCAGGTGTGAGTCTGGGCCTTACACAGGGACTGGGGGAGCCCCAGTGAGCCCCTGGTGGTGCCACAGCACCCCCAGCGTGGGCAGAGGAGATTTTAGAGCCTGTCTGTTGGTTTTACTCCCAGCAGTAACTTGGAAAGGCACCAAGGCAGCTCCACAATTGCTGTCCTTGGATGTGCCCTCATCACACCAGTGCACAGAGCACTCAGATGGCACCTGAGGGCAGGGAGGACAGGCCACATGTCCCCAGCTTTTCCCCAGCTACTCTGCAGATCAGGCTCCTGCTGCAGACATATTATATTTTTGTACAGAAGCAAAAATAATTTTTTAAATTTTTATTTATTTTTATATTATAAAAATATTTTTAAATTTTGTTTTTTATAAAATATAATATGCAGACATTATATATGCATATATAATATAATATAATATAATATAATTCATATAATATATAAAATATAAGCCCTCATCACACCAGTGCACAGAGCACTCAGGTGGCACCTGAGGGCAGGGAGGACAGACCATATGTCCCCAGCCTTTCCCCAGATACCCTGCAGGTCAGGGTTCTGCTGCAAACATATTATATTTTTGCACAGAAGCAAAAAAACCTATTTATTTTTATATTTATTTATTTATTTATTTATTTTTATATTATAAAAATAAAATGATTTTAAATTTTTTTATATAAAATATAATAAGTGGACATTATATATGCATGTATAATATAATAAAATATAATATAAAATAAAGTATAAAATATAATAATAAAATATGAAATAAAATAAAATAAAATAAAATATGCAGATATTATTTATGCATATATATTTTTTTGGCATAGAAGATACCAGAGTGGAGAGTTCAGCACTCCTGAAATGTGGGGCAAAGAGCTCAAAGTGCTCACCAGCAGTCATCAGGAAGCATTTGGATAATTTAGTCTGTGTGAGCCATGGCTGTCCCTGTAGCCCACTGCCCATCAGCCCCACAGGACATCCTGTTAGAGCTCAGGATTATCCCAGTCCTCTCCCCAGAGGAGGAGCTGCCAAGGAGCTGCTCAGAGGGGAAGGCACAAGCTGCCTGCTTGCTGCTGCACAGGACTCAGTCTCCTGCACCCCCATAGGTCATCTCCAGACTTCTAAAAATTGTTTTTAATGACTCATATCATGTCCTTCAGATGAGGCATTAAGCCAGGCTTCCTGGAGGGTACCGAAGTGGAATTTTATGGCTGCACAACAGTTTTTCAAAAGCAAAAAGGATGCAGCAGCACTGGAGCAGAGTCAGGGGCAGCACCTGACTCTCTCCATCAAGCAAGATAAAGCAGGACACTGTGCCTGGAGTGCTGCTGGCACCATGGGAGGCACAGCTCCCCCCTGCCCCTGCACACAGACAGCTCATGCAAGGGGAAATTGTGTCATATTCATGAGAGGCTTCCTCAGCAGGCACAGCCCCATCTCATTCCCAGGTTGTTTCATCTTCAGCAGCGTTGTGCAGGCATGGGGAGATTTGAGAATTGCAGCCTTTGCCCCCTGCATTGCCAGAGGAGCAGCTTTCTGCTGCCCTGCATGGCCAGAGGGAGCCCAGGCCCATCTGCAGCAGCCCTGGAGCTGCAGAGGAAAACTCCCCCCTTGTGCAGGATCCCTGCTCCAGCAGAACCACAGCTGGCACTGCAGGAGGGCTGAGCCCCCCTGGGATGGGGCTGGGACACCCCCCTGGCACACAGGCAGCTCATGCAAGGGTAAATTGTGTTGTCATATTCATGAGAGGCACAGCCCTCAAAGGCTGCAATTCCCAAATCTCCCAGATTATTTTATCTTCAGTAGTGTTGTGCAGGCATGGGGAGATTTGAGAAATGCAACAAGTCTCCCTGAGCTGAACACAGCTGTGTTTGGGTAAAGGCTATCTGAACAAACCAGGAATTGCCACCATTTCATTTCTGAGGAGAGGAGCTGACTCTGTGAGCACTGGGTATCATTGAGCACTTCAAGCAGCCCCCCAAAGCCAAAGGGAGACTGTAGGTGCCATTCATCCAGCAGGCAGCACCAGGAGCTGCCCCTCCTCCCCTGCCCGGCAGCGTGGAGCCAGAGCAAATAACAGCAATAACACAGGGCTGTAAACCCAGGCAGAAAGCAGACATCTGTTGCCCATCAGATATTACACCTTGGTGACCATGCAGCTCAGGAAGTATGAAAGTGATTACTTATACTCTGACAGCAGCACATCAATGGGGAGCTTTGTGCTGCAGCCTGGCAAGGCAGAGCCAAGGCAGCAGCAGGAGGAGTCACCCCTCAGCTGGGAGGGTGTGACAGCTGTGGCACAGAGCTGCAGCCTGGCCAGGAGCACAGGGACCCTCTCAGGTGGCCCTGGTGTCACCTGCAGGGCTAGGGCAGCCCAGCCTCACCTGGCTCAGGTTGTGTCTCCAGCATCAAACCCTGACACCAACACAAACATTCTGTTGACCCCCGGGTGATGTTATGATGCTTGTATCCCCATTCCTGTGTTCTGTTCATGCTGGATATCATGTTCTGTGCCTTCAACACTGGCTCTGAAGATGAAAGTTTTGTTTTGGTTTTGCTCTCAGCTGCTCCCCCACGGCTGGCAGGACACACAGACAGGGCAGGACATGGTGCTGCTTTTGCTTTTTGCTTTGCTCTTGCTCTTGTTTCTGCTTTGCTCTTGCTTTTTGCTCCTGCTCATTAGTTAGTTTAGCTCAGCACTCTGAATTTTCCCTGGACTGTTTCTCCTTTCCCTTTTTTGGACCAACTCAAGCCTGCTCCAGCTGGGCCCTGGGAGCACCGAGAGTTTGCACCTTGTGGCTGCAGCAGCTGCCCCAGCACAGGAGGGACTGAGAACAGAGCGAGCACCCGCAGAGAGACTTTCTGAATTTGTCATCTTTGCCAGAGCAGTGACAGAGTGGTGTCACCTGGTATTGTTCATTCTGTGTGCTGGGGGTGCTGTGCCTGTTCAATAAACAGGTTCTTTCCACTTCTCTCCGAGGAATCCTTCCCAAACTGGTTGTGGGGAGGGGCTGTATGGGTTTTCTTTCTGGAGGGGCCCCTTTGGAGGTTTTCTCCCAAATTTGCCCTAAACCAGGACACCTGCCCAGCTGTAAGATTAGCAGATACTAATCTTATGTTCAGTAGTACAGGTAACCCTTTCTTTCTCCTTGTTCCCCAGAAACTGCACATAGGGACTGCTGGAGTTCTGGATGCTGAGAATTTCAGACTTTCTGTGCTGACAGGCTCTGACTCCCAGGAGAGCACTGCATTTGACCTGAGGCCATGGAAAAGGCTTCCAAAATTAATTGATAGCACTGGGTTAAAGTATAGTAGATTAGCAATGTGTAACATCACATGGGGGAAAATTTAGAGTTTGGGGTATTGGAATATAGTAATATATAAAGCAAAATAGAGGTTTTAGTGTGGAGGCAGCTTCCTCTTCTTTACCTTCTTCTTCCTCTTCTTCTTCCTTCTTCTTCATGGGTTTGGGTGGTATTTTGTAATTGCACAGACTGGAAGCAGAAAATCAGCAAGGTACTTGTGGATTACAGCTAGCAATGCTGCAATACCTGCCCTTGGAGCATTAAACACAAGCCCCAAATCATTTACAGCAGTGGCAGCAGAAGGGGCTCACAGAAAAGTGAGCAAAACCAGGCATGGAGAAAGCCCAGAGGATGGGAGAGTTTTCAGGACTGACAGTTCATGGAGATGAAGAATATGAGTCAGTGAAATCTGTGGAAGCTGGAAGGTTTTCTCATTTTTGATATAAAAATTAAAAAGTTTTCAGTGGAGCTGGGATGAGGGATATAAAACCCATGGCATTCATTTTTGTGTCTTCTTCTGAAGTAGCTGGAGATTTCAAGTCTTCAAGGGAAAAACCTGGACCAGAAAAACCAATCCAGCAACACTTTTGTTTTTATGCAAAGAAACCTGGTCTGGTTTAAACAGAGGCCCCAAGGCTGGAAGTTTCCTCCCATGTCCAAACCCTCTGAAATGAGCCTTGAATGATGCACAAGTGAGACAAGTTTCACATCTCATTTTTCTTCCTTCGTTCTCCTCTCAGGAGGAGAGAGATGTAAACCAACCCCTGCAGTTCCAGCTCTTCTTGCTCTTTTTCAGGCACTGCAGAGGGATTTAAACCCACACCTTGTCCTCTGCAGAGGAGACCTTGGGTCAGCCCCTCCTGGCAGATGGTGGCACCCTCACAGGGATTCTGGAGCACAAAGACAGGGCTTGGAGAGGAGCTTGAAGAGCACAGCTCCCTTTCCTTGGTGTCAGCTCTGTCAGGTCCAGCAGATGCAATGCAGAGATACAAGGGGATGTGGAAATCTGGCTTCTGGTGCCACCAAATCTGAATTATGGGTGTCTGACATGACCCCTGGATCATGCAATATTGATGCTCAAGCAGCCATCCTTAAAGGAATGGGAAAATGGAGTTTTTATCCACCCTGTCTTGCAGCAGAGCTGCTCAGTCTGTAGCTTTTCTCTTCCCCAGATCCCTGCCCCAAGCTTTGCAAATCTATACCTGTGTTTCTCCAGGTCCCTCCCCAGCCAATTGTCCATAAAGATTCAAACTGTGACCTGCAACTCAAACCTTTCCACAGGCATTAGGGGAGTATTAAATGGGAAATTCTAAAACTAAATTATAGTTTCCCACTGCAAGTGTTTTAAAAAATAATAAAAGTGTCTGCTTTTAATTAGAAAGAAAAATAAAAAGCCCTGCAGTTGACAATAGTCTCTTTTCTACCCACCACACACATACATGCCCTGGCCAAATCCTCACTGTGAGTAGAGCAGCAGAACTCCACTGAAGTGGTGCATTTACACCAGTCAATGGGCTCTGGATGAGGATCTGTGCCTGGACAAGCTTGGAAAATCCCTGCAGAAGATCCCCCTGTCCCTCCCTGCAGGCACTGGGGTTCCTGTTGAGCACCTCACACCTCTCTGCTGGGAATGTGTGATTTATTTGGCAGCTGGGCTTTCCCTCCTGGGGAGCTCCCTGATGGATCTGTGAGAGCAGAGGTGATGCAGAGGCAGCTCCAGGGATGAAGTCATTGGCTTTGCTCTGAGCCCTGAGACTTTAGCCAAGCCTGATGGTTTCAATAAAGAGGAGCTCGTGAGTTTGCTGTGAGCCCCAACAGGAGGATGGGAGCTCTCTGCAGAGCCAGGTGAGGCTGAGGAGGGAGGGCAGCCCTGCACAGCCTGGAGGGACAAGCAGGGCACCCCCTGAGCTGGCTGAGTCGTGTGTCAGGCCTGATTACCCTGACTGAAGGCACCAGAGCCACATCTGAGCCTTTCTGAGGGCAGAGATCCCAATCCCTCTGTGCCCAGAGCCACAGCATCACCTGGGGCTCACACAGGTGCCCTCCTGTGTCTCACCAGCAGCACCCTGTCTCAGGCTGGAAATGGGGCTGTGTGTTCTACCCCCATCTGTCAGAGCTGGGGCAGTTCTCTGCTGTTCTTGGGGCAGTTTTTCCTTTCTCTCTCCCACAGCCAATCCTCCCTGCAGGAGATCTCTGCTGTCCATGGCCACTGAGTGTCCCTGCAGGGCTGATCCAATTCCCCCATCCCATGGGGAGATGCTGTGCCCAGGGCAGGAGCCAAGCATTCCTACCTGGATCCAAGCTGAGCCTGGCACAGCACAGCAGCCTTTGCCCCCTGCATTGCCAGAGGAGCAGCTTTCTGCTGCCCTGCATGGCCAGAGGGAGCCCAGGCCCATCTGCAGCAGCCCTGGAGCTGCAGAGGAAAACTCCCCCCTTGTGCAGGATCCCTGCTCCAGCAGAACCACAGCTGGCACTGCAGGAGGGCTGAGCCCCCCTGGGATGGGGCTGGGACACCACCCTGGCACACAGGGGGCAGGGCATGGGCTGACTGTGGCAGTGTTCTTTTTGTTGTTGTTTGTACTATTGCATTTATATTTAAAATTTTCCTATTCAAAAACTGTTATTTCTATAAACTGTTATTTCTATTCTATATCTTTGCCTGAGTGCCCCTTAATTTCAAAATTATAATGATTCAGAGGGAAGGGGTTTACATTTTCCATTTCAGGGGAGGCTCCTGCCTTCCTTAGCAGACACCTGGCTGTTCAAACCCAGACACCCCCAAATCTGCCTGCTCAGGTTTAGAGTGTGCTGCCTTTGCAAAAAAATTCCCAGATGGTCAATACCAGTCAGGGTTCCTGATTATCCATACTTACAGCTGTTCATAGAGGTTGATAAAAGGTGAGTATTAGATTTGGTGTTAGGAGAAAATTCTGCCCTGTGAGGGTGCTGAGGCCCTGGCACAGGTGCCCAGAGCAGCTGGGGCTGCCCCTGGATCCCTGGCAGTGCCCAAGGCCAGGCTGGACAGGGCTGGGAGCAGCCTGGGACGTTGGAGGTGTCCCTGCCCATGGCAGGGATGCAAAATCCTGGTGGTCTCTTCCAACCCATTCCATGATCCTGTGAGTAAATCACACAAGAGAAGGGTTTTCCTCGAGCAGAAATACCTGTGATACCCTGGGATACAACAGATGCACAGCTGAGAGGGGCAGTGGACACAAAGCAATGAACTCAGTTTCTTTTTGACCTCACCAACCCCCTGCCTGCTAATCCATCTCCCTCCAGTTGTATTTCCAAGTCCAAATCCTTTGAACAATTTCCAGCAGATCCTGTTGGAGATGAGGGCAAAGGAACTAACATAAAATGTTCCTCTGTCTCAGGAAAAGGTACATCCATAGCCAGGGCTGCATTGGCTAGAGGGTCTCACAGGCAATCTTCAGGCCAGGTCTTTTTTCATCTTAATTGAGCATTTGCTTTTCATTTTGGAAGGTTCTGAGTTAATACTCTTTGCAATTTTTTTTGGTATTTGTATATAATTACATGCTGTTAGAGTAATTTAGGCCAGATCCACATCCCAGTGAAATGAGTGTGAATATCTCCAGCAACTTCAGCCTGAAAACAGCATTCCAGCCCTCACAGAACTGATTAAACAGTTAAAAAAACCCAATCTTGTAAATATTTTTGTGAATGAAAGTGGTTGGCTGTGACTCACAAGAATTTGGAAAACCACAGGGCATTAGGGAAATGTCTGCAATTCATAAAAGCTTCACACAAGTCAGCCTAAATTAGCATTCCCCCCAAATTTCACAGTCTGGTACTGATTGCTCCCTGATTTAAACCAAGCTGGGAGTAGGGGTGATGCCCAGGGACTTGAGGGGCCATTCCCAGTGCTGTAAAACTGAACTGCAAACACCAAACACCTGCACAGGACAGTCAGGAACTGCCCTCTGGGAGCACATTCCAGTCAAGAAGTGCCTGGAGAATTATTCCAATCAAAACCCCCCGTCAGAAACGTTTCCTGAGCTGTTCACTGAGACAAAAACTGCACATGAGCTCATTCCAGCAGCAGGACCCAAACCCCTGAGGGGGTTCCTGTGCTCTATAAGGGGCTCCAGTGGTCCATAAGGGGCTCCTGTGGTCCATAAGGGGCTCCTATGGTCCATACGGGGTTCTTGTGGTCCATAAGGGGGTCCTGTGGTCCATAAGGGGTTCCTGTGGGCGATAAGAGGCTCCTGTGGGCCATAAGGGGGTCCTATGGGCCATAAGGGGATCCTGTGGGCCATAAAGGGCTCCTGTGGTCCATAAGGGGCTCCTGAGATCCATAAGAGTTCCTGTGGGCCTTAAAGGGTTCCTGTGGTTCATAAAGAGTTCCTGTGGCCATAAGGGGCTCCTATGGTCCATAAGGGGCTCCTGTGGACCATAAGGGGTTCCTGTGGGCCATAAGGGGTTCCTGTGGGCCATAAGGGGTTTCTGTGGTCCATAAGGGGTTTCTGTGGTCCATAAGAGGTTCCTGTGGGCCATAAGGGGCTCCTGTGGGCCACAAGGGGCTCCTGTGGTCCATAAGAGGTTCCTGTGGGCCATAAGGGGTTCCTGTGGCCATAAGGGGCTCCTGAGGTCCACAAGGGGCTCCTGTGGGCCACAAGGGGTTCCTGTGGGCCAGAAGTTGCTGCCCTCCCTGTAAAGCCAGTGTCATCCCATGCCAGGGCCATAAGGATGCCCTTCACCTTCCATTTCTCTAACAAGGTTTCTAGAGGAGGAACAACTGCCCCTGATCTTCCTCACTTTAAAGGGCAGGAACAGTTTTAACGTGGTATGTGTATGCTCTGGAAAGGGACATGATGAATATGATCCAAGATTGGCTCCCAGGCAGTCAAAAAAATCAGTTTTTATGTGAGCCATGATTAAATTTCACCCTGAGACCTGCAGAACAAAGGAGCCTTTCAAAGCAAAGACACCAAGACTGTGAAAAATGCCAGGTCGAATTTTTTCCACCAGAGAAATCTAAATTTTGATCATATTCGGTGTGACTGGTCCTTTCAGTGACCCCATAACACAGATGATGGGCTGGTGCTGTTTTCTCCTCCTTGCCATGCCATCTCAGCCCTGCTCCAGCTCTCAGGTTATGAGGCCTGAGCTGAGCTCCAGCTTTGGACAATAATCCCTGGAAGAGATGAGAATATCATTCCTGCAGCTCCCCCATCCCTGGAAGCCCTTCCTGAGCTCCAAGAGGCATTACAAGGTGTGGAGGTGTTCACAGGAGTCCCAGGATGAGGGGAGAGATGAGGGTCTGACTCCATGCTTCAGAAGGCTTGATTTATTATTTTATGATATATATTACATTAAAACTGTACTAAAAGAATAGAAGAAAGGATTTCATCAGAAGGCTAGCAAGGAATAGAATAGGAAAGAATGATAATAAAGGTTTGTGGCTTGGTCAGAGAGTCTGAGCCAGCTGTGATTGGCCATTAATTAGAATCAACCACATGAGACCAATCCCAGATGCACCTGTTGCATTCCACAGCAGCAGATAACCATTGGTTACAGTTTGTTCCTGAGGCCTCTCAGCTTCTCAGGAGGAAAAATCTTAAAGAAAGGATTTTTCATAAAAGATGTCTGCGACACAAGGAACAGTTAATTAATAACAAACCTGGAGAACAGGGTGCAGTTATTTCTGTAAAGCTCACCCTCCCTGACACCTGGCTGTGAAACACAATTGTTGTGCTGTAACACAAACAAGAAATATTTGCAATAATTACCTTGCCTGGAGTGGGTTTTCACCCATTACACTCAGAGACAGAGCACAGTCATTAAATCCAATTAATTCCCCAGGGAAACAGGTCCGTGGCTGATATCCCAGCACAGAAAATCCCACAGCCTGAGCAAGGACAGGACACCCCAGAGAACAAAGGAGACCCCTTCTAAGGGATATAACTTGTGAGGAACATGGTACAGGTAAAAAGCTGTTCAGAAAGCTGTGAAAGCAGCTCTCAGAAACAGAAAGACAACTCAGAGAGAGAGGGGGAGTTTGAAACCCTTCATAAAATATCCTGTGGAAGCACAAACTGAAGGGAATTCAGTCTTTCCAGGGTAGGAAAAGAAGCAGCAAGAAGCAGGTTTTGGTGAGCCTCCCCAAGCAGAAAGCTGCCCAGGTTAACCAGTCTATTCCTGCTGTTTCAACAGAGTCCCTGTGTCCTGCAGGGGCCTCACCTGTCAGCCCCAGAAGCTGCTGTGCCTCCCCTTGTGGAAACCCAGGGCACAGGGAATATTCCTCTGTCTGCTCTGGGGTGCCCTGACCCCCAGGGGAGCACTGACTGTGACCCTCATTCATGGAGAAAGTTTCCTAAACTCCAGGATCCACAAAAGTGTGAAATAGATTATAGAGAGCAGTGTAGGTGTATCACTTGGTGAGAAATTGAGGTTTCAGGATTTTTAGTGTGTTGTGGATGGCAGCAAGATGGAGGGCACAGGGTGCCATTCTGGGCTTCTTCCTCATGCTTCTTCTTCCTCCTTCTCCATGGGTTTGGGTGGCATTTTGTAATTGGGTGGGGAAGTCTGCATTGTGGGCTCTTTGGGATCAGTTATTGGGTTAAAAGGGAAATAATCTAGGTGTCAGTTCTTAATTGGATAGTTTAGTCTTAAAAGACCTTGTACCAAGAGATTGTTGGCCATTTTTGTGGTGCTTTTCCAGTGAGCTGAGCCTGGTGTGGGCAGCGTGCAAAACTCTAGATAAGATAACAATAAACAAGAACCTGAAGACTGAAAAGATCCAGTGCATCCCTTTCCTGACACAAAACTACTCCAGGAGGGTCTCCCCTGACAGGGGAGCCCCCAGGAGGACCCAGTCTGAGTCCCAGAATTCAGGGAATTGGCAACAGGTACCCCAACATCCCCTACCAACCCAGGGAGCTCTGAGCTCCCGTGCAAGGGTTTGCATCCACAGAATAATTCTCTCTCTTTTATTTAATTGCTCTCACATTGTGTTTTGAGGAGGTTGTAATGAGTTTAGCCCCCATCATTGCTTTACAGTCTACTTTTTCTTTATCAGGGGGAATTTGCAGGACAGACATTTTAACTGTGCTGTGGTGCCACGGTGAGGTTCAGGCCCAGGAAAGGGCCACAAAGATGATCCAAGGAAGGGGAAGCTGCCATGTGAGGAAAGGGGGGAGCTGGGCTTGTTCAGCCTGGGGAAAAGAAGGCTGGGAAGAGACTGCATCACCATGTCCCAATATTTAAAAGGTGGCTACAAAGAAGACGAAGACTCCATTTTGCCACTTTGCATGGAAAAGATGAGGGTGCAATGGGTACAGAGACTCCTGGGGAGACTCCAGTTGGACACATGAGGGAAATTTTTCACAATGAGAACAAGCAGGCATTGAAACAACCTCTCCAGGTGGATTTCACAGGGTTGGATGTTTCCAAGATTTGGCTGGACAGAGTGCTGGGCCATCTCATCTAGACCATTTTGCCAAGAAAGGTTGGAGCAGATGATCCCTGATGTCCCTTCCAACCTGGGGTTCTAGGAAGTCAAAGCAAGGTTTAGCATCTCCCAAAGCAGATAAGCCCTGTAAGGAAAAAACCAAAAACAGAAGGATATTTTAAAAATTGCAGAACTGGGCTGAGTAAAAGCAGTTTTCAGGAGTGCATTGATTTAAAGTGGGGCAATGTGCCCTTGGTTTAGCTCCCAATTCCAAGGATGTATGGAAGGTCCTGCAATGTGGGGAGAAAAGAGTGATATCAGTTTGTCCCATGACTGTGGTGCAGGTGGAGCCGGCCCTGTGGTTACAAACACCAGGTTTCTCCACAGCTTTTGAAAAAGAATTGTCAGGTTGAAAGTCTTCACACATTAAACATTTCCTATCATGCGAATCCTGATTTTCATCTTCAACTCATATGCAAACACAAGAGTGATCTGTATTATCTGGGCTGAGGTTCCATTGCTGTAAATCCCTCAGGGGAGGTGAGGGATGCACAGCATTTCTGAGAGAAGCCCTTGGGGGGGAAAAGGGGCAATGCTGGTGTCTGGGTTTGGAAAGGCAGGAGTCTGCTAAGGAAGGCAGGAGCCTCCTCTGAAATGGAGAATGTGAACCCTCCCCCCCTCCAAATTGCTATACATTTTAAATTAAGGGGCTCTCAGGCAAAAATATGGGAGCAGCAAATAACAGTTCTTTAATAGGGAAAGGAGAAAAAAAAAGGATAAAATAAACAATTCAGTACACTAGAACAACACTGACAGAGTCAGAGCCCAGCCTGACACCCTGTGGGTCAGGCTGTTGGCAGCAGTGCCATTGGAATTGTGGCTCAGCCCTCCTGCAGGGTCAGGGCTGGTTCTGCTGGAGCAGGGATCCTGGAGAGAAGGATGGATTCTTCCTCTGAAGATCCAATGGGAGAAGAGGCAGCTGCTGTTCCTCTAGGGAATCCCGTGGAGAAGCTGTGCTGGTGTCTCCAAACCTCTGGATTATATCTGGGTAGCAATGCTTGGCTCCTCCCTCTGGGCTCCCATCTCCCAGTGGGATGCTGCAGTTCTTATCAGCCATGCAGGGACATTCAATGGCTGTTATCAGCAGATGTCCCCTCCAAGGGAGGTGTGATTGTGGTCACTCAAAGAGAGAGATAAGGCAAACTGCCCACCTGACAAAGGTAATCTGCCATACAGATGGTAATAGAAAACAACTTGCATTGCAATCTGGAACAGCTGGGCAGCCAAATCCCACTGGAAATAACCTGTGTGCCCCATGTGCTCTCACTGCAGGTGATGGGGAGAGATGGGGCAGGCACAGGGTCTGTGTTTGGTACAGGGAGCCAAAATATCTGCAGTGCAGGAGCTTGTGCACTAACACATTTATTTGTCATTATGAAGTGCAGCAGAGCAGATAAAACTATTAGATATTTAAAAATTAGTTAATGCTAGGATGCAATGATTTGGGCATTCCTAATGCAGCTTTAAATTGGATCAATATTTTCCAGTTCATTTTACTGTAGATTTTTAACCCTGCTCTTGCACTGGTGCTCCCACAGCAGAGGGAGGGAACATTTCCACTGGGATGTGACCAGTTGTGCTTCAGGAAGTGCATCAGCTCCTGGAAACTTGCTAGGCACCATCTCTTTTATTCAGGAGAGCTTAATTGTCATCCAGAACATCTGGGATGATCTCTCAGGGGTTTGTGTTGACAGAACATTAACTAACACACGAAGGCTCTGGGATCCCATGACATGATCCATCACTGAGCAAAGACAAGTTGCCTGTTTCACATAGGATGAATTCATTGAGGAGCCAAATCATTAGCATAGAAAGGTCATCTACTTGTCTGTCATTATTGTGTGAGGCAGATAGTCTATAATGTGTGCAGCAGTTCCCCAGGGAGCAGCAATCAGCCCCTTGCTACACTATTTGATTGTTCTTTTTAAAGCTGGTGAAGAGCTTTCTCACTGAGATCTGCAGCTGTAAACACCTGAGAGGAAATGTATAAATACTGCCTGCTTCTGACTTCTCTATATAAACATGGACTCCTTGAAACAAAAAAGTTTAGGAACATTACTGCTCTCCACTAGACAGACTTAAAGATCGGAAATGAATTCTATATTGCTTGTAGGAAGATAACATTTCAGTTTTAAATTGCAGAAGTTTGGACCTGAAACAAAAACTCCATCATATTTTTCTCCCTGGTTATAGCCAAAGCTGTGCCAGATAGCTCAATGTTCTAGATTGCAATGCAAGATGTTTTCCATTACCATCTGTATGGCAGATTACCTTTGTCAAGTGGGCAGTTTGCTTTATCTCTCTCTTTGAGTGACCACAGTCACACCTCCCTCGGAGGGGACATTGCTGATAACAGCCACTGAATGTCCCTGCATGGCTGATAAGAACTACAGCATCCCATTGGGAGATGTGAGCCCAGAGGGAGGAGCCAAGCATTCCTACCTGGATATAATCTGGAGATTCTGGAACACCAGCACGGCTTCTGCACTGGATTCCCCAGAGGAACAGCAGCTGCCTCTTCTCCCACTGGATCTCCAGAGGAAGAATCCATCCTTCTCTCCAGGATCCCTGCTCCAGCAGAACCAGCCCTGACACTGCAGGAGGGCTGAGCCACAATTCCAATGGGACTGCTGCCACCAGCCTGACCCACAGGGTGTCAGGTTGGGTTCTGTCAGTGCTGTTCTAGTGTACTGCATTGTTTATTTTATCCTTTTTTTTTCTTTATTAAAGAACTGTTATTTGCTGCTCCCATATTTTTTTGCCTGAGAGCCCCTTAATTTAAAATGTATAGCAATTTGGAGGGGTGGGGAGGGTTCACATTCTCCATTTCAGGGGAGGCTCCTGCCTTCCTTAGCAGACTCCTGTCTTTCCAAACCAAGACACTCAACCATGTGGCTTTAGATGTCCACCAACAAATGTCAACACTGCTGATTCCTCTGGCTGCATCTCCCAGAAGGTCAGGTGAATCTTGCCAAGCCAGCATAGCTGGACAATTTTCACCTCATCAGCCAACCTGCTGAATCTGCAAATAACATCAAGAAAATGCCCCCAAAGCAACATATTTTGGAACAGGACGAAAAAAAAAAATCAATCATTTTGTTCTGTCAGTGGTGAGCGTATGGTTTATGTCCTTTCATTACAAACTTGGATATTATCCCATCTGGCACTTGAAAAGTAAAAATCCATCCCAGCTACGAGTATTATTTTATTGTGACTCGGGCTTTGGAGGTTTGCAGGTTCTCCACTCTTTTCCACAGTGTTTGGTTTCCAGTGCTGCTGGAAATGTGAGCTGCTCTGTGCATCTCCCAAGGGTGGCACCTGATTGCATAGAATCACAGAATTTACAGAATTCACAGAATCCCTGGGTTGGAAGAGACCTTGAAGATCATCGAGTCCAACCCAGCCCCAACACCTCAACTCAACCCTGGCACCCAGTGCCACATCCAGGCTTTGTTAAACACACCCAGGGATGGGGACTCCACCACCTCCCCAGGCAGCTATTACAGAACTTTATCACTCTTTCTGTAAAAAAGTTTTTCCTTATATCCAGCTTATATTTCTCTTGGTGCAGTTTAAGACTGTCCTCTGGTTGTGTCAGTGCTGCCTGGAGAAAGAGCCCAGCCCCAGCTGAGCACAGGCACCTTTCAGGAGCTGTGCAGAGTGATAAGGTCACCCCTGAGTCTCCTTTTCTCCAGGCTGAGCACCCCCAGCTCCCTCAGTGGTTACTCACAGGGTTTGTGTTCCCAGCCCCTCCCCACTGAACCACTGCTCACTGGGCAGAACACTGCCCTCCCCTGCCCTGCAGCTGGAGCCAACAATCCATGGTAAATTGGGCAGGTAATTTGTGGTGTGTCCTTGAAATGCTGTTTTGGGCAGCTCCTGTTGCCCTGCACGTGGGTCTGTGGCATTCCCACACTGCTGGCAGGAAGGACAGTGAGCACACAATGACAAAGTTGAATATTTCAGCTGGTGTGAGGGTCAGGATGGCCCCTGATAAGCAGTGACACATCTCTGGAGTGTCAGTATCTCACAGACCTTGGAGGCTTTGCAGTGCATCCTCTCAGTGGCAGAACCATCCCTCCTGCCTTTGTGATAACCTTGCAAACAGATCTATAGCACTTCACAGCATTTCATTTCAGAGGTTCCCATTCAGAAAAGAGGCACTGAAAATCCATAACAATTGAAATATAGTGGAATTTGAACCAAGGTCACGCTAGCTTGAGAGATGACCTGCTGTTCAAAATTAGCCTTACCCAATGCATGTGCTGCTCAGCTTACAAGTGATGCTCTGACCCCCTGAAGTTCAGAGTGACAAAAAGAAAAATGTTTGCAGGAAGGGGTGGACTGGGCAGAAGGTAACTGTATGATCATTTCACCTATCCTCATGCATAAAACAGGCCAGCAAACATCACTCTGAAATTCCTGCAGTGAGATCATAGGTCCTTCTCTGAGCTCCCTTTACCTCTGTGAAGAGTCAGGAAAAAAATCCAGAAAAAACCCCAAATTTATTGACCTCTATAGGGCCAAATTTCCAAGATGCCTTGGGGCAGAATGAAAAAAAATAAATCTATGTTTTTCTATGTTATAAGCATGACTGCCTCCCTGCCCAGGAGCAGGGCTGATTGCTTCTCTGAGCTCCATTAATGTGTTATTGGCATTTTATGCATGGCAAGGGTGACCTATTGCCTTGCCTGTTAATAGATGTCCCACCCAGGAATGTCTCTGTAAACCAGATTTCCATGTTTGAAGTGGCACTGTATGACCTCAGAGTGTTGTTTTTCAAAGGATTTTGCAGATCTATCCCAGAACAGCTGTGTGATGAATTTCCACCAGTTTTGTCCTAATTGACATGGACTGCAAACAGGCTTAGCCTAAGCCAGGGTGAGTAAAATGTGCTGGGGGAGGCTCTGCACAAGGCTGGAAAACCAGGGAAACTGGTTCCAGCTTCTGTGGCCAAGCTCTTGGGTAAAACACAGAGGTTTTTGTAAAATGAACAAGGGCAGCATGGAGGGATGTGGGAGTAATCAGCTGGAGATACCCACATCTAGAGGAGATCAGGATGATTTGGTTTCTCAAAGCTGTCTTCAAAGGACACATTTAATGCTGCTCGAAAGTTTTCCAAAAAATGCAAGTTCATCAAAATGGAAATTTTCTGCGGGAATGTGTCCACCCCTGAAATATCAAGTTCAGGGGGTGGCAGCAAACCCTTCAGCTTGATACCCCTGGGCTGGAGCAGTCAAAGTTAGTTTCCAAAAGAGTTTTTGGCATCCAGAATGAGTCGAAGGCAGCATGCAGCCTTCCCTCCCCTTGAGGAGCTCTGATAGACCCAACCCCTTTGCAAACCCACTCTGGCAGAAAAAACCTGGAAATATTCCACCAGAAGCTTGTGTTAATATTTGTCATTTCAAACACTTGATTTCCTAATTCCTGTGCTGTCATGGACATCAGAGCAGCCACCCGGGTGCTGCTGGGGCCAGGCTGTGCCAAAGCCATTGCAGATCTCATGGGACACTGTGGGAGCCCAGCACATCCCTCTGGCTGTCCAGGATGGCCCAGACCCTGCCAGGGGGCTCAGAAGCCCTGGCACAGAGCCCAAAATGCCCCTCTGGGTTTGATTATGACCCGTGGAACAAATTACCAACCTTAAATGAAGATCAGCAAGCCACAACAGTTTAGGTAGAATAATAGTGAAGTTATCATGGAGTGGAAAAGTTGAATTTTGGGGTTTTTGGTATGGGGGTTCAGGAGGCAAGATGGAGGAACTGGGCGTGTCCAGCCTTTCTTCTTCTTCTTCTTGGCCTCCATCTTCTGCTGTGATGGTGGCACTTACAGATTGGTTTAGGGTAGAAGCTCACTGTCTAACATAGGTGATGGGTATTGGGAAGTAATTGTAAATATTGTACAGGTAGTTTTTAGTATAAAGACATAACACTGCCCCGGGGGCAGGCAGAATGCCTGGAACTGTCCTGCTGGATGGACCTTGGCAGGGCAGGAGAAATTTTTTTACAGATAAGATACAATAAACAACCTTGAGACTGAGAAATTAAGAGCTCTGACTCCTTCTTCAAGCACCAGGCTGGGAAAAGAGACTTTTAACATTCTCGGGGTCGCAGTGACCCTAAAGGCCCCGAGAGGACACCAGGGTGCTGGGCTGGCAGGGACACCCCATGGTCCCAGGGCTGTGCTGGTGGCCCTGTGGCACACAGAGCAGCAGCCAAGAGGTGCCACGATCACCTCAAGCTCTGCATGTCTCATGCAGGGCTGGAAAATAGTGACAAATGCTCTGACTTGCATTTGTCCAGTGTCTACTGTATTAACAAAAGGGAGGAAGGAGCCCAAGTAATGGAATTTTTTTCTGCTTCATTTTACTCCCACCTTCTGTGCCCCCTGTAATCTGATTTTTTACACCTCATTTATGTGTTTTTATTCAGCTCATCTTTGTGTTTTCTTTTTTTTTCACACCTTTGGATCAGCTCTCTCCCCATGTCTGGCACCTGTGATTATATCCTTCAGCTTCACAATGCAGACTTGCAGAGCAGCATTTAATAACAGGGAGGATTTGACTGACTGCAGCTTTGATAATGGTGGTGGGAAAAGCACAATCACTGCCTTTTTGACAATATACTTTGCACAGAAAGCCTTCGACAGTGTCACAATCTGATAAAAAAATTCCCAGATTCCACCCATAATTATACCTTCTCTCCTTTACCTATCCACCTTCTTTTCAAAACTAAGCTATTGTGGGTGACACCAGTCTCCAGGAAGGTGGGGGTGCTGGGACACAAACCTGGAGAGAGACAGAGAGCAGGAAAAGAGTTCAATTCACCAGAATCCTGCTCAGCCTCTCTGCCTGTCCCCTCTCCCACCTGTGTCCTTTCAGCTGACACCTTTGCCTCACCCATGGGCAGCCAGAACCATCTGGGATGGGGTGAGGTTTTAGGATGAAGAAACATCACCTGATTGGTGCCACTTCTAACAAGAAAAGAAGACTGATGCATTTTCAGGCATTTAGAAAGCCAGGTGAGCTAAGAGGTTTCACAGTGTTCCATTGACAGTCTGTTGAAGATTGCAATGGAAGATGTTTTCCATTACCATCTGTATGGCAGATTACCTTTGTCAGGTGGGCAGTTTGCCTTATCTCTCTCTTTGAGTGACCACATTCACACCTCCCCCGGGAGGGGACATTGCTGATAACAGCCATTGAATGTCCCTGCATGGCTGATAAGAACTGCAGCATCCCACTGGGAGATGTGAGCCCAGAGGGAGGAGCCAAGCATTGCTACCCAGATATAATCCAGAGGTTTGGAGACACCAGCACAGCTTCTCCACGGGATTCCCCAGAGGAACAGCAGCTGCCTCTTCTCCCACTGGATCTTCAGAGGAAGAATCCATCCTTCTCTCCAGGATCCCTGCTCCAGCAGAACCAGCCCTGACACTGCAGGAGGGCTGAGCCACAATTCCAATGGCACTGCTGCCAACAGCCTGACCCACAGGGTGTCAGGTTGGGCTCTGACTCTGGCAGTGTTGTTTTAGTGTAATGCATTTTTTTATTTTATCCTTTTATTTTTTTCTTTTCCTTATTAAAGAAGTGTTATTTCCTGCTCCCATATTTTTGCCTGAGAGCCCCTTAATTTAAAATGTATAGCAATTTGGAGGGGTTGGGAGGGTTTACATTCTCCATTTGAGGGGAGGCTCCTGCCTTCCTTAGCAGACTCCTGTCTTTCCAAACCAAGACACAGCCCCACTCAGTCCTTGCTGGGAGGAGGAGGAGGGACTGTGGTTGTTCAGCTACTGCTAAAATTAAGGTGCACGTGTGCTCTGCTGCCTTGGGGCTTCTAGGGTGATAGACCCCAGAGCAGCTCTGAAAATCTAAAAAGAACATCAAGAAAATGCCCCAAAAGCAGCATGAGGGTGGCCCTAAGGCATGCATGGTGCTTCCCAGCTTTGGCTGGACTTGGGGTTTAGCCACATGGATTTAACTGCTCCAAAAGCATTTATAGGCATAGGATGGACTGTCCAAAGTTCTACAAGAGATGTCCATGTGTGAAAAATGCCAACCACTTGTTTTTGGAATTTCAAAAGTCTAATAGTAATAAAATGGTTTTAAAAATATTAATATAATTAGAGTAATATAATTTGGACAATTTGTATTAGGACAAGATGAGACAATAAGAACAAAGATTTAGGGACAGTCCAGATACCTCTTTCTGGGCAAAATAAGCCCAAAAAAGGACCCACGTTAACAGAGGATTAACCCATTGATCTTGTGATTAAAGCCAGCTTAAATCAAAATAAGGCAGGAGTCTGGGGGGCTGCTGTGGCTGAGGAGGGTCTGAGGCACTCTCAGTGCAGGCAGGGACAGGCACTGAGTCCCTGCTCTGCCATTCCCACCCTCTGTCTCACTGCATTGCCAGTAAACCAGGATGTTGTATCCATCAATGCTGGCAGGGGACCAGCACTGTGGAACAGTTTTTAAGAGGCATCCCCGGGAAGAGAATCAAGTCCAGGCTGCCCCAGCTGCTGTGGACACGGCACACCTGATGTTAAATGGCTGGGGAAGCAAGAAGCTGAGCAAACATCCAGGAAGGTTGTGAGGATGGGGGTTACTGGCAGCAGCTTCTGCCTTAATACAGTAATGTGGAAAAAAAGCTGCAGCTGTGATGGGCCCAAGACCTGGCCTTTGGCAGGAGGGGCTGCCCTTGGGCTGTGATTAATACAGAGCTCACAGGGCTGTGGACACAGGAGCTGCTGTGGGCAGGGAGGCAGGGCTGTCCCCAGGGCCCAGACAGAGCCCCACACTCCAAATCCAGAGTCACAGAATTGCAGAATGGTCTGGGTTGGAAGAGATCTTAAAGATTTCTCATGCTCACCCCCTGCTTTGAATGTTCAGGGACACCTCCCACTGTCCCAGGTGCTCCCAGCCCTGCCCAGCCTGGCCTTGGGCACTGCCAGGGATCCAGGGGCAGCCCCAGCTGCTCTGGGCATCCTGTGCCAGGGCATTCTCACAGTGAAGAATTTCTTCCTAATATCTAATTTAAATCTCTCATCTCTCAGTTTTAAAGTATTCCCTCATGTCCTATTGCTATCTACCCTTGTAAAAAGTCATTCCCCCTGCTCTTTTATGAGTCCTGGTGAAATACTGGTGAGAGGCTGCTGTGAGTTCTCCCCAGAGCCTCCTCTTCTCCAGGTGAGCACCCCCAGCTCTCCCAGCCTGGTTCCAGAGCAGAGGGGCTGCTGTCACCCTGTTCTTCTAAAATTCTTCTAACCCTTCTGATGTTTACATTTTTATAATGGAGTTTCCCACACACTTTCATGTAAATAATGATTGTTTTGCATTCCTTTCTGGAGCAGGAGAGAACTGATGGACTGTTGGTTTGACCCATGTGGTTGGAGAGGTGGCAATTCCATCCTCCAATCCATGGTCACTTTTGGAATTCTATAAATATCGAGGTCCAGAAATAACCGTGCCTTTTTTGCCTTGGACATCTCAGCCTGTGAGTGTCATTCATTTTGTGTTGTATTGTGACAGGCTCCAGCCCTTGGAGGATCTCCAGGCCTCTTCTGGACCTAGCAGGTCCCTGTCTGTCATGGGCTGAGGACTCCAGAGCTGGCTGCAGCACTGCAGGTACAGATATTCACCCCTCCTGCTCGAGGATGGAACCCTTCCCTTCAGGGTCAGGGCCACAGCAAATACTGACTTGGGCTTACCAAGGGATGGTATAAAAGCAAGGTGTAAAATCAAAAAATGGTTTCTAAGGTGAGCACAGCACAAGCAGTGATGTGCAAGGGCTCAGCACCATGACAGTCCCACAGCATGCAGGGCTTCTGCACCTCAGTGCATTTCCCTTGGTTCACAGGTGATCCCACAGCCCTGTGGCAAATAATGGCCCCTGGGGCTGGGCTATAGGAACCACTGTGTTAGAACAATTCCTTTTTTATCTCTGATGCTGTGTTAGGCTGAGCTTGGCCTTCTTCTGTTCAAGCTCACTTTGAAATAACATGTCCAAAAAAAAAGCCCCCCCAACTATCACTGAAAACAGAACCCATCTGGTCTACATATGTAACTGAGATTTTACTTTTGAAAAGTGACCTTGGTTTTTAAAATCAGATTTAATATTTGTTATATTATGGCTAAGGCCATGCAAATTCTCTTGAGTAAAGAATCTTTTTGCAAAAAGAAAAAAACTAAGTTCAGTATTGTTAAAATATCAAAGTTTATGCCAAGATCTGCAGGAACATCACCCCTAGACCACTGCTCAGTTCAAATGTTTTCTAGGTGCAATGTGTTTAGCTGTTCTTCTTTTGTATTTACCCAAATGTAACTTAAAGGCAGAGCTGTTCTCACTGCTGTTCTCTTCCATTCCCCAAACCAAAACACCTGATTTGTCATTGAATGAGACATTTTTGGTAACTCTAACTTTTTATCATTCACCCAGGGAAAAAAAAATGTTCATCCAAAGCATTATGTTTTGTTTAGGCAGTAAAGCCACGGGAAATCTGTTTTTCACACAGCTTTAACAGGAGCTCTTCTTTTAAATAAGAAAGTAGAAAAGAAAATAGCTGCTCTTAAACTGTGAATAGCTGAAGTAGTAGAATATCAGAGTAATGAAACAAACGTACATTGACTTATTTTTTCCTCTCTGGGTGGTGACCCGCCCACCCTCCAGTGTGGATTCTTTGCTTATAAGCCTAAATAAGCACTGCAGCCATGCAATGGGGATGTGGAGGAGCCAGCCAGCCACTCCTTGTGCAAAGGAACATGAAACAACCCCGTGCTAGTCACTACTTTTGTTATCCCATTGTGCTGTTCTGTTGGGGAAGATGAAACAGGAAAGCCTTATCAATATGATTGTCTGGCAAAAGGTTTTGAGAATATAGAAACTATAAGTGAGATTGAAATGAAAGCAAGCTTTGAGATCCCTCAGTTACTGAACAACTGGAAAACAATGGTGTGTCTGGCTGAAGGTGATCCCCTTTGGATGGAACAACACCCTCTGCTTGCAGATAGGCCCAAGGGTCAGAGCAGACCCTACAGCTTGGCAGAAGGGCCCAAAGAGGAGTTTTTGGGTTTAAAATGTAACACAGTGTGGTAATGTAATGATTCTTATAGGCTGTATGGAAATGCTATAGGATTTGCATATTGTACTAGATTGGTTAGTGAGAATCAGAATATTCAACACAGAAGATTTATTTTAACAGGAACTTTGCTCTCTTCCCCTTCTTGCCCCTCTTAGCTCTTACCTTTTTTACTCTCTTTATACTTTTACTCTCTCACCCTTTCATCCTCTCTCCTCCTCTCTTCTCTCAGCCTGCTCTGAGCTGTGGCTGCAGCTCCCAGCAGGGCCCTGCCCCAGGCCCTTTGCAATAAACCCCAAGTTCCTGACCTGGCTGCAGAGATCTCTGCTCTCCATCCATCCCCACCCTCCTATCCCTGACACTCTTACACTGTTCCTCTTGGGGGAATGGTGTTTTCACACTTTATTACCAGTGCTGTGTCCTGCTCCACTAAAATCAATGGCAGCCCAGCTGGCAGGGTTTGGTCGTGGCCTTCCAGGCAGCTCCACACTTCTGGGAATCAGGAGCACAAGAATAATGCCTTGCAATAAGCACTGTATCGACCAGGCAGGAGTTAAGTGAACCTGTGGTGTGCTTCTCAAGTTTCTCTCCTCTCACACAATTATTGCACTTTACTCCTGCTTTGCTCTTGTTCTTTGGACAATCAATCCTGGGAAAGGACTCCCAGCCCAGCAGGAGGGGTGTGCTGGAGGAAAGGGACAGTGGCTTTCTCCCCTTGGGCCCACCAGCTCCTTCCTCTCTAAATTCTGGCAACACTGGCTGCCACACCAGTAACCAGCCCACTGGAGATGGATTTCCAGGTGTCCAACAAAAGCTGGGCTCACAACCTGACCTTCAGAGAGGCACAAGGGAGGAGGAGAGGCTGCACAAGCTTCTGCACAAAGATTTTCCTTGAGAAGCACAGGGAGACATTGTCCATGCTTCCTCCTAACTCCTTTAAACAATTACAATAGAGGCACTGCAAAGAAATCCAGGGAGGAAAAAAGCAAAGCGCAAAAGCAAAAACAGAGTTTTGATTTATTTCAGGGTTGAAATGGAGAAGCCCAGCAGGATACAGTCTGATGGGTCACAGTAAAGCCAATAATGGGACAGGACAGACCTTATGTTTACCTTTGGGAATGAACTGGTCACCTCTCAGCTCTGGCCTGGCTGGGAGGTCCCAAACCCATCACAAACGAGGCCAGGTGGACCTGCTCAGGTGATGGACTCCAGAGCAGCTCTGCCCTCCAGCACACAGAGCTGGCCCCCAGTGCCTCTCATCACATCCCAAAGCAGAGGAAGGAAATCTTCATGCAGTTTATGCTTCAGTGTTCCAGGAGAGACCCAGCACTGAGGCTGAAATCTGCAGGACCTGGAGCTGACATCAGTTAAATATCAGGGAATTCAGGGAATTTGGGGTGTCTGGGGGGTTTGGGGTGTCCAGGGGGTTTGGGGTGTCTAGGAGGATTTGGGGGATTCAGGGGAGTTTGGGGTGTCCAGGAGGGTTTGGGGGATTCAGGGAAGTTTGGAGTGTCCGGGGGGTTTGGGGGATTCAGGGGAATTTGGAGGATTCAGGGAGTTTGGGGTGTCTGGGGCACTGGGGGTTTGGGGGGAATCTGGGGGATTTGGGGTGTTACCTCCTCAGGTAAGCCAGGTTTCTTGACTTCTGCTTGGCACCAGGCAAGGCACACAGCCACCCTCAGAGCTTTTATTGCTTTAATGCCATTATCTGGTACATTTTACAACAGTCACAACAATATCTGACACTCTCAAAGACAGTGAGCATCCATGGATTACAACCTGTACCCTGCAGCTGCTCTGTGTTGTGCAAAGCAGCATTAAAAGCATTATTTAAGCTCCAGCCAGGGACCATTTCATTGACCAAGACAAGTAGAGGTGAAACCATGTTGTGGGCTTCTCCTGTGCTCAAAAGCTGCTCCCGTGCCTGTGGTGTGCACAACATCTGCTGTGCAGGGCACCTCTGCAGGACATGTGGGAAGATTTTAATTACTCACCATGGCAACCCACACTGATAGCTGTAATCCCCCTCACCAAACTGGGCTGGTCCTTCTTCCACATCTGCAGAAATAGCTCCAGGAAGGACATTCACTCTGTACATCTGCTCCTGGGCACCTGATGAGCCTCAGCGTGAGGCCTTGTGTAAAAGAGGAGCCCATCCCTGCAAGTGTTCAAGGACAGACTGGATGAGACTTGGAGCACCCAGGTCTAGTGGAAGGTGTCCCTGCCCATGTGTCCTAGGGTGATGTTATGATGCTTGTATCCCCATTCCTGTGTTCTGTTCATGCTGGATGTCATGTTCTGTGCCTTCCAGACTGGCTCTGCAGAGTGAATGTTTTGTTTTGGTTTTGCTCTCAGCCGCTCCCCCACGGCTGGTGGGACACACAGACAGGGCAGGACATGGTGCTGCTTTTGCTTTTTGCTTTGCTCTTGCTTTGCTCCTGCTTTGCTCTTGCTCCTGCTCATTAGTCAGTTTAGCTCAGCAGTCTGAATTTGCCCTGGACTGTTTCTCCTTTCCCTTTTTTGGACCAACTCGAGCCTGCTCCAGCTGGGCCCTGGGAGCACCGAGAGTTTGCACCTTGTGGCTGCAGCAGCTGCCCCAGCACAGGAGGGACTGAGAACAGAGCGAGCACCCCCAGAGAGACTTTCTGAATTTGTCATCTTTGTCAGAGCAGTGACAGAGTGGTGTCACCTGGTCTTGTTCATTCTGTGTGCTGGGGGTGCTGTGCCTGTTCAATAAACAGGTTCTTTCCATTTCTCTCCAAGGAATCTTTCCCAAACTGGTTGTGGGGAGGGGCTGTGTGAGTTTGCTTTCTGGAGGGGCTCCTTTGGAGGTTTTCTCCCCAAATTTGTCCTAAACCAGGACACCATGGCAGGGAGGGGTAGAACAAGATGGTTTTTAAAGTCCCTTCCAATCCAAACTTTTCTGTAAAAACCAGCCTGCTCCCACCTGGGACAGCTCTTTGGTCCAACTCTCCAGGCCAGATCCCCACCATGTCCATCCCCAAATGCACTGAGCCTCCCATATTCTCACACCTCTGGCAGCTGAAACAAGCTCATCTTGCTGTGCAGTGAACCAGCTTGCAGCTCTTACAGGTTGGCTTATCCTGAACTCATTGATCTCCCCTCATTGATCCAAAGTTGGGATTAATTTGAAGCTAAACCTCTCCCATCAGTGTCAGGGAGATGGCCCTCCAGGAATCAATGCTGATGAAATATTGAGTCCCTCCTCCCAGCAGACACCGTGAGCCACACACCTGCATCCTGCCTTCCTGCTGCACCCAGCAGCTCTGCCCAGGAGCAGCTGTGAGAGCCTGAGTGTTGTGCTAGCAAGATCCCAACTGCCCTGCATTCCTGCAAGCAAGGACAGACCCTGGAAAGCCACAAACAAAGTGCATATTCCCAAAGGAAAACAGAACTGCCCTAGGTTACAATATTAAGATATATTCTATTCCCATCCTCAAGAGCTGCTGAAACCAGGAGAGGCATTGTTTTGTTCCTTATCTCCTGTTGATGGGCCCAGCAATGCCTTGCCCATGACTCAGAGGTAACTCCCTCCCTCCAGGAGCCATTTCTGTTTAATGGATCCCCCACATGACTCAGAATGATTTCAGCCCATTGTGAGATTCTCTACCCAGGGGGAGGAGCTCAGCATCCCCACCTGGATATAATCTGGGGCTTGGGACAGAGCAGGCAGCCTTTCCACTGCATTCCCAGAGGAATGGCCACGTTCTCCACTGGATCTGCAGAGGAAGACTACACCTTTCTGCAGGATCCCAGCTCCACCAGACCCACACCTGCCACTGCAGGAGGGCTGCAGCCACCAATCCTACTGGACTGCTCCCAACACCCTGACCCACAGGGTGTCAGGTTGTGTTCTGACTCTGTCAGTGGTTTTTATTTTGTATTATTGCATGTATTTTGGTTTTCCTTTTCCCAATAAATAGTATTTCTGAGTTGGAGTCTCTCACTGGTTTTGCTTTCAAACCAGAACAAGAATATAAGTTGCCCAACTGACCCTGCAGGGGTGGATGAGGAAAGTTCTGCCAAATTCAGCATAGAGATGCTTATCCACAGATTTGGAGTCACAGCTTCCCCAGCAGGGGACTGAGCCCCTTCCTCTGCAGGAGCAGGGGCCGAGGGTGACATTAATTCTATCAGAGGCAGATGTCTGATAAATAAACTGCCTGGCAGAAAGGATGTGGCACCTCAGCTGCAGCATCCTCTGCCTCACCCTGCAGGCTCCTGGGAACCTGGTGGGGCCTTTGGGCACTGGGAAGGACCAAGAAGGGCAGCAGCACCTGCACTTCTCCCTGCTTATTGCAGGAGCTTCTCATGTTCCTCATGCTCACCTCAGACTTGGCTCTTTTTTGTTGTTGCTTTTTCAATTTATTTTTTGGGGTGTTTTTTGTGGGTTGTTTTTGGGTTTTTGTTTGGTTGGGGTTTTTTTTTGTTTTGTTTTTTTTTTTTTTTTTGTTTGTTTGTTTGCTTGTTTGGATTTTTGGGTTTTTTGGTGTCTTTTTTTTGTGGTTTTTTGTTTTGGTTTGGTTTCTTTTTGAGGGATTTTTGTGTTTTGTTTTGGGTTTTTTTTGGTTTTTTGGTTTTTTTTTTTGAGTGGAAAATCCACTGACTCCAACAAAACGAAAGACCTTTTTGGGCAGGCAAGGTTCTTCTTGCATTCCCAGAAACAATTTGCACAAGTGTGAAGTGGTTTTGTGTGAAGATTTTAATCAGTGTTCCACAGTACAATCCCATGAGATGGGCTGCTATACCTATCTTATGATAGAGAGAATAGAAACACAAAGGTTAAAGAAACTATTTAACAACGTGCATTTGAGACATGGTGTTTGCTACAGATCAGCTTGAGAGCTGGCAATACTGGGAAAAAGCAGAATTCACCTAGCCCAGATTCCTAAAAACATGTGGATATGATCCCATGGATTATCCATTTGGATAATATCCATTTGGATAATTCCATGTGGATAATATCTGGCATTTTTTAATGGGAAATTGAGCTCATTTTGCAGGACTGTGATGTTCAAAAACCCCAAGCCCTCCCAGCACTATCCAGGTGATGATGGCCTCAATAACCTCTTTGCAAAGGTTAAAATAAAGCTCTCAGTGGCAGCACAGGCAGGAGCTGAGTGCCTTTGGAAGGATTGCCTGGATTCGGGTATTTCCATAGGGAGAGGATGGCACCAACGTGGTGAGGGTCCCTCCTACCATCAGAAAAAGGCTTTGCCCAGCAGCCAACCTTTGAGGCTTTCCCTTTCCCCACAGAATTCTCCTTCCCTGGGGATGTGCAAGAGTTGATTCCCAAAGGCATTGCTGTTCTGTGGGTGGGATCCACGAGTGCCTGGCTCTCCCTCACCTGCCCTGCACATCCTGAGAGATTTGGAAGCCACAGGCGACCAAATTCCACATAAACCCAGTAAAAGCAGTCCTGAACAGCTTCAGAATATAGGATTAGGCTCAGCTGGCTCTTTTGCAGGGAGGAGGGGAGAAGAAAAATCGAGAAAGAAAAGGAAAAAAAAAAGAACAATATTACATTGTTTATAGATTACTCACTCTTTTTTTAATTAAAGGTTAAAACAGAGCCCTGAAACCTGAGAAAGGACACTTTAGCAGAGGGCAGTCACATGGAACCAAACCTTAAAAACCATGAAAGACCTGATTTATACCAGAGGGCAATAAAACATCAGTGGAAAAAGAACAGCAGTGTCAGTAGGAGCAGACTGTCACCTCACCTTTGACCCTGTTTTATACTGGTGTGTTTCTGCTGGTTTTCATCTGGAGTTACTGGTGTAATTGGAACAAATGAGTCCCAAGACTTTAATTGTGGGAAGAAGATCATGCTTGGACAATGCTGAGCAGCAGCTCCAGTAAATAATCTGGTTTTGCTGTGGGCCTGGGGCTTTTAACCCCTTCCACAGGCATTTGAACCAAAGGCCAGCAGGTAAGGAGCTTGAGATGGCCTCAGCAGGGCCTGGACATTCAAAGTGGGGGGAAAACCCTCGAGCAGGTAAGTTTTGCTGATTTTGAACTGAATCACAGCAGACAATCACACACAGAGAGCTTCAGCCTGTCAGAACCCAGGAAATTCCTCTGGCTGCCCTGGAGGGCTTGAGACCCTGACAAGGGGGCTCAGAGACCCTGGCACAGAGCCCAAGACCCCTGTGCCTTTGAACTTGACCCATGGAAAAACAATTACCAACCTTTATATGAAGAATTACAAATCAAGAAAGGTTAAGTAGAATAATAGTGAATGAAACGTAGAATTTTGGGGATTTTAGAATGGAGGTTCAGGAGGCAAGATGGAGGAATCTGGGTGTGTTCTGTCTTTCTCCTTCTTCCTCTTGGCCTCCATCTTCTGCTGTGATAGTGGCACTTTTAGATTGGTTTAGAGTAGAAGCTCACTGTCCAACATAGGTGATAGGCATTGGGAAGTTCTAGTTAATAAAGGACAAGTAGTTTTTAGTATAAAGAGATAACACCACCCCAAGAGTGTCAGTGTGCCTCAACCTGACCTGCTGGACAGACCTGCAGTGGGTCAGAGAAAGAATGTTATATAAAAGAAATAATAAACAACCTTGAGAATGAGAACAGAAGAATCCTGACTCCTTCTTCGATGGCCAGGCTGGGAAAAAGCAGCTTGTACCTATCTCAGAGTCACTCTGGCCAGCAGAGATTCTGAGACAGCCCACAGGAATTGGAAGACCCAAATCCCCTGAGAAAGGAGCTGCTCATTAACTCCTGGTGAGAATCTGGGCTGCTCCCACTCCCAAAGCTGCTCCTTCCCAGCTGGGCAGGGGCTGTGGGATGGGCAGTGCTCTGTGTTAGCACAAACCAGATGCAGCCTGAATTGTCTCAGCTTGACTGGAATTATGAATGTTACAATTGTACCTGGCAATGGAAATAAATGCCCCAGAGAAGAGTTACAGGTATTTAACAGAGTTAAATACAGGTATTTAAGAGTTACAGGTATTTAAGAGTTACAGGTATTTAGCCAGACCTGTGAGACAAGCCTGTGGAAGAGCCATGCAAAAAATGCTAATTATTTGTTTTTATTTTTTTTTAAGTTTAATAGCAATAAAATGGTTATAAAAATAGTATTAATTATATATATAATTAGATATATAGATATAATTATTACTGTAATTATCTATAATAATTAGAGTAATAAGAATTTTGACAATTAGGATTTAGGACAATACGAGACAATAAAAACAAAGAGTTAGGGACAGTCTGGGTACCTCTTTCTGGGCAAAATAAGCCCGAAAAAGGACCCACGTTAACAGAGGATTAACCCTTAAAAGCAACAGCCTGTTGCATATTCATACAGCTCATCCATGATGCAGAAATTCCATTCAAACACAGGATTCTGGCTGGGCAGTGTCAGCTTCTTCCTCTGAATCCTGAAGTGTCTTCAGGGCTGAGCAAGGTGGGAAGAAGTTCATTTCTTCTGATAAGGGAGCAATAAATTCTCTTTCTCTGAAAGATTTTTGTGTCCTGTGGCTGCTATCTCAGTGGGAGTACCTCATTCCTCTCTTTTTAAAAAAATTATCTTACATAGCATAGTTTCTATTTTAACATTGTGTTATAACATAAAACTATATTTAACATAAACTATATTTATACTTAACAGAATTACTACAGCATAACTTTTTAACATAACACCTATAATATTCATTTTAATATTTGCAAAAAGCCAATCATAAAATACACATTTTTAACAGGCCAGCTCCTCTTTCCCATCTCCAAAAACCAAATGAGCTGCCTTGGGTCCATGCTCCACAAAGCTCAGTTTGGTTAGATCCCAAGGCAGAAATAAACTGGGCTCTTCTGCCATTTCAGGGCACAGTCACACGCCCAGCTGTCATCTAAAGCAAAAGAAATTCAGAAACTCCAGGCATGGAAATTCACGGAAACCACAGGCACAACAAGCGGCACCAAAGCAGGCAGTTCCATTTCAGCAGGCAGTTTCTGTTTCTCCCTTTTTGTTTTGTTTTGCAGAGTGAGGCAGCAGCTGAGTAAGTGTGAAAAGCCATAAGAGCAGTCTCTCTTCAGGCAACTGGCTGGTTCAGTGTGGGCTGATGGAATGACAAGACACTGTTTGAACATAGTTGTAACTATAGAGAGCTGGAAATTTGCTGTCAGGTGAGATGAGGAGCTGAAAAAGACACAGGGTTGAACAGCAACATGTCTTCAGGAAATCTAGCATAACACTCATGGAAAGTCTGCAGAGATAAGAGTTGAAATTTGCCTGCATCATCTTAACGGTGGGGCAGATCACAGGGCGAGGAATTTGGCCATTTTAAACTTCAAAATACAGAAAGTGGATGTGTCCTGATGTGGCTGAACCTGTGCTGGTGCTAAACAGGGTCACTGCAGCCTGGTCCTGAACACCTTCCCTGTGGTTCTGCTGAGATGTGCTGGGCATCCATGAGAGCTCAGGGTCCTGTATAGGAGGGGAGAAAGGTGGTTTGGGGGGTCTGATTATGTTGGTGTGTGTTTTTGATTGTTAATTTTTAAAGCCATAAGAAATTCCTATCAAAAGATATTCTCTCCTGGCTCTTCCTTAAATTTCTGCCACTTTGCAGAGTAATGAGAATTGAGAAGTTTCATGGGTAAAGGTAAAAAAGGTTTCTGTCTTTACAAATATTCCATGTTAGGGAATTAAAGCTGGAGACCCCAAAGAAAATTCTCTGAGATAAAATTTGATGGGAAGTATTTTTCACTGAAAGACACAAGAGAGAAAAAGCCAGACTGCTTCTGATGAGAGGTGGGAACAGCACAACAAGGGGTTTCTTCACTGGTTTCACAGGAGATAGCACAGCCCCAGGCTCTGGCATTTGTGAGGAATTCAGAGCTTTGGTCCTGCTCTGTTTGGGGTTTGGTCCTTGCTGGGAAGGGCTGCCCTGGCCTGGCTGCTCCACATCCCTCCCATGGTCCTTGGCAGTGCAGCCCCAGGGAACTCACAGGGGTGCCCAACCCTGCCCAAGGGTCAATTATGGGCTCATTAATTGGGAAATTTAACAACTCCCTGATGGGAAAATAGAAAAGACAAACTGGAAGGTTTGTCATGCTTCCTCCCACTCCAACATGAAAGTTTAAGGCATGAAGCTGACAGGACCTGAGCAGCCTTGGGGAACAGTGACAGCATCTCACAAACACCAGGTCCCTGCAGCAGGCAGGGGATTGTTATAGATGGGTAATGAGATGACTGGATCTCACAATTAAAAGATAACGATTGTGTGAAAATTAAGAAAAGCTTTAGTGATGCACAGTTATGTTATTGTGGTTTAGATGTCCTCTGTTCTCCCCACAGTACCCTCTCCCCCTGTATTGTTGCCATCACACAGCCTGGGCTGTCCAGCACAGGTACAAAGGAGCTGCACAGGTGTCCCTGGCATGGGGCAGGTGGGAATGGAAAAGCTTGGGGGTGCTCAGGGGGTGGGCACGGACACACCTGAGCTCCAATGCAGGTACAGAGCAGTCTGCACTGATAAATGGCACAGAAGAGCTGAGTGACAGACCTTGGGAGGGGCAGGGCTGGCTGGTGCAGCCCCCAGGGGTATAAAACACTGAGCATCCAGCTTGAAGAAGAGCTGGGCATGTGGTATCCATGAGGGGCAGCTCCCAGTGCTGCAGCTTTTTCCTTATGTAGTCCTTTGTTGTATTTTTGTTAAGGTTTAATAAACCTCTTTAAATTTTCAAAGTGAGCAGTTGTCTCTCACAGGATGGTCCCCAGCACATGGTCCCTAAAGCAGGCAGGGCCTGGATCCAGTTCCAGGGACACCCACCAGGAACAACCCCCTAAAAACTGGGAAGATTCATAGGCATGAAGAGGATCAGGCTCACTAAGCCATTAAAAAAACAACACCCTATAAATCAGGCATTTTGGTTTCTTTTGAAGTGCTCCTACTGGCAGTAAATTTTTACAGCCTTTTCTTCCCTAGTACTGCTCTGCATCCCCTAGGTAAGACTGTCTGTACCCAAGGGACTTGGTGGCCCCAGCCAGTACAGCCACTGCTCACCACAGGATGCTATGAATTAAAACAATATTCCAAGCAATTAATCACAGTGTTTCTCTGCTGAAAAGTGGAAGGTGTGAGCAGGGAGAGAGAAGGAGGGGAAGGAAAAAAAATTCAAACAGAAAGACGAGAAGCTTATCTAAATCTATTTACATGGAATGATTATTCAATTAATTTTTTCATTACACTTGCCAAAAAGAATTGCCTGTGTCTTTAGTGCTGTGTGTGAAATTTCATTAATAATTAAGAGCAGCAGCTCTTTCTCCTCTGCTTAGCAAGCAGGAGCATCTGTCTCTGGAGGTCACACCCCACAGGGGGGCAGCCTGAAGGGCGGGGGACTGTGGTGTGTAGGGACAATCTTGTGCTGTCAGTGGGGATTCCCCTCCAGCAGGGTGGTGTTTCCACTGCAAATGTTCTGTGGGGCAGACCCTGGATTGCAGAAATGAACACATCCTCATTCCCACCAGACCCATCTCCTGCTGCTCCTTCTGCTCTCCATGCCTGTAGGAGCAATGGGGGCAGGACAGTGGGGATGGACAGAGAGCAGAGATCTCTGCAGCCAGGGCAGGAACTTGGGGTTCATTGCAAAGGGCCTGGGGCAGGGCCCTGCTGGGAGCTGCAGCCACAGCTCAGAGCAGGCTGAGAGAAGAGAGGGGGAGAGAGGATGAGAGAGTGAGAGAGTAAAAGGGTAAGAGAGTGAGGTTCCCGTTACAATAGCACATAATATTCAGCACATAAATCTTCTGTGCTGAATATTCTCTTTCTCACCAACCAATCTAGAACAAGATACAGATCCTATAGCATTTCCACACAGCCTATAAGAATCATTACATTACCATACTGTGTTACATTTCTAACCCTAAAAACTCCTCTTTGGGTCCCTTCTGCCAAGCTGTAGGGTCTGCTCTGACCCTTGGGCCTGTCTGCAAGCAGAGGGTGTTGTTCTATCCAAAGGGGATCACCTTCAGCTGGCCACACCATTGTTTTCCAGTTGTTCAGTAACTGAGGGATCTCAAAGCTTGCTTTCATTTTAATCTCACTTGTAGTTTCTATATTTTCAAAATCTTCTGCCAGGCAATCATATTTATAAGGCTTTCCTGTTTCATCTTCCCCAACACATGCCCAGCTTGGGGATCCCAGTCCTGTCCTCCAAGCCTCTCCCACCAGCACCATCTTTGCTCCTTTCTCCTGGACTGCCTGCTTTCCCTGCAGGAGTCTGAAAACATAAACTTATGTTTCCATAGTTGTAAGTAAGAATATGCCTTAAGTAAATAAGAAGCTGCATTGATAAGATGCTGAAGGGTTTATAGTGTAGTAATGTAACAGTTTGGAGTAGGTTGGGAGTTTAGAGGTTATAATAGAAGTATATATGTGCATGTGAGACACAAGCCATTGGACAAAAGCATCCACAGTGCACAGAAGTGACTAAAGGTGATAGGTCAGAAAAGCAAAATAAACCCTTGTGGCAGCTGTCCATTGAGTTAGAAAGTTCTGTATTGCCTTGTGACACAGAACTTGTGACTTCTCTGAGCTATGGCTGAGCGCCTGCTCCTCTAAAATCTCACAGCCTCTGAGATTGATGTTTGCCAGAGCAATAAATCGTTCTTAGCCCCACAATAGTCCCATCCCTTCATTTCTAGCATTGACAATAATAAATGGTGGACTGTGCCACCAGCTCCCCCTCCTCTGTTCCCTGCTCCTCTGTGCTGGCAGCACCTGGGATGGAGGTTTGCCTTACACTGCCCTGGCGGGATCAAAGAGCCACTGGGAGTCCCCCGAGGCTTTCCCAGGACACACAAAGAGGGGTTTGGGTGGAGTGGGGAACCTTTCCAGCCTGCAGCCCCATGAGTGCTCCAGACTGCAGCCTGCTGTCCCAGGAGCTGCAGGTGCTGTCCAAACACAGCCACAGCCCCTGGGCAAACACAGTGAGAGCTCCCCAGAGGCACAACTCCATGGGCACAACTTCCCAGTGCAGCACAGGGACCATGGAATCACACAGTGGTTTGGGTTGGAAGGACCTCAAATCTCATCTCATTCCAACCTCTGCCAGGGACAGCATGGGCAGGCAGAGGAAGCTCTCTGAAGCTGCAGAGGAAAACTCCCCCCTTGTGCAGGTTCCCTGCTCCAGCAGAACCACAGCTGGCACTGCAGGAGGGCTGAGCCCCCCTGGGATGGGGCTGGGACACCACCCTGGCACACAGGGGGCAGGGCCTGCTCTCACTCTATCAAATTCTTTTTTTTTTTTGTACTATTGCATTTTTATTTTTAGTTTTCCTACTAAAGAACTGTTATTCCTCTTCCCATATTTTTACCTGAGAACCCCTTAATTTCAAAATTATAATAATTTGGAGGGATGGGGTTTACATTCTCCATTCCAAGGGATGCTCCTGCCTTCCTTAGCAGACTCCTGTCTTTTCAAGCCAAGACAAGTTCCCAGCTCAACTACACTTTTTTTTGGTCTCTGTGGGCAAAAGACTGAGCCTTGCTGTGTTCTGGTTTGCCATCTACAAGCTGGAGTAAAGTTACAGCCTTTTTTCCTCACCATTATTTTGACTTGTCTACTTACATTACAATCTTTTGGGAGAAGAGGCTGTACATGCATATCTACCAAATCTAATATAAGTGATCTAATCCTGGTAGATTTCTCTAGGTATTACTGTCACACCAATTCCAAGGGCTGTGTCTATATAGACAGCTTAACCCACTCTCAGGCACCAGTAAGTGACTTATCTCAGCACTGTGCCCAGGAGCCAAGGTCTCTGATTGTTTTACATTTGCATTTCAGATCTGAGCTCCTGTTCCTTGGGATTTCCAAGCCCAGAGAGCTGATCCAGGCAGCCCACCCCATGCTTGTGGCTAACATTTCACTCCAGAGCAAGATCTTCCCCTACCATTATAATCTGTAGAAAACTCAGTCTCAACAAATGATATAAACTATATTTATATAGGAAAGTTTCACCTGTAGAAAACTCAGTCTCAACAAATAATATAAATTGTATTTATATAGGAAAGTTAGGTCAATCATCACCAATCTTATTCACTCTAGTAAATGAGCCAAAGAGGGTTATTTCTTTTCTGTGCTTTGCTCATTCTCTTTCAATCTGTGGGATATGATTTCCTCATTCTTATTTAATTAAGAGCAGGACTCAAACATGTAAAGTTATCTCCTCTTCAAGGACAATACTGACCCACATCCACCCCAGGGTGAAGAGGGATCTTGGCAGCTGAGGCATTTCCCTGGGGAACCAAGCTGTTCTGGCATTATTTTACAGATATTTCCCCTCTCCCCATTTCTCAGCAGACACTGCCAGCACATGCCATGACTCTGCTGAGGGTTCTGTGCTCCTTTCATGGCTCAGAGCATCCTGCCCAGGGCACACCTCATCCAGGCCCCCTAAGAGAGGAGGAGCTGCTGCCACATGTCTGTCCAATCTTTCTCTTTGAGTGACCACAGTCACACCTCCCTCGGGAGGGGACATTGCTGATAACAGCCATTGAATGTCCCTGCATGGCTGATAAGAACTGCAGCATCCCACTGGGAGATGTGAGCCCAGAGGGAGGAGCCAAGCATTGCTACCCAGATAGAATCCAGAGGTTTGGAGACACCAGCACGGCTCCTGCACTGGATTCCCCAGAGCAACAGCAGCTGCCTCTTCTCCCACTGGATCTTCAGAGGAAGAATCCATCCTTCTCTCCAGGATCCCTGCTCCAGCAGAACCAGCCCTGACCCTGCAGGAGGGCTGAGCCACAATTCCAATGGCACTGCTGCCAACAGCCTGACCCACAGGGTGTCAGGCTGGGCTCTGACTCTGTCAGTGTTGTTCTAGTGCACTGCACTGTTTATTTTATCCTTTTTTTTCCCTTCCCTTCCCATTAAAGAGCTGTTATTTCCTGCTCCTATATTTTTGCCTGAGAGCCCCTTAATTTAAAATTTATAACAATTTGGAGGGGTGGGGAGGGTTTACATTCTCCATTTCAGGGAAGGCTCCTGCCTTCCTTAGCAGACTCCTGCCTTTCCAAACCAAGACAGTGCCCATGGCTCCTGCACAGCTTCAGTGCCACGATGGTTCCAAGGTGAAGAGGAGCACTGGGCACTGTGGACACAGCTCTGATTTTATTTTAAAGGCTTTAATATTTGGAGCTGTATTGATTTATCTCAGCATGCCAGGGTACCACTGGTAACCAGGCAACACCAATCCTCTCTATTGCAGGGAGCTCACGGGAGTTTTGCCTATGAACAATTTTATTTTGTGTATTTGAAGCTAAATGGACCATAGGCACTATTTGTAAGTGGAGGATATTTGAGTTCCATACTTTTTAAAAATTTCTTCTTGCTTGTTGTCATTTTGGCCTGGAATAGATTTGCCAGAACCACATATAGGTCTGAGACAAGTTACAAACTGAGCACACTCCCACCATCACCCTGTGCACAATGCTTTGCACTGACAAATACTTCCAATTAAGAAGCACAATTACCTCAGAACCACAGGTTGTTCTGAGTTAAGAGGGACCCACAAGGATCATCAAGTTCAACTCTTAGCTCAGTACATCTCCAAGATATCCCCAAGAATCCCACAATGTGCTCAAGGCATTGTCCAAACACTTCTGGAACTCAGACAGGCTTGGTGCTGTGCCCACCTGCTGTATCCATGTTATATGAACAGTGTCACCAGGGCACACAGAAAACTCCAGAACACCTCTGCTTTGTGCTTTCCCACCTTGGTTTAAGGCACCCAAAGAAATCAGTTCCAAAATCCAATTAATTATAAAACAACAGAAAAAAGGGAAGTACTCTGGGAACAGCATTGCCCATCGAGCCTGATGCTCAGAGCACCTTAGAATCAACAGATGCTTTATTTTAGATTCTAAAAAAAATAAATCCTCACACCAGAATAACACTTTAATTCCTCATTAAAAAAAAAAATATATATTAATGACACATCACCTGGCAGCATAAGAGAGGAGATGCTGTGTCGCAGACATTTTTATGGAAAATCCTTTCCTTAGGATTTTTCCTCCTGAGAAGCTGAGAGGCCTCAGGAACAAAACATAAACAATGATTATCTGCTGCTGTGGAATGCAACAGGTGCATCTGGGATTGGCCCATGTTGCTTGTTTGTAGTTAATGGCCAATCACAGTCAGCTGGCTTGGACACAGAGCCACAAACCTTTGTTATCATTCTTTGCTATTCTATTCCTTGCTAGCCTTCTGATGAAATCCTTTCTTCTATTCTTTTAGTATAGTTTTAATGTAATATATATCATAAAATACTAAATCAACCCTTCTGAAACATGGAGCCAGATCCTCGTCTCTTCCCTCATCCTCAGACCCCTGTGAACACCATCACAATGCTGAGGTGCTGGACAGATAAACCAAACCCCCCCTGATGCATCAGGCACTGCAGGCTCCAGTCCCAGCACTGGGAGCAGCACAAAGTGCCCCTCCCGAGCCACTGCAGCTCAGAGGAAATCCTGATTTACCACAACCCACTGAGTGTTCAGCCCCTCCTGCAGCCAGCCAGACACACAGCTCAGAGGGCAGGTGCAGGTGAGGCAGCTGCCTACCTGCTGCTGCCACCAAAATGAGCTCCACATCAGCAGCAGAGCAGTGATTAACTGACAATACTTGTCAGCAGCATGAGCTGGATTTGCACCAGCCATCCACCAGCAAGAGCCTCCAGCTCCCAGTGAGACTCAATATTAAAAGACATCAGGGACAAATCTAGGCTGAGAGAAGAATGACCACAAATTAGGGAAAAGAGGGCACAAACCCAACAAGAATTTCAAAGGGAAACAAAATTTTCAGATGTCATTTGGTTGTTTTTATCTGCAAATTGAGTTTTATCTGCGGGGGGAAAAATAAACCCTACAGAAACACTTAGCACAGTGGAAAAAAATAATGTTAAATTAAGCTTACGAAAATGTTTCTCTTTCTGAAAATCTTGGCTGGCGACAAATGGCTTGTGCCAAGTTATAAATCAAGTGTTGGGTTTCTTTAACGCTCAGCATCCCCTGATTTATGATGCCATCACAAGCTCTCGATTGATTTCTGACTCAGTGATCCATCTTCCCCCATCCCTACCTGCCCATTATAACGCCTTTTCCTGAGCAGGCAGCACATGGCACTTCCCAGAAGGGCTTCATGAAGCAGGGCTGGAGTGGAGAACTGCTGGATGGGAGGGCACAGAGGAGAGGAGGTGCTTGGGGTTTGCACACAGGAGCAGCTCCACTCATGTGAGCCCAGCAGGGAGGTGTTACAGATGGATAATGAGATGATTGGCTCTCACAATTAAAAGATAGCTATTGTGTGAATATTCAGAAAAGCTTTAGTGATGCACAGTTATGTTATTGTAGTTTAGATGTCCTCTGCTCTCCCCACAGTTCCCTCTCCCCCTGTATTGTTGCCATCACACAGCCTGGGCTGTCCAGCACAGGTACAAAGGAGTTGCACAGGTGTCCCTGGCATGGGGCAGGTGGGAATGGAAAAGCTTGGGGGTGCTCAGGGGGTGGGCATGGACACACCTGAGCTCCAATGCAGGTACAGAGCAGCCTGCACTGATAAATGGCACAGAAAAGCTGAGTGACAGATCTTGGGAGGGGCCAGGGCTGGCTGATGCAACCCCAGGGGTATAAAAGATTGAGCATCCAGTTTGAAGAAGAACTGGGCATGTGGTATCCATGAGGGGCAGTTCCCAGCCCTGCAAATTTTTCCTCATGTAGTCCTTTGTTGTATTTTTGTTAAGGTTTAATAAGCCTCTTTAAATTTTCAAAGTGAGCAGTCGTCTCTCACAGAGGGGTCCAGGCCTGCTGGCCACTGAACCAGCAGGACAGGGGTGCTGTGGAAACACCAGGAAGGAGCTTCCTGACTTGTTTGGGATGACAGAGCCTTGCTGCTTCCCCTGGGTTTAGTTCCCAACAGCAGCCATGCTTTACAGATGAGAACAAATTAAACCTTCCAATCTGGAAGAGTTTTGCTCACCAAAACCTTTCACCCAACAGAAAGCCTTTTTCTCTAAAAACATCACTCTCTTAGCAAAGCTGCTCCCACCAGGGAGGACATCAAGGCTTACAGGACAATGCTGGGACACATTCCTATGCAATGTCATGGCCAAGGTGCACCTCTCCATCAGGTACAGGTGGGTGGAAGCTGTGCAAGGACCTTCTCAGCTGCAAAGGTCACCAAGCCCATGGATATCCCAACCCAGAGAACCCTCTCAGCCCTCTCTTGCCAAAATAAAGTAGATTACTCAAGCACAGCTACTTAAACTGATCTTCTTGAAACCAGACCAGGGGGTTCCCTGAGAGCAGCAGGGAGGGCACTGGGGAGCAGCTGCAGCACTCAAGCCCAAGTGCAGCACAGCTGGAGGCTCTTAAGGAAACCCAAACACCTTGGAAATGACAGACTGTGGGGATGACAAGGGGAAAAGGTAACAAATATTGATCACTCAGAACCCTTTGAGGTTTCCAGACTCAGTGTGTTAGAGCTGTGTCCCAGGCAATGCATCAGCCCTGGGGTGAGCACAGGGGTCATGAAGATGGGCTGGAAATCCTGGAGTTCACTGGACAGCAGAGCCTTGCCCATATCAGCCAGGTTATAGATCATTATCTGTCACAGACATCTTTTATGAAAAATCCTTTCCTTAGGATTTTTCCTCCTGAGAAGCTGAGAGGTCTCAGGAACAAAATGTAAACAATGATTATCTGCTGCTGTGGAATGCAACAGGTGCATCTGGGATTGGTCTCATGTGGTTGTTTCTAATTAATGGCCAAGCACAGTCAGCTGGCTTGGACTTTCTGTCTGAGACAGGCCTTTGTTATCATTCCTTCTTTTTCTATTCCTTGCTAGCCTTCTGATGAAATCCTTTCTTCTATTCTTTTAGTATAGTTTTAATGTATTTTATATATTATAAAATAATAAATCAACCCTTCTGAAACATGGAGTCAGCATTCTTCCCTCTTCCCTCATCCTGAGACCCCTGTGAACATGGTCACAATTATCTAATGCAAGCTCTCCTATATAAACATTTTCCTGGGGAGCCCAGAATCTGGCTGTCCACTCAGGTGGTGCCTTTTTAACTCCTGAGATAAATAAGACTTTTCTGTGTCACTCTATGGAATTATTCACAGTGGAAGGGCCTGTGAATGGCACATGCTGTCAGTTCAGTATGTAAATGATGCCAGCCCTGTTTGCTACATCCCATCAATTATTTTCATACACTTTTCTTGGCCTTCAGCTGTCAGAGCAGCAGACATCACCTTGATGCCTTGAAGTGGTTTTCTTCTCCCATTTCCTTTGGGGTGTGTGACTCTACTTTGAGGCTTGGTGAGGAGAAGAATAGGATTTTCAGAAGAGAGTTGAGAGTGATGTGAGCTGATGGCCTTTTGAGTTCCCCCAAAGAGCCAGACAGAACAGCTGCCCCTTGATTAAAAACTGCTACAGTCCACAGCATCTGCACTTCTGCACAGCAGCTCCAAGGCTGGGCTGAGCTAAGGAGCCAGCCCTGGTCTCAAGGGAAGGGTGGGATGTGGTGCTCACATCAGCAGGCAGAGCAGGATCAGGCCCTCAGCATCACCAATGTGTATTTTTAAAATACCCATGTGTAATATTTCAAAGCAGCTTTGCTCATCCCATTCTTGAAAGCTGAGTGTTGCTGGTTTCCACCCTCTTTTGCCTTTTTTCTCAACTATTTCTCTACTCTCATCAGAAAATAATTAGATTAGATTTTTTTTCACTTAAAAAATTAGATTGCTCACTTCCCACACTTCTTTGGGTGTCTGTGTCCCATTCCCACACAGCATCAGCCCCCCTTTAGACCCTCAGCTGGTACAAACCAACTTTGTTGGATTGGCATTTACAGTCACTGACCTGACCCAGTGACCCATCCCTTAGAGAGAACTTTACAGGGCCTCAACAACAACCTTGCAGAGCTTTTGGGAGCAGAAATTTACTTTTTTGTTACTTTGCCCCCTTCTTGTAGGCACATTTCCTTGGATACCCTGTGGTATTTTCTGAGACCCCTGTAGTTGGAGGGGAATGATGAATCTGAGTCCTTGTTCTCAGAAGGCAAATTTATTATTTTTTTATATATATCATATTAAAGAATACTATACTAAACTATACTAAAGAATACAGAAAGGATACTTACAGAAGGCTAAAAGATGATAATGAAAACTAGTAACTCTTCCAGAGTCCTGACACAGCTTGGCCCTGATTGGTCATTAAGTCAAAACAATTCACATGAAACCAATGAAACAATGACCAGTTGGATAAACAATCTCCAACCACATTCCAAAGCAGCAAAACACAGGAGAAGCAAATGAGATAAGAATTGTTTTCCTTTTTCTCTTAGGCTTCCCAGCTTCCTAGGAAAGAAATCCTGGGCAAAGGGATTTTTCTAGAAAATATGATGGTGAAGATACCCAATTCCAGGCACCCTGCAGTCAGAGCAGCACTCGAGCTCAAGGTCCTCATTCTCTCTTCTGATGCAGAGAGGGGGAAAAAAAAGAAAATAAAACAAACCCATAAATCACCAAGCTAGCAAATGAAAATAAATACACTTTAAAATATTTCCATGCTGCTTTTTATTATTATTATTTATAATGGTATTACAGAATTTTGTAAAATTAAAGTAAATGTCAAGCAGAATGTAATAATTTTCCTTGGGGTTTGGCACATTTGTGTGCCTGACAGTTTCACATTTTTCTTTATATCCATGAAGACAGGAGCCTGACAGGGCTATATTTTGTTACCCACTTTGTTCAATTTTGTCATAAATTGGAGTGAACAAAACAGTGAAAATATAGACACCAAATTAATCAAAGAAATTACATTTTAAAGCGCCTCAGACAAACGTATGAAATAATCATACTGTGCCAGGAAAGCACATGAAAACACCAACATTTCCCCCTCCCAAACACACAGATTTGCCCCAAAGAGGGCAGAGACTTCACCCCAGGGCCATTAGTGTGAGCACCAGGTGTTGCTCTTTGGCTGTCTCACCTTGCAGAGCGCTCAGTGAATTTCTCTCCCATTAATTTCTCTCCCTGTACCTCAAGTGCACTTCTTATTTGAGTAGCTTGGTCAGCAAGGAGGTCAAGAGTTGTACTTGTCTGGTTTATTATTATTTCAAAGACAGCTTGTAATTTAATTATTTGATTTAAATTATAAATGGGTTTTCTGGCACTTGGTATTAATTCATTAGGATTTTATGTGGCTGGTCTGTAATGTTGTATTATTCGTTTAGGTGGCTATTTATTTTTATTTTATTTTTGGGTGGGTTTTTTCAATTAGGGACAGGTTAATTGATTGCTTTTTTCAAAATTGGGTCATTACATATTTTGATTCTTAACTGATTTTTCTGAATTTGTGGTAGTGGAAAGAACAATGGTTTAATATATTCTATATATCTTTGACTAGTTTGGGGGTAATTTGTGGCAAGTATATCAGCCACAAATGTAGTAATGCCTTTTTAAAGCCCAGGTTTTGTTGGCAAAGGGATTTTTAAAATTTTGATCATTAATGGGTGGGTCAAAATATCCAGATCTCAGCTATTCCATCCCATGGCAGTGTGTTGCATTTTGTAACACCATGGTGGGTGCCTGGCACGCAGCAGCTAATTTGGTGTGCCAGCTCACGAGGTCACATTGTCACCTTTCAACAGGCTGTGCTGCAGGTCACACCTGCATCCTCCCCTGCCACCAGCAGCCCTGCAATGCCTGCACATTTTGATTCATATTTTAATTGTTAACTGATTTTTCTGAATTTGTGGTAGTAGAAAGAACAATGGTTTAATATATTCTATATATCTTTGACTAGTTTGGGGGTAATTTGTGGTAAGTACATCAGCCACAAATGTAGTAATGCCTTTTTAAAGCCCAGGTTTGTTGGCAAAGGGTTTTTTAAAATTTTTATCATTAAGGATGTGCCAGCTCATGAGGTCACATTGTCACCTTTCAGCAGGTTGTGCTGCAGGTCACACCTGCATCCTCCCCTGCCCCAGCAGCCCTGCAATGCCTGCACAGCACTGTCACTGCCCAGACCTGCCACAGACATATTTGATGAAAAATCCTTTAGCCAGGAATTTTCCTCCTGAGCAGCTGAGAAGCCTCAGAGGAAAAGACAAACAATGATCATCTGCTGCTGTGGAACGCAACAGGTGCATCTGGGATTGGTCCATGTGAATTGTTTCTACTTGATGACCAATCAAAGGTCCAGCTGTCTCGGACTCTCTGGTCAATCACAAGATTTTATTATCATTCCATTCCTTTCTTTGCTAGCCTTATGATGAAATCCTTTCTTATATTCTTTATCATCCCGTTCCTTTCTTTGCTAGCCTTATGATGAAATCCTTTCTTATATTCTTCTAGTATAATTTCAGTATTTAATTTTATTCTAATATAATATATATCATAAAAGTACATAGTTTTAATTTAATATAATATATATAATAACATAATAAATCAGCCTTCTGAAACATGGAGTCAAGATTCTCATCTCTTCCTGGGAGCCCTGTGAACATCACCACAAACCCTCCCTCAGAGCCCTGGCTGCCACCAGCAGCCCTGCAATGCCCAAACACTGTCATGCCCTGGCTGCCACTGTCACAGCACTGTCACTGCCCAAACCCTCCCTCAGAGCCCTGGCTGTCCCTGCTGTGTGCACGGAGACATTTGCAGCTCGTAGGAAGAAGCACCATGCTCAAAGAGCTGCGATTTCCATGAGAATGACAAGGAGAAATGTGAAGCGAGTAGCAGGGCTGTCCCCAGGCCAATCCTTTCTGCCTGAGTAAATTCGATTTGAATTCCTCCTGAAAGACCAGCTCTGCAGCACTTGGACTGTATTGAAAAGGTCACTGGAGGCAATGTCAGACAGACTCTCCAGCTGCACTACAAGTGCACTGATAGAGATTCATAACAATGTGTTCCTGCAGCTGGAGATCCAGAGGGACTCTCTGAGGGATCCTCTCCACTTCCCTGGCAGCAGCAGGCTGTGCCCCAGCTCCCCTTCAATGCCTGGATGGATGCATTCCTGTTATACGTAGAAAAAGCTGACAATTCTTTTTAAAAGGCTGCAGAGTGAACAGGTTGGACCAGTTGCTGCCAGGGTGGAGTTCTAACTGTGTTTTTGTAACCATCAGTCATTTTCATTAACTACTCATTTTGTCAGTAGCACCCTGACTGCTGCCAGGTGGATGACCCTTCTTGGAGAGTGAAAGGAGGGCACATCGGAGGGGACGTCGGAGGGCATGCAAATGATCTCAGAGCCAGCATGCCGCGGGAAAGCCACCCCACCAAACTTACCAAAAAGACCCCAAAAACAACGAGCCAACACAGAATTAAGAGATCAAAGTGATGTCTGGATGTGAGGAACCAAGCCCAGAGCCTGCAGAGACCTTGAGACCCTTTTTTGCCCCTCTCCCTAGCCAAGGAAGGACCTCAGCTAGAGGCAGGACCCTGGGAGGCAAACCGATAAAGGGAGCAAGAGATTTTCCCGATGCTCTCATGAGGACAGAATCCCCAGCTCTGCCCACAGGCCAGTGGACAAAGCTGCGCTCTTCCTCCTCCTCCGAGTCACTCCTGGGAGCAGTGGTGGCGTGAGCACAGACCCACCCGAGCTGATCACTTTCAATAAAGGCATTAAAAAGGAGAAAAGTCTCCTGCCCGTGTTTATTTCATTCCTGCCTTCTCTCCTGGCCCCCAAATGTTGGATTGGAAACTCTTCTTGGAGCTTGTGAGACTCGGTGAGGATGGCTGGTGGGGTCCTGCAAGCCCTGCGTCCATTCCAGCCACTGAAATGGCCACACTGGTATTCACCTGCCCTCCTCCTGCCTCTGGGCTTCTGAGCACTTTGGGATATAAATGAGAGCAGGAGCACAGCAGAGCTGCAGTGGCAGAACCAACACCCCACAAAACTCACCTCTGGCATGGGCAGAAGTGTCCTGATGTCCTGCTAGAATGAGGCTTAAAACCTGGAACAGAAAATGTTATCCCTGCCCATGGCAGAGGGTTGGACCTAGATGATATTTAAGCTCCCTACCAGCCCAAACCACACTATGACTCTGTCTCAAATTCAGTATTTTGCCCTGTAGCAGTGTGATAAGTGTTAAAAATAGGTTAGAAACTGTTGTAAAGTAGTTGATTGTTAAACATGTACTGGTGGTTCCCAAAGGGCTGGAGAGGAGCAGTGTCACAGAGCACAGGGGAGCTGACCAGCAGGGACCTGGAGAGCTGCCACATTGCCCTGCAAATGTGGAAGCAGTTCAGTGATAGAAGAAAGGATTTTTTCTTTTCTCTCCCAAACTACATATACCCACCAATATATGGCAAATATGCATTTTAAGCTTATTTGTGTATGAGTTGCTAAATACCATAATGATCTCCAGCTGTATGGCAGGAGGGCCCATTCACTGACATTTTACTGCTCAGTTTATTTTTTTTCCTTACTGTATTATCAGTGTACTTCCTCTCATTTTGCTTTGTGCTTGTAGAATGCCTGATGTCTCCTATCACACCTGTTTTCTATTATTTGTCCTATTATTTTAATTCCCCATCTATTGTGTGGATTATGAAAATCATCTGATAAATCCCATTCTCTACTTCTAAAAAAGCCCATGAGAGGGTTTTAATAAGTGAAATCTGTATTTTTCCACACCGTGCTCAATGAAAGTGTCCAGTGAATAACCCCTGATTGTCAGGTGTTCCCATTCCCATCATCTAAGCAGGGGGGATAATTAGCAGACAAATGAAGGTTTACAACTCTTCAAATATCTCAGAAAGACAATTTGGCTGCTTGATCGGTGGAAGGATATTTTTAAAACTGCCATTTGAGATTCAACGGCATTGCTAATTAAATGAGAATTTCATAAAAATAATCTGAAAAAAGTCTCTGTTAATTGGAGAAGGATAATGAACAGACTTGCTAAACAGAGGCATAAACGTCAAACAATTGAAGAGGAATAATAAAGTGCTGTGTTATCATAAAATGCCAGGCAGCTTTCCTACTTTTATTTGAAGTTTTAACTTTTTAGCTTTTTTTTTTTTTTTGTATTTGTGAATGGCATTCAAAAATGTGCTTTGCAATCATAAATTCCAACTCTTGGATTGGGTGTGAGCAATGCATGGCAGCACTAATGGTGCCCTTGCTTCAAGTCTTCTTGCATTCTGTGAGCAGCTTTTGTGCTCTGCAATGAATACCAGGGGGGAAGCACATTAATATTGTGTGGTTGTTATTCCTGCAGGGTAGTGGCATTATTGAATTAGTGATTCTTTGTAACAATAATGACTTCCAGAGCTGTATTGTACAGTAAAATAGGAAGGAGCTGGGGAGCCTGTGGAAGGCTCTGTTGGTGCTGCACCTGTGCAGGCAGCAGAGTTCCCCTCCCTTCCCCACACCACCAGTGGGGATGGGTCAGGAATTCACAGGGAGCACTGGAGCAGGCAGGGCTGCTGGCACTGTGATCCTTGGTGGCCCCGTGCTGGTGGGAATGTCCCAGACTAACTTCATAGTTGTGAAAATTGGGATTGCTCAGGCTGGAAGGGCCCAGAGAGAGCTCATTTTGGTGCTCTAGGATAAAAAATGGGACAGGCTTTTTAGGTGGTAGGACAAAGGGTAATGGGTTGAGACTAACAGAGAGTTGATTTGGATCAGTTATTAGGAGGAAGGATTTTGTGCTGAGGGTGGGCAGGCCCTGGCACAGGGTGCCCAGAGCAGCTGGGGCTGCCCCTGGATCCCTGGCAGTGCCCAAGGCCAGGCTGGACAGAGCTTGGAGCAGCCTGGGACAGTGGAAGGTGTCCCTGCCATGGCATGGGGGAATGAGATGGGCTTTAAGGTCCCTTCCAACCCAAACAATTCCAGGATTCCATGATCTTGCATTAAGAAAAAGCTGGTGCCTTGCAAGCTCCCCTCTGCCATGCTCCTGCCCCAGCCCTTGGCACTGTGTCACAGGCTCACAGCAGCTGACACAGAGCTGCATGGAAAAGTTTACAGTAAAACCTCCTTAACTTTACACCAGCAGAGAGTTCTGAACCTGGGGCTTCCTCCCTCAACATAAAACTTTCTTTCAATTTGCCTCTGAGTGCTGCCTTCACACCCTCACAGCCCAAAGATATTGTGACACAGAGACTTCAGCCTCAGCACAAAATGTCTCTTGGATATCCCTCTTCTGAGAAAAAGCCCAAACAAACCAGCTTTGTGGAAGTCCAATGCAATGAGAATTGTCTGTCTTCCATGAGAAATATCTATTAATTATTCTGCAGTGGGAAAAAAGCCACTGTGATGATGCACGTTTCACAACTGCAGCACAAACAATTGCTTTAGAGACAAGAAGCAATGTGTCATGAAGGCACTGGGTCCCTGGCAGTGCCCAAGGCCAGGCTGGACAGGGCTTGGAGCAGCCTGGGACAGTGGGAGGTGTCCCAGCCATGGCAGGGTGGCACAAGATGAGCTTTAAGGGCGTTTTTCAGTGCAGACCATCCCAGGAGTCCGTGGTTCCTGCAGTTTGGGCTCAGCTCTGCTGTGGGAGCAGTGGCTGTGCCAGGGCCTGCTCCAGCTCCATGGAGCCCCACGTGCCTCAGCCTTGGTGTTTTATAACATTTTCCCAAAGACATTACTTTTACACCCTGAATGATTACTTCATTTAGCACATACATCAGAACTAAAATACCCAATATTAGCTCATTTAAGTTGATGCTCAGTGATGGATTAATCGTTTCTCTTTTCTGGAGCAAAGCCCAGTCCATTTCATCTGAGGACCAAGGAGAAATGTTCCCTTGTATCTTGAAGTCTGAGACATCTGCTGTGCTTTGCAGATCTGCTTGTCCACAAAAAACCCCTTAAAAAACAACAATGCTGGGATGCTTATATGCTTAAAAAAATAAATTGCTGAAGCTGTAGATCACGGCCATTTTTCCTCTGCTTTCAGAACAGGTGCAAAGGAAGGATATCCAGAGCTCAGTCAGCAGAGCCTGTGTCTGTGTGTCCTTTGAGGTTTCAGATGTCACATCATGGTACAGTGGGTACTGCTGTCTCATACTATTGTGTATCATGGGCCACACAGGGAAATGAGGAGATGCAAACAGGTCCTTAAAGGACAAACACAAAGAGAGAAGGCACCTGTGCCAGCTCCAGCCAGGCTGAGACCAGAGAATCCTGTGTGCTCAATATTATGGCTAAAATAAAAGTGATCAGGCTGAAACTCTTGGGGTCTCCTATTCCCCAGAATTAATGGAGGTGTTGTCAGTCAGTGCAGTGAGTAAGTGATGTGAGGAGACCCCTTCTCTGTCACCCTTGTGAGCAGCAGCAGGAGCCAAGGGTCTGTGGCACTTGCCAGGAGCCAAACTGGGAGGCATCACTCAGCCAAAACTACCCGAGCTCCAGTGGCAGTTTCTTGTTGTCATTATATTACAAGAGCTCTATTGTCATTACACTGCAAGGGTTCCATATTGCCAGTTTTGTACCTCCTTGATGTTTCTTGCAGGCAACTCCTCTAAGCATTGACTGATTCTTATCTTCCCCATAGCCAGCTGACTCCAGTCCCCTCAACCAAACAATCCACTCTTTTATAACACTCTTCTGAATGGCTACAGGTGTGGCCTGTTAACATCAGGCCTGTTCCCAATCTCTAATAATTGGCTTAGCTGCAACTCTTTAGGGGATAAGATTACATTCTATATTTCCTTTATTTACTTATGTTCTATCCCCCTACAGTTTCTCAGCTCCAGGACCTCTCTTCTACAGAAGCTGTGTCTGATAAATCCCATTTTCTTCCAAAGCATGGGTAACAGACTGAAGACCTTAGCGATTTATTGCTCTGTGGTTTCTAAATGCTATGCTTTCTTCAAATGCTCCACATTCTATGTTTTAACTCATTAGTTCTTAGAGGGCTATCTGTTTTGGGGCTTCAAGACTTTGGCTGTGGGGTGTTTTTCCCTCCTTTCTTACTAAAACATCAGCAGATTGTGAATAGCTGACAAGGAAGGAGGGCAAAGAGAATTGGGTATGGGAGCAGAGATGTTCCCAAGCTTTTAGAGTCACTTTGTCATTGAGATCTCTCTGTCTCCTCATCTTGTGTTTAGTCATAGACCAAGAATGTGACTGTATTTTTGCATTGTGAAAAAACATGGAACAAGAAAGCAGTGCTGAAACATTTCAGGCACTCTCCCTTATCCTGCATTCAGCTATTACTCTAATTGTCAGCAGGAAGAAAGAGGTATGTACCATTTGAAAGTATTTAGAACTGGCTGTGTGGTTTCAAAACACAGGATCTTTCAAGGAACAACTCTCTTGCCATTTGGTGTCACAGGCAATTAAGTTTTTAAGAGGTTCTCAGTAGCAGTAGCAGACCATATAATATTCTTGAAGTGCCTTTATAGCATCCTATAAGGACAAACTGCTTGCATCTTCCTTGGAAAATCAAAAGTTCAATTCCAGTACTAGAAGCTGACCAAGTTCCATTTTCTGTTTGACTCAGGGTGGCTGGGTGTGCACTGCTGCTGCTGCCCCTCCAGCCAGAGCTCTAATTCTCTGTGGGGAACTGCTCCCACAAACCAAAGCCCATTACCAGGAACTGCTCCTCAAAAACCAAAGCCCATTACCAGGAACTCCTCTCCAAAAACCAAAGCCCATTACCAGGAACTCCTCTCCAAAAACAAAAGCCCATTACCAGGAACTGCTCCCAAAACCAAAGTCCAATACCAGGAAATGCTCCCCAAAAACCAAATCTCATTACCAGGAACTGCCCCCCAAAAATCAAAGCTCATTACCAGGAACTGCCTCCCAAAAACCAAATCCCATTAAAAGGAACTGCTCCCCAAAAACCAAATCCCATTACCAGAAACTGTTCCCCAAAAATCAAAGTTCATTACCAGGAACTGCTCCCCAAAAATCAAAGCTCATTACCAGGAACTGCTCCCCAAAAATCAAAGTTCATTACCAGGAACTGCTCCCCAAAAATCAAAGCTCATTACCAGGAACTGCTCCACAAAACCAAAACCCATTACCAGGAACTTCTCCCCAAAAACCAAAGCCCTTCACCAGGGAGGGAAGGGTCAGTCCTGCCTCTTTGTCCTGGGTGTGGGGAGCATCCAGCTGCAGGGAGAGAGTAAAAATCAGAGTAAAAAGGGTAAAAAGAAACAAGGAAATGCCCTTCCTTGGGCCTGGCCCTCAGGTGCTGCAGAAGAATATTTCTATTAGACACTGCCATCCTCTCAGGCTGTAATGTATTCCCTCATTATGGTAAACACCCACATGGCATTTGTTTCTGGAATGATATTGCACAAAGCTGGGTAATAAAAACACCTCTGATCTCACAAAGCACAAGGCTCAAGACAAATAAAATCTGTAAACAGTTCTGCACTCCAGGCTGTTTTATGAGCTGGACCAGCGTTTACTCAGGGCTAATGCTCAAGAAGTTCATTTCATCTCCTGGAAAAGGCTCTGTTCCCACAGGAGGCTCCACTCCTCAGGGGAGCATTGGCATGGTCACCACGATCCAGCTCTCAACCACCTTCTTCCTTTTGCTGCTGCAAGGCATTCACTGCACAGTTCCCTCTCCCAGCAATACTTCCCTGATATTTAGAAATGTCTATAAATGCCAGCAGGCCAGCAGAGGCCTGGAGGAGTCTGCAGGCAGCAGGGAGGTGTGGAGCTCGATGCCTTAAGGAGCTGGAACAGAGGCTAGATGGAGTAAAGAGGAATAAAGGGGATATTTATTGAAGGGTCTTCAAAGGCCACACCCTGGCAGTACCACAGCCACAGTTGTGGCTCTGCCTGGATGGCTCCATGATGGAAGCAAAAGAGAGCTTGGTCATGAGATCTTACATTTTTATGAGTTTTGATCCATTTGCATATTGGGTCCCAGCACATCAAGTCCCATCTTCTTGTTTTTCTCCCTTCAGCCCACATTGTTTGTGCTCTTGGGCCTGAGATTTGGATCATTTGTCCTTGGTCCAGCTGGAGCAGGAATTGTTTTGTCTCCCTGCTCTGTGCACAGAGCTCACCATGCCCTAATGTGAAGCCCAGACCCACACACTGAAGCAGCACAGAATGTCAAAAATAGAAAAGCTGAACCTGAGGCATCAAGCTCACTGGGCTGGCTTACACTGAAACCCAAGTACCCATCCTCAGGGTAGATACTTTTGATGTTTGTTATATCTCATTAGAACTTCCCAGGCTGCAGTTTGTGCCTGTTGCCCCTTGTCCTCTCACTGCGTCTCCAAGCACAGTCTGACTCTGCCTTTTGCACACCCTCCTCTGAAGGTCATCAACACCACTGAGATGTTCTCTTTCCATCCTTAAAACTCCAGTTTTTCTCATTCTTGCCACGGTACATTGATGTCTTTTTGTGAGGGAAACCCAAAACTGACCCCAAAACCTCCAGCGCTCCAGTAAATGTAGGAACAGCTCTGGGATTCACATCTGCAGCCCACAAGCAGCTCCAGCTGTGCTGCACTAATCCATCACCCACTGGTGGGTGTCAGGAGCTCCTGCAAGAAAGGAGAAAGTCAGAGAACTTTCTGGGCTGGTTCCCCTTTGCCAGATGTCAGGCACTCACTCTGCTCTCACCTGGCCATCTTTAAGGGGTTCACACATCCATGGCCACTCTGTCAGAGCTCTTCTGCACTGCTGGAAAGCTTCATGAGTTCAGGGCAGTGCACATCCACTGCTCAGAGGGCAAAGCAGGGGGGAACACAACCCATATTAGTTGCAGCATGAGGGAAACCCATTGCAGCCAAGCTCAGCCACAGACTTAGGCTGGTTTTAGCTTTACCTCACACAAGCCTTTGAGAAAAAAAAAAAAAAAAAAAAAGGTGATTTTTTGCTAAAAGTGAGATCTTCAAGATATTTTTGGAGCCAGACCAAAAAGCCCAAGGGTTTTGGAGGATACCAGGAGGAAGATGGAAGGGGAAGATGCCCCCAAGACAGCACCAACAGGATGAGATGTTATTAATGCATCAACTCCCCTGACCATGAACCCTTTCCATAGGAATTCCAGAAGGGTCCAAATCTGGCAGGTGAGAGGAGAAAACCATTTTAAATAAGGCTGGTCCAGGTCTTCCTCAGGTTTACAGTCAATTCCTTTTTGCAGCTTGTGCCTAATGGGGACTATGCACATTACATGGTCACATCAGATGCTGTGGTTCCATACCTTTAGCAATTTCCTTCACTTTTTGAGCACCAAACAAAAGATTGTGGAAAGGCAAAGGGTATGACTGAAAATGGGGGGAAAAAGGGGGGGAAATGGTCTTCTGCAGCCCTGACTGAAAAATGGCAAGTCCCCAAGTCAGCCATCCTTTTGGAAACCTCTAGCCTCAAAATACACTTTGTAACTGATGTGTTTTAATTCCAGGAAAAACACACTGAGCTGAGGCTTAGACCTTGGGCAAATTCGCCTTTTGGCTCAAACAGCAAAGATCTTGAGCTGAAAATGCCTGCTGCTGACAGCCTGTGCCATGGCTGCCTCCCAAACACTGCTGGCATCGCTGTGGTGGAAAAAATAAAATACATTTCATTCCCCAATGGTCATGCTGTAATGGCATGAAATTAGAAACTCTAATCAATAGTGCTTTACACAGCATGACTCTCATGTCAAAAGAGCCCATGGTTTAAAAAAGAAGAGTCACAAATAAATATGAAAATCAAGGCTGTGAAGCAGCAGTAATGAAGTATAATTCTGTCAAGCAGTCCCAGGCAGTGATTCTCTCCACAAAACCTCCACTCACCCAACCCTTCGTTCTCCACACCTCCCTGATCTTCCATCTCCACATAATTTTCCTGTATTTATTTGCCCTTGGCAAATGAAATGTCACAGATTTGAGTGTGAGTGACGAGACTGGGGAGGGCAGGGCTGTGCTGCAGCCCTCGCTCTGCCTCTGCTGTTCTCAATTCCTTCACCTCTCTTCTGCTTTGGAAAAAGCCCCAACCCCTCTCTGCTCACCTTTCTTCCAAGATGCACCTCTTCTGTTGCTACAAGATGTAAATAAAATGCAGATTATTATTATCTTTATAACAACAGAAGTTAGAGTTATCCTATTTATATCAAAAATTACAGACAGCTCTGCTAAGACCCTTATGTTCTTCTTGTACAGGCAACACTGTGAGAAGAACCACAAGAGAGATAAAATATTTAAAAATAATAAGCAGGCCCCCAAAGGCATGGAGAGCTGACAGCTACAGGGCTCTCTGCCTGTCAAACAAGTCTTTTGGGAGCTGGTGGCATTTTGTTCAGGGACAGGGTTTGGGATTTTTCCAGCACTAGTTTTAAAGTTCCTCTCGCCATGCACTGCTAACATTAGCACAGCTTGGCAAGGGAGGGGTGCCCTGAAAATAGCAGATTTCTGGAGTGGAGATTTTGTTAATTGGACCTTCTTGCTGCACACAGTCCTGGCTCTCCAGGCAGCTCCTGTGGCAGGGGGCAGTGATCAACCAAAGGCTGGATGCCTTCAGGAGGAGAGCAGGTAAGAGCTGCCTTCCAGACATGAATGAAAGTGCTCCAGAAAGAGCTGCTGAATCCAAAGGGTCAGTGGGAAAAAAAGGTCCAGAGACCTTACATGGCCTCAAGAGAAGGTCTCAATCTTTGTGAGGGGTGTCTCTGGCAGTTTCTGGGTCCTTTTCTTAATTTTACCACTGAACCTCAGAACTTTGGTAAATTGAGTTACCTGCAGCCTTGCCTTTAGCACAGAATGGATGTTTTTCCCTTGAGCCAGTATCAGGGAGGACAAAGAAGCAGAGGTGACACGTTGAGTCCATGGCTCCAGGCCCAGATGGAAGCAGTGAACACAAAGCCAGGTAAGCACTCTGCCCTGCAGACATGCCAGACTCCATCCCTGAGCAGGGAGAGGGGCTGGGGACCTCCACAGCCCCTCCCAACCACACCCATTGTGTGGCTCTGTGAATGCCTAGGGACAGAGGGGTGTTTGGGAAAGGGATGTTTGCTCCTTTCTGCTGCTGAGGTGAGACCCCCAAACACCTCCTGGAGAAGGTGTCCCATCAGAGGCAGGGGGATGTTGGGGAAGATGAAACAGGAAAGCCTTATCAATATGATTGTCTGGCAAAAGATTTTGAGAATATAGAAACTATAAGTGAGATTGAAATGAAAGCAAGCTTTGAGATCCCTCAGTCACTGAACACCTGGAAAACAATGGTGTGGCCAGCTGAAGGTGATCCCCTTTGGATGGAACAACACCCTCTGCTTGCAGACAGGCCCAGGGGTCAGAGCAGACCCTACAGCTTGGCAGAAGGGCCCAAAGAGGAGTTTTTAGGGTTTAAAATGTAACACAGTGTGGTGATGTAATGATTCTTATAGGCTGCATGTAAATGCTTTAGGATTTGTATCTTGTACTAGATTGGTTAGTGAGAATGAGAATATTCAGTACAGAAGAAGATTTATTGTATTGTAACGGGAACCTCACTCTCTTACCTTTTTTACTCCCTTACACTCTCACCCTTTTACTCTCTCACCCTCTCATCCTCTCTCCCCCTCTCTTCTCTCAGCCTGCTCTGAGCTGTGGCTGCAGCTCCCAGCAGGGCCCTGCCCCAGGCCCTTTGCAATGAACCCCAAGTTCCTGCCCTGGCTGCAGAGATCTCTGCTCTCTGTCCATCCCCACTGTCCTACCCCCATTGCTCCTACAGGGCACCATGGGCTAAGCCCTGCAGAGCAGTTCCCACAACATTGTTCAGCTCTCTCTCCCTCTCTGAACAGTTGCTTTCACTTCAGAGCAGTCACTTACATCATGCCACATCTGAAAAATAGGATGAAAGCCAAAAATTATGTTTCCCAAGCTCTCCATAAAACCAGTGACTTGTGCAATACATACAAAGCTTTAAGTTGGGGGACTTCAAATCATCAAGCATCTGTTAATCAGCAACATGCCAGTCCCTGGGGATTGTGGGGATGTTAAAAGGTTATCCTGCTCTCCTGCACATTGCACTGCTGAGCTCCATTACACATCCAAAGGATGATTTCCTGTGTGGCAAAGAATTTTTGATTCTCCGGGTATTATTTTAGATGTGGAACCCCAGCTGCTGAATGCTGCTTTTCAGGTTAAACAAAACCCACAGCCAACACTCATTCTCACACTATTAATGAAGATAATCTTGCCCTGCAATTGACTTTTTTCCAGAAATAGCAGGAGAGGGATTTTCAAATCCTTTCAGGTTTGCAAAACGTTATCTCACTCTATTTCTTTAATCTCCTGATGCTGAAAGATGGATCTTTTTCTCTTATGGCTGCCTGTACTTCTACACTTCAGCAGCAAACCATGAAAGGGAAGCAAGCTTATGGAAAGAAATAATAAAGAATTTGCAGTGTTAACATTTACTTGGGCTTGTCTGGACTTCCTCAGCTGTGAATTCCAACGTGATTGACCAGATTGAATGTTACACAAAAGGCTTTGTGTGCAAAGGACTGATGGCAGGGGAAGGGGCTGTGCTCTGCCCCAGGGCAGTGGTGGACAGGACAAGAACTGGAGAGCTCAAGCACAGCCAGGGAGAGAGGTAAGTTGGACTGGGAAAAACATTCTTACATCAGCACCAGCACTGAGCACTGGGATACTCTGCAGGGTCTCAAGTGTCAGAGTTTTAAGCACATCTTGAGCAAATATGACAGGGCTGAAGTTTATCCATCTTTGGAGGTGTCAAGGCCAGGTTGAAGGGGGCTTGGAGCAAGCTGGGAGAGTGGAAGGTGTCCCTGCCTATAGAGTGGAGTTGAACTAGATGAGCTTTAAGGTCTCCTCAAACCCAAATCATTCTGTGATTCTGTGATGACACTGCCCCAGAGGAAGAAGGTAACCTGGAAAATCTCCCAAGGTCCCATTCATTTTCTGGTTTCCAGAAAATACCAAAGAGAAACTGCACAGCTTCAGTAAAAGGCAGAGCAGAGCATTCCCTGAGCAATTCCTACTCCTGAATTGCAGGGAAGGCACAATTCATAGCCTGTTTTTTCTCTTCCATGCATCTTAATTGTTCACATAATAATCACAGAAGTATTTAATAATACAAAGCATATGGGCCAGATGTTTAACTGGTGTAAATCAATAGCACTTGGGAAGCTTCAGTGGTGCTTTGCTGGCAGAAATAGTTGAAGCTCTGGAGCTGCATCTTTAAGGTGGCTCTCAGGATTTTAGTACCTCCTTATTGTTTCCACTAAAACCAAGTCACAGAGTTTATTGCCCACCTAAAAAGGGCCACCTCCCACCAAATGCTCAGAATTGAAGCTCAAAAACCCAAAGCTCAAAATAGATTGACTTAAGGTCACTTAAAAACCTCTGCTGGCCATCACTACATTTTGTCATGGCCACAAATTCATCCAGCTGACCTCACCCTGGCACAGGCAGCACTCACTCAACCAGAGGTCCATGCAGTGCCTTGTCTTAGTCTCAGCTGGTGTGTGAGCTCTGCTTTATTTGCTTCCCACTATTAAAAAAAAAAAAAGAAAGAAAAAAAAAAAGAAAAGCTTTTAATTCACTTCCTCCTGGGAGTTTCTGTGATGCTCATTGATCCAGCCTACAAGTACTTCACAAACACTAATGGATCCAGTGAAACTCTCCACTAATCTCCTCCTGAAACTTGGCACCAAACTGCTCATTTCTGACAGCTTCTCCTTTTACAGTTGTTTTGCTTTGCTACCTGTTTCAGAGCCACTCCAGGGCTCATTAATTGTTCATCCTTTGTCCCTTGAAAATTTTCCTTTTAATCTTTCCAGTCACACGTTGGATACTGATGTGAAACAGACTTCAATTTGCAGGTCTTTCACACCTGCAATGATACTATTTGAACTGATGCTGGCATTACCAGTTGCACATGGACGTCTGTAATTGAACTGAAAAGCTTTGCAAGACACAGTCATTGGACTTGTGATCTCATTTGTTAGAGAGCCTTAGGGAATGAGCAATTTCCACTCCTCAATTTATGACAACTGGTCATAGTTACTTAAATGGAGTAAAATAAATCCTGTGGCATGTGTCCCTTCTGGAAAACAGGTTGACAATTGTGCTCAGAAGAGAATTAAATTGCCCAGTGACAGTGCTGTATTGAGAGAAAAATATATAGATAGAAGAAAGCCATGGTAAAGTTTTTGTGGATGTTCCCAGGTTAATATTCCTTCTGCTAATGTGACTCCCTGGTTGAGATTCTGGGAAATTTCAATAAATTGTGTGGAGACTATGCAAATAAGTTGGTCTGCTGTATTGAAAATAACCTATCCCTGTGCTGGTTCTACCTGAGGCTAACCTATTCCACTTCCATGACTAGGGCTGCATTTTCAGCTGTCAGGAACAGCTGGATTTTCAAAAGATTTGCTGACCAAGCCAGCGTGGCTGGGCTCCTTGGGCAGCTCTGTGCATGCAGGAGGAGTTTTACTGACCACCCAACCATTAGCTCTCAAAATGTCACTCCTAAATCAGTAAAACTTTTTTTTATTCCATGTAACAAGCAACTTAGGGGTTTTTTTTCCCCTTGGGTTGAAGTCACAGTATCTGGAAATAAAAGCAACTGATTCTACACTCAGCCAGTTTTAAAGCTGAGCTCTGTGCTGTGGTCCACACATCTCTGTGCAGCACAGGCTCAGCCTGGCATCCTGCCATAACACCCAGTGTGGGAAAGGCTGAGGAATTTGGGAGTTTGTTCCATGTGTGATACTGCAGCAAGAACTCCAACTGAGAGCTCTGACTTTGTCCCCTCCACGTGCTTCAGGCAGGGTCCTGAGAGCACTGTGAGCCCCAAACAGCCAAGGCTGTTTAATTTAATTCAACCTGCAGAGTTTGGTCTGAAAGGAGGCCAGGTCCTTCTGCCTTCCAGCCCTGCCCTCTTTTCCACAGCCTTGTTCCTCTGGAGCCAGCACCCCATTCCCAGCTCTGGGGTTGCTGTTGATAATTGCTGCCCCGAGATGTGCAGGGTGTCTCTGTTTCAGCCCGTGCAACTGAAGAACGAGTCTGGACTCTCAATTTGTTTTTAAAAATATGGGAATGTGCTGCAGGGGCAGCACATTCTTCAGGTCCAGGCAGGCCAGAGGTGCAATCAGCAGGGTCCTAACAGCAGAAAAACAGGCAATGGATTCACAGAGCCCCCTGCCTTCCTGGTGGGTTTGGTCCTCCAGCACACCTGTCTTGGGGTGTCTGTGGTTGAAATGACCCCTGAGGTATTAAAGAATCTTATTTACCCAGCCCTGTGACCAAAGAAGAAGTCAGGATTCCTCAGCTCTGCTTTCCAAGGTTGTTTATTTTCTCTGATCTGTTCCATTCTCTCTCTGACCTGCTGAGATCTGTCCAGCAGGTCGGGTTGTGGCACAGTCCCTGCCTTTGGGCTGGTGTTGGCTTTTTATACTGAGAACTGTGTGTGCTTTATTTACAATCATTTCCAATACCTATCACCTGTGTTAGACAGTCTGTCTCTACTCTAAACCAATCCAGAAGTGTCACCATCACAGCAGAAGATGGAAGACAAGAAGAAGAAGAAGAAGATGAAGAAGAAAAAGAAGGATGAGAAGAAGGACAGGACACATCCAGATTCCTCCATCTTGCCTCTTGAACCCCCATTCTAAAAACCCAAAATTCTACTTTTTCACCTTGTGACAAATTCACTGTCATTCTACTCAAACTCTTGTGGCTTGTAACTCTTCACACAAAGTTGGGAATTGTTTCCATGGGCTAAAATCAAAGGCACAGGTGTTTGTGACTCTGTGCCAAGGTCTCTGCCAGGGTCTCCAGTCACCCAGGGCAGCCAGAGCAATGTCCTGGGTCCTGACAACCCGGGGTGTGGAACTCATCCTGCTCTGCCAGGAGCTCCTGGGCCTCCATCTGCAGGGACAGCTCAGCCACTCTGCCTCTGCTGGGGACTGTTGCAAATGGGAATTGAGAACTCCTGAAGTGCTTTAATGCAATTTCACTTCCTTGCTGTCCACTAAATGGCAATGACATTAATGTGATTTTTAGCACTTCAGGTAGTTCCAGCTGCCCATGTGAACACTAGAGATATATTTTGACCCTGTCTTGTCTACATTTGTGAATGGTTCAAACACTGCACATCCTGGCACCATGTAACTCAAAATGCCACTATCCCCAGTGATATATTTTGAAGGGAGGCCATTCTCCTGCTGTACTGTATCAAGGGAATGACAGGTTCTTGTGCTGTACATCAGCAGGAAGATGACACTCTACTTTTGTGTTTTAAGGGCTCCAAGATATACCATGGAAAGTGCTGCCTGATTCCTGGGACCTGAAGGCAGACACAAGGTGTTATTGTCAAAATAAAAGAGATAAACCAGGGCAGATTGTGAATCTGACTGTTCTGTGATAATAGCAACACCCAGGGGGTCACAGAGGCATTTTCTTGTGGCAGATTGGGATGTTTCCTCATCAGTCCAGTCCAAAAATGTGTTCCTAAATCTATCAGTTCAGAATTCACCTTTTGGTTAAATTTTGCCATGTGCTTCATCTGGACTTCCAGTGGATTTGCACATGCTTAGTTTTAAGCACCTGCTTTGCTGTCATGCTAGCTGGGGGTGGTAATCTGGATTTTATAAGGCTGACCTTAGTTCTGTGTTGTCAGGAAAAAACCAGAATAGGGAAATAACTCAGCAAAGCTATGTGAAGCAAGGACACAATTGCCCACTGACTGTTCTTGATACATCCCCTGGCAGCAGAGGAGCTGATTCCAGCACAGGCTAAGCCAGAGCCAGGGAGCTGCAGTGGCTCCACCAGCCCTCAGCAGCAGCTGAACAGAGCAGAGCTGGTGACAAAGCCACAGAGGGGTCACAAACCTCTGCAAGGCCCAGATGTGCTTGGGAAACAGGAGACCCCAATGAAAAGTACTGGGTTTAAACTAGGAAAAATAGGAAGGAAAAATGAGAATATTTCTTACAGGCCCAATTGTAGGGCAACCCAAATCCCCAAAGTCAGATTTCCCATTTTAGAGCACCAGGGCAGGTTTATCACCCAGCCAAGAGACACGAGAGTGCTGGCCAGAGCAGGAAGTCCCTGTTCCTAATTCCAGCAGTGATTTACTGGCTCAGGTTCCATCTCTGCAGATTTAAAGCTTCACACTGGCTCCTAAGGCTATGCTATATAAAATTTGATTGTTACATTCAACGACCTGTAATAAATTAAATGAACTATCAGTAATAAGTTCACAGGCAACACAATCTTTTTTCAGTCAAGTGTACTTCCTTAAAACATACCAGCAGCATCAAATGTAACTAGATTTAATTTCATGCTGAAGAGTCTGTGAATATTCATTTTAAAATATTCACTAAGAGCCTAATTCTAATTTGTGTGATGTTTCTGCTAATACCAATACCCATTAAAAAGCCTTAAGAATATTAACAGGGAATTCTTATGGAAATTCACTGGAGTTTTATGTTTTGAATTACCATTACAGGCTTTTTGGTTTAAGTCCTGTTAAACAGATTTCATTATTAACAAGAATATGTGCAAATTAAAACAAACCCATTAAAATCTAAAATTCCATGCTAAAAAGATTAGGGATATTTGAGTTATATTTCTTCTGGAGGAATAAATGTAATAAAAAGTGATAGGGAGTAAAACCCAGTACTCACAAGATGACAGTGGCTAGACAGTGGTGCAAAGTTCCTGCCATGCTTCAGAATAACCTGTTTCACACAAGGAATCACTTTCCTTGTCTTTTTCTGCTCCCCATCACAAAGACAACATATTTCTAAAGCCTTTGTCACAGATCTTGTTGGAATGAGATAGGCTTTAAGGTTGCTTCCAGCACAAACCATTTTCTGAGTCTCTCATCTTCCCCTGGCTCCAAGGTTCAGGCAGGGGTGGGATGGGTCAGGGAGGAGATAGATGGTCCTGTCAGGCCTTAACCCCAGCCAGAAATCAGGGACAGAAAATCAAGGCAGTGAGAGAGCTGCTCTCTGACTGCCTCCCCAGTGGGATGGGGAGGAGAATCAGGGGGAAAAGGTAAAACTTTTTAGTTGGGATAAAAACAGTCGAATAATTGGACCAAAGAAAAAACAGTAGAAATACTATTACTATTAATAATAATTATTGTAATTAAAAGGTGAGGTAGAGAGATAAATCCAAGAGAAACAAGTGATTCTCAATGCACCTGCTGCCTGACACCCAGCCTGTCCCCCAGCAGCACCAGTGTCGCCCCATTGGGAACCCAGCACATCCCTCTGGCTGTCCAGGACAGCCCAGACCCCTGCCAGGGGGCTCAGAGACCCTGGCACAGAGCCCAAAATGCCCCTGTGGGTTTGATTATGACCCATGGAGCAAATTACCAACCTTAAATGAAGATCAGCAAGCCACAACAGTTTAGGAAGAATAATAGTGAAGTTATCACGGGGTGGAAAAGTAGATTTTGGGGTTTCTAGAATGGGGGTTCAGGAGGCAAGATGGAGGGATCTGGGCATGTCCAGCCTTTCTCCTTCTTCTTCTTGGCCTCCATCTTCTGCTATGATGTTGGCACTTACAGATTCGTTTAGAGTAGAAGCTCACTGTCTAACATAGGTGACAGGTATTGGAAAGTAATTGTAAATATTATATATGTAGTTTTTAGTATAAAGATATAACACTGCCCTGGGGCAGGCAGAGTGCCTGGGACTGTCCTGCTGAATGGACCTCAGTAGGGCAGAAAAAAACTTTTTATAGATAAGATACAATAAACAACCTTGAGACCGAGAAATGAAGAGCTCTCACTCCTTCTTCAAGCACCAGGCTGGGAAAAAGAGACTTTCTAACTTTTCTTGGAGTCACTCTGACCAGCTAGAGACCCCAACACTCCCCCAGTCTATACAGGGCAGGACACTTCATGGGATGGAACAGCCTCTGTCCCGCCTGGCTCAGCTGTCCTGGCCTGGGTCAGCTGTCCTGGCCACACTCCCTCCTGGATTCTTGTGCATCTGCTCATGGGCAGGGCATGAGGCACTGAAAAGTCCTTGATTTGGGGGAAGCAGAGCTCAGCAACAACAAAAACATCAGTGTGATGTGACCATTGAGTCAGGAAGAGGCGTGAAGGCAACACAAACTGTAGAGTTTCATCTTCCTGCTGTGTTAGTAGCCTTCAGCAGGCTAATAACAACTTTATAGAAACCCACCTCTTTTTGTACACTGTTCTGATACAGGTGGGCCTGATTGGTCATTTAATCAACACCCTGTCACCACTGGCTAATTAAGAAGATCCCCTTTGGTAAACATCTTATGAGAAAACAACTGTTCAAAACACCAGCTGCAAGATTGTTTTAATTCCTTCTCTCAGCCTTCTTAAAACTCTCCAGAATAATTCCTCAAAAAGTTTATTTGGATTTCTCTCTCTGACCAGGCTGTCAATATCCACAGTGTGTGATCAGCATTATTCTCACACTGAACCCAAAATACACCACTGTACCAGCTACTAAGAGGAAAAATGCCAACCAAAAGCAGGACAAGCCCTCACACCATCTGGGCTGAGCAGGCCTGGAGAGCTCAGACTGGCTCACCAAAGACTGTGGTGCCACTGACTCTTGGGTTTTGAGTTGTTGGAATGGCTCTTGAGGTATTAAAAAGCCTTTTTTCCTAGCTTCATGCTCGAGGAAGAAGTTGAGATTCTTCAGCTCTGGTTTTCAAGGTTGTTTTTTATTTTCTCTTTTCTAATACATTCTTTTTCTGACCCGCTGAGGTCTGTCCAGCAGGTCAGGTTGTGGCACAGTCCCTGCTCTTGGGGTGGTGTTGGCTTTTTACACTAAAAACTACGTGTACTTTATTTACAGTAATTTTCTAATACCTATTACTTATGTTAGACAGTCTGGCTCTACTCTAAACCAATCTAGAAGTGTCACCATCACAGTAGGGATGGAGGACAAGAAGAAGAAGAAAGACAGGACACGCTTAGATTCTTTTATTTTGCTTCTTGAACTCTCATTCTAAATCTTCCAAATTCTACTTTTTCACTATGTGATAAATTCACTACCATTTTACTCAAACTTTGTGGCTTGTAAATTTTCCCACAAAGTTGGTAATTTTTTCCATGGGCTAAGATTGGAAGCAGGGATGTTTTTGACTCCGTGCCAAGGCCTCTGAGCCCCCTGCCAGGGTCTCAAGTCCTCCAATGTCCTGGGTTCTGACAACTGGCATTCACCCTGCCTCTGATCCCCACCTGCCTGCTGAGGATGGCAGTGAAGGTGAGGATTTGAGCTCAAACCACGGTCCAGCCCAGAGCTGGGTCTCTGGCAGAGCACCTGCAAGGCTGGGTTTGGTGCTCTGTGCAGGAATGGCCTTTCCCTCCACCAGAACAATCCCACAGCCTGAGGTGGGGCTCACTGCACAGCCCTGGAGGCAGCTGGGGTCCCTGCAAGGATGTCCAGCACTATATACATAGATAATGTATGTTCCTAAAGCCACTAGTTCCTAATAGTGTGTTCCCAAAGCCTTCAGGGAGCTGGGCTCTCTGGAAAGATGTCCAGCACTATGTTCATAGATAATACACAGATAATGGTGTGTTCCCAAAGCCATCAGGGAGCTGGGGTCCCTGGGAGGATGTCCAGCACTACATACATAGATAATGCATAGATAACAATGTGTTCCTGGAGCCATCAGTTCATAGATATGGATCCAGAGGCACTGAAAGCACTTCACACAGAAGGAGCCACTGCAATTTACACTTCTCCCTCTGTTGCTTTGACTCCCAGCTGCTGTATTGATCCCCTCAGCTTCTAAATAACCCTCCATTCAATATAATCATCAATGAAAAGTCTGCTACTCTCATAAATCACATGAATATTTACACTGCCTTGTGTAAAATGCATCTTGTCACCTCTCAGGGGCTTTATATCCCTGTTCCCTGTCTGGTTACTCCTGTCCCTCTCCTCACCTGTCTCTGGTGGGGCTGGGGGAGCTGCTGACCCTTTCCTTAGCTCCAGCCAGATGCAGCAAATTATCTGTGCTGAAACTCTCTTCCGCCAAGCTGCCAAATCTTTTGCATTAATCCTGAAAATTACAATTAATGAGTGCTAAGAGGATCTCTCCACCTCTGTGTATGGCTCTATTCATTTGGAATGATTCCTCCTGCTCTGCCAGCATCCAAAGCCTCCTTGGGTGACAGCTTTTGGCTCTGGGGCAGGGCAGTGCTGGAAAGGGGAGGGGGCTGGTGGCAGGGGGCTTCTGCCTCTTTTTGCTTGATATCCTGGGACAAGGATGCTCTCCATTGAAGATGGGTGAGACCTGAGTTAATAAGAGCCCATGGCCACCATGGGTACCCACCATGAGAAAGGTCCTGTCAGTGTGTCAGGAGCTTGAAGCTCTCAGATATTGTGAGGTGTGCCACGAGGTGAGGGACAGGGCTGGAATCACAAATCACACTGCCTGGGATCTCCAGCTGCATCTGGGCTGGCCACGGTGGCAACTCCAAACAGCTTCACCAAGTGCTTTGGTTTGAAAAGTTGGGCATCTGCTAAGGAAGGCAGGACCCTCCCTTGAAATGGAAAATGCAACCCCCCTCCCTCCAATTATAAATTGTTTTAATTTTGAAATTAAGAGGCTCTCAGGCAAATATATGGGAATAGGAATAACAGTTCTTTACGAGGACAATTTGAAATACCAATGCAAGAGTACAAACAAAACCAAACCACTGACAGAGTCAGATTAGGACCTGACACTCTGTTGGAGTGCCAGCTGTGGTTCTGCTGGAGCAGGGATCCTGCACAAGGGGGGAGTTTTCCTCTGCAGCTCCAGGGCTGCTGCAGATGGGCCTGGGCTCCCTCTGGCAGTGCAGGGCAGCAGAAAGCTGCTCCTCTGGCAGTGCAGGGGGCAAAGGCTGCTGTGCTGTGCCAGGCTCAGCTTGGATCCAGGTAGGAATGCTTGGCTCCTGCCCTGGGCACAGCATCTCCCCATGGGATGGGGGAATGGGATCAGCCCTGCAGGGACACTCAGTGGCCATGGACAGCAGAGATCTCCTGCAGGGAGGGTTGGCTGTGGGAGAGAGAAAGAAAAAACTGCCCCAAGAACAGCAGAGAACTGCCCCAGCTCTGACAGATGGGAATTAAAATACCCCCAAACCGTAATTTATAACTCAGGACACCAAGGCTCCAGGATTCAATTTCCCAAGCTGCCAACCTAGCTCTCTAAGGACTACCTAAAATCTAAAATGACAATATTTTTAGTTTTTAAGGACCAAGTCCGGGGATCTCATTGGCATGCAAACACATTTCTCTAGGTGTGAGTTAGGGATCTCAGCCAGCCCTGGATCCACTAATCCCCTGACCATGCATGGTGAAATACCTGCAGTAATCTTTCAGATTTTAAAGGAGATCTGTTCATATTTTTAATTCCAGACTGGATGCCATTCCTCCACAAGGATCCTACCTCCACCTGAGCTGCTGAATAGTTCCAGGAAATGCTCCTGTTGTTGATGTTTCCCTGGCTGTGCCCGGGGAGCACTTGCTGGTGTTTAACCTCCAGCAGGCATAAGGAGCTGATCAGCAGCCCTGGCTCTGCTCGATTCACCACTCAGACAAGCTGAAGCATCTCCTAGAGCTGAAGGGCTTGGAAAGCCTTGTGCTCCTGCTCTCACAAACCTCTTCACTGGCATTTCCTCTTCAGCACTATTTCTCTTTTTCTCCCCTCTGTGTGTTCACTTGACTCTTGTCTGAGTTTATCCAAAGCACTTCACAATGAATGGAGCATTTGTGCATTTCCAGTGTTTCAGTCCTGGAAATAATCCTGCAGAAATCACTAGAGTTACACTGGGGAAAAGCAATGGATGCCACAGGAGAAACGAGGTTTACTTCTTTATTCCTTTAAGAGGAAATAAAGAGGTTATTAGCAGTTATTAGTTATGTTAAATAACTAACTGCTTCCCTGGGTTAATAATTTCCACTGTCTTCAATCAAATTATTTTCCATTTGAAGCAGTAATGAATTTAACTTGTAATTACTAGGTTTAATCCATAATATATAATATATATTCAATATATATTATCCTCTATCTTTGATATATATGAACCTCTATGAGGTTAAGCACTTTTCCACTCACTTTTAAATGCTCTTTAAAATTAGAGGATGCAAACAGAACCCAAAAATTAGAGCAGCTCCAGTATCTACTGCCCTATGGAAATCCTGTTCTGGAGAGGTGGGCACCTGGAGGTGGATGGGCACCTGGAGGTGGATGGGCACCTGGAGGTGGATGGACACCTGGGTGGGACAGAGTTAACAGCATCAGCTGCTCAGGAGTGCACACCCTCACCAATGCATGGACACCATTTCAAGCACTTAATGGACTTCTAATCTCAGCTGGGGCTGAAGCTGCTGTCACATAAAACTGTAACGATTTCAAGGCAAAGGGAGACATTTCCCAGTGGTTATTGCTGACGTGAGAAACTCAGCTCTGTCCACACATCACACCCAGTGCTGCACAGAGGCCACGAGTGTCACAGCAGTGCTGGGCCACAGCTCTCAGCTGTGCCTGCACTTCTCCATCCCACAGAAATTTGGGAATGTCCATACTGCCACGTGTTGTGGGATCCTCAGATACCCAGATTTTTAAAATTAATGATATCATATACATAAAAATATATATATGTAATATATATTTATATATATAAATATAATATTTATATACAAATATAAAATACATATAATTATATGTATTATATAATCCATATAAATAAATATAAAATGTTATATTATATTATATTATATTATATTATATTATATTATATTATATTATACTATACATAAATGATTAAATAATATGTATGCATTATACTTATAATACATATAAATAAACATAATGATATTTATATTATATAGTATATATTTATAATATATACTATATCTATAAATACAATATTTATATTATAGATTTTATTTATATAATACATTATATACTTTATAACAATATATTTATATTTAATAATATCTATTATAATATGGTTATGTTTTATATAAATTGTAATTATATATATATAATTTTTATATATATATATTTTGTACAGGTAATAGACTTTTGGGTAGGAAGAGAAAAACTATGGGACAGTCAGTGTCAGTGAACTGTACTGGTCTGAAACTTGTGAATAACACACTCAGAGCCCCCAGCTTGTTTGAGGCAGAGCTTGCTGGTGGCATTAGATACTGGTGTGTTCCTATTAGTGGGGTCATCTGTGGGGCAACCTATGCATGGAGGGAGAGATGAGGGATTACAGGGAGAAGCCATGTGGAAATGGCAGTAGGTTTGAGGTTTGCAGGGACTTCAATACTGGACCTACATGGGAAACAGGTGGCACGATGAACAAGTAAAAGGTGTTGGGGTTGGGAAGATACAGGAAAAACAGCAGCAGTATCTCACAAACACTAATATAGTGGGGCTGGTCTCAAAAGAAACCCTGGCATTATAAAACAAATGTGGTGTGAGTTCTATGAAGCAGTGATTGGGCCTTTTTGGGGTGGGGGTCCCAGATGTGCAGTGCCTTTGTGAGCATTGGAGAGCAGGTGACAGCAGAAGGGAGAGGAAGAACCACCATGGAAACACCATCCCTCTGAAACTGCTGTGTCCTGGGGTACTGTAAATGAAAGGTGACTCTGATGAAGGGAAGAGAGAATGATGCATCCGACTCCATGGATATCAGAAGGCTAATTAATTACTTTATTATACTATTCTATGTACATTTCATCTAAACTGACTCTGCCAAGCACTCACCCTTGCTCACAACTGCTCACACTGCACTCATCTCTCCTTCTCTCGTGCCTGTCCCATGACAGTCCTGACACACACACACACCTGGCCCTGACAGGCCAAGGGAACAAAACATCCTCACTCTGGGTAAACAATCTCCATATTGCATTCTACTCTAGCACAACACAGGCACAGCAAGCAAGATGAGAATTGTGTTTTCCTTCTTCTCTGCTTATCTCAGTTTCTCTCTGTTCAGAGGGCATGTGAATACCACACTGGGGGAGGTGGCAGAGTTTGGGCGCTGCCTCCTGAGTACGAGGACCACCATGCTGATGGGATCCAGGCTGACCACAAGGTGTGTGATGGATTTAACCCCTCTTGGGTGCCAGAGGTCCTCTCAGTGCTGTGCCCACTGCTTTCAAAGGGAGCAGAGCCGTTCCTGAGATCACCAGCCTTCTTTAGCTACTCCACTTCTTTGGGCTGTGGGTAATTCTTCCTCTGGGAGGGCAAAATTTACTCCCTCCTGTGAACACATAAAAAAGGCATTTGTAGATGAAGATGATGCTGGGATAGTGGCACTAATAAAATCAGCAGAGAAACAGCATTTAGCAGCTGGGAGGGGAGGGAAACTTTTTTCTCAGGAACACACAGGCTCCTGCTTTGATGTTGCATTCAAGCCAAAGCAAGGGCATGTTTTAAATTCCCAATAATTCAAGTTTCTTTTCAAGTTACCAAGCCTGGCTGAGCTCTTAAAGACAACAGATCTTGCTCCTGGGGTTGGCTTTCCTAGGCAATTGCAGCTCTGCTCAGAATACTATTTAAATACCAATTATTGTAATTCTCGGCAGAAATATTACAGGCATTCAGATTTTTTTCTTAACAGCCAAAGGGAGACATTTCCAGCATCTATCAAACCTCTTTTATTTTAATCCACATTAAAATCGCTTTCCAGAAGGACTGGGCAAAGGAGCATAATTTATCAGCACAGTTTAACCATTTGTCATGGCTGCCCTGTGCCAAGCCAGCCTGTCTGGAGAAACCCTTGGGGAGCAAAGGATGCTGCAGCTGAGAAGTGTGGAGGGTGCAGAGGTGGGAAGCAGTGGAAGCAATATTCCACACTTTCCTGCAAGCAGCAAATTCCCCATGTCCCACACTGTGGGGTGCACACACAAATTCCCTCTGGTTTTGTGGTGGAAGTGAGCAAGCAGGGCACACCTTGGGACTTGGCTGGCCACCAGCTGGCAGTGCCATCAAAATTCCTGCTGTTGGGATGGAGTCTGTCACCTGTGGGGACTCCTCCACGAGGTCTGGCAGTCTGCCTTAACCCCATTGTGAGGGAGAAGAAATACTTGGTACCTTGTCCGTTGAAACTCTGGTTCTGAGCAGCAGTTTCCAGAAGGGCAAATGGTTCTCCTGCTGCCAAGAGTCATCATGCTGCCTGACAAGACTGCTCCAAAGCTGTCATTTTTATTTCCTTCAATAGCTGCTATCAAATCAGGGCAATGGTGCTGGCATGAGCACTGAGCCAGGGGTGCTGGGAGGAAAGTTGTAGTTGCTATTAACAGCCAGTACTAGGAATTGGAAAGTGGAGGTTAGAGAAGTGTTGGTGTGTTCTACAAAAAGGATCCACTCGTGGCTCACTCTGCCCAGGTGCCTGGATGGATGCTGCCCATGCAGGGCAGCAGAGGAGCTTTTCCTGCTCCCAGTGCCAGTGGAGCTGCTGCTTCCCCACCCTGGCACAACTCTGATTCTTGAAGGACACAGGGCATGTGAGCCTGAGCTTTCCAACCCACCCTCCTTCACTGCCTCTTCCCCCAAACACTTTCAGCCAGACAGTCAATCCCATCCAAATTTGGCAAAGGCAGGAGTTAAGCATGAAGCTTGTGCAGATTTGGGGGGAACTTGGATAGTGGGCAGGTCCCCAGAGGATCCCTGCCAGTGGCACCATGGTCAGCCCAGGGCTGCCTGCTGTGCCTGGGGCCAGAGAGCTCACCCTGCCCACCCTGCAGGGGCTGGCACCCCCAGACTGCAGCAGGGAGCTTCCAGCTCTGCAAGGAGGGAAAAGCCCTTCCAGGCACAAAGTGTGAGGGAGGGCACAGAGCACAATTACCTGCTCGAGCAACAACTTGTTATTTTTACATGCCAAAGCAGCCAGAATGGTGAATGTGCATCCTGCTGGGGCCCAAAACTCCATCAGCAACCCCCTCCTGCTGTCAGCACAGGGAAACTGGTGCCTGTGCCTCCAGCCCCTTCCCAAGATAAGCAGAATCCATAGTTCAAGTCAAGTTAAAGCTGTCTCTCTTCCTTCCTCTTGGCTCTTCAGCTGCACCATTGTAAAGGGAGCACAGCTGTGGTGCTGGGCCTCAGACTGTAGAGGAGCTACAGCAAAGTGCTTAATGTATTCTTAGCTTTTAAACTACTATTCATCAGCTGCAATCAAAGCAGAGAGCCAGCATCATGTTGCCAGCTGAATTAATCACAGCTCCCCCGTTCCCCCTGCACACACGCAGTCACATTGTGCACAGCTCTGGTGGTCCCCAGACCACTGCAAAAGGCCAAGGTGGTAAATGTAAATCCTGGCTGCTCTTAATCATGCTCCTAATGACCATGTCATCAATCATATGTGTTCTCAAGTGCTCAGCAACCGCAGCCCAAGGGTATATTTTTCAGAGAATTCAATTCAGTGAGGTCTCTCAAAAGCTGGGTCACCATTATTCCCACTCACATGGCAAGAGGGTTTCTTCTGACTTTCTGGCACTGACAGTGCCCAGAGTCTCAGCATCTCCCTCACAAGCCTGATTGCAATGAGTAAAGTCAATAAAATTTATGCAGAACAGAAAATTTCACTGACCTTTAGAAGAAAACAAGAAAAACAAAACACATCAATAGAAAGGATTGGGAAAAACACACTATTTCTGCCATTTCCCTAATGGTGGTATTTTTCACTGGGGACATGGTCAAAACACTTCAAAAATTCAAGCTTTCAAGCTTTCTAAAAATGTTGGAACATTGAGAACAAGTGAGAATTTTAGTGGTTACAGATTTCTCCTACAGATCTCCAAAGGACTCAAGACCTTCTGGCTGTGGACACACAGTACAGAGATCCTCGTGTGAAACAACACACACACAAGTGGCAAACAGCCTGAATTCCCAGAAATGCTCCAAAATGAGCCACGAGCGAGTCACCAAACCGAAGCAGCTCCTCTGGCTGGCTTCTGTCACCAGCTGATGGGGTGGGCACGGGGTTTGCATGGTGCCAAGCTGCCTGGGAAGCCCCTGCATGGCTCTCCTGCGTGCCAGTGGTGCAGTGCTGTGGCAGTGATTATTGCCCTGGTTGCATTTCACAGCCCCAGCCCCAGCTCAGTCTGACCTGTCTGGTGCCAGGGGAGGAGCTGACGGGAGCCTGAACATCTTGGAGGAGAGTTCAAAACGATTTTACGGAAGCACGCCTTGGGGAAATTGAAATGTCAAGCATAATTTGGCACTTGAAACATGAAGGGGAGAGACTTTGCATTTGTTTTCATCTGCATCTTTCCCTCCTCTGAACTGTACATGCTCCATTTCCTGCTCTTCCCTAAGCTTTCATTAGGCAGTGCTGAAATCTGCTGGATTTGAGGAATCTCTGAGGATAAACAAGTATCTGGCATTAACCTGCTCTGTAAAAGTCAAATTGACATGTCTCACTGTTCTTCCATTCTTGTTAGGGAAACTAGTCCAAATCAAGCTTTTCCCCTGTTATCTTTCTTTTCCCATCCATTCATTTGATCTTTCATGTAAGACTTGAGGATTACTGCTCACTAGTCCAATTCTTAATAGATAGGGATTCACTTGAAAAACAAAATAAATAAGCTTTTGATCTGAGTTTCAATCTCAGGCCTGGTCTCTGGGGCCACAGGCACTCATCAGGGGCTGAGCAGGCAGCAGGCAGGCACGGGGCAGCTGGAAAGGCTGGGAAACAGGAGAGCTTTCTCCTCCCTAAAATAGAAACTCTCTGAGAGCTGTCAGCATGAGAAGGAACAACAGGAGCTGGCAAGCAGGCCTCTGCCAGGTGCAGCTCCTGGGAATGCTGATAATGTGTTCTTGGGAGATAAATTTTGATTTCTTCCCATCAGATGAGTAATTTCTGGTGAGAGAGAGCACAGAGCCCCACAACACTACAGATCTTTCCCACAAGGATTTTCCATGAGGCAATGCTCGTTTGCTGTACAGGGAATTTCTTGCACCAGTTTTGTAAGTTTAACAGAAGTTCAGTTTTAGATAAAAATCAAAAGAGCTTTCAATACTGTAGGAAGATGCACTATTGGAGTAAATTCCTCAAAGATATTCTCAAGGCACAGCCATTATGAGATATAACTTAGCTTAAGAAACATACAGTCACACCAATAAAGACATTTCAGCTTTTTAAAGAAAAGTGTTTTAATCCACTTGAAACATGGGTTTAGTTTAGAGGGGTTGGGACTGTCATTTTTGAAGCCATTTCTGTTCAAAATTTTTTACCTGAGGATAAAAGAAGCTTCTAATAATTCCCAATAAAGCAAAAAAATCCCTTTACTACAAGCCTTAGAAGTGACCTTAAGTGACCAACACCATTTCCATCTTTGACCAGGAGCTGCAAGGTGCAGCACCTTTAGTGTGAAACTCTACCTGAGTTCTGCCTAATAAAAAATGTCAGCATAATCAGCAAAATTTTCCTTTTAACTCAATGGGACGATTTTAGGAAAAATCACCTAAACATCCCCCTGAAGACCTCTTCAGGAGCACCTGAGCAGATTTCTCACCTGAGCTGCTTGCTGCATCAATGACCCATGGTTTTGCATGGCTCCAGCTGCAGGGCTGGATTATTTTGGGGCTACCCTTTGTCACTGGATGCAGAGGCATTAAGTGATGAGCAGTTTGTGTCAGTGAAAACAGATTGCATTTGAAACAAATCCCATTGATTTTCCATCTCCACTCCCTGCCAGCAGAATCAATTCAGGGCAAGTGAACCTGGGGCTGCTCAGTCCTCCCTGGGCAGGGGAACTGTCAGAACCCAGGACATTGCTCTGGCTGCCCTGGAGGACTTGAGCCCCTGGTCAGGGGGCTCAGAGACCTTGGCACAGAGTCAAAAACACCTGTGACTCTCATTTTAACCCATGGAAAAATGTACCAACTTTGCATGAAGAATTACAAGCCACAAGAGTTTAAGTAAAATGATAGTTTGTTACAAGATAGAAAAGTAGAATTTTGAGTTTTTAAAATGGGGGTTCAGAAGCCAAGATGGAGGGATTTGGGCATGCCTTGTCCTTCTTCTTTCTTCTTCCTAGCCTTCATCTTCTGGGTGATGGTGACACTTCTGGATTGGTTTAGAGTAGAGACAGACTGTCTAAGATAGGTGATAGGTATTGGAAAATTATTGTAAATAAAGTGCAGGTAGTTTTTAGTATAAAAAGACAACACCACCCCAAGGGCAGGGACTGTGCCACAACCCGACCTGCTGGACAGATCTCAGCAGGTCAGAGAAAGAATTTTATAGATAACAGAGAATAAACAACCTTGAAAACCAGAGCCAAGGAATCCTGACTGACTCCTTCTTCAATCTTGGAGCTGGGGAAAAGAGACTTTCTGACACCTTGGGGTCATCCTGACCACAGAAACCCCGAGAGGGAACGAGGCACAGCCTTGACTCCACCTGTGCCAGGGCTCTCCTGCAGGTTTGGCAGCTGCCATACCAATCCCAGGTTTAGGGTGGTGCAAACCAGGCTGAACTCCCAAACCTGGGTTTCATCCATCACCCTGCCACAGAGGCACCTGGCAGCAGCTCAGAGCAGCTCCCAGATTTGTCTGAGTCATAGGATCCCAGAATGGTTTGAGTTGGAAGCAACCTCAAAGCTCATCCAGTTCCAATCTCCCTGCCATGGAGACACCTTCCACTGTTCCACGGGGCTCCAAGTCCCATCCTGGCCTTGGGCACTGCCAGGGATCCAGGGGCGGCCCCAGCTGCTCTGGGCACCCTGTGCCAGGGCCTGCCCACCCTCACAGGGATCAGTTCCTTCCCAATATCCAACCTAAACCCACCTGTGGCACTGGGAATACATTCTCTATGTCCTGTCCCTCCATCCCTTGTCCCCAGTCCCTCTCCAGCTCTCCTGGAGCCCCTTTAGGCCCTGCAAGGGGCTCTGAGCTCTCCCTGGAGCCTTCTCCTCTCCAGATGAGCACCCCCAGCTCTGCCAGCCTGGCCCCAGCCCTTGGAGCATCTCCCTGGCCTCCTCTGGACCCTGTCCAACAGGCCCATTTCTCTCTTGTTCACAGACCCCAGACCCAGATGCAATACTCTAGGTGGGATCTCACAAGGTCAGAGTTCTACCAAAACCAAAGTTGACGGTGTTTCTGGAAATCAGCAGTTTGCAAACCCAGCAGGAACAATCAGCACAGCCCCTGGCATGTAGGAGAAATTCTCTTGAGAGCCATCTCAGAGGCAAACAGAGATAAAAAGCAGGATTTAAAGTCCCTTCACTGTGTCCCCCTCACAGCCACCACCACCCTGCTGTGCTGTCCTGGGTGGTGAGGCAAAAACTTTTCTCCTCTGAAGCAGAATATTGTTTTACACGAGTAAAAGGAAAAGTCATCTGGGTATCACTGTCAGGGATTGCCCTGCATGATTATCTTATGAAAGGGAAAAAATAATACCACTTCACTGGTTAAAGAGAGTATTCTTCCTGTGGGTGGATAAGATCTCTCTCAAGTGAAAGACTCTGGTATTTATTATGTCAGATTATGGCACTTCAGTTACGGGTTCAGATTATAACAAAACTGCAAAAACAACCACTTACTAGATATTAATTTTATCTTACAGATTCTATTGTAAATGGGATACAGGCCCCTATGTATACACTACAATCCTTAAAATAGCTCCATCTAAATGCAAATGCGGGCCTCTGTCTAACACAGAGCTGAAAGCCTTCCCATTAACACACCAAGAGATAGGGGAATTAATTTAATGCTTAAAAATTCCCAGAGATAAGAAGAACTTCTTTCTCTTCACATCTAGCATCATTTTCTCTTCATGGCCAAAGCACCCATAATATGATAATTTTTACCTTTCTCGAGCTTACTGAGGGAAAAGGCAGCACAATCTCTCCCCAGAAATTACTTTACAGGCTGCATCCTCCTGATCAAAACTCAGCTCTGTGTATACTTGGGAAGGGAAGCCCAGGGAAAGACAAAAGATGAAGGTGACTTCTTCATATTTTGAAGGAAGATTGTTGGGATTTAATTACTCATCTTTGCAAATTAATCAAAAGCAGAGGTAGTACCTGACAGTGTTCATCTCTCACCAGCACCTTCTCCTCTACCTGCTCCTCTACATCTGTCACACACAGGAGGCTCAGGCTGTGCCTACTCCCAGCACACACACACAGTGTGAGGGACTGAATTCTCTTTGGAGAGTTTTGGTGATCACTGAGTAGCACATGGAAGGTGCTGGCTTCCACTAAAATGAATCACAGAATATTGTATTTGCCAGGATCCCTGATGAAGGAAGGAATGATGAATCTGACTCCATGTTCTCAGAAGGATAATTTATTATTTTACAATACTGTATTATATTAAAGAATACTATAATATACTATACTAAAGAATACAGAAAGGATACTTACAGAATGCTAAAAGATAATAAGAAAACTCCTGACTCTCTCCAGAGTCCTGACACAGCTTGGCCCTGACTGGCCAAAGAGTGAAAACAACTCCCAGCAGAATGCAATGGAACAATCACCTGTGGGTGAACAATCTCCAAACACATTCCACATGAGCACAACACAGGAGAAGCAAATGAGATAAGAATTGTTTTCCTTTTCTCTGAGGCTTCTCAGTTTCCCAGGGGAAAAATCCTGGGTGAAGGGATTTTTCAGAGAATGTGAATGTGACAGTAGAATACAGAAATCCATGGAATCACAGAGTTGTTTGGGTTGGAGGTGCCTTTAAAAGCAGCTGATTCCACGCCCATGGCATGGGCAAGGATGCCATCCACTGCATCAGGCTGATCAGTTCCTGGGCATGCAGGAGCTGCAAGCGTGCATGGCCTGTGTGGTAGATGAATAATGCCATGGTTGACTATCACAATTAAAGGCAAATATCCTGTATATTTGTTAAGAGAAGTTTTATAGATTTATAGTTGTGTTTTCCCCCCTTGTGTTGCTCTCAGGGGTGCCCTGGGTTTGGGACATTTGGGAGGGTCACTGGTTCCTGTGGCAGCACCTGAGCTCCACTCAAGGTGTCAGGCAGTGATCTCCAGCACTGGGCAGGGAAGGAGGAGCCCATGGACAGAACTTTGGGAGGGGATAAAGGGTTAAAAGGTGAAACCTCCATTGTGTGGGTGAGCATGTGGTGGGAAAATCCTCTGCTTCCAGTGCTGTAATATTTTCCCTATTCAGTCTTCTGTTGTGTTTTTGCTAAGGTTTTAATAAACCTTTAAAATCGGTGAAAGTGAGTATCCTTTCTCACAGCCTGGAAAGCAGGACACAGCTGTGCCTCCAAGCCCTGGTGCTGGCACAGTCACAGGTGCCCAGCGTGTCCCTGCTGCAGTTCCCAGCCCAGGGCATGGCAGGGCAGAGGGGAAGGTGCTGGTCTGGGTCAGAATTGTGCCATGGGGAACTGTGCCCTGCAAACAACTCATCAATGTCCATGAGGTTGTGTTGACAAGAATGGTGTGAGAAACAACTGCTCACTTGGAAAATTTTAAGAGGTTTATTAAACCTTTTTACCAAAAATACAGCAAAGGACTACATAAGGAAAGAGTTGCAGCACTGGGAGCTGCCCCTCATGGATACCACATGGCTGGTTCCTCTTCAAGCTGGATGCTCAGGCTTTTATACCCCTGGGGGCTGCATCAGCCAGCCCTGCCCCTCCCAAGGTCTGTCACTCAGCTCTTCTGTGCCATTTATCAGTGCAGACTGCTCTGTACCTGCATTGGAGCTCAGGTGTGTCCATGCCCACCCCTGAGCACCCCCAAGCTTTTCCATTCCCACCTGCCCCATGCCAGGGACACCTGTGCAGCTCCTTTGTACCTGTGCTGGACAGCCCAGGCTGTGTGATGGCAACAATACAGGGGGGAGGGAACTGTGGGGAGAACAGAGGGCATCTAAACCACAATAACATAACTGTGCATCACTAAAGCTTTTCTGAATATTCACACAATAGTTATCTTTAAATTGTGAGAGCCAATCATCTCATTATCCATCTCTAACAATGGTCAGTTATGGTGGCACTGGCACAGAAGCAGCAGTGAGTTACACACAGAGATTTGCTTTGGATTGTCCCACATGTCACTGGCTGAACTTAGCCCAAAACCCCTTAAAGCAGAGCACTTGGAGGGAGCTGCTGTGTTCTGCTCTCTGAGGGGCTCCACATCACACAGCACCTCTCATTCATTGCTTGCTGCTGAATGCTCCCAAGGTTACAGCTTGCACTGCCAGGAGCTTGCAGAGGTGCCAGAGCCAGCCTCTCTCAGCAATGTGGACACAATATTTCCGCAGCCAGGAAGGAATTCCTTAAGCTGTTTTCTCCCTGGACATTGTCTTGTCAGTGCTGGATGTTTTCTGTGCAAGAATTCAGTGGCTGGGCTTTTTGTAGACCTGATCATCTGCAGGTTAATGCCCTAAATGGCATAATAAAGCTGAAAAAAGGGTAAATTCTCATGGCAAACAGATGTGCCTCAGTTTAGGGAACTCTCCAGCTCTCTGAGTACAGAGTCAGGGTTGCTGAGAGTGGAGTTTCCTTCAGCAAAGCTAAAGGGTCTGGCCTGGCCTTTGATCATCAGCAACTTATAATGGGGATTTAAAGAGACTTGTGAAATTTGGGAAATAAAAGACTCACTGGAGCTGTGAGCTGATGAAGAGACAACTACAGACTGAAAAGATGCTGGAAAACTCCACACATAAGTCACTGCCATAAAAACATCATTTCCCCCCAACAGCATTTTTTAACTTCATGAAACACAACACTTTCCATTTAATTCCTGAAATACAGAAAAACTTTATGAAATATTGACATTGTCAACATTCCCACTGTATTATTGATATTCTCACAGTAATTATCATTCATAATTATTAAACAACGTGGCACAAAATCTGGTGAGGCTTGTCCCTGATAACTAACCTTTTACACTAATTTACTTTCTGCTCTTACAGAGACAAACATCTTTTAGAGCCTAAAAATTGCTGTTCTTCACAATCTTCAATTGGCTTTATCTTAACAAGGACAGTATGTGAAAGCAGGATTCTAATTTCTCTGAGGCTTATTTTTTTCCTTTTAACTATTTTTTCTAGCTTAAATTACATCAAATAATGAACTAAAATTGAATATTGTACTCAATTCTGTTATTGTTGATGATCTGGCCTTCTAATGGGAAGTTGTTGTGGAAATCTTGCTTGACACCAGCACTACAAAAGTTTGCTTTGCAATACACAGGAATCTGCCTCTCCCCTTTCTCCTCAGTTCTGGGCCTCATGGATTCCAGATTTGGCTCCACAGTAGAGCAAAAAAATATAATATAAAGCCTTTCAAACAGTCATTGCAAAGCACTCCAGTTTTATGAACAAGAACTCTTATTTATACCCAGGATCTAAGCTTGAAGGGATCTTGAAACATCAGAAATAGTTGATGAGAGCTCAAGACATTTTCAGTGAAATGTAGGAGATAAAAAGTAGATTCAGGAAAACCACAGGATAAAAGCTAAAGGAAAAATGTAATCCCAAAATAGCTCTGTTTGGAGTGTTCTTCTGGAAGAGTTATTATACTGTTCAGCATGGCAAAACATCAAAGAGGGAATATTTCAACCAAATTGCTTGTGAGCTGAATTTCTAATCTTCTTCCAGATCATCTCAAGTTGCTGGTTTCCTTATTGTGGTCCTGTGGCCAAGCATGGCAGGGGAAGGCTCCAGTGGAGAGCCCTTTGTCCTGCACCCAGGCTGGCACCACGGGCACAAACAGAGCTGCTGCAGTGTCCCTGCCCACAGCATCTTCAACATTGCCCTCTGCCAGGGGCTTCCCTTTCCCTCCCATCTGCACACAAATGGTCCCAGTCAAACCATGAGTGCCAGAAGGCACCTCCAGTCCCCTCCTGTGGCCTGTTCTCATGGACCTTTGCTGGCTCCAGGACTTGAGGAGAAACTGGCCAAATCTCCCTAAATAGAATTTTCTTCTATTCCTAAAGAGCAGCAGTGCTTTATTTGCTTCAGGAAGTTCTAGTTGTGGCTTTCAGTAAATAGAATTTTCCTCTATTCCTAAAGACCTGCAGTGTTTTATTTGCTTCAGAAAGTTCTAATTGTGGCTTTAAGTGTATAATATTATGGGTCAAGCTAAGGAAGCCCTTTCAGGTTCTGGCCCAGGTCATTGTTAGAAGAGGATTTAAACAGCTTTTCATCAACACAAATCCTGCTTCTTTCCATTCCTGTTTCCTCCTCTCCAGTCCCACTGCTATCTGTCAGTGGCCTGTTCTCATGGACATCTGCTGGCTCCAGGACTTGAGGAGAAACTGGCCAAACCTCCTTAAATGGAATTTTCCTCTATTCCTAAAGAGCAGCAGTGCTTTATTTGCTTCAGGAAGTTCTAGTTGTGGCTTTCAGTAAATAGAATTTTCCTCTATTCCTAAAGACCAGCAATGTTTTATTTGCTTCAGAAAGTTCTAATTGTGGTTTTAAGTGTGTAATATCATGGGTCAAGCTAAGGAAGCCATTTCAGGTTCTGGCCCAGGTTCATTGTCACAGGAGGATTTAAACAGCTTTTCATCAACACAAATCCTGCTGCTTAGCATTCCTGTTTCTTCCTTTCCAGTCCCACTGGTATCTGTCAGTGGCCTGTTCTTATGGACCTTTGCTGGCTCCAGGACTTGAGGAGAAACTGGCCAAACCTCCCTAAATAGAATTTTCCTCTATTCCTAAAGAGCAGCAGTGCTTTATTTACTTCAGGAAGTTCTAATGTGGCTTTAAGTGTGTAATATTATGGGTTAAGCTAAGGAAGCCATTTCAGGTTCTAGCCCAGGACTTAAACAGCTTTTCATCAACAAATATCCTGCCTCTTTGCATTCCTGTTTCTTCCTCGTGCCCCCCACTGCCTCTCTCTCTCTCATACCCTGCCCTGATAGAGCAAGTCCTTGAGATTAACCACAATATGATTACAATTTAATTGAGGCCAGCTTAGTGTGGGGACATCCTTTTAACTCAGGAGGCCTCAATTCCACAGAACCATAATGAACTAATAATGAATGTGCTAAAGTCATTAAATCAAAATTCATAAAAGGGTGAATATTGCTTTCTTTTATAATAAAGCAATTAAAATCCCATATACTATAATAGATACTACTAAGGTGCACTAAGTGTTCTTTAAGGAGGTTAGTGTTTAATGCCACCACACACAAATTTGGGGAGCTTTTCAAAATAGGACTGCAGCACTATTAATAGATGATCAGAACTCTTTTCATATCTTCTCTGGTTCAGCATTATTGCCTGCTTTAACAAACACTGGCATGATTTCATTAGCATAGTTTATAGAATAGTTGTAATAAATCCTGACTTGCAGTATACCTAACTTTGAAGCAGTGAAGCAGGGTTCCACTGCAGATATGCTGCTTGTCACTGTCCTTTTCATCATGAAATCCCCTTCCTATCTCTAGTTTTCTGTTCCCTGGGGATTAACAGAATTTATGGAAGCAGAGAAATCATGAGGTGGGTACATCTGACTGTGCAAGTTAGGCCTGGCTGGGGTAAGGGTGCTCCAGAAAAATTCATGTCCTGGTGTATGACCACCTGTCTCTTCCCATGGTCCTTGCTCCAAGGAGAACTCAAGTGAGAAGTCCTGGATTATTTTAACCTTGGATTTCATTGCCATAGGTGGTGGAAAGCTGATGGTTATAGTTGAACTCAGAAAGGGGAAAGGTCAATTAACAGACTTTAGCTGCATGTTAACCATGGACAAGTAGCAGATTTGCTGCTTGTCACTGTCCTTTTCATCATGAAATCCCTTTCCTATCTCTAGTGTTCTGTTCCCTGGAGGTTAACAGCCCTGATTTATGGTAGCAGAGAAAGCAAGAGGTGGGTACATCTGACTGTGCAAGTCAGGCCTAGCTGGGGTAAGGGTGCTCCAGAAAAATTCATGTCCTGGTGTGTGACCACCTGTCTCTTCCCATGGTCCTTGCTCCAAGGAGAAGTCATGTGAGAAGCCCTGGATTGTCTGAAACTTGCCACAGGATCTCATTGCCACAGGAATTGGAAAGCTGATGGTTATAGCTGGACTCAGAGAGGGGAAAGGTCAGTTAACATATTCAGCTGCATGTTAACCATGGTGGTCTGGAGACATCTTTCCAAAGAATTGTAGAATATCCTGAGTTGGAAAAGACCCACAGGGATCATCCAGTGCATCCTGGCTCTGCACAGGACAGGGCCAACAATCCCACCATATTTCTGAGAGCACTGTCTGGGCATTTCTTGAGCTCTGGCAGCCTTGGGGCCATGCCCATTCCCTGGGGAGCCTGGTTGGTGCCCCAACACCCTCTGGAAGAAGAAACTTTTCCTAATACCCAGCCTGTATCTCCCCTGACACAGCTCCAGCCATTCCCCCAGCTCCTGTCAGTGGTCACCAGACCTGGGGCAGACTCGGTGTTCATGGGGCCCTGTCCCTCTCCCCTTTGGACACTCCCCAGCTCACAGCTCTGCTTATTTCTGCTCAGCCCTTGCAACATGGACGTGTTGAAGACAGACCCACAGGAGAGCTGAACTCCTTGGTCCCCACACTCCAAAGATGCCTGGTGCCCCAAGCCCAGGTTCTTACCTAGGAAAGCCCCTTCCTTGAAGGGCTCCAACCCACCCATGAAATGGGTGAGAAGAAAGAACAGGCACAAGGTAACTTGCATCAGATAAAAGAGCCAGCAGCAAACACAAACATCACCAATGGCTTGGTGAGACCCTTGGAGAGGGTCTTGGGAGACCTTGGTGTTCCCAAAGGCCTTTGGCTTCCAACCAGGAAAAAAAATAATTATTGTGTGCCAAAATGATGGGATCTAAGCACAAGACAATTTATTGCTACTCACAAATCCACACAAGCAAAATATTTTCTTTCTCTTGATGACACAATCATGAAAACTCAGAAATGAAGAAAAATGGATGGAAAGCTCATTCCAAGGCAGGTGGGCACGGGTGCCTGGATGAGGGACAAGAGCAGATTGGCAGAAGAAGAATTATTAAATTGTACATGGTAGAGTTGGGGATTATCTGCAGAACACGATATAAGAACAGACAGATTAAAGGAACACTAAATATTTATTACAAAGTCCTTCATATCATATGCAATAATACATGCCATAGCTGCTGCTGAATAATACAGGCAACAGCCAGTTGCTGAGATTGCTCTCTGAGTTGGATAAAATGGAATTAGAGGCTTTTATCCACTGGAGACTATGTGCTGTTATACATAATAATCAAAATCACTCAGAAAGGAAGGAGAAATAGCTCATTGATCATTATAACTACATCAGACAAAACATATTATATCCAGGTTAGCACAGGCCAGTTCATGTGGGGTGGGGAGGCACCAGACAATCACAGTTCTTATCCTCCTTCAATTTTGGAATGGATAACCCAAAGGAATACAAGGATTTCAGGCCATAAAGGATTAAAACTGGCATTTCCTGATGAGTCCAGGGGCTCTGCACTGGGCCATGAGCCAGTTTTGGTGCACTGGCCTTAGAGGGAGGTGCAGCATGCTTTGGGCACAGCCAAAAAGATTCTTTTTCTGTGGCCATGACACAAACACATTGTTTAGGCAGCCTGATTCTAGAGCTGCAAGGAGCAAAATGATATCACAACCTAACAGTTTGTCTCACAAGCCCATTCCTTCTGCTCATGAACACGAGCAGGTGGAGGGGATGCACTCCTGGGTTCCCTGAGTAGGTTAAAAATGAATTTACTTCAATGGAAATTCTCCTTGCTGTGGCAAATTAACCCTTGGTATCAACTCATGTCTAACACCTTATACACAGGCAGGAAAAGAGAAGATTACCAAGCAGAAGGGACTTGTCATCATGCAGCTGCTCTGCACCTCCTTCCCAGAGCCAAGTCCCTGGTGCTGCTTCACAGCCTGGCCAGGAGCTCCCAGCAAAATGAGATTTCCATTTGGCTGTGTAATGGTCACCACAACCAGAGAGATCCTTTCCAGTTGTGGGGAATGGGGGCAAAAGGGAACAGAAAGAAAATTGGTTCAGGACTGGGGCTTTTTAAGCAGACACAGTGATTTTTTTCAGGACCACTGCCCAGTAGTGGGTACTGCCAAGGAATCACCTGGGATGGCAGTGAGATGGAAACACCATAACCTGTGTGTAGCAGCACCACATTCACAGAAATCACAGAAATCACAGAAATCACAGAATGGTCTGGTTGGAAAGGACCTTAAAGATCATTCCCACCCTCCCACCATGGGCAGGGCCGCTTTCCACTAGCCCAAGTGCTCCAAGCCCTGTCCAGCCTGGCCTTGGGCACTGCCAGGGATCCAGGGGCAGCCAGAGCTGATCTGGGCACCCTGTGCCAGGGCCTGCCCACTCCCACAGGGAAGAATTTTTTCCTAATACATCAACTAAACAAACTCTCTGTCAGATTGAGGCCATTCCCCCTTATCCTGTCACTCCATGCCAGGTAAACAGTTCTGTGACCGTGTTCACAGGGATCTTAGGATGAGGGAAGAGATGAGGATCTGACTCCGTGTTTCAGAAGGGTTGATTTATTATTTTATGATATATATTACATTAAAACTATACTAAAAGAATAGAAGAAAGGATTTCATCAGAAGGCTAGCTAAGAATAGAAAAAGAAGGAATGATAACAAAGGCTTGTCTCAGACAGAAAATCCAAGCCAGCTGACTGTGATTGGCCATTAATTAGAAACAACCACATGAGACCAATCCCAGATGCACCTGTTGCATTCCACAGCAGCAGATAACCATTATTTACATTTTGTTCCTGAGGCCTCTCAGGTTCTCAGGAGGAAAAATCCTAAGAAAAGGATTTTCCATAAAAGAAGTCTGTGACACAGTTCCTCTCCAGATTTCTTGTAGGATTCAGCAGATTTAGCAGAGTAAACTCTACCCCCTCAGAATTCTATTCCCATATTTACTTCTGGGGCTTTTGCAGAGGCAGTTCCCACTTGCAGCAGCAGGAATTACCTTGAGCAATCCACCAGGAGCCAGGAGAACAGGGATCCCAAGGAGTGTTGTGTTTCTCCATTTCTCATCTGTACTGAGCAGACGAGAGCTGACTCACTGCAGGAAACCCAGGTGCTGAATTCATCTAACAAGCTGCTTAAAACTCCAAACAGATGTTTCTGTGTCTTCCCTGCTCCTTATGCAGGCAGTGTGGAAGCACCAGCAGATTTACAAAAGAGCAGATGCATGAGCCATACATGCTTTAATATCAATGCCCAAGTCATTGGGAAATGGTTTATAACTACCCTGTGTCCAGTATTTTGAGCAGTGTGCCATAGGAATATCAGATCAGCCTTGTCCATAATGGAAATTTAGATTGACTGGGCTGGAGGCAGCAAAATCCCCACTGAAACTGGCAATTGTACCTGTTGTAGTGTGTTCCCTGCTCCTGCAATGACTCATGAAAATGTAGATTGGGTATTTAGGCTGGATCTCATCCAGTGCCTGGGGAGATGTACAAAACAACTCTGACTTTAATGGATATTTTATCAGGGTCCTTAACTTTCCAAAGATGATGGAAGGATCATAGATCGACCAGTAAACACTGTGACAGCTATTAGAGTCTGGAAAAGCTAATTCTTACACTACAACACTTTTTACACTCACAGAGCAGTGAAAAATTGTCTCAGTACAAAATTCCTCCCTACACCCTCACCAAACACCACAGTCCCCCAAATAGTGATACTGGTTTGAAGATCAGACACAATTTAAAAATCTCATTCCCAGAATTACAGCATGTTCCCAGTGTTTCCTAACATTTAGGATTTACTGCTTGCCATTTTTTAATGCCAGCCACTATTTTCACAGGAAAACCTGAAATCTGATATTCTTCTGATGTGCCCAGATAACTTCAGGAGCTGAGTTTTAATCAGAAATATGAGGATCAGACTTGTAGATTAGAGGAGGTGAATCTCACCTGGGATGACAACAGTCTCCAAACCTGCACCAAAGCACAGGGATGGGATCCACACACAGGGTCCCAGGTGGTCCAGTGCCTTTTTTGGCTTCCTTGTGCATAAAGCTGGAGCTCCTGGGCTGTTGTGATTATTCAAATGCTTTAACAATGGTTCTTAAGGCAACTGGAACAAATCACACGAAGGTAAATCAGCCAGCCACAGATCAGGGCTCCAAAGTGGATCAGGGAACATTTAAAAATTTAATTTCTTCCAATCTGTCCATGGATCAAGGCACAGGATGAGGATGAATCTTGACAGTATCATACTGATATTGTAAAAACCCTTGGTTTAAGGAAATTGGAGGTGGAGGTTGAAGTCCCAAAGACTCAAAGTTTCTGTAGGTGGGGAACACCTGAACATGTAACCCTCTTGGTGGGTGTGTCCCAAATTACTGCCTCTGATGGAAAAAACATATTGACTACAATCACCAGAGAATCCTCAGGAGAATCTTGCAAGCACCAAGCACACTGATGCCAGAGAACCACTTGTTTAATACACACAAGACAGACTTGTTTTCTAAGGTAATGCCTGATAATAGCCAGTTATTAATCCCTTCAACTGTAAATTGGATTTTCCAGGTACCATAAACGTCATTGACAGGGAAGTCACTGAAGCCTGACAGTAGAGACTGCAGGAGGAATCCTGTTCTCACAGCAGTGCAGGGGAACTCTGTCCCTGCCTCTTACAGGGACACCATTCCACAACTCCATGTGAGTTTCCATGAGAAATCATGAGAGATTCTCCATGAGAATCCATGCAGAGATTTCTACCAACTGGACATCTCAGGATTACCATTCAGAGAGTTTCTTCCATCAAACATCTCCGGAAATTTATATTTTATTTATAAAATATATCTAATTTCTATTTTAAAGGAAAAAAATTATTTTAATTAATAAAAATTATTAATTCTATATTAATAAATTTCTATATGAATAGAAATTATTAAAATTATTTTGATATTAAAGGCTTACAGCAAGCACTGGATGTTGCTGCTTCACTTGCACACACTTCATTTCACATGTTGCATTTCCTGACAAAAATGGGTTCCCTTATTTCTGAAATACCAAACATGCAAAGCAGAGCTCTAATGTATGAATTATACAGTGCTGCAAAAGCTATCATCATGTCCAATTTTTTTTTGCCATTTCAATGTATAAATATTATCCAAAGGAGCTTTTATACTAATGGATAATTGCCTGCAGTGCACACTTAACCTTTGTCCACTTGAATTGACTTGGTGGTGCTACCTATGTACATCAGACATCAATTCACCCAAATTGGCACCACATGAAAGGCAGGGGGCCAAACTCCCTCTCTCCTGCAAAGCTCAGCTCTACAGGGTTTGAAGAGTGATGCAAAGGAGAGCCCATGCCACTTAGACTAATTGGACTTGGTCCTCCAATGGCCCATTCCATTTATGCCAGGGAGGTATCCTGAGTTTGGGCTAGCAGGAAATCAGACACCATAAAATGTTGGTTGTTGGACCCACACAAATTCCAATTAACTGCCAGCAAACAATCTCACCTGCTGTGACATTATTCCTCAATCAAACATGAAGCTTCTCAGGGAAAAAAAAAGCAAATTACATTTCATAAGGGCACATAAAGGCAGTCCCCACAGCCCTGGTCCAGATCTACATTCCCTATGTTATCTTTGAACTCCTATGAAGAGCAATTACCTCCTCATTTTGCAGCTCTTTGTGGCCATTTAATCTCTCCCATTTTCAATAATCAAACATCTCCAATAATCTAACCCTGGCATTCCTCCTCTGTGTGTGAAAAAGCTGTGCTGCTCTCCTTGCTCCAGGGAAATAAAATACATCCCTTAAATTCTGAGAGAAAAGGAACAAGCAGGGATGCTGGAAATGGCCATTAGCTCCACTGCAACTCCTCCACCTGTGCTCCATGAGCAGGGGGACACTGAAGGTCACTTTTGGCTTGTATCCATGTACAAGATACAGCCAGACAACAGCAAAGTGCTGTGGAGAGAACAGGAGCATGGAGAAATCAAACACAGCTGGTCTGGGCACAGCAGCACTCCTGAGCCTTCCTGCAGAGGCTTTGAGGGATGAGAAATAACCACAGGTGAACAGGAGCCAGCAGAGCTCTCCATTGCCTCAGGGCTCTTTCAGGATGAAGCTGGCACCTGCAAGAAAGCAAAGTGCTCATATTTGGCTTTTCTCCTCAAAGATCTCATGGCTTCCTACTGCCCCCAGGTTAGCTCAGGCTGACTCAGCCACAACAGCCATTGAGGGGCTGAGGAAGGTGGCAGGGCCAGGGCTGGTGAAGGTGGCAGGTGGCCCAGGGCTGGTGAAGATGGCAGCCCCAGAGATGATGAAGGTGGCAGGCAGCCTCAGGAGTGATTAAGGTGGCAGGTACAGAGCTGATGAAGGTGGCAGGAAGCCCTAGGGCAGGGCCAGGACTGATGAAGGTGGCAGGCAGGGCCAAGGGCAGGCAGGCCCAGAGATGATGAAAATGGCAGACAGCCCCAGGGCTGGTGAAGGTGGCAGGAAGCCCCGGGAGTGATGAAGGTGGCAGCCCCAGAGCTGATGAAGGTGGCAGGCAGGCCCAGGAGTCATGAAGGTGGCAGGAAGCCCTAGGGCTGGTGAATGTGGCAGGGCTAGGACTGATGAAGGTGGCAGGCAGGGCCAAGGGCAGGCAGGCCCAGGGCTAGTGAAGGTGGCAGCCCCAGGAGTGATGAAAGTGGCAGGTCCAGAGCTGATAAAGGTGGCAGGAGGCCCTGGGCTGGTGAAGGTGGTAGGCCCAGAGATGATGAAGATGGCAGACAGCCTCAGGACTGGTGAAGGTGGCAGCCCCAGGGCTAGTGAAGGTGGCAGGCCCAGGACTGGTGAAGGTGGAAGGCCCAGGAGTGATGAGGTGGCAGCCCCAGGGCTGATGAGGGTGGCAGGCAGCCCCACAACTGATGAAGGTGGTGGCAGCCTCAGAGCTGATGAAGGTGGCAGGCCCAGGAGTGATGAGGTGGCAGCCACAGGACTGGTGAAGGTCCAGTCCCAGAGCTGATGAAGGTGGCAGGAGGCCCAGGGCTGGTGAAGGTGGCAGGCCCAGAGATGATGAAGGTGGCAGGCAGGGCCAGGGCTGGCCCCATGTGAGGTGCAGGGGGCACACCAGGCACCACATCTGCCACTGAATTTGGAGATGCTCGGCCTGCCCAGACCTTCCATGGCTACTCTCTCACTCACTCATGTATTCCCTGTGTTTTAATTCAGCAGGGAGCTGGGATCCTCATTCCAGAGGCTGCTGCTGAAGTGCATTAACATGCAGCAGAGTTCACACAGAGTTCTGTGCCACCTTTGCAGGAGGAGCAGGGTGTTTGCCTCCAGCAGGGCTGTGCCCACCAGGCTCCTCCAGGCTCAGCACAGTGCTCCAGGAGAGCAGCTGGAGACCAGGGACACACCACATGCACTCTCAGCTCCACACAGCCCTGGTCCAGATCTACATTCCCTGTGTTATCTTTGAACTCCTATGAAGTGCAATTACCTCCTCATTTTGCAGCTCTTTGTGGCCATTTAATCTCTCCCATTTTGCTTCTGACATCTCCAATAATCCAACCCTGGCTTTCCTTACAGATACTGCAATTACAACACAGAGCAGCTCCTGACAGGATGAGTTGTATTTTGGCTTCCTTTCTGTGGCACTCAGACCACCAGGCCTGGCTACATGTAACAGCAACAGAAACCATCCCTGATGATTTATGTGGGTCCCTAGCAGATAGTGATACTGCTATATATCTGTCTTAACCAATTAAATGGCTGGAAGTTCCCCAGAATACACCAGCAGAGCTACAATTTACATGTGATTCTGTTTTCAGTAATAACTCTGATTTTCCTTTCCTTTCCTTTCCTTTCCTTTCCTTTCCTTTCCTTTCCTTTCCTTTCCTTTCCTTTCCTTTCCTTTTCCTTTCCTTTCCTTTCCTTTCCTTTCCTTTCCTTTCCTTTCCTTTCCTTTCCTTCCTTTCCTTTCCTTTCCTTTCCTTTCCTTTCCTTTCCTTTCCTTTCCTTTCCTTTCCTTTCCTTTCCTTTCCTTTCCTTTCCTTTCCTTTCCTTTCCTTTCCTTTCCTTTCCTGGAACTTTCCTGGAACTTTCCTGGAACTTTCCTTTCCTGGAACTTTCCTTTCCTGGAACTTTCCTTTCCTGGAACTTTCCTGGAACTTTCCTTTCCTGGAACTTTCCTTTCCTTTCCTGGAACTTTCCTTTCCTGGAACTTTCCTGGAACTTTCCTGGAACTTTCCTTTCCTGGAACTTTCCTTTCCTGGAACTTTCCTTTCCTGGAACTTTCCTGGAACTTTCCTGGAACTTTCCTTTCCTGGAACTTTCATTTCCTGGAACTTTCCTTTCCTTTCCTTTCCTTTCCTGGAACTTTCCTTTCCTTTCCTGGAACTTTCCTTTCCTGGAACTTTCCTGGAACTTTCCTTTCCTTTCCTGGAACTTTCCTGGAACTTTCCTTTCCTTTCCTGGAACTTTCCTTTCCTGGAACTTTCCTTTCCTGGAACTTTCCTTTCCTTTCCTGGAACTTTCCTTTCCTTTCCTTTCCTTTCCTTTCCTTTCCTTTCCTTTCCTTTCCTTTCCTTTCCTTTCCTTTCCTTTCCTTTCCTTTCCTTTCCTTTCCTTTCCTTTCCTTTCCTTTCCTTTCCTTTCCTTTCCTTTCCTTTCCTTTCCTTTCCTTTCCTTTCCTTTCCTTTCCTTTCCTTTCCTTTCCTTTCCTGGAACTTTCCTGGAACTTTCCTGGAACTTTCCTGGAACTTTCCTTTCCTGGAACTTTCCTGGAACTTTCCTTTCCTTTCCTGGAACTTTCCTTTCCTGGAACTTTCCTGGAACTTTCCTTTCCTGGAACTTTCCCTTCCTTTCCTGGAACTTTCCTGGAACTTTCCTTTCCTGGAACTTTCCTGGAACTTTCCTGGAACTTTCCTTTCCTGGAACTTTCCTGGAACTTTCCTGGAACTTTCCTTTCCTGGAACTTTCCTTTCTTCTTTCCTTCCCTTCTGTTTAGGATGGAGACTTTGCTGTAGCCTCTCCTGCCTTGCTGCCCCATGTCACACCCTCTGCAGCTGGGGGAAATAGTCCTCAGGTTTTGGCATGACAGTTGGGATCATGGTGCAAGACATGGGAAGGAAAACAGTTCCCAAAATACCCTTGATAAATGGGCTTTTTGCTTCAGCCAACACAGAAGCAAACACCTTCTGTCTGATCACAGAACAACAGAATGGTTTGGGCTGGAAGGGACCTCAATTCCACCTCTCCAGTTTCACCCCTGCCATGGCAGGGACAACTTCCACTGTCCCAGGTTGCTCCAAGCTCCATCCAACCTGGTCCTGGAGAATTCCAGGGATCCAGGGGCAGCCACAGCTGCTATGGGCAACCTGTGCCAGGAGCTCAGCACCCTCACAGGAAGGAATTTCTTCCAATATCCCATCTAATCCTGTTCTCTGGCAGTGGGAAGCAATTCCCCTTGTCCTCTCACTCCAGGCTCTTGTTGAAATCCCTCTCCAGTTCTCTTGCAGAGGAAGATCCTGAGGATGACTAAGCAGCTTGCAGAAAACCTCTCTACACAGTGCAAGGCAACACCAGATATTTTTCGTTACTTCCCCAACTCCCAGTATATGCCAGGATGTGTCATATTCCCTTTTTTTCTTGGCCAAGAAAATACTGCCTCCAGCTGCTCCATCAAACTCCAAAGGGACCATTGGCTGGCTATAAAAACTGGATTTGCCTTGTAGTAGCCCTGCAGCTCCTGCCCCTTCCTTACACCATCTGCAGCAAACCCCAAGCCCAGGAAGCCCATGCACAGATCCCAGTACAATGGGTTTCCTGATCTCTGGTGTCAGTTAATCCCTAGCTAAGGTGGGATCTCAGAAAGAATTGAATCCTTCAAGAACATGTTTGGTTTGCAAAAGGGATGAAGGATTTTAAGTGTTCTCCTGCCACTGAATTTGTTTACACCTTATTTATATACATTAATCCCATGCTTTGGGATGTTTGGCTACCTGCAGGAATCAGGAGGGATTATTTCCCCCTGCTGATTCCCAATTTGCCTTTTCAGTTTCCTCTTTATTTTCTGGCTCTTCTCCAAAGCGGTCAGTTTTAAATTCATCTTCAAACCTGGGGTAAGGAAAGACTCATTCCTACCTAATGTGCAGGATTTGTAGCAAGACAAATCTCAGCTTCAGCACCATCATTCCCTGCAGAGCATCGTGCTGGAGGTGACCCTGGCCTCAGTGCTGGCTGAGAAACCAAAGTGACTCTCTGTGGTATTTGCTGGGGTCCTCAGGATGAAGGAGGAATTGGGAATCTGACTCCTTGTTCTTTGAAGGCTGATAGATTATATTATATTATATTATATTATATTATATTATATTATATTATATTATATTATATTATATTATATTATATTATATTATATTATATTATATTATATTATATTATATTATATTTTGATTATACTATACTAAAACTATACTAAAGAAAGAGAAAGGATATAGACATAAGGTTTAAAAAGAATGAATAATAAAAACTCCTGACTCCTCAGAGCCTTGACACAGCTGATGGTGATTGGTCATTAAGTCAAAACAATTCACATGAAACCAATGAAACAACCACTTGTTGGATAGACAGTCTTCAGCCACATTCCAAAGCAGCAAAACACAGCAGAAGCAATCAGATAATTATTGTTTTCGTTTTTCTCTGAGGTTTCTCAGCTTCCCAGGAGAAGAAATCCTGGTGAAGGAATTTTTCCAGAAAATATGACAGTGACAACTCTCTAAGAGAAGCCATCACACCCTGCCAAGGAGTCACAGTCCCCCCCTGCTCCAGGGAGCTGCACACAGATGTTAAACACAAGCTTAGGAGGGGCTCAAGGAGGGATTTTCTGCAGCTCACAACAAGTGTGGGGATGTGTGGTGTCACTGCTATTTTTTCTGAAAAATCTCTTTGCCCTGGATTCTTGTCCTGGGAAGCTGAGAAACCTCAGAGAAAAATGAAAATAATAATTATTTGATTGCTTCTCTTGTTTTGCTGCTTTGGAATGTGTCTGGAGAGTGTTTATCCAACAGGTGGTTGTTTGATTGGTTTAATGTGAATTGTTTTTGCTTAATGACCAATCACCATCAGCTGTGTCAGACACTGGAGAGTCACGAGTTTTAATTATCATTTTTTGTAACCTTCTGTATGTATCCTTTCTCTATTTTTTAGTATAGTTTAGTATAGCATAATATAATAATATAATATAATATAATATAATATAATATAATATAATATAATATAATATAATACGGTATATGATATATGATATAATATAATATAATATAATATAATATAATATAATATAATATAATATAATATAATGCCTTCTAAGAACATGGAGTCAGATTTATCAATTCCTCCTTCATCCTGAGCACTCAGAAAATACCACAGTGTGGCTGTGAGGGGCTGGGAGAAGAGGCAGAGCCCAACATCTGTTTCTCAGCCAAGCAGTCCCACTCTCTTTGTGTGACCTTGAACATGTGCCATCAGCAGCACTGCTGGAAAATCCACTCTGAACTGAGGAGAATGAAACCAGCCCACCTGGCAGGTGTTGGGGAGGCTCCTCCTGCACAGTGATTTGTGACTGTCAGAGCTCAGAGTACGTGCCCAGGGGAGTAGGGTTTGTGTAAGAGGAGCTCAGCTGAGATTAGCACTGCTGGGGCCCCATCCAAGCCGTGGATAAGGGACTGTGCCTGCCTTTGGGAATATCTAATTCAATACCACACAGCTCCTAATGAACAGAAAAAAAGAAACTCATTACTCTGCCTGTACCTTGGCAGAAAGTATCTTAATAGGTGCAGTGACATTAGGGTGATGCCTTTTTCCTTTGTAGTGGTAAATGTAGTAGTGTGCTTGGATATATTCCTTAAAACCAGGTTAAATATTATTTAAAATTAATAAAATCAAAACATTATAATTTTAAAATTAATAAAATAAAATGCTGGATAAATAGTATTTTAAGAAATAATAAATATAATATTATATTTATTGTTTTATATAAATTAATATTGATAATAAATAATTAAATAATTAAAAATTAATCTAAAATAAATTTTAAAACCTTGGGAAAATAATATTTTAAAGAAAAAATAAATACAATGTTTATTATTTAATATAAATTATTCATAATTATTAATTAATAATAAATGAAAATAAATATAATATTATATTTATTAATAAAACCCTGGATAAATATTCTTTTTAAGAAATTAATGAGTATTTATGGTGTATACTGAAGAGGCAAAGAACATCTAGAGCTAGTGGGTGTTAAGGAAAGCTCACACACCCAGTCTCCAGAAGGATGTGTGTACACCAGATATATTTGTTGCCAATATTATGACTGGACTAGTTACACCAGTAGGAAGTTTGCTTTCTTCTCACCCTCATTATAGTTCAACAAACTAATCCCTTTATTGATGACATAATGTGCATCCCTGTGCTAACAAATTATTTGCTGTGTGCAATTGATTTCTGCTGCTGTAATCACTACACACAAATATCTTCTGTATCATTGCTCTGTAGAAAAATGTGCCTTCCAGCAAGATTATACAGAGTAATAGTGTGATTACTCAGCTTCCATGAAGTTATCTATCTGTTTAACCTCTGTGCAGCCTTTACAGCGGGTTTCTGCAGATATGCTCCAGGAATTTATCCACCTACACTTTGTAAAACACCTTGTTAAACCTCCTTCCATCTCAGCCTGAGGATGAACTTCCAAGTACTTCACAGACAGGACTGTGTCTAAGAGTAATTGCTTAATTTAGGAGAGCCAGCCAGCTTTCCTTTTTGGTGATATTACTCTTCCAAAGTGAATTTCACACAGATGAACGTCTCAGATCAGCAGCTCTGTGGACTGGACTCCTCTCCTGAGTACAAGCATGGTTTCCTCAGTGATCAAACTCTGGTCCCAGCCCAGTGGAAGGTAATCTGTCCCTCACAGCAACTCAACCTCAAATTTTACACTGGGAGGATGGACAAGGTGTACAAGCTAATGAGTCACTGCATCTTGTCTTTGTTTGGAAAGACAGGAGTCTGCTAAGGAAGGCAGGAGCCTCCCCTGAAATGGGGAATGTAAACTCTCCCCACCCCTCCAAATTGCTATAAATTTTAAATTAAGGGGCTCTCAGGCAAAAATATGGGAACAGGAAATAACAGTTCTTTAATAGGTAAGAAATATAAAAGGATAAAATAAACAATGCAGTAAACCAAAACAACACCGACAGAGTCAGAACCCAGCCTGACACCCTGTGGGTCAGGCTGTTGGCAGCAGTGCCATTGGAATTGTGGCTCAGCCCTCCTGCAGTGTCAGGGCTGGTTCTGCTGGAGCAGGGATCCTGGAGAAGGATGGATTCTTCCTCTGAAGATCCAGTGGCAGAAGAGGCAGCTGCTGTTCCTCTGGGCAATGCAGTGCAGGAGCCGTGCTGGTGTTCCAGAATCTCCAGATTCTATCCAGGCAGGAATGCTTGGCTCCTCCCTCTGGGCTCACATCTCCCAATGGGATGCTGCAGTTCTTATCAGCCATGCAGGGACATTCCATAGCTGTTATCAGCAGGTGTCTCCCAAGGGAGGTGTGAATGTGGTCACTCAAAGAGAGACATAAGGCAAACTGCCCACTTGACAAAGGATAATTGGCCCTACAGATGGTAATAGAAAACACCTTGCATTGCAATCTTCAACACATCTACAGCCTCCTGTCCACAGGACCATGTCCAAGTACACTCCACAGCCCTTGCAGATGCAAGGAGAAGGAGGAAGAAGAAGCACAAGGAAGAAGCCCAGGATGACACCCTGTGCCCTCCATCTTGCTGCCATCCACAACATACTAAAAATCCTAAAACTTAAATTTCTCACTAAGTGATACACCTACACTACTCTCTACAATCTATTTCACACTCTTGTGGATTCCAGTCTATTCTGGAGTTTAGGAAACTTTCTCCATGAATGAGGGTCAAAGTCAGTTCTCCCCTGGGGGTCAGGGCAGCCCAGAGCAGACAGAGAAATATTCCTGGTGGCCTGGATTTCCACATTATGTATTTTTGATAAGGTTTTAATAAACCTTCTAAATTTTTTGGAAGTGAGCATCATTTCAAACAGCTCCTCCCTGGCAGCAGCAGCACAGCCAGGGTGTTTTATGCAGCTGAGGATCCAGCCCCTCTTGTTTATCCTGCTCTATAAAACTGCCTTGTGAAGGTTGTTACTGGCCCTGCCTGTGTTTGTCACGAGGCCATTTTGCTCTGGTGTTTTCAGATGTGACTGATCAGCCTGAAATAATGCAGATTCACAGCCCCTTGATATTCCCAGGTACAACAGTTGCACACCAATCAAAAGCAAATGCCTTTCAATCACAAGAAGAGAAATGTTTCTGCTGCATTATGCACAATTACATGCTCAGCTGTTATGAATAACTCTGAAGCTCCTGCTCCAAGACTATTTCAACCATATGTGCCACTTGCTCAGCCACTTTCTGCTCTCTTCTCAGGGAGGGAAGAGCAGGAGAGACAGTTTCACCATGAAACAGCCATTATTTAAATCAGCTACAGCCAGGAGGATGATTTGGGCTCTCTAGAAATGTAAAATACAAACCATTAAGTCAATTCTGAGGTATCAAACTGAATCCAAATGTGGATCACCCAGATCCAGCAAGTTCCACCATTCAAAATACACTTAGAAATCTACAGGATACAAGTGATGTCCTCATTACAAAGTAGTCTCAGAAAAATCTCCCCTTTCCTGACCCAAAATCTCCCCTTTCCTGACCCAAAACTCTCTGCCACAGGTACATGTACAGCTAAAGGTGCCTGGGATTCCCTGCTGGGATACCCACAACCAGCCCTCTCAGCAGGAATAAGAACAAGTCAAGGAAAAAAACCCACAATATATAGGCTATTTCCCTTCTTATATGTGTAGATGAGGAGTTGGTGCAATTAGCTCAGTAAAAATTGAGTTTTCATAAGGAATGTTGTTTATGCTTCTAATTTTAAGATGTTCAATGATGCATTTAGGGCAGTGGTGTGTACCTTGTGAGTGGTACACACATGCTCACACACCCTGCTTGTCTGACAAAGGAAGGCATCAATAATTGCTGAGCCTGTGAGCATGAATTGTCTCTTGAAAGGAACTGAGAGACCTCAAGAGCACTAAGGAAAATAAAAGTCAACTGGGAAAGACAGGAATCTGACAGCTTTGCCATCTAAAGGTGTCTCAGTTTCCTAATTGCACAGGTTGCTTCTGATTACATTAGGTAGCACCAGAAGTAGGTTACTCTGCAGAAAGAGGTGACAAAATAAGGAGAGTTCCAACTACAGAATCTTTGATCTAAACTCTGGTTCACCAAGGCTCTAATTTCTGACAAAAATAGAAAAATTTTCATCATCACATGGCAGCACCACAATCAACGTGACTACTTCATCCACTGATCCCTGCCTCAGGCTCTGCCTGCTCCCCAGTGCTACAGTGATGACCAAACTGGAAAGAGATTTTAAAGATTGGAAGCTAGAGCAGAAAAATAGACTGGTCAAAAATATGCTGATTAAAATATATGGTTAAAACCAGGTAAAAATATACTGGTCAGTCCTCTCAGGGATGGGTGAAGAACATAAGAATTGAGAGTAAAACCTCATATATATATGCGTTTTTAATCTCAATTCTTATAGAGATTCTTATGTATAATATATTAAATATAAGAATAAAATATCTATATTATATATAATATAGATATATTCTTGATATTCTTGTATATATATAAATAATAAATATAAATAAAACTCACTATAGGCTAAATCCTGAGGAAGAGCCTAGCCTTCACAAATCTTCACAGTTGAAAATGAGTAAGCAAGACTGGTAAATATTTATGCCAGTGGATAAATATGGGATGGGTGGAGAACACAAGAATTGAGATAAAAAACTCATGTATACATATACATATATATGCACACACATACATATACATATATCTATTTATAGATATAAATATATATGTAGAAATATAGAAATATATATTAAAATATATAAAATATATTTTATAAATATATAAAAATTATATATTATATTTATATTTTATATAAATATAACTAAAACTCACTATATACTAAATTCTGAGGAAAAAATTTGCCTTCATACAACTTCACACTCAAAAATGAGTCAGCAAGACTGGTAAATATTTACACAAATGGTAGGTGCTTACCTGGGGTAAGCACAGCCAGCTTCCCCCTCCCTGCCAGCAGCACAGTCAGGGGTGTGATGGGTGAGGGCCAGGTTTGGGATTTGGGCACAACTCTCCTTGCTGTTTGCTCCAGCAAAGATGATTATTCACCATGGGATTATTCTTCTCAGTAAATATTCTTGGAAAGAAATCACAAAGAAATACAGAGAGGGCATCTGGCTTTCCTTTTGCAGCCAGGGAAGTGAAAGTAAATCCAGGATGGCAAACAGTGCCATGAAATCAGAGCAGAAGAGCAGCTCACCTCGTGCCATGGCCATCAGAGAGGTGCCAGGGTGGAGCTGCTCCTTCAGGACATGAATTTCACCAGCAGTGAGAGGTGGGAAAGGGCCCAAGAGCCTGAGGAGCCAGAGCTTCAGGCTGCCTTCTCAGGCACTTGCACAGAAACAGCCCAGCTGCTGTTGGGTGAACACAAACCATAAGCTCAGGGGTTTCAGGAAGAAGGTGCTGTTCCAGATTGCAATGCAAGATGTTTTCCATTACCATCTGTATGGCAGATTATCTTTGTCAGGTGGGCAGTTTGCCTTATCTCTCTCTTTGAGTGACCACATTCACACCTCCCTGGGAGGGGACATTGCTGATAACAGCCATTGAATGTCCCTGCATGGCTGATAAGAACTACAGCATCCCATTGGGAGATGTGAGCCCAGGGGGAGGAGCCAAGCATTGCTACCTGGATATAATCTGGAGATTCTGGAACACCAGCACGGCTTCTGCACTGGATTCCCCAGAGGAACAGCAGCTGCCTCTTCTGCCACTGGATCTTCAGAGGAAGAATCCATCCTTCTCTGCAGGATCCCTGCTCCAGCAGAACCAGCCCTGACACTGCAGGAGGGCTGAGCCACAATTCCAATGGCACTGCTGCCAACAGCCTGACCCACAGGGTGTCAGGTTGGGCTCTGACTCTGTCAGTGTTGTTCTAGTGTACTGCATTGTTTATTTTATCCTTTTTTTTTTCTTCTTCCCTATTAAAGAGCTGTTATTTCCGGTTCCCATATTTTTGCCTGAGAGCCCCTTAATTTAAAATTTATAGCAATTTGGAGGGGTGGGGAGAGTTTACATTCTCCATTTCAGGGGAGGCTCCTGCCTTCCTTAGCAGACTCCTGTCTTTCCAAACCAAGACAGGTGCCCTCCTTAGGGCACATATTTTCTCACAGACCCTTGGGAAATGGACACAACTCATTTAATGTGTTTCTTTTTTCCCCCTTCTTTTCGTCTTTTTTTTTTTTTTTCCTTCCTAAGTTGCTTAATTTCTCCGAACAGTGACACTCAAAGGTATTAAACACTCTCCCCTCCCAGGGCCAACCATTTCTCCCCAGTACTCCGGTGCAGCAGCCTTGGGTTATCTTTTACTGACACTCAGTTGACATATCTTGAATGATTAACATTTTTTTCTAGTCCAAGAAAAGCCCAAATAAGTTGTCAACTTAATTTTTTGTTTAATTCCACATAAATCCTAAAAAAACAGCTCCAAATGCTGCCCCAAATACATTGCCCTCACCCCACACCCTTCCAATGCCCAGATCACACCCAAAAAAGAGATTTATTCACCTCCAAAGGCAAGATGAGCACCTGAAAGACAGAGAGAAAAATCTGGACAAACACCAAACACACCAAGAGGCCAAGAAAACTGAGTAAATATCAGTATTGTTTTGATCCTGCCATATTTAAATCCATTTTAGTGTTCAGATTTGGATAGGAATTTCTGAGGAAGCAGCACTGGAAAGTGGCTTATGAACAGCAGAAATTCACAGGGTCAGATAAAAACCATTCACGTGCTCATGTGGGAGGAAGAGGGATAAAGGAGGAAATTAAAACTGAGGAATAAGTAATTATATCCAGAGTCCTGCATGCTTCCAATGCTGCTGAGTTCAAGACAATGAATAAATAAGAGAAATTGAAACCCAAGCAAATCTCTAGGATGAGACAAAATTCGTTGCAGTGTGTTAGAGCAGATTTGAGGAAGGAAATGTGTGTGCCAACAGCAATTACTATGGAGAACTCGCTGAGCACAAGTCTAGAAGACTGGAAAATTGGAAAATAACAAACCAAATGTGGTATCAATATGCAAAAAATCAGAGCAAGCCTGGCACAGGAAATTACAGGGCTATCAGCTTAATATTCATTACATATAGGAAAACACAAGGTCCCCATTGTATACAAGAGTGTAATTAAATCAAGGGGTTCAGCTGAAATCAACTGCTTGTGATGTTTATGAATTAGCAGCAGATTCCAAATGCAGCCTCAGACTCAGCATCCAGCCAGGGCCTGGGGTTCTCTGGTACGAGCTACAAACCTGCCCTGGGGGGAGCTTTCTCCCAGGCAGTGAGTTAAATTCTCTCACTCAGAGGTCTGGGGGTTTTTTTTCTGCCTGGCATGTGATTCAGTGCTGAGGAGGATTAGCACAAACAGGCCATCTGAGGACAGTGTCTGGGGGAAAATGTTATGGATTTATTTACTGATTACTGCTTATTTGGTTGCTGTGTAGAGCAATGGCAGTGAAGCATATCTGCAATTCCTCCACGACAGTAACATCTGCAGCTACCTTTGTATTTCCTGGGAAATATGGGAAGCAGGGCCAGACATTCCCAGCATGACAGAATGGGCCAGGTTGAAAGGCACCAAGGGGGTCATCTGGTGCCACCTCCCTGCTCCAGGAGGGTCATCCCAAAATACAGGGTTGTCCTGAGGGGTCTGGAACAGCTGAGGATGACTCCCCACCCTCTCTAGGCAGCCTGGTCAGGGCTCTGCCACTGCACAGAGAAGAAAATGTTATGGGTTTATTTACTGATTACTGCTTATTTGGTTGCTGTGTAGAGCAATGGCAGTGAAGCATATCTGCAATTCCTCCACGACAGTAACATCTGCAGCTACCTTTGTATTTCCTGGGAAATATGGGAAGCAGGGCCAGACATTCCCAGCATGACAGAATGGGCCAGGTTGAAAGGCACCAAGGGGGTCATCTGGTGCCACCTCCCTGCTCCAGGAGGGTCATCCCAAAGCACAGGATTGTCCTGAGGGTTCTGGAATAGCTCCAGTGAGGATGACTCCCCACCCTCTCTAGGCAGCCTGGTCAGGGCTCTGTCACTGCACAGAGAAGTTCTTCCTCATGGTGGTGTGGAACTCCCTGGGCATCAGTTCCTGCCTATGTCCTCTTGTTCCATTGCTTGGCACCACTGAGAAGTGTAGGAGCAATGGGGGCAGGACAGTGGGGATGGACAGAGAGCAGAGATCTCTGCAGCCAGGGCAGGAACTTGGGGTTCATTGCAAAGGGCCTGGGGCAGGGCCCTGCTGGGAGCTGCAGCCACAGCTCAGAGCAGGCTGAGAGAAGAGAGGGGGAGAGAGGATGGGAGGGTGAGAGAGTGAAAGGGTAAGAGAGTGAGGTTTCCGTTACAATACCATAAATCTTCTTCTGTGTTAAATATTCTGATTCTCACTAACCAATCTAGTACAAGATACAAATCCTACAGCATTTACATACAGCCTATAAGAATCATTACATCACCACACTGTGTTACATTTTAAACCCTAAAAACTCCTCTTTGGGCCCTTCTGCCAAGCTGTAGGGTCTGCTCTGACCCTTGGGCCTGTCTGCAAGCAGAGGGTGTTGTTCCATCCAAAGGGGATCACCTTCAGCTGGCCACACCATTGTTTTCCAGTTGTTCAGTAACTGAGGGATCTCAAAGCTTGCTTTCATTTTAATCTCACTCATATTTTCCATATTCTCAAAATCTTTTGCCAGACAATCACATTTATAAGGCTTTCTTGTTTCATCTTCTCCAACATACAAGACCCTGGCTCCATCCTCTGGACACCCATCACCTTTCAAAGGGCCATCACTTGATGCCTGTGGAAACCTCCTCTTGCATTTCTCCTGCTGCACTCTCCCTGCTCAGTCTGTAAAGTCACATGGGGGTTTTATTTCCAAGGCCTCTGCCAGGCTCTGCAAGTGGAGCAACAGCAACACTCACCACCCAAACCCTGCTGAGCCAGAATGCTCTGCTGGTCCCCTTCAACAGAGCCAGGAAGATTTACATTGAGACCTCCATTGCTGTGCAAGTGGCTGCAAAAAACTCTGAATCAGCATCCCAAGTCCTGGGAAATGCCAAGGATGTGGCTCAGCCTTCAGATGAAGGACTTCTCTGGTTTCCCAGAGCTGCTGTGGCTGCCCCATCCCTGGCAGTGTCCAAGGGCAGGTCAGACAGGGCTTGGAGCACCTGGGATGGGGGAAGGTGTCCCCATGGCAGGGGTGTATCAGTGTAATTTCAGCCCCACAGGCAGGAGGAATGATAAGGAGGACTCCACAATATCAGAAGGCTAATTAATTACTTTATTATAGTATATTATTCTATATTACACTACATCTAAGCTGAAACCGCACAAGCACTCAACAAAATCTCCTGACTCCTACTGACCATCAGGACACAGCTTGAAGAGATTGGTCAAGAAAACAAAACACTCACACCAGAATCCAACCAAGCAAATTCCTTCAGGTAAATAATTTCCAACACATTCCACATGTTCCAAAACACAGGAGCAGTAAATGAGATAAGAATTGTTTTGATCTCTGTGCTTCTCCAGGAAAAACCTGAGAGAGAGAGAGAATTATGTCTCTGTTCAGAGAATGTGAATGCCACAGTGGTGGAATAAGATGAGATGTGAGGTCCCTTCTAACCCAAACCAGCCTGTGACTCTGTGAATTAGATGTGTTCAGCCAGGCAGATGCCCTGAGTGATGCACATTACTGCTTCTCCTGGGCAGGTAACATGTAAGAACATGAACAAGCACTTCAAACACCCCCACAGTGCACCCAGCTTTCAGAAAGGCATTGCTCTGTCCTTTATTACCCTTAATAACCTCCAAGAAAAAGAATGAATGAAAACAAAGAGCCTATTTTGAGTGTGCAAATACTGAACATGATTTTGAAACACAGCAAGCAGTGCCAGACAAAAAATGCAAGTCTCTTCACTTTCATCACAAGTTTCTTGTATCAAGAAAAAACATATGGAGGAATGACGCAGAACCTGACTGTGTTTTTAAAGTCAAAATGAGATCTTTGAAGAAATATCCTCTGAGATTTTGTACTTACACCATCAACACTGGATAAAAAAGCTTGCCACTTTTTTACAAGAAGTTAAAATGAAAATCCCATAGCAGCCCAAACATGGAAAGGATTTGCAATGCAGATCCTGATTCCAAACCCCATTTTTTGCAGGGCCAGAAGCTGGGCTTTGATGATCCTTGTGGGTCCCTTCCAACCCAAGATATCCTAAGACTCTATGATCAGCTGTGGAGAACCAGCCAGTTCTTTGGATTACATGGATTTTCCTGACTGCACATTGAACAGGAGCTGAGGGAAAGCCACCACAGCAAGTCCTGGCCACAGAGCTCAGCCCAAAGGGCTCCAAGGGCAGACAGAAGAGCCAGAAAGTGAGGAAAGGTCACTTCTGCTCATTTCTATTAAGAGGTCTCAGCCCTGTCCCAGTTTCCCTCTTCCTCACAAAGGCTTAGGCTGAGACAGCAAGAGCAGTTTTGGCAGCAGCTTGTACAGGGCTGATGGAACACGGCTTAGTTAAAATGCACCTCACAAGGAGGAAATGAAAATCCTCAAGGCCACAAATTAAAAATTGTGACTTGATAGAACAACAATTTATAAATAGAAAGACCTATTTCCTGCAAAAATCCTGTGGACTGAGTATTGGAAACTAATTAGTGGACTGAATCACCAGAAAAAAAAAAAAAGCTGTTTTCCTGTTACTCATGAGAAGATATTACTTTTCTAGCACTTTTCTTTTGGCATGGTGATTAGGATAACCCTGTGGGCACTCCACAGCCCCTCCTTGGCGAGTTTTCTTCCTATTCCAATAAAATACCCTAAAGTAAAGGGCAAAACTCATCATTAGCCATTGCTTTTACAGCACCAGCAGCTGCACTCTGTCTTTTCCCTCCTGGTTATACAATCATGGAGCAGGAAGGTGCCAGTGCACCTAAAATGCTTTATTACAAATACCAGCTCCATTCAAGAAGACATTCATAGAATGACAGAATGGTTTGGGTTGGGACATTAAAGCCCATCCAGTGCCACCCCTGCCATGGCAGGGACACCTCCCACTGTCCCAGGCTGCTCCCAGCCCTGCCCAGCCTGGCCTTGGGCACTGCCAGGGATCCAGGGGCAGCCCCAGCTGCTCTGGGCACCCTGTGCCAGGGCCTGCCCACCCTCACAGGGAAGAACTTCTTCCTAACAGCCAATTAAAATCTCTCCTGCTTTGGTTTGAAACCATTTCTCCTTGTCCTATCACTATAACTGTGCAAAAAGTCATTATCCCTCTTTTTTCCTAAGACCTCTTGGGAAAGCTGCAATGAGCTGTCCCTGGAGCCTTTTACTTTGAAGCAGAGACTTTCCTACTAAATTCATTAAGAAGATAAGAAAACCCAAAAAACCCCAGGGCTCACTGGAGGACAGAATGTGCAAGTGACCTCTGTGCAGGCAGCCTGGCTGTCACTCACTTGTCAGAGAGCTGCTGGAGTGGGATCTGTCTGCAGGAAGCCTTGGCTTCAGCCAGCTCCAATATCAGCAGTGCAGTGCCACCATGCATTAAAGCAGAAAAAGAAATCAGCACAAAATAAACTTCTCAGAATGGCTAAGACCCAAATTTGCACAGTGCAGAGCCTTTTCCCTTGTGACTACACCCACACAAGAGCACACAAACAAAAACTGGTGCTCAGTGCTGATTCTAATGAAAGCCAAGCTCCCAGGGGATGCAGTGTGGATGGATCTTTCTGGATCTCCTGCTGGCTTTCCTGGTGGTCTCAGGACACAGAGTAAAATGTGTCTCAGTCACATTACAGAATTCCCAAGCACTGGTGGAAAAAGCCCTGGGACAGCTCACAGAGCAAGAGGGGACTAGAAAAACCTTTGAGAAAGGGGAGGAAGGCTGCAAGGCTCTTCTGCACACACAGGAGAGAGGCTGTGAGGGATGATGAGGTCTCTGTGGGCACCCTCTTCTGGCTGGGACCGTGGGCTGTCCCCAGGAGTCACCACACCCCTGCCCAAGGTCACCATCTACCCCAGTGAGCCAGCAAAGGAACACAACTCTGCTAACTTGTCACTGTCACATTTTCTGAAAAATCCCTTTGCCAGGATTTCTTCTCCTGGGAAGCTGAGAAGCCTCAGAAAAGAATGAAAACAATAATTATCTGATTGCTTCTCCTGTGTTTGCTGCTTTGAAATGTAGTCTGGAGATTGTTTATCCACAGGTGATTGTTTGATTGGTTTCATGTGAATTGTTTTTACTTCATGACCAATCACCATCAGTTGTGTTGAGGCTCTGAGGAGTCACCAGTTTTTATTATTCATTCTTGTTAAACCTTCTGTCTGTATCCTTCCTCTTCCTTTAGCATAGTTTTAATATAGCATCCTTTAATATAATATCATAAAATAATAAATCAGCCTTCTGAGAACATGGAGCCAGATTCCTCATCTCTCACCTTGTCCTGGGGACCCTCACAAACCCAGCCCTAACTCCCTGCAGAAATCAGAGTGATGAGATACAAAACAGTCCTACACGAACAGCCCCAGCTGAGCATAGCGTTGTTCAGAGAGGGAAGTGTTCTTTTATTACCAAATTAACTTTAAAAACCACATCCAGTTCACTTTCCACATCAAAGATCATAATCTCCATGTAAAATAGAGGGTTGATGAAAAAGGAAGTACTTAGAAAACACATTTTAAAATTTAAACACACATTTAAAGCACCAAGTCTTCTTGCTTGTAAAGAACTCTGGCTTTTTTTGTCTAACAAACTACTCCAAGATCTCATTTGCAAGCTACCACTGCTTGCTACTCTGGGTTTTGCTGGCTGCTCATTTACTCTTTGGGGATTTCATATTCTTCTAAATTTTGTAAATGGCCACTAAACTGGACATGAACATTATAAAACACATTTCAATCACCCTCACAATTTAGAGTAATTCATTGGCAACTGTACAAAATGCTATTTACAAGGTACTTCCATCAGCTGGTATCTGGCATTAAGTATTTTGAATCAATCTACCTTCATTTTCATCTCTTATTTTTCATACAAGGGAAATTATTGATCGAAGCTTTTCAGCCTCATTTAATATACTGGAATAGGCTTTAAATTTTCCCATGTAAACCTCAGTGGATATTAGCAACCCTGTCTTGCTTAATGCAACACAAATCCTTCTCCCTGATGAGACCACAATATTGAACATGATATCATGGCCACTTTACTCATTGATGGGCTCTGAGACAGGCACCTGCTGGAAACTCCCCAGGGACTCCCACTGGAGTGTGGTTTCAGTTACCAGGTGCCTTTCAGGGAGAAATCATTGCATTGTCAAGGCTGGAAAAGACTTTTAAGATTATCAAATCTGATTGTCAGTGAGGCACCACCATCATGCTCACCACTAAGCCATGTCTCCAAGTGCCACACCTACACATATTCTGAACACTCCTAGGAATGGTGACTCCCTCATTTCCATGGGCAGCCTGTTCTAGTGCTTGACAACCCTTTCCATGAAATTATTATTTTCCCAAATTTCCAATTTGAACCTGGTGCAACTTGAGGAGGTTCTCAATTTCCTCCTTTACCTCTCAAGGTCATTACAGTCTCCCAGAGTAATACCCAGGATGGATTTGGGGGCAGGCAGACTTTTTCAATTTCTCCTATCAAGTTTGCATTCAGTTTTTGAATCACATGGAATTTTGCATGCAGTTGCTATTGTGATGGGTGTGTTCAAATGCTCGATTAGATCTCTGTGTGTTGAGGACAGAAAGCTTGGCTGAATTTTGATGAACTCATTCTTGAATAAATAAGCAAAACATCACAGAAAAAGATATTCAGCCAGCTTCAATAAATACATATGGTAGGAAAACAGCCAGCTAGACAAACAGAATATATCACACTGGAACAAGCACTGATGATTTTGTAATGACTCCAGGAGCTCTCAGCATATTAGATACTACTGCAGAAAACAATATGCAAATGTCTCAGTCCAGTTTACAGTAGAAAACAAGTTCTGCTCAAGTTACCAAAGCAGGAATGAGCAATGCAGCATGGAACACCCTCCTCCCCCTTATCAAGAGCTAATTGGCAGGCAGGCACAGGAGCTGCCAGGCACATGGTGATGCTTCCCCAGGCAGCAGGATTTCCAGAGCCCCTGGTAGAACTCTGCATTGGAGATTCTGTTAGATAAGGACATCAGGATGGATTGGGTGGGAATACAAAAGTGTTTTCTTGTGTGGAAACACACCACTGCAAATGCTGTTACAAGCTAAACCCAATACAAGATAAAAGTGCTGGGAGCTGCTGTGGCATCCCTGATACTGCATTTGATGCTGAAAAACAGAGTGAATGTGTTCCAGGGCTCAACTTCCAGTGGTCCATTGCATGGGCTAATTTGTGTGCACGCTGATACTTTAGGATGTTTCTGTACTAACAAAGAATAATCATAGGATAAGTAGAGCAAGGTAAGTACATATGCTGCCCTTGTTTTCTTGCAGCATAATAGCATCATCAATGAAGCCTGAATGCAGCCCAATTAGCATAGAGTAATTAGAATCATGGCTGATTTTTCATTTACTTGTGCACATGAGAAAGAGGTGGTGGTTGCAGTATGCAGGGCTGCAATGCAATGGATAATGCCCATCATGCAAAGCCTGTATCCTGTTCTTTCATCAAAAGAAGCAAGGGAGACACTAAATCTCCTCAAGCTGCTCAGATTTCAGTGGTGGCCTGACTGAGTTGCAGAGAAGGATGGTGCAGTTCAGCACCAGCCCAGTGTGGCCAAGTTGTTGATCCTACACCACCCCATCATTGCTGGCAGTGTGGTTTGGGCAGGGAAAATGGAAGTGCCTCATCCTGCCTGGCTCACTCCAGCACAGGATCTGCTGCCATTTATCCAGCCCTGCAGAGCTGGTCCCTCTGCCATCCACTGCTCCCCTGCTCCTGTTTCCTCTGAAGTGTGACTGCAGATGTGTCACCATGATATTTTCTGAAAAATCCCTTCGCCAGGTTTTCTTCTCCTGGGAAGTTGAGAAGCCTCAGAGAAAAATGTAAATAATAATTATCTGATTTGCTTCTCCTGTGTTTGCTGCTTCGGAATGTGGTCTGGGGATTGCTTACCAACAGGTGTATGTTGGATTGGTTTCATGTGAATTGTTTTTACTTAATGACCAATCACCATCAGCTGTGTTGGGCTCTGAGGAGTCACCAGTTTTTATTATTCATTCTTGTTAAGCCTGCTGTCTGTATCCTTCTCTTTCTTTAGTATAGTTTTAGTATAGCATAATAATATAATATAATATAATATAATATAATATAATATAATATAATATAATATAATATAATATAATATAATATAATATAATATAATATAATATAATATAATATAATATAATATAATATAACATAATATAATATAATATAATATATCAGCCTTCTGAGAACATGGAGTCAGATTCCTCATCCTGGGGACCTCACAAACACCACTCAGATGGGCTGTGGTGCTCACAGCTGTGCCAGCTGAGCCAGCAGGGCTGGGCAGTGTGAGCTTGGCATGGGGCAGGAATGGCATCACCCAGAGAGTGGTGAGTGCAGCACATGGAACTGCCAGAGCTGGGCCCAGGGAGGGGCTGCACAGCCCTACATGCATGACCCAGCTCCCAGGCTTGGTTTGTCCATGACTACTGTGGTTTTCAGGCTTGGGGGTGTGACATTAGCCACAGGAGCTGCTCCACCATATTGCCTTTGTGAGAAACAACTGCTCACTTTTAAAATTTTAAAGGTTTATTAAACCTTAACAAAAAAAATACAACAAAAGAATTAAATATGGAAAAATTACAGCACTGGGAGCCCCTGAAACTATCAGCCATGTGCTCATCTTCAAAATGGATGCTCCACCTTTTATATCCTTAGCTCCTCCCAAAGTCCTGTCAGTGACTCCTTCCCTGCCATCCAGGGATGCAGATCACTTTCTTACACCTTGATTTGGGCTCAGCTGTTGCCACAGTAACAACCCAACCCTCCCCAATGCCCCCGTGTGCCCAAGGCCATCCCATGATAGCAGTGCCAGGGGGAGGACACATTGCAGTAACACAGCTGTGCATCCACAGAACTTCTCTTAACACACACAATGTTCACCCCTTCACTGTGAGCCAACATCTCATTTCCCATCTGTAACAGCTTTGTCTGGAGACCACCTGGGTGCAATCTCTGAGAAGCAGCACTGATTTGTGTTTTTTTTGTTCCTGGTGTGGAACAAAAAATTTGGGTTTTTTGCTCCCGTGATTTTTTACCCTTCTGTGGGTAAAACACCTTCTCTTCTTTGTATTCTTTTGCTATTAACACTGCTGTTGTTACTCTTGTGTGTCCTATTCCATTGTGTTGTGCTTTAAGTAAATTCTTATTTCAACCTATAGTCTCTCCTCTTTTGGCCCTCCCTTCATGGAAGGGGTGGCTAATTTGCAGTTTACCTCCCTTCTGGTGTTACAACCAGCACCCCCTGGGATGTCTCCAGCTTCCCAAAGAATGTCTAAGCACAGGCTGTTCCCAAGGGATAAGCACACGTGTAATACCTGTTGTCTTTAAAGGCAAGTGGAAGCTTTAATAAAAAATCTGAATTTCTAAAAGACATTATCTTTTAAACTGTAACCTTTACCAAGTTGCTGGCTGCTGCTGCTTAGAGTAGACAAGTATAAGGAGCTTGGTTGAGGACACCCTGTGCAATTGTCCTGTGCTGTTCCATGGCTGCCCTAGGGAAGAGCAGCCTGCAGATATTCAGATATTGGGAGAGGGGTTCAGAGCAGTCAGGGCTCCAGCATTTGTGGAAGCTGGCTGGGCTGTGGACTATTTATAACCCATCCAACATTGAAGAGTCTCTTAATGCTTCTCTAGACTTAAATGGCTGACTTTTATGGCCTCTTTATGGCCCATTTCAACAGAGCAGTTAAACATGTTCCTGGACTGGCATCTATATGTAAATAAAGGAAATGGTGCTTGGCTGGCACCCAGGCTCCTGGTCCCCACTGGTGACCTGGCCTGCACAGCCCTGTCACATTCACATTCTCTGAAAAATTCCTTCACCCAGGATTTTCCTCCTGGGAAGCTGAGAAGCCTCAGAGAAAATGAAAACAATTCTTCTCTCATTTGCTTCTCCTGTGTTGTGCTCATGTGGAATGTGTTTGGAGATTGTTCACCCACAGGTGATTGTTCCATTGCATTCTGCTGGGAGTTTTTTTCACTCTTTGGCCAATCAGGGCCAAGCTGTGTCAGGACTCTGGAGTGAGTCAGGAGTTTTCATTATTATCATTTTAGCATTCAGTAAGTATCCTTTCTGTGTTCTTTAGTATAGTTTAGTACAGTATTCTTTAATATAATATAGCATCATAAAGTAATAAATTAGCCTTCTGAGAACATGGAGTCAGATTCATCATTCCTCCCTTCATTGGGGCACCCTGCAAATGCAATACAGCCCCAAGCCCACACACACCTAACAGAGGGCAGAGCAAGAGGCTCCCTCCACGGGACCCTTCCAAATCCAACCTGCAGCACCCAAAGCTCCTCCACAGCTTCCTGCCCAGGGGAAATTCCCTCTCCTGCTGCATCTTCCACTCCCAGGACCTGCAGCACACACCTGATCTCACAGCAAGAGTCACACAAACAACACACACCTGAATTGGGGTTTATACCAGCCCTGGGAAGGCAGAGGGACTGGTCTGGAGGGGCTTAAAACCCTGGAGATTTTTCATGTGTTTTGTTTGTATGATGTCCAGGAGGAGGAAATCACATAAGCCAGAGTGTAGGACATGGTGTTTTCTATGACTGGAAATGATGATACAGCAAGAAAGGGCGTCTAAGGAAAAGTATTATATAAGATGTAGGTTTTACAGGCTTTATAAAGACTCTCTTAGCACTCGTTAGTGGCAGGAACCTCCCTGTGGGCCAAGCAGTCTGAAATGGGAAGGATAGAAAAGTGCCTTCCATTTAAAGAAATGGGCTGTGAACGTGCTGTCAATGTCTGTGATTCTTTTTATTGATTTACAGTGTGTAAGCCATAAATCACTCTACCGTTTACTGAGCCCATAACTATGCATCACTTTGTCAGGGAAACTCCTCAAATTTTAAGGGGGTCATGCAAGAAAACAGACTTTTCTTTCATTGACTGGGCTCAACCAGGGCTGAATGTAACACACAGGGTGGGGTGATACATAGAGATAAAACACTTAATTTGGGCATCTGCCCATATCTGCTGCTCTCTAGCTCTCATGGGATTAATCTTTGGCCACAAAGGGACAGGTGGAAGCCCTGTTTCCATTGGCAGCCACTGCACAGGGGTTTGCCTCTCTTGCCAAACAGATCTCAGACCCTCAATCCCTGTTCCAGGGCAGCCCAGCTGCTGAGGAGGCTCTGATGGCACCAAATCCTGGCTGGGGAGCAGGGCTGTTAGCTGGGGCAGGAGCAGTGCTGTCCTGAAGTTGGTTTTGCCCAGGGCAGCAACACCACCATGCACTCTGCCAGAGTCTTAAAAAAAATAGCAAAAAATGTGTCAGTCTTATCTTACAACAGATTTCAGGACAAAACCTATGATTAATGAATTAGAGACAAATTAATAGCAGGCTTCAGTTTGAACAAGATTTCCACCTACTCTTTCTTAATTCTTGAGAAGTCCTGCAGAGTTAAACAGTTCAGGTTTGGTTTACCTACAGCATTCAGCAGTTACATTCTTGGTACAAAAATCTTACCTGAAGGGCAAGACTTACCTAAAGGTTCTTAGAAAATCCAACTGCTTTCTGCAGAACATCTATGTAAAAAAAGTCAATCACTTGTTTTTAAAATTTTAAAAGTTTAATAATAAGAAAATGGTTATAAAAATAGTAATATAATTAGAGTAATAATAATTTGGACAATTGGGATTAGGACAATATGAGACAATAAAAACAAAGAGTTATGGACAGTCCTGGTACCTCTTTCTGGGCAAAATAAGCCCAAAAAAGGACCCACATTAACAGAGGATTAACCCTTAAAAGCAACAGCCTGTTGCATATTCATACACCTCATACATGATGCATAAATTCCATTCAAACACAGGATTCTGTCTGGTCAGTGTCAGCTTCTTCCTCTGAATCCTGATGGCATCTCCAGGGCTGAGTGAGGTGGGAAGAAGTTCGTTTCTTCTGATAAGGGAGCAATAAATTCTCTTTCTCTGAAAGATTTAGGTGTTCTGTGGCTGCTATCTCGCTGCAAGTCCTTTCTTCAAAAAAGTATCTTACATAGCATGGTTTTTATTTTATCATTATGTTATAACCTAAAACTATATTTAACACACTACTTACAAAAATTAATACAGCATAACTTTCTAACATAACACATATAATATTTATTTTAATATTTCCAAAAAGCCAATCATAAAATACACATTTTTCACAATCTACACATAGATAAATGTTCAAGTTTCACTCCCAGCAGAGTCACGACCTCCTCTGCCATGGGAGCAGCACTGAGCCATGAGAATTTTGGGGTGCTGCATAAATCTGGGGTGAGTGTGGATTCACCCACACAGGGAGCTGGCACAGCACCATCTACAGGCACTAAGAACTGCTCCTCCCTTGGTGGGACCTGTCATGCTTGGGTTGTTTTATGTTTTAAATAACCTGCCTGATCTGCCTCGTAAGGCATTTCCTTCTTTGTATGCTAATTCAAGCCCAAGGCAAAAATCCATTCTTCTTCAGCACAAGCCCTACACACCTTCTTCAACCCAGCCTGGTACCTGGGCTTTGCACAGGTGTAAAATTAAGGTGAGATTTAGTGCTCTGCTGAAGGAGGACTGCTTGCTGCAGGAGCACTGAGCTGGCTGGATTGGGACCTTGCTGCTTTAAGGTTTTCTGATTAAACATCCCCACCAGATTACACTGCAGGAGGCTCTGAAGAGCAGTTCTCTGCCAGAGTGAAGCAACTGGGACAATTCAGGTCTTTTGCTTGCTCAGGGCTGATCACTGAAGGGGCAGAAATTAATTTCCTATAAACACAGGCATATTTTTTTTCACTACCTTGGCAAATGCAGTTGTAAATAAGCCATTACAGGAGCTGATCTTTATGATGCGTGACTCTGGCTTGTCCCAATGGGGGATATTTTATGAGGCATTTACATAAACATATACAAATCAAAACAGCCAGCTGTGCTTCTCCTGTACCTGCAACCTACAGATACTTCAGCTAATCCCAAGTTCTCATAACCAGCACCCCAAAGTGGAGCCAGGTCAGGTGGCTGGGCTGGACAAACTGAAGCAAGATCCAATAAGGATCCCCAATCCCCAGGCTGTGAGGTTGGAGGAGCTGCTCAGCACACAGGCTTGAGTCCCATAGAAATAAATAAACCATCAGATTCCCCACAGGGCCTCTCTGTGGGCATGATGCTGTTCATCAAGACTCTGCTATGATCGCTCTAAAATACATTTGTTAAAACAGTTGACTCTGGGCTTACTGAAGAGATTTTCGAGTCTTTGTTTTAAATGTATTTTGAGCATTATTTGATGGAAACTTGTAGTGGGTTGATGCTGGCTGAATGCCAGGCACTCACCAAAGCCACTCTGTTATTCCCTTCCACAGCTGGACAAGAGGAGAAAATATAACAAAGGGTTCATGGGCTAAGGTAAGGACCAGGAGAGATCACTCATCCAACACCACCAGGGGCTAAACAAGCTTGGAGTTATTAACTGAATTTGTTACTAACAAAATCAGAGCAGGATGGTATTCACCTTGGCCATGGCCAGTGGCAGAAGCTGAGTCTCTGATTTCTGCCCTGCCATTTCCTCCATTCACCTTCCCAACTTCCACCTCCCTCCAGACCTGTTCTCTTTATCCTGTGGGCATCAGCCAGTTGCCCAACTCCTTTTCATTTATTTCTGCTATTTTCCTTCATAACATCAGTCTCGGGCAGCTGATGTCAGTTCAGACACACAAGTGTCTCTGCAAAGAGTCCTCAGATCCAGCAGTTTTCTCTTCATTGAGCATTGCAAGGGCTCAGAGAGGTTTTACATTGTGCCCTCAAGCACAGCAGCATGTCCCTCCCTCATTTCCATCCCTCTGCTGATGCCCGTGGGGAGCCAGGCCTCTCCCAGGGCAAAATCTGCTGATTCAGCCTGAATCTGGGGCTGGGGGAGGTGTCTCTGAAGGCTGGCTGTCAGGCCAGGTTTAGCAGCTGATTGAGCTGAATTAGGTTTCCTGCAGCCTGTTTATTTCTTTAAATGACAGAGATCAACGTGTGGTATTGACATGCCCTCTGAACAGAGAGAAAACAGAGAGAAGCTGTGAGAGAAGCAGAGAAAAGAATGATCAAAACAATTCTTATCTCATTTGCTGCTCCTGTGTTTGTGCCCATGTGGAATGTGTTCTGGAGATTGTTTACCCAAGGTGATTGCTTGATTGGATTTGGTGATGCAGTTTTGGATGCATTGACCAATTGGATCCACGTGTGTGTGTCGGGACTCGTGGGCAGAGAGTCACAGGTTTTCGAGTTAGTTAGTGATAGTTATTGTTGGTGTAATATTCTGAATATAGTTGTTATTAAAAATGAGAGTGGGCTCCCAGTACTAAAGTGATTTCAGCATTTATTATAATAAAAGAAAGGCCCAAAGCCAGGGGGCCCGGGCTGAGCAGGAGCGTTCTCATTGGGGATGGAGCAGCGCCGGCGCTGGGGCTGCTCAGCAGTAATGGCCCCGATGATGGCCCTGATGTTCCAGATGGAGTTTGACAGGTTCCCTGGGTCAGATGCCCCTTTTTATCCTGTTTTTTCTCCCCTTGGATTGGTTTCTGTTTGGATCCTTCATTTGCATGAAGGTTTAAGGAGCTCGATTGGCCTATGACAGTTCTGTCCAGGCTGGCTCATGGTGCATTTACTGAGGTATATTATGGTACATTGAGTACTCTATTTCTTATAACTGCCCTTTTAACCCCTTTTACAATATAACAACCAAACTAACAGCACATGCTTAACTGTCAGAAGACAGGACATCTCTGTGGCTGTCCTGGATGGCTCGAGCCCCTGCCCAGGGGGCTCAGAGACCTTGGCACAGAGCCCAAGATCCCCTGTGCCTTTGATCTTGAGCCACAGAAAAAATTACCAACCTTATATGAGGATCTGCAAGCCATGAAAGTTTAACTAGAATAATAGTGAGTTTATCACAGGGTGAAAATGTAGAATTTTGGGGTTTTTAGAATGGGGGTTCAGGGGGAAAGATGGAGGAATCTGAGCATGTCCATCCTTTCTTCTTCTTCTTCTTGGCCTCCATCTTCTGCTGTGATGGTGGTACTTCTGGATTGGTTTAGGGTAGAAGATCACTGTCTAACATAGGTAGTAGGTATTGGGAAGTTATAGTAAATAATGTACATGCAGTTTTTAGTATAAAAAGATAATACCACCTCTGAGGCAGGCAGTGTGCCTCAGCCCGACCTGCCAGACAGACCTTAGTGGGTTGGAGAAAGAATGGTATAGATAAGGAAAAATAAACAACCTTGAAAACCAGAACAGAAGAATCCTGACTCCTTCCTCAATTGCCAGGCTGTGAAAAGAGACTTTCTAATGCATCTCGGGGTCACTCTGACCAGCAGATATCCCGAGACTTAACAATTATCAACTATTTTATAACAGTTTCTAACCTATTTTTAACAATTATAGTATAATATAGTATAATAAAGTAATTAATTAGCCTTCTGATGTCATGGAGTTCTGTGCATCATTCTTCCCAGACATTGGCCATCTTAGCACTGATAATAAGGCACACAGCACATGGAGTGTTCCAGCCCTTCTCCCTTCCCCAGCCACACCAAACTTACACTCACCCTGTTTGATCTCTGCTAATACTTATAGAACCTCAGGCCAGCTGCTCCCTGAGCATTCAGGAAATGACAGCCAAAGCCTGTTCAAGAAACTACATTCAATGGATGGGGAGAGAAAGAACACATTGCTTTGATTTCCTGATTTCCTCTCCATTCCCATCAAACAGAATTTTCCAAACTCTTCTGCTTTTGAAACAGTCAATCCTTGAAGCAGCCCTGTTGGATTTCAGGCTGTGCAGCCTGATCAATAGACTGCCCCTCCTCCCCACTCTCCTGGGCTGTTCTCATTTGCTTGAAACTCCCCCTGAGTTTCCCCTGTTTCCCCTCCATCTCTCTGCTGACCTGGCTGTATTCAGAGGACAACTGAATCCCTGTGCCACTGCTTCAGAGAAAGCTCAGGCTGATTTAGATAGGCCATGTTGTCTGCAAGATTGTTATCTGGTTATCTGGCCTTTTAATTATAGATTAAATAATGGTAAGTGGTTCCCTAGAAGGTTTTAGAGTCCCGAAGGTGTAGGGAAGTGGGCTGAGGATGAAGAGAGATTGTTGTGTTGTGGGCTGGAGCAGCTCTTGCCCTCATCCAGGGGGTCTCAGATTCCAGACTCAGAGCTCAGCAGGACCAGCTAGGTGTGCTTTGGGACTGAATCCAGCCAGCAGAGAACACAGGGTGGGATGAGACAGGAGGTATCTGGAGGAAGATTGCAGATTCTGGCAGTTGCAAGCCAAAAGGGAGAGTCCTGATCTGCAGCCACAGCACCTTGTTCCCACAGCCCTACAGCTGGATGCTTCCCTATGGGTGATGAAGAGAGAGATGGGAACTTGTGAAATGGGCAAAGAATCTGAATTTATTGTGGGATACAAATGCTTATATTGTATTTTAGGAAGGCTAGTAACGTTTTGCTACAATGATTAGGTTAAACATCACATAAACAAACTTATACATCCTAACCATCTCTTGCTTGCAGAAGTCTGGTGTAATTTTCTTTTCCCAGTAAGTCAGTCTGATTGAATCTTCTTGCAATCTTGATTTAATCCTCAAAGTTCTGTTTGCTATTGCCAAGGCATCCTGTTATCAAATCTCATGCTGACCAGGTCCAAAGTCCATCATCTGTATCCCAATACTTCCCCATGCACAAAGCACACAGAAAACTCTTGCTTTCCACTGAGGCTGTGTTTTAGGCTGGACATGTGCAAACTCTGTGTGAGGTGCATAGTGAATTTAGAGACAGATAAGGGGAGCACCTTCTCTGGATTTTAGGGCTGCAGCCCTCCAGTGTTACCATCTCCTGTTGCCCTTCAGCCTGGCTCTGAATGATCCCTGCAGACAAATACAAATGTCAAACCACCAAGCCTGATTACATTTTATCAATGCCACAGTGAGAGGAAGGGAAGCCTTTCCTTCTTCACAAGCTATTGTCTTTAACTGGATAAGAGTCAGCCTAGAAAGCATCACTAGTTCAAAATCACTCAGTAACATTTAACAACTGGGTTAATTAGAAGTTGGCAAAGCTTTCACATCAGTTTGCTGCTACAAAATCCAGCCCACTCTTTCAGGAACTGAGCAGTCAGAACAAAGCATCAGTTCAAAAAGCACTCAATGGTATTCTCATCCATCATTTCCTGTCCCTTGATTTATTTATTCTCCCCAAACTGCTGGATACTGATTACTCACTCTACAGACTTGCATAGATCAATACCTGTTTTCAAAAGAATATTGTGCAAAGCCAAAGAAATTAGTTTATTTTGTAATGGGAAGAAACAGGGTGTCAATCAGACCTCTGGACCTTCCTGTCAAGGCACAGCAGTGCTCCGTGCTAGAGTACAAAAATATGAGACAGCAGAAATAGGCCAGGCTGGCAGGAAAAAGGACCTGTGCTCCATAGGAAAGGAGGAGGCAACAGAAGAGGATCCCCTAAAGACCTGCCACTCCCTCATGCTTTCCCTGCCACACCTCTTCCTTTCCTGCAGCACAAACCTGGCCCTTGGCTTTGCAGTGCTGAGCAATTTGTGGTTTCACCTGGAGCAGTGAGGAGAAACTGATGCATTTTCTCAGTCTATGCACAGCAGTTAATTAGACCCCACCTAAGTACTGCTGCAGGGCAACAAAAACCCAGCAGAACTTGAGGCTGAAACGTTCACATCTACCTAATTGCCAATAAAACTCAACAAGAAATGGAAGATGACATCTCACAGATACCTTTAATTTCCAACCAGAAGTTATCAGCATTATGGGAAGATTTAAGTGACACTGCCAAGAGTTTGCCCCAACTTGAGGTTGTGAGTGTGACCATCTGCACTAAGAAAGGTGGTGGTGTCCTGATCACCTCCAAAGAACCAAGCACAGCTCATACAGAGAGTATAATACTTTATATTTGACTACACAGTCTTGTAAGAAAAGTTTAAAAAAGAAATCTTCCCCCACAGTTTAGGACACAATCAGGTTATTTTCCTGAAAAATTTACATGTTCCTACGAGGCTCTTCCACATGCAAATTGTTTGTTGAATTTCTGTCACATAGCCTGGGAGCAGCTGGCCCCAGGAGAGATGAGCTTTGCTGCTTTAACAAGCACTTTCAGAGGAAAGCCTTGCCAAGATCAGCATTTGCAGTTAGAGGAGCAAAAGTCACTGGACTGCCCATCTCTTTTCCTTGAAACTGGTAAAGGCACCACAGGGAAAAAACCTACAAAAACCAGTTCCTGGAACTGGATACTGTAAAATGAAAACCTTCCCCTGGCATAGGTGCTCACAGGAAATTATGGTTGTGCTCAGAGATTCCTTGAGTCCTCCAAGGTACAGCTACATTATTTCATTGGCATCTCCTGTCCAAACCTGACTTTATTTCTCAGCAGAGCCATGCTGGTGCAGCATTTCTGTTTCTCCTAAACTGTGCCCTGTATGTGGCACAGCCTGTGCAATGCTCTGCACTGCTCTCCAATTAAACTGCATACTGAGAACATGTTGACATTGTTAAGGTTAATGACCTAATGATGAGCACCAGGAAACAGGTTTGCAATAAAATGGTCTGTACTGATTGCTTCCATGATGAATGTGAACAATATGTTGGACTGGGAACAATATGTTAAACAATATGTTGTGGTTTATCAATGTCAGGGTGCAGTGCTGCTGCAGGAGATCCCAGGGAGGGTCACTTTGAAATGAGCACAAGGAATGTTTGGCTTTCACAGGGAGGAAGGAGCAGAACCAGCCCCCAAAAAAGGCAGGAGGAGAGCCTGATCCAGCCCAGCTCAGCAGCATCAGGAAGCATGGGCCAGAGCTGGCAGGAAATACAGACTTGTTACACCTGCCACGAGAAATGAACCACCTTCTAAAAGGCTGACTTAAAATAATACAGGAACCAGAGTTTAATGCAAGACAGATTTGGTGCCCCTGAGAAACAGGCACAGTGAAGCAGACATCAGTACAGAAGAGCTGCTCAGCTGTTATGTGAATAGATATAAAAATTTTAGGAGCTGGAAAACAGAACTTCTAAAGAAGTATTTTCCTTATTCATGGAAAAGTTAATTTCTTGGGATGAAAAAAAGAAAAGTAAAAAACAAACCCAGAACTCCCTTCATCCTAAAAATCCTTGCTTGGAAAAGTAACTGCAGGGCTTGGTGCAGGTGATGCAAAAACTCAAAGGGCTGCTCTGAGCCACAGCTGCCACTGCCTTCCCAACACCAACAAACCCCACAGGAGCAGCACCCACCACACAAACCCCCAGAGCTCCAGTTAATTAGAACTAAATTAGCATCAGACAACACAGAAACCAGGGCAGGCAGCTGAGCAGGAGGACTCCAGCAGCTCTGCTGCTCTCTGGGTTCAGTAAAGCCAGAGATTAGAGGGCAGCACCAGGCTAATGGCAGCATGTTCATGAAAGCCACAAGTCAGGCAAATAACCCAACCTCCTGCACCGCCCAGACTGAAAGCCCAGACTTGCAGCCTTCAGAAACACTGAACATGAGAGGAAGCAATGCTCAGCTTAGCAAAAACAATGCCACTTCACATCAATACTGTTGACTATGTGATGCTTTTATCACCAATCATCTTGTTCTGTTTATGCTGAATAATAATTTTTGTCCCTTTAAGACTTGTTGCAGAGAGTGAAGGGGGCAGAGAAGAAGCAGCAGGTTGTTTTCCGACACTGCATTCACTCCTTCACATTCCTGCTCCTGACTGTGTTTTCTGTGGATGAACAGACAGTGGGACAGAGTTCTCCTTTGCTTTTAGTTAGTTTTAGCTTGCTGAGGCAAAGAAGTTCCCTGGACTGTGTTTTTTTCCCCTATTTTTCCTTTTTCTTTGGCCCTGTTTAAACCTGTTCTGGACTGAACACCCAGGGAAGAACGGGCAGCTCACATTTCTGGCCCACCGGGCCGGACCTGGCCTGCGACAATTCCAGCACCGGAGGGACTGATCAGAGCCTGAGTGAGCTGAGCTGCAACTTGGGGAAGGACTTTCTCAATTTGTCATCTCTTTTGGAGCAACAAGGGGTTTTATTGATTAATATTGTTCGGGTTTTATTGTTTAATAAACAGGCTTTTTTCCCACTTTTTTCCAAGGAGGTATTTTCTCCCAGACTGGTTTTGGGGAGGGGCCAAATGAATCTGCTTTCCTAGAGGAGCCCCTTTGGGGGTTCTCTTCCAAATTTGCTCTGAACCAGGACACTGAGGCAAAGAAGTTCCCTGGACTGTGGTTTTTTTTTCCATTTTTCCTTTTTCTTTGGCCCTGTTTAAACCTGTTCTGGACTGATCACCCAGGGGAGCACCGGCAGCTCCACCTGTGGCCCACCAGGCCGGGCCTGGCCTGTGACATTTCCAGCACCAGAGGGACTGATCAGAGACTGAGTGAGCTGAGTTGCAACCTGGGGAGGGACTTTTCAGTTTCTCATCTCTTTTGGAGCAACAAGGGGTTTTATTGATTAACATTGTTCGAGTTTTATTGTTTAATAAACAGTTTTTTCCCACTTTTCTCCAAGGAGGTATTTTCTCCCAGACAGGCTGGAGTGAGGGGCCAAATGAATCTGCTTTCCTATAGGAGCCCCTTTGGGGGTTCTCTCCCGAATTTGCCCTGAACCAGGACACATAAACTTGCTTTTCAAATGAAGAGAGATAAACAGACAATCCTACTAGCCAAAAGTCAGGCCATAATTTTAGAACCTCAGAGTATACAACCCCTAAATAGGAAGGGCACAGATACCTCAATGTACCCACCAGACACAACCCTCTGCAGACTCTATCTCTCTCCCAAGCCCTGGGCACTGTGGCAAGACAGAGCTGGAGACTCCCTAGGGCTTCTTCCTTGCCCCCTCCTTCCCCCTGTGCTCCCCCAGCCAAAGCAGGGGTACAAAATGGGTAATTTCCCTGCATGAAGGGGAAAGCCTGGCCTAGGCAGGCTCCTGAGGGCTCCCTGTGAGCTTGGCCTCAGCTTCCCAAGACTGCATTTTAGCAGATGTCAGCAGTGAAAGATGTCAACCAGGTTTCCTTGTGGCTAGAAGTAGGTGGTAATTTCTGCAGGAGGAAATACCTACAGCTGGAAGTAATCCATGCCCCCTTGGGCAAAAGCTGTCAGTGAAACAGTTTGCTCTGGCAGATAATCTCACCAGAGAAGAGACTGTCCAGGCTGATTTGTGGACTCAGAAAAGATGGACAAGGTTTTAGACACCTCAGTCCCAGATTAGGAGAGGGAAGGGCTTCTCCAGGGGGTAATTCAGGGCACGTTTGAGGAATGTATCCTTAAATCCCCATTAACTATAAACAGACACTAACTCCTTAATTGAATTAAGTATGCAGTATCTGGCAGTACCTCCTCCCACCACACATGCTCTTCCTGTCAAGGGCTTGTGTGAATTTATTTGCTGCTCATCTCTCTGACAAAGGAGAAATATTTAGAGCACTGGACTGGGAGCCAAGAGCCTGTGTTCCTGCCCCTAGGTCTGAGCTAAGAAAAATAATTTAGCTCAGTGATCCAGGAAAATGAATGCCCTACATTTTGGCAGTGAGGCTGGATAACCATTTCAAACATTGAGCTAATAGATCTTGGGCTCCTTGGTCACTGAGGAGCTTTGAGCAGGTTTATGCTGCAGTTATCAGAGCAAGGTAGATTTTCTACACTGCTTTTGAGGGAGGCCTTCCTAGGAAAAGGAAAGGAAAGGAAAAGTTCCAACAAAACTCCTCTATTTAGGGTCTTCTCTTGAAACTGTGTAAGGTCCAGAGGTGCTGACCACAACACTGAATTCTTCAAACTTTCAGGTTTTTTCACCTTAGTATCAAAGTGGTAAATTTTTCATCTTTGATTCACAAAGTAAAGGAAAAAAAAATATTCAGTGGAAAGAAAATGTACTTTGTCAATACCAATCAGCTTTCAGAGTAAATAATTTAATTACAAATTAAAAAAAAAAAATAAAACAACAAACCCCAAAGAAAAGCCAGTCCTTCCCCAGATGCAAGAGCATGTCAATTTGTTTCTAACTCACTTTGACTGGTGATATATCCTAAATGATCTCCAAAAGTCATTCAAGTATTTATAATGATGTTAGCTGAAATGAAGGCTTGGAAAGACTCTCAGGCTTTATGGAAAGAATTTCAAGACCATATGCAGGGATTGAGCTGTGTGACTCCCATTAAAAATCAGTAGGTTCCTGCAGGCTAAAATCCTTGAGAACTGACCTCTACCAACTTGAAGCTTTCTGTGTCATCACATTAAAAGTTGCATTGCTTACAAGTTAATGCTAAAACCCTCTGATGAGAACAAATAAGCTTAAAAATTACCAAGCCAGAATTCATCTTGCTTTTAGTGCTCTGGAAATACAAAGGCAGGTAATCGAAGTTCAGATGCTGAAAAATTCTTGAAAAAAAAGTACAGTCCATTTGAACTCCTGTCTGTCCTGGAGTGCAGAGACTTTCATCCTTTGGAAATTTTATTTCCCGCAACCTCAGCAATCCTGAGGAGTGTCTCAGATGTAGCTGGGTGTGTGCATTCTATCCCCATCTGTCAGAGCTGGGGCAGTTCTCTGCTGTTCTTGGGGCAGTTTTTTCTTTCTCTCTCCCACAGCCAATCCTCCCTGCAGGAGATCTCTGCTGTCCATGGCCACTGAGTGTCCCTGCAGGGCTGATCCAATTCCCCCATCCCATGGGGAGATGCTGTGCCCAGGGCAGGAGCCAAGCATTCCTACCTGGATCCAAGCTGAGCCTGGCACAGCACAGCAGCCTTTGCCCCCTGCATTGCCAGAGGAGCAGCTTTCTGCTGCCCTGCATTGCCAGAGGGAGCCCAGGCCCATCTGCAGCAGCCCTGGAGCTGCAGAGGAAAACTCCCCCCTTGTGCAGGATCCCTGCTGCAGCAGAACCACAGCTGGCACTGCAGGAGGGCTGAGCCCCCCTGGGATGGGGCTGGGACACCACCCTGGCACACAGGGGGCAGGGCCTGCTCTCAGTGTGGCAGTGGTTTGTAGTCTTTTTTTGTACTATTGCATTTGTATTTTTAATTTTCCTAGTAAAGAGCTGTTATTTCTTACTCCCATATCTTTGCCTGAGAGCCCCTTGCTTTCAAAACTAATATTTCAGAGGGAGGGGGTTTAAATTTTCCATTTCAAGGCAGACTCTGCCTTCCTTAGCAGATACCTGGCTTTTAAACCCAAGACAAGGGGTCAAACAGAGCTAATATGGGGGACACCTTGCCTTGGAATCTTGGAAGGGGATTGCCCAGGGGTGCTGGTACCTCTAGCTGGTGCAAACCTTTCTTTTCCCTACAGCCTCTTACAGGAAATGTGTAATGGAAAACACCTCCCAGCTCCCCATGCCTTGCCTGCCTCACCTCACAGGTGAGGGCATGCTGGAACACTTGTTCATGTGCTGTAGCTCCCATCACTGCAAACAGGCTGAGCCATCCTTCAAAGGCTGTGTGGGAAAATCTCAGCAAGGAAAACCAAGTAGCTGAGCAGCTCTGGGTGTCACGACTGCAAATGTGAATTCCCTTGCCTGTGGCAGGAATGAAAGGCTCAGATAGGTGGGCTTCAAATTCAGGAAGGTTTTAGAAACCATCACCCTGCTCTGTTCATGTTCCCAGTGCAGCCCCTGCCCATAGGCAGGTCCTACTGTGAGCTTTGAGCCCAGTTGGTCTTGGGTTTCTGTGGTTGAGATGACCCCAAGGTGTTAAAGAGTCTTTTTTTTCCCCAGCCCTGAGACCAAAGAAGTTGAGGTTCCTCAGCTCTGCTTTCCAAGGTTGTTTATTTTCTCTGATCTGTTCCATTCTCTCTCTGACCTGCTGAGATCTGTCCAGCAGGTCGGGTTGTGGCACATCCCTGCCCTTGGGCTGGTGTTGGCTTTTTATACTGAGAACTGTGTGTGCTTTACTTACAATCATTTTCCAATACTCATCACCTATGTTAGACAGTCTGTCTCTACTCTAAACCAATCCAAAAGTGCCAACATCCCAGCAGAAGATGGAGGCCAAGAAGGAGGACAGGACATGCCCAGATTCCTCCATCTTGCCTCTTGAACCCCCATTCTAAATCCCCAAAATTCTACTTTTTCACCCTGTGACAAATTCATTATCATTCTACTCAAACTCTTGTGGCTTGTACATCTTCACACAAAGTTGGTAATTGTTTCCATGGGCTAAAATCAAAGGCACAGGTGTTTGTGACTCTGTGCCAAGGTCTGTGAGCCCTCTGCCAGAGTCTGGAATCACCCAGGGCAGCCAGAGGAATGTCCTGGGTCCCAACAAGCTGGTTCTGGGGGCTTTGGAGCAGGTGAAGGACTCTGACAGTGGGTACAGGACAGCTGGAAATCTTCTTCCCTGATAGCAGAGTCTGCCCACAGATCTCTGTCTGTAGAATTATCTGGGCACCCCAATGAAGGGAATGATTGGCATCTGACCCCAAGGCTTTGGAATGCTGAACACTCACTTTATTAAAACTATTTTACATCACAACTATATTAAAGAGAGATACTGTCCTATACTATATCATACTTACTGCTACCTGAAAAACTCATGGCTGCAGACCCACAGTCCACACAGCTTAGACCTGATAGGCTAATTAACATAAACAATCTCCACCAGAATCTATTACCAAATTCCTGCAGGTAAACAACCTTCCCAACACATTCCACACGTGCAAAACAAAAGGAGCCGCAAGCAGAAATAAAAATTCTTTTCCCTCCGTGCTTCTCTAGGAAAAAACCTGAACGAGAGAATGATGTCTCTCTCTGTTCAGAGAATGTGAATGCCACGTCTGTCAGTTCAAAATGCAGTGTGCTGCCCAATGTATCCAACCAATCTGCCACTCATTTAGGAAAGGGAACCTCAAACATGTCCTAAAACAAGCCTGGCTCAGCAAGGAGCAAGAAGCAAAGAGAAATCTGGGGTCACCTACCACTGACATCCTGCCTAAACCACCTGAGGAGACACATCCTCCCCAGTCAATGGGTGATTCATGCCATCAGTCATGTGTTTTGGGAGGAGGATGAGTCACACTCTGAGCCTGCCAAGCTCTCCCAAGGGAGCCTGGAATCATGATTTTTAGAGGAGTGGAATTATGCAGGCTAGGGCTGAGCTCTGGTTATCACAGTTACTGTTTCATCTACAAATCAAAACTGAGCAGCACTAATATAAAGCATCCCACTGACATCAGCAAATGCAGCAAAACTCCTGATTTCCACTTAACACATGTCAAGTGGGATTGGATCTTCCATCTCAGACTGGGATCCTTCCACAGAAACCACTAACTCCCCCTTTGATGTGTGCTTTATCTCCTGCTCTGTGCTGCAGAAGGAAAGGGAATCACCCCTGTTTGCATGTTGAGGTATTTGCCTTGCTAATGAAGATGGTGCATATTCACTTTTGATCTGCAGAGAAATGGAAAGTGAAGAATTAAAGCTGATTTCCCCCACTAATATTGTCACTGAACATCACCAAGCTGTCTCCTGGCTGTGATCTCTGTGCCTGCTGCTGCCATGGGAGCTGGTGCCAGTTAAAAACAGCTCAGGCTGCTTGGCCCAAGGGATGCCTTGAGTTGTGAATCTCCCAGTGCAGCACTGCCCTGCCTGGGCTTGGTGAAAATATTGCTGAATGCCCAGAACAGAGAGAAAAAAAAAAAACAGCATGTTTAAATCAACAGCTTCAGTGTTTGCTGTGAAACTAGATCCCAGTCAGAGGCAGATATTAGGAAAAACATGGCATAGGGAGCATCCCTTCCCTTCAGTCAGGACATCCCTTCTGTGGGTTTGGGCCTGTGAGGTGGAAGCAAGGTTTTGCTTGCCCAGATCTCAGTGGTCTGTACCCAGCACAGGCTGGTGAGTGACTGTGAGGGTCAGGGTCATTCAAGGGATAAACAACTGAAACAGAGCATGGACTGGATACAGGGGAGCTCCTAAAAACCCCCATCTCCCTTTAATGCAGCATCTCCTTCTGCATCACCTTCATCACTCCCAAATTGCAGAATAATATCACATAGAGCAGCAGAAATTGCTGTTGTTTTCTGGAACAGAAGAAATCAAATCCTTGGCCCACTGAATTTCCTGGCTAAATTCACAAAAAGCAGGCTGTGACCCTAAAAACATTGAGGTCTTACATAAAACATGTTAGTAGAAAAGCTTCTGTGGCAGCATGAGCAGAGTGTACATCTGGGCCCTTGATCTGGACAAACCAAAGAGCAAATGTGGATAAAAGGGAGCAAAGCCACAGAGGGACCCGGTGTTTGACAGAGCTGCCTCTTCCCTGTGCCACTGAAATGGGGCTGGAGGACACACACAGGGCTCACAGGGTCACTGGGGGCTGTAAATAGGTGAACTCTGGGGTTTTGGTGTTTGTCACCTCTTCAGGACAGGCTCTCCATCCTGTTCCCTACAGGAAACCATCCCTGGCCAGCCCCATCCTGCTGTGAACACACATCCTCCCACTGCAGTCAAACTCCTTTTATTGACTCCATCTGCAACGTGTGAAGGTCACTGCCTCACTTCACACGTCTCAGCAGGGCTGTATTTCCACATTTAGCCACTTCAGTTTGTCAATATTAACATCTGTGACTATTTAACACCTGCCACTGCTCCCAGGCAGGCGGGTTCAGCCCCCAGCCCCAGCCTGGCACCTGCTCTGTAGGGCAGGGCCCCTTCCTTAGAGTGGATATTTTTGCTCCCAATGAGGGGGAGAGAAATGATGAGGAGGACTCCATCCCATCAGAAGGCTAATTAATTACTTTATTATACTAAATTATTGTATCTTGGGTTTCTGTGGTTGAGATGATCCCTGAGGTATTAGAAAGAAGAAGTTGGAATTCCTCAGCTCTGCTTTTCAAGGTTGTTTATTTTCTCTTATCTCTTCCCTTCTTTCTAATACCTGCTGAGATCTGTCCAGCAGGTCAGTTGTGGCACAGTCCCTGCCCTTGGGCTGGTGTTGGCTTTTTATACTAAGAACTGTGTGTACTTTATTTACAGTAATTTTCCAATACCTGTCACCTATGTTAGACAGTCTGTCTCTACTGTAAACCAATCCCGAAATGCCACCATCCCAGCAGAAGATGGAGGCCAAGAGAAGGACAGGACACACCCAGATTCCTCCATCTTGCCTCTTGAACCCCCATTCTAAATCTCCAAAATTCTACTTTTTCACTGTGTGACATATTACCTATCATTGTGCTCAAACTCCTGTAGCTTGTACATCTTCACACAAAGTTGGTAATTGTTTCCATGGGCTAAAATCAAAGGCACAGGTGTTTGTGACTCTGTGCCAAGGTCTCTGAGCCCCTGCCAGGGTCTCAAATCACCCAGGGCAGTCAGAGCAATGTCCTGGGTGTCCTGGGTTCTGACAATTCTGTATTATATTACAGCTAAACTGAATCTGCCCAGCACTGCACTGCACACACTGCACTGAATCTCGTGACTGTCAGCCGACAGTCCTTACACACACACACACACCTGGCTCTGATAGGCTAAGGAAACAAACCACCACAACTTTGGGAAACATCTCATATTGCATTCTACTTTTGCACAAACACAGGCACAGCAAATCAGATAAGAATTGTTTTTCCTTTCTCTGAGGTTCAGAGAATGTGAATATCAGAAATATTCTTGGGAAGCCATGCCTTGCTTTTCTCTGTGAATTTCTGCAGGAAATCCTGTTCTCTAGTGTTCCCTATTTCCCTACATCTGCTCCCCAAGCTCTCAGGAGGCAGAGCTCCAGTGCCTGATGCAGTGACCAGCAATGATGGCTCTGCCAGAGACCCAGTCCCATGGCATGTGCCCAGTCCAGAGCTGACTCTGAGCTTAGTCAGACAGAGAACAGAGTTGGCTTTGGGACTAAGGCTGGTGCTGGCCACTGAATAGGGCTTTGGCAGACAAACTGTAACTTCAGGCATTGCTTTGACACTGCTGACAAGGCCCAGCAAAGCCTCTTGCATTAACACAGGACAGCTGGAATGCCAGATAAAGTAAGAACTGGCTCCAGAGCAAATTGAGATGGTGCAATCCCACTGGAACCAGCTTTCATTTGCACCTGCCTTTGCATTTCCTGCTGTGACTGGGAGCAGAAATGCCCCCAGAGGAGCTGCTGGAGAGGTGTCTCATGGTTCTGCAAGCTGAGAAATCCAGGGAAATGCTCACATCCAAGGGAAGGCAGAACTAAGCCGAATCATGTTTTAATGGTTTGTTCAAAGCTCATCTGCCACTGTAGATCCCTGAATGCAGTCATGATGGTGGCATCTCTGGTAGCCAGGACAAAACCACAAAAACCAGAGTAAACAATACTGAGCAGATGCAGCTGTTTACAGAATCCCTCTGGGAGCAGCAGGGAAAATTCAGTCTCTCTGCTGCTGGGTTTCTTCTGCTGAAAAGGGCTCTGCCTTCCCTTGAACTATGTGGGATTTCATTTTCTCATGAGTCATGTGTCTCATGGAAGCAGTGTCCAACTGGGACATCATTACAAAGCCTCAAAACATTGCTTTTGTAGCAATTTCCCAGTAGAATAAAATTCACAAACTTCTATTTAATTAATAGTGTGGACAATTACTTACAGATTCTCCAAACCATGGCAACAAGCCAGCACCAATGTCTTTAAAAGAGGTTTCGAGTGTCAGTTTTCCACCTCCAAAATTCCCTCCCTTCTTTGACAACACAAATATAATTACTGTTTATTTGCTTTACTTCAGGTAAAAATCCAACAGTTCCCTATCATCTCAAACAGCTGCCTTGAAATTCCACTGTTTGTTTAAAATCTGATTAATTGTTTAGAAGAAGTTTTATGTCTATTCAGCTGTGCCTGTCTTGTGGGAATTGTACAGACTCCTAATTCCATACAGACAATATCCACTACAAACAGGAGTGACTGATCACCCTATGAAACCATGACTGTGTTTGTGGCTCTTCTCAGCTCCTAAAGAGGATGAGAAAGAAACAGGAAAGAGAAAAAAAGGAGACAAATATTAAAAAAAAAAAAAAAAAAAGAAGGGAAGGGAAGGGAAGGGAAGGGAAGGGAAGGGAAGGGAAGGGAAGGGAAGGGAAGGGAAGGGAAGGGAAGGGAAGGGAAGGGAAGGGAAGGGAAGGGAAGGGAAGGGAAGGGAAGGGAAGGGAAGGGAAGGGAAGGGAAGGGAAGGGAAGGGAAGGGAAGGGAAGGGAAGGGAAGGGAAGGGAAGGGAAGGGAAGGGAAGGGAAGGGAAGGGAAGGGAAGGGAAGGGAAGGGAAGGAAGAGAGAAGAGAAGAGAAGAGAAGAGAAGAGAAGAGAAGAGAAGAGAAGAGAAGAGAAGAGAAGAGAAGAGAAGAGAAGAGAAGAGAAGAGAAGAGAAGAGAAGAGAAGAGAAGAGAAGAGAAGAGAAGAGAAGAGAAGAGAAGAGAAGAGAAGAGAAGAGAATCCCCCCTCTGTACAGCAGTGGAAGTTGCAGCACAGCCAGCTACAGCTAATGTGAAGAAGGTGAATCAAAATCAGCTTTCAAAATCAGCAATTTCAAGATCAGCTTGGCAGGCTGATCTTGAAAGCAACAGAATTTCAGCTCTCCTAAATGCCTTCTATTTCTCTACATCTTCCAGTGTCTCCTGTTAAATTAGGGCCCTTCACAACACTCAATATTCCCTCTGCTTTCTGCAGGAGCATCAAGGCTCCTCCATCCATGAGTTTATCATGCACCTCCTTTCCTTGTTCAGGGATGCCAGAGGGTCTCAGCAGTCCCACAGCCCAGGGCCAGCATTAGTGCCACCCTCACAGTCCTGTGTTTCCATCAGGAAGGTTCCCCAGCTGTGTCCCAGGGCCTGGAGTAACAAGGGGGGCTTTGATTCAGAATTCTGAATGCTGGAAGTGTGAAACACTGGAACAAGAAGCATTATTGCAGGCTACTGTGAGGAACAGGTTAGTAATTTTATAGACCAAATAAGAGTCCCCAAGAGTCAGTCCTACAATGCTTCAAGTGATGGCTAGAGCCCTGAAAAACTGAAGATGGAACAGGAAGGTTTTCACCAAATAACTGAATAATATAGAGACAAAAGAATTTCAAACTGTCAGTATGGTAAAGTTCAACACTGGAGGAAAAAAAAATAAAAGAAGAAAAATACTACTTTGATAGTTCTTGCACAGATTTTCCCAGGACTGGGAACATATGAAATAAAATCTGGCTTTCAGCATCTTCCTCTGCCTATTTCCCCTCACCTTGCTACAGCCTTCTGTTCTTGCTGGTAAATGTAAAAGAAGAAATGTTTGAAAGAATTTTCTCTAGAAACAGAGAAACATGAATTGGTACACAAATATGGCAATATCTTTGCAAAGATCTTCCAGAGCTTAACAATTCCTCTGTTCAGATTCCCTCCAAGTGCTCAATTACCAGTTTCTACACACTCAGGGGTCCTTGACCATCAGATATCCTCAAAAGGATGAGCAGCAGCAGGTTTTTGACAGACCACTCTCACTCACCCACCAGAAAACAAGAAGCAATATGTAGGAAATGAAGTCAGATAAGCTTTCAGGCCAGCAAATATTTCCTCTTGGATTTTACCTCAGAAGCAAACTCACTCCCACAGCAGCAACAGCAGCAGGTTTCAGACCACTGGATATCTGCCTTTTAATCAAAGATTTCACCTCTTGTCTGGTAGAGTTTTCTTTTGACACTACTGACAAACAAGAGAGAGCACCTAAATACAAATGTCAAAGCCAGTGATTAAAAGAAGGAGGAAAACCTTCAGAAGGAGATATGGCAGCTGGTGTTGAACTTGTCCTGACAGCAGCCCCAGCATCTCCCAGATGTCTTCAAAAAGAAGAGAGATGAAAAGGGAGAGAGTTTACAAGAGTCTAGGGGATGATGGCATCAACTTTCAGCCAATTTTACCAGCCTGTGAGAACTGAAGGCTGTCCCAGGGCAGAAAAACCACTTCTGAAGCCATGATAACACTCCAGCCTTCAGGGTAACCCAGAAAGAAACACCCCCCACAAGGCAAAAAGCCCCCAGATCACAGCTACAATAAATTTCATAATGGAATGGTCTGGCTAAGCCAGTTCCAGTCCCAGTGGAAGGCTAATGAGTAAAAAACTACCAAAGCATTCAGTCTTGCTGCAGATTTGAAACCTTGGAGGGAGGTAAGAGCAGATTTTGTTTTCCTGGAAGGGATTGTTCCTGTGGGCTTCTCCAGATATATTGATGTATCAGAGGTGTCACTTGCAAGACAGAATGTTCATTGAGTCCTCATTTCTGTTTGCTGCCCTCTCTTTACCTCCAAACTATTCCCAGCAGACTTTGATTTCCAGTGCACTCCTAATAGTTCATTTAATTCCAGAACATTGCAGAGACTTCACAAAGAATTGTGCAAGGAGTCAGCAGAGCCCTAATCCTGGCACAAACATCTCCAACAGGATCACAGCTGGGAAGGTGACCAGGAATGTGTGTGTGGCACAGACAGATGTACCCAATCCTATTGTAAATAGATTGTGGGCCACTGATGAAGGCAGGAATGATGAGGAGGACTCCATGTTCTCAGAAGGCTAATTTATTATAATTTTATAAGAGAAATATATTTATAATATAATATATTTATAATAATATATTATATTAAAGAATACTACAATATATAATAATATATTTATAATAATAAATTATATTAAAGAATACTATACTATAGTAAAGAATACAGAAAGGATACTTACAGAATGCTAAAAGAATAATAATGAAAACTTCTGACTCTCTCCAGAGTCCTGACACAGCTTGGCCCAGATTGGACAAAGAGTGAAAACAACTCCCAGCAGAATGCAATGGAACAATCACCTGTGGGTGAACAATCTCCAAACACATTCCACATGAGCACAACACAGGAGAAGCAAATGAGATCAGAATTGTTTTCCTTTTCTCTGAGGCTTCTCAGCTTCCCAGGAGAAAAATTCTGGGCAAAGGAATCATGTTTAGAGAATGTGAGTGCCACACTAGAAGAATGTGAATCCCACAGAAGTACAAAAGATGTGTGTACAAAAGGAAGAAATGTTCATCAGCACCAAAACATTGACCTGCCTGAGCCAGGAGCTGTGGCTTGTGATGGTCACTAGAGTGCCTGGATTTTGCAGTGGTTTGGGGTCTGATGGAGGGAGACATCCTCACACTGGTGGAGCAAGGAGGTGACTTTGGAGGGATTCATCCTGAATAATAAGATTCAACTTTGGTATTCCCACCATGCAACAAGAAGTGTATCAGGGTCTCCTGAGTAGGACATGGAAACAAGGAAATTAACTTTCATCATCTGTTATCTGCTATAAAAGAGAGAAGATGTGGAGTGACTGCAGAAATACTTGCCCTTCCCAAGCACCAGATATCTTGTGCTGACAGGGGTGATCTTGGCAAAGGAAGCAAAATGGGGTAGATACTGGATGGAAATTTCATGGATGGATAATTTTTCTGCTTTAGCTTTTTATGTGTCCCTGCCTCTTGTTTTCAACTAGCAAAGGAATTCACTTGGACATCCAAGAGGGAGAGCAGACACTTCCAACTGGAGAACATGCCAGCCTAAAATGGACATAAGAAATCTTAACCTAAACTTTTCCAAATGCCCAGTGATTTCAAATTAATGTTGAATTCCAGAGGTGAAAAAGTCATCTTTAATGGATGCTCAATGTAGTCATCTAAAATCAAACCACATCAAGGTGTAAGCATGACAAGTCATCAGAGGTAAAGATAAGGCCCCTTGTTTTGATCACTGTATAGCCACACTGCAGGAAATTCTGCACTTCACCTCTTGCCCAACACACAGAGAAACAGGACAGCCATTAAACTTGCAGTGAGCAGAATTTGCATTGGCTTTGCCAAAAGCATGTCATGAATTAGTAATCCACAGCAGAAATCAGAGCACTCACATTCCCCGAGAGATGAAAGAATGGCTGAAAGTTGTGGCAAAATGACTTCTTACTTCAAAATGCTCTGCAGCAGGGAAAAAAAGGACAAAAAGAATATGGACAAATTTTCCTGAGCAGTGTGTTCCCTTTGATCAGCTGTGTGAGGCAGTAAATCCTGTATGCACAAGTACATGGGCACTAATTGAATCAGCTGTGTGCTTTAATAATTGCCATTGACTGCAGAGGCTTTCAGTGGGTATTTTCTCAGGACCCCTCTCCTCAGCATATCCCTTACATTTCTTGTCTTATTTACTCACATTTCAATTTTAAATCCTGCCATTGGTAACATGACAGCAGTGCTTTCATGAGCCTGCCTGGGCCCAGGGAAGGCTGTCAGAGTGAACAGGCTGATCCCAGGGAAAGGAGGCTGATTAAAAACCTCATTGTGTCAGCCAGGCAATCAGCTGTTCATTATCCTATGACACATGACTACTGAAATGAAACATTCACATATTTTAAACTTGAGAGATTTGTACTTTAATATAATTATTTTTGAAAGATTCTTCATCAGAAAGGTTAATAAGAGCAATATAGGTTAATAACAGCACTAAGGCAGCTGACATAATCAGATAATTGACCTTATTGATATGTTAAGTGCCCTATGCTTCACCTTGGGATGTGTGACTGCTCTCCACAGTCAATTATCTTATAATGATGCCTGCTTCTTAAGGTCTTATTGCCTGAATATTGGACTTCATCCAAGGTTTTTGGTGCATCCCCCTTCCCTCCCCTGCAGGATTTCTGCTCCACTTTCATCTAAGAACTGTGCTAACATATTACAGGCACTTTTCATAAATACACTGATTCAGAGTCTCATCAATGGTTTATAAATTCAGTTTCCTCCAGCAAGACTGGAGTGATTCCTGACGTCTCCCTGCAGCAGGAATGGCTTTTCCCAGGCATGAGGTGCCTGCAGCACTGCTGGGGCTCCTGCCCATCCCAGCAGAGAGGGGCAGCTCTCCAGTGTGGCACAGAAGGAGGCCCTGTGGTGTGGGAGCCTTGCTCAGAAACCCTCCTGGGATTCCTCCCTGGAACAAGGCTGTTTGCCTTGCCTCCTCTGCAGATTCAAAATGACCCCATTGCTTTTACACAACATCAAGAATAAGGAAAAAGCTGTATCTGCATGAAAAGCAACAGCAATTCCCCCACCCTGATTTTTCCTGCCAGGCAGGTGTTGTGGCCCTGCTCAAACATCTCATTCCTACGCTGATTGTGTGTTCCTGCTCCAGATGGTGCTGAAATGCCCAAATCCAGCACAGCCCTGGGTGGGAGTGGGGCTGGTTGGTGGAGCACAGGGAGCCTGTGCTGGCTCTGCAGGGCAGTGAGGGTCTGGCTGTCTCCCCTCAGCCAGGAGCACTGTGCTGCTGGTACTGCCACCTCTCACAGCACACAGAGCATCACTGTTGGATTAAGCCCTTTTGTGACCCAGAGATGGGGCGGCTGAGAGGTGTTTGAAAAACTTTTATTCCATTTTCACTCTCATGAGAAGGGTGAGACAATACAGAAGTTATAATTCATGCCATCACAATCAGAAGTCAACTATTTCCTAATTATGATACGCTATAAACATTTCTCAGCCTATCAGCTTTAGCCACACCATGCTGTAAATGCCTTAAAGCTAATTATCTAAAATTACCCCTGGTGGATCCCACTACAATGCATCTTTCATAGTTCTGTATCTCCAAAGTATCCAGTCTTATTTGCAAGGCCATCCTTTGAAACTTGCTCCCTACATATCATCACACAATTTCAGAAAGCTTCAACCCATACAGAATGTCACCACACCACTTCAGAAGGCTGCAAGCATCTGCCCTTCTGGTTCTTTAGCCCAGCCTTTTATACCCTCCTGTTCATGCATTGCCCTGTGTGCCCTCTGCTCCCTGTGTGATTGCTCAGCACACCTGGGCACTCTCATTGCTGCCAGTGCTGCTCACCTGCTGTTCACAGCTGGACCCACTGGGGATGAGGCTGGGCCACAGCCCCACTGCCAATGGCCAAAAACTGTGTGCTACACACAGCCCCATCCCAATGACCAAAAACTGTGTGCCTGCAACACAGCCCCATCCCAATGACCCCAAACTGTGTGCTACACACAGCCCCATCCCAATGACCCCAAACTGTGTGCTACACACAGCCCCATCCCAGTGACCAAAAACTGTGTGCTACACACAGCCCCATCCCAATGACCCCAAACTGTGTGCTACACACAGCCCCATCCCAGTGACCCCAAACTGTGTGCTACACACAGCCCCATCCCAGTGACCCCAAACTGTGCGCCTGCAACACAGCCCCATCCCAATGACCACAGACTGTGTGCCTACAGCCAACTGCCCTTGTTGGTGGCAAAGAGAAGCAGGAGGGGTGAGCTGGGCATGAGCTGCTGCACACAGATGGGTGAAATACCCCCACTGCCTCTCCAGGGCAGTTCCTCCTGCTTCTGAAGCAAGGAAATCACTGAGGACCTGCCAGTGGCAAAAGAGCTTGTGATAGATGAGAAATGCCATGGTTGACTCTCTCAATTAAAAGGCAAATATCCTGTATGTATGTTAGGAGCAGTTTTATAGATTTATAGTTGTGTTTTCCCCCCTTGTGCTGTTCTCAGGGGTGCCCTGGGTTTGGGACATTTGGGAGGGTCACTCGTTCCTGTGGCAGCACCTGAGCTCCAATCAAGGTGTCAGGCAGTGATCTCCAGCACTGGGCAGGGAAGGAGGAGCCCATGGACAGAACTTTGGGAGGAGCTAAAGGGTAAAAAGGTGAAACCTCCATTGTGTGGGTGAGCACATGGTGGGGAAAATCCTCTGCTCCTGGCACTATATTATTTTCTCTATTCAATCTTCTGTTGTATTTTTGATAAGGTTTTAATAAACCTTCTAAATTTTTTGGAAGTGAGGATCCTTTCTCACATGATCATCAGAAGGGGCCAGTCCAGAGCTGCTTCTGGGTCTCCCAGCTGGGCTCCCCTGTCCAGCTCCTGCTTTAGAAATCCTTCCTTAACCTGGCTGTGCTCATGTTCACACAAATGCTGCTTTTATCTCAAGGGTGGCAAAATTTAATCACAACATTCCTGATAGCCATAAAGTTTTGGATATATTTGGGGTTCTTTTTCTTTTTCCTTGAAGCAAAGTGGGCATTAGTGGGCAGGAGGATTTTGAAAGTGAAACAGGAAGGCCTGAACTTGGAGCTCGAGGTGTCTGAATAGTGTCTGTGATCCTGGCTGCCTCGTGCCTTCATTCCCCCTCACTCTCTGCCCCCTCATCTCCTTACCAGCCTGGGCACGCTCTAAAACCTTTCATTCCCTCAACAATGAATATTCTTATCACCTAATGGGCTTAAAATTGGGATGAAATTCAGCTGAAAGGCATCAGGTAATTTTGTGAGAGGCCGGGTCTGAATCGCCACTTCAGAGCGGGGCTGCGGTGTGGAGAGAGAGATTTACTCTGAACCACTGGGAAAATGAGGGTTTTGGGAAAGCCATTATTTCCCAGGCATTTTTCAGTTCTTCCCCAGCAGGCCTTTGAAGCACTCTGCAGTGTTTTAACCTCTCACTGATGGAAATGGCAGGCCAGCCTAGTGCTGCCCTGCAGTTTAACAAATGCTGCCATGGAATGGCTCAGTAGCCTCTCAGGCAGGACCCTCCAGCAGCAATCTGTTGTGCTCCAGGCTTCTCACAGACTTCAGAAATGAAGGATTGCTCTGCACTATTTATTAGTAAACCTGTTCTCTGCAGTTCTACCTGGTGGGACTGCTCTGATCATCATAATTCAAGAAATAAAATTTCATCTGTGTGAGCTGATACCAGTTAATAATTTAACAGGGATATCTTTACAGCAGCCTTAGCCCAGCAGTGCAATTAAGTTGCGCAGGCAGGGTAACTTCCATAATCTCAGGCACTTTGAAAGCTTTGGGGATGGACTTGCTGAAATAAAATTGCCTCATCCTGGCATCAGTGCCTTCAGCAAGACAATTCAGGGCTGTAGGTACCTCCACGAGACAAAGAATAAAAACACAAAAGGTGGATGAGGCCAGAGCAAACCACACCAGCCTGGGAAATGCTAAAATAATTTCCAACTACATTTCTGCCCGACAATCTGCTGCCTGCAGGGCAGTGGACACTGCCATTAGATCTGAAGCCACTGCAGCCATCAAGGTCCCCTTAGTTCCCTTCCAAAACTGGCTTTTCATTTTCAGGGACAGAGGACAGATGGTCAGCTTTAGCTTGGCACTGACCCTCTTACCTTCCCTTTTCCTTTCATTCATTTTTAATCTACCACCCTTAATACCCCACACTGGGAATGTCTGGGAAAATGGAGATGTCTGTGATTAAAGCAATGAGGAAGAAGGGAGCCAACAGGATGCTTTAACTGCTTTCCAGCTCATATGGAACATTTAACACCAGGTGATCACATCTGGTCTAGGCAGAGGACTCATGATGGCAGGAGAGGTGACACTTCTGCAATATGCTTTAGAATTTGCAGAAAAAGACACCACACACTAAGAGACATCCACATTTTCAGCACTCTCCAGTGGCCAGGATTTGCAGTCCTTCCCATAACATTACCTATTAGTAGTCACAAAGCACTCAAGCAGAAGTAATGGGTTTAAAGCAACCAAGAAAAAATATGAGCTCAGAGCAACAACTTTTCTCCTGATCTATCCAGAAAGGGAGATGGGCCCTGTTAAACACATCACCCCAGTGACACACAGAGGGACTCACCTGGCCAAGCCAGATTTCAGGGCAAACTTGTTCTGTTGACAAGTAAAAATATTGATTGAAAATATCCTGCTGCTCTAGCTCTGCTCTGAACAGATCCTCAGGAGCCAACAACCTCAGCAAGGTGTGCTGGGCACTGAGGCAGGGGTGTGAGTGGCACTGTTTGAAACCACTCACATCACTGCTGGGGATGTGGATTTGGCCAGGAAAAGCCAAGGACAGGAGTGGGGAGCTGTCCCTCTTGTGTTTTTTGCTCCTCACACAGGAGGGGGTGTGAGATGGGGGCTGCTGTCACTGCTGCCCCAGGAGAGCTCCTGCAGCAGAGCCCAAACCCTGCTGGGTGCACAGAGCTGGCACTGGGGCAGCACAGCCCCTCATTCACAAACCAACTGTCTCAGTTTGAAAAGCCAGGTGTCTGCTAAGGAAGGCAGGAGCCTCCTTTGAAATAGAAAATGTAAACCCCCTCCCTCTGAATTACTGTAATTTTGAAATTGAGGGGCTCTCATGCAAAGATACGGGAGTAGGAATAACAGCTCTTTATGAGGAAAAATTAAAAATACAAACACAAACAAACAAACCCCTGCCAGAGTCAGCCCATGCCCTGCCCCCTGTGTGCCAGGGTGGTGTCCCAGCCCCATCCCAGGGGGGCTCAGCCCTCCTGCAGTGCCAGCTGTGGTTCTGCTGGAGCAGGGATCCTGCACAAGGGGGGAGTTTTCCTCTGCAGCTCCAGGGCTGCTGCAGATGGGCCTGGGCTCCCTCTGGCCATGCAGGGCAGCAGAAAGCTGCTCCTCTGGCAATGCAGGGGGCAAAGGCTGCTGTGCTGTGCCAGGCTCAGCTTGGATCCAGGTAGGAATGCTTGGCTCCTGCCCTGGGCACAGCATCTCCCCATGGGATGGGGGAATTGGATCAGCCCTGCAGGGACACTCAGTGGCCATGGACAGCAGAGATCTCCTGCAGGGAGGATTGGCTGTGGGAGAGAGAAAGAAAAAACTGCCCCAAGAACAGCAGAGAACTGCCCCAGCTCTGAATGATGGGGGTATTATGTTTTCAGCCTTCTGTAAGTGTCCTTTCTGTATTCTTTAGTATAGTTTAGTATAGCTTACTTTAATATAATTTAGTATCATAAAATAATAAATTATCCTTCTGAGAACATGGAGTCAGATTCATCATTCCTTCCTTCATTGGGGCATTCCCTAAAAATACAATACCCATACATGTTCATACCCTTTGCACATGAACTGCAAAGTAATTAAGAACCTGATTGACTTTATAGACACTGAAGGAAAGTATTTTGAGGAGCTCAGGGGTTGGTGTGTTGTAATGAATTAAATTGATAGGTTCTCCCAGCAAACCCAGGCACTGCCAGTGAGCAGCTGTGGGGCTCCTCTGCCCCAGGGCAAGTCCATCTGCAGAAGGATGGGATGTGCAAGATGGCTTTGTTGTTGTCACTCTGTCCCTGCTGATGCTCATGCTGGGTGCTGAGCAGAAACAGGCTGGGGCCCACTCTGAATAGCACTGCAAACCCCATCTTTTCTCTTTGAAACAGCCAAACTGAGACAGCTCACGCTGTTTCAAAGCACCAACAGTATTGCTGAGCTTGCAGGAAGTACTGGCAAGCTCCAGCAAAATCCCTGGGACTGTCTGGAGCTCACAAAGGGGAAAGCCTGAGTAAAGCAGAGACTTTTATTCCACACAGTCTATTCCTCAGTCTCTGGTGAGGTGAAGCTTCTAGAGAAATCATGACCAAGGAAAGCCAGTGAGCAACAGGTCACTCAGAAGGAGAAGAATGGAGTGATGTCTTGATCTAAACTAGAAAAGAGGCTCCAAGATGAGCTGAACCCTAATTAGGCCCCAATGAAACCTGTGAACATCCTAATCCATGCCAAACATTTCAGAGTTCACAGCACAACAGACACCAGAGAATCAAAAGTCAGGACACAAATCCCTGAGGAGCAGCTTCAGCATTTCCATTGCTGCTTAAGTGTTGGGTTCAGAGCAGTGAGAATCTTTTGAGCAAGGACTCCCACCTGCCTGTTTCACTGCATCAACTACCAGGACATTTGTGACAGCATACAAATAATACATAGCAGTGATTAATAAATAATCCATGAAACACAGCACAAACTCTGCACTGAATCAATTTCCTGTCCCAAAGCTCTACAGCAAAGCCAGTGTTTGCAACTGCATAACAGAAAATATATTATTTGTACAAAAGTTGAAAAATATTGCTGTCATAATTAGATTTTCCATTAGGCTTGTGTGGCAGAATTAAAAGTGCAATTTCTCTGTACATAGCAGTGCTCTAGGAAAAGGGTGTCAGAACTTATTAAGGGCATATACAGGTACTTTAACAAACCACATAAATTGATTAAGTACTAAACTAGGCTATGGAGTTAATTATTTTGAACAAATACCTACTTACAGCCTGTGAAAGGACACATTGCCTTGCCTGTTGGAAAATGCAATTCATTCCAACAACTACTCACTTTACCCCTCAGTAATGCCATTATCAGCTCCAGGTACCCAGACGTGTCCTGTGGACACCACAGAAGCCTCTTGCAGATAGCAAAAGTACCTGAAGAACTCAGATGAAATGAAGAGCTTGACAGGCTTGTGCCCTGTCCCCCTGCAGCTCCAGATGATCCATGGAGCCCCTTTGGGAATAATTTGCCCTCAGCAGACTGCAGTAACTTCTCCTGCCTTTGCAAAGTCCTGGCTAAGTTTCTGTGTAAATTCCCACAGAGATTTGGATGGAGGACACAGGAGCTGGGTCAGATAAGCCTCTCTGAAATCCACATCTGCTATTATTAGCCAGATTTGGCATATTTTTCAAGCAGGCAGTTGTGGTTTGTGTGAGCCCAGATTTAGTGGTCTGTTCCTCAGAAGCACGTGACACCCTCAAATCCTTAAAAAGCCTTGGATGAGCCTCTGAGGAAAACCCAATGGGTTTGTATTTCCAGGAAGGAATTCTGCACTCTCTGAGAACTCCTAAAGCAGGAACAATGAGCTGTGCAGCCCCTCAGGAGGACTCACCCAGCTCCCACTGACTGGCTGCCACCACAGCAGCCCAGTTCTGGCACGGGGACAGGCAGGGGCTGGCACCTGATGAAGGTGCAAGGACACATCCACTGTTGTATTTGCAGGGACCCAGTGGCAGGGAGGTGACACCAGCAAGGGGGGCTATTTACAGACACAAATGAGATGGGGCTGCTGCTGAAAGCACCTCGAGCTGTTTTATTTTTCAGCATCAGTCTCATTACATGGTTATGACAATGGGAAGATGTCAGCAGCTCACATTCCAGGCAGCAGGCCAAAAAACTTAATGTTACAACTCACTTTATAAGCTTCTTGACCAATCACACAAAGCAAAAGCACATTGACAGTAGTTTTATCCCACTACTACAAGCACACGTGCCTTTGGTTAAACAATGCTTGCTTATTTTGAATACAATACCTGCTTGTGAGCCTCAATGCAAAGAGCTCCATTATTAAGCTTTAACCTTCCTAATATCTTGCTAGATAAACTTTCTGCAGCTTAGAGAGCTATTCAGACAAGTGTTAATATACAGAGCATTGTTCTATTTGCCCTTTCTTTTTCTATATTTTGAATACTTTTCCTGCTGACCAATCTCATGGCTGCTGCTTTAGCTCTACTCACAGTTCTGCTGTATCTGAGGCCTGCATCTTGCAGCTTTCCCAAAACCCTCTGATTTTGTAGATTCCCACAGGAGGAATGATGAATCTGACTCCATGTTCTCAGAAGGATAATTTATCATTTTATGATACTATATTATATGAAAGAATACTATACTGTAGTAAAGAATGCAGAAAGGATACTTACACAAAGCTACAAAGATAATAATAAAAACTCGTGACTCTTTCCAGAGTCCTGACACAGCTTGGCCTTGATTGGCCAAAGAGTGAAAACAACTCCCAGCAGAATGCAATGGAACAATCACCTGTGGGTGAACAATCTCCAAACACATTGCACATGAGCACAACACAGGAGAAGCAAATAGGATAAGAATTGTTTTCCTTTTCTCTGAGGCTTCTCAGCTTCCCAGGAGAGAAATCTTGGGTGAAGGGATTTTTCCAGAGAATGTGAATGCCACAATCCACCTGTCCTGTGGAACTTGAGGAGCTCAAGGAGGGAGCACAGCTTCCCAACATGAACTTTAAAATAGAGCTGATGCAAGAAAGAAGGACCTGTCAGGCTGGGAAGGTTTGAACCAATAAACCTCATTCCCCCAGTATACTGATTTCCTACTGTCGTGCTTGCATAAAGTCATCTCAGCTTTTCCTGCTAATAAATGGGAAGACAATCTGACCCAGCCTGTTCATTGACAAGCTCTGCAAAAGAAACCTCAGGAATATTTTATTCCTCCCACATTAGGAACGTACAGAACATACAGAGAAATTTACCATCACATAATGATCCCTATTATGCAAAGCAAGGCTGACAAAATTTCCATCATTACATCCCTGACAAGTACTCAGAACTGCGGGGGCTTGCAGGCTTTCTTCTGAAAGAAAAAAGACCTGCAAAGTAGTTTTAATGTCTTAAATATGGAGTAGGAACTTCATCCTCTCTCTATTCACAAACACCTTAAATACATCTTCTTCCTTCACAGCTCGTTAATCCCTACTCCTCTGCACTTCAGACATTTAAATTCTTTCCACAGATCTAACACAGAAGAGGTGTTTATATCATGTTTAATCAGCACTCACCAGCTCTGAACACCCCTCATGACCTTTTCAGTTACTGAGTGACCAAAGATCATTATGGGATCAACCAAGCGAGGACCTCGTGGGAGCCCAAAGCCCTTGTGCCATTACCAAACCACAATCCTGACACATTTCTCCTGGTTTTGCATCCAAAAATGCCCATCAAATGGTTTCATTAACATAAAAACATTGATTAAAATCCTGAACCCGAGAGACAAAGCAGTGAATTAGCAGCTTGCTCAGTCTGATGCTGTTTTAGGGTGCACATTGGATCCAGTGCCTCTCTGGTTGGAGGCTCCAGAGGTGCCAGCCCTGACCCCAAATGACACTGAGGTGTTGTGCTCTGCTCACTGGTGTGGGCTGCACACCCAGAGTGATATTCCAGAGCCATCTCATCCTCCTCACTGCCTCTGGAATACCAACACAAGGAAAAACCAAGAGAGGTGTGAGGAGAGAGCGTGTGGGGTTCACAGGCACAGCACCCACTGGCTGTTTTGCCTTTGTGAAAAAAGACTGCTCACTTTTTAAAATTATAAAGGTTTATTAAACCTTAACAAAAATACAACAAAAGGACTGAATAAGGAAAAATTACAGTACTGGGAGCCCCTGTGACTCTCAGCCATGTGCTCATTTTCAAAATGGAAGCTCCACCTTTTGTACCCTTAGCTCCTCCTAAAGTCCTGTCAGTGACTCCTTCCCTGCCATCCAGGGGTGCAGATCACTTGCTTGCACCTTGATTTGGGCTCAGCTGTTGCCACAGTAACAACTCAACCCTCCCCAATGCCCCTGTGTGCCCAAGGCCATCCCATGATAGCAGTGCCAGGGGGAGGACACATTGCAGTAACACAGCTGTGCATCCACAGAACTTCTCTTAACACACACACAATGTTCACCCCTTCACTGTGAGAGGCAACATCTCCTTTCCCATCTGTAACAGCTTTGTCTGGAGACCACCTGGGTGCAATCTCTGTGAAGCATCACTGATTTGGGTTTTTTTGTTTCTGGTGTGGAACAAAAAATTTGGGTTTTTTTCCTCCTGTGATTTTTTACCCTTCTGTGGGTAAAACACCTTCTCTTCTTTGTATCTTTTGCTATTAACACTGCTGTTGTTACTGTGTGTGTCTTATTCCATTGTGTTGTGCTTTAAGTAAATTCTTATTTCAACCTATAGTCTCTCCACTTTTGGCCCTCCCTTCCTGAAGGGATACATCTACAGAACTTCTCTTAACATACACATAATGTTCACCCCTTCACTGTGAGAGCCAACATCTCATTACCCCTCTGTAACACTTCCTTGCCTTTTTTTTGTATTTTCTGTGCATCCCACTCCTACCTCACATCTGCATTCAAATCTCCTGATTTCCTTCTCTCACTGATTTCCTTCTCTCCCTTATCTCCTATCCCACTGTAGCTACCCAGACACCCCCCCACCCCAAGCTGGGGTTCCTTTGCCCCTTTGCAGCCCCCCTGCCCATTTTCCTTCCCTCTGAAGCCGAGCAGAGGAAGGAGCAGAGGCTGTGGGCATTAATGAACATCACTCAGGGCTCCTGCTCCCAGCACTCTCCCTCTCCCACGTGGTGAGCCGGGGCACACGTGAGCCCCAGAGCAGCAATTAAGGGATTTTAGGAGCAGAATGCCCTCACAGGGCATCAGCAGATTGACACATGGTATTTCTGCCCAATAATGACTGTCCTGAAATGTATCAGGTCTGTGTGCTGCTGTGTTTCCAGCAATTTGTGAGAACTGTTCAATGTGTAGCCAGCTGGAATGCACAACAGCACATAATTGTTCTATTACTGCAGACTTCAATTGTTTCTATTTTATTCATTAAATGGGCATTTATTGGAAGAAAGGCCCTTTTTTTAGATTGCATTTTTACACAGCTCTGGATTGGACTTGCCAGGACTGAACCAGAGCAGGCCTTCCCTTTTCTCACTGTGCTCTCTGAAGGAAAATGCAGAGTACAAACACTGGAATTTTTGAGTTTTTTTTTAAATGGAGATGTTGAAAGCCTTTTACATTCTGCACTGGAACAAAAATGAAGCATTTTGAAATGCTGCATGGGAGTCAGGGCAGAAGGCCACCCACGCTGACTGTGGGAGAGGGGAGAGCAAGGGGCTGCTCAGCACAGCCTTGGGCATCCTTGGGATCAGGAAAGCACCCAAGGACTCAGGGAAAGGAGGATTGCTATTGTGAGAAGCCACAGGGCAGGGGATAACAGCAACTGCCTGGAGATTACAGTGCCAGGAGTCATCAGGACAGAACTGCAGCCCCAGGTGGGTGCCCAGGGGGAGGTGGTGATGTGGATCTCTGGTTTGCACCAGCAATTCCACAGCAGGCCAGGAGTTCCTTAACAAAGCCCCAGACCACCCCACTCAGACTTAAAAAGTGCTGTAAAACATACTGGGCCATCTCAAGAAGTGTTTCCAGTTTAAGCAGCATTGCCTTGATTTCAAATAGATTTTCAAATTTTACAGAATACAAGGGACTGAATCCAAACCCAGGAACCCCAAGGCTGAGGTTCCTAATTCCCATTTCAACTGCTGTTCCCCCAGTATTAGGTGGACCTTTTAACCTGTCCCTTCTGGTCAGACCACATTGTCTGGCCAGCTGAAACTGTCCTGTACTTCACTGTGCAACAAAAAAAAAGCATAACATTAAAATGTAAAAAAAAAAAAAAAAAACCCAAAACATTAAATGCACATGTATATACAGTAAAATGTATATACAGGAGGAAATTCCCCTTGCTCTCCCAGCTTTTCCTTAAGCTCTTGAAATGTGAAATGGCCATAAAAAAAAGAAAAAGCAAGACGTAATTGTTTCCTGTGCAAACTTCGTGCCAGACTTTATTTTTATGGGCTGTATTTATTGACTTTAGCTATTTTTCCAGTATGCTGCACAGTGTTAGACTTGGCAAGAAATCCTACAAAGTGAAATAACATCTCAGAAAAAGTGGGAATTCTCATTGTTTGGCATGGTCAAAGGAAACTCCAGCCAAGCAAACTTATGACCTTCTCTTGTGTCAGACTCAAATCCAGGCCAGGCCAACCACTAGATCAGACTCTTTATTCCTCTTAAGTCACCAGAAAATCCAAATTTAAAGTCTGATCCAACACCTAAGTGAAGCCCCATGTGCTCTGCTCCACATTTCCATGACGAGCTCCTGTTTACCAATAAGACACCCATTGTGTTCACAGGGTCCCCCCAGACAAAGGAGGGAATGATGAATTGGACTCCACAGTCTCAGAAGGATAATTTATTATTTTATTATAGTATATTATATTAAAGAATACTATACTAAACTATCCTAAAGAATACAGAAAGGATACAGAGAGAAGGCTAAAAAGATAATAATGAAAACCCGCAGCTCTTTCCAGAGTCCTGACACAGCTTGGCCCTGATTGGGCAAAGAGTGAAAACAACTCCCAGCAGAATGCAATGGAACAATCACCTGTGGGTAAACAATCTCCAAACACATTCCAAATGAACAAAACACAGGAGAAACAAATGAGATAAGAATTGTTTTCCTTTTCTCTAAGGCCCCTCAGCTTCCAAGGAGAAAAATCCTGGGTGAAGGGATTTTTTTCAGAGAAAATGTGAATGCCACAGACACCCACATCACCAGGAGTCATGAGTGAGTTGATTGCACCTGTTTGAGAGCTGGGTCTCACTGTGCCTGTCAGCTCCAGGCACTTGCTGCACTTCCCAGGATTCTGCAAGCATCCAAGACAGATGTCTCCAAAGCAGTCAGGAGAGTCCCACAGTACACACTGAAGAGGAGAGAAGACAACTGAAGAGATTTATGCTGGATGGAATGACAAGCTCAAGAGTTTAACTGCACATGGCATTTCTGGAAGCTTGCCAGCCTCCAAGTTTAGTGTGTTTTGTGTACTTCACTCATAAATGTTTATTGTGACAGGTAAACACTTGTTTTGAAAGCTTGCAGGCATACTATTAAAACAGAAGTGTTCCTGACACAGTCAAGCTGTGCTGTCAAATGTTTATCTTTTGAATGATGAATGCTGGCTTCCCTCTTTGTTCCTCTCAGTGTGCAGGGAACAGATCTGAACAGTCTCTCCCATCTTGTTCGGGCTCATTTCACCTGGGGGCATGGCTGGCACTGCTGGCCCAGGAGCAGCCCTGGAATTCCCAGATGCCCATCAGTGGAGGAGATCCAGAGAATAAAGGAAGAACAGGGTGAGGCAGGAGCAGCTCAGTGCCAGCTCTGTCTGCAAAGGCAGATGTTGAGCTTTGGAGACCAGACTTCAACAAAAAGAGCTATTTCCAGAGCTTAGAGTATCTCAGAAACACATATTTCACAAGCCATATTCTGGAGATTTAAGCTAACTAAAAATCTTAGAAGCAACTGTAACAAATTTTTCACAGAAATATTTTTTACTCTGTTTTTTTAAGTAATAAGCTAGGAAATCTGGAAGCACTTAAGTCACAGTATTGGATGTATACATAGCCCATGAAACTGCAGACAGTCATAAAAGCTATTGGCAAAAACGAACAAAGAGTCTTATGGGTGAGAATTAAAATTCTCCACTTGGTGCAAATATGCCTTCTACAGAACTAGCAGAAAAGCCTGTGGAAAAAAAAACCAAAAACACGACAGTAATTTCTGTGTATCTCAGTGTAATTGCATATGTTAAAAGGCTGTGGAATTCAGCAATGATCCCATGGGCTTTCAAGTGGATTTCAGATATTTCACAGTGTGTCAGTTATAGATTGAGATGTAAGACTTTGGGGAAACCAAGTACAATCTTTGATTAGATGAAATAGCATCAGATTTCCATGAAAATGCAAATGTTTAATGAATTCATTGCTAATGCAACTCTGCTGCTTCTTTGTTCTGTTGCAGAGGTACTTCAGCCATGGGTTTGCTGGCCTGCAATGGGGGTAGCACTGGGGCCAATTTAAGCAGCACCACTGTGACAGTTCCCTGCTGGGGGCACAGGGATGACAATGAGAATCAATGATTTATCACTGACTCAGTAAATCAGCCTTACACACTGTGTAAGCCCTGGAATACCCACCACAGGAGGCATCAGAAATGATCCTCTCACCCAGGAGCCAGAGGAGGATTGAATATTTGTCAGTATACTGAAAATACTGGGGTTCACAGAAACAAAACCCCCCAAAAACTGCTTCCAAAATGGTGTTAAACAGCACAGTGCAAGTGCTTAGACAGCACCTAATTACAAGGGCAGAAGAAAAGAGCCTCTCCTGACAAACCAGTACATTGTGTAGGCCCAGCTTACTGCACAGAGGCTGGACTTACAGAAAGGCTCACTCACTAAACCAGGTTATTCCTGCAGAAGGTGGAATTAGGACTTTATGGTCTAAAGAGAGCCACAGGAAGGATGTTGAGATGCTTGAGTGCATCCAGAGGAGGCAACGAGGCTGGAGAGGGGCTGGGAACACAAATCCTGTGAGGAGCCATTGAGGGAGCTGGGAAGCAGTACTTATTACTGCATCACTATATTACTATATTAATGCTAGTCAGTTCAAAGGGCATAAATCATATCTGATAACAATTCCCAGTCATTGTTCAAAAAAGTCTCATTGGTTCCAAGATTTTAATTCAAAACCTTTCTCTATACCTTCATCCACCATCTCTGTGAGATTTTGGGAACTCTCTGTGAATCAGCAGGGCCAGGTCCCAGGTTCTGAGCATCCTGCCCAGTCTGGACCTGCTGAGGTTTGTACACAACAGGCTGCCTACAAAGGGGCTCCTGTCCTTCCTTCCCCCAGCTTTAGTGATCAGCAGAGTGGGCTACTCCATCCTTTGTCTCCTAATAAAAAGTGTCCTGTGTAAACTGAGTGATCCCTCCAGCCAGGAGCCCACACTGACTATTGCTTTTGTCCTTTCAAATAAAAACTGTGTAAAAAAGGACAGTAATAAAAAAAACCAACCCATTAAGGGGCACACAAGGCTTGTTAAATGATTTAAATCTTCATAATGTATAGCATTTTCCTGGTAATTAAGCTGGAACATTGAGCTGGGCCAAATCTTTACTACTGTTAGATAACACTTTAAATGCTCCCTTGCACACTCAGAGGGTTTCTTTTCTACCACAGCCCTGACAACCAAAGGCAGGTTCCTTCAAAAGTGCAGGAATTGCTTTGCATTGATGGAGCACAGCAGCCCAAAGTGTATTTCACACTCACCTTTCACCACTTCAGGAGTAAGAAGAAACCTGGCTGGAACATGGCACCTCTTTGTCAAAAAAAGGAACAACAAACTCAGGAGAAGGTGAGAGACAAGAAGAGCTGCATTTTTATATGAAGTGAGAAGAGGAGGAGGTAGCTGGTCTCTGCTCATGTCTCCATTTTATTTTCTCAAAAGTTAGCACTGAAGATTGTTTCAAGAGGAAGTCCTGACCTGCCCTGGTAACAGACTGTGTCTGTAAACAAAGATCAATGCTCGTTCCCATTTTCATTTCCAGTTCTTCTACCCTTTTCCTGCCATTTCTGCCCTCATATTTATCTGCTCTTGGCTTACCCATTCCAGCTTTTGCTCTCAGCTGTTTCTTCTCTCCTGCCCTCTCAGCATTCAGTTACACCCAGCTACCCCACCCAATACATTCCTTACAAAACAATTCTTGTGGGAAAAGCCTGCTGCCCACACCCTGCTCAGATGGGAGATTTATCCTGTACAGTGGAGGATCCCCATGCCCATCCCACCTCCATAACCATCCCCTTGCCCTAAAACCCTCCCAAACTGCCCAATTTAGGCTGCAATCACATTTAGTATTTTGTTTCAAACACAACCAGCATTGCAGGGCAATCCAGGTAAATCCAGGTAAATAGTGATGCACACACATCACCTTTGCAATTTGGGCAGCCCACCTGCAAAGCCCTTGGAGGCTAATTGCCATTGCTAACTCCTGCCTGGCAAGGAAAAAAATATTTAGATGTTCAGTAAAGGCTTCAGGTGAAGCCTTCAAAAACTTAAAGCTTAACAAAAAAAATCTCAAAATTTAGGTCTATTTTTAAAATCCTCCCAGGCTGGCTTCATATATCATCCAAGCTGAAACTGTTCTGGTGATATATTATACATGGAGACTGCACTACATCACCAGAGTTCTGACACTGCCATGTTCAGGGGATGCTAGAATACAATGCCATGAATTACAACAGTGGACGTTGACAAATACACTTTAGGGGAAGTTTAAATTAATTTTTCAGCTGCTTGCAGTTGGCTTAGAAAGTAATTTTTATTAAATAAACTAGTGGGAGAGTGAGCAGATTCAGAGCCCTTGAGAAAAGGGAATGGCAGAACAGAGAAGAGACAGGACAGACAGCAAGGAAGCAATTTCAGCTCTGTGATTTTGGAAAAGTCAGCTGGGCCAAACCCTGGCTGTGCTCACACAGCTCTGAGGAAGCATCCCTGTGTCCAGGTCAAGCACAGATGCCAAATTCTTACTGCAGTCCCCTGTTGTTTTAGGACATGAAATAAAACTACACAGACACTGAACTTTTTAAGGTAAAAAAGAGAGTGTTTAACTTCTGACTCTAACATTAACATTAATAGATTTCTAAAAGTGACAGTGGATTGGAGAGTGACAGTGCCACCTCTCTAATGACACTGGACAAACCAACAGTCTATCAAATTTTTCTTCTTCTATAAAAGAATGCAAAACAATAAGTTATTTACATAAAGTGCATGAGAAAGTTTGTTACAAGAATGTAAACATCAGAAGGCTTAGAAAAACTTAAAAACCAGGGCAACAGTCCCCCCTCCTTGACTGGGCATCAAGCAGTGCCCCCCAGTGCAGAGGGGAAGGGGCTGCTGTAAACACCTGTACAGGTGTACAGGAGCACATGGGCTCTCACCTGGGGAATCCATCATCACCCAGTGGTCCTGGGTTTGGGGTGGGTTTTTTTTAGGGAAAATAAACCAGCAATAATGATAAGAAAAGGATGAAGTATAGCTGATCATGCCAAACCTTTCCTGAGAAGCAAACATTAGTACTTTTGAGAAAGCCATGAATACTAAACACCTTTTCTCTCTGAAGGAATCTTTTGTCATTTCATGGGGAATCAATTAACCACAGTGTCTTATTCAGGTAGACTTTAGATTACTACCATATCCCTTCACTATAGATAATTAACCTCAGTTTCTGAATTAGCAGCAAAATAAGCCAGTTATTAGTTTTTATAATGACTAGAACTCAATATTTTGGGTAGTTAAACACCCAAGAGTTTAAATTAAAATAGACATCTGACAGAAATCCCTAAAGTGTTCTTCAGATCATTAATATTATAAATTCCACAGTAGATTGAACTGACAATGTTCCCTTTTCCTTTTGGAGCACTCCAAAGGGATGAGCTACTCCCTCAAATCAGCATTCAGTTTGATCTCTGAAATAATCTCTCCTTGATACCTAAAGCCTCAAGGCCAACAGCACAGTTAAACTCATATCCTCCTCCTGCCAGACTTCTGTCTAGTGAAGGGAGAAAAAAATAATGGAAAAGCCCATTTTCCTACAGCCTGCTCCTCACATAACCAGGGCAGACTGATGCTCACATCCCAGAACAAAGCCCTGCTGATGGTGCCAGGCTGGGCAGGCAGAGGGCTGGGAGCAGGGGGGACTCTGGAGCTGTCAGGGGGTGTGGGCTGAGCACAGCCCCCGTGGGGCCCTGAACCAGCACCAGCCCTCCCAGGTCCCTACAGGGAGGTGTGGGGACAAGGGTGAGATGCACCAGGGCTCAGGGATCCTGAGACAATGCTGCTGCCCCCTCCTGCCCCACCTGTGCCTGTCCCACCCCTGGGAGATGCTCTTCCTCAGCACCCTCAGCCTGGGGCATTCACATTCTCTGAAAAATCCCTTCACCCAGGGTTTTCCTCATGGGAAGCTGAGGGGGCCTCAGAGAAAATGAAAACAATTCTTCTCTCATTTGCTTCTCCTGTGTTGTGCTCATGTGGAATGTGTTTGGGGATTGTTTACCCACAGGTGATTGTTCCATTGCATTCTGCTGGGAGTTGTTTTCACTCTTTGGCCAATCAGGGCCAAGCTGTGTCAGGACTCTGGAGAGAGTCACGAGTTTTCATTATTATCTTTTTAGGATTCAGTAAATATCCTTTCTGCATTCTTTAGGATAGTATAGTATTCTTTAATATAATGTAGTATAATAAAGTAATAACTTAGCCTTCTGATAAGATAGAGTCAGATTCATCATTGCACCCTTCATCGGGGCATTCCCTGCAAATACAATATCAGCCCATGCTGAACACTGCTCACCATCAGAAAGCTTTGCCAATGCTCACTCTGCATCACTCCTGCTGTCAGAGGAGCCTGTTACTTGATGTCCTACCTACACTTACCCTTTCTTCCCACCAAGGTGCCCCTAAGACTTGATGAACTTCTTGTCCAGCCTGTATTTTCCTCTGCTCCCCAGTTCCCTTTCCACAGAACCCCTGCCTCTTCCTCATACCCTGCATTGATCATTCCACTCAGGTTTTGTGCCTTGCGCTTTTCTCTAATTTAATTACTCTTTTATTCCCTCCCCCAAACCATTTCTGCAGTTTGTAGAACTCATTTGAATTCTCACTCTGTTGTCCAATACATTTGCAGTCCCTCCTAGCTCGGTGCCACCTCTGAGTTTCATAAGTGCATTGTCAATTCCATCATCCAGGTTGTTAATGGAAATGTTGAACAGAACCCATGGCTCCCTCCTCCCCAAGCCTCTCTGCCCCTTTTGAGGGCTTGCAGGGAATATTTTACCCACAAAGGGGTGCAGGGACACCTACACTGACTTGTGTGGAAGCTGTGACTTCTCTCAGTGAGCCACAAAACACAAACACAAATCCCGAATGTGCTGCTCAGCCCACTGCAGGCATCACCTTTATCCCATTTTAGCTCCAACCAGCCATGCACGACACTACAAAGGAAAGAAAGAAAGAAAGAATAAAAGCTCCAGGGATTGTCCTGCTGCAAGTGAAATGTGTATTCTAAGAAAAATGGATGTTTACCTTCCCATTTATGTGAATCAATTAGTGATAAATATCCCCAGGGCACAGCAAAGTCTAACACAGATAACAAAGGATATGCCCCAAATAATGGAGGATTAGAAAAAGGCACACATCACTAATAAAATATCAGCTGCAGATGCCACTTGAGAAGATTGCAAAACAGACAAGAGTGAGGAGCTGAAGGAGGAGAGAAAGCAGAGGTGACGAGGAGACTGCAGGATCAGTGAAGATATATTGTGACTGTGCTTTTTGAGTGTCTGTGTGAGAGTTAAAAGGGTTCAGTGCAGAGCCAGGAAGGTCTCTGGGAGAACAGAAGGGCAATTTATAAACAAAAGAGTCAGACAGGGCTTCTATGCCCAAAAATAAGTCCCTTTTTTCCCAGTTCTATCAGTCTCTCTAAGATAAGATATTACCTTTCCTTTCAAACCTTACCTCTTGACAATACCAAAATAGAAAGATATATTTGCCCTGGCACTCTGATAGGACAATGGGAAATGGATGCCATGAGTCTAGAGAGAAAGAAACCTTTTAAGGATGAAAAAGGACCAAAGTTAGAGCTTCTCAGGAATTACATTTTATCTCATGAAAAATGTCACCAAAAAGGAATAAAAATTGGTTCCCCTTCCTCAATAGCTTCATTTTTCCAGGATGTTTTTATCAAAAAACGAAATCTTTCTTTCAAAAAGCCTCTAAATGTCCCTCCCTCTAAACCCCCAAACAAAACATGTGTAGCTTTACAGCAAATGGAGGGTTCCTAGTTGGGCTTTTTACAGCTCTGAGGCACTCTTGCAATGTAAATAATGAAAAATGAACATCTCAAGGCCATTTTTTTTCAACCCCTCAGTAGGCTTTTAATATTGATCTTTTCCAGCCTCCAAGTAAATAATAAAAAGCAGAGTAAGGATGATCCATTCCTGTACCCACAGCTGGGCTCTCCAAGGGACATTGGCACCTACAAGATCTGCACTGTCAGCCCTTGGGGACAGGACAAAGAGGACACACCTGTCCCAGGTGCTCTCTGGAGCCAGGTTCATCATCCATCAGCACTGAGCTGCTCTGGGGTCTGCTCCTCCTTTGACAGCCCCTTCCCCCTGGCTCACACCCAGCTCTCCACCTCCTCCTCTTCCACCACCTCCTCCACCTTCATCCCCTTCTCCTCCACCACCACCTCCTCCTCTTCTTCCACCACCATCATCTCCTCCTTCACCACCACCACCTCCTCAACCTCCTCCACCTCCTCTGGAGTCTTATTCCTCCTTTGACAGCCCCTTTCCCCTGGGTCGTACCCAGCTCTCCACCTTCACCTCCTTCTCCTCCACCTTCACCTCTTCTATCTCCTCCTCCACCTCTACCACCACCACCATCTCCTCCACCACCATCTCCTCAACCTCCTCCACCTCTGGGGTCTGTTCCTCCTTTGACAGCCCCCTTTCCCCTTGGGTGACACCCAGCTCTCAACCTCCACCACCTCTACCACCACCTCCATCACCTCCCCAACCTCCTCCATCTCCTCTGGGGTCTGTTCCTCCTTTGACAGCCCCCTTGCCCCTGGGTCACACCCAGCTCACCACCTCCTCCACCTTCACCTCCTTCTCCACCTCCACCACCACCACCTCCTTCAGTTCCACAATCACCATCACCACTTCCTCCTCCTCCTCCACCTCCTTCACCTCCACTACCACCTCCTCAACTTCTTCCACCTTCATGTCCTCCTGCTCTGGGGTCTGTTCCTCCTTTGACAGCCCCTTTCCCTCTTGGTCACACCCAGCTCTCCACCTTCCCCTCCTTCTCCTCCACCACCACCTCTTCCACCTCCTTCTCCACCTCCACCACCACCACCATCTTCTCAACCTCCTCCACCTCTGGGATCTGCTCCTCCTTTGACAGCCCCCTTTCTTTCCCCCTGGGTCATACCCAGCTCTCCTCCTCCTCCTCTTCCACTACCTCCTCCACCTTCATCCTCTTCTCCTTCACCGCCACCACCACCTCCTCTTCCTCCACCACCACCTCCTCCTCCTGCTCTGGGGTCTGTTCCTCCTTTGAAAGCCCCCTTTCCCCTGGGTCACACCCAGCTCTTTCACCTCCTCCTCTTCCACCTCCTCCTCCACCTTCACCTCCTCCTCCACCTTCACCTCCTTCTCCACCATCACCTCCTTCACCACCTCCTCCTCTTCTTCCACCACCACCTCCACCTCCTCATCCTCCTCCTCCTCAACCTCCTTCACCTCCATCTCCTCCAGCTCTGGAGTCTGTTCCTCCTTTGACAGCCCCTTTCCCCTTGGGTCACACCCAGCTCTCCACTACCATCACCTGCACCACCACCATCTCCTCCCTGCCCCTGCTGCTCTGGACCAGCAGCACCTCATGCTGAACTCACCTGCCCTGCCTGGCACCTCCCCTGGCAGGAAAGAGCAAAAGGAGCCAACAGGGAGTCAATCCTGAGGCCAGGGAAGAGCTGTTTTCATTCAGAGAAATCCTGTTGCTGTTTTTGGTTCTCAGCATGTCAGCAGAAACTCAAGGCTTGTCAGGAGGCTGCTCCCAATCCAGTAATTACTGGAGGTGCCTCTACTTGGCCCTGTCTTGATCTTACACTGTGCAATCACTTTATTATTCAGTTTTATTTTATTATTCAGTTTGATTTGGCAGCTGCCTGAGAAACCTAAGGCTACTCAAGCTGTATATTTTAAGATCTCTAAAATCTGTTGATATAAATTCTTTTAAAGTCTTCAGGTCTGAGTCAACACTGTTAATTCTGCAGCTCCAGCCCATCAGCCTGGCAGGACACTTCACACAGGCGTGCACAGGGCTCAGCAGCAGCTTAGGAGGGATCTGGATGCAGGAGCTGTGGTTTTCCCTCTGGCTCACAGCCAGCCCCACTCAGGAGCATCTTCTGAGGGCCTCAGCAGAGACAGAAAATGCTCAGCCCTTTGGACAGTGCCAGAAACAGACAATTAAGAGGAGAGAAAACATGACTGCTGGTGGAAATGACAGCTAAAAGCTGTGTTTACTGGGTGGGGTATGGGTGTAACCCTGCTGCTTCTTCCTTCAGGGCTGTTAAAGATTGCAAGGAGTTTTCCATTACCATCTGTATGGCAGATTACCTTTGTCAGGTGGGCAGTTTGCCTTATCTCTCTCTTTGAGTGACCACAGTCACACCTCCCTGGGAGGGGACATCTGCTGATAACAGCCATTGAATGTCACTGCATGACTGATAAGAACTGCAGCATCCCACTGGGAGATGTGAGCCCAGAGGGAGGAGCCAAGCATTGCTACCCAGATATAATCCAGAGGTTTGGAGACACCAGCACGGCTCCTCCAGGGGATTCCCCAGAAGAACAGCAGCTGCCTCTGCCACTGGATCTTCAGAGGAAGAATCCATCCTTCTCTACAGGATCCCTGCTCCAGCAGAGCCACCCCTGACACTGCAGGAGGGCTGAGCCACAATTCCAATGGCACTGCTGCCAACACCCTGACCCACAGGGTGTCAGGCTGGGTTCTGACTCTGTCAGTGTTGTTCTAGTGTACTGCATTGTTTATTTTATCCTTTATTTTTTTTCTTTTCCCTATTAAAGAACTGTTATTTCCTGCTCCCATATTTTTGCCTGAGAGCTCCTTAATTTAAAATGTATAGCAATTTGGAGGGGTGGGGAGGGTTTACATTCTCCATTTCAGGGGAGGCTCCTGCCTTCCTTAGCAGACTCTTGTCTTTCCAAACCAAGACAAGAGCCTGTAGGGGAACCTTCTCAGTCATGACAAGCACTCTCCTTCCCCCCTCCTCTGCCAGGCCAGGGGGATTTTGGACCCTTTTTCAGGTGGAGGCTGTCCCTCTGCAAGGATCTAAGAAAACCCCTCATCTCACTTTATTGGGTCCTTGGATCTCGTCTCTTCCAGAGAGAGATTTGCAGGTTGTTTAATGTTCAAGTTTGATTTCCATCTGTGCTTTGATTTCAGATTACTCTCCCTCCTTTCAGCCTTTTCATGATCAAAACTCAGATCCAGCTTCCCCCCTCTGACTTCAATCAGTTTTAATCCTGCCTCCCTAACATCTATTTTCCTTCTAATTCCCTGAAGAATTTCCCTTCTGGGATCGCCACTGTTCACATTCTCTTACATGTTCAAAGTCCTTCACACTCTCCTTTCATCCGTGGCACGCTCCCCTATCACAGACTCCTCTGATTCCACTTCTTCAAGGGCAGGAATGTGCATTTTCATCCAGGATGTTAACAGGTTGGCAGAGCTGGATGCTCAGTGCTGCTCTGTGCTCACACATCAGAGGGCCAAGGAGAGCCCAGGGGATGGTTCAGGTGCTCACTGGAGGCTCAACCAGGGCTCTGCTGCCCAGAACCACCACGGGGCACAAAATCTTATCCACATACACAATTAGCCCTGAAGGGGAGCAGGGCTTTGCATCCAGCTTGCATCTGGAGCCACGGCACAGAAATCCCATTTTCCATCCACTGGTGGAGATTGTGGAGTGCAGGTGACTCTTCCTTGAAGAGAAGCCACACTTTTGTGGCTCTTAACCACAAAATTAATTTGTTTTTATCTGTAGGACTTGATATTTCCTTTGACATCCTGCACTGCTGTCACCTTGTGCTCAGCAGGTTGAGAAGGCAGTACTGAATTATTGCCCCCAATATGTGACTTTGTTTAACCGTTGTCATTAACTTCACTTTTCTGTGTAGCAATTAGTCCTTTAATTAGTCCTCTGATTGCTGCCAGCAGTGCTCCCCATTCCTTCTATGTTTCCCAATGACAAAACCTCTGCTGTGACACCTCCTGGTAGGAGTTTTCTGTCGCAGCTGATGGCCCCATGTCCCCTGCAGGTCCCACAGATGTGGCTGTGCCTTCTCCAGCTCCCTGCTCCTCTTTCAGCCTTGCTGAGGCTGCAGTGGGGGCAGCACTGGCCCTGTCCTTGTCCCTGAGCTGAGCAGAACTGGCCAGGCATTGGAATCAAAGAACCCCAACAAAGGAAGGAATGATGAATCTGACTCCATGTTCTCAGAAGGCTAATTTATTACTTTATGACACTATATTATATTAAAGAATAATAAACTATACTATAGAATTCAGAAAGGATTCTTACAGAAGGCTAAAAAGATAATAATGAAAATTTGTGATTATTCCAGAGTCCTGACACAGCTTGGCTTGATTGGCCAAAGAGTGAAAACAACTCCCAGCAGAATGCAATGGAACAATCACCTGTGGGTGAACAATCTCCAAACACATTCCACATGAGCACAACACAGGAGAAGCAAATCAGATAAGAATTGTTTTCCTTTTCTCTGAGGCCTCTCTCGCTGCCTTTCAGCTTCCCAGGAGAAAAACCTGGGCAAAGGGATTTTTCAGAGAATGTGAATGCCACAGGCTGAGGTTTCCTTGGGGATTTCTGGGTGCCTGCCCTGTACTGCCCAGACCCTCCTGTCACAAAACCCCACCCTGCAGGACAGTGTCTGGTGTCACACAGCTCCCTTTAGAAGGTCACCTCACATTTTTCTAGCCAAAGGCTTCTAAGCCTATCCCAGGAGTGAACACGTCACCACTCCAGCAATGGCAAACCATCCAGGATGGGATAAACTGCAGCATCAAATCCCCATTTCTCCTGACACCCCCTAGGATAATGCTCAAGGGAGCACAGAAAGAAGTGACAGCCCAACCATTTTTCTTTGGTTTTAGAATTAAAAAAAAAAAAAAGCCTTTAAAGCTGTAACTTAGAGTACAAACCAAGGCATGAAACTCTCCCAAAATTTATTTAACTTCAAGTTACTTAGACTGAAGATGGTTTGTGGAGTCTCTTTGCCCTGGAAATGCCCATCAGAAAGTTTTGGTCCCTGTCCCTCCTCCAGACAGGAGACACAGTTCTTTGAGGAGATATGAAGATGCAGAACAACTTTATTTTCATTTTATAGGATTTTAAAACAAAATAACTTTGGATCAATCAATGACAGCCCAAAGCAAACAAAAAGCTCTCCCATAAGGAATCATTCAAATATTTGTCCCAAGAAACAAGCCTGGATCCCTGTGTGGTGCAGGGAGGCTGGAAGGCAGCACAAGGAGCCTCACAGCCAGGAGCTTTGTACCTTGGGCTCTGCTCACAGCCAGGGCAGCAGCACATCCCAAGCCTCTCTGCTGCCCCTGAGGAGCAGCTTCCTTCCAAACCTGCTTTCAGACCAGTCCTCCCCTCCTGATTTGAATACCCTGCAGATTCACATCATCTTTTACCTCTGGAAATATTTACATGGGGTGCTTTCAAGATAAAGCACTCACAGAAATGCTGAAGTAGTTTTAGTACAAATAGTCAGTTTTACATCAGTTCTCCCACAATGCTTCTCATTGCAGCCCTTGTGTACTTCCCAGTACTGAATTGCATAACATGACTAAGAGCTGTCATGCACAGCTTGCTCTTCCTCTTTTATGATAAAAAAGACTCCAGATATCTAAGTATGCAATTTCCCTTTCTACCAGCATTTTTTGTCTTCCCCAGGAGCCATCCTCCTGCTCTCCTGCCATATCAGCTGCTCTGAATCAGTGGGGAGGTGCACAGACACACATTTGGAAACATAAAAGCCAACTCAACCTGCTGTTAGAAGAACAAACAACTTCTAGGGCTGTGCTCCCTTTTGGCAGCTCTTTCCCTGTAGGGAGTGTGAGGGAGCTGCCAGCTCCTCCATCCTGCTCCTGCCAGGCCTTGCAGCTCCTGGCTTTGCACCTGAGCCCTCTGTGCAGCTGAGGGGGCTCCGTGTCCAACAAACACCTCACACACAGCCTCTGATTTCTGTGGGAATCCTCAAAATCAGAGGGGTTTGGGAAAGCTGCAAAAGGCAGACCTCAGAGACAGCAGAACTGTGATTGGAGCTGAGCAGCAGCCATGAGATTGGTCAGCAAAAAAATTATTTAAAAAGTAGAAAATTAAGGACAAGTAGAAAAATGGTCTGTGTATTAATGTTTGTCTAGAATAACTCCCTAAGCTGCAGAAAAGTTTATCTAGTGAGATATTAGGGAGTTCTAAGCTTAATAATGGAGCTCTGTGCATTGTGTTTTAAGGCTCTCAAACAGGTATTGTGTTTGAAATGAGCAAGCACTGTTTAACCAAAAATACCTGTGCTTATAGTGGTTGGATGGAACTACTGTCAATGTGCTTTTGCTTTGTTTGATTGGTCAAAAGACTTATAAAGTGAGTTGTAACATTGGGTTCTTGGTCTGCTACCTGGGATGTGAGCTGGTGGCATCTTCCCATTGTCATACTCATGGAATGAGGCTGATGCTGGAAAATCAAACAGCTCAAGGCACATTCCCAGCAGTCCCATCCCGTTTGTGATTTGTACAGAGACCCCATCTGGGGATAAATTTCTTCCATCTTCCTGTTGCCTTCATCATTCTGGGTTCAGAATGATTGCCTATCTTGCCAGGCAACTTTTGATGTGTTCAGGCACCTAAGACAGCTGGAACCAAGGAGGGTTGGATGTGCAAGTACTTTGAAATCACCCTATCTGCCATTTTGGGGGCCCAGGTATTTTTTAAGTTCTGACTCTAAGGGATTCATCCACTGGGAGTCACACAATTAATCCAATTCTACTCTTTCTCCCTGATCACACAGATAGCAGAGAAAAGCCTTTCAAAGGTGAAGATTTCTGGATAAGAACAGCCTGACAAGCAAAATGGAGATTGGGAGAGTATAGGCTTGAAACAGCATTTAAAATCATTGGACTAACAGTGTGCAAATGTATAAAACCAGTTCAGAAATTCACTATCTCTGGTCAATTGGAATCCTGGAGAAGCCAGAGTTAGGAGCCCTAATTGCATTTAATACTGCATTGTATTTAATGCTGCAGTGGGGCTCCATGTACTAATTACATGTCAGTTTTCCAATATTTCTGCCAGGAGTATTTCAAACAAAAGATAATTGTTCTTTAGAGGGTTTCAGCACTGGTTTATTTAATTATGTTGGCATTTTCATGTATATTGTGAAAATGCTAGCAGAAAGAAAACTGCCTTAGAGGTGGAGTGTACTGGGGCAAAGTGAAGGAGAAAGAGATTTGAGAAGGAGGCTGATCCTGGTTGCTGAAGGCATTCAGGAGCTTGGAAAGCATCAAATGAGGAACAGATGTAACAGGAGCCCCAACACCCCAAAATTTCTGATTCTTCCTAGGGTATTACTGAGGGTGGGGAGGACTCAGGTGGATAAACTGACAGCACTGAATAGGAATGGTGTAAACACCTTCCTGAGCGTCAGAGATGGAAATGCTGCTAAAAATCACAGAATCCCAGAATAGTGAGGTTAGAAGAGACCTCTAAGATCAGAGTCCAACCTATGCCCCAACAGCTCAACTATAGCACCCAGTGCCATGTCCAGTCTTTTTTTAAACACACCCAGAGATGATGATTCTACCACCTCCCTGGGAAGAGCGTCCCAGTGCTTTATTATTCTTTTGGTGAAAATTTTTTTTCCTAATATGTGTCACCCTGGTTTTTTAAGATTTTTTAAGCCTTCTGATATTGACATTCTTGTAGCAAACTTTCTCACATGCTTTCTGTAATTAACTCATTGTTTTGCATTCCTTTATGGAGGAGGAGAAAGTTGATGGACTGTTGGTCTGTCCAGTGTGATTAGAGAGGTGGCACTGTCACCCTCCAATCCACTGTCACTTTTGGAAAACTATAAATGTTGGAGTCAGAATATAAACTTCCCTTTTTTCTTCACCTTGACAACAGCAGTGTGAGCTTGTGTTCTTTTGTGTCCTACAGTAACAAATATCCAACCTATACCTTCACTGACATAGCTTGAGACTGTGTCCTCTGGTTAATATGCCATTATCTACCCCAAGAAATCCTGAGGAAACTTCTAGACTGATCCAGGCGTGCCCTTCCCTTCCCTCCTGCCCAGATGAGCCTGAACACAGGGGTGTCTCTTGTGTCCATTTTCACCCTCTCCTGTGCAGTCTGTTTTCCTCCTCAGTGCATTTACCTGGGCTAAGAACATCCTGAGAGGAAGGAGAAAAGGGCAAACTGCAGCAGCTCACTGGTGAGAAGCTAAGTGGGGCATTAGTCTCCAACCTTGGCTCAGGGTTACCTATATTAAAAGTACAAACACATGGCAGGCACCAGGAGCTGCTAATTTCAGCAGCAGCTCTCACAGAGGGGACCTTCCCAAAATAGCTCTGCTTTTGCATAACTACCATTTAAAAACTCTTTTGAAATGAAATATGCTTGTAGTCTCTCATTCTGGCAAAGTTAACTCTAGAAAAGCCTGGTCTGATAAAAATTTCACTTAATATGTCTCAAGAGTTTCAAAGCTGTGGAAGTCTCTTCATTCTGTGTTTTCAAAATCAAACTTTCAGACTTCCTAATTTTGGCTTTGAAATAATATTTTAAAAACATTGTCTTCTTCATTTAGACCAAAAAAGAAGCTCTTTAAAGGATGCCAAAGGGAAGGTACAGCATTTTGACTCACTTGAAGGAAAGGTAGCTGTTGATCTGATTGATATTTATTTTCTTTGGTCATAAACCTCACAAATGAGACTTTTTGGAGGAATCCTGAAGCAGACTGGGAAATCCTTTAAGATCACCTAACTTCTCATGAGCAGGTAAAAACACTCTAATCCTCACTACAGAGACTGAAGAAACATTTTGACAGGCAGCCTTTAGTCAAGGGTAACAGAAATGATTGCTGCTGTCTCTTGCTGTTTCAGAAATAATCCACAAGAAACTGGTGGCTGCCAATGAGGAACAGCTGTTCATTAAGAGACCCAGTTGAACTGATAGCTGAAAAACCTGTTCTCTGCCAAACTCAAAGGGAATACACTGCAGAAACACCTTTCTTACCAAGTAGGCAGCTTCTACATTTTCAAAATCCCATATTTGTGCCAATTTCACTGATACCATAAAGCTGGTCCTGCTCTGACTGCCCCCAGTGCAAACTGCAGTCAGGCAGGCTCAGAGCAATTCACTTCTCTCACAGCTCACAAATGGCAGCCCAGACTGATAAACCAGGGCACAGACAACAATGAATAAACTGCTCATTAAAATAATAATACTGCTAGCACTAAAAGAATGACAAAAGCCTATTTCACATAGCTGTACTTGCCCTGGTTATTCTGTACAGAGAAATGCAGGAGCTTGGAGGAGACAAGATGGTGGGAACACCTGGGACCTGGATAACCCTTCATTCCACAAACACCTGCAGCTCAGCTCCTGTAACCAATTGGCTTCACTTGCTTTCTCACTTTTTAATTACCCCTTTCAACTAAAGCCAGCTGAACTCATTTGTTTCTTAAATGGGAAAGTTTTGTCTCCTCACCCTCCTCTTCTCCTGTTCTCTCAGTGCTCAGGATATTTTTTTTCCCTGAAAACACCACATTTCAAATGAATGTGATATTCTATATTTGGGGGTTAATGAAATCCTTAACCTTTAGTTTCCAAGGCTGGGTGCTGTGTAGCATGAGGAAAGTGAAGCAAGCCTGACTCCGAGCAGCCCTGGGTGTGCTGGTGATGCCTTGAAAAGGCTGACCTAGAACAGAGGCTAAATGGAGTCAAAGAATAAAGCAGGGATTTATTAGAAAGCCTCAATGGATTGGGCAGCACATTGGGCAGCACAAGAGCCCAGCCAGGGCTACACCCAAGATGAACCAAAATGGTCACAAAATGCTCGAGCACTCAGGGTCTCTCACTTTTATAGGTTCTGTGCCATTTGCATGTTGGAGTTAATTGTCCTATTACAGCTTTAGGTTGTAAAGTCCCATCCTGCTTGTTTTTCTCTTTTTATTCCACCATTGTTTGTGCTCTTGGGGCTGAGATTTGGATCATTTGTCCTTGGTCCCCAGCTAGAGAAGGAATTGTTTTTTCTCCCTGCTCTGTGCACAGACCTCACCATCCTATAATATGAAGTCCAGACCTACACACTGAAGTAGCTCAGAGTCTGAAAAATACAAAAACTAAACCCTGAGGCATCACCCAAGGTGACAACCCCCAGCACAGAGGAGGCTCTCAGTCCTGCCTGGGTGCACCTTGGTTTGCTCATGTCCTGTTTGCAGAGAGAGCCCTGGCAGGGAATCTCTGCACACACAATCCACTGAACATTTCTTGGATGACTATAAACCATATTTTAACTGCTGTACCATAATTCTCTTCTTTTAATTAGAAAGTGTGCTAAATACTTGTGTCCTTGGGGATTCTCATTGAACTAGTCAGGTTTCTGATCATGGAACTTCTGCGTTAATGAGACTTTTAGTTTGACTTACAAAAGCTCTTACATTTACACAGCCAGGCTTTTAACTTCAAAGTCCTTGAGAATTGTTGCTGTGCATCTGCCTTGTCTGGGGCCCTAATTCACAGTTCTGGTCTCTGTTTATTATATAGGGAATGTTTTGTTTAGTGTTTATAGATATATATTTACAGCATTTAGGGATATTAGAGCTTATAGCAAGCTCCATTACTATAAACACTGATCAAAGGGAGAGTTAAGTGAAGCTGAAGCACTAGAGGAAAATATTTCTGCAGTCATGATGGGAAAGTACAGCTGGGAGAAGAGGGGAAGCTGCCTGCCTGGTTATGCCACTTTCAAAGCCTCCAGCCCTTCTCTCTGCCTAACTCTCTTTCCTGCCAGCCACCAACCCCAAATGCCTTTTGACAGAGCAGGAAAAGCATCTCAGCTCTTGCTGAGTGTATTTGTGTGGCAGTGCCTATATCCAGGCACATACAAGGTTTTGCAAGCTCCAGAAATGCCAGGCAACAGCCAGTGCTGAAGTGTGTGTTTTTATTATATTTCCTAGTTTCATTTTTTTTCCTCTGGGAGACAGAAAAAGAAATTGTTTTGGTGACCATTAAAGTCAGTGTAGATCCATAAATACTTTTTCACTGTGTTTATTTTTCTTATGCTGCTATGAGTGTTTTTCTAGAGTTCCATTAATGCCCTTGTAAGTCATGTCACATCCATCTCCTCATCAATTTTCCTTTTAAACCCTGTCACTTAGGGAAAATCAGAGAATTCGGTTGCAGCTTGAGCATTAGCAGCTTGTGGAGAGTTCAGTGTTCAGTTTTATGGAGGACTAGGAGTGCTCATTTACTGTAGCACAAGGTTCTGGCACTGAAGGACCCTGCAGCCCTTGCACACACCTTTGTACATCTATTGTCACCCTCCCTCTGCTGCTTTCTGGATGTTCACTGCTCCTCTGATGTGCTGAGCCTCATTTCAAACAGCTCCCCTGCCACACACACCAGTTAATATCAGACTGGTTAATATTAGATACAAAGCTTTGAGCATGGGCATGACCTATATTGAACAGCTCCAGAAAAAAACAGGAATTTGGGTAATTTAGGATCCTAACTCAACTCTTGGAAAAAGCTGCTTTAGATGTGGGTTGTGACCACCTGAAACTCCATCTTTTAGGCCTGTTTGTCAGAACTCAGCACATCCCTCTGGGTGTCCAGAGTTGCTAAGGACCCTGCTAGGGGGCTCAGAGACCCTGGCATGCTGCCCAGAGCACCTGGGGATTTGATTTTGACCCTTGGAGCAAGTTACCAGCTTTGTATGAGGACCTGAAAGTCACACAGGTTTAAATGGTGTAATAACAAAATTATCACAGGGTGAAAATTTAGATTTTAGGATTTTTGGTATGGGGGTTATGGGGACAAGATGGAGGAATCTGAGTGTGTATAGTCTTTCTTCTTCTTCGTCTTGTTCTCAATTTTCTGCAGTGATGTTGGCACTTTGGGATGGGTTTAGAAAGAAGTGCACTGTCTAACACAGGTGATAGGCATTGGTAATTAAGTGTAAATATGTTAAACATAGTTTGTAGTATAAAAGGACAACACCACCTCGGGGGCGGTCAGAGTGCCTGTGGCTGCCCTGCTGAGCAGATCTTGGCTGGGCAGAGAGAAAATTTTATAGATAAGAATTAATAAACAACCTCAAGACCAAAAAGTGAAGAGTCCAGACTCATTCTTCAGTTGCTCGGGCTGAAACAGAAACATCCTGCACATCTCAGGGCAGCAATTAACAACCAAATACCTGAGACCTGCTAGGAGAACATCAGGCTGGACTGGGAGCCACAGGGACCAGCTGAGAAGCAGCACTCCACAGGTGCTGGCCATGCACCCTGGAGCAGCCCAAAACTGGGACAAACAGGTGTGAACTCAAAGCTGGGAGCAGCTGAAGGAAGAGTCTGGAACACACTGAGCCAACTTTTCCCCAGGGAAATCTGGAGTGACCCACAGGAGAACAAGCCCCCTTCCATCTTCACTGACCTGCAGCAAACACCCCCTGGGACTTCAGCAGCATTTCCCAGCCTTTCCCTAGCTCTGAACTGGAGGGAACAACAGCTTCATCCTGGAAGCAAGAACCCTCCAGTGAGGAGGAGTAAGCAACGTTTGGTGCATTCATAATATAGATATTATTTGGCAAACTAGTTAAACAAATTGTTTCCTTTCAGACTCCTCGTGATGTGTGTGGTTGGCAAGCCTTCCTCCCTGCTGCTCTGCCACCTGCTCTCCCTCCTGCTAAGGGAGCTCCATCTCCAGCCCCAGCTGCACCAGGCTGCCTTTGCCTCAGCCATGGGCAGAGGGCTTGGCTTGGTTTGGAATGCCAGGTGTGTGCTAAGGAAGGCAGGAGCCTCCCCTGAAATGGAGAATGTAAACCCCCTCCCTCTGAATTGCTATAAATTTTAAATTAAGGGGCTCTCACGCAAAGATATGGGAGCAGGAATAACAGTTCTTTATTAGGGAAGAAAATAGGAAGATAAAATAAACAATGCAGTACACTAAAACAACACTGCCAGAGTCAGAGCCCAGCCTGACACCCTGTGGGTCAGGCTGTTGGCAGCAGTGCCATTGGAATTGTGGCTCAGCCCTCCTACAGTGTCAGGGCTGGTTCTGCTGGAGCAGGGATCCTGTAGAAGGATGGATTCTTCCTCTGGAGATCCAGGGGAAGGAGAGGCAGCTGCTGTTCCTCTGGGGAATCCCGTGCAGAAGCCCTGCTGGTGTTCCAGAATCTCCAGATTATATCCAGGTAGGAATGCTTGGCTCCTCCCTCTTGGGTTGCAGTCATTTTTATCAGCCATGCAGTGACATTCAACAGCTGCTATCCAGAGGGAGGATTGGTTGTAGAAGAGATAAAGAAAAACTGCCCAATTAACAGCAGATAATTGCCCCACCTCTGACAGATGGCAATAGAATACATCTTGCCTTGCAGTCTGGGACAGGAGTTTTCCATCAGCACCACGGGCATCTTCCAACCACCACCTTCCAGATGGGCAGGGTTTGCTGCTCACACTGGCAGTCCTGGGTGTATGGGAGTGCTTTGAAAGGCAGCACACCAGACTGGTCACTGCTGGCGAGCTCCAGTGGAGATGGACCAGCCCACACTGAAACTTGGGGAGGCTCAGGGAGCCCATCTGACACAGGAGCCTCCCTGCCTGCCAACACCGAGGGCAGGGTGAGCATCTCCCACTGATAAAACCCTCCCTCCCAAACCATCTCCCAGTGGTAAAACCCTCCCTCCCAAACCATCTCCCAGTGGTAAAACCCTCCCTCCCAAACCATCTCCCACTGATAAAACCCTCCCTCTCAAAGCATTTCCCACTGGTAAAACCCTCCTTCTCAAACCATTTCCCACTGGTAAAACCCTCCCTTTCAAAGCATTTCCCACTGGTAAAACCCTCCTTCTCAAACCATTTCCCACTGGTAAAACCCTCCTTCTCAAACCATTTCCCACTGCCTGTTGTATCTGCTGGGCTCTCACTCTTGTTTCCTGCAATGATGACCTGATCAAAAGACCTTTGCCAACAAGACAGCACAGTCCCCATGCTCAGGATCTGCTGTGTGTCCATGGCAGGACTGAACTCCCCAGGACTGGAAGGCACAGGCTCTGATCCTCTGCCTGCAGCAGGGGTTAGGTTAAACCTCTTACATGTTAAAATTTCCTCACCAAGTGCATCTTTGTCCCCCTCCTGTGGCTGGATCCCATCTCACACACCCTGGGTATGGCACCAAGGGTAGCTGGACCCTTGGCAATGCAGAAAGCAAAGACTCTTCAGAGAAACTCGTGGTGTTACTTCAGGGAGCATGGACCTGAGGAACTGAAGTGGGTGATTTCTGCTGTGCACATAATGTTTTTCTTCCCCAAACAATAACTTCAGACTCCTTGACTCAGCCTTGGCTCCTCTCAGAGATAAGCAGAAAGAGTCCAGGACATCTCATCTCTGCTGGCTGATGCACTGGACTTACAAAAAATACATTTAATCTGCTGCCCACATGTGCTATTTTAAATATTTTTTCTTTATCTCTTCCTTCTGCCACCTCTAAAGTGGAGATCATCCTTGAAAATTAAGCCAGAGCTGTCTGCAGGTAACAATTATTGCAGCTACATTAGGAAAGTCTTTAAAAGAGTCTCTGGAGTTTGGGAAAATAAATAAATTAATGAATCAGCAGGATTTGTCTGCCCAGGGTTCCCACATTCCCAGGCTGCAGCCATCACATGAACTCTTCTGTAACAGGATGGAAACAGAGACATCCCAGGAGGATTTACCAGGCAGCTGCCCTGCCTGACCCACCTTTGCCCTGTGAAGAGATTCTGGCAGCCAGTGCTTGAAAAAATGCCTTTTATGTCCTTACTTTCCCCCTCTTCTATTAATTTGCAGTCACAACCATCACTTTTTGATCCAGAGAGCCAAAAATGTCCATCTTCATTATTCTGACTGTTTGCAGCTGAACAGAGCACACACACACACAAGGTCTCAGACCTCTAGGCAAGACACAACACTTGACAGCTAAGAACCAAGGGCCTTAGGATGTTTTCCACCTTTTAACAAATGCTTTTTCTTTTCTTTTGCAGTTTCTGTGTCATTCTTGCTGAACCTCACCTCCTGGAGGTTTTTTATTATGCAAGATTTTGTCACAAGGAGGCTGCATAAGGATGGGGAATTAAACCCATGTCCTCCCAAATCCAGATCAGTAGCACAACCTTTGGCTCATCCTCTTGCCTCCCTTGTCTGGCAAAGGGCACTCTACAAAGGTACACAAGCATACATTACACCCCAAGGTCAGGAGTGTGGGATGAAAAGGATGAATAGATACAGCTCCATGTCCTAGAAATCTGCTCTGTACCCTCCATGGATTTGCAAATAGCACTACTTAGAAGCAGAAATTAAATCCACAGCCTTTCAGCAAGGCAGGGGCAGCACATTGCTCCTGCTGCTATTGCATGAAGCTCAGAGGGTAACACATCCAACATCCCCTCCCACAGCAGCAGGGATGTGTGAGCTCTGAATATCCCTGATTAACACAGCTTTAGCCTGGCCTTTTCTATCTGCTACACACACTGCTGGGGGTTACTAACACCTTACACAGCACAGCAGTGCTTTCTGTCATTGCTGGAGGTTACTAACACCTTACACAGCACAGCAGTGCTTTCTGTCATTGCTGTAAGTTACTAACACCTTACACAGCACAGCAGTGCTTTCTGTCATTGCTGGAGGTTACTAACACCTTACACACCACAGCAGTGCTTTCTATCATTGTTGAAGGTTACTAACACCTTACACACCACAGCAGTGCTTTCTGTCATTGTTGGAGGTTACTAACACCTTACACACCACAGCAGTGCTTTCTGTCATTGCAGTAAGTTACTAACACCTTACACACCACAGCAGTGCTTTCTGTCATTGCTGGAGGTTACTAACACCTTACACACCACAGCAGTGCTTTCTGTCATTGCTGTAAGTTACTAACACCCTACACAGCACAGCAGTGCTTTCTGTCATTTCCATAGGTTACTAACACCTTACACACCACAGCAGTGCTTTCTGTCATGGCTGTAAGTTACTAACACCTTACACACCACAGCAGTGCTTTCTGTCATTGCCATAGGTTAATAACACTTTACACAGCACAGCAGTGCTTTCTATCATTGCTGGAGGTTACTAACACCTTACACAGCACAGCAGTGCTTTCTGTCATGGCTGTAAGTTACTAACACCTTACCCACCACAGCAGTGCTTTCTGTCATTTCCTTAGGTTACTAATACCTTACACACCACAGCAGTGCTTTCTGTCATGGTTAATTCCAGCCAGGCACGTGGGTACCACCAGGAACCCCTGCAGTTTGTGCCACTGGACAGGATCCAGGTCCTGCCTGGCACCTCTCAGCCTCTTTAGGAATGCACCAGGGCCCCACAGAGCCCTGCAGGTTTTTGGCAGCCTAAGGCTCTGCTTTGACACGCCCTGAGTAACCCCTTGGTGCAGAGAGGTTGCTGTGAGTTTGAATCCAGGCTCTCCCTCTTGCCTGAGAACTGAAGGGTGTGCTGATAATCATTCCCCTTTAAACAAAAGCTGAAATATCAGTGTTACACAGGCTGGCTGGCACTAGAGTGAGTGCCACTCACTCTTTTTTACCTACACCCCTTCCTCACTTGCCCTCTCTAACCTCCTGTTGTTAAACAAACACATCCTTGCTCTACAAGGAAAACAATGTTCTGTGGTGCAGAGAAAACCTGGGCTCCTCCATGCAGGGGAAATCCCTGAGCAGAGGTAAGGCTGTAGGATGTTTATAGGAATCACCAACTCTGGTAAAGCAGGTAAAGCTGTAGGATATTTACAGTAATCACCAACTCTGGTAAAGCAGGTAAAGCTGTAGGATGTGCAAGTAAAGCTGTAGGATGTGCAGGGAAAGCTGTAAGATGTGCAGGTAAAGCTGTAGGATGTGCAGGTAAAGCTGTAGGAGGTGAAGGTAAAGCTGTAGGATGCTTATCTGAGTCACCAACTCTGATTTTTTTGGAAATAGTGGCTCAGCAGGACAACAGCTGGATACAGCTGGGTCAGCTGCTGCCTCTCCTCCCTTGGCAGCTGCAGCCTCCCTCCAGCTCTGCTCCAAGGGGTTTATGAACAGATACTGCCATCAAAAGATCCTTCTTCCTGGAGCTTTAGCTGTCTCTCACTGAGGAGGCACCATGAGCATTAATGAATCACTCTGTGGGGGAGATGGGGCAGTCTGTCCTTGCAGTGAGAGCTCAGCCTGAAACAGCCAGGTGAGCTACCCCAGAGCAGGGGCCTGGAGGATCTTGCTCTTTTGGATGGGGAGAGATTGGGGTTTGTGTTTGTTTTTAACAACTTTCCTTTCAGTTTCTCCTGCAGGAGCATCATGTGCCTCTCCTCAGGTCAGAAGCTGGCAGGGCTGTCTCAGCTGTGCCCATGGAGGATGAGAGCAGGGTATGGTGTGAACACATCCCTGTGTGCAAAGTTCATGTCCCTGCTGTGTCTGTGACAGTTGGCAGCTCTCTGCACTGCTGTAGTGTTGTCTTATATATTAAAACAGTTTTTATATCATTATGGTGCAAGGATTCCACAGTCTCAGTTTCACACCTCCTCAAAGTTTCTCGTAGGCAGCTCCTCTAAGCACTGACTGTTCTTGATCCTTACAGCTGCCATCTGACTCCTCCCTTTTATGCCACTTTTTCTTATTGGCTACAGGTGTTGCCTGTTAAGATACCACCTGTTCCTAATCTTTAGTAATTGGTCCAGCTGCAACTCGCTGGGGGATAAGATCACATTCTACATTACCTTCATTCACCCATGCTGTGTCCCCCTACACTGTGGGAGCAGGGCAAACCCTGGGGAGGACAGGGCATGAGTGGCTGAGTGGAGAGCAGAGGAAAATCAGGGGTTAAAAAGGCTCATGAGGTGCCTACAGCCCCTGCTCTCCTGATAAACTGCAGCACAGGCTTCGGAAGGGTTGGGAAAAAACCTATGTTTTTGTCTGAGACTGAATTAGGAAATTCTCCTGCATGCAGAAGGACCCTCTTTTATAGCCCTGCTACTCTGCCCACCTGCCTGCTCTGGAAAAGCACTTGGGTGCTGGACACTGTGTGTAGGGGGATACAGTATGAAGGTGGCATAGAATGTCATTTTATCCCCCAAAGAGTTGCAGCTGAACCAATTACTAAAGATTAGGAGCAGGCCTAATGTTAACAGGACACACCTGTAGAACAAGTGGTATAAAATAGTGGATTGGTGGGATCAGGAGGAGACAGATGACAGCTACTGCAAGGACTAAAAGGAGTCAGTGCTTAGAGGAGATGAGATGCCTATGAGAAACACAAGGCAGGTATGAAACTCTGAGGATATGAAACCCTTGCACTATAATGATAATAGAACTCTTGATATGTAAAACAACTGTGCACCAGAGATCTGTTCTTCTTCAGAATGTTGTTAACCACTCTTGTGTTAGTATGCTACATCCAGCATCCTTCCTTCTGCATCAGCTCCTGGCTTCTCCCTGGCACTGCCCATGCCTAGTCTGCCATTTGCTGTGAGCAGGAGTAAAACATAACAAACCAAATCCAAAACAGATCTTCTTTTTGAGATGGCTGCAGTGGGAGTGTGGCACAACCTACAGTCCAACCTACAGAGGAGCATTTGGTTCACAGTTATGTCTGTGTTGGTGGCTCTGTGTTTGGGACTGGCAGGTGCTACTCCCTCCTCCATTTGATCTGTGATTTCAATCCACGATTTCATTCCATGATTTTGGTCCACAATGGTCCCAACACTGCAGTGCAGAGGTTTCTCAACTCTTCCTGCTCCATGGGAAATTCAAGACCCCATCCCATGTCATGGGAATATTTTCTGCTGGATTCAGTGGGACAGGGATCAGGAGAAGAAGGAGCTCAGCCCAGAGAAGGCAGATTTTAGTTCAGCAGAGACCTCACTGATGTTTTCTGCCACTGTGAGCAGCTCAGGCCTAGGAGGGCAGCAAGCAGCTGCCACTGATGTCCCTTAAGAAAAGACATCAGCATCACTCAGAAAACTTAGGTTTCATTTAGCCTTGTTAAAACTACTCTCTGTTACATTCTACTGCAATCATTTAAAACAAAGGAGTTCATCAACACTTGAATTCTCCAGGTCTCTACATCAGTGTCTGGGAATGAGAATAAGCTGGTGCTTTTTGTCTTTCACCACCAAAAGAGTGTCAGGAAAGATTAAGTGAATTTCTGCAGAGCAAAGTGCTCCTGGATGCGAGTGTCAGCAGGGCTGCTGCTGTGTGCCAGGGTAACAAATGAGCAGTGGCACCTGCCCGTGCCCTGGGCGTGCCACAGTGGAGCTGAGTGCTGCAGCAGTGATGGGCTGTGCACGGTGCCTCCACGCAGCAGGGAAGGGACACGGCTCCAGGGCAAGGAGGAAAGTTCTACCAGGGAAAGTTCTACAGCCCAGTCTGAGATGTCCTTCCCAGTGAAATACCAGCACACAGCAGAGCACAGGCAGGGATGAGTTGTTGAGTTTCTTTGATGAACTGTCACGATACGACACAAAATGAACAACACTCTCAGGCTGAGATGTCCACGGCAAAAAGGGCACATTTATTTTGGGACATTGATATTTATACAATTCTGAAAGTGACCGTGGATTGGAGGATGGAATTACCACCTCTCCAACCACACTGGTCAAACCAACAGTCCATCAATTCTCTCTTCCTCTAGAAAGGAATGCAAAGCAATCATTATTTACATGAAAAGTGTGAGGGAAACTCTGTTGTCATCTTACATATCAAGAGTTCCACTATCATTATACACTGTCTTATAGATCAAGTGTTCTTTTATCATTATAGTGCAAGGATTCCATAGTGCCAGAATTTCATACCTCCTCGATGTGTTCTGTAGGCAGCTCCTCTAAGCACTGACTGTTCCTGGTCCTCACAGCAGCCATCTGACTCCTCTGACTTTTCTCCAATCCACTCTTTTATACCACTTGTTCTTATTTGCTACAGGTGTGGCCTGTTATCATCTGGCCTGCTCCTAATCTTTAGTAATAGGGTCCAGCTGCAACTTGTTGGGGGATAAAATTACATTCTACATTACCTTCATTTACCCCTACTGTGTCCCCCTACACTCTGTTATGAAAATGTAAACATCAGAAGGCTTAGAAGAACTTTATAAGAACAGGGTGACAATGAACAGCCTTCCTTCAGCTACCACAAAATGCAGATACCACCACTCATGCCTCTATTGAACACCCTGTGCCACTATGACCTTTGCAATTCCCAAAATTAGATAAAGGAACTGGAAAAGACACCAGGAAAGGCTGCAGGGTTGACAAAACCTATGGATCAGCATGTGTTTAACTCCTTCCTTTCTGCAAGCTGGGAAGGGCTTCACTGTCCTTTGAACACCCAGCCCTGCTCAGACAGGTTCTGCCTTTCAGCCAAAACAAAATGCAGCCACTCCTGTGGTGCTACACCACATGGGATTGACAAACCTGTCCCTTACTGATGGAAGGCACTTTTCTGATTTTCATGCAAAGAGTGGCTGTACTTCAACCCAGTTCCCAGTTTCTAGGGACCAGGTGCTAAAAATCACCCAACTGAAATGAGTTTTAGGCTCCCAACACCTCTGAGTATTTGTGTTGAGTTGTTCCCATGTGCTGATCCAAGCTCTGTCACATTCAGGTTCAATGTGATGGCTGCAGCACCACCAGGCTGGGGTGCCACTGGAGCACAGCTCAGGCATTTTGCAGAGCTTGTCATGTTATATTCCACTCAGGGAACAAAATGGGGAATTTTAGATTTTAATTTGTCACTTTACATGCAAATTAACTGTTGTATATTTTCACAAGTGAATTCAGCCAGTATTTATAATAACAGAAATCTGCTGCTTGGATTGCTAAATGAAAATTCCCCATGTTGCTTGTGCTTCCCTGCATGAGCTGTTTCATTTCAGCTTTTCTGTGCTCGCTCTTCTAGAATGCCTAAAAGATTTTGTGGGGGCAAAGAAGCACTGAGGAAAAAAAAAAACAAAAACAAGAATGAGAAATAATTGTTGGGATTACTCAGCAGGATGGGTGGATGACATTTTGTCCCTGTTTTTCACAGGCAAAACCATTGCAGTGCTTAAAATTAAGCACATGCTTAAGCATTTTGTTGATGTGAAGCCAGAATACTCAAAACTGCATCTGATTAGTCCCTCCCAACCTGCTGTTAAAGCAGTTACAAAACTGAAGTGCCCCAATCCTCAGCTGAGCTCACTTGGTACAAACACAGCCCTCCCCCAGCAAGGAGGGTGATTACACTGAGTCCCCTGGAAACCAGGGGATGAAAAGTTAAGCATGTTGACATTTTCTTTCAAGAGCAAAGGAACTGGATAAAATAAAGCAATGTTCAGGAAATGATGCCTTTCAGGAGCCTGTAAAGCCAGGATTCCTCCTGGTCATTCCTGTGTCCCAGGTTTTTGCTAATACTCCGTGGGCTTTGAGCCACTTGGACAGCTCAGAGAATAAAACTGCAAGGAGACATAAGTAATGTATTACTTATTTTTTATTTTAATTGCAAGCAGTCTCTGAAACATTATAGAGCATATAGTGCTAGACACAGCAGAAGTAATTAAAGTGAGAGGGCCACATGCAGCCATCAGTAAAACACCAGATGTAGGCAGCTTAGAAAAAATGTCATTGATTCAGCATCAGGAGAAGAGGCAGGGTTGAGATTATCAACAACAGATCACACTTTAAATTGCAGCAGCATGACTACAGCATTTAAAGAAAAGCAGCCAAGGGATGTATTGCTGCAGAGCTGGGTCTCAAAGAGGGATGGGGCCATCAGCTGCTCAAGGTGCTTTCAAAGGAGCAAGGCAAACCTGAACAATCTGCTCTTCTCCTGGCTCTGCAAGAAATAACCTGGGTTGTGATTTCCCCCACAGGAAAAATGGGATGCTTTCATATCATATTAAAAACAGTAATAATTAACTAAAGCAGGCAGAGAAGTGATCCATGGCTGTTTGTCTGGATGCAAAGTGATGCAGCTGCAGGCAAGGCCAGAGAGCTGTTCTGAGGTGAGCAAGGACACTTTGTGTTGTTCAGTCTGCTCATCCAGTGTGTCCTCCAAGGCAGACCCAGGGTGAGAAGCATGACCCATGACTTCAAAGCACTGACATCCTGTCTCAGGTTGGAAATGGGGCTGTGTGTTCTATCCCCATCTGTCAGAGCTGGGGCAGTTCTCTGCTGTTCTTGGGGCAGTTTTTTCTTTCTCTCTCCCACAGCCAATCCTCCCTGCAGGAGATCTCTGCTGTCCATGGCCACTGAGTGTCCCTGCAGGGCTGATCCCATTCCCCCATCCCATGGGGAGATGCTGTGCCCAGGGCAGGAGCCAAGCATTCCTACCTGGATCCAAGCTGAGCCTGGCCCAGCACAGCAGCCTTTGCCCCCTGCATTGCCAGAGGAGCAGCTTTCTGCTGCCCTGCATGGCCAGAGGGAGCCCAGGCCCATCTGCAGCAGCCCTGGAGCTGCAGAGGAAAACTCCCCCCTTGTGCAGGATCCCTGCCCCAGCAGAACCACAGCTGGCACTGCAGGAGGGCTGAGCCCCCCTGGGATGGGGCTGGGACACCACCCTGGCACACAGGGACAGGGCATGGGCTGACTCTGGCAGTGCTTTGGGCTTTTTTTTGTACTATTGCATTTATATTTTAAATTTTCCTAGTAAAGAACTGTTATTCCTACTCCCATATCTTTGCCTGAGAGCCCCTTAATTTCAAAATTACAGTAATTCAGAAGGAGGGGGTTTACATTTTCCATTTCAAGGGAGGCTCCTGCCTTCCTTAGCAGACACCTGTCTCTCAAACCAAGACACATCCCCAGGTCCCTACAAACCCTATTGGGGTGTCACCCTGACTCGTATTAAATGGCATCAACCACTCTGAATGTAATTTGCTACAGCAAAGGTTAATGATCATTTCTACCTTTAAATAGTTTATGAAGATGTTTGATGTCTTCTAACAAGGCAGATATTGTAACTTGCTGTTCTTTGCACTGACTTGCATATCACTGATCTTTCTTCTTGGAATGATTATCCCCAGGCAACCTATAAATCTCACTTACTCTGGCTCAGAATGCTGGCCACTGTAATGAACTGTTATGAGGCCAAAGCCAGTGGACAGGGTCACTGTTATGAGCTGGCAGCATGAGTGCTTCAGCTGTGTGCTCAGACCTGCACAGAGAGCCAAGGAAACACACACACCTTAAGGCAGATCCTGTAATTAAAGAGCATGCAGTAATTCCAGGTATATCTGATAGCCTCACACACTAAATTCAATGTGCCTCACAGCAATCTGGGGTATAATGCCACACCCTAACATTTAATGCACTCTCCTGCTACAAAAGTGCCTCAAGGGCAATTTCTGCCCCATCACTTTATTGCTCTGAGCTCCTGCAGGTCTCTCACACCAAGAACAGAGAGATTTAAAGCTACAAGTGTCCAGAGCAGGAAAAGCTTTCATCAAAGCTCCCAAGTCAAAGTGCAAAAGGGCTTGAAAATTTTACAAATTTTACATAGAAGGGTTCTGATCATTACAGGAGTCCTGTGTGAAAATAAAAGATCCTCAGCTATGAAGCTTCCCCCAGCTTGAGGCTGCCATCAAGAGTGAGTGGGGGCACATTTGGGAGCAGGGACAGCTCATGGTCTCTGACAGGACAGCTCTTTATCTCTTACTGCTAGGAGAGCAGTTCAGGGATTTGGACGGGTTTAGTTTCTGCTTCCAACCACTGAACATCTTCATGTGGGGCATTTTGGGCCAGTAGAAAAGCTGTTCATCCTCCCCACATATCTGGAGACAAGCTTGTCAGCAATTCACTTTTTGCTGCAGTAAAACTTCCTTGTGTTTCCTTCCTCTGAGGGATTGTGGTGGTGTTCACAGGGGTCCCAGGACAAGGGAAGAGATGAGAATCTTGACTCCATGTTTCAGAAAACTGATTTATTATTTTATGATATATATTATATTAAAAGAAAATGATATATTAAAACTATACTAAAAGAATAGAAGAAAGGATTTAATCAGGAGGTTATCAAAGCAAGGAAAGGAATGAAATGATAATAAAATCTTGTGACTGACCAGAGTCCCAACACAACTGGACCTGTGACTGTTCATCAAGTAAAAACAACTCACATGGACCAATCAAAGATGCACCTGTTGCATTCCACAGCAGCAGATAATTATTGTTTTTCTTTTCCTCTGAGGCTTCTCAGCTTCTCAGGAGAAAAATTCCTGGCAAAAGGATTTTTCAGAAAATATGTCTGTGACAAATGATCTCCCAGGAGCAGATCTGACCAGATTTGTTCCACAGCTCCTGAACTCCAGACTTGAGCCAGGTTTGCTGTTGGAAGTTTGCACTGCTAGGTCCAAGACCTCAGCTACCTACACACTTAAACCTTTACTCCAAAATTAGAGGAAAACAAAGAGTTTTCATGGGTACCATTGGTCAGAAGAAATGCCCCATGTGTTTATCAATTTTTGTATTTGGAATTGTTCAGAATTATGAAAGATGATTACTGCTGATGAATGCAGCTCCAGTATAACCAACAGATAAGAAGCAGACTGCAGGGTCAGCCTTTTTCCATAAATACATGCAAAGAAGAAGCAAAAAAACAAAAATCAAGCAGGGAACAAAAAGGAAAAGGAAAATCAAAAAGGAAAAGGAAAATCAAGAAGGAAAAAGAATCTGTGTAACATCATGAAGACAAAACTGAGGGAAATGGAGGCAAAGGGAAGATCCAAGGATAAAAGTGCTGTTTCTGCTGCCCACACTCACAGGAGGATGATGAGCTCATTTTACTGCCAGGGTTTCCCAGGAGTTTGGTTTGTTCTGGAGCTTTCCACGCCATGTGGCACAGCCTGGGGTGCCCCACTGCTCTCTCTGATGATGAGGAAGGAGCAGTGCTGCTCTTCCTGCTGCTCTTCCTGCTGCTCCTCCTCCTCCTCTTGGCAATGCTTCAGCAGGGCCCAGCTGAGTTAACAGGGAAAGATGTTTGTCCACAGCATCACTTATAATGGACCCAAAAAGAAAAACCATGGGCAGTTCCTAAACCCCAGACAGCAAACACAAATATAAATCTTCCTAGGCAAGGCAGGGTAGAGACTTGATGCACTTTACAAGCTGTAAACACTGATTTTATGAGCCATTTACGGGCTACTTTGCACAATTCAGCTTTAATATCGAACAATAAAGCTCACAACACACTTAGAAAGGGAAACAGTCTCTCTCATTTACTCCTGAATTGCAAGTGTGGCCTCTCTTGATCACATGAAATCAGCAGAAACCAGGTTATTCAGTTTAGGCTGCATATTTTTTGTGTTTGATGGCCCACGCCAGGAGCACTGAGAGAGAGGAAATAATTTGGGAGCCACTGGGAACTGCAGAAATGAACTTTGAGCAAGCACTGAGCAGCCTTGTTACCCACATCAGCATGCACACAGACTTCAAGGAAACTTGTCCTTGTGGTTATGGGTGTTTATCATTTATAATCTGATACATCAGATGTCTCATGTAAGATAAGGTCTGACTCTACCAGGGACTGCATGCAAAATGCATGAATTTGTATGCAAAATAAGTAATTTCTTTTTTTTTTTGAGCCTACAGGCAGAATGGGAAAGGGAAGTACAGCTAATCCTGTCTGCAAATGGAAAAACAGGCTGTGGGGGTGAGGTGATTTGGCCAAGACTACACAGGAACCAGAAAGAGAATGAGCACTACCAAAATCTCAGTGGAACATGGGCTGTCTCTCAGCATAGCCCATGCAGAGGTTGCTCTGTGCCTCTGAAGGGTTTGGATGGTTGGCTGGTGTGGGGAATGGTGGCACTGGTCATGTGCCACTCAAATCTGTCCAGGACTCCTGGTGCAAGGAAAATGATTTGTAATCCCTGCATGAGCTGCTTTATCCCTCCACGAGCCTGAATCTGTTCAAGTTTGGCTTGAAGAAGGCCAAAGAAAATCCAGTGTTCCATTTCCTTTTTTCAGCTGGCAGCTTTGGAGGTGTCCATGCATTTGGCCACTCTTCCAAACCAAACCATGCCAGGCTGGTGACCAAGGATTGTAAAAAATCTTACACCAGATGGGCCAAATCTGTCTGCTATCTGCTAGAGACAGCTCAACAAAAGGAGGGGGACAGAGAGTCCCTTCCTGAAGTCAAACCCAGCTCCCAAACCCATCACACTGCTATGCACAGACATGCATGAGAAATAGCCCAAAACAAGGCCTGGGCCTGGCTTATCCAGCTGGAGGGAAGGACACAAGTACATGCTGAAGATTTGGACTGTGGAGACAATTGCACTATAAGGACACCTTCCATTGGGCTCTTTAAACTGCCAGAGGGCAGGGATGGATGGGATATTGGGAAGAAATCCTCCCTGTGAGGGTGGGCAGGCCCTGGCACAGGGTGCCCAGAGCAGCTGGAGCTGCCCCTGGATCCCTGGAAGTGCCCAAGGCCAGCCATGATACTTTATGAAAAATCCTTTCCTTAGGATTTTTCCTCCTGAGAAGCTGAGAGGCCTCAGGAACAAAATGTAAACATTGATTATCTGCTGCTGTGGAATGCAACAGGTGCATATAGGATTGGTCTCATGTGGTTGTTTCTAATTAATGGCCAATCACAGTCAGCTGGCCCAGACTCTGTCTGAGACACAAGCCTTTGTTATCATTCTTTCTTTTTCTATTCCTAGCCAGCCTTCTGATGAAATCCTTTCTTCTATTCTTTTAGTATAGTTTTAATGTAATATATATCATAAAATAATAAATCAAGCCTTCTGAAACATGGAGTCAGATCCTCATCTCTCCCCTCACCCTCAGACCCCTGTGAACACGGTCACAAACTAAGTTTTGAAGCTTTGCTGAGGAAGATGCAGCCCTCTCTTCTTCAGAGACAGAGCAGGAAGCAGCTCCTTCATTCCAGGGTGTGATGGCAATTCCCATCCCCAGCTGCTGCTTGGAGAGCAAAGGCAGCTCTGAAGGAAGAGGCAGCATAAGACATGTGCTAGGGACATGTGGAACCTGGGCCAAAGTGCAAGTTGGAGCCCAGATTTCACTTAGAGTAACTTCCACTAGACACATGGAAACAGGGCCAAAATGCAGATTGGAGCCTGGATTTCACTTACAGTAACTTGCACTAAGTGTTTGTGTCCCCAGGGGTAGGGAGATGACAGCCATTTTCCAGCTGATGAAAATATTCAGCACCAGTCTGAAAAGTGTCAAGTGTAATTAAAATTTCAGTGCTTGAAGTAAGGACTGATTCTGGCCCTCTCCTCCTCTGCTCTGTCCAGCTCCCTGAAAGAGGGTAATAATGGGGAAAGGGATCCCATCCTAGTGTTTTACAAAGACAATACTGGAATTTCTGTGAGCTGACCAACTGAGCTATACATTGAGGAAAAGGCTGGGAAATACCAAATTTCTTCTCCTAACAGGAGATGGGTCTGGAAGGGACATTTATTATTTAATGATGGAAGGAAGTGAAACAAAGCAGCAGCATCTCTCTTCCTTCTAAAACCAGCACAAAAGAAGTAAGGGGCTTTGATATTGAGAGCAGCCTAAAAGAAATGTGTGTTGTCAGTGAGCTCATCCTTCTGACCCATCAGACAGTTCTCCTGCCTTTCAGCTCTGTCTCTGGGCAGTGTCCCCAAGATCTAACACAAAGTAATTGCCAGTCCATTGTGAACTTTGACTAGAAATCCCAGTGCTGAGAAAGGGAATCATCTGGGCTTTGATGTAGAGATCTTGGTAGCATCTGTGGCTCCTGGGCTCAGAACACACTTGTTTGATGTATTGTTGAATAGAGGTATTTGTTATCTTCTCAGAGAACATGTGTGTGCCTTGGTAAAGCCATTTCCTGACTGCCTTCTAAGACAGATAGTGCAAGGCTAGTTTCTGAGGCATCAGCTCATCTGATACAGAGAACAGGCTGGAGACAAATGTAGAGACCTCCAAAGTGCTGGCATTACAAGTCACTTCAAGGTCCCTTTTGGTTCCATCCAGGCACACTGTGACAGAAAGGTTCCCTTCATGCAAATAACAATGTCATTTCTATCTAGCACATGAAGGGGATGAAGAGACAGCCTTTCCTGGATTAGTGTCCTGCTTTAGGGCAAATCTGGGAGAAAACCTCCAAAGGGGCCCCTCCAGACAGCAAACCCACGTGGTGCCTCCCCCAACCCATTTAGGAAGGATTCATTGGAGAGAAGTGGAAAGAACCTGTTTATTGAACAGGCACAGCACCCCCAGCACACAGAATGAACAATACCAGTGACACCACTCTGTCACTGCTCTGACAAAGATGACAAATTCAGAAAGTCTCTCTGGGGGTGCTCGCTCTGTTCTCAGTCCCTCCTGTGCTGGGGCAGCTGCTGCAGCCACAAGGTGCAAACTCTCGGTGTTCCCAGGCCCCATCTGGAGCAGGCTCGAGTTGGTCCAAAAACGGGAAAGGAGAAACAGTCCAGGGCAAATTTGGACTGCTGAGCTGAACTAACTAATGAGCAGGAGCAAAAAAGCAAGAGCAAAGCAAAAAGCAAAAGCAGCACCATGTCCTGCCCTGTCTGTGTCCCACCAGCTGTGGGGGAGCAGCTGAGAGCAAAACCAAAACAAAACATTCATTCCTCAGAGCCAGTCTGGAAGGCACAGAACATGATATCCAGCATGAACAGAACACAGGAATGGGGATACAAACATCATAACATCACCCTAGGACAATCAGGATTACAGGCTGGCAGCAGCAGGAAAGGCCCCTCCAGTACCCTCACACTGCCATCAGGTCAGGCTGATCCACATCCATGGTGGGGATGGGCCCATTCCCATTGCCAGTCCCAGCACTCTCCAATCTGGCCAGTTCAGGATGAACCTGGTTATTTTTCTGCCAGCATTCCCCTGCAATAGGTTTTTCTCAGCCTCTGCCAGACTTTGCTGTGCAAGGGAAGAGCCACACTTGACTGTTCTTCTGTAACCTCAGGAGGCTAAGCCTGTCTAAAGCTGTTTTGGGACACTGCCATGAGCCTCTTAGGGGTATTAGGGCCCCGTGCTGAGCAGCACATGACACTGCAGCAAGGCTGTACCACTGTCAGTGGGAGGTGGAAGGTCCTTCCACAGTGTCCCTGCTCTCCTGTTTGTGCCAGAGAGACACCAGGAGCTTTCCCAGTCCCTTTGAAAGACACTGGTACTGAATGCCTCAGGGAAAAACCAGGCTTAGGGCACTTCTCTGGAATAGGGAAGGGCACCAGGACACCTGGCCATGTCCTGGGGTAACCAGCACACCTTCAGTGCTGGACCCTCCTTTGTTGCTGGGGCTCTAAGCTAATCCTTTTATGTAGGATTGCTGTGAGGTTTTAATTCCCTGGGTCATCCCTTTATCTCTTTTGAATTATCCTAGCAAGCCTCTAATCTTTTAAAAATTCTTTTTTTATTTCCCAGGATCCAATCTGCTAAGTTCCCCCTCAGCCCCAGAGCTGCCATTAGCTGATGTAGGGTTTTTCTGGAGTTTTCTTGCTGTTCTTCCTATGAAACTTTAGAAATGCCCTTTTCTGTAGCTTTTAAAATATTTATATCAGACACGTATCTCTACTTTGCCTTGCCATGTAAGAATAAGATATAAATGAGCATCAAAGAATTATATAAATGAGAAGTTCAAGTTATTTCTTTGAGAGTTTAACAATAGAGGTATTTTTATAGCTACATCCACTACACAAGAGGAAACAGGTCCTAGGACAGTGTGGTACCCCCTTGTTTCAAGGGCAGCTTGCAGCCATCACTCAGAACAGACATCAAAATGTCCTTTCCCAGGGAATTATGCTGTAACTCATGTCCACAATTTGAACAATTCCTGTTTGCAACAGACCAAGACTGCCCTACCGGCCATGCCAGTACACCCAAAGAAATCAGACTGGCCTTGCCAGAGAAAAACACCTCACACAAAGGTACAAAGAGAGCTGAACATGTTTAACATCTTGCTGGATCAGCCTGCTGAAGTGTTTAAAACAATGGAAGAGGAAAGCATGTGTTCCTTTCAGCACAATCTGTGCCTTATAATCAAATCTAAATGCTCACAATCCACTCGGATCCTAATGAGGAGAATGGCATAAATGGCAGAATGTTCTGCTCTTTCTACAGGTTTACAAAAATGAAATTAAACATAGGCTTTCTATTACAAAACAATAGGCAAATTGAAGACCAATTATGCAAACCCATCAGAGAACCTGGTGAACTGTGGAGAATTTTGCATTTCTGAGGCAGAACGACTTTAGAGAGGAAAAAAAACCCCTCTACTCCAAGAAATTGAGAACATCTGTGCCATCAAAGAAAGAATGCAGTGAATAATTGGACAATCATAGACAGGCAGCCATTTGAATATGAAGCTGTTTGTAATGTGGCAGTGGAAGGGAAATTGCAGAATGCCAGAGCTGCCTGGCTGTCACTCGCCCTGGTGGCTCCCTGTGTGCATCTGCTCAGTTCAGGAGCAGCAGGGTCAGCAGTGGGGTCTCCAGGGCTATCTGCTCCCATCATTGTGCACATCACACACATAATAAAAAATGAGCAGGCAGATCTCAGGTTGCTGTTGTTAATTGCAGCCCTGAGATGTGCAGGATGTCTCTGCTTTGGCCCATGCAGCTGAAGAACGAGTCTGGACTCTTCAGTTTTTGGTCTTGAGGTTGTTCATTAATTCTTATCTATAAAATTTTCTTTCTGCTCAGCAGAGCAGCCACAGGCACTCTGACTGCCCCCGAGGTGGTGTTGTCCTTTTATACTACAAACTATGTTTAACATATTTACACTTAATTCCCAATGCCTATCACCTATGTTAGACAGTGCACTTCTACTCTAAACCAATCCCAAAGTGCCAACATCACTGCAGAAAATGGAGAACAAGAAGAAGAAAGAAAGGTTGGACACGCCCAGATTCTTCCATCTTGTCCCCATAACCCCCATACCAAAAATCCTAAAGTCTACATTTTCACCCTGTGATCATTTTGTTATTACACCATTCAAACCTGTGTGACTTTCATGTCCTCATACAAAGCTGGCAACTTGCTCCAGGGGTCAAAATCAAATCCCCAGGTGTTCTGGGCTGTGTGCCAGGGTCTCTGAGCCCCCTGACAGGGTCCTCAGCAACTCTGGACACCCGGAGGGATGTGCTGAGTTCCGACAGGCAGAGAGGTCCTTGAGCACTCACTTCCTCCAGCATCTCAGTTTCAGCACACCTTTAACCCCCCTGACAGGCAGCCCAACCTGCAGCCTCCCCAACAGCCAACTCGCAGCACGCAGCAAATATCCTCCCTCTGCCAGCTGACAAATGCTGGTGACCCCTTGCCTCAAGCATCATTGTCCTCCTTGTTTCCAGCAGGCAAATCCCACATGGAAGGGGAGGCACGTGGAGCCACCTGGCAGCCTGCAGCTCCTGCAGGAGTGACCCTCAGGAGCCCTTCCTTGCACCAGCCAGCATCAAACCATGGCTGGATATTGAATTTACAGGGCATCCCTGATGAAGGAAGGAATGATTCATCTGACTCCATGTTATCATAAGGCTAATTTATTGTTTTATGATACTATAATCTATTAAAGAATGCTATACTATACTATACTATACTATACTATACAGAAAGGATACTTAAAGAATGCTAAAAAGATAATAATGGAAACTCCTGACTCTTTCCAGAGTCCTGACACAGCTTGGCCCTGATTGGCCAAAGACTGAAAGCAACTCCCAGCAGAATGCAATGGAACAATCACCTGTGGGTGAACAATCTCCAAACACATTCCACATGAGCACAGCACAGGAGAAGCAATGAGATAAGAATTGTTTTCCTTTTTCTCTGAGGCTTCTCAGCTTCCCAGGAGAAAAATCCTGGGCAAAGGAATTTTTTCAGAGAATGTGAATGCCACAGCTGGACATCTCTAAAATGTGGGCAAAGGCCCTGAGCAAAGCACAGCTGTGGTTCATCCCCAGCAGCCAGAAGGATCTGTCCCCAGGAGGAGGAGGCTGAGCAGGGCACAATCTGTTCCCAGGAGCACCCCAGAGCATTCCCCAGCACCCCCTCTCTGTCACAGACATCTTTTATAGAAAATCCTTTCCTTAGGATTTTTCCTCCTGAGAAGCTGAGAGGCCTCAGGAACAAAATGTAAACATTGATTATCTGCTGCTGTGGAATGCAACAGGTGCATCTGGGATTGGCCCATGTTGGATGTTTGTAATTAATGGCCAATCACAGTCAGCTGTGATTGTCAGCTCGGACAGAGAGCCTGAGCTACAAATCTTTGTTATCATTCTTTCCTATTCTATTCTTAGCTAGCCTTGTGAAATCCTTTCTTCTATTCTTTTAGTATAGTTTTAATATAATATCTATAATAAAATAATAAATCAAGCCTTCTGAAACATGGAGTCAGATCCTCATCTCTTCCCTCATCCTCAGACCCCTGTGAACACTGTCACACCTCTCCTGTTGCAGTGTGCTGGGGAATTACAGCTCCAGGGGAAAATGCTCTAAGATATCTTTCAGGATGAACTAGGCAAGACAAAAGTGATCAGCTTAGTTGTGATTTCATGGCTAGTTGCACAGATATTCATGTGTTACTTTGCACAGTCAGTCTAATAACCAGCTTTCAGAAGGACAGACAGCGTAATGAATGGGTTGTAAAACACACTCATAAAAACATTATAGCATGTCTTGGAGCATTTGTTAGCTGTTTGTGATTTACTGGGTTCCCTGTTTTACATTTTCTTATAACTTGCACATTTCCTCTGAAAAATAAGCTTTCAATGTGCATGCAATTTATTTTAATTTCCCTCCCCCCTCACAAGATGATAAAACTTTTACAGCCATGCAAGAATGGCAATATTGTAGTCACGAGGTTCATTATACAGTAATTAATACATGTTAATATCCTGTAAATATTATGTTATAATGGCTTTAAGTAAATACATACTGTACATTTGCAGTACCTATTAAGTCAGCGCCACTTAAAATGAAATGTGACTAATTAATCTCTTTAAAAAGTCTAATGTCAACTTGGATATTCTTTAAAAATTACAGTAAAGTGTTGCAAGCCTGAGCAGTGATTCAGACAGCATTTAATTATGGGACTTTGACATTAATGGTTACTTTCCTGGTTTATTTAACTGGATTGGACACATGGGCCTGCATTAAAGGAATGAGAAGGGTAGAAGGAAGGTCTCGTTGTTATGGAAGCTAAATTCCCAAATAATGCACCCCATTACTGTTAGGTTGAGTGGCTGCAAACTTGCCCATGGACTGGGACAGCCTCCCCTTGCAGGGCCTGGCAGTATCCACAAAACAGCTCTGCCCCAGTAATGCTGCCTTCACAAAGAACTGGAAGGACTCCACCAGGGTTCTCTCATTTGAGGCATCATCATTTGAGGCACCCCCTCCCAGGACTATCAGCCTTTTAACAATTTCAGTTACTCTCCACTGTCCTAAATACACAAAGGAGAAAAAATTCCTTCAATTCCTGCTACCATGAGGCACAAATGCAAGACAAGGTGACACATCCTGAATGAGGAGCCCAGGAAGGGTCAGCTTTGATGAGGTCTCTGGTGTCAAGATGATCCTCAGGTGTTAGAAAGTCTCTTTTTTCCCAGCCCTGAGATTGAAGAAGAAGTCGAGATTCCCCAGCTCTGCTTTCCAAGGTTGTTTATTTTCTCTGATCTGTTCCATTCTCTCTCTGACCTGCTGAGATCTGTCCAGCAGGTCGGGTTGTGGCACAGTCCCTGCCCTTGGGCTGGTGTTGGCTTTTTATACTGAGAACTGTGTGTGCTTTATTTACAATAATTTTCCAATACCTATCACCTATGTTAGACAGTCTGTCTCTACTCTAAACCAATCCAGAAGTGTCACCATCCCAGCAGAAGATGGAGGACAAGAAGAAGGAGGAGAAGGACAGGACATGCCCAGATTCCTCCATCTTGCCTCTTGAATCCCCACTCAAAAAACCCCAAAATTCTACTTTTTCACCCTGTGACAAATTCACTGTCATTCTTCTCAAACTCTTGTGCTTGTAAATCTTCACACAAAGTTGGTAATTGTTTCCATGGGTCTAAAAGTGAAGGCACAGGTGTTTGTGACTCTGTGCCAAGGTCTCTGAGCCCCTGCCAGGGTCTCAAATCACCCAGGGCAGCCAGAGCAATGTCCTGGGTTCTGACACAGCTTTTCTTCCACCTACACACTCAGCCAGAAGACATGACAGAAGGCAAAAACATTCCCAATGTGTCTCAAAGTATTTATTTTCTACAGAAGCCTTCATCCTAGGATGCGTGTGTCTCAGGAATGCCTACCAGGTTAGACCTGCTCTTTTACTGTTGGGTATGTGGAGGTGTCCATCTCCAGCTTTATAGGTGCCAAAAAATAAATCAAATTTAGCCCTGTGAATTGCAGCCTTGATTGGTCCCAGGAGATGGGGTGCAGGCATTTCAGAGATACACACTAAATCTGGAACAGAGCAGGAGAGCAGCCCCAGCTCTCCCAAAGCCCTTATCAATATCATAGCCCCAAACAGATCACTCCAAAGGGAATTGCAACAAAGCATAATTAAGTAAATGGAGTTCCACCAGAAACAAAGGCAGTTTAGGAAGCTTCTCTTCCATTAATTGAAATTGTTAAAAAGTCCTGCTTCCAGATATTCAGATATATTGCCAGGACCTGGAATGCAAGAATTCTTGGACTCTTTCTAGTTTTCCATGGTCAGTTCCTTCATGATTTACCATCAAACTAACCTGAATAAGCTTTCCTAGCAGGGCAATTCTCTACTCTGTGCTGGAGGTAACAGTTTGGGAGAAGCATTTTATGGGATAAGTACATCCTTCAGGGTGATGCCTGGAATTGATGTCCTCCTTGGGTGCTTGGGGAAGCCCAGCCAAGACAGGACTCCAGATGCTGGGAGGCATTTTAAGATTATGGAGATGAATGACAAGAGCTCAAGAAAGACCAAAAATATGTGTGTGAACAAAGAATGTTGGTCTAGAGGCTGTGGTCTGGAGAAGCAAAGCCGAACTAGACCCAAGAGAAGAAAGTGAGGTTTCAGATATATTTTCCTTCCCTTTCCCCAGTAGCCACTGTCTGGTCTTCAGTAAATCAGGGCAATGTGAAGCTATCCCAGCTTGTTTCCATCTGACAGAGCCCAAAGTGCCAGCTGGAGTGCTGGGTGTTATCTGGCTGTACTTCCTTCTGGGCAAACCCTTTCCCCAGGCAATTACCCATCAGAAGAGCTCACTTCAGGTGTGAAGCAGAGCCTCTGGCTTTGTGGCTGCCCCGCAGTGAGAAACCACCTGGGACAGCTCTGAAACCTGGGTCCTGTGCATTACAGAAGCCCCTGCAATCTTGCATTTCATGTTTTTCATTTCAGCAGTGGTGTTAGAAGGGGGGAGAACAGCAGCACTCCATGGCATGCTGCAAATGCAGGAGAGTGGACAGACAGAGCACCAAGAGGCAGAGGCAGCAGCTGGAGGTGGAGATTTGCATCCCAGGCTGGGATCTCCCAGAGCTCTCCTCAAAGGTAAATCACTGTGCCTCAGTCTCCCCACTGCTAAATGGTTTGGTTACCTCCTAAATCATCTCTGGGCTTATCTAATTAACATTCACAAGACCTCCAGAGATAAAGCACTTCCTTAAGTGCATTGTGTGTCTAGTAATCTTTTGGTGCTCCCATGCAAAAAGAGATGTCACAGCGCATGGGAATTACCCTGGGCAAGCTCTGATCTGCTCTTTATTTCCAAGAGCTCTTTTCTCAGTGACCCCTTCCTTTAGCAGCACATTCACCTCTGCCTCCTGTGAGTGGGAGTGGTGTGCAGCATCCCCACCACCAGCATCCCCCAGCCATGGAAACCTGCTGTTATGGCCAGAGAGAAACAACCAGCACTATTATTTGGATCATTTGCTGAGGTTTGTAACCTAGAATTAATTCTCACACTGAGTCCAAACGCTGCCTATTTCACACATATCTGGGTAGCAGACAAGAGCCTTTTTAGCAACAGAAGCAAACAGAGCTACAATCAAGCAGCCCAAGGTACAAACCCTTAATAGTTCAGTAATCAGTAATAATCAGCCCTTCTCTTTATGCTCAGGGAAATCTAGTAGAACCCAGCTACTCTACAGTGAATACATTTTCATTTATAAGACTAAATGCAAGCATACGTTATCTACTTAATTAAAATCTAAATTCTCTAACGAACCATTTGTTGTTTCTCCTGGGTGCACGTTACATACATTACTGGTGTTTTCCTGAAATCTGTTGCTAATGGATTAAAATAACTGGATGAAATGTTTCACTTGCTCCATGAGGTTATGAGAGACCACAAATTACTCTGATACTGTGCACGTAGGGAACTCCTCTCCATCGTTATCCCAGGACTGCAGCTCCATTTCTCTGTGCTAGGAACCCCAAACCTTTCCACAGGTCCCACTTTGGGGGCAGGGAAGATGTGACTCTCCCAAACATCAGTGCAACTGCTCAGACTGGACACTCATCTCAGGAAAGGTCAGGAAAGGTTTTGGGAACAAAGTACAGGCTTGGTGGGGTCAGAGTGAGGGGACATCATTCACAGAATCACAGAATCCCTGGGTTGGAAGAGACCTTCAAGATCATCGAGTCCAACCCAGCCCCAACAGCTCAACTAAACCCTGGCACCCAGTGCCACATCCAGGCTTTGTTAAACACACCCAGGGATGGGGACTCCACCACCTCCCCAGGCAGCCATTCCAGAACTTTATCAACCTTTCTGTAAAAACATTTTTCTTAATATCCAACCTGTATTTCCCTTGATGCAGTTTGAGGCTGTGTGCTCTGGTTGTGTCAGTGCTGCTGGAGAAAGAGCCCAGCCCCAGCTGAGCACAGGCACCTTTCAGGGAGCTGCAGAGTGATAAGGTCACCCCTGAGTCTCCTTTTCTCCAGGCTGAGCACCCCCAGCTCCCTCAGTGGTTCCTCACAGGGTTTGTGTTCCCAGCCCTTCTCCAGCCTTGTTGCCTCCTCTGGATGCACTCAAGCATCTCAACGTCCTTCCTGTGGGTCTCTCCAAGCCAAAAAGTTTTAATTCCACCTTCTGCTGGAAAAGCCTGGCTTAATGAGTGAGTCTTTCTGTAAGTCCAGCCTCTGTGCAGTAAGCTGGGCCTACACAATGTACAGGTTTGTCAGGAGAGGCTCTTTTCTTCTTCTGCTCTTGTAATTTGATGCTGACACAGATCTTCAGGAGCAGAAATGCTCCCAAGTGTTCCATCTCCCTGAATGAGAGTATGGGAGTCCCTCTGTACATCTGCCAGACTTTGGGAAGAAAAGACAGCAGAAATTAATTAACTGCCATTGTTTAATTAGGAAGTTGTCCTTAGTAGTTTCCCTTTTTCTGAGTCAATTCTGTTCTCCAAATCTTTCTACACAGGCAGGTGTGGCTGTGCTGAGTTGGTTGGGTTGGGTGTTGGTGGCACATGGTCCCTGTGACCCTCAGCTCCTGTGTCTGCAATCCCAGGGCCACAAGAGGCCCCTCAGTACTTAAGGACTGCATTTTCTCCAAAAAGCTCCTGTAAAGATTTGAATGCATTGCCACCCTGGTGGTGAAACATTGATTTCCTTGCATTTTCATGCCTCTTTCCCAGGGGACCAGAGGACCTCCATCCACCCTCTAAGGGGGCCCAGCTGGCCCATTCTCTGACAAAAGGCCAATTATGTGTCCAAATTAGGAACATCTCAAAGGGTCACAATCTTTACCCCTGGTGCTAAACCTGGCTCATTCTCTGTCCCTGGTCACATCTCCTTTGCAAAGGTGTTAAATACCATTAGCTGCTTTGAGTGTCATGAAGAATCTCCTCCGTAGAAAAGCAGGGGGGGAAGAAGAGGGGTGGAGGTGAGGCATCATGAAATTAAGACTGATGGCTACTGCTCATGAATGAAAGGAACCTCCCTACAGCCTCACATCATTACTGCAAATCACATTATTTAGAAAGATGCCACCCGGAATTCTGCTTTGCTTTCAGCAGACAAAGTAAAAGGGCACCTTCTCAAAGCCATTCAGGCTATTATGCATTATAATTAAAAACAATTTCTATCTTCAATAGGGTTTGATTCAGGTAACTCATTACCCCCAAGAGCCATTTGTGAGACTGAATTGAGAATGCAAATTAATGTCAGCTTTAACAATAATGCTTTTTCCCTTCCTGCTTTCACCCTCTTTTGCTAGCTTCCATTTTTGGAAGCTTTCTTTGATATCAAGCAGGTGCCTAGAGCAGAGTTGCCAGGGGACAAAGAAGGTTTTATACCTCTCTTATTAGATGCTCTTTAGTGTTTAATTGCTGCAGTCCTGCTGGAGCCAGTGCTGCACCTTCAGTCAGGAGCACAGAGGTTCTGCCTGTCCCAGCTGCAGCCCTGGGCCAGGATGTCACTATAGGACACAAAAAAACACAAGCTCACATCACTGTTCTCAAGGTGAAGAAAAAGGGAAGTTTATTTTCTGACTCCAACATTTATAGTTTTCCAAAAGTGATAGCAGATTGGAGGGTGACAGTGCCACCTCTCTAATGACACTGGACAGACCAACAGTCCATCAACTTTCTCTTCTTCCATAAAGGATTGCAAAACAATGAGTTATTTACAGAAAGTGTGTGAGAAAGTTCACTACAAGAATGTCAACATCAGAAGGCTTAGGAAATCTTAAAAAATCAGGGTGACACCAGGGTTTTCTCCATCAGCTGAGTTCTTGCTGAAGTCACAGGCAGGAATTCCCCAAACCCTTCTTCACAGTCCTGCCACAAGGAGAAATTGCTGAGGTTATTACTGTTACAGAGCTGGAACATCTGTGAATCCTCTGCAAGGAAACCAAAGCTCTGCAGCCACAGGCACTGCTGTGACTCCTGCACTTGCCATTGTTATAGATGGATAATGAGATGACTGGCTCTGGCAATTAAAAGATAACAATTGTGTGAATATTAAGAAAAGCTTTAGTGATGTACAGTTATGTTATTGTAGTTTGGAGGTGTAGGGGGATGCAGTATGGGTAAATGAAGGTGGTATAGAATGTAATCTTATCCCCCAATGAGTTTCAGCTGGACCAATTACTAAAGATTAGGAGCAGGCCTGATCTTAACAGGCCACACCTGTAGCCAATAACAACAAGTGGTATAAAAGAGTGGATTGGTGGGATCAGGAGTTAGATGATGACTGCTGCAAAGACCAGGAACACTCAGTGCTTAGAGGAGCTGCTTACAGAAAATATCAAGGAGCCACAAAACTCTGGTGCTATGGAATTCTTGCACTGTAATGATAATAGAACTTGTGATATATTAGCCAACATAGATGTCCTCTGTTCTCCCCACAGTTCCCTCTCCCCCTGTATTGTTGCCATCACACAGCCTGGGCTGTCCAGCACAGGTACAAAGAAGCTGCACAGGTGTCCCTGGCATGGGGCAGGTGGGAATGGAAAAGCTTGGGGGTGCTCAGGGGGTGGGCACGGACACACCTGAGCTCCAATGCAGGTACAGAGCAGCCTGCACTGATAAATGGCACAGAAGAGCTGAGTGACAGACCTTGGGAGGGGCAGGGCTGGCTGGTGCAACCCCAGGGGTATAAAAGCCTGAGCATCCAGCTTGAAGCTGAACTGGCCATGTGGTGTGCACGAGGGGCAGTTTCCAGTGCTGCAGCTTTCTCCTCATGTAGTGCTTTGTTGTATTTTTGTCAAGGTTTAATAAAACCTTTTAAATTTTCAAAGTGAGCAGTTGTTTCTCACACCAAGGTTCTCTCTAACTTGCTGCCCTCTTGTTTGGTCATACCATTATATTATAATTGCATAAATTTCTATTACATATAAATACTATATATTTTATAAATGTATACTTATATAAATACTATATATTTTGCATGCACTTCTGTAACTCCTGGCTTGTATCCAGTCTGATGCTGCCTCAAATCCAGCCCAGATATTCGTCACAAAGAACAGAGCAGCAAATACAGGAACTGAAAAGTTTTGCTGTTGTTTCTTGCTTAGATAAGGTGTGACCACAGCAGCAGTGTGGGGTGACACGAGGTTTTGGCTTTGGTTGAAGGGCAGGAGTGTGTGCTCAGGGATGCTGCCCTGATCAAGCATGGCTTACCCATAGGCTCACACCAAAAGGGGAGTAAGGGTCCTCTGTGTCTCCCATCAAACATCCACAGAAGGCCAAACAGGTAAAACGTGACACCAGCCAGGGGTCTGTGTACAAATCACAAATGAGATGGGACTGCTGGGAACTGCCTTGAGCTGTTTGATTTTCCAGCATCAGCCTCATTCCATGGCTATGACAATGGGAGGATGCCAGCAGCTCACATCCCAGGCAGCAGACACAGAACTCAATGTTACAACTCACTTTATAAATTTTTGACCAATCACACAAAGCAAAAGCACAGTGACAGTAGTTCCATCCAATCACTATAAGCACAGGTACCTTTGGTTAAACAATTCTTGCTTATTTCAAATACAATACCTGCTTGTGAGCCTTGAAACACAATGCACAGAGCTCCATTATTAAGCTTCAACCTTCCTAATATCTCACTAGATAAACTTTTCTGTAGCTCAGAGAGTTATTCTAGACAAGCATTAATACACAGACCATTGTTCTATTTGTCCTTGCTTTTCTACAGCTTAAATAATTTTTCTGCTGACCAATCTCATGGCTGCTGCTTAGCTCCAATCACAGTTCTGCTGTCTCTGGGGCCTGCCTTTTGCAGCTTTCCCAAAACCCTCTGATTTTGTGGATTCCCACAAAATGGACCAAATAATTATTGCTAAAACTGAAGTAAGCCAGAACCCCCTGGATGGGGATGGCTGGAAGGCAGAGCAAGCTGCTGCTGCTGCTGGTACCTGCTGGTGGCTGTCTCAAAAAGGCAAAGTTGTTATTTATGGTCCTTTATTCCTGCAGCATTTGATGTCTTTAATGCAATCTTCCCACAGGAGTGTGATGAAGTGCTCTTACTTCCATTTCACATATAAGGAAAGAGAGACACAGTCTCCTATTCTCAAAGGGCACTTGAGTTCCTGATGCCCTTGGAAATCAGCTGTAGTGGAGCTCTGAAATACCTGAGAACAGCCCTGAGGGGCCCATCCAGACCTGCCAGCTGACACCTGCAGAGCCCTGGGATGTGCTGGGTGGATGCCCTGGGCAGGGAGCAGTGTGACCGTGGTCACTGGGGTCTGAGGATGAGGGAAGAGGTGAGGATCTGACTCCATGTTTCAGAAGGCTGATTTATTATTTTATGATATATATTACATTAAAACTATACTAAAAGAATAGAAGAAAAGGTTCTCAGAAGGCTAGCTAAGAATAGAATAATCAAGAATGATAACAAGGGCTTTGTTTTGGACAGAGAATCTGAGCCAGCTGACAGTGATTGGCCATTAATTACAAACAACCACATGAGACCAATCACAGATCCACCTGTTGCATTCCACAGCAGCAGATAATCAATGGTTTCATTTTGTTCCTGAGGTCTCTCAGTTTCTCAGGAGGAAAAATCCTAAGGAAAGGATTTTTCATAAAAAGATATCTGTGACAGAGCAGCTCTCAGGGGCTGATCCCTGCTCTGGGGCATCCCCAGGCACAGCTCACCCTTCCCACAGAGCCCCTCACTCCAGACAGGGATGTCCTGCTGCAGAATAGCTGCAGCTCAAGCACCCAGAGACCCAGCAAACTCAGAGCACAGAGGATGTGGGATGTGGTTTGGAGCCCTTCTTCCTCCATGGCATAGGTTCAGGGGGGATCCAAGGGATTATTCCTGTTTTACAGCAAGTGGAAGCATTTTGGATGTCCTCTGACTCATACAGGGGAATCCCAGTTCTGCTCTTTTCAGTGCCTTCAGCAAATTATTCCTCATCTTTATGTGTCTGCATCTGGAAGAGTCCTTTGCTGGTGCTGGCCTCAGATTTGATGGATTTGAATGTCATTGCTCACTCCAGACAGGGATGTCCTGCTGCAGAATAGCTGCAGCTCAAGCACCCAGAGTACCAGCAAACTCAGAGCAAGAGGATGTGAGATGTGGTTTGGAGCCCTCTTTCCTCCATGGCATAGGTTCAGGGGGGATCCAAGGGATTATTCCTGTTTTACAGCAAGTGGAAGCATTTTGAATGTCCTCTGACTCATACAGGGGAATCCCAGCTCTGCTCTTTTCAGTGCCTTCAGCAAATTATTCCTCATCTTTACATGCCCCCATCTGGAAGAGTCAGTTGCTGGTGGTGGCCTCAGATTTGATGGATTAACTTGATACTTATTCCACTGTGTTCAACAAGTCCAGAGCATTCCTTACTAATCAGCAGAAAGTTATTAATTCTCATTATGACTGCTTCTCATGTCCTTTCTGAAAAAGCTCACTGGGAGATACAATAGTTCTCCAGAACACAGGCAGAGTCCCTTGGAAAAATCTGCAGGAAAAAACAATCAACCCATTTCTTTACAAAAATAACTTCATATCTCTATGGGAATTTGCCTCACATTAGATTTCCAGAGGAATTTTCCACTCACTCAATTTCTTAGCTTTTTCCCCACAGAGAAGCTGCCTTTTAAACCCACATTTTCTGGGTAATTGGACTGAAAATGGGTTTTTCATGGCAGAGAATGGAGCTGTCTCCTCCATGGTTGCCAGCCCACACCCCAGAGGCTCTTCACTTTGTCCCCTGAACATGAAGCTGACACCAGCCTTCCCAGTGGGCTGCCAGATGCAAACATCAGAGCTTCCCTGCCAGGACAGTGCCAGCCAGGATCCCACATGGCAGAGCTCCTCAGGAAAGCCCTTCCTGCAGAGCTGCTTGGGGTTGGGGTGCAGGGAAGCATCTCCCACTTGTGGAGTGGCTCCCCACCATGGAACAGCCTGTGTGTGAAGCAGCAAAGCAGTGCCAGGATGGAAGTTGTGCATCCAAGTCCAAATGCATCCAAACAGGGGCAATCCCCTTGCAGTGGCATTGGCAGGATGCAGGTGGTGTGTGGGGTGTGGCATTCACATTCTCTGAAAAATCCCCTCACCCCGGATTTTTCTCCTGAGAAGCCTCCGAAAAAATGGAAACAATTCTTCTCTCATTTGCTTCTCCTGTGTTGTGCTCATGTGGAATGTGTTTGGAGATTGCTTACCCACAGGTGATTGTTTCATTGGTTCACAGACATCTCACTGCAGAAATTTTTTTTTTGCGGCATTCACATTCTCTGAAAAAATTCCTTCCCCCAGCATTTTTCTCCTGGGAAGCTGAAAGGCAGCAAGAGAGGCCTCAGAGAAAAAAGGAAAACAATTCTGATCTCATTTGCTTCTCCTGTGCTGTGCTCATGTGGAATGTGTTTGGAGATTGTTCACCCACAGGTGATTGTTCCATTGCATTCTGCTGGGAGTTGTTTTCACTCTTTGGCCAATCAGGGCCAAGCTGTGTCAGGACTCTGGAGAGAGTCACGAGTTTTCATTATTATCTTTTTAGCATTCAGTAAGTATCCTTTCTGTGTTCTTTAGCATAGTTTAGTACAGTTCTCTTTGATATAACATAGTATCATAAAGTAATAAATTAGCCTTCTGAGAACATTCAGAATCAGATTCAGCATTCCATCCTCCATCTGGGGCAACCCAAATACAAAAGTGTTTTTTTTTTTTTTTTTTATTCATTCAAGAGAGAGGGGGAAATGTGGGAAATGGTTTTGTTGAGAACTCTCAAAGCCTGACAGAAGGCCCACACAGTATGTGCATCTGTATGCAAACCTGGAGATAAGAAATGCTGACTTAGAAATGCCATGGAATAGGACAGACTTTGTTGAGAGAGAAATGGAGCTAGAAACAAGTTTTAAAAGATGGCCTTATAAATAAGACTGGATACTTTGGAGAAACAGAACTATGAAAAATGTGTTGTAATAAGACCCACAAGAAGTAATTTTAGATAATTAGCTTTAAGGCATTTACAGCACGGTGTGGCAAAAGCTGACAGGTCAAGTGATGCCAAAAATTGATGCCTTGTGAAGGCTGACTTGGAACAGAGGCTAGACCAAGCTAAAGAATAAAGTAGAGATTTATTAAGAACAGATCCACCTTGGGCAGCACAACCCAAAATGGTCACGGGGTCTCTCACTTTTGTAAGTTCTGCTCCATTTGCATATTGGAGTTCATTGTCCAATTACAGCTTTAGGTTATCAAGTCCCATACTGCTTGTTTTTCTCTTTCCAGCCCACGTTGTTTGTGCTCTTGGGCCTGAGATTTGGATCATTTGTCCTTGGTCCCCAGCTAGAGAAGGAATTGTTTTGTCTCCCTACTCTGTGCACAGAGCTCACCATCCCCTAATGTGAAGCCCAGACACACACACTGAAGCAGAATGGAATCTGAAAAATATAAAACCTAAAACGTGAGGCATCACAAGAAATGCCTATAGTGTATTGTAATTAGGAAATAGTTGGCTTCTGATTGTGATGGCATGAATTATAACATCTGTATTGTCTCATCCTTCACATGAGACTGAAAATGGAATAAAAGTTTTTAGAACACCTCTCAGTTGCCCCATCTCTGGGCCAGAAAAGAGCTTAATCTGATAGTGGTGACCCTCAGACACAAGGTGCTCCCACCCTACCAGATGCCTTGGCCTCGGATGGATGCAATCTCTGCTACCTGTCAGTGCCTCTTTTCCCAAAAGCAGGAGTGTGACAGATGAGTAATGCCATGGTTGACTCTCACAATTAAAAGGCAAATATCCTGTATATATGTTAGGAGCAGTTTTATAGATTTATAGTTGTGTTTTCCCCCCCTTGTGTTGTTCTCAGGGGTGCCCTGGGTTTGGGACATTTGGGAGGGTCACTCGTTCCTGTGGCAGCACCTGAGCTCCAATCAAGGTGTCAGGCAGTGATCTCCAGCACTGGGCAGGGAAGGAGGAGCCCATGGACAGAACTTTGGGGGAGCTAAAGGGTTAAAAGGGTAAACCTCCATGGTGTGGGTGAGCACATGGTGGGAAAATCCTCTGCTCCCAGTGCTGTAATATTTTCTCTATTCAGTCTTCTGTCATATTTTTTATAAGGTTTTAATAAATCTTTAAATTTTTTGGAAGTGAATATTGTTTCTTACAGGAGCAAGGGGAGAAGGAGGTTGTTCAATTTGATTTTTTTGGGAGGAGGCAGGGCAGGAGGAGGAGAATGTTTTATTTATTTTTTTTTTTCAAGCCTGGCTAGCATTTTGACTTTGAGCTGCTTGGAGCAGCTCCATCTCTTGCTATGCATATTCATGACAGCCACGTCCTTGCTGACTCATCAGTCACCTTTGGAGCTAAAACAATGAACCAGGACAACTTGTGATGGTGAGGGCTCCCACCCCTGCCTGCTCAGGCACCACAACAAGCACTTTCAAAGCCAAGAGGGCACTGTTCCATACTAGAGAGGGAGTTTTTAGTGTGACCCTTGAAAATAAAAAATGTAAGCAAGACAACAACCCCACACATTTCTTATTGATCTTCTGGTGGAAAAAGACCCTGAAAATTGTGTTTTTGGTAAAACAAAGTGTTAATTTGGAGCAATAATGTAGTTGTTTAATGCCTCAAAAAAAGTGCACAAGAACTCAAAAAATTATTGATAGGAAACTCTGATGTTTCACTTTCATTATTTAAATGATTAGTTTCCCTTCAGCTACCAAATTCAGACCTCAGTCTGAATCCATTGATACTTAAAACTTTCTTCCTTTTTGCACAGAACTATTACTGAAAATTAATTTTGATTTGGAGTCCAAGTCCTTGGGCAAAGCAATAAGCCCAAATTTCAAAAAGAGAAAACAACTAAAATCTTTATTTCCTTGAGAACAGTAAAATCTTAACAAGTCTCCAGATGATATCACACATCAAAATCTGTCAAAAATTGCTTCCTGAAAGAAAAGATTACTCAATTTATCAAATAACTTGTAAATTCATATGTCTGGCATGGGCAAGACTCAAGGGAGTCGCAGGAATTATAACAAAGCACTCTGACTCCTCCCTGCCCATTTCATTTGAAAGAAATAAATGTCAAGAGAAAGTGTCCTGAAATGTCTTTTGGAATAAAATGTGATTCCCCATGATGAATGGAAGATTTGGTCCCTAAGGAAACTTGGCAGGACAGGGGCAGCAGCTTTGGCCTGGGGAGCTGCTGTGTGGAGCAGCACAGCCCCTTGCAGCCTCCTGCATTGTATTTGTGTTCCCCTCCAGATGAAGGGAGGAATGATGAATCTGACTCCATGATCTCAGAAGGCTAATTTATTACTTTATGATACTATATTAAAGAATACTATACTATACTAAAGAATACAGAAAGGATACTCACTCAATGCTAAAAAGATAATAATGAAAACTCCTGACTCTCTCCAGAGTCCTGACACAGCTTGGCCCTGATTGGCCAAAGAGTGAAAACAACTCCCAGCAGAATCCAATGAAACAATCACCTGTGGGTAAACAATCTCCAAACACATTCCACATGAGCACAACACAGGAGAAGCAAATGAGAGAAGAATTGTTTTCCTTTTCTCTGAGGCTTCTCAGGAGAAAAATCCTGGGGGAAGGGATTTTTCAGACAAGGTGAATGCCCCAGGCTGAGGGTGCTGAGGAAGAGCATCTCCCAGGGGTGGGACAGGCACAGGTGGGGCAGGAGGAGGCAGCAGCATTGTCTCAGGATCCCTGAGCCCTGGTGCATCTCACCCTTGTCCCCACTCACTGACTAACATAGGTGATAGGTATTGGGAGGTTATTGTAAATAATGTACATGTAGTTTTTAGTATAAAAAGATAACACCACCCCAAGGGCAGGCAGAGTGCCTCTGTCCAACCTGCTGAACAGACCTCAGCAGGCCAGAGAAAGAATTTTATAGGTAAGAAACAATAAACAACCTTGAGAATGAGAACAGAAGAGTTCTGACTCCTTCTTCAACTGCTGGGCTGGGAAAAGAGACTTTCTAACACATCTCAGGGTCACTCTGACCAGCAGAAATCCTGAGGCTGCAGCCCCAGAGACTGAGCCCTCTGCCCGTGGCTGAGCCATTTCAGCCTCCTCTGGAGCAGTTACCTGCACAAACCACAGGGCAAGCTCAGAACTGTGCTGCAGGGTGAGTGAGGGAGGAGAAAAATGAAAATATTTGTCCACAGCAGAAGTGCCAGGCTCCACAGGACAGGATTCCATTCCACAAGGATGAATGTTAAATTCATTGTTTAATAACAAGTGCTCAGTAACACTCCTGCTCACACATTTTCATGCTCCTGTACCCAGAGAACTTTACTTCTGTGAGAAGCTTAGTTTGCATCCAATGGCATTTGGAAGTAGTAATGCCCATTTCAGGCTAGACAGATGGGGCACAAGGACACCTCAAAATGAGCTGGGAAAGCCACAGCACCCAGACTCACATCTGCAGGAACTCACTCACAACTCCACTGAACACACTCCAAATTTACTCCAAGATGAGAATCTGAATCAGGACTGCATTTTTCCCAGATGATAACATTTGGATGAGAGCACAAACAGCTCAATCACTAAAAGCCTGGAACAAACATCCTCTGTCCTGTGGTGGATAAAGTATTTTTGTTCTTCAGCATTTGGGGTGGCTCGGGAGCACTGATGGGGAACCAAAGCCCCTAAGTCTAGACAAGGGAAATAAATCTACAGCTTGTCAAGATAAAGCAAAAAGGTGGATTTGTTTTCTGAATTAATAAAGTTCAGTTTAATCTCTGTTCCACTAGGCTGCAATTCCACAGGGTGTGGTGAATTCTTGCAATGGGAGCAGGGGGTATCCTGCAGGCCCCAAAGCTGTACTTCTGCATGAATTAACAAAAACTCAGTGTTCTGTGCAAACCTCATCTGACTGTAAGCTGAGCTTTCTAATTGAGTAGGCACTTTTTTCTTCAATTAGAACCTTCAGAATTCAGCTCTTGAGCCTTCATTCTGAATGACAATATGCCCCATTTCCATCATAAATCTAGCCTAGGTGCCACACTGTCTCTGCTCTACGTTAAACCATGGGCTGTGGTGATGAGGGGAGTGGGATGGCCTAAGAAGGTTTGGGTTTCAGCATTACCAACACTCAAGGTTTGTCCCAGCTTTCTGCCCACAGGCAGCTCTAAATCTTCTTTGATCAACCACGCACAGCCAAGTCATGCCAACCCTCCCACCCCCAGCTTCTCCTTCTCCCAAGTACACTGGAAGCACAAACATTCCCAGCTTCAGGAGAAAAACCTACTCACTGAACTCACCTGAGGATATTTATTTTGACCCAGTTGTGCCTTGCAGAAGGCAGTGTGATGACATCTCCCTGCACACAGCTCCTGGACTACACCACACATCCTCCAGAGCAGCAGCACTGGCAGCAATAAACAATAACAATTAACAGTGATTTCAGCATTCTGCAGGACCTAAATGCATTTTACCTGCTCCTATTGCTAGAAAATGCAGTCATTAACTTGATCATTCTTTTGGGGTTTGGAGGAAAAAGGCTGGTAGAGAAAATGTACCATCACCTGCAAGCTGAGCAACCTACATGGATTTGTTCCTCCTCTTCCTACTCATCCCAGCCTGCACTGGAAAAGCAGCCCAGGGTAAAATCAGGAGAGCAGGAGACTTGGGAGAGACAAGCAGAGACCCAGAGCTCCTGTTCTCACCTGAGGATAAATGAAAGTTTTCTGCTATACCTGAGACGGGGCAGGAGGGAAGGACTGGTCTCAGGCCATGTATGAGATGGGAGTACTGAGGGGAAATGGTTGTGAAAGCAGAAAGGTTTGTGTCCTTAAAAAATTGTGGCACTCATTACTTTTGTTCATGTGGTCTCTGAGAGGCATTACTGTGCATTATGCTCTGTAAAGAATGAGGTGCTCTTCACACTGGCTATTGAGATATTCCAGGCTGCCAAGGCCTTGTGTGAAGCTATTTTAGTTTTTGTCAGAGGAAACCAATGCCTTTTCAACAAATAGAGAATAATAAAGAGGAAAAGAATCCTCTTTTCTTTCTGCCATTGTTACTAGCAATGACAAGGCTGCTCCAGGATGGATCCACAGGCACCACACACAGCATCAGGTCATTGCCTTCAAAGCCTAACTAGTTTATGCCAGCTTGGGACTTGGCCCTGTGTATTCAAGCCCACTCCAGCTCTCTCCACATTCTCCCTTGCTATTAACTCTGCTGAGCTGTGGCCCAAATCACTGTTTGCTCTGATTTTTCTTGATACTCCCCTCTCTCTGACCTCTTTTGGAAGAGCTGGTAACAGCTTGCCTGCTTGAAAGTGGATTGTTTCCCTCACATCAGCTGAGAAGCAAGGTCAAGATCCAGCTGCTCCCAGCTGATAGCTTTAAAACAATAACTTCTGGTGGGGACCAAACCAATCTGCTCCAAGCTCTTCTCTGGGGAGAGGTGTGAGGAGTGGGTTGAGGATGGGTCTTTACACCTTCTATTCAGAGCAGGCAGCCTGCTCAGGTGACACACTGTGGTATTCACATTCTCTAAAAAGAGACAGACATAAATCTCTCTCCCAGACTTTTTCCTGGGGAGGGCAGTGAGAAGCTCAGAGAAGAGAAAACTATTTTTCTCTCTATTTGCTGCTCCTGTTGTTTTACACATGTGGAATGTGTAATGAAGATTGTTTACCCAGAGTGATTTGTTAATTGGACTCTGGTGATGGTTGTCAGGATTGATTGGCCAGTTGGGTCAAAGCTGTGTCCTGACTGTCTCACACAGTCACGGGTTTTTCTTTAGTATCTTTTTACTATAGTATCCCTTTAGTATAGTTTTATTATAGTATTCGTGTAATATAACATAGCTTAATAAAGCATTTGTTCAGCCTTTTGAATCATGGAGTCAGAGCACATTATTCTCTACATTGGGGCTGCCCTGAATCTACAACAAACTGGGATAAATAAAGTGCTGGTAGAAGAGACCATAGGGCTGATCACAGAGAGCACCCAGGCAGTGTGCTGGTTCCCACAAGAACTGAGCCAGGAAAACATTTCTGCAGAGGCTAAATGCTTCACTTTTGCAAGGAAAAAAGAAAATCAAACCCACCTAAAAATCTATGTATGACACAAGCATTGTCCCACACTGTATTTTGTTACTTTGCTACTGGGAAAGGCTGGTGAGGCTGGGAGAGCAGGAGATGGGCTGCACAGAGCCCTGCAGGTTGCTGGCTTCCAACACAATGAAGACAGAGGTGGGCAAAGTGGATTAAAAAACATATGAGCTTATGATGTAACCAAATTCCACTTTCAGGGACTTGGGTAATTATGCTTTAACAGAAATATGAACAAACCCAGACAAACCAAAAATCCAGGAGAAACACCCTGTGTTTGCATCTGAACAATTCAGACTGCAGTGTGCACCAGCCATTTCCCTTGTAAGTTTTATCAGAATTTTCTCAGGGCCCTCTGGAATTCACCAAGGTTGCTAAGGCATAAACTGTGCTAAAATATGAAAGAAGAAGCTAAGAAACCAAATTCCAAGACCGTAAGAATTAGATACCAGAGAGCTGTGAGCCACCTGCACTGTGACCAATCACACATTCTGAGAGCTGCATGCAGAACACGTGGACAAGCAAAGGCATCAATAACAAATGAGTGATCAGTGTGGGGTTAGAAGTATAAATAAGTGTTTATTATTTAATAATTTATAGTAGATTTATAATATACTTATAATATATATATTTGTGTATATATAAGTGTATATATATATTTGTAATATATATACACTTATATTTGTAATAATTATATAACTATAATTACAATTATAATATATATTCATAATAATTTATAGTACATTTAAGCATTAGGGTTAGAATGTATAAATAAGTGTTTAATGCAAACAATAAACAGCTTCTGCCCAATCATATTGGTCAGTTGTCCAGGAGTGCTGGATTTCCCACACTGGAAATCCAGAAGAAGCTGGACCAGGAGAAGCTCAGCAGAGCCATGGTCAAAACCCAGAGCCCATCAGTGCTGAGGGACAGCCCAGACTCTCTCAAACCAGTTTGCCCAGCAGGCACCAGACACTGTGACTGGTAGGATCTCCTCAGGAAGCACCCACGTGGCCTTCACAGTGCCAGGGCACATTCCCCACCTTGGGATGGCACCAAGGCTGCCTGTTTGCCCTCCACTGCTCCCCACTGAAGCTGTTCCCCCACCACCCTCCCAGCAGCTCCATCTGCTGTGGGTTGAGGCACCCTCCCCTTCCCCACCAACACCTGCTCAGGTGCTCAGCTGGCTCCTGCTCCCTCCAGCCCTGGCAGTGAGCCCCAAGGCTTCACTGGGGTGTCTGTGGGGAATAAAGCTCAAGGGATTTGGGCCCTCAGCAGGAGGTGTGATGAGCACATCTCTCATCAAGTGCCTCTCTGAAGGGTTTTGTTCACTGGTCCTATAGCCTCAACTTGAAACATTGCCTCCTGAGCTGCTGCTGAAAGCCAGCTGTCTACCATTTATATTGTTAATTCATTAAAAGGAGTTCTTTATCCTCTCAGGAAATAACAGCAGTCCTGCTTACTGGCAGACAATAACATTGGAGGGCTGCAATCGCTGACAATATCAATTATTTAGTTTTCTGCCAATTCCTATTAGACTTTCCAGGCAAGAGAATTTACACAGTGTTATTGAATTAAAAAACAGCTAAAAGCTTTAGGGAATCCAAACTAATTAGCCAGCATTTGTAAACCCCTTTGTTCATGGTAATTTGTTTACAAGAGTAGCCCAACCTTTTAATTATGGGCACACTCACAGGCCACATCCTTTACTATTACAGGCAGCTTTTTTTTTGTTTGGTGCAAGAAGGGCAAAGATGCAGAGGCTAATTTTACTTTAATGAGTTGTGATGACCCCACTTGGAACTGGATGACCCTAAAATGTAAAGTGTGTCTATAATTATAACTAAGAAAAAACCCACTTTAGATGCTTTGAGTGGGCCAGAAATTATCAACATCCAGTGTTGGCAATTCAAGTCCAGAGCCCTGCCTCTCACTCCCTCTCCAGCCTCTGTTACAGATCTCAAGGCAGTGCTTCACCTTCTTGCCTGTTCAAATCTATTTGGTTTAACTCCTTCTGCTTTAGGCTTGAAAGACAAAAGGTTTAGATGTTCTAGAACAGGTCACATCCTTACTTGTGATGACAACCCTGTTGTGACAATTGGCACCTATCACCTGGCAGGCTGTCCTCTCTCTCTGTGCAGTCATTTGTCATCACAAGCCAAGACCCTGCTTCCCAGACTGTCACAGACAGCTTTTTATGAAAATCCTTTTCTTAGGATTTTTTCCTCTTGAGAAGCTGAGAGGCCTTAGGAACAAATGTAAACATTGATTATCTGCTGCTGTGGGATGCAACAGGTGGATCTGTGATTGGTCTCATGTGGTTGTTTGTAATTAATGGCCAATCACAGCACAGCTGGCTTGGACAGAGTCTGGGAGAGCTGCCTTTGTTATTCATTCCTTTCTATTCTTAACTTAGCCAGCCTTCTGAGATGAAACCTTCTCTTCTATTCTTTTAGTATAGTTTTAATGTAATATATATCATAAAATAATAAATCAGGCCTTCTGAAACATGGAGTCAGATCCTCATCTCTTCCCTCAACCTGAGACCCCTGTGAACACGGTCACACCAGACCACAAGCATCACCAATGTTTTACAGGTCATTTCCCTTTAGCATGGAAGTCAGGGTTTCGTTTGGGAAGAAATGCTTACAGTTCTGATTGATACAGGATTTTTAGTCCATTAACAGCAAACTGTTTGCTTTCCCTTTTGATGGCTTTAGCAGGCTGAGCTCTGGGGTAGAGCTGTTCCATGGAGCTGGGCAGAAGTGTTTGGGCTGAGGTCCCAGGAGCAGGAGGTTCCTGCCTGCAGTCTGTGACCATCTCTCCTTATGCAGCAATGCATGGACATATAAATAAGAGAAACAGCCATTGTTTCCCCACTGGGTCTGGTTTCTTCACTGAAAAGCTGTGCAAGGCTACTCGAAATCAACTGTGAAAATCTTGATATTTGCCTTGACATTGAACAAAAATTCTGAATATGTTCATTTCTGAGGTAAGGGGTGGCAAAGAAGGGAATGAAAATGGAGTGATACGTCTCTCAATGAAGGAACATGCAGTAGATTACAGGAAAATTGGAATGCAAAGATTGCAATAACGTTCCTGCTTTATTTTTCATATAAAATAGTTTCAGGAAACTTGTTCAGATAAAATCTATATCTGTATTTTAAAAAATGTATCAGACTTAAGGGGGAAAAATGCTAATAAGATATTTAAAACTGCTTTATCACTGATAGGTATACACAGTGTATTGGGCATCCATCAGTGTGATCTAACAGATACAGCCTTAGCCCATGGGATCAGTGGGAGTGAACAGCAATCTTTCCACTCATCCCATGGTGGCCCCATGGCAATTGCAGACTGCCACAGCACAGGGTACAGGGGTCCTGTGGACAGCAGGGTCTAACCAGAGCACACCACTGCTGTCTCCCAGTCTCTGGCACTGGTTTGGTGGGTCCTTGGCCAGGTTACTTTTACCTTCTGTCGTTCTGTTTTCCAGGCTGGAAACTGTTCCCAGCCCATCTTCCATCCTACCCCATGTCACTGCAGATGTTGTTCAGGGTGCTGTGATCTTCCCAAAGACCCCAAGTGATTTCAGCTCTTCTGGGACCCAGGAGATGCAGAACAACAAAGGGTCACTGTGTGGTGTTCCAGGGAGAGCCTTCACTGAGCCTCCTCCCTAAAAGGATCCAGGCCAAAGAGCCACTGAGCAGGGAAAGCAGGGTTTATATGGGGATCTCAAGGGGTGGGGCAGAGCACCAGGGCCAATGGGATGAGGGCACAGGGGTGGAGCCAGGGGGAAGAGCCAATGGGATACATGGAATCTGCATGTCACAGCAAGGCATGCTGGGAGAAGCCTTTTTCCTCACCCTAACAATGTGGTTATCCCTTGAGAGGTTTTCCCTCTAGGGGAGTGTTGTGGATTCTTTTTGGCCTTGAGAACCCCCAGCCCTGGAATTGCTCAAGGTCGGGTTGGACAGGGCTTGGAGCAAGCTGATCCGGTGGAAGGTGTCCCTGCCCATGGCAGGGGGTGGAATGAGAGGAGTTTTAGGTTCCCTTCCAACCCAAACCACTCTGAGATGATTCTGTGGCTCTGGGGGGATATTACAGAGCTCGCTGGCTCTGGGTCTCATCTGACAACATCACATTTAGCTTTGCTTTAAGGGCAGCTGAACAGCATGTTTAGGTAGAGCAGCTGATTTAATCTCTTTAGGAATTTTTTTATGAGGCTCAAATAGCATCCATAAAAATGGAGATGGGCACAAGTGTCCCTCAGACATCCAGGTCTTCCGGACCACGTTTAGTTAAAATATCATTAACTGTGCAGCATGTTTGACAAGAATGTATGACAGCACCAGCCATATGGAAAGCATAAATATTAAATACTGTATATTGCAGCCATTTGCAAGAAACTGCATTAATCCCTTGAAGGTTAATGAGAATTATTCATGTGCATCTGAGGGAGAGAAGTACTTCACTTTAGAAATTGAACAGCTTGACATGCCTGATTTTTCACTTACCAATAAATATGAAAATGGAATATGGATGGACATCTTAGCATTGTGCCTGCATGAGAGGCTCATTGAGCAACTCAGAGGTTTGTTTTCCCAAATCAATATTTTACATCATTAATATTTTCAGTTCCAGGAATCAGTGGAACAATAAATCTTGCCTGATCACAGAGGGTTTGCCACTGTGTAGATATTCCTGCAAGAGGGGAAACAAATGTCAAGGAGTCAAGACAGCCCTGGTTTGTTTAGTTACCTCCTGAGAGCAGAAAGGAGGGATCAATACCTGTGTAGGGCCTGCTGAGAGACCCAGGAAAAGGGAGAAAAGAGAAATGAGGCAGAATTATCCTTGGTGGGCAAGATCTACCACTGACATCATGGAGATCACTCTATTCACATGTTGGAAATGTCTCACCAGAAAATATGGACAGATATTTAAAGCATTTCAGTGAGTAATAGATGTGGGTTTTTGCAGTAATCCCTCTTGAAATTGTTTCAAATGGTTTTGAAACAGCTTTGTTATGGCCTGTTTTTACATAAGCCACCTGCATCAGCAGAGTTCTTAAAAACTGGAAATGATAAAATTTCTCTGAATTGATGAAAATCACTTGTTGTCAGTGAAATCTTTCTGCTGCTTTGCAAGGAGCCATTTCTAGAGATGGCTAAAATTTGTGGATAATTTTATTTTAATTAAAGTGTGGTTTTTTTGGGGTTTTTGTTCAACAGCATCCTTCATAACAAAAATACTTTCCCTTCCTTTTTCACCCACCTTGTACTTTTTCCATAATACAGTCACCATACTGATGCTGTACATTTTGGCAAATCCCAGTTGTGACACCTGCATGGTTCATGGTAACTAGAAGAATTTAGTCCCTACTAGCCATGAACATCATCCTATGGAAAGATGGGACATTTAGCTGCCTCAGCAAAGAGAAAACCATACTGGGACTAAACCCACACCTTCCAGAACCTTCAGAGCAGCTTCCAGAACAGATTTCCAGCTGATGTGAATGGCAGGAGCTCCCACAGCTTTAGGAACCAGTGGGGCTGGATTGATTTCCATCAGCAGAAGATTTAGCTCTGCATTTTTTCCCTTCAGTGCTAAATACTTGTGCTCCAAGCTCATTCCTGCTCAGTCTGAAACAGGTAAGGAAACAGCTGGAAAATACAGGGAGCTGCCAAAGGCAGAAGGTCATTTGTCATGGCAGAGACAGAGATAATACAAAGCAGCCCTCTACATTTTCAGAAGGCATCAAACTTGTTTTTATTATAGCATGCATGCTTTTTATACATTCTTACAAAGCTCATAAGTTTACACTTTACTCTTTGGTCACAAGAGACAAACAAAGTGCTCATTGGAGTAGGCAGTTGCAGGTTTCTCTTATTTATCTTTCTTTCTTGGTTTCTATGTCAGTAACCTTGTTAGGGAATTCTTTCAGGGGTAAACACGTATCCTCTTATCAAACTTTCCTCTGGCTCACAGAAGTGGCTGTAAAACCTCTTCCACACCCCTTGGGAAGCAAAGCCTGCCCGCCTGAGGAGGGAGGATGCAGCTCCACCTTGCCTGATCCAGCTGTGCCCTCAGCCCTGGCTCTGTGGGGCTGGTTTGGACAGGGCAGCAGGGCAGAGAGGGCAGGGAAAGCCAATGCAGCTGTGAGAAATAGCTATTCACTTCTCATAGTTTAGGAAGGTTTATAAAACCTTTTCAAAAATATCACAGAAGACTGAATGCAGGAAAAAAGTTACGGTGCTGGGAGCAAAAGATTTTCCCCACCATGTTCTCAACCCCCTCACAATGGAGGTTTTCCCTCTTTAACACTTTAACTCCTCCCAAAGTTCTGTCCATCAACCCCTTCTTCACTGTCCAGTGGTGGAGATCTCCTCCTCAAATCCTGACTGGAGGTCAGATGTCACCACAGTGACAAGCCAGCCCTCCCAGATGTCCCAACTCCAGCTGGCCCTTGATAACCATGCAAGGGAGTAAAACATAACAATAGATCTATAGAACTTTTCTTAACCTATATACATGATATTTGTCTATTAATTGTGAGAGTCAATCATTGCATTACTCATCTATCACACAGCTGAAGCTGCTCCAGGGGCTGAGCAAAGGGGCTGATGGTGACCAGGGGGTGCCCTAGAAATAGGGCCAGGGGAAGGAGAGGGGGAAGGAGCTGTCAGATCAGGCACAGTGCCCTGTCACTGCACAAGGATACTGGCAGATGTGTCAGGACATCCCATCACACAGGTTTTTCCTTCTCAGATGTCTGGGGTTCCAATCCTAGTGCTGCAAATGTGGCTTGTGTGAAACAAGTCCAGAGTGCCAGCAGCCAGACATGCCCCCTCAGCACAGTGCAAGTGATGGGAAGCTGCTGGGAGAAATCCTGTGCTACTGGGCACATCCTGCCCTATGTTCTGTGCCACAGCAGCCCTGTGCTGGTGTGCAGTGATGTGTGTGGACCAGGAGCAATTGCACATACAGGCAGCTCCTGGTCCCACAGAAACCTCACTGAATCACATGCAAACTCAGCATTGTGGTTATCAGCAGCTGGACTTCCAAGGAATTAATGCACTTGATTCCTCTTTTGTCCTGGCTTGGAAAGACAGGAGTCTGCTAAGGAAGGCAGGAGCCTCCCCTGAAATGGAGAATGTAAACCCCCTCCCTCTGAATTGCTATAAATTTTAAATTAAGGGGCTCTCAGGCAAAGATATGGGAGCAGGAATAACAGTTCTTTAATAGGGAAGAAAATAAGAAGATAAAATAGACAATGCAGTACACTAGAACAACACTGACAGAGCCAGAACCCAGCCTGACACCCTGTGGGTCAGGCTGGTGGCAGCAGTGCCATTGGAATTGTGGCTCAGCCCTCCTGCAGTGTCAGGGCTGGTTCTGCTGGAGCAGGGATCCTGTAGAGAAGGATGGATTCTTCCTCTGCAGATCCAGTGGGAGAAGAGGCAGCTGCTGTTCCTCTGGGGAATCCAGTGCAGAAGCCGTGCTGGTGTTCCAGAATCTCCAGATTATATCCAGGTAGGAATGCTTGGCTCCTCCCTCTGGGCTCACATCTCCCAGTGGGATGCTGCAGTTCTTATCAGCCATGCAGGGACATTCAATGGCTGTTATCAGCAGATGTCTCCAGGAGGGAGGAGTGGGTGTGGAAGAGATAAGGAAAACTGCCCAATGAACAGAAGACAACTGCCATAGAGATGGCAAACAGATACAATTTCCTGGGCAATCCAGGACACTCTTGCACTGTGTCCAAGGCCAGAAAAGCAGCTGAGGGAGAGTGGTTTTTATCAGAGGTATATTTATGAACAGCTTCTAAAGGGTTAGGTAAAGGGTGTTTGGATAAGTAGCTAATCAATTTGCACAGATTATTATGAGACCAGCAGAGGCACAGGCTGCTTATGAATGCCTTACAGTGTCAGCTCCCATTATGCACATAACCATTTGATACATGTATTAGTCACCTCTGTAGCAGCTATCACTGAGCATTTACAACAGCAGCATCTACGTGGAGCTCCTTAAAAAGTCAGTGAATCCATGAGACTGGGACTCACTGAGGAGGAATCAGGAAGGAGGTCTCTCTCTTGTCCAAGGGATAGTTTCTCTCTCAAGAGTGCCTCATTGCCCAGAAATCTGGCAACCCATGAACTCCAGCAGCAGAATTTTGCTCTGTTTTCATTGTCAGACACAGCACACAAGCACTGTCAGATTGTGGGAAGGAAAACACAGCTGGTGATTCTGAACTATGCTATGTTTTTATTCTGAGTCATTTGCCATCTCCTTTAAATAATCCCGGAAGCCTCCACAGGGATTTCCTTTTACAGCATCAGATTGCTCTGATCTGTGTCTGTCTCCGGCCTTTTCCTTCTGCTTTGCAATTTCTATTCTGAGCCAGCTTCACTTGAGGAGAGGATGGGCTCAGAGTCATTCAGAGGAACATTTTAGGGCTCTGAGGATGATCCATGACTGATGCAAAGCAGATCCAATGGCTTTGGAGAAGCCTTGCACAGTTACACCAGTGGTGCATCTTCAGCTTGCAAAGTTGCACTGATACTGCCTTCCCAAAAAACACAAAGCACAGCTTGGCTGGGCTGGAAATTCCCCATTTCCAAGCCATGGCATGGCACAGTTTGGGCTCTGGTCACATGTATCTAGAACATAAATCCACATTACCAATTGATATTGTGTGTTTGACAGCACTGACTAAAAATTTTAAATGCATCTCTTACAAATAGCTAAAGGTTGTTCTCCTTTGAGCAAAGGAGAACAACACCTTGAATGTTGAAGATGATTTTCTAAAAATAAATTGGGTGTGAAGTGTACATCTACTCACTGAAATTTTGTCAGAGGATGTTGTTGCACTGCAGCTGCCAGCACTGCTGTGTGCCACAGGCTGCCCATCGTATTTGGCTGCACTCAGCAGCCAGGTTCTCCCTCCTGATGGAAATATATCATTCAGAGAGCCAATAGGCCACAAAGATAAAAAGGGGAATAGATCACTTCTTTTTTTGTGCAGCTGTGGATGGTTTGGGATGTCAACGACCTTAACAACAAGGCTTAAAGTACAATGACACAGGAGTGCTGTAAAGGCATTGCACGTGAGACACACGAGCCCTTACTGCATCCTGCTTTACCCTGTGCTTTGGTGCTCCAAGACGCCAGCAGACAAGACTTGCTGTGCCTAAATTTCCTCTGGAAACCCATAGATAGGGGGAAAACCAACAAGAAATGGAAGTAAAGCAAATCCATGCCTCTTTTCCTGCTTTACTGCACAATATTTGCTTGACAAGGTTCACAAGGCACCCTACCATGAACTGCAAGGTCAGGGCCAACTTTGGGAGCATATGAATTTTCCCCAGCTGTTTCACAGCTATGCTGAGAACAACCTGCCAGGATATGTTGTGTCCTCTCTGGCAGACAGGGAGCAAACAGAAAGTCATGAATCCTTCAGCCTCTCACTGGCTTTGGACAGGCTGACCAGTGTGACCACAAAGGTCAGCACTGGACCTTCCCTGGGAGGAGCAGCAGTGTCTCCCCTCAGTTTTGGTGTCTGTACCCCAGATTTTCCAGATGCTGTTGATGCCTTGTGAGGCTGACCTAGAACAGAGGCTAGGAAGAATTAAAGAATAAAGCAGGGATTTATTAAAAGGCCTCAATGGATCCACCCTGGGCAGCACAAGAGCCCAGCCAGGGCTGCACCCAATATGAACCAAAATGGTCACAAAATGCTCGACCACTCACGAGGTCTGTCACTTTTATAAGTTCTGCTCCATTTGCATATTGGAGTTAATTGTCCAGTTACAGCTTTAGCCCATGCAGTCTCATCCTTCTTGTTTTTCTCTCTTCAGTCCACATTTTTTATGCTCCTGGGCCTGAGATTTGATCATTTGTCCTTGGTCCTCAGCTACAGAAGGAATTGTTTTGTCTCCCTGCTCTGTACACAGAGCTCACCATCCCCTAATATGAAGCCCAGACCCACACACTGAAGCAGCACAGAATGTGAAAAATATAAATGCTAAAACCTGAGGCATCACTTAAAGCTTTAATTTCACTCTGAGGAGAGCAGAACAACACGAACTTATGTGGATAAAATTCAAGAAAGCACAACTCTGCTGTTCTCCAGGAGCCATTCCATGTCACAGCCGTTTTCACAAGCAAAGCAATTCCTTGGAGCAAATCAGCTTCTTCTTAATGAAGACTTGTTCTTTTCAGTAAGTCAGTGCTTTTGGTGGGCAGATTTAATAAACTTCATTCTTCTTCCTCTCATTGTGATAAGCAAATTTAATTTTACTCATATTATTAATAGTATTAAGCATCTCTTGAAAATGTACAATAGGCAATCTGAATCAGTTTTTTCAGTATGAAAATCCTCTTTTCTGAAACAGTATTTGGGTAAATGGAAGATATTCAGTCCCTTGTAAGTGGATGTTGAGACAGAGGGAAGATACACCCAGAAGGAAATTCCAACCCTAAGGAGGGGAACAACAGCAGAACCACTCATTTCTATTATTGCTGACATTTCCTTTGCCTCCAAAACGGGAATTCCTGAATAAAAAAAGGCTGTGTCCTGAATTCACAAATGTTAAATGTTATTTGCAAGCACTTCTGCCCTGTCTCTGTCTGAGCTAGGGAGGGTTCCCCTCAAAGCCCACAGGTCCCCACTCCCACAGCCCAGGTACAGGCTGTGGCTGCCACATCCCTGTCCTCCCAAGGCAGCAGTAAACTGCACAAAATGCTGCATTTGGTGTTGGACCACAATGTTTTGTGCTTTTTCACACTCTAAAACATTCAATCAGATATGGGACTGTGCAAGGCAGGAACAGAACATCAGCACTCCATCTCTGCTTTTGCTCTGCCCAGATAACCCACAAATGGTCCCTGTCACCTACCCACAGTCTCCAGCACACATTTTTCCCCTGCCAAGTGTTTTTTGGGCCATCACACCTGCAGATCTCCAGCCAGTGCATTCCTCAGGCTGGCAGCCAGAATAAGGCTGAATGTGTGTTAATGAGAGGGAATATTCTCCTTATGCAAAAGGTGAATCAGGGAGATAAATTCAAAAGCTTTCTGTGCCATTACTATAGGCAGGTGCTACAGAGTTTAATCAGGTCTTTAGAGAACTTAAAAAGATATGGAAACTAGTCTAAAATAGGCTGTTTCCTACAGAGGAGCTGCCCTTTCCTGTGATGCCTTCCAGCCTGGCCCGAGTGCCTGGCTGTCTAAAGGTTCTGCACAACTCTAACAAAGGAGCAATTTTATCCCCATTTTGACAATGCATTAGTACAATGGCTTGATCAGCAGATAATCTCCTTTTACAGAACAATAATATTTACAAAGCCTAAAAAAGTAATTTTCTCCCTCCCTTGCTGACCTAACTATCTCCTGGAGTTTCAGAAATAACCAAAGGCTTTTCAGTCACTTTGTCTGTATGAACAATGGAGACTCTGAATGTATCATTTCTTCCCTCTTCAGAGAGACTTTTCAACAGAACACCCTTCATTTCTTGCAGACATTCTCTTTTCTCTAAGCATTACTGACACAGACTTGTTCTCCTTACCTCGCCTGCACTAGTCATGCCTTGCTGGTTCATTTGGTCCAAACATGATAAATCAATTTCCATCCAATTAGGCTACGCCTGAAGAATTAATTTGATACACTTTAGACTGTAGTATTTTGTATGTTCCTAAATGCAATTAGAAAACTTTAATTTAATCTTACATGCCCAATATGATCAGCTGGTACATAAGACAACCCAGTTGCAGCTTGTTCAGCATGCAATTGTAGTTGTAATTGATTAAAATTGTTTTTGCAAGTGTGTCTTGATGTCATGGATGACTTGATTTGCTTTGGGTCTTACTCCTGCAAGCACACAGCCACATCAGAAACTTTCTCTGTGTGAGCAGTTCCTCAAACTGTGCAGCATTTATCAGCTGAGATAAGCAGGGACAGGCCTTGCTGCCCCAAAGTTGTGATTCTCTCCTCCAGCAATGATTCTGTGGTCAGAGATGTGAAGACAAGAGGGTAAAGATGACGAATTTTCCAAAAAATAAATGTGCTTAGGCTGACATGCACAGAGGGAACAGCAGACAGGATCCATCCTCTGTGGCTTCAGAACCCAACCCAAGCTCTGAGCTTAGTGACCTGCTCACACTGAGTGCTCGGTTTGCAATTCTCTGTGTTTATGATAACTGCTCAGGGTGACTCCAAACACAGCCTGGTGTCCTGTGAGGTCAAAGGGGATCCCAGCAGTCCATGCCCTTGACCCCACAGTGGTGCTCAGGCCTTTGAAGGGCTCTGAGTGATGGACACAGGAGAGGCAAAGCTTCCATCAGCCTGCCCAGGTGGGCTCTGCAGGGGAGGGGACTCCATCCTGTCACAGACATCTTTTATGGAAAATCCTTTCCTTAGGATTTTTTCTCCTGAGAAGCTGAGAGGCCTCAGGAACAAAATGTAAACATTGATTATCTGCTGCTGTGGAATGCAACAGGTGCATCTGGGATTGGTCTCATGTTGGTTGTTGCTAATTAATGGCAAATCACAGTCAGCTGGCTTGGACACAGAGCCAGAGCCACAAACCTTTGTTATCATTCCATTCCTTTTCTATTCTTAGCCAGCCTTCTGATGAAATCCTTTCTCCTATTCTTTTAGTATAGTTTTAATATAATATATATCATAAAATAATAAATCAGCCTTCTGAAGCATTCTCATCTCTTCCCTCATCCAAGACCCCTGTGAACAGCACCACACCATCCCTCCTCTGAGTGATGGACACAGGGGAGGTGAAGCTTCCATCAGCCTGCCCAGGTGGGCTCTGCAGGGGAGGGGAGCCCAGCTCAGCTCTGGCTCCAGGCAGGGCTGCTGTTGCCTCTGTCTGTTCACCCAGATCATCACTGCAACACTTGGCAAGGGCAGATATGGTCCTCAGCACTCCTGTCAGCTCAGCCTGGCTAATTCTGGGGCTGAAAATTCATCATGGAAATCCCACTCCATCAGCCACCAACACCTCTTGAGAAAACAAACTCTAATTTCACCAGAGACCTGTCTGGCTTTGTGTGTCCAGAAATCCACCTAGGCTTCTGTCCTAAAGGCTTATCCAACTCTGGTCCCAGGTAACCAGACACTATTATAATTGGACCTAACCTAGGATCTAGCAATTCCTTAAAAGATTTTGGAGGCTATTTCCCTCCTGGAAAATATTTTGCAATAAAAAGCAGTTTCTTTGAAATCTTTCAGTAGCAAAACAGCTGTCTAGCTCAGCCAAAACTGACTGGATCAAAACCCCACTGTTCCTTATTTTTTCAGAAGCAGACTACAATGTGAAGGTTGACTGTAACTGGACATGACAGAATCCTAATGCCTTCAATTCTCCTCACCCACTTCTGTGAAGTGTTTAGATTTGAAATCATGGTGAGTTAACATGAGTTAAAGGCACATGCTCTCATCTCTTGGTATGTAAGTAATGGATTGTCCCCTGGATAAGACCAGGGCTTGTCAAAAATATATAACATAAATACTGATTTTTCACGGCTTGTAGTTCTCACTGTTGTCAGGGATAAGAGAATTTCAGAGAGGTGGGGAAAAAAAATCTGAAGATACAAGATGGAACAATTTTGTGCCATGCAAGATACAGGGCCTGTAAATTTGTTTCTGATTTGTTTCCTCTGTTTTGTTAAGAACAAAAGTCAGAAGGGAATTTCCATTTCATATGTATGATGTACTTTAAGAGGCAGGTGGTTTATAAAGTATTAAACAGCACAATGGGACAGAAAATGACCTGGTGACTGCCTCTGCCTGGGAAGATAGGTTGGTATGGTGTGGGAAAGAGGGAGAAAACATCATCCAAACCTCAAAATGACCAAGAATCTGGGCCCTTGCTAAGCCGACTCTTGATTTAAAGGCATATATATCTTTTATATATATATATATATATATATTTGAATTTTAAAATTTATTTATATTTTATAACAGCTCTTTATTCAGCCACATGGTCCATGCTGCTCCTGCTCAACAAAACTTGTGCACTGGATGTCCTACTTGTGGGAAATTCCACCACTAAAAAGAGGATTTTTTTAAGCAGACACCACTGGCCAAAAAGAGACAATAGATTCAGCTGGTTCTCTCATATACAAGGTAATCAGCAGTGGGTATATGAGGGAAAAAAAAGGGAAGAAACAGTACTGCAGGAATTTTCAAAAATCCTTTCCAGCATAGTGTGTAAGTGTATCCCTAACACTGAGCCTTGCACAGGAATAATTGCACTAAAGCAATTAATTGGATTTCCACAGGTGAGCACACCCAGCCATGCCAGAGCCAGGGTCAGGCCACATACCTGGTGCTAACACAGAGTGAGTTAGGGGCATGTTCTGCAGAATTTTGACCATGTCTTTTCTGTTCCTTTTTGTTACAGCAGGTGTTAATATATCAGGTGCCTCAAACTGTACCTCTAAAATATTTATTTTCCCGAATATTACATTTCTAGTCATATTATTTAAATGTATCAGGAAAGCTTCAACTAAATCTTTTAATCCCATTTGATCTACAAACAGAGCTGCAACATGACAGCTTGGATTAATGCATCTGGCATTTGTGAAATTATAAACCTCACACAGCAAACAGACTGTGCCTGCTGCTGCTCTTTCCTTTCTGCTTGTGTAGCACCAGGCTAAACTAAAACAAACCCTTTCCCTGCATCTACATTTGATTGAAAGATAGACATGCAGGAAAGGGTGAAGTACCCTAAGTGATGGGCTCAGTGGGATATTGAATTTATGTCTACGCTTTGATGCTTCTGGGTTTCGTTTTCTGCTCCTGAGTAGAATTAATTCTGTTCCCCACAGGAGTCAATTTGGTATTTTTTATACACCACCCCCATCACTGTATTGTTTTAAATCTAACTTTAGGGAAAAGACAAGAGGTCAAGGAAAGACAGAAGGAATGAAAAGCAGAGAGGGGACCTTTTACAACACAAATACAGTTAAGACCCTTTTTAATATCCTAAACCCCACTTTGTCTGTCTTGGTTTCAAAAAGAGACAAGAAACTCTTTTAAAGGGGCCCCTGTATCCTCATTTCCAATTCCATGTTCTCCCTGACAACCCTTTACTTTGTGTTCCTGACAGTAACACCATGGACAGCATGACTTTTCCCCTTATACTCCACAGCAAGAGGCAGAGACAAGGTGGCCTGTGCTGATCCAGCAGCCCCAAATCCAGCAGGGAAACCCCCCTGGCTCTGCCCCATGCTCCTGGGCTGGCTGTGGGGAAGGGGGTGAGCTCTCCCAAAGACCCCCAAACCAACAAAACGCTGCTGAGGCTTCCAGAGACTCATCAGCATTCAGAGCTGCCATCTTCACACCGTGCAGGACACTTCAAAGAGTGTAAAAGCACAAGATTATGTGTGGAACAATATTGTATTTGCAGGGAGTGTCCCAACGAAGGCAGGAATGATGAGGAGGACTCCATCTTGTCAGAAGGATAATTTATTACTTTATGATACTATATTATATTAAAGAATACTATATTATACTATAAAATACAGAAAGGATACTTACACAATACTAAAAAGATAATAATGAAAACTCCTGACTCTGGAAAGAGTCCTGACTCAGCTTGGCCCTGACTGGCCAAAGAGTGAAAACAACTCCCAGCAGAATGCAATGGAACAATCACCTGTGGGTGAACAATCTCCAAACACATTCCACATGAGCACAACACAGGAGAAGCAAATGAGAGAAGAATTGTTTTCCTTTTCTCTGAGGCTTCTCAGCTTCCCAGGAGAAAAATCCTGGGCAAAGGAATCATGTTCAGAGAATGTGAATGCCACAGAACAAAGCAATAAAAGGGAACAAAACAGGTGGAGGAAGAAAAGGCTGCTACAAATGAAGGGCTTTGTCTGGAAGTTTGGTTCCTGGCAGCCTGTGTCCTGTTTGCAATGTCAGGTTGGTCCAGATTTTCCAGTGGTCTGAATGCTGAGCTGATGATCAGCTACACAACAGAAACATCCAGGTTTCCAAGCACACAGAATTCCTCATCCTGCAGTTACACAAATCCCAATTAGCCCCACTTACAAGTAACTCTGCCAGGAGTGCAGCCATGTGGTGTGAAGGGATGTTGCACACATGCCCATTTTCCTTCCAACACCATTCCACCACCCACGCCCCTGGGCAACCTGAAGTGCCCAGGGTCACACCTGAAAGGTGCTGAACCCCTTGGCCCCAGCACAGTGTCCTTGCCCATCTCCACATCCAGGCATCCATGGCAGAGATGTTCCCCACCCCTCACAAACCAGGGCAGAGGGTCCCAAAGGGCAATGCCACAACCTAGACCTCAAATCTGGGCCAAGTTCTCATCTCCTGAGAAGAACAGCTGTCAGTTCTGAAGTTCTTAAGGGAATTTTGAAAGCTAACTTCCTGAATATAACAAAACTTATCTTTGGCTGGGTCTGCAGATAGGTTGACACAAACCCTATGCCCTGTACCAAATTCAAACTGTGCCTTTCCTTTGAAATCTACTGTTCTGTTGATATTTCAGCAGCAAGGCCCTCCTTTGAAGAAGGATAAATCCTCCCTCAGAAGCAGCACAGAAATCCCTGCAGAATCTGCAGTCCACAGGGGCCCACATCACTCAGGCATTGTCTGACTGACCCTTCCTTCCCAAGTGGGGATGCACTGATGGCTGAGACAGTCAGGAATGTTCATATTGGACCCAGATTTGTTTATTCCAGGGCCTCAGATGCTTTAAAGCAGACCTACTTATAGCCTGCAATGTGTGAGTGACTCTCTGCTATTTTGGCACTAATATTGTCAAATGGCATTAATTAAAACAAATCGCTTATAAAACAGGCTGGATTCATCAACAATAAGTGAGGAGATATTTTTTCTTTGCCTTCTTTTTTTTTTTTTTTAAAGATTTTAATGAATAAACAGCAATTCCTATTCATTATTTATCTACTTCTGAATTTTAATGAATAGTTCCCAGCACTCATTAACAAATCTCTGTATTTATGGAAAACTGGCACTTCATAAATATCAAATTGTGCTATTTTATGTGCTGGTTCTATATAAATATAGAAATTCTGTAATTATCACTCGAACTGATCATTAAAATTCAAATGCAGATAAATAAGCCCAAGCTTCCTGACTTATTATTCAGACAAAACCTCTTTTTTTTTTTTTTTCAATATGGTTCCCTTTTCCCACACATGTCACACCCTTCCCTTGGGGTGGCACACAGTCACTGCTCACCTTGCAGGTGGCACCTTTTTGCTGTGTTACCTGAGGCTTCTGCCCTGTGCCAGCAGCAGGAACTCTTTCCCCCAGCCTTGCCTCTCTAGGTGGTGAGATTCCTGGTAGGCATTTTCATTCTACACTGCTCTGTCCTTTTTTCCCCTCGACACTGTTATTGACTTTGGTATTATCACAGCATAAACCATTAGCCATTTTATGCAAATCCCTGTGTTGAATGAAATCCGTGTCAATCCATAAAATCAAATTCCAACGTGCTGAGTGCCCTGAGTGTCTGGGGCTGCCTTTGTTCAGAACTGCTGGGAGGAACTCCCCCAGTCCCACCCTGACCAAAGTCAGGCTGTGCAGCCTGCTCTGCCCTTGATCCCCCTCATCTCTGGGGTACAGAACAGCTCATGTCCTGATCCCAGGGTGAGGGGCAAGATGAAATACCACTGCTGCTGTCCAGGAAGCTGTCCCAGTTTTACAGCACTTCATTTCAGCTTAGTGCTTGAACCAGGGCTTGAATCCACGTGAGGAAAATCAGCATTAATTGTAGGAGTGTTGGGGGATAGGACAGTGGGGATGGACAGAGAGCAGAGATCTCTGCAGCCAGGGCAGGAACTTGGGGTTCATTGCAAAGGGCCTGGGGCAGGGCCCTGCTGGGAGCTGCAGCCACAGCTCAGAGCAGGCTGAGAGAAGAGAGGGGCAGAGAGGGTGAGAGGGTGAGAGAGTAAGAGAGCAAGGTTCCCGTTCCAATACAATAAATCGTCTTCTGTGTTGAATATTCTAATTCTTACCAGTCTGGTACAAGATACAAATCCTACAGCATTTACATACAGCCTATAACAATCATTACATTACCATGCTGTGTTACATTTTAAACCCTAAAAATTCCTCTTTGGGTCCCTTCTGCCAAGCTGTAGGGTCTGCTCTGACCCTTGGGCCTGTCTGCAAGCAGAGGGTGTTGTTCCATCCAAAGGGGATCACCTTCAGCTGGCCATACCATTGTTTTCCAGTTGCTCAGTGACTGAGGTATCTCAAAGCTTGCTTTCATTTCAATCTCACTTATAGTTTCTATATTCTCCAAATCTTTTGCCAGACAATCATATTTATAAGGCTTTCCTGTTTCATCTTCTCCAAAAATTAACTTTACAGTGAACAACATATCAGCCTCCTGCTCTTGGGGTTGCTTCACTCACTCCATGTGCAGCCAAACCCTCATTTGGTTTGACATCTTCTGGATGTGTGGTAGTGGTCCCATCCCAAGGCACAAGGAGATGAAGAAGGTAAGAGATGTGTCCAGAGCCACAGGGGGGTTCTTGCTCAGAGGCCACAGTGCCTGCTCAAGGGGAAAAGCAAACAGGAATTTAAAAGGCAGGTAAAACTGTGACTCTTGAAAAGCAAAATCTGTATTAGCCTAAAACCCCCAGAGATTCTGCAGGGCACTGCAGCAGATGTGTTGTATTAATGGTTATTCCTTAAAAAAATCAGTCCAATAAAAGCATTTAAGGTCATGGAAATCTTGTGTTTCCTGACTGCATTAAGCCATGAGACCAAGGGCTGCCCAGGCTGCACCTCTCTCTTTAGAGAAATCTATTTTCCCCAGTTTTTTTCTTTTTACCTTATGCTGTATCCTTGCCACAGTGCTGAGGATGTTTGTGACAATTGTTAAAAAAGAGATGTGATTAGCAAATGGAAGAGTCAGCACTCCTTTAATTAAAATTCTTGGGTTTTCTTTTGTTTAAAAAACCCTCATTACCCTCGTGTTTTGCATGTCAATGCACCTGTAATGAAACAGACTTTGGATCTCAAAGACTGGGGCTCCACCTGAGCATCAGGTCATTTATCAGGTTAGCAATGGGACAATTATTTTCCAGTTTGCTGACTAGGCTTAAGTGGTTCATAGCAGCTTAATCCCAAACTTCCCTTGTGCCAAAACTGGCATTTCTGTGCTCCCAGAGCTAAATCAGACCAACACTCTCCCAAATTACAGTCAACTGAGTCAACACTCCCTGCACCACCTGTGAGAAGAAATGACACTTTCATCCTTTTTTAGTCCATTTAACTGGAGAACAGTGAGGTTTAGAGGAAGTGTTGAGTTTGAGGTGTTTCAAGCCCACCTTCCCCTCTTGGCATTAAGGAAGATAGGTGGTACACCAGCACTTCACCTCATTTCCTCCACCTGCTTTCCTCTGCTGTACAGAAACTTTGCCTTTTCTCTGACATGGACTCTGTACCCACTCTGGGGCAGGAGGAGTGTGCTCAGCCCCTGTTGGTGATGGCACCTCACAAAATGAGGCTCTGCTTCATCACTGATATTTTCTGAAAAATCCTTCTCCAGGATTTCTTCTCCTGGCAAGATGAGAAGCCTCAGCTCCTCCATGTTTTTCTTCTCTGGCATGTGGTCTGGAGATTGTTTATCCAAACATGTGAATTGTTTTTAACTAATGACCAATGACTAATGACCAGCCAGCTGTGTCAGGCTCTGAGGAGTCAGTCACAAGCTTTCATTACCATTCTTGTTTAGCCTTTTGATGTATCCTTTCTCTATAGTTTAGTAATATAATATAATATAATATAATATAATATAATATAATATAATATAATATAATATAATATAATATAATATAATATAATATAATATAATATAATATAATATAATATAATATAATTTCATAATATAATATAATAAATCTTCCTTTTGAGAACATGGAGTCAAATTCTCATCTCTCACCTCATCCTGGGGACCTCACAACACCACAACTGCAGGCCCAGAAATAAAGATGAGACAAACAGGAGGATGGATTAGCTCAGGCCCCTCCCTGCAGCCATTACAGACAGCCCAGTCCTGGCAGAATGCCCTGAAATCCCTGTGCACAAACCTCATCTCCCACAGCAATGCCTTTCCCAACTCTCGGGAGTCTCTGTGGTCAAGATGACCCCAAAATGTGTTTGAAAGTTTCTTTTCCAGTCCAGCAACTAAAGAAGGAGTCAGGGTTCTTCTGTTGTGGTTTCCAAGGTTGTTTATTTTCTCTGATCTGTTCCATTCTCTCTCTGACCTGCTGAGATCTGTCCAGCAGGTCGGGTTGTGCACAGTCCCTGCCCTTGGGCTGGTGTTGGCTTTTTATACTGAGAACTGTGTGTGCTTTATTTACAATCATTTTCCAATACCCATCATCTATGTTAGACAGTCTGTCTCTACTCTAAACCAATGCAGAAGTGTCACCATCACAGCAGAAGATGAAAGACAAGAAGAAGGAGAAAGAAGGACAGGACATGCCCAGATTCCTCCATGTTGCTTCTTGAACCCCCATTCTAAAAACCCCAAAATTCTACTTTTTCACCCTGTGACAAACTATCATTCCAGTTAAACTTTTGTGGCTTGCAAGTCCTCATATAAGGTTGGTATTTTTTTCCAAGGGCTAAATCAAAGGCACAGGGGTCTTGGGCTCTGTGCCAAGGTCTCTGAGCCCCCTGGCAGGGGTTTGAGCCCTCCAGAGCAGCCAGAGGGATGTCCTGGGTTCTGACACCCAACAAGGAATGCTGCCATCAGCTCTTACCAAAGGCAAAAAAAAAAACCCCACAGCTTTCTCTCTTACACTCCTGTTGTCCCCTTATCTCTAGCACTTTTTAAGTCCAGTTCCACTTTTTCAGTCTGACCCTTCTTCCATTGTGCTGAGCTTCTCCTCAGCGCTGGCTGCTGCTATTCAGGGGCTCAGGGCAGGGGAGGGTTGAAGGTTTCATTAGAGCAAAGCCCTCCCAAAGCTGAGCATTGTGCATGGCTCAGCAGCACAGTCATCAATCCTGTCCCACCACCCCCTGCCACACTGGGGAGCTTCTCCTCCAGGACACGTCCCCTTGGCATGTCATGGTGAGAAGTTTCTGAAATATTTTTGAATTTATTATCTCAGTTGCAGCAACAGAAACATTTGACTTTCCTGTCTAAATCAATACAGGGTTCTTTCTCTTTTCCTTTCTTTATTTTAAGGACATGCCTGCACAACAGTTTCACTGCCAAGCTCTTCAAAAGCACAAGCAGAGGAAGAGCTGTGGGATCATTCTGGCTGTAATTTCAGTGTACCTTTCAATTGCCCACTCTAAGAGGGTCAGTCTTGTACTTTTTGACCACATTTCCTCTCCATCCAGGTTTGATGTTGACCTACTTTCCCATGCTACAATTCACTAATATTCCCTTCAGCATCCAGATAATAAAGTGAGAGGAAAAATCCAAACCCGACTTGCACTAAGCAATTATTTTCAAGTCCATATGTATTCACTGTGTTAGTGCCAGGGTTTTGTTAATGCACAATAGAGGATAATGAGATCACTTTCTAATTCTCCATCTTCTTCCATCTGAAGCTCTGGGAGCTCTGAGGAAAGACAAAAGCTGTCATGTTTTACCAGGGCATCCCTTCAAACTGCAGCACCTCACAGTGATTATAGCCATGTGTTTACAGGAAGGTGTAAAAAACAAGTGGATGGATGAATAAATAAATGAATTAAACCCCTCATGTTAAACAGTTGTCACAGATTAAATAACATGTCAGACAACTTGTCTCCCTTTGCAAATACTGTTCCTTTAAGCTAAATCCTCAGGTAAGCCCCAGACAAGCAGAAGCACAGGTGGGAGATGAAGCTGTGCAGGAGACAGATGGGGTTCTCTTAAAACAGCCTGAAAACCCAGCACTGACACACATGACACAAAATCTGTCCCTGGGGAAGGAGCCTTCTCCTGGCACTGAACGTGTGAGGTCCCAGCCTGATGCCCTCCCCAGGGCCACCTCAGCCCTGTGAGTGCACTGGGAGAAAACCCCAAAACTGTTCCAGGGGCTGCAGAGCTGCCCTGGCCACCCCAAAACTGTTTCTGGAACTGCAGAGCACCCTGGTCACCCCAAAACTGTTCCTGGAACTGCAGAGACACCCTGGCCACCCCAAAACTGTTCCTGGAACTGCAGAGCCACCCCAAAGCTGTTCCAGGAGCTTTAGAGCTGCCCTGGCCACCCCAAAACTGCTCCAGGAGCTCCAGTGCCACCTTAAAACTGTTACAGGAACTGCAGAGCTGCCCTGGTCACCCCAAAACTGTTCCAGAAGCTGCAGGGCCACCCTGGCTGCCCCACAATTCTTCCAGGAGCTGCAGAGCCCCCTGGCCACCCCACAATTGTTCCTGGAACTGCAGAGCCACCCCAAAACTGCTCCAGGAGCTGCAGAGTGCTCTGGCCACCCCAAAATTGTTCCAGGAGCTACAGAGCTGCCCTGGCCACCCCAAACCTGCTCCAGGAGCTGCAGAGTGCCCTGGCCACCCCAAAACAGTTCCAGGAGCTGCAGGGCTCTGAGCTGCCCTGCTGCCATGGGTGTCTGAACTGATGTCCTGAGGCAGGGCTTGGCAGGGCAGGCTGGGACAAACCAGCCTGGGCTTCTCCACAGCTCTGGCTCCTGACACAGCCCCTGAGGCATCCTTTGTGAGTGCAAAGAGCACAGACAGGCAGCCAGCCCAGACACAGGCTGGGGAGAGATGCCCCTTGACCAGAGGGAATATTCCAAGGGAAACATTGGAAAGTGGCCATGGGAGCCAGCAGCCCAGATCTCATTAACTGTGTCCACACTGCACAGACCTGGATGGCCCTGAGGTGTTGGCACCTGACTCCTGTGCCAGCCTGTGCTGCTGTGTCCCCCCTCCCCAGGCCACATTATCATCTCATAAATGCTCTTCATAAATCCTCGTTCTTGATGAACAGCCCTTGGGCTCAGCTCCTCTTGAGCTTATCAGAAACTCTGACAGCTCCAGGAACTGCTGCTGTCCAAGGAGCTCCTGCTTTTTAACCAAGTCCTGAAACTCATTTTTCCTTCCTGAGTAACAACCCTGGAATGACAATTTTGTTGTCACAATTTCTAAGGCAGTGACTGACCTGAACTGCAGCCAGGATGGAAAGTGGCAGTGACCAAACCCATCTCCTGTCACCCACAAACTGCAGAGCCCAGGGAGAGCCCTGGAGCCTCCTGGGCTGCCCCAGGGACCTCTCTCTGCTGGGGCCTCTCCCAGCCCAGCAAATCTCAGGCTTCTCATCCCTGCTGAAGGACAGGGATGGACCCTGGGCTAAACCCCCCTCCCTGAGCTCAAACCTTTGCTCTTGGGGAGATCCAGAGGCTTTGGATGTGAGCACTTCACTGAATTCCAAGGGATCTTTCAGGTTTGTACCCTGTACAGATCCTTTAGGTCTGTGTGTGTGCAGGTGGGAATGTGCCACAGCAAATGCACGTGAATATTGCTCTCCTCATCACTGAATTCTTTAGATTTGTAAGCAAATGAGGCCTGTGAGTTACTGCTGTGCTGCAGTAAATTCTACACAAATCCTTTGTGAAGTTGTTTAACTTAAGCCATTGATTAAATGCTGTTAGGCTCAGGTGCTGTTAAACCCCACTGTTGGTTGAGTCCAGGGCTCAGGCTGGCAGGGGGGTCCATTCTGAACCTTGTGCCCCAACCAGAGGGTCCCTAATATTCCTTTTTAGCCTCACCCTCCCTATCCTCACCCTTAATCTCTCTGCCCCCACCCTCCACCCCCCACCCCCAACCTTCAAAAGACAATTTTTGGGTTGATTCTGATTTTAGATTTTAGTTTGCTTTTTTTCTGTGTGTTTAACCATCTAGTAAGCAGCAGAATGAACCTTGCCCATGCACTTTGTCATGCTTTCTCTTTTATAGTGAACCTGCTTTTGCCAATACCTTTGCTGGTGATGCTTTCAGTGACCTAAAACACTCATTTGTGACACAGCCCCCATCAGCAGCTTGCACACAGCTTCATGGCAGCTTGACTTTCACTGCCTGTAAATCCCTTTTGGAAAGACAGATTCCTCTGTGAAAGTCATTTTTTTCTGTCTGACACGATGGCCATGGGGGAGATGCAAGGGATGGATGATTGTCTTGGTTTGGAAAGCCAGGGGTCTGCTAAGGAATGCAGTAGCCTCCCCTCAAATGCAAAATGTAACCCCTCCCCACCCCTCTGAATTGCTATAAATTTTAAATTAAGGGGGTCTCAGGCAAAAAAATATGGGAGCAGAAGTAACAGTTCTTTATTAGGGAAAAAAATAAAAAGATAAAATAAACAATGCAGTAAAACAAACCAACACTGACAGAGTCAGAACCCAGCCTGACACCCTGTGGGTCAGGCTGTTGGCAGCAGTGCCATTGGAATTGTGGCTCAGCCCTCCTGCAGTGTCAGGGCTGGTTCTGCTGGAGCAGGGATCCTGGAGAAAGGTGCAGTCTCTGCCTCTGAAGATCCAGTGGCAGAAGAGGCAGCTGCTGTTCCTCTGGGGAATCCTGTGCAGAAGCCGTGCTGGTGTTCCAGAATCTCCAGATTCTATCTGGGTAGCAATGCTTGGCTCCTCCCTCTGGGCTCACATCTCCCAATGGGATGCTGCAGTTCTTATCAGCCATGCAGGGACATTCAATGGCTGTTATCAGCAGGTGTACCCCCTGAGGGAGGAGTGGGTGTGGAAGAGATAAGGAAAACTGCCCACAGAACAGCAGATAACTGCCATAGAGATGGCAAATAGATACAATTTGCTGGGCAATCCAGGACAACCATGCCAGTGAAAGGTGTTTTCAGGGTACTGTGACTAGTGGGTGCACCTTGGAAATGAGGTTTTGCTTCAGGAATGTAAACTGCAACCTGCCAGACTACCAGGATAGCTACAGAGGTCATGAGAAATGAGGGAATTGGGTGTAACTGGGGGCAGAGGGGATCCACTATTGGCAACAGAGAGAGAGACTTGGTGAGATGGCCAAAGAATCCAAATTTATTGTGAAGTACAACTGCTTATATACTTACTCTAGGAAGTCTACTAATATGTTACTACAATGATTGGGTTAATCATCACATAAACAAACTTACACATTTTAAGCATCTCTTGCTTGCAGAAGTCTGGTGTAATTTTCTGTTTCTGGTAAGTCAGCCTGATTGAATCTTCTTGCAATCTTGATTTAATCCTCAACGTTCTGCTTGTTCTTGCCAAGGCATTTTGTCTATCAAATCTCTTATGCTTGACCAGGTCCAAAGTCCATCATCTGTCTTGTGTATTCCAGTAATCCACCAGCAGGAGCACATGGCTGTGCCTTGGCAGCAGGGCACGTACACACTCTCTGGATAAAGCTGATCCAGGAGGAATGTTAGAACCTGCCAGTGACCTGAGAGCCCTCACGGTGTTCTGTGCACTCATCTGCAAACAGACACCTTGATGAAAAGAGATCAGCTGCATCCTGAGCCATCCCAGGCAGGTACAGATCTCCATTGGATTTCTGACATTTCCACCAGGCTGGAAGTGGATTAAGCTCTACAAATGAACAAATCTGCCCTGACTGACAGATATGGCAGGAGGTGGAATCAGGAGCTGTCAGCTGCTGCTGAGTCACTTGGGCAGAAACCCCTCCTCTGAAGTTCTGTGTGAGGCTTTGTGGAGCTTACAGCTGCTTTCTCACCTCTCTTGTCAGGAGCAACTGAATAGCTCAACAATATTGTTAACCTTGTGCAAAGGAAAATACATCCTGCCTTAAGCAGATTTTGCAGACCCAGGATATTTCACCATTTCTGTAAATTTGGAAATTTTGCTGTCTGGTCACATTTTCCTCCCTATCAGCCTGGGCAGTGTGATTTGTTGCCCTAGAAGAAAATCACTCTTATGTTAGTAGCACACAGCAGCAACAGTTCTAAGATCTGACACAGCAGCAGTAAGTTCCTGACCTGACATTTCGAAGAGACTTTTCCTGGCTCTGGTGTGCTTTGGAGTAAGCCCTAAAGACCTTGCCCAAGCTTTACCCCAGTAGTCTTCCTTGTGATCAGCACTTGACTCTTCATCTGCTGAGGCTCCTGGGGTCTCTTTATTCTTTATTCTGAACATTCAGCTTACAGTCAAATGTCAGCTACTCAAAAATAAGTAGTGGTTTGTGGTTAAGGAGTGGGAAGAAGAGGGCTTGGTTAATTCCCAGCTTGACCACAGATATCCCAAGTGAGGTTGGCCAGATTGCTCAGAGTCTGGTTTATTCCAGAAGCACTGAATTCAGGTGCTACCCAGTGGCACTTTTATGTGCTCAGCCCTTACAAACCTCTCCTTACACCCACAGCTGTAGGGCAGGGACAATCCTGTCACCTTTCTCTGACTTACTGAAAGCTGGAAGCTCAGTACAGGCTCTGTGCTCTGAAACATTTGTACAGCACTGAGCACAGGGAGCTGCAGGGGCTCTAACAGAAGAAAGAGCCAAGAACAGAGACCCTCCCTGTGAGAGGGTCAGCAGAAAGGGCTTCTCCCACATCCCAGGAAGATGATCAGAATATGCCAGAGGGGGAAATAAAAAGATAATTGTCTGAAACTGTACGATCACCCAGGTTGACTCATGGGCGCATGCAATGAGTTTCTGGCAGAGTGATTTTTACCTCCACATTTGAACCACTCCAAATGAAGGCAGAGTTTTAGTCACACAGAAATTACATCAAAAGGAAAAGCCAGATGTTTTGTGAATCCCACCACTAATGAGCTACAAGTGCTGTTTTTTTCCATTGTACAAGAAAATGATGAATTTTTAAACATATACAAAACAAATTGTTTGTGATTGCATTAGACCTTCAAAAAGAAAGAAGGAACATAAATTCAGAGATGAATAGCACAATATTGGATGCTTGCCTCAGAGCTCGACTTCAATAACTTATCTCAATAAATCCCCCTGCAGAAAGCATCTTATGTACTTCAAGCCTGGAGAAGATGAGACGTGAATGCTGGAGGAATTACAAGACAGGGGCATTCTTGCAACAGTGAACAAGCTGAAAATTACAAGGTAATGGAAACTCAGCAGGAGGCTGCCATACCCTGCCATTAGCTAACTCCTCCAATGATTGCTGCAGAAATCACTCAGGTTGTGTAAGCACTGTACGCTGCTGCTGCACTTTGCATCTCTCTCCACCTAAGCACACAGATCATTTAATGAGGCAAGAAGAGATTCCTGAGCACCAGGGCTTTGGCTTGCAGATGAAAGGGGGCTGCCTCCCAGCCCAAGCACAGCCCTTTGTCCCTGCTGCCTGCCTCTCCTTTGTGCCACTTTGACACCAGCTCTACAGATCCATTTATTAAAGCATTTGCCATTTTTAAGCCAATATAGCCCTGACCTCCTCAAACTGCTCTACTACCGTGACTCTGGAGATCAGGAAAATGAGGAATTAACAGCAGCAGAGTATTAGGCCTGAGTTCCTGAAGGGCAATTAGTGCCTGTCCTTCATGCCTCTTCCCACAGCCTCATCCCATAGAAACATTTGTTATTCCAGTCTTGGATAATCAGTCAGCTTCATATAAACATGTCTGTGCTGGGGTTCTTATTTTACCAACCAGGAGGTTAATGAGAGTAAGACACATTCGCAGTATTAAAAAGAAAGGAAAAATCCAGCCTGGCAGGTGAAATATGGCAGAGCAGAGTGGGAAATGCACTTACAAAAAAGCACAAGAAACTTGGAAATAAAAAATACTTCCTTCATGTAGCCTCACATTTCTCTTCACAGTGAAAAGCAAGGTACAATTCTTCCCAAGAATATTTCTGGGATTCACATTCTCTGAACCTCAAAAAAAAGAAAACACAATTCTTATAATTTACTGTACCTGTGTTTGTGCAAAAATAGAATACAACATAAAAACTGTTTACCCAAAATCACAGTGTTTTATTTCCTTGGCCTATCAGGGCCAAAAATGTATGTGTGTCAGGACTGTCAGGTGACAGTCACAAGATTCAATTACAGTGTGAGAGTTGTGTACAGAGTTGAGTGCTTAACAGATTCAGTTTTAGAGGTATAGAATAATAGAATATAATATAAAATATATTATATTTTATATATAATACATATAATAATTAACCTTCTGATATCCATAAAATCAGATACATCATTCTCTCCCCTTGTCAGGGCCATCACAGCACTGCAGTACCTCCAGGCAGATGCACCACAGATACAGAAGAAATCTGCTGAGAATTTTGGTGCATAAAGGAGACACAGGAGACATCATGGTAAGCTTTCCAAGGGCTGGGAAAGGAGAGAGCAGCAGTAATGGCCAACAGGGCATCCCTGTGTATTTAAGAAATTACAGTGGGGCTCTGACAGTGCCACAACAAGGAGGCACAATGGTCAGGACTGTCAGCAGGTTACACACTGCAGTGAGGCCCTCCAAGTCAAACAGAGGTGTCCCTCAGATTTTACCCTCTAAAATTGATTTCTCCTACTGTCCTGTGTGCTGTCAGCTCACAAAGCCATGAGAAATGTCCCCAGTCCTGCAGGCTGGGGGTGGTTTGGTCTCAGAAGAGCCAAGGGAATGAGGTGTCCATGCCAGTCCAGCCTTCCTCCTTCTTACCTATGGGAATAAATCACACAGACTCCATTTTCTTCATGGCAGAAAAAGCCCATTCTTTATTCACATAACTCCTTTTTATAGGGTTTTACAAACCTCCTGTGGGACTCCAATTGATCAGTAATTTTCTTGCCAATTACTTTATTGGTCAGTACCAAGTTGTTATTCTGTATTAATTGGTCACTCCAACACCTGGTGTGTGTGTGCAGGGACAGTTGATTGTAAGAGATAGTTTTCATTTTCTGGCTAAGGTGTAAAAACAGTTTATACAGGTGCAAGTTGTCTTTCACTCAGGAACAAATTTTTCATCATTCATTGACCATTCATGCTAATGAACTGCTCACACCAGGATTGCTTTCATATGGGAACTTGCAAAGTGCTGGCTTGGCTTAGAAGAAATGACAGGCCAGCCAGGGCAAGCCTGATTTTATAAGGCTTTTCTTTATAATTTTTCCACCTTACTGCAACACTACCCCTCCCTATCAGGATGAACCCCAGCTCTGTGCCCCTGGCCAGCTCTGACCTTACCCCAGCTGGGTTTCAGACACAGAGCACAGCTTCTCCTCCAGGGACACAGACAGAGCCTTCACTCATCACAGCACAGAGGAAATACAAGAGATCAAGCCTGCAGCCTGATTTATGATCTCAAGTGCTTAAAAGATAGGCATCTAAATCCATACTAAGGTGCTTTCTTGTCTCAGTGAAGTATTTTGGGGCATGACAGCAGAAAGCTTGGCTCTCAGGCAGTGCAGCTCGATGTGACCTGACTCATGGGAGGTTGTCACCTCATGTGAGACAAGCCCAGCCTGGCCTGATGTCCCCACAAGGAGGGCAGAACACAGCCCAGACTGGGCTGGGTTAATCCTGTCTCACTCCTGCACTGTCCTGTAGGGGACACAGGATGGGTAAATGAAGGTGGTAGAGAATGTGATCTTATCCCCCAATGAGTTGCAGCTGGACCAATTACTAAAGATTAGGAGCAGGCCTGATCTTAACAGGCCACACCTGTAGCCAATAAAACTTTGTTATAAAAGAGTGGATTGGGGGGAATCTGGAGTTAGATGATGACAACTGCAAGGAAGAAGAGGAGTCAGTGCTTAAAGGAGCTGCCTACAAGAAACATTGAGGAGGCATGAAACTCTGGCAGTATGGTGTCGCTATCAGACACAAAGGAACACGAGCACACCCGCTCTCAAGGTGAAGGAAAAAAGGGACCTTTATTTTTCTGACTCCTATATTTATAGTTTTACAAAGGTGACAGTGGATTGGAGGGTGACAGTGACACCTCTCCAATGACACTGGTTAAACCAACAGTCCATCAACTCTCTCCTCCTCCATCAAAGGAATGCAAACAATGAATTATTTACAAGAAAGTGTGTGAGAAAGTTCCTTACAAGAGTGTCAACATCAGAAGGCTTAGATAATCTTAAAAAACCAGGGTGGCAGTATGGAATCCTTGCACTATAATGATGTCAGAACTCTTGATGTATAAGACAACACTGTCCCTGTCATTCTCTGGCTCTGTTTCAGCTCTGGAGTCCCTTCCTCACACTGTGCCCCATCCATGCTGGGCTGCAACCATCAGCAGCTCCTTTGATGCACACTGCTTGCATTTAAACTCAGCCCTCCTCCAGTGTTTTCCAATCAATATCCCCTGCCAGCATTTCTGAGATACCTTGGTATTTTCCAGGAACTATGACAGAAAATGTGAGATGGATTGCAAATGCCACCAAAGCCACTGGATGACATTTATTTCTGTGCCAGGCTTCAAATTTGGTGGGATAGATTTCATTCTGAGTTGGAGGAGGGATGGATTTCACCCTCTGTGTCTCAGAGATGCTTTCATGGTGGCTGTTACATCCCTGGTATGAAATATGCAATTACAAAACAATGTCTCTAACTATTATTTTTTTAACAAATCTTTTAAATTAGATACTGACTATTAACTGTTAAATATTCTTGGTTTTATTTTGCATCCAGAGAAAAGGAAATTTAGAAACATAGGTACTCTGTGTGTGGAAGAATCTCTCAGATCCCAGAACGTGCTTTGGTTTTTATGGGTTTCATTTCAGGAGCTGAATTTTTAACTCAAATCAATAAAATGCATGGGTGCACTTACACGCTCATCCAGCTTTCCTGGACATGTTAGAAGATTACCAAGCTTGCCTGATTCTAATTAAAAACAGACTAGTGGGCAATTAATTTAACTTGTACCAACTTGTAATTACAACATTTGCTGTACAACTCTACAAATACAGGTGGCAAGGGGGGAGAGGCTTCTCTGGGATTTTTGTGGTGCTGCTCTGAAAAACCTCAGAGCAAATCACTTGTGGTAGGTTCCAGTGTGAGACCTGCATTGTTTAAAAATCATCTCAACGCTACCTTAAGCAACAATAAAATGCATGATGTGTGTCTTGGTTTAAAAAGCCAGGTGTCTGCTAAGGAAGGCAGGAGCCTCCACTGAAATGGAAAATGTAAACCCCCTCCTTCTGAATTATTATAAATTTGAAATTAAGGGGCTCTCAGGCAAAGATATGGGAAGAGGAATAACAGTTCTTGAATAGGAAAAATAACAATGGAGTAATACAAAACACCACTGCCAGAGTCAGCCCATGCCCTGTCCCCTGTGTGCCAGGGTGGTGTCCCAGCCCCATCCCAGGGGGGCTCAGCCCTCCTGCAGTGCCAGCTGTGGTTCTGCTGCAGCAGGGATCCTGCACAAGGGGGGAGTTTTCCTCTGCAGCTCCAGGGCTGCTGCAGATGGGCCTGGGCTCCCTCTGGCCATGCAGGGCAGCAGAAAGCTGCTCCTCTGGCAATGCAGGGGGCAAAGGCTGCTGTGCTGTGCCAGGCTCAGCTTGGATCCAGGTAGGAATGCTTGGCTCCTGCCCTGGGCACAGCATCTCCCCATGGGATGGGGGAATTGGATCAGCCCTGCAGGGACACTCAGTGGCCATGGACAGCAGAGATCTCCTGCAGGGAGGATTGGCTGTGGGAGAGAGAAAGAAAAAACTGCCCCAAGAACAGCAGAGAGCTGCCCCAGCTCTGACAGATGGGGATAGAACACAGCCCCAGCCACATCTTCCAGCCTAAGACAATGTGGGAAATTAAAACTCCAACATTCTCTATGGATCCCACTCATTCCATTGCTCCCAATGTCTGACCAGTTACTCCCCTGATGAGCTGTGTTCCCTGATTTTCAGTCTGACCTCTTGTTTGCCTGTGCCAGGTGGTTCTGTAAATAAATCCCCATCTGCTGCAGCTGCTTGACCATTCAAGCAAGAGTGGAGTTTCATCCATTTCTGCCTTTCCACGTCCTCCATCACTATTCAGGCTGCAATGAGAATGAGAAATACCACAAAGTTCTTCAGCTCCACAACCACCCTTCCCTTCTACACAGATTTTTTATTAAAAGTTTTCCTGAAGACCTATGCTGCTACTAAGGCAGATTTAACAACAAACAGACTCTTTTCCTCCTCTTTTGTAGAGCAAGGACTACTCACAGCCTCAGTGGAACGTTCTGGCAAGACAATATTTTCTCTGCAATGGAGAAAAGCTAAAGTGCTTCATTTCCCCACCACCATATGATGTTATGACCTTTCCCCATAACCAGCAGGAGAAATCCATCGACACATTTCCCTAATTCAAGCTGCCAATTAAATGACAACAAATAAATGACATCTTTAATGTCACTTCACTAAAATGACTCTGCAACAATTTTTGCTTTATTGCTCAGTTGCGTCCTATCAAGTATCAATCACACAGCTCTGAAAAATATCCCCAGAAGAAGGAACAAAAAAAAAAGGAATAATGGGAGGAAGGAAGAAAAACTAGTGGAAGAAGAAACCAGAAACTGCTTTCTGCTGTTGGATTTACATGGATCATCTCTTCTCTAAGACTGGGCACAGCTCAGTGGGGCTGATGAGGTGACTGGTACATGCTTAGAGCAAAGGTGGTCTTCCAGAGCAATTCACATTTCCATCTTTTATTGTCATGCCAGGACACTCAGACATTGTCAGACACTGAGTCAGTGCTTGGTTTGCACAGAAAAATAGACACAGTTCAGACCTGAGATTTTGTGATTTGAAGTATTGCATTGCCCCTGCTCCCTTGGTGTTACCTGATGCACAGGAAACCAAATCACTTACAGTTGACACTAACTTGTTCCACTGAGGATTCTTGTTTGTTCTGAATGATCTTCAAGCTCTGGAGAGTGTGAAATGTACCCATCAACCTGAAAATGCTTATGATGATAGTTATTTGTCATACATTCTCTCACTGCTGATTGTTTATGGGATAGAAACAAAACCAGTGAATAATTCAGGTGGGAAGGTCTCAGGTTTGTTGTTGCTGGAAAGGCTCCCAAGGTATTCAAGAATTTTTTTTCCCAGCCCCATGACTGAAGAAGAAGTTGAGATTCCTCAGCTCTGCTTTCCAAGGTTGTTTATTTTCTCTGATCTGTTCCATTCTCTCTCTGACCTGCTGAGATCTGTCCAGCAGGTCGGGTTGTGGCACAGTCCCTGCCCTTGGGCTGGTGTTGGCTTTTTATACTGAGAACTGTGTGTGCTTTATTTACAATAATTTTCCAATACCCATCACCTATGTTAGACAGTCTGTCTCTGCTCTAAACCAATCCAGAAGTGTCACCATCCCAGCAGAAGATGGAGGACAAGAAGGAGAAGAAGAAGGACAGGACATGCCCAGACTCCTCCATTTTGTCTCCTGAACCCCCATTCTAAATCCCCAAAATTCTACTTTTTCACCCTGTGACAAATTCACTGTCATTCTACTCAAACTCTTGTGGCTTGTAACTCCTCACACAAAGTTGGTAATTGTTTCCATGGGCTAAAATCAAAGGCACAGGTGTTTGTGACTCTGTGCCAAGGTCTCTGAGCCCCTGCCAGGGTCTGGAGTCACCCAGGGCAGCCAGAGCCATGTCCTGGGTCCCAGCAGGAAGCCTTTAGGCTCAGCTCCTGTAAGAGCTGTCTCAGCTGGATTAGATGCCCAAGGACATGATGGGTTTTCAATATCTCCACTGCAGAGATCCCATAACCTCTCTGGTTCCCTGGTCATGTTTAATCACTCTTATGATGACACTGTTTTCTTAATACCTGCAGAGGTACATCCAGAATAGTTCCATAGCTGGAAATGTCTCCTTATGCCTCTTTCCTTGTATCACTACAATTTCCTGCACTGAGCACTGGATTTGTTTTGTCCTAGCAGAGAATCAAGAGAATCAATCTCCTAGCTGGAATCAAGCTGTGTGGAGACCTCTGACAGCACCAGCATTGTGCAATATTCTGTAACAAGCAGGTCCAATGCTCACATCCTCAGATGTGTAAAGTCTTACCCAGATTTAAGGTCTAACTCTGCACTTACTGAAGTTAATGAGGTTCTCCCATCAATGATAGCTGACATCCTGTGGTGTCAGGGACCATTTCTAAAGGGTCAACAAAACTTTTGCATTATTAAATAAGGACTCCAGTGAAATCAGCTGGGGTTCTGCTGGGTTATTGTATGTGCTGCAGTAACTTGCACTGTCAACCGAATTCAAGTTTTCACTGAAGAACAGAGTGAAGGAGGAGCAGTGAGTTTAGCAGAGGGGCTGGAGCACATCAGCACATGAGATGTTGTCCTGGGTTGGCTGTATGATGCTTTTATCCCCAATCGTCTTGTTCTGTTTGTGCCAAATAGTAAGTTTTGCACCTTTAAGACTTATTGCAGACAGTGAAGGGGGAGAGAAAATGCAGGTTTTTTTTCCCTCCAGATACTCCTGTCACTCCCCCACATTCCTTCTGCGGGCCGGTGGTTGTTGTCTGCAGACGACGGACAGAGAGCTTCTTGGCTTTTTCGTTAGTTTTCAGCTAGCTAAGGCAAAGAAGTTCCCTGGACTGTGGTTTTTTTTCTTTTCCCTTTTTTCTTTGGACCCTTTGAAACCTGCTCTGGATTGAACACTCAGGGAAGCACCGGCAGCTCACATTTCTGGCCCACCGGGCCGGGCCTGGCCTGCGACAATTCCAGCACGGGAGGGACTGATCAGAGACTGAGTGAGCTGCAACCCGGGGAGGGGGTTTTCTCATTGTTTGATATTGTTTTAGTTTTATTGTTTAATAAACAGTTTTTTTCCACCTTTCTCCAAGGAGGTATTGTTTTCCTCCCGGACCAGTTGAGGGGGGGAGGGGCCGATTGGATCTGTTTTCTCACTGGAGCTACTTTGGGGAATTTTATTTTCCCAAATTTACTCTAAACCTGGATAGATGTGACAGAAGGGAGCTGCTGTCAGCAGCTGCAGCAAGGAGTCCCTAGGCTGTGAGCAGCTCTGCCTGGTCCTTTGCTTATCAAGAAGTACAAAGTTGTTTGGTTTCTCTCCCAATATTTGCTGCCACAGACCTCAAACAGAACTTTCTGAAGAGAAAGCATTCCACAGCCACATCAGTTCCACTTGCCACAAAGGCAAACTTGCCTGCTCCATAATTGATTTTCCACAAGCAATTGATTTAAACTTTTCAAACCCCTCCTGATGGCAGGATTAGAGCTGAGCCTGCACAGTTTGCAGGGCAAGCTTGGAGCTGCATTTCCCTTTCAGAGAGTTCTGCTTAATTGGAAGAAGGGGACAGAGTTCAAGGGCGAGCCAATAGAAGGTGTTTTATTTAAACATAACCCTAAAGTATCTATAATGAGAAAGCATGTCTCTCGCTCCCATCTAGAAATGACAGAAGAGATGTTTCAATTCCATTTCCCTCTCCTGGCTCAGTGGCTAACACAGGAACCTGATGCATTTGATCCTCTAATATTAGTTCAGGGAGATGTGTTTATTATGAGTTCCATTATAATATACTTAGCACAGTCCTTTCAAGTGATGACTAGTGGTTTATTTAGGAACTAATTCAGCACCAGCTACAGTTAAAAAGCTTTCACATGTCAGTGGAAACTGCATTAGATCTTTACTGACAGTTACAGTTAAAAAAAATCAGTAATAGAGGGGAGGGAAAGTGATTAAATGCTTTTATATGCAGCTTATTGACCTAATCAGCATTAATTATCCCAGTGCATTATTGTTTCCAATAAGTTTTCTTATTAGGATTGGTGGAAAATACCAAACCTCCACAGCTGCTCTGAAAATTGTTTCTTTCTGAAAAAGGTTCAGTTTGGCATTCCAGAACCAGGAATTCCCAACAGCCTCTTGAGAATGTTTTCACTCATAGTAGAATACCTAAGTGGTCATGAGCCCTCCGCCCATCATGGTTTTATGAGGGGATAAAAAGTCTAAATTCTACCTCAGTTTCAAGAATATTCTGTTTTTCACAGTCCAGTGATGAGTTCCACTCACCAATTCTGCTGTCCAGCAGGGGAGAGGAGGTCCTGTCCCCCAGGCCTGAGTTCTCCCACTGCTGTGTTTGCTGACCAGAAAGGAGGAGCACTTCACAGCACAGATGTTTTAGAACATATTTTAGACAGTTAATAATGTCTGGGGTTCTCAGGCTAAGAAATATAAAAGAGATTTGGGATTTAGTGCCTGGCAAAGCTGACAACCATGTACAGTAAACACTGGCTGTCTTTATAAGCTCTTTATGTTTTGAATGCAGCATACAATGTGAAATGACCAGTATTGAATTAAATTTTCTGCATACAATGAAAATGTCTTAAAAATGGTACTGTAAAGCCACTGAGAAGCACTGCAGTGACAGCAGCCAGGGCAGTCACATCCCTGTGCTCCATCTGCCCAGCCCCTCTCTGCTAGGACACCCCAAGGAGGTTTTCTGTGCACAGCAAACAGAACTAAAAGCTTTTCTTTTTACAGTACTCAGGACTGCAGGTAAGATGAAGGTTCCCACTGTGTTCCTGGGGAACAGATCCCTTTCCTTAAAGCTTTCTCTCAAAGCAGTGCTCAGCATTGCATTTTCTATTCAGAAAAGCTATGTACAACTCTATTTTTAACCATTTTTTTTTGTTTGTCCAGGTAGTGTAGCCCCCTGAGGAGTTCCCACTGTGGATGTGAGCATACCTTTTGACAAGAAAAGCCTGATAATTTCTGAAAAAATTATATTCTTGGTTCAAACCCTAAGGTTTCTATGTGAAGAGGAGGTTTTGCACCAAGCCCTGTGTGCATAAGCTATTTTTGCACCATTCAAAGCCCCACTGAAGGTGTGCATGTCACCAAGAGCACTCAGCTCTAGCCATGGGGACAGTCTGTCCCTGCTCTGGGACAATTCCTTTGGTGAGGAGCTGCTGATGCCCCTGGAATTTCCTCTGCCCCTTTCAGCTGTGCAGGAGATCCTTCACACCAGCCTGTCACCTTCCTCCCTGCCAGACCAGTTTGTTCAAATTCAGATTTGCATTTCCTCCTTTAATTTGATTAGTGACAGCTGCTATTATCTGAGAAAATCTAAATTGTCTCTTCCTGTGCTAATGAATCACTGCGCTATGTGTGTGGGGATTAGAGAACAAATGGATTTATTAATACACTGCTAATTAAAGGGAGAGATCCACTGTTCCAGGGACTTTTGGTGAAGAGGTTGCAGCAGGTTTTGGGGTGGAGAGAACAGCCACAGGTTGTCACTGCTAATCAGAAGCCACAATTGGGGTCTGACTGAGCCCAAGTACTCTTACCTAAGATTTGTAAGTTACAATTACTCAAGCCTCTAGCATTACAGTCTCTAATGGTCTTGTCTTAAGGGTAACTGGGCACTTAAAAAATCACCAGGCAGTTTGTAAAATGCTGGTGAAAGGTTTTGTAAACTAAGCCTAATTACAGCAACAACAGACCTGTCTGCAAGGAGCTGTGATCTGAATATTGAGGCCCTGAAGAATAACTCTCATTTAGTCTTCTTGGGAGTGCAGCTTCAAAAAAAAAGCCCTTGCACATATTCTTCTTCTCCCATAACTTATGCCAGGAACTCAGAGGGGTTCCCAGCCTCTCTTTATCAAATACAACACAAGGACTTGTCCCCTGCTGTACAGCAGAGAGCTGGGACTGGCCAGGAATGGCACTGCACTCTTTTCACAGCCACAGCCCAATCCAGAACCCTGAAACCTCACAGAGAAAAAGCACAGGGAAAAAGAAAGTCCAAATATACTCATGTTTCACACCCCAAACCAGGTCGAGTTTTTGGAGAGGAGAATGTTTGCTCTGGTGTGGCCATTCTTGCACAATTAAGTTTATGTGGGTGTCCCAGACTGCAAGGCAAGATGTATTCTATCTGCCATCTGTATGGCAGTTGTGTTCTGTTCAGTGGGCAATTTTCCTTATCTCTTCCACATTCACTCCTCCCTCGGGAGGGGACATTGCTGATAACAGCCATTGAATGTCCCTGCATGGCTGATAAGAACTGCAGCATCCCATTGGGAGATGTGAGCCCAGAGGGAGGAGCCAAGCATTGCTACCCAGATAGAATCTGGAGATTCTGGAACACCAGCACGGCTTCTGCACTGGATTGCCCAGAGGAACAGCAGCTGCCTCTTCTCCCACTGGATCTTCAGAGGAAGAATCCATCCTTCTCTACAGGATCCCTGCTCCAGCATAACCAGCCCTGACACTGCAGGAGGGCTGAGCCACAATTCCAATGGGACTGCTGCCAACAGCCTGACCCACAGGGTGTCAGGTTGGGCTCTGACTCTGTCAGTGTTGTTTTGTTTTACTGCATTGTTTATTTTATCTTTTTATTTTCTTCCCTAATAAAGAACTGTTATTTCCTGCTCCTGTGTTTTTTGCCTGAGAGTCCCTTAATTTAAAATTTATAGCAATTTGAAGGGAGGAGGTTTACATTTTGCATTTGAGGGGAGGCTCCTTCCTTCCTTAGCAGACTCCTGGCTTTCCAAACCAAGACAGTGGGGAGGATTAACATCTCCATGGGATGAGCCAATAAAGAATTCTATTTGACAGATCTGAGGAAGAGTTTCCTTCTTGCCCCCCACCTTTTAGTCTAATTCTTTTGGCCCTGATTTACCTCAATATCCACACAGTATTGGGATACAGACAATTAAATGATTAATTAATATTTTAATCACTCATATCATTGAAGTGACAGAGAAGGGAGCACTTTCATTCCTTTGATCTCCTGCCTTCAATCCACACAGGCCATGGTGGACATCAGGCAGCACAGAACACATGAATAAAGCACCTCCAGGGAGATGAGCTGTTCCAGGAGGGTCCCTGCAGTCTCCAGTGCCCAGGACAGCAATATTCACACCTCAGGAACACTGGGAACAGGAGGCTGAGCTGTGGGAGTTTATGGACTGCAAATCTCAATCCACTGGAATCACCACAAGTCTCTTAATGGACTTACCTCCATCATTGGCTTAGACCTGGATTGTAACATTTAAATTTTCTGAAAAATCCCTTCACTCAGGATTTCTCTCCTGGGAAGCTGAGAAGCCTCAGAAAAAAGGAAAACAATTCTTCTCTCATTTGCTTCTCCTGTGTTGTGCTCATGTGGAATGTGTTTGGAGATTGTTCACCCACAGGTGATTGTTCCATTGCATTCTGCTGGGAGTTGTTTTCACTCTTTGGTCAATCAGGGCCAAGCTGTGTCAGGACTCTGGAGAGAGTCAGGAGTTTTCATTATTATCTTTTTAGCATTCAGTAAGTATCCTTTGTGTATTCTTTAGTATAGTTTAGTATTCTTTAATATAATATAGTATCATAAATTAATAAATTATCCTTCTGAGAACATGGAGTCAAATCCATCATTTCTTCCTTCATTGGGGCATCCCCACAAACACAATACCTGGATCTTCAGCAGATGCAAATCCCTGCATCTCCTCAAGTCACACAACCATGCCAGGTGAGGTCAGCTGATGCTCCTGCCCTTTCTCTGCACAGAAATTCAACATGCATAACTGCCTGCAAAAGCATTTGCTGACAACAGCCTTCCCCTTTCAAATGAGCTACTTCTCCTGCAGTCCCAGGTTCTACATCTTCTCTAATAATGTCTTACTCTAGCTGGATTATCCATCACCATAAAGTCATTTATTCTTTCAGACACTGTTAATTTTAGTGAGGCTGGCATGGATTAACAAGCCATTGATCCACATTTACAGATACAGTAAACAACTCTTGATTTCTTTCACTTCCTACCCTTGAGCATGCTAAGTAGTTCCAGGCAAGGCTCCTCACTGGACACACACCCACCTTGTTAGAGAGATACCCAAACCTTTCCTGCAAGGTTATCACTGCACACTCTCCTGCAGAGGAAGAGAAACTCAGAGCTTATGTTATGAACAGACCTTCAGGATATCTCAATTTCCTGTAGCCACTTCAAATAAATCAACAAGATTTGGCTTTCTGTTATAATTTCGTAAAGATTATTCATCATTCCAGTAAAAGCCTGTAAGCAAAAAAAGAAAACGAAATGCTTTTCATTGTGGATTCTCTATTTTATTGGTAGTTAAAAGATTAGACTGTTGTTATAATGGAAGAAACAGTTCCCAACTTGACCTCAGCTGATTTTGCTGTTGGGGAGCTCACTGCTGTGCTCAGTGGTAGCTCACACTGATAGCAGTAAAATCAGATGGAGAGTCCCAAGCCCAAAGTTTCTATTCAAAACATTAAAAAAACCCCAAACATTCAAATAATTGAAGGATTGCTTGAAGAACAATCCTTCAAACAATCCTTCTGGGCTACCTGGCCCTAACCAGCATGCTCCATGCTCCTTTCAATTTAGATGCCTGAATTTAGCCTGTATGAATCACCCTGGGGTAAATCTCTACCCAGAATTGATGTGTAAAATGCATTTTTCAGCATGTGAAAGAGACCAGTCCTGGAAGCTGACCTGGGACTCCAAGCATGAGTGATCCAGTCAGTCCTGTCTTACAGGCTGGGAAGGGTTTTCAAAGCATCATATCATCAATGGCCCTTGTTATTTGACTGTATCCCACTGTAATGTTTCCAGGACATCATGGGAATAAATCACACAGACTCCATGGTGGGAAAAACCCATTCTTTATCCACATAATTCTTCATGGTGGGAAAAACCCATTCTTTATCCACATAATTCATTTTTATACAGTTTTACAGACCTCCTGTGGGACTTCAATTGGTCAGGAGCTTTCTTGTTAATTAATTATTGGTCAGTAATGAATTGTTATTCTGTATTGATTGGTCACTCAAACTCTCAGTGTGTGTGTCCAGGGAAAGTTGTTTGTGAGAGATAGTTTTCATTTTCTATCTAATGGTGTAAAAACAGTTTATACACGTGCAAGTTGTCTTTCACCCAGGAATAGATTGTTGTGCTAATGGACTGCTCACACCAGGATTGCTTTCACGTGGGAACTTGCAAAGAGCCTGACAAGGCCAGCCACTGATTCCAGGAGAGCCAGATTGATTTTATGAAGCCTTTCTTTATGATTTTTCTACCTTACTGCAACAATACACTGCCTCAGCTGCAGGGCTTCCCAAAGCTGCCTGTTCCAGGCCTCACCATTTATTCCTCACAGCAGCAATCTGCATCTCCTTGGCTGCAGTATAAAGCCTAAACATCCTTGGTGTATCTCCTGCAGATAACAAGGACAAACTACTTTCTTCCCCTTTTAAAGCTGCCTCCTCTTAGCCCTGCTTTTTCTTAACTGCTCTTCCACAGGCTCCTCTGCTCCTCACTGGTAACCACAGGACAGCAGTGCTGTGCCTCCCTTCCTCAGACAGACAAACACATTTAGAAGATGATGAGTTCCAGACATGACTGCAGGCACTATGAGTTTTTTCACTTCACTTTGAAGTGATGGATAGCATTGCCAATGGTAAATTTAGCTCAAGCATTGGGAAACAAGGGCAATTCCCTCACAGCAGATTCAAGTGGTCTTCTGCATCACCCCAAAGCCACAGAATTACTGTGACCGTGTTCACAGGGGTCTCAGGTTGAGGGAAGAGATGAGGATCTTACTCCATGTTTCAGAAGGCTTGATTTATTACTTTATGATATATATTACATCAAAACTATACTAAAAGAATAGAAGAAAAGGTTTAATCAGAAAGCTAGCTAAGAATAGAAAGGAATGATAACAAAGGTTTGTGGCTCGGACTCTCTGTCCGAGCCAGCTGACTGTGATTGGCCATTAATTACAAACATCCAACATGGGCCAATCCCAGATGTACCTGTATCATTCTACAGCAGCAGATAATCAATGTTTACATTTTGTTCCTGAGGCCTCTCAGCTTCTCAGCAGAAAAAATCCTGACGAAAGGATTTTTCATAAAACATGTCTGTGACAGAATTACAGAATGTGTAAGGCTGGAGGGGGCCCAGAGGGTCCCTGGTGGCACCTCCCTGCTCAGGCAGGGCCATCCCAGAGCACAGGGCACAGCATTGTGTGCACAGGGCTCTGCAGGATCCCCGCTGAGGGAGACTCCAGCCCCTCCCTGGGCAGCCTGCTCAGGGCTGGGCACTGCCCAGGGCACAAGTTGTGTCTCCTGGGCAGGGGCAGTGCTGGGCTCAGGCCCTGCCTGTTCCTCTTGTCCCATTGCTTGGCACCAGCAGGAAGAGCCTGGTCCATGCCCTGGCACACTCCCTTCACACACAGACAGACACTGAAGTCATCACAGAGCACCACCCCAGGGTGTGCTGTTAACAACAGAGTTCCACCATCCTCCCTGTGAGGGTGGGCAGGCCCTGGCACAGGTGCCCAGAGCAGCTGGGGCTGCCCCTGGATCCCTGGCAGTGCCCAGGGCCAGGCTGGACAGGGCTGGGAGCAGCTGGTGATGCCTTGAGAAGGCTGACCTAGAACAGAGGCTGGACAGAGCTAAAGAATAAAGCAGGGATTTATTAAAAGGCCTCAATGGATCCACCTTGGGCAGCACAAGAGCCCAGCCAGGGCTAAACCCCAGGTGAACCAAAATTGTCACAAAATGCACAACTGCTCATGGGGTCTGTCACTTTGATCAGTTCTGGTCCATTTGCATGTTGGAGTTAATTGTTCAATTCCAGCTTTAGCCCATCAAGTCCCATCCTTCCTGTTTTTCTCTCTTCATTCCACGTTGTTTTTGCACTTAGGCCTGAGATTTGGATCAGCTTGAGGCTGTGTCTAGCACAGGTGAGTGATGGGTCTCAGGTTCTCTAGCTGCTCACAGTGACTCTGAGATATTTTAAAAAGTCTCTTTTCCCAGCCCAGCGCTCAAAGAAGAGTCAGAGCTCCTCAGTTCTCTGTCTCAAGGTTGTTTACTGTATCTTATCTATAACAATTTTTTCTCCTGGCCTGTCCATCCAGCAGGACAGTTCCAGGCACTCTGCCTGCCCCCAGGGCAGTGTTATGTCTTTATACTAAAAACTACCTATACAATGTTTACGATTACTTTCCAATACTTATGACCTATGTTAGACAGTGAGTTTCTACTCCAAACCAATCCAAAAGTGCCACCATCACAGCAGAAGATGGAGGCCAAGAAGAAGAAGGAGAAAGGCTGGACATGCCCAGATTCCTTCATCTTGCCCCCTGAATCCCCATTCTAAAAACCCCAAAAAATCTATTTTTCACCTTGTGATAAATTCACTATCATTCTACTTAAACTGTCATGGCTTGCTGATCTTCATTTAAGGTTGGTAATTTGCTCCAGGGGTCATAATCCAAACCACAGGTGTCTTGGGCTCTGTGCCAGGGTCTCTGAGCCCCCTGGCAGGGGTCTTGGCCATCCAGGACAGCCAGAGGGATGTTCTGAATTCCAACACATGGGTTTGCAAAACAGGGCTCAAAGAGACACCTGAGAGTGTTTGAAAGGACACAAGTGCAGAGACGGAGTCTCTAGATATTGTTCCTTCCTCCTTTGTGCTGCAGACATGCAGAGAAGAGGAGAAAATGAGGATCCCCTGTGCTCAGTAAGGAGTGGAGCCACGAGGTGAATATGCAGGGGGTGCTCAGCAGAGCTGCCACAAGAGCTGGGGATGCTCTCTGTCACATGCACAGCATTTCTACAGCAGTTTGGAGGTGCCCTAAGAGCACCCCAGGTACCAGGGGGTGAGCCCAGGGCTCTCCCCAGCAGTTTGCACAGGAAGGACCTGGCAGGGCATCCTGCAGTGTTAAATAAATTCCTTCGTCATCACAGAATTCTATTCTATCATATTTTCCTCTCTCCTCAAATGAAGGAAAGCAGGATAAGAAACAGACTACTTTATATTCAGGGCTCCAATAACCAACACTGCAGGATGTATCACTATCAGAGGGTAAGGAAAGGGAAAAAGAAGCTAAATGGTGGTATTATTAAATGCAAAGTATAAAAACATTTAAAGTGACACCTTCCTGAAGAGAGCTTTCAAATTATTCACAGTCAATGCAATACAATCCACAGCTAATTACAGCCTATACATGCAACAGAAAGTAATGCTAATCATAATTACTCTGCACTTACACACTGTAGCAATTTCCATCTGAAGACCTCAAAGTCTTTATAAACATTAATTAATCCCATTGCCCTGCTGAGGTAACTGTTACCACAATTCTCATTTTAGGGACAGGTAAACTGTTGTTCAGATGTTAAGTGCTTTGCTTGTTACATTTGGGCACAGCAGGTGGGATGATTACCCTGAGCACTCCTGCTACAGGTGCTGGGGCTGGGGAGGAGAAGGGCACAGGTATTGAGGCAAAGGGCAGATTCTGGAGCTGAGGAACAAGACTTTGACAAAAACACTTGACTCACACTGCTACACGGCCAGGGCTGTATTTATAGCCCCCTCAGTGTGCTAGTTCCACTGCTGACACCAATGCACTGACCCTGGAAGCACTGACACTAATTTTAAAGGTTTGATTTTGCCTTCTGTAGAATTGCTTCCTTTCCTTTCCTCACAGAAAATAGCATCACAAAACTTTGTCTCAGAGACAGGTTTGAAGAGAGGACAGCAAATACCAGAATCACTACTGTTACCAGCTTTGGCTAATAAAGACCTTTTTTTTGGATTTTGAAAATGCAAAATGAGAGGATGTGGTGCATCTGGGAAACAGGGTAGAATAACAAAGCTTTTCAGGCTTGTGGGCTCCAGTTAAGCCAACCAAGCCACCCTGTGCATTCTGATTTCTGTACAGAGCCTCCAGGCCTCCAGAAGGCTTCACTACTGGTAACGGCAAGCACAGGAGGGAAGGTAATTTGAGCCAGATGCATCTGGTGAGCAGACACCTTTGGGTTTCACAAGTATTTCCCACTGATATTCCATTAAATGTTGAGACAATGGAGAAAAAACCCATTTATATAGGGCTTGTGACATCTTGGTCTGTATGAGCCATAATGCAGGAGCAGCCAGTGACCATCCCCCTCCACTGGGCACTGGGGAGTCCACACCTCAAATGCTGCATCCAGTTCTGGGCCACTCCCTTAAAAAGGGACAGTGAGGTGCTTGGGCATGTCCAGAGAAGGAAAGGAGGCTCCTGAAGGGTGCAGAAAAAAATTCTGATGAGGAACAGCCAAGGGAGCTGGGCTTGTTTAGTCTTGAGGAGGCTCAGGGGGAACCTCTCTGTTTTCCACAACTGCCTGAAAAGTTCACAGAATTAACAGAGTTCATAGAATGATCAGGTTGGAAGAGATCATCGAATCCAACCCAGCCCCAACACCTCAACTCACCCCTGGCACCCAGTGCCACATCCAGGCTTTGTTAAACACACCCAGGGATGGGGACTCCACCACCTCCCCAGGCAGCCATTCCAGAACTTTATCACCCTTTCTGTAAAACCCCTTTTCCTGATATCCAACCTGTATTTCCCTTGGTGCAGCTGGAGGCTGTGTGCTCTGGTTGTGTCAGTGCTGCCTGGAGAAAGAGCCCAACCCCAGCTGAGCACAGGCACCTTTCAGGAGCTGCAGAGAGGAGGGGCTGCTCTCTTCTGCCATGCCTGCAGTGAGAGGACAAGAGCAAATGTTCTTTACCTGAGACAGGGGAGATTCAGATTAAATAGTAGAAAGAAAATTTTCACTGTTGAAAGTGGCTGTAACTGTTGACAGTGGGGTCAAAGAATAGGTTGCCTGCGGAGGTGGTGGAATCACCATCCTTGGGTCTGCTGACATCTGGATGTGGTTTAGGGCTCCAGTGGCAGTGCTGGGTGAGTGGCTGGGCTGAATGATCTGTTTGGTCTAGTCCAGCCTTGATGGTTCTATGATTCTGCAGCATCTACCCTAAAGCAAATGAAGGAAAAGTGTAGGGGGGACACAGTATGGGTAAATGAAGGTGGTATAGAATGTGATCTTATCCCCCAATGAGTTGCAGCTGGACCAATTACCAAAGCTTAGGAATATGCCTGATCTTAACAGGCCACACCTGTAGCCAATGAGAACAAGTGGTATAAAGGGGGGATTGGTAGAATCTGGAGTCAGATGATAACTGCAAGGACCAGGAACAGTCAGTGCTTGGAGGAGCTGCCTGTGAGAAGCATTAAGGAGGTATGAAACTCTGGTGATATGGACTCCTTGCACCATAATGATAATAGAACTCTTCATATATAAGACAACAGAAAAGCTACTGCTAAAAAACAAAAAAATTAGTTTTACACCACATAGTCCCCCCAGGACAGGGAGTTCCTTCTCGGGCTAATGATTCATGATGCAATAGATAAATAGACTTGAAAATCCTCTCAGCAAAATATCTGACAGTCCAAGAGACAACAAAACTTAACTTCAATCTCCTCTTACCTGTAATTACTTTCCTGGATCTGCATCCCATGGCTCAGGAAATGCACTCAGATTCTGTCCTTCCCCCCAGTCTCCACAGGCTCTTGGGTGTTAATCATTGTCTGGCACCATGAAACACAAGAGCCATCACTATCAAGGCTGCCAACTTAAGAGACTCTTGTGATGGGAACGTTTCTATAGACCTACACAATAAGACTAATTGCATGGGCTTGCTGTAAAAGCCAGAGGTCGTTTGATTACTGGCTGTTTTGTACCATGAAAGTGCACATTAATTATTTAAAAGATGGACTTATAATTATTGCAAGCTCTAAGTAATTACCTATAATTTTGGCAAGTGTTAGAAAAACTGATAGTCTAGCAAATTCAGGTTTTAGTCATTAGTAAGCTACTAATTACATTTAAATTGTAAAATGAGAATTATGCAATTTATCTCCCCAATAATGCATAAACATTACAGTGATTGTAGGTTTTAATGGACTATATTATTACTATAAAAAGCAGAGCAGTGATGGGCAGTGAGGGGCAATTTGAGTTCATTGCTGTTATTTTACATGATAATTGCTTATCAGTGACTGCACAGTGATGGGTCTTCTTGATTAACATGGGGTAAGTCCATTCCACCCATCCAACTGTACTGGAAAATTACAAAACTTAGTGAAGAGTCACTAAAGAGAGTTGATTAATCTTCTCTCAATACAGGCCTAATTGCTGTAGGTAAACAATCTAGAAATCACATATTTTTTTCTTTCCCTATCACTTAAGAAAAGCAGAATTCCCAAGTGACACTGTCTTGGCTAGGGCTGCTTTTTTATGCTGATTTCTCAGGATCTTCTCATGCACTCCCCACCCATCCCTGAGGCTCCTCAGTGCTGCTCCACCACCTGTAAGGAGCAGGAATGAACAGAAACATGCCACCAAGTAATACATGCACATGTGGATTTTTCAGATGCTGCCATTCCAAAGCAGCCTGTGTCCACCCAATATCCCAGTACACCAATGGCAAAATCCATTTCAACACAAGAAAAGCAGTGTAAGGACTAAATTCAGATTACCAGACAACAGAACAGGTCTGAAACAGTAAATTGTTCAGCATCATTCCAGAAAGAAGAGCTTCCTAATAATAGTAATAAATGCAAACTATCAAAGGTGATCAAGTATGGGTCAAGTATGAACTATGGGTGTGCATGCTCTGATCTTACAGATGATCTCCTGTCCCTGTGCAGCAGCAGGAGTTCACAAAAGAGTCAATCCCTGTGGGAATCCACAAAATCAGAGGGTTTTGGGAAAGCTGCAGAAGGCAGGACCCAGAGACAGCAGAACTGTGATTGGAGCTAAGCAGCAGCCATGAGATTGGTCAGCAGAAAAATTATTTAAACTGTAGAAAAGCAAGGACAAGTAGAACAATGATCTGTGTGATAACACTTGTCTAGAATAATTTCCTAAGCTACAAAAAAGTTTATCTAGCAAGATATTAGGAAGGTTGAAGCTTAATAATGGAGTTCTGTGTTGAAGCTTAATAATGGAGTTCTGTGTGTTGTGTTTAAGGTTTACCAGCAGGTATTGTATTTGAAATAATCAAGCATTGTTTAACCAAAGGTACGTGTGCTTGTAGTGGTTGGATAGAACTACTGTCACTGTGCTTTTGCTTTGTGTGATTGGTCAAAAAACTTTAAGTTGTAACATTAAGTTCTTGGTCTGCTGCCTGGGATGTGAGCTGCTGGCATCTTCCCATTGTCACAACCATGGAATGAGGCTGATGCTGGAAAATCAAACAGCTCAAGGCAGTTCCCAGCAGTCCTGTCCTGTTTGTGATTTGTACACAGACCCCTGCTGGTGTCAAATCCCTGCTTAGCAAGAGCCCAGAAATCTTTACAGTGGCAGCAGAGTCAGTAAGGAAAAGGGGGAAGAGCTGTGTGAGGCTGGGACACACCAACGTGGAGCCCAGGAGTGCAGGGCACACAGGGACACCCTGACAGGGACACCCTGACAGCACTCCCACGGGGCTCATGGGACACCCAGGGTGGAAAGGCCAGGCCAGGGGGTGTGCTGCAATTTAATAATGTCATTGTTCCTTTGGTTGCAGGTGATTTCTGTGTGTGGAATAAGCAAGGCAGCCATCAGAGGTGTCAGTCACACAAGGCTTAGGAGCCATGCTGGTGAACAGATTAGGACAGAAATGGAGGATATTCTATCCAGCTGAAAATGACTGCAATTAATCCATATTAGAATCTAGAGCTGTTTATATCTCAGACACTATTTTCAGCCAGCAGCACTTCCCTCCACAGCCAAACAGTTGTATTGGAGTTCAATACTTTGTGAACAGAAAAGGCAGCACCAGCCACTGTGAACCACTCAGGCAATTTCCCTACGGATTTTCACCTTCCCTGTTCCATGAACTACTCAGAAAATTGAGCTGAGGGATTGCTAGAGGTGAGGACCTGCCCATGTAGTAAAGAGATTCATGATTTCAGTGTGACTCCTGTCTGCAACACAGGGAAAACTTGTCTCCTTAGGATGTGGGAGGAATGAAATGTGGGACTTATATGTGTACTTGTCTACAGTGAGACACTTTCACATGGTGTGCACCTTAAAAGCTGGAGTCTTGCCAGTGTAACTGGCTTGGTGTGACACCAGGGAAATTTAAGAGCTGCTTTGTATTGTTATTTTACAAGCCCTTATGCAGTGTTTGTTTTAAATGATGTGCTGTGTGATTTAGTGGTGTCTGCTGCAATGATGAAAGCCAGTGCCTGCTGTGCAGTGTGACTGCTGTCTTCTCCTGGAGATGAGATATTACTTTTCACTAAAGTTTCCCAAAAGGCAGCAGCAGCTTTAGCCTTTGGGGCATCAGATCTGCTCAGAACTCCCAAAAATAAAACCCAGGGAAACCATGGTGCTTTTAGCCCTGTTATAGATGAGTAATGGCATGGCTGACACTCACAGTTAAAAGGCAAATATCCTGTATGTATGTTAGGAGCAGTTTTATAGATTTATAGTTGTGTTTTCCTCCCCTTGTGTTGTTCTCAGGGGTGCCCTGGGTTTGGGACATTTGGGAGGGTCACTGGTTCCTGTGGCAGCACCTGAGCTCCAATCAAGGTGTCAGGCAGTGATCTCCAGCACTGGGCAGGGAAGGAGGAGCCCATGGACAGAACTTTGGGGGAGCTAAAGGGTTAAAAGGGGAAACCTCCATTGTGTGGGTGAGCACATGGTGGGAAAGATCCTCTGCTCCCCTGCTCCCAGTGCTGTAATATTTTCTCTATTCAGTCTTCTGTTGTATTTTTTAATAAGGTTTTAATAAACCTTCTAAATTTTGTGTGAGTGAGTATCCTTTCTCACAGCCCCAGTCTGCATGTCATTCAGCAGAGTGGCTCATCAGATGTTGGCTGGCAGGCAGGAGGAGGATACAGGACACACCTGAGTGCCCAGGTGGGGACACCAGCAGTGCTGTGTGAGCCATCCCCAGGGCATGGGGGCACCTCCCCTCCTCTGCTAACAGCTGCCAGGGGGTTGCTCTCATGGGATGTGGCTTTTATTAGTGAGACTTTGGAAGGCCATGGGAACATAACTTCTGCTGTCAGTGCTCAGGCCAGCCCCTGCTCCCTGCAGTGTGTGCTGGAACACAAAGGTCTCGGGTTTTGTGTTGCTGAAATGGCTCCCAAGGTTATTAAAGTCTCTTTTTTTCCAGCCCCGCAACCAAAGAAGAAGTTTGGATTCCTCAGCTCTGCTTTCCAAGGTTGTTTATTTTCTCTGATCTGTTCCATTCTCTCTCTGACCTGCTGAGATCTGTCCAGCAGGTCGGGTTGTGGCACAGTCCCTGCCCTTGGGCTGGTGTTGGCTTTTTATACTGAGAACTGTGTGTGCTTTATTTACAATAATTTTCCAATACCTATCACCTATGTTAGACAGTCTGTCTCTACTCTGAACCAATCCAGAAGTGTCACCATCCCAGCAGAAGATGGAGGACAAGAAGAAAGAGAAGAAGGACAGGACACACCCAGATTCCTCCATCTTGCCTCTTGAACCCCCATTCTAAAATCTCAAAATTCTACTTTTTCACCCTGTGACAAATTCACTGTCATTCTACTCAAACTCTTGTGGCTTGTAACTCTTCACACAAAGTTGGTAATTGTTTCCATGGGCTAAAGTTGAAGGCACAGGTGTTTGTGACTCTGTGCCAAGGTCTCTGAGCCCCTGCCAGGTCTGGAATCACCCAGGGCAGCCAGAGCCATGTCCTGGGTCCTGACACAAAGGGGCTCCTGCCTGGGCAGCTCTGTTGAACTGGGCACATCTGGGCAGTGCATATTTCTCTTAACAGTGAGAACCAAAACCTCTGCCCCAGAGGACAGGCAGGAAGAGAAAGAATTATTTTGTCAAATGATAGACTTTAGCTTCCTTAAGAGCAATACAGGATCATCCCCAGGAACTCAAAAGCTGATGAAATTCCTGCCCTGGATAACTTCCATGTTGGTAGAGACTGAAGGAGTTGGAAATAACAGGACCCTGGGGATTTTGATGCTGCTCAAGAAATCTAATCCAAAAAGTTCTTTCTGCCAATGCCCAGGATCAGGTGCTTCACTGGGGATGTACTGAGCCTCACAAGAGCTAAACAAGGGATAATGTAACTCCACCACTCCTACTCAAGGCTTCAGCCAATCCCAATTTAGCATAGGTTCACCTATACACTTGAGCATTAGAATTTATACCCCATACAAGACTTCTTATTAAGTAGATTAACTCTGCATTGAAACACCCAGTGACTCTGCACCTCCCTAAATTCTGGCCCTTTCTAGGAATTGCCCATTTATAACACAGGCACATCAAGGTTTGCAAAAACTTCCTTTCTCTCCAAACCCTCTTTGCCCTCTGGTTCAAAGAAGGATCTGGCCACAGGTCAGTGATTAAGGGTTGGAACTCAGTGCATCCCTCCGGGTGTCCAGAACTGCCAGGACCCCGCCGGGGGGCTCAGAGACCCTGGCACACAGCTCAGAGCACCTGGGGATTTGATTGTGACCCCTGGAGCAAGTTACCAGCTTTGTATGAGGACCTGAAAGTCACAGAAGTTTAAATGGTATAATAATAAAATCATCACAGGGTGAAAATGCAGATTTTAGGATTTTTGGTATGGGGGTTATGGGGACAAGATGGAGAAACCTGGGCATGTCCAGCTCTCCTTCTCCTCCTCCTTCTCCTCCTCCTTCTTCTCCTCCTCCTCCTTCTCTTCTCCTCCTTCTCTTCTCCTCCTCCTTCTCCTCCTCCTTCTCCTCCTCCTTCTCCTCCTCCTCCTTCTCCTCCAGTGATGTTGGCACTTTGGGATTGGTTTAGAGTAGAAGTGCACAGTCTAACACAGGTGATGGGTATTGGGAATTAAGTGTAAATATGTTATAGGTAGTTTGTAGTATAAAAGGACAACACTGCCTCGGGGGTGGTCAGAGTGCCTGTGGCTGCCCTGCTGAGCAGATCTTGGCTGGGCAGAAAGAAAATTTTATAGATAAGAATTAATAAACAACCTCAAGACCAAAAACTGAAGAGTCCAGACTCGTTCGTCAGATGTGCGGGCCAAAACAGAGACATCCTGCACATCTGGGGGCAGCAATTATCAAACAAATACCTGAGAATTAACCAGAAGGCATCTGAAGAGGAGCAGCCCTTCAGCCAGGGCACATTTCCTCAGGGATGGTGACAGCCATGGCCATGTGGGAACACAGGGACTGGATGGGACACTGAGTCCCAGGCCATGACAACAGAGACATCCCATCTTCTTGTGATAATCACATTCTCTGAACAGAGAGACCTCATTCTCTCCCAGGGTTTCTTCTGGAGAACCACAGAGAGAAGAAGAGAAAACAATTCTTATCTGTATTCACTGTTCCTGCTGTTTTTGCACATGTGGAATGTGCTATGGAAATTGTTTACCTGAAGAGATTTGTCAGTTGGATTCTGCTGAGGATTGTTTTGTTTCCTTGGCCAGTTGGGTCAAAACTGTGTCCTGGCTGTCTCAAACAGTCACAGATTTTTCTTTAATATTCTTTAGTATATAATATAATATATCATTAATTAGTATATATTATTAGTAGTATATAATATATATATAGTATATACTATAGTATATACTACTTATATAATAGTATATACTATATTATATAATTAATATAATATAGTATTATAGTATAAATTAATATAGTATTATAGAGGAATAGCAGATTTGTCTTTACAAACAAGCTGGTGGATAAAACCAGCACTGGGAGATAAATGAAAGAATGGGAAGGACTCCACTGATTGATGAATGGAAAAAGATATTTGCTTTCACAAATAAACTTTAGGTTTGCTGATAAATGAAATTAGGCATTGAAAGATGAAAGAAACAATGGGGAAGAAAACCCCCTCAATTCCATAGGAATTGAAAATTAAAAGGGAGGGTTTTATATCAGAGGAGAATCTTTGGGATCAGGTGTTTGGGGATGTCTGAACTTCTCAAGTACCTCAGAAATGGGGAAAGAGAGAAGGGAAATGTGGCTGGGAAATTGGGATAAAAAGGAGGCTGCATCCTCCAAAAATTTGAGAGATCCCAGGGGAATGCCCCATGGCCTCTCCCTTTATTCAAATAAAGTAAAAGGACTCCTTTGTCTCCTTTTTGGACATAAACCTCTGATGTTTGTGGATTAATTTTCCTAACAGTATTAATGTAATATAATATAGTTTTAATAAAACAATTGTTCAAACTTCTGAATCAATAGAGTCAAATGCCAATCATTCCCTGCATCAGGGGCACCATGAATTCAGTATCATCTCTTTCTCACATGCTTCCAGATGTATCTTTACTTTAAACTGGCAGTCTTTTTGTCTCTGGTATTCTGGCATTAACGTTGCCATGCTCCCAGATCTTCTTACTTTAATGGCTAAATACAATCTTGTTTCCAGGCCAGATTAATTCATGGTTAATCTATGTTTTGCTCCTAGCCAGTGCATTCCTCTCTCACTGCTCTGCACTCCCATATGGTATTTTTAGACAGCAATCAGCTCATCTCTTGGTCTGTGATTTGCCAGACTAAACAAGCCAAACTCTTCCAGTCCCATTTCCTATAATTCCATTTTCCTTTAATCTCTCAGTTGAAGTTCACCTTTCCTGGATGGGCCTCGCTGGCGTGCTGCTGTTTCAGGCACAGCTGGCGTGGCCCCTTGCCCTTGTGTGACAGCCCCACCATCACAGCCCTGCCACAGCTGCAGCACGGGGGCACTTCCCATCACCAGCCAACACAAAAGAAAATCATCCCATTTGTTTTCAGCTGCTGTCTGTTACTCTGCTTTGAAAAGATTTTGCTGTTAGTCCAAGCAAGCACTTGACCTCTCGCTTCATGTTTTTAAATTTTAGAAATGAATGCTGCAAACTGTTTAACGCTGTTCATGGGATCAAATTCTTCCAACAAAAAAATTGTTTCATTACAACTGCTCTGAGCCTGCTGGCTCCAACTCTTCCCACAGGTTTGGCACACAGCTCCCAGGACTCTGCCAGCCACTTCTCTGTTGATCTTGGATGAACAAAGAGCTGCTCTCCAGAGCAGCTGCTGGGGAGAAAGAGATGTGGAGCCCTGGCTCTGCCCACATCAAGTGAGCTCCTCACTGCACAGCCCTCAAGGCTCCAAGGAGCTGGTACAGCACAGCAACAGATCTGCTGAGCCCATTTTGCATGGGGCTGATCAAAACCAAACCTTTGTGCTGCCAGAACTGCAGTGGAACTGTCCAAAGGGTGGGTCTGGGGCTATCACTGTCTCCAAAGCAGATCAATGACTGTTTCAACTTAATCCAGCCATCAATCTGTCTCAGCAATTTGGGGAATAAAGAAGGTCGTTGGGCTTTTTGGTCTGGACTTAAAACTAACTGAATTATTATCCATCCCCACTCTGCTGGGCTGGGCTCAGCTGGACCAGCCTCCCCAGGGTTCCTGTGCCACCCCACTTCTCTCTGGGAGTGGGTGTTGTGCACCAGGCTGAGAGCAAGAGCTTTGCCAAGAAGGTCCCATGTGGTGTTCACAGGGGTCCCAGGATGAGGGAAGAGATGAGAATGTTGACTCCATGTTTCAGAAGGCTTGATTCATTATTTTATGATATATATATTAAAACTATACTAAAAGAATACAAGAAAGGATTTCATCAGAAAGCTAGCAAGCAAAGAAAAAAGAATGGAATGATAATAAAATCTTGTGACTGACCAGAGAGTCTGAGCCAGCTGACTGTGATTGGCCATTAGAAACAACCACATGAGACCAATCACAGATGCACCTGTTGCATTCCACAGCAGCAGATAACCATTGTTTACATTTTGTTCCTGAGGCCTCTCAGCTGCTCAGGAGAAAAAATCCTAAGGAAAGGATTTTTCATAAGTTGTGTCTGTGACAGCCCCAAAGTCTGTCAGGACCAGTGGGGGGTTTGGTGCTGGAAATCCCAACTCACTATTGCTTTTGAACTGACTTGTGTTCTCAGTGATGTCCAGGGAAACTTTTTCTCAGTAGCATTTGTACCCCGTGGATTCACAAAGGGCCTTTCTTTGGTTTTACACAGCAATATCCACTCCCATGCTCTGGGTATGTGCATGTTTTACCACCAGATGGTTTTAGGCACAAAGTCCTGTCTGAAAGGGGAGCAATGCCCTCCAGCAGTGCAGGAGATGCCTGCCTGTGCAAAAGCCACCAGTGGCACCGCTGCCAGAGAGGCTGGGCTACAGGGGACTGGCAGGAGCAGCTCTGAAATCCACATGCCCAGGCTCCAGAGATCCTTCTCCAGCCTGCCTGGGTCCAAGGAAAGGCAGCTGAGCCTCATTAGCGAGGCAGCCAAGCAGGACAGGTAGCCTCAGGTTACACTAACGAGCCAATTAAAAGGATTCTAAAGGAAAGCTGGCTGGGGAACAGGGAGGAGGGAGCCTGGCAGCTCTGGCTGGGCAGGCAGAGCTCTGCAGCTGAAGGTGAGCTGCTGTGTAATTACTGACATTTCTTCTATTGTGCCATGGGGGAAGAGGAGTCTAGAAAGATTAAAAATGGCTGATTTGGGGCTGTGATGTTGTTAATTTGTCTCATCAGAGACTGAAGTAAACCACATAGCAGTAAATAATGACATTCCTGCTCTACCTGGCAGGCCACCTTAGGGCATTTTGGAGTCCCTGTGTGACCCAACAGGCACCAGGATCCCACCAACACCCTTGAGGCCTTCTGAGACAGCTGGATGGGGAGGCTCCATCACCCAGCAGTTCCCAGTCACCAGAGACCAAATCCAAATACACACCCAGCATTTCACAGAAAGCAAATTCCAACCCAAATTCACACCCAGCATTTCACAGAAAACAAATTCCAACCCAAATTCACACCCAGCATTTCACAGGAAAAAAATTCCAAACCAAATCCATACCCAGCATTTCACAGGAAAAAAATTCCAAACCAAATCCATACCCAGCATTTCACAGAAAACAAATTCTGACTCAAATCTGCCCAAGTTCTCTGCTAGGACAGGAACTAAAGTCATGACTCCAAACAACCTTTCAACTTAATCCAGTCATCAGTCTGTCTCAGCAAGCTGGGGGATCAAGAAGGTTGTTGGGCTTTTTGGTCTGGACTTAAAACTAACTTTATTATGCAAACAGACTACTTTCTTTGTTAACTCATTCTTTGTTAGCCCATTTGCATCTTATACCTGAAACTCCTTTTGGTGTCTTTGAGGATCCATTACAAACCACATAACCCATATTAATTCACTGTGATTTAATAGATTTTGCTTGGTGAAATTCCTACAGGTTTCCTTCAAACCTGTGCAATGGATTTTTGCCCAAGATTTAAGGTAAGTTTTATGTATCCAGCCCAATGTCCTGTTCCATGCACTGGCTAAAAACCAGTGCTCCTGAGTAATTCCTTGTGCACAAGCACTGCTGGAGTCTGCTAAGCAAAAACAGCCCATAAAACCTCATGATCATTTTTCAGCCATATGAGAAGAACACTGAGAGCCTGTTCTGAGTTAAAACCCACAGCACACTGCTAGCATTAGAGAAATAATGGCAATAGCTTCCTGCACCAAGAGGCCTCAGCTGCAAAGAATCCCAGCTTAATCTGATGGAAAAAAGCTGCCTGCAAGAGGCACAGACACAAATAGGTCCTGGCACACCTGACAGAGCATCAAGATGCACATTCCACCCACAGGGCTGGGATCTCCTGAGCCTGGCAATGGCAAACAGCAGAACCAAGTTTGTGTTCAGCTCATCTGAATGATCACACAGCAGAGGAAAATCACATTTCATGGCTGGGTATGGCTGAGAAATCAAGCACTTCCCCTTTTCAAGTGGACGACAAGAAAACCACAAGTTCTCACTTCTTTTTTTTTCAAGAAAGAATATAGATGGCCTTTTCTTATTTAAACAGGTGGACACCATCCTACCTGGGAAAGAAAGTGCACTGCCTTTCCTGGATCAAAGTAAAGTTTAAAGAATGAAATAACACCTGAAATAATACCATGAAGTATTGCAGGACAAAGAAAATGGTGATAGCTCTGAGAGTCCTGGGTTTGGGGTGAGAACAGGAGAAAGGAAAACTTGTTTTTAATAATAATTTCAAGAATTATTAGTTTTAACTCCTCAATATCACAATCACAGTGCTTCCAGTACATCCACAAGGATGTTGTCTGGCTCTCCAGCATCAAAATCTTCTAACAATTCACATGAACAACTCATGAATATACAGTTCTACAAGTTTATCCAGTAACAAAAGTTAGTGTCTGACCAAATGATGAAAAATGTCAAAGTTCTATTGGTCTATGGAATTTGGAATGCTAGAATAAGACATCACTTAAAATAATAGCAGAAATTAAAAAGCCAGAAGATGGCTTTGAGGCAACCACAATGAAATTTGGGCAATCTAGACACAACTGGTCTGTCTTGTACAAATTTCCTGAGTAAAGAGCAAGTGCACTGCAGTATAACTGTGTTCCCAGTGGAAAACTGGGATAGAAATTCTTCTTTGTCTAGTCTTAGTTAAAAATAAAAGAACTGTAATGAAGACTTGGACAGTGTTTTCTGAAGTCACGATGTAACATTTCAGTCCCACCCCAAGGTAAGTGCTAGAGTTGCCATATTTTCATCACAGTCAGTTTTAATCCCAGGCTGGGCAGCCTCATCTTTCCATGGAACAGTGCAGGAGATGATTTAGCTGAACTCACTTCTACCCCAAGATCATCCCAAGGAGAAGAGTGCTACTGCTGCTGGGAGCCACCTTGGCTTGAAATCCTCATGATAAAATTACAAGTGGAATAAGGAACCTTCAACTGTGCAGATATTGAAATAAACAGAAACAGTTTTTAATATAAGATCTTCTGTACTTTCCCTTGTAAAGCTTTTGAAGTCTTTTGAGAGCTGCAATACTGTTTTCTTGGGCTAATGTAGATATAATGGTTTTCCCCTCTAACTGAGAATTGTCAATGATTATATCTCAGGGAGATCAAAAGAGGCTTTGAATTTAACCTAAGAATTTTTCCCCACTTGAAAATGTTTTATGAATCTTCTTTCAAACAGGAATCTCTGAGAAGGTGAACAAGGAAAAAACAGACATCTGCACAGGTTTTAAGTAAACCAGAAACACACAGAAGCTAATGAAACAATAAGTGAAAATGTACCTATCTCTGGCTACTTAATTCCCCATACCTTGGTCCTTGGAGGCAAAATAAAGATAACAGGAATAAATCAACAGTTTTGAGAAGCTGACACAGAGGCAGCATTTCATGCAGATTGGTTCATGTTCATGACCTGTTCAGCCATGAAGATCTAATCCCAACATCTTCTGACCCATCTCCATGGTTCATTATTTCCTAATCACTTATGGCCCTCACTGAAGAATGCTCTGAGCTTCTCAGGCTGGAGCAAATCTATAAATCAAGGACAACACTTTATGGGCTTTCTTTAGCAGCCTGTCTTTTCTTTATAATCTTGTCCATCTGTCAAATCTGAAATTCACTTTGTGAGGGTGTAAATATACTGCTAGCAAAAATTAAGAAAGGAGGGAAAATATTTCCAGTGCAGAATAAATTGTCCATTGAATTTCTGAGCTGGTGTGAGACATTAACCTGGCACCCACTCAGGGAACTGAGGGTATTCACTGCAATTTGTTATTTTGCTGTTCTCCAGCAGAGTTTCTCACTGTTCCTTTACAGAAATGTAGCTTCCCTCCCATGGGTAGGCAATAGGAAAAAGGAAGACTCACAGAATAACAAACTGATTATTTTGATGGCTGTCTGTAGTTTGTGTTAAAATTTTTGCAATGCAAATTAAGAACACATGCTTATTAACAATCAATCTTTGTGTCAACTTCTGAAAGGAGGTAACAATCAAATTTGATATTTGTTTATTTTCTAGATCCCAAAGAGGCCTTTTCCCTCCTTATATTCTTCAGTAAATTCATCCTTGTTGGGCCACAACAGTGACTTACAGATAAATTTCTGCTCTTTAAAGGAAATTACATGAGTGACATTTGTTGTGGTTACATCTCCCAGATCAGCAGAGAGAAATGCATTCAGACCCCTTAAAATGCAGCACCTCCCAGGGTGTAATGGATTTAACAAGCACTGAAACCACAGCAAAGAGGATGAGAGGGGCTATCCAAGCTGAGAAGATGAGAAGGACTTTCCTTTTCACTCCAGCCAGACAAATAAGAATGACATTCTTCCACTTTCACTAACAAACTTGCAAGGCTTGTCAATAAAAGCAGCAGGAGGCAAAGCAGTGCACGGTGATGGGAAGATTTAATGTGCACTCTTCTCACCTGGGGCTGGTGGGGGGTGCCTTTTCTACATATTATGGTAAGAAAAAAGTTTAATTTTGATATGAATAAGGCAGAACCTGACTGGTGAAGTCACTCAGGAGCTGTTTCATCATTTCCCATGTGCAGGACTGGCCAGAAGGGAGAACAGTGGACAGAGCAGGGAAGCAGAATAGGCAGAAAAGGACAGAGATGAGAAAACCTGGTTTAAAAAAAAAACATTTGCAAAGAAGGGAGATATAAAAGAGTTGTGCAAACCTTGTCCTGCTCTACTTTCTTGGATATTATTTCCAAACTGAGCCTGGTGAATGATTAAGAAAACTTCCCAAAGCACAAAGCAGCACAGACCTGGAAATTCCACAGCCTGTGGACACACACTTAGTCTAACAATATATAACAGCTCTTGTGAGGCTGGTAAATCTCTCTCTCATAAAGGCACAGAAACACTTTCAAACTGGCCTTTGGCTTCACCCCAGACTGGTTTTGAGCTGGGCACCTCACCCTAAGAATATGCCTGAACAGAAATTTAGGCTCCTGTCCTGGTTCAGAAGGAGCTGATTTGATAAATCTAAGACAAAAGATCTATCTGGGATTGAATTCACCAGCTAAAAGCACTGAAAGCAACAGGAATCCACAAGAAAAAATAAAGATGGCACAGTTCTGGAATTTGGATAGATATAAAACTTATACTGTAAATGGATTTAAATTTCTGGGGCAAAACAAATATGCTATTTCTCACCTCTGTATTCTCCTTAGCCAGAAAACTTATTGGGATTTATCAGGGGCTGTCTAACAGCCTATCTAATTGATAACATTCAGACATCACTCATCTCTCAATGCACAGCTAAAGTTGGTAGTGTTATTTAGGAGCTGAACAACCAAGGAATAAAACACAAGTTGCTTCTTTAAGATTAATCTCATTTGAAAATATTTAGATATTTATCTCTTATCCCCATTAAATAAAAATATTTAGATAATTGATAGACAAGCTTATTCTTCCTGGTAAGTTCTTCTTCATTGTAAGAAAAACTGACAATGAAATTAAGCTGACATGAAATAATACAAAAATAATAAATACAGATACTGTTCAGCAGCCAGTTGCTGCACCTGTGTGAGCACAAACACTTGTGTGGTGTGAATTAATTTGAAGCTTCTGAAGAAGCTGCAAGTCTCCACTACTCAGGGTGCCATCCAGCTCAAGCAGTTTATAGGTCTGAAACAAAAAAACCACTATAAAAAATGTGCCATTGTGGTGTTGTGAGGTCCCCAGGATGAGGTGAGAGATGAGAATCTCACTCCAAGTTCTCAGAAGGCTGATATATTTATATTATATTATATTATATTATATTATATTATATTATATTATATTATATTATATTATATTATATTATATTATATTATATTATATTATATTATATTATATTATATTATATTATATTATATTATATTATATTATATTATATTATATTATATTAAAACTATACTAAAGAAAGAGGAAGGATACATCAGAAGGCTTAACAAAAATGAATAAAAAAACCTGTAACTCCTCAGAGCCTCGACACAGCAGGCTCTGATTGGTCATTAAGTAAAAACAATTCACATGGAACCAATTAAAGATGCACCTGTTGGTAAACAATGTCCAAACCACACACCAAAGCAGCAAACACAGCAGCAGCAATCAGATAATTATTGTTTTCATTCCTCTCTGAGGTTTCTCAGCTTTCCAGGAGAAAATCCTTGGCAAAGAGCATTTTTCAGAAAATATAATGGAAAATGATATTTATCATTTTAAAAATGAAAAATATCATTTTCAGGAAATATCCCAAACAGCTTGGGGGAAAACCATTTTTCCTGTCTGGATGTAGAAAGCACAAACTGTGCTGGACTGGCCCTGTTGCCCAAAGCTCACAGCACAGTGCCAACCTGAGCCTGTGCCAGAGGGACACCAGGTTAAACACAGCCTGGATCAGGCAGGAGATGAGGATTTAGGTGAGTTAAACAGAATAAGGAAGGAAGAAATCACTTTTTTTTAGACTGTTCCCAAATGGCTTTTCCAGGCTGTATCCCCACAGAGGGATCAAGCTGTATCCCAGGGCCAGCAGTGGCATCCCCCCATCCCTGCCCATGCCAGCCCCCAAAGCAGATCCATTGTTGTGCTGCCACCTGTTCAGTGTGTCTGTCTGTGCCAGGGTGAGAAGGAAAAGCAAGGTTATTAAAAAAGCAGTTTGGCTAAATAAGGGAGCTCATTATGTGTGCTATTTTTGTTCCTCAAATGCCTGCCTTCCTCTCCTTCCCTTGAGGTTTCCAGAGAAATCTGACAATCAGGGCTGAGGTTTACTGTCAGCTTCCATTAGGCAAATCAGCCAGGCTGGGGATGGGGGAAGGACAAGGGGGAAATTGCCCTAAAAGGGAGCTGATTCAGCACCAAGCATGTCTGTGCACATAGCCACCACCAGAAAGTGCTGGCTGGAGGTGCTGTCCCAAAGCAGAGCCTCTGAGAGCTGGAAAAAGCTGCTGCTGAGCACCATTCTCTGTCAGAGCTGCAGGATGGGCACAGCACTCAGCTCCCCCTGCCCTGACAGAGCAAAGGCCCTTCAGTGTGCTCACCTGCCACAGAACTCATCTCCTGCTCACCTGCCACAGAACTCATCTCCATGTTGTAACTGATGTGTAAATGTGGTGTTCATTACCTGAACTAAAGACACACGAGCCTGCAAAACAGATGATTTGCCCCAGAATATGAACGGACTCTCTGGATGTGGAGCATTGGGTTTGACATTTCAAAATCTCTGCATAAAAAAAAATTAATAATAAAAAAGGAACTGTCTTATTTTCCAATTTTCCTTTAAAAAAGTAATGATTGTCCATAAGTGATTTTACATGCATTCCATATTAGAGAATCATAGAATGGTTGAAGGGACATTAAGGATCACCTAATTCCAACCCCCAGCTGAGTGGAGGTTCCTTATATATGGAGCAGGAGCATAAACTCTCCTTCACAGAGCACAGGGCCAGTTTTAAGCAGAAAAGATTTCAGTCTCTCATATTTTAAACCACCATGCTCACAAAACAGGCCATTATCTCAAGGAGAGGCCAGTCCCCACTGCACTGTGTTCATCCTGGTTACACTTCATGCATCTTCCAGAATCAGTCACTACACACAGTAACAGAATGAGGAAGAAAAATTAGAGTCATTATCCATTTCCTGCTATAGAAAACACAGCTCTTATCCCTGTTAGAAATAGTGGGATTTCCCTGCAGCAAACAGCTCTTTTTTTAAAAACTGCAGCCATCATGGTAGGAAGGCAGCTTGTACATTATGGTTTCCACAGATATATCACTAAGAAAAAATATTTATTTCTCCAGCTGTGAGATGTCTATGAACTGTAATCATGCATGTCTTCTTTGTCATAAAGCAGTTGTTAGGCATCATCAAATCAAATTCACAGTAAACAGGGAATTAAACTCAATTCTGCATCTCCTCACAATCACAGAGTCATTTAAATAAGCCCGTGACCCACAGAAAACATCATCACTATAGCCACAAACATAAAATGGCATTTAGGAGCTTCCGTGGCACCTGTGGCTTAAGGAATCTGCGTGTTAGAAATTCCAATTTCCTTGGCAGTATTGCACATCCTTGGGGTATGTCTGTTCTAGGGCAGCAATACATCCTCCAGAAATGGAGGGGACTGCCTGTTGTGAATGTAAATTCTCTCCCCACCAATGAGGGGAGAGAATGATGAATTTGACTCCATGGTCTCAGAAGGATAATTTATTACTTTATTATTCTATATTATATTAAAGAATACTATACTATACTAAAGAATACAGAAAAGATACTACTAAAAAGATAATAATGAAAAGTCCTGACTCTCTCCAGAGCCCTGACACAGCTTGGCCCTGATTGGCCAAAGAGTGAAAACAACTCCCAGCAGAATGCAATGGAACAATCACCTGTGGGTGAACAATCTCCAAACACATTCCACATGGGCACAACACAGGAGAAGCAAATGAGAGAAGAATTGTTTTCCTTTTCTCTGAGGCTTCTCAGCTTCCCAGGAGAAAAAACACTGGGCAAAGGAATCATGTTCAGGGAATGTGAATGCCACACCTGCCCAAGCTTTTAAATTAACTGGTGGAAATAGGATCCAAATTTCTTGCTGCCATCCTTTCCTCTCCTCCACACACCTCAGGAGACACCAGCAAACCTCTCTCTGAAAAACACCAGCTCATTGCTGAAGGCTTCAAGAGGATTTAAGTTCCCAGAGTCAGAAGCATTCCTCTGCTCTGATGTACTGAAGTTATCCCAAAGTTATCCTTTGGGTTTCCTTACCAGGCCCCAAAGCAATGCCAGCCATGAAGAGCTACAGAGGAGAAGCTGGCTCAAAGTGGGACATGGTGTCCTCTGCAATGATAACAGAGCCCCAGACACTGCTCCAGGGTCCCAGATAAGCTCAAGGGCAGGAATGGCTCAGGAGAAGAAACTCCCTATAGAGAATCCAGGTTCTCCTCAGCCAGATACCTCTGTCTCACATTCACATCCTCTGAAAAATCCCTTTGCCCTGGATTTTCTCCTGGGAAGCTGAGAAGCCTCAGAGAAAAGGAAAACAATTCTTCTCTCATTTGCTTCTCCTGTGTTGTGCCCATGTGGAATGTGTTTGGGGATTGTTTACCCACAGGTGATTGTTCCATTGCATTCTGCTGGGAGTTGTTTTCACTCTTTGGCCAGTCAGGGCCAAGCTGTGTCAGGACTCTGGAGAGAGTCAGAAGTTTTCATTATTATCTTTTTAACATTCTGTGAGTATCCTTTCTGTATTCTTTAGTATAGTTTAGTATAGTATTCTTTAATACAATATATTATAATAAAATAATAAATTAGCTTTCTGAGAACATGGACTCAGATTCATCATTCTTTCCTGCCATGGGGCACCCCACAAATACAACACCCCTGCAATCCTGAACCTCAGGGCTCATCCCCATTTCTCGTGTCCTCCTCAGTGCCTCTTGTCTCCCTGATTTTCTAAGTTTTTCTAAGCCTTCTGATATTTACATTCTTGCAACGAACTTTCTCACACACTTTATGTAAACAACTCATTGTTTTGCATTCTTTTATGGAGGAGGAGAAATTTGATGGACTCTTGGTTTGTCCAGCATCATTGGAAAGGTGGCACCTTCACCTTCCAATCCACTGTCACTTTTGGAAATCTATTAATGTTGGAGTCAGGAAAAAAAAAAGTCCCTTTTTTACCTTGGAAAGAGCAGCATTGTGTTGTTTCATGTCCTTAGTGACAGCCTCTTATCTCCAGGGCCCCAAGTCACTGATGCCACCTCCCAATGGGGGTGACAGCTGCTTGCACAGCCCAAGCCACTTCAGAGCCCCCTGCTAAAAACCTCACAAATGCTGGTCCAGTTTCTGAACACCACTGGAGACTGAGCAGGAGGGACTCAGTAATTATCTGAAGCTGGATCTCTACAGCAAAACCCAAAGTTTGAAGGATAAATTCTGTGTTTTGCCTCTCAATTTGTACTTCCCCCCCTGCAAAACCCACTGTATGTACAAGATTTGTACTCGTGTTTAATCAACTAAACCAAAAAATCAGCATACCTTTGATAGGGTATTCGTGAGGATCTTGCACTGAAGGATTTCTAAATTAATATTTTAAAGCTTAGAATAAAAGCTGTCCAAGATATCTAAGTGCTTTGAGCTCCGAAGTCCCAAATCTAAGCATTTACCAGACTTTCAGGGGAAAATTTCAATGGAAAACAAGTAATTTTAAAATTCACATTCTTCCTTTTAAGGAACCTGGAATTTCAGTGTTCTGCGCCTGGATTTTTCTTTTTTTGGGAAATAACTCATTTCATGAGTTTGGAAACTACTGCACAAAACATCCAAGAAATAAAAACTGCAGCATTTTTTTTTCCTTTAGCATAGCAATAGAAAAGCCAACCTTGTCTACATCAGAATCTGTTTTTGATAGGGTTTCCACATCCTGCAGGTTAATCCAAGGAACACTCACACCCACCCAGGTGAGCATCTCAGGGAGGGAGGATGCTCAGAGAGCCCCACAGTGCAGAGCTGCCCCACCATGGGGGGCTCCAACAGCCCCCAAAAAACCAGAAAAGGCTTTTCCCAGATGCTGCTATGCCACAGAAAACTAATTTTTCCCATATGAGAGGGCACTGCTGCTGCACGCCTGTCAGGAGTCCATTTCAGAGCTGGAGCTTACAGGATAAACCATTCAACCTACAAGGAATTGTCAAAAAAACACAGCTAAATAGCAAACACATGTAAGTCCCAGGCATTTCCCTGAGCCCCACTTGTTCTTTTTTTAGCCTCAGGAGAAAAGCACATTCTTCTGCATAATTTATTTCTTCAGCAGAATTATGCAGAAAACTGCAACTAAATTGCTTTTCCTGATTAAAACCAGAGCCTTTTATATTCTCCCCTCCCCCCCACTTCTGGATTATTTGCTTTTTTTTTTTTTTTTTATCCTAGAGCTTCTTCCTCCTAAATGTAGCTCTTTTAATTTTGCCTGAAAGAAAACAAAGCTCCACCTGATCCTGCCTTTCCTAGCACACTCCCAGGTGTGGGCAGGACACATCCCCAGCCCCAATGCTCTGAATTTGGAGTTTGCTGATGAAAGGGGGAGGGTGTTTTATCTCAGACAGTGAAGCAGCTTTCTGCAAGCTCCCCTGCCCTTGGGATGGCTGTCACAGGCACCTGTACACCAGAGCTGGGTTCAGCTGCTCACAGATGCAGGGCCTCACATCAGTGTAAGGATGATCAAGTAATTTGCTGTTTTTCATGGGTTTTTTGCCTGGGAGTGTGAGGGATTACTTTCAGCATCCCTGGAAAAGGGGCTGAGGATCAGTGGCTGGTGGGGGAGCAGCTTCACCTCGCTGTGAACTCAATTTCCTCCTGCACTGGAGATGTAGTGCAGCTATTTGCATTTAGCTCTGGAGGAACACACTGTCTCAGCTCCTCAAAAACCTTCCTGTAGAGAGCAGGTGCAGTCCAGGGGCTGGTTATACACCTCTGGATGCCCAATGCTCTCGGGGTTTCTGCTGGTCACACTGACCCCAAGATGTGTTAGAAAGTCTCTTTTCCCAGCCCAGCAGTTGAAGGAGTCAGAACTCTTCAGTTCTCATTCTCAAGGTTGTTTATTGTTTCTTATCTATAAAATTCTTTCTCTGGCCTGCCAAGGTCCATCCAGCAGGACAGTTACAGGCACTCTGCCTGCCCCCAGAACAGTGTTATCTTTTTATACTAAAAACTATGTCTACAATATTTACAATTACTTCCCAATACCCATCACCTATGTTAGACAGTGAGCTTCTACTCTAAACCAATCTAAAAGTGCCACCATCACAGCAGAAGATGGAGGGCAAGAAGAAGAAGAAGGAAAAAGACTGGATATGCTCAGATTCCTCCATCTTTTCTCCTGAACCTCCATTCTAGAAACCCCAAAAAAACTATTTTTCACCCCGTGACAAACTAATTATTATTCTACTTAGACTTTCGTGGCTTGCAGATCCTCATATAAGGTTGGTAATTTTTTCCATAAAGTCACAGGGGTCTTGGGCTCTGTGCAAGGATCTCTGAGCCCCCTGGCAGGGGTTTGAGCCATCCAGGACAGCCAGAGGGATGTCCTGAATTCTGACACAATGCCATGCTCTTAGAAGAAATAAAAAACTGATGGATTTTCACTTTCATTTAATGTCTTTGCCTGCTACAAGGAGCTGATGTGATGAGTCAGTGCTGAGCTGTGTTTATGGTGGCTGCCTGCTTGGAAGGAATCAGGGCTGTGGCATTTAAATACAGGTACACTCAGGATTATTCAACAGGCTTTATTGCCAGCATGACAGCACTGCAGGTCTCTGCTTGGGTGTGCTTCTTCCCAGGTTCAGCAGCACCAGTGGAAGTGAAAATGGAGCTGGTGTAGCTCTGTGGGGACCTGCAAATTTCCAATACAGTAGTATGGCCTTCTCCATCCCTGTCCTGGTCTTTATCACTCAATAGTGTCTGAAGTAAAAACAGGATCTGGGTCACACACCCAGAATTCATGGAATGGTGGGGAGTGGGGGCTGTTACTCAGCCATTAAATCCTCCTTGTCCCCTGCTGTAGGTTTGAGGGGGAATTTTTTGTTAGTGGAAAGATTCCCTGTTGGTGTCCCCTGCATTTCTCTCCAAGCCCAATCACAGAATTCACAGAATCACAGAGTTGGAAGAGACCTTCAGGATCATTGAGCCCAACCCAGCCCCAGCACCTCAACTGACCAGGAGCCAGAATCCATGGGAAGAGCTGAGTCTCACCACTGGAACTGTGTCTATTGCCCCTGCAAGCCACAAGTTCACAGGTTTGTCTGGTCAGGTTGTGTTTGTTTAATCAGTGCTGGCAGAACTTTGTATCATTCTCTTTATTGTCTGTGTCTGCACTAACAGGATACATCAGCTGTTAGAACCCTGCCACTGCAGGAGCTCTTGACACATCTGATGTGTCAGGAAGTGTTTTAGGTTGGAAATGGGGCTGTGTGTTCTGTCCCCATGTGTCAGAGCTGGGGCAGTTCTCTGCTGTTCTTGGGGCAGTTTTTTCTTTCTCTCTCCCACAGCCAATCCTCCCTGCAGGAGATCTCTGCTGTCCATGGCCACTGAGTGTCCCTGCAGGGCTGATCCAATTCCCCCATCCCATGGGGAGATGCTGTGCCCAGGGCAGGAGCCAAGCATTCCTACCTGGATCCAAGCTGAGCCTGGCACAGCACAGCAGCCTTTGCCCCCTGCATTGCCAGAGGAGCAGCTTTCTGCTGCCCTGCATGGCCAGAGGGAGCCCAGGCCCATCTGCAGCAGCCCTGGAGCTGCAGAGGAAAACTCCCCCCTTGTGCAGGATCCCTGCTCCAGCAGAACCACAGCTGGCACTGCAGGAGGGCTGAGCCCCCCCTGGGATGGGGCTGGGACACCACCCTGGCACACAGGGGGCAGGGCCTGCTCTCACTCTGACAGTGGTTTGGTTTTTTGGTTTTTGGTTTTTTTTGTTTGTACTATTCCCTTTGTATTTTAAATTTTCCTAATAAAGAACTGTTATTCCTCTTCCCACATCTTTGCCTGAGAGCCCCTTAACTTCAAAATTATAACAATTCAGAGGGAGGGGGTTTACATTTTCCATTTCAGGGGAGGCTCCTGCCTTCCTTAGCAGACTCCTGGCTTTTCAAACCAAGACAGGAGCACACCTCTCTTTCCAAGTAACAGGTTGGTGCTGCACTGGTGGTGTGTCTTTCTTGAATCCATCATCCACTGATGTTCAGCTTAAAACTTCAAATAAACTATTTTCTCTAATTTGACCTATTTTTGCTCACTATTAGCTTTGCTCATGATGGTATTATGTGGTCTTCCAGAGTTGTTGGAAGATCCTGGTAAGAAGAGAATTTCCAAGGGAAAAGTAGGGGGAAAGAATATTAATGGGGCAATCTTTGACTGATATTTTGAATTAATTGTAAAAGGAGTGAGAATTCCTGTGTGTCTCCAAATAAGTAACCTTTTTTGTTAGTTCCTAAGTTAATATATACAATGGCTTCCCAACAGTAACTAAACCAGTAACTACAGACAAATAGCATTTAGTGCTTTTATTTGCAAATTAAGTCTGTACTATTTAGGACAACTTTATTTCTGAGGATATGTCTGCAAAGGAGCCAGAATCATAGAAGGAACTCCTGTTGCTATTCCCTTGAGAAGGAGTTTTTGTTCCCCACTTTAGGCTTGGCATAGCATTATTGCAGGTAAACCCTTGTGAGAGCAGTGATTAAATGCACAGGCTGAACAAGGCTGTACATATTGTGCATTACATTCCAGCTGATTGCATTAAATATTCCAGATTCAAGGGGTCCTCTCAGTAGATGCAATGCTCTGCTGAGCAGAATCATCATCAATATTTAAACATTCTTTCCAACCAAGCTGTAACAGCCCCATTTGATACCTGGCAATGGAAATGATATCTCAGATTGTGCTGGAACCCTGGTTGCTGAGAATTTCAGACTTTCTCTGCTGAGAGGCTCAACCCCCAAGAGAACACTGCATTTGATCTGAAGCTGTGGAGAAGGCTTCCAAAATTTAATGATAGAACTAGGATTGTGGGTGTGGAGTTTGAATAGAAGTGTGTGATATCACAGGGTGGAAAATGTAGAGTTTAAGGTTTTAGAATATAGTAATATATATAAAGCAAGATGGAGGTTTTAGGGTGGAGGCTGGTGATTCTTCTTTTCCTTCTTCTCCATCTTCTTCTCCATGGGTTTGGGTGGTTTTGTGTAATTGGACAAGAAAGTCCCCATTGTGGGCCATGGGTGGTTGGTTATTGGGTTAAAAGTAAAAATAATTTAGGTGTCATTTGTTAATTTGACAGTTTATCCTTAAAAGGCCTTGTAAAAAGAGAGATAGAGCTCCATTTTTAGTTTGTTAAAGTGCTGTAGAACTCATGGTTTGTGAGAGTTTAACGTGGATAAGAACTGATAAACATCTGAGTCCCAACAGGAATTCCATCTGGCACATTTAATCCTGACCTTGACAAAAAAGATAAAACTCAACATGATTGCAGTAAGTTTCACTCCTCACCAATATCTTCTGTAGCTACAGTCCCATGGTCCCTCCCTTCCTGAGCCCACCTCTCTCAGGAATCTGATGCTGCAGCCCACACTGGTCCCAGAGTCCTGCTGTCCAGCAGAAGGCAGGAGACCCTTTGATGTGATCTCAAGAAAATGCACCTCTGCACGATCCATTGGGCCTCTTAGGGTCCCTCAGAGCCTTTTAGGGCCCCTTGAGGGCCTTGGGGCTTTTCTGCTCTCATCACAACGTGCTCCAAAGCCTCTCCTGGGCCAAGTGACTCCTGGAGGCTTCTCCTTCCTGGGCAGGAGATTGGAGCTTTGGGTCTCATGTCCTCCAAGTGTGTCCTGGCTGATGGGGGATCAGCATCCTGGGACATTTTTCCAAGTTCAGTTCCCAGAATATTTTAGGAGGGGCTGCACCACCTGTGCTAAGTGGTGAATTCAGCTGGAGCTGAGTTCATCCCTTCCTGTGCTCTAAGCCAAGCCCAGCTACAACCTCTGAATGGAGACAGAGAAGGAAGGATATCCTCAGATACTAATAACTGAACTTAGAGCAATAATAAAACATGATATGCTATGTTAGATCTTTCATTTAAAATAAAATCCTGCGACAGAGAGATATCATTATCATCTCCTCACAAGTAACTAACCCATTTGAGGGTAAATATAATAGATCCAAATGGATGCTTCTTAGCAAAAGAGTCTGTGTAAATAAAAACAGTGGAGATTAAAGGGCTAACAACAATGGTTTTTTCTGCTGAGTCTGTGTGCGTCCCCAGCAATATGTTTACAAGGAAGATTTAGGAACTAAATCTATGATATTGCTTCTCCCCTGTCAATAATCTGGTAGCCTTAGGCACAGATGCCAATGGAAAAGAAGGCTGGAGTTCAAAGATGTGGGACATGAGAAAGTAGCAGGGATAATTTTCACCTGATATCACATCATCAGAAACTGCTACACAAAATTATTGTGAATTATGGGGGCCTGCTGTGCATTTGATTTCCCACAGCTGCTACCACAGCAGTCACTTTCCTGAAAATTAAGTGCATGTTTCATCTGCTCACAGAAAGGGAAGAGGGGAAAAAAGGTAAAGAAAGAAAAATTTATGATGGAAAAGCCACTGAAATCTCCTGTGCCATGGCAGGCAGCCACAGCCTGTGCTCTGGGACAAGCAGCAGGGACAGGGGGCTGTGGCAATCAGAGCCAGAGCTGTGTGTCCATCCCATTTGCATCCCCCACAACTCACTGCTGTCTCTTATCTCCAGCGAGGGACACTGCACAAAGCTGATTATTCCACTCTCTCCTCCAAAGCAGCAGCACTGCCAGGAGCTGTGCAGAAATGCAATGAGAGCTCCTCATGAGTCAGGAGAGAGGGGCTGGGGGAGGCAGGGAAGGGGATTCTTTCACTCCTACACCTGAAACTGCAGCTCTGAGCTGCTCCTGAGCTTGGTTTGAATGCCCTGCCCATGGGCTTGGTGCCACTGCAGGGCACAGCACCAGCCTGACAGCCCCACCAATGCATCTCCCTCCTCCACCCTGGCACTCTCCACCAGCAAATGTTGACCAGAAAAGCCATGTGGTTATTTAATTTGCAGGCAGATTTTGCTAGCATGGAAACAAAGATACTTCAATCACGTTTTTGCATCCCAAGCTCGCCAAGTGCTTCTCTGAGTGCTAATTAAATTCCACAACCTCCTCAAACAGCAGGTCAATCCAATCTGACATTGCTGGAGCTTTGTTTCCCATGGAAGCACTGCAAAGGTGCCCATGCTGGAACCACTGGCCCAGTTAAAGATGATTTGACAGAGGCAGAATTCCCAGATGTGAGAAATGATATTCACTTCCAAGATTTTAAAAGGTTTATTAAAACCTTATGAAAAATACAACAGAAGACTGAATAGAGAAAATATTACAGCACTGGGAGCAGAGGATTTTCCCACCATGTGCTCACCCACACAATGGAGGTTTCACCTTTTAAACCTTTAGCTCCTCCCAGAGTTCTGTCCATGGGCTCCTCCTTCCCTGCCCAGTGCTGGAGATCACTGCCTGACACCTTGATTGGAGCTCAGGTGCTGCCACAGGAACCAGTGACCCTCCCAAATGTCCCAAACCCAGGGCACCCCTGAGAACAACACAAGGGGGGAAAACACAACTATAAATCTATAAAACTGCTCCTAACATACATACAGGATATTTGCCTTTTAATTGTGAGAGTCAATCATCACATTATTCATCTGTCACACAGAGGAAATGAATCTCCAAAATCCTGTTTGTGGCCCTGAGCAGCATCGTGTCAAGGTGCTGAAGGGAGAGCCTGCTGTGTGAGGTTACAGGGTGTTGGATTTGCAGGGATCCCCGTGGCAGGAAGGAATGATGAATCTGACTCCATGCTCTCAGAAGAATATTATTATTCTATTCTATTATATAATGCTATAATGTACTATACTAAAGAATACAGAAAGGATACTTACAGAATGCTAAAAAGATAATAATGAAAACTCCTGACTCTCTCCAGAGCCCTGACACAGCTTGGCCCTGATTGGCCAAAGAGTGAAAACAACTCCCAGCAGAATGCAATGGAACAATCACCTGTGGGTGAACAATCTCCAAACACATTCCACATGAGCACAACACAGGAGAAGCAAATGAGAGAAGAATTGTTTTCCTTTTTCTCTGAGGCTTCTCAGCTTCCCAGGAGAAAAATCCTGGGGGAAAGGATTTTCCAGAGAATGTGAATGTGACAATAGGGCAGTGCAGGCAGAAAAGGCCTTATCTGTGGAAAAGCTTCAGCCAAAGCTTTTAACTTCTCAGACACTGCAGTAAGAGAGAGATATCCAGCAGAAGCTGGACTTGGGACATTCTGACTCACAAAACAATTTCTGGGCCAGAGGAACATGGTCTAGGTTAGCAGATGGCCTTCCACCAGCTCATGCCAACCATGCCCAGATCCAGGATCTCAGTCCAGAATCCCTGACATTTCCTTGGGCAGGGCGATGCCTTGAACCTCATCCCTCCTACAATGACTCCTTTGATTCTTGCACTGCTCCCAGCAGCACTGGATCAACCCCAGGGAAAACCAGGAGCAATAAAATCAAGTCTTCACTGAGCCTCTTTCTGTGTCTGGACATCCTCTAGAAAGGTGATTTTGTTCCAGGCCTTGAATTTTTAGCCCTTTCTTCTCAGAAAGAAGATTAGTATGAGCCCTTAGAGTAAAAACTAACAAAATTGTTTCTCTCAAAGAGGATTTATATAAGATACAATGAATATGGATCCAGAGAAAAAGGAAAGAAAAGTCACTCTGATTCCTGGAGCAATTTCATCCACATAGGTGACCTTCTTCAGATCCTCCCAGGACATCTTCTGGGCTTTTGGGGGGTCTTGATCTTCACACAGGAGGATTGAGATGGTTCATCTGAGTTAAGATAAGAGGCTTAAAAACTGCCACTTATTTCCATTAGCACTTGTTTTACAAAGAGCCAGATTCTCCTTCATTATGAAGATGAGGCCAAGAAAAAATGACTGGAACTCATTTTAATGGTAAATTTACTTTGATATCAAGCTGATACTTAAGACAGATATGAAGTTATTCTGTGGGAGTCAACTGAATATCAATTGAATTATTATATAATGAGGAAAAGGGTTGAAATTTGGGGTTAATTGGGGGTATTACAAACAGAGAAAAATGGAAAAACCAAAAAGTGCAAACATATTGTAGTACCTCTTCAAAACAGTGTGCACTCAAGTGTAAATTTTTTGCTTGTCTGAAAGAAAAAAAAGCCCAACTAATTTGAGAGGCAGTGGAGAGTATTTCTGTGATCTGGATTGTGACTGGGGGAGAGATGGAATGCAATGAGAAAAGGAGAGGAATGGGGTTTGCTTTAATTCAAAGCATCTTGAGCTGTTAATATTTTTGCCATACCTAGAAAACAATAATGGAAGAAATAGTCTATGGTGATAAATTGTAGAGAGATACAGTATGGGTAAATGAAGGTGGTATAGAATGTGATCTTATCCCCCAACGAGTTGCAGCTGGACCAATTACTAAAGATTAGGAGCAGGCCTGATCTTAACAGGCCACACCTGTAGCCAATGAGAACAAGTGGTATAAAAGAGTGGAATGGTGGGATCTGGAGTCAGATTGACTATTGTAAGGACCTGGAAGAGTCAGTGCTTAGAGGAGCTGCCTGTGAGAAACATCAAGGAGGTATGAAACTCTGGCAATATGGAACCTGTATTGCACTTTATATGGCCCCCATAATTCACAATAATTTTGTGTAGCAGTTTCTGATGATGTGATATCAGGTGAAAATTATCCCTGCTACTTTCTCATGTCCCACCCATATGCACTTTATATATATATATATATGGAACCCATATATGCACTTTATATGACAACAATAAATATCTCTTTTCCTTAGCAATTTCTGTTCCAGCATGCCAGTCTCTGTCATTCATATGTCTGACCCCCAATATAACAAAAATAAACACAGCTTTCAGGGGTTTGCCTCTTGCTCTGCTCTCTGTAACCTGCTGGGTAACTTCCTGTGCCCAGAAGTGGCTGTCAGTGCTCATTTGTGCACAGATGGGGATCTCTGGGCACACAGGGCCTTCCATCAGCTGTGACTGTGTTCACAGGGGTCCAAGGATGAGGGAAGAGATGAGAATGTTGACTCCCTGTTTCAGAAGGTTTGATTTGTTATTTTATTATATAATTATATTAAAACTACACTAGAAGAATAGAAAAAAGGATTTCATCAGAAGGCAAGCTAAGAATAGAATATCAAAGAATGATAAAATTCGTGGCTCAGACTCTCTGTTCAAGCCAGCTGACTGTGATTGGCCATTAATTAGAAATAACCAACATGGGCCAATCACAGATCCACCTGTTGCATTCCACAGCAGCAGATAATCAATGTTTACCTTTTGTTCCTGAGGCCTCTCAGCTTCTCAGGAGGAAAAATCCTAAGGAAAGGGTTTTTCATAAAAGATGTCTGTGACAGACCCCTCCAGTGGGAGCAGCCAAATCCATCCCAGCCCCTCCTGGGATGCAGCAAATCAAACCCAGGAGCACCTCTGAGCACAGGACCATTAGCAGAGGAGAAGGGGGACTGCATTCTCTGACTTCCAAGACAGTAATGCCAACAACAGAGGAAAAGGGATTATCTTTTTTTCTCCCAAGGTTTGGAGTCCTGTTTCAGGTTTCAAGCCATGCAGACAGCAATAATAACCTGCCCTGAAAGCTGCTGGCTGCACAATGGCAAATTGCTCATGGGCAGTGATGGCAAAATTTAATCCCTGCTCTTAGAATGCAACCCACATAGCCACTCAAGACAACATAATAGCACTTTTGTAGCTCTCTGCTGCAAACATCACTTTGAAAAGGATACAGCTGTGGAGGGGAGTCTCCACATGCGTCATTTCTGGCTGCCTACCAAGTGCTCAGAGCTCAGACACTCTGTGCTCCCTCACAGCCCTGCCAGCTACTGCACAGACACGCCTGGGGAAGGCACAGGAAATGGATGGAGCTCTGTGAGAGGAAACACAAGGAGAAAATTCAGTTGCTGGCTAAATGATCAGGTTAGGAGTTCATCTTCTGAAGAACTGGAATGAGAGAAAAACAGGAGACGGCTCCAGGCTGGGATTTAATTTACAATCCATAAGGCACTGTATGGACTCATTTGGGATTCTAAAGCTGTGGAAGTGCCAAACATCAGCCACTCCATCACTGAATGACCACACATGGAGGAGGTCAGACAAGGCCACAGCACCAGCAATGCCTCCCTCCATTCTCTTTCCATTGTGCTCTTGAGCTGTCAGTCACATTGTTTCCAGCTGCTAATAAATCAACTCAGTGGCCAAAGGAGGCCAAAGCCCACCCAATTTGTTCTCAGCACTGCTCTGGCTCTGCACAGCACCAGAAGTGCCCCATGTCCTGCTCAGCAGCCAGAGCTGAGAGGAGCCTGCTCTGTACAGGAGAGGAACCAGCCTGGAGAGCAGCCCTGGGCACTGGGACCCTGCTGTCTTATATACCAAGAGCTCCATTATCATTATAGTGCAAGGATTTCATATCACCAGAGCATCACATGTCCTTGATGTTTCTTGCAGGCAGCTCCTCTAAGCACTGACTGTTCCCTGTCCATGCAGCAGCCATCTGACTCCTCTCCTCCCAATCCACTCTTTTATACCATTGTTCTTATTGGCTACAGGTGTGGCCTGTTAAGATCAGGCCTGCTCCTCATCTTTAGTGATTGGTCCAGCTGCAACTCATTGGGGGATAAGATCACATTCTATACCACCCTCATTTACCCATACTGTGTCCCCCTACAGGACCCCCCTGGCTGTGCTCTGCTCCCACCCTGGGTGCTGCCAGGGGTGCCCCTGCTCCTCCAGGGCAGCCTGGGCCCCTCCAGTGCTGCTCCTGCCCCTGAGCCCTGCTGGCAGCACTGCCCAGCCAGCCTGGCTCCAGCAGGGCAGCACTGGCACCTGTGAGAGGGACAGGGCTGTAGGGGGACACAGTATGGGTAATGTAGAATGTGATCTTGTCCCCCAATGAGTTGCAGCTGAACCCAATTAATAAAGATTAGGAGCAGGCGGGATGATAACAGGCAGCACCTGTAGCAAATAAGAACAAGTGGCATAAAAGAGTGGATTGGGAGGAGTCAGATGACAACTGCAAGGACAGGGAACAGTCAGTGCTTAGGGGAGATACCTGCGGGAAACTTTAAAGAGGTATGAAACTCTGAGGCTATGGAATCCTTGCACCATAATGATAATAGAACTGTTGTAATATATAAGAGAACACAAGACTGCTGTCCTGCCCTGGGGAGGGAGCAGGAGCAGCTGAGAGCAGAGCAAGATGCAGCTCACACAACCAGGGGCAGGAGAGACACTGCCACCCTGGAGCACAGCTGTGCTGGAGGGCTGCAAGTGAGTAGGAGCTCAGGTTATTACAGTCAGCTGTAAACCAGAATGAGCAAGAATCCCCTCCAGAACTGGCCAAGGTGCTTTGAGTCTTTACCAACCTGCTGTCAACTGTTTCTGAAAGCACCAAGAATTCACAGAATCACTGGGTTGGAAGAGACCTTCAAGATCACTGAGTCCAACCCAGCCCCAACACCTCAACTAAACCCTGGCACCCAGTGCCACATCCAGGCTTTGTTAAACACACCCAGGGATGGGGACTCCACCACCTCCCCAGGCAGCCATTCCAGAACTTTATCACTCTATAAAAAACCTCTTCCTAATATCCAACCTGTATTTCCCTTGGTGCAGCTTAAGGCTGTGTCCTCCTGTTCTGTCAGTGCTGCCTGGAGAAAGAACCCAGCCCCAGCTGAGCACAGGCACCTTTCAGGAGCTGCAGAGTGATAAGGTCACCCCTGAGTCTCCTTTTCTCCAGGCTGAGCACCCCCAGCTCCCTCAGTGGTTCCTCTCAGGGTTTGTGTTCCCAGCCCCTCTCCAGCCTCATTGCCTCCTCTGGATGTACTCAAGCGTCCCAAGGTCCTTCCCAAACTGAGGGGCTAATTTATCAGAAATATCAGCCAGAATTAGTTTATGCATAACAAATCCAAGAAAACTGTGAGCTTCTTATGGATCACTCTAAGAGAGATAACATTGCTGTGTGTATCCTGTGGTACCACTTGAGCCTCTGCATTGAAACAATTGTAGAAAGAATTTCCTTAGAATGGTCTGGTTCTCACCACAAACCTTTGGGGTGTGTTCTCCCTTCCTGGCATAAATAAAGATACAGGATTTTGAGTGAATTGCCTAAATTCTGTCATGAGCTGATCTCCTTTCTCCTTCCTCCCCACCTCACTGTATTACTGATGGGAACAAGGGAGTTGTTATCAATCAAGGCAAGCTACATTGTGATCTCTGCAACTGAAATCCATTTCAGATTGGAGGATAAAATGTGATTATATTTACACTTCCTTGACACAATTCAGGCAGCAAAATAACAGCCTTCTACAGACATTTTTCTTCTTCATATTTAGATTTGTCAGTATTGTGGAGCTGTGTGAGAAGGGAGGGAATTATTACAGCAGCTGAGATTCAGTGATATGTTTTAGTTGCCTCACAAATGAAGATGTTCAGTTTATTGTGTTGTCTTCCCATCTTTTTCATCTCCAGGTTCCTTGAATACTGTCCAGAGCCTCCTCCAGATTGATGAAATTGTATTTCAATCAATACAGTTCTATGTAAATATATTTTTAGTTCTGACATATCCCATAAATTATTTTTACTTATAACTTTAATTGTTCTGTATTCATCACAGGAGATGGAATTTCAAACTCATGCAGCTGTTTACAAATTAAATTTACAATTAATGAAGAAAGTAGGAGATTAGGCACTTCATATTTCCCAAACTGCATTTGAAAAGGGTGTAATCAGGCTTTATATGATCAAACCATGTTTGCACCTTTTGATATTAAAGGTGTTAGCCCTAAATAATCCCAGAAATGCAAAAACTGCTTTGACCCACATAACCTGTGTCAACCTAAAGTTGAGCTTGATGTGCTGGTTGGAGCAAACACCATCCCTCATAACAGAATCTGATTTCCAGTAGCCAACCATCTGTTCCCTCCTCCTGCCAACACCAGCAGTGATACTGAGCCCATCCACCCCACCCAGAGCACCCTTCACATGAGTGCCTGGCACTGTGTGACCCCAGCACCACCACAAAACCCCCTCAGCTTTGCTCTGAAGTGAAAACAATTCTACTCTTAGAATTTTACATGTTTTTAGGAGCTGTTACAATTTCAAATGAATTTCCTGGATCCCTACAAAGTGTTTCATGGAAGGGCCATCCTCTGTTGTCTCTCCAGATTCTCTGAGACAGTTTTTAAATCAGTAGCCAGCCTGAGCATGGTTCAGTATTCCCCTCACAGCCCCGTGCTCTCTAGCAGGAGAGCTGTGAAAAGGTGAGTTAACCAAAAGCATCAATAGCAATTTTTAAGGAACAATCATGTAGAATTACTGTTCAAACTTGATCATATACCATAATACACAGAGCTCATCTGCAGGATAGCAGACTGAAACTGGAAAGAATGAAAGCCCTTTCTCTTTTTTACAACTGGAATTCAAGACCTCTTCATTGGCCAATTTTCTAATGCCTGCAATTTTTATTTTCTTTTATTCAGTGCCTCATTCTGCCTCATCTTCAGCAGACTGCCTTAGGCAAAGCTGTGCTTCTCTCCATTTCAGTTTTTCTCTCTTTTACCTGCACCACTTAAACGGCAAATTGGAAATTACAGAGTGCAATTAGGAACATAGCCTTGCCCTGCCATTTAGTACAGGCACAGAAAATTAAGGGAAAAACATAGATAAAGTCTGCAGCTGAATTCCAATGCAGTCACTGCTCCTGGGCCCAGAGGACCAAGGCTGTCCCTAAAGGCAGAATCAGGATCCTGGATCTGTGGATGAACCCATGTGGGCAGGGAGGGTGGACTGGGGTCCCTTCCAATCTCACCCATTCTGTGACTATCTGCTAATGGAAGTTTATCATATCAACTGTTAGAAATGCTATAAATTCCTCCATGCATTTCTCCAGTCACAAATGAGATGCAGTGCTGCCAGCCTCCTCAAGCAGCTCAGCTCTAACAGACCCAAGTGTGTCTATGGGTGTGTTACCCTGATTTATTAAAAATATGGATATTGATCTAGTACTGATATCCAGCTGTGCGGGACAAAAACTCTCTAACTGTTTAAATTTAGAAAGTGAATGTTTATTATGGGATAACTCCCAAATATACACCATAATTTACAGGTGATTACAGAGTCCTTTTATCTATACAAGAATTGAATACCCAAAATACAAATGCATATTCATAACTTTGGTACAACCCATTCCCCACTCCATATGGTAATTAGTTCAAAAGCCATTAAGCATGCATAGTTTGTTCCTCAAAGTGGGTCAGTGGTCCCTTTCATGGGGAGGGGTCCCAAAATGAGGAAGTAAATGAATTCTTCCTCATTCTGACCTTTTTACCTTCTCAATGCAAATATGACAAATGAACCCTTGGTAGAACTCCCATTCCCGTCTTCAACTGGTTTCAGAACAGAGGAGTCCTACAATTGTCATATGTTCCTAAAAGCTATTTATCAGTTTCTATATTTTAAATTATAAACCCTGCTAACCAAACACTGTGTTGACAAGCAATCAATTATTAGTTAACTACTAACTCTTAACTTCATCAAGGCCTACCCATTTATTTTGATTAACTCCAATAAAGGTTTTCTCTAACTAAAACCTCAGCTCCTCTAAATCCCTAAGTTCCTTAAAGTTTATGTCTCAAGCCTGCTTTCACAAAGGGCTCCATGGGTAATAACAGACTGGAAACTAGTTGGACATGGGCTTTAGGAATTACACCAACAGCTCCAGGAACCTGTCCTGTGGTGGTGTTTGAGGGTCCCCAGGGTGAGGGAAGAGATGAGAATGTTGAATCCATGTTTCAGAAGGCTGATTTGTTATTATATGATAAAAAAATTATATACTGAAAACTATACTGAAGAAAGAGAAAGGAGACATCAGAAGGCTAGAAAAAGAATGATAATAAAAAACCTGTGACAGACTGAGAGAGCCTGACACAGCTGGCTGTGATTGGTCATCAAGTAAAAACAATCCACACTGGAGCCAATCAAAGATGCACCTGTTGGTAAGCAACCTCCAGACCCCATCCCACAGCCATCAGATAGTTATTTTTACATTTATTTTCTGAGGCTTCTCAGGAGAAAAACCCCAGTGAAAGGATTTTCATAAAATATATCAGTCACATCTGTCCTTTTACAACACCAAAGCCAGCTCACTGCTCCTTGCTTTTGGAAAGAGGTGGGGTTCTGGTGCAGGAAAATGCAAGGTGCAACACAGCAGTGACTGCTGAAGGGAATGCTGAGGGTGAGAAGCTGGGAGTCACTAAACAAGCAGATGATTAAAGGAGAAGATTAACTGGAGGCTAAATAAAAAATTAGAAAGGAGGTGAACTGGAGGTTGAATCCTGGAGGAAAAGAAGTGTTAAGCATTGTGTGTGAGCATGTCCATGTCATGAGAGAAACTGCTCCCCTGGATTACTTCTCCCTTTCTTCCTTTTATATCCACACAAAGGCCCCCCACACTTCCACAGGTGCTCATGGCATATACATGGGAAACTGTTGCAGGCTTTTGTAAATGCACAAGACAAAAAATGCCAGACGAGTTTTTCAGGAGAAGTGAAGGGTAGCTGCAAAAGATGTCAAAGCTCCTTGCCTTGAGAAGGTGACCTGGGAGAACAGCTCTGTGATTGTAAGCTCTTTGTTGATGGACCTGTGGAAGCCTGTGAGCTGCCAGGGAGAAAGCAGTGGCAGTGCCCTGGGGAGATGCACTGCAGGCTCTGTGCACTCCTTTGAACTCAGGGTGAGGAAAGATACTTCCCCCAAGGTGCTCTGCAGCACTATGGTAATTTATTCCAGTTCTGTTCTCCTCATTGGTTTTTTCCTTCCCCTTTTACCCCATATGTTCATGTTCTAGAGAGTTCTCCCTGCCCTGTGTTCCCATTGGTGTGTGTAACCCTGCCCATCCACCCTGGCATTCCCTATGGGTCCCTTCCCTGAGTGCCACCCCTGAGCCCTCAGACCATTGGGTCCCTGGTGCTCTTCCTGCCCCCTCTACCCCGTATTTATACCCTGGTCTCTCCTTAGTCTGTGTCATTGGGTTGTGGCCCCTTTCAGTGTTAGACTTCAGTAATCTCTTGTTAGAACTCGATGCCTGGACCTTCCTATGCCTTCACTGCCAAGCTGCTGTCTTTGTCTGTCTGTCTGTCTGTGTGTGCTGTGCTCTGGTGGTTCCTGCCCGTTGGCACATGATGCTCTCTGGGCAGGTTGCATCCATCCCCACCATGGATCTCAACAGGATCAGCTCAAGCCAAGGAATCATGATGGCCAAAGGAGGGAGGATGGAGCTCCTTCAGCTCCTCCACTGTGTTCTCCTCTCCTCTCAGGGCAGCAGCAGGACTGACGGACCCTCGGAGGCAGGTCCCACTCTCTGTCTGTCTGTCTGTCCCATGGATCCAGGGCTGCACTGCCTCCCCTCATCCCTCCTTCCCATCCCCTCCTCCCCAGCCTCAGCTGCTCACCCATCTTCTAACTTTTCCAAGCCATCTACAAGAGGCAAGACATCCTCCCTGATGCCAATTTTGGAGGAGCAGTGACTTTGCTAGTGAAATGCTTTGCATGCCAGAGCGTGCTCCCTCCATGCCTTTCCACCATATGGTTAAATTTTCCCCTCCATCAGATTTAATAAATAGTGTTTACAAATTCTTAGGCATGCCTCCCTTGTAAAATCCACTAAACCCACAACAAATATACTTATCGTGGCATTAATTTGGTTAGAGATTTTCTCAGAGTATTGACAGCCATATCTAATTTCTAAGGATTTATTTTTATTTCAAAATATATTAGATACATTTTTTCTTCACCCACTACAATTCCTTTATAATTGTGTTTCCTCTGAAGGCAGGGGGCAGCTGCTTTACAACCATCCACTGTCAGACTACATTCCCTCTAAAATATCCTTCAATAATTAATATTTTATATTTATTCACAAGTAAGAACTTAAACTTTCCTACATGGATCTACAAAGCCCTGAGTTCATTCATCCTACAACTGAACACTGACATTTCATGGTTCAAACACCACTCCCTGCTGGGAGATTATCTGCTACCATGGTCTAGATATTAATATCTGCAGTCTGCGAAGAAGCTTTAATAATCTTAAATATAAATTTTAATATAAATTCTCTCATTCATACCTGGTCCTTCTTAAAAATGAAACCAAGCAGACAGCCAAAAAGCAGAGACTTCATTTGATATTCAGCACCAATTTTTGATACATTTCTTTTCTTGGTCAGTAAATTTGCTTCTGTTAACAACAAAATATCTGGACTAATACTGAACTGAGTATCCTGCTGCCCACATTTCTCTTGAAATATGAATGTTATCTACCCTATATACAAGACTTCTTTCCACTCAACAGTTTTAGAACAGCTCTGGCCCCTCAGTTTGGGAAGGATGTTGAGACGCTCGAGCGCGTCCAGAGGAGGCAACAAGGCTGGAGAGGGGCTGGGAACACAAACCCTGAGAGGAGCCCCTGAGGGAGCTGGGGGTGCTCAGCCTGGAGGAGACTCAGGGGTGACCTTATCACTCTACAGCTCCCTGAAAGGTGCCTGTGCTTGGGTGGGGCTGGGCTCTTTCTCCAGCAGCACTGACAGACCCAGAGAAAACAGTCTCAAACTGTGGCAAGAGAAATGGTAAGTTGGATATTAGGAAAAGGACAAATGATCCAAATCTCAGGCCCAAGAGCACAAACAACGTGGGCTGAAGAGAGAAAACCAAGAAGGATGGGTCTTCATAACCTAAAGCTGTAACTGGACAATTAACTCCAATATGCAAATGGAGCAGAACTTATAAAAAAGTGAGAGACCCCATGACTGGTCATGCATTTTGTGACCATTTTGGGTTCACCTGGGGTGCAGCCCTGGCTGGGCTCTTGTGCTGCCCAAGGTGGATCCATTGAGGCTTCTTAATAAATCCCTTTATTTATTCTTTAGCTCCATCTAGTCTCTGTTCTAGGTCAGCCTTCACAAGGCATCACCTGAGTGAGGCAGAGACCCCTGAGAGGGAAGGGAAGGGAAGGGAAGGGAAGGGAAGGGAAGGGAAGGGAAGGGAAGGGAAGGGAAGGGAAGGGAAGGGAAGGGAAGGGAAGGGAAGGGAAGGGAAGGGAAGGGAAGGGAAGGGAAGGGAAGGGAAGGGAAGGGAAGGGAAGGGAAGGGAAGGGAAGGGAAGGGAGAGCTGCTAGGTGTCACCCTCAGTGGCCATGTGTGTTTAAGGCAGGGCTGGGAGCTGATGAGCCTGCTGGCCTGATGATTTGTGCTTAGGACTGAACTCCATGACCTTGGATGCCTGACTAAGCACCATCCATAGCTGCAAAAGTGAGTGCAAAAGACAGCCAGGATCATCCACATTGAGAGCTTTGTGCATGATGGGTGTCTGAAAGCTGCTCCTAAGCCACTGCAGTGCACAGGGAAGCCATGCTAGTGGCAGCCAGAGTAATTCCCTGCACCTCAAAGTTCCCAAAGGCACCTCACATTGACCTAAAATGCACTGTTCTCCAAAGGAATAAACACAGTCAAATAAGAAGACAAATGCAAATATATTGAGATATATAAATCTCCTCTGGAGGATGCAGTATAGTGACTTTTTACTGAACCACTGTGGATTAGTTCTTCTATATTACTGAGATGTCTTGAATGAATCCCTTTTTGGAACATCATTGTACATAAAACAAATTAAATGGTAATATTTAGCTCTTGGAATATTGCTTCACCTTTCCCAAAATTATTCTGTGCACATCTGTGTGTACCAGAAAAGACAATAATTGAGCTCACCTTATCCCTTTTCTGTTGCTGTCAAGGTATTTTTAATCACTTGTCTAGTGTTACTAATCTCTGCATTTCTCTCACAAGGAGCATTTAAAGAAAGGCTTCCCTGTGCTCCCTGTGTGTGTGGGTCCTCTCCCTCCTCAGCCCTCCCCAGGTCACCCTCACCCTCTGGGAATAAATCACACAGCACTCCATTTTCTTCATGGTGGAAAAAGCCTCCTCTTTAGTCACATTACTCATTTTTATGCAGTTTTACAGACCTCATGTGGGACTCCAATTGGTCAGGAGCTTTCTTGTTAATTACTTTATTGGTCAGTAATGAGTTGTTACCCTGTATTGATTGGTCATTCAAACCCCAGTGTGTTCAAGCAGGGAAAGTTGTTTGTGAGAGACAGTTTTCATTTTCTGTCTAAGGTGACTGGGTCCAACAGGAAAATGGAAGGTGAACTCAAGAGTTTAATCCTGCCTGAGACACCAGAGCCACAGGAATGTCCTTCTTAATTCTTTTAACCTGAGTACTATATTTTTCTCCCTTGTTCTTTTGTTTCCTTGTAGATAATAGCCATAATTACTTTATAGCATTCAATATCTTAAATAACCAATTATTAATACATTTTCTGCATCTCTTTCCTCAATGCACAGGAATTCCTAGTCTCATAGGGATCATATCAAATGTAACCAAATATTTTTGGTAAATACTTTAAAAGCAAATTGGTACTTTATAAAATCTCTATACTATTGATAGAGAAAAGTGTTTTTTTTTTAAGAAAACCCTGACTCAATCCCTCAGTGCTCATGCACCTGTGGAGTGGAAAGTTTTTTGGATTGCTCTTGAATACCAGGAATTTTTTTCCCCACTTGTATTTTGGCACCTTTCATCTCAACCTCATTCTGAAGCTGATCATCCCTGTGGTGCCTAAATGAGAGATGACAGAGAACCCATAGGGAAAATAAGGCTGATGAAATGCAAAGTAGCATTATTTATGCTGAGTCTGTGTGCAAAGTGCATTTCAAACTTCCTTAATTTTGCAGTAATAACCAGTGCTGGGGGGATGGGGCAAGTGAATATTTGCATTTGATATTTCTGAATAGCTCATCTTTTTCTTTCTCCCTTGGCTCAGTGAAGCAGAGTTTTGGGTTGGTTTTTTTTTTTTACATTTGACTTGAAGATCTGAGGGATAACTGAAATGCAGGAAACATTTTTGGGGCTCACAGATGGGAGGGGGAAATAGGCTGGAGAGGGGGGTTTGAGGCCACCTCTCCTTTCAACCTACATACAGGAGATGAATGCCAGCTGCTCACATTTGGAGGTGCATTGCTGTGGGAGCCTCACATTGCTGCTGTCAGTGTCATTTTCCTGTTCCCCATCGAAATTAATTACTTGACTTTGAAATATTACCATGGTTGCTGCTCTTTAAACAAATATTCTGTCTCCCAGAGGAAAAGCCATCAGCTGCAAAGTGCTGCTCCAGGGTCAGCCACCTCCAGGCAAGGCTGGGAGCAGCCAAACCCCTCTGCCCCACACCAGCCCACTGTGGCTTTGGCCAGGATTTGGACAGTAAAGAGCCAAATACTGATTTTTCCATTGGCCTTAATCAGCACTATGTAAGAAATTATCCGAAAGATATAGGATTGATAAAATCCAGAGATAATTCACTCAGTATTTCACCTTAGAATTATGACTGGGGGAGCCAAACAGATCAAACCCTCTCTCACAGAAATCTCTAACCTTGCATTGGGTCAGGCAGGCAAGCAGGAAAAAACCCTCTCCTGTTGATAATCTGATATTCTGCCTTTGCTCCTCATATTACAGAAACTGGGAGGGGCAGACATCCCTGTTTGCTTGAAGGGAGTCTTGCTGATGCCTCAGGTTCAGCTTTTATATTTTTCACATTCTGTGCTGCTTTAGTGTGTGGGTCTGGGCTTCATATTAGGGCATGCTGAGCTCTCTGCACAGAGCAGGGAGACAAAACAATTCCTGCTCCAGCTGGGGACCAAGGACAAATGATCCAAATCTCAGGCCCAACGTGGGCTGAAGAGAGAAAAACAAGCAGGATGGGACTGCATGGGCTGGAGCTGGAATTGGACAATTCCAGGAGCTTCCTGCTCCCTCCAAAAACCAAACCAAAGGAAACAGAGATAATATGCTATATTCCGTACTGTAGATAAAAGAGTCCTCACACAGGCAGAATGAAACAGGCAGCTCCAGATTTAGAGGATGGCTTTGTCCGTTGGTGTAATTTTCTCTTACTTCCAGTGGCACAGCAAAAGCATTCCTGTTTAATCCCCAGGTTAGGGTAAGCAGCTGGTCCTCACTGAGACCTGTCCATATTTATCCTGTCTGTGTCACAGCCAGGCACTTCAGGAATGTCTGTCTGGATGAGCAGTGTGACTGTGTTCACAGGGGTCTTAGGATGAGGGAAGAGACAAGAATGTTGACTCCATGTTTCAGAAGGCTGATTTATTATTTTATGATATATATTATATTAAAACTATACTAAAAGAATAGAAGAAAGGATTTCATCAGAAGGCTGGCTAAGAATAGGGAAAAAAAAAAGGAATGATAACAAAGGCTTGTGGCTCAGAGAGTCTGAGCCAGCTGACTGTGATTGGCCATTAATTAGAAACATCCAACATGGGCCAATCACAGATCCACCTGTTGCATTCCACAGCAGCAGATAATCAATGTTTACATTTTGTTCCTGAGGCCTCTCAGCTTCTCAGGAGGAAAAATCCTCAGGAAAGGATTTCCCATAAAAGATGTCTGTGACAGAGCATGGCAGATCCAGGCTCCCTGGTGCCATCCCCACACCACAAGAGCTGCATCAGCTGGCAGGGAACTCTGAGCCAGCAGTGGGAACAGCCCAACACCACAGGAATTATTGACACAAGACCCCAGGCTGTGTAGGGCAGACCAGAGAGCAGGAAAAGGAGCACAGCCACAACCTAATTGTCCCCTTTGCATGTGACAATCCATTAGTGTCCTGCTGGGCCAAGCCCCAGCCAAAACAAGGGCCCCATTTTGCTGCAAACCTCCCAGGCGAGAATTTCCTTGCCATTCAAGCTCAACAGATTCTGCTTTAACCTTCCAAATTAACAACTCATTGATCATCAGCCGGGCATGAGATATGGCAGCTCAAGTTATAAATTTTTGGGAAATTTATGGTCACGGAGTGGTACAAAGTAAACCATACCACAAAATAAACCATACCCCAAAGTAAACCATACCACAAAATAAACCATACCCCAAAGTAAACCATCCCCTTAGGGTTCAGGTACCTCCTGCTACCTCAGCTGTGCAGCTCAGAGCTCTGCTCCTCACCTGAAAGGCAGCCCTGGTCTCTGGGTGAGGATTGATTGCTCCCACTGGAGCAGGCAGCAGAAGGGAACATCCCCTTCCTCAGTTTGTTGCCCAGACTTCCAAATACAGCCCTGTAAAAAACAAAATATGACCCTAAAATTTCATGTGAATGAATGTAAATCCTTCCTTCAAGCACACAAACAGCAAACCTGCTTATAAGATTTATTATTGTCAAGCTGGGCAATTACAGCACGGAATCAAATTTGTGTTTTAATAATGGAGTACCAAAGCTCTTGCCAAAGAAAGTGGGAAAAAAAGAATTAAGTCAGACTTAATCTGATCCAGATGGGCTGCACCAGGTTTTGCCCAGCATGGCACTGGTTTGATAAGAGAGCCTGGTCTTCCACCCAAAGCCTGGAAAGGCTTCCCTGCTGCCTGAGGAAATGGCACACTTTGGGACCCAACTGCAAGAAGATGCAACAGATTTTTAAATTACACAAATTAAAAATTAATTAGCTCCTTGGTTTTTTGTTGTGTGATTGGTTTTGTGCTCAGGGGATTAACTGTCAGCAGGGTGGTGACCAGCAGAAATCAGCTCTGCTGCAGCCCCATGGAAAAGCAGGGGTGGGGGACAATTCTGAAGCAGCTGGTGGCAAAAGGTTCCAGCACAGCTTAAAGGTGAGAATATCCTCCCTGACTTGCTTAATTTGTAAAAGAAACCTAGTGAGACCTTCTGTCAGAGTAACAGAACTGTGCAGGCTGCAGCTGTAATTTCAAGTGTAAAATGTTAAATTAAAGCATACTGTAGGAGCAATGGGGGAAAGGATGGTGGGGATGGACAGAGAGCAGAGATCTCTGCAGCCAGGGCAGGAACTTGGGGTTCATTGCAAAGGGCCTGGGGCAGGGCCCTGCTGGGAGCTGCAGCCACAGCTCAGAGCAGGCTGAGAGAAGAGAGGGGCAGAGAGGATGGGAGAGTAAAAGGGTAAGAGAGTGAGGTTCCCATTACAATACAATAAATCTTCTTCTGTGTTGAATATTCTAATTCTCACTAACCAATCTAGTACAAGATACAGATCCTATAGCATTTCCATACAGCCTATAACAATCACTACATTACCACACTGTGTTACATTTTAAACCCTAAAAACTCCTCTTTGGGCCCTTCTGCCAAGCTGTAGGGTCTGCTCTGACCCTTGGGCCTGTCTGCAAGCAGAGGGTGTTGTTCCATCCAAAGGGGATCACCTTCAGCTGGCCACACCATTGTTTTCCAGCTGTTCAGTAACTGAGGTATCTCAAAGCTTGCTTTCATTTCAATCTCGCTTATAGTTTCCATATTCTCAAAATCTTTTGCCAGACAATCATATTTATAAGGCTTTCCTGTTTCATCTTCCCCAACAGCATACTTCAGGAGGAGCTTCCTGCTCCCCCCAAAAACCAAACCAAGTAAAACAGATAATATGCTATGGTCTGTACTGTTTTACCCTGTTGAACAAGAGGAACACCTATATCCATCAGACACTGCCCACAGAGGATCACGGGTCAGGTTTGCTTTATTTCCCTGCTGCTCTGGCACAGACACCAGAGCCATGTCCTGCCCATAAGGGGCTGCTCAGGTCCTTTTCTTGCTCTCACAGAGGTGCTGTCTCTGCACCTGTGCCACTGTCAGCCTTCCAGCTCACATACCAGAGATCCTGAGCCCAGAGGTCCAACATCTGCATTATTCTGCTCCCACATCCATTTTGTCTTTTGTGGGGAAAAAACAGCATGGCCTGAGCCTGCCAGAGCAGAGGGATGGCCCAGCTCTGTCCCTAATTAATTCACTTTCTTGCACCTCGGTGTCTAATGAAGCAGATTTTATGTCTCCTCCTCCCTCTGCCCCTGCTGGGAGTGTTTCTCTGAGGGGCAGTGAGTCCCTTTTCCTGTTGTCACACCCCAATATCCCTGTCCTAGCACTTCTGAAAATACCAGCACAGGACCTGGGACTCCCATGCACTGACAAGGCACCTCAGCTGTGCTGGCTCAGGGGATAAGGACAAATGGTATACAAAAATTGTCAATTCCTTGCAGGGCTATCACCAATGAACATTTATTTTCTAAGATTAACAAACAGAAAAATTATGTTCCTGACTCGACAGCTTCTGTCTGACTTCTATCATTGCCCTTTTTTGTACAGTTCCCCATACCTTGCCATCATTTTCTTGTCCTGCTACCAGTCTCAGTGCTCAGGGTGACAAGTGAGGCACATCTGCTTTCTGTTTAAACCAGGGAGGAAATATTTATGCTGTAGGAGAACCTGTGGTTTTGCTTGTGGTGTGAGAGGAGGCTCCTTATACCTGCAAATTATTCTCCAGGCTGAAGAATTCTCCATATACCTGCAGATAATTTTCCATACACTTGCAGCTAATTCTCCATCTACCTGTAGATAATTCTCCAGGCTGGAGAATTCTCCATATACCTGCAGATAGTTCTCCTTATAACTGCAGTTAATTCTCCATATACCTGCAGATAATTCTCCATATACCTGCAGATAATTTTCCATACACTTGTAGATAATTCTCCAGGCTGGAGAATTCTCCATATACCTGCAGATAGTTCTCCATATACTTGCAGAGAATCCTCCAGGCTGCAGAATTCTCCTTATACTACAGATAATTCTCCATATACCTGTAGATGATTCTCCAGGCTGGAGAATTCTCCATATACCTGCAGAGAATTCTCCATATACCTGCAGATAATTCTCCAGGCTGGATCAGCTCCTTGCTGTTGAAGTGCCTGGCACCAAGCCATCAGTTGTGATGCAGTTTGTGCTTTCCCTGGGTGGTTTCTCTCCACTGGAGCTCAGTGTCGTGGAGGGGAAGAGGGAATGAAAACAGAAAAATGCCACCAGTGTATACCCAATGTTCATGGTGACATGCTGGTTGAGTTCTAAATTATGTCTCTAATTACTTGGCATGATTTACTGAGACAGTTTAACAAGGTCATAAAGCACCACAAAGTGACACAACTTGCTCGCCAGCTGGAAGCTCTGCCACTGAAGTGCTCCCTTCCCTCCTGCTCTGTCATGCTTCTTGTGCCTCCTCCCACACCATCCAGCTTCTCTGTGGTTGGATGGAGTCAGGTTTAACATTTCAGATACCTTTGGGGGCTAAGTTAATACCTCTGAGCCAGTGGTGCAAAGGTTTAGGGATAGCAAAGCTGGGCTGAAGTGTTGTGTTCCTGGGTATTTGTAAAACAGATCAAAAAAATGATCTGTAACAAACCTGTAAACAGATCTGTAAAACAGACAAAGGAGTAGCTAAATTAGAATAGTTCCAGTAATGACTCAAAAAGAAATGAGAAAGTGATCAGGTAGGAGTATTGTAAAATGCAGGTTCACCAACAAGGGGACAGAATGATAAATCTGAACTCCATGTTCTCAGAAGGTTAATTTATTACTTTATTATACTGTATTATATTAAAGAATACAATACTAAAGAATACAGAAAGGATATGCTAAAAAAGCTAAAAAGATAATAATGAAAACTCCTGACTCTCTCCAGAGTCCTGACACAGCTTGGCTTGATTGGCCCAAGAGTGAAAACAACTCCCAGCAGAGCCCAATGGAACAATCACCTGTGGGTAAACAATCTCCAAACACATTCCACACCAGCACAACACAGGAGAAGCAAATGGAATAAGAATTGTTTTCCTTTTCTCTGAGGCTTCTCAGCTTCCCAGGAGAAAAACCCTGTGTGAAGGGATTTTTCAGAGAATGTGAATGCCACATAGGAGCAAAAAAGGGGAGGAAAAAATGCTGCTGTAGTGCCTCCCATGCAGCCAGGTGCAGCAGCATGAGAGCCTGTCTGGGGGGAGAGAACAGCCCTGCAACCCAGAGATGTTGTCCTGCACCCCCTGCAATAAGCAAGAGGGTGTTAAAGGTTCTGCCCAGGGTCATTTGGTCCCAAAGAGCTGCAGAGGATCTCACTGATCCTAAATGTACAGCAGGGCTTTGCACCCCTGGGTGCACATCACTGCAGTGCCAGCTAAAGCTGCCAGCACTGCTGGGGCCCTTGGGGAGGGATGTGTGCCCTTCCTGTGGCAAAGCAGGGCACTGTGGCAAGGGGGAGACTCTGCAATCCAACCCTGGTGCATTTTAAGGCTTCTATAAATAATTAAAGGAGCTCATTAATTAATAAAAAGAGAGTGAAATTGCAAGCATAGGAGGAGAGGGGCAATGAATACCCACTGGGGGATAAGAAGTGTGTCCTACACTGCAGCTTGCACAGACTGGAGTCTTTTAGAGTTAAAGTGGCTTTGTGGTTTGAGCTAGAGAAACAAATCTTAGCTGGAAGAAAAATCTTCTGGGAATAACAAAGCTACTTCCTAAATCCAAGTTACACTTGGGAAGGTTCTTCAAGATTTACACACTCAAGTGAGAACAGCATGGGATGTGTACAGATGTGTCTGTGTTATTTCTCAAATGCATGAGGAAAGAAGGGATCTAGCTGCTGCTTGAGGTTGGCTTGCACCAACAAGGCTTTGGGGAAGGGATAAAACAGAGCAATGCAGAGAAAAACATCTTTCACTAATTAGATCATTATTAGTCTCCTTGGCTCAAACGTGGGCAGCTTTGAAACCCTAGCTGCTATCAAAGAAAAGATTTACAGAAGTTCCACAAAGACAGAAAGAAACAATAAAGTCTGGTAATATCCCAGTGGGCTGAGAATTGGTAGAGTACACTGACTGCAAGTCACTAATTACAGCAGCTTTGAAATCAGAACCTTAAATCTGTGCTAAACAGCAACACAGTGCTTTGGGCCACAGCTTCAAGTGCAGAGAGGAAAAGTCTCAAGCACACACACCCAGGCACAGACAAGTCATTGCAAAAGGAAACCAGGGAAGTGCAGGTGCAGCTGAATGCTTGTGAGCAGACAATTCCCCAGTGGGTGATGGAACTGCATATTTCATATGCACAATTACCTCTTTGCACCCCTGCATGCAGATTGGTGCATTTCCCTTCCCTGCCTATCTTTAGGAATATGACCTTGGAAATACCAAATTTACCTGAACTGCTGATCCAAATGTCTAGCAGGCATCAGGGTTTTAAGCAGGTGAAAGGGTTGTTTTATCTCATATTACTGACATGAAATTGGTACTTTGCTGCTGATGACTTCTCATCTCCTGAATATTTCCCTGGGAAGTTCTGGCGTGCAGCAGGTGAGCTGTGCAGCACAAGAGAGGGGAGAGGAGATCTGTGTCTAGCCTACAGGAAGGAAATGCTGATAAAAGGTTTCAAATGAGGCTGAAGCCTGTGATCTTGCCAAATCAAGAAAATGGAAGGTAATACAGGTGCCTGTGCTAAAGGGCTATTTTTTGCTGTCAAGCAGCCTGACATTGGCTCTGGTTTCAAATACTGATAATCTGTTCTGAAATACCCTTTGGATTTTGACACCCTTTGGATTTTAATAGCCTTTGGATTTTTTGTCAGCATCTCTGCAGAGGTGTGGGATGGGTGGGCAGGAGGAGGATAAAGGAGAGCACAGAGCTGCCCAGTGCCTGCCCCAGGCTCTGGCACACACCCTGATTTTCCCAAACTATGACAAAAACTCCAGCATGAAACAAGAACAAAGTACATTTGAAGAAAAATGTATGTAACTAGAAGAAAAAGCAGACAGCAAAACATAGCTCTTTAGCACAGACAGCTGAATTTCCTTCCATTTTCTTGATTTAGCAAGACTTTTACTTGCTACTTTAAGGCCCACATAGCTCTACCCCTTTAATAGATGTTTATTAGCAGCCAGCAAAATCCATGTAAGGAATAAAGGAGTTTTTCCCACTGCAGGGCCAGCACAGCCCTTATTGCTAAATTTTCCTTGCCTGGGGTAGAGGAGGTCGGGTGATTTCCAGATCTGTTACACTGGCAGGTTTTAGTGCTCCAACTTCACTGCACTGGCATCCAGGCTCCCAGAAAATGATCCTAACCCTGAAATATGTGTCTGATGTGACATCTAACCAAAATGCTGGGGAAGGGGTTGGGGCTTGCTTGTGCTGCCTCACTTTTGCTGTTAGTGGCCTGCAGTGACTTCCAAAAAGGAGCAACTGAAGGGAACAGAGCTTGAAGTAATTATGCTAAAGAACAGATATTAGTTGCAGAAAAGTTACACAGTTATTCATTGCTACTCTACAGTAGTTTTAAATGGCTGCATAAATGAAAGAACTGATGGATGAAATTATGAAAAAAGATTTCCACCTGGTATGGGAAAAATCTCTGTCTGAAGCTGCAATGATTTATTAATATATCTAATCAATAGCAATATGTCTGTATCAACTTTACATCTAATTTAAACTTTCAAGGCTCAATGTACTCATTAAATAATATAATAGATTTACATATTTTAATTATATTTTATGGATTTTATAGTCTTAGAAAAGCATAGTCAGAGAGTTAATATTTGCTGAGCACAACTGTGTAAAATACAGAGAAGGTGTTTTAGGGCTTGTGCCAAGGACAAGTCAAGGTGATATTCCTAAGAACAAACAACACCTCAGCACACGTTCAGTTGTGTTATTTGTCTTTGTCTTGGGTTGGAAATGCAAGATGTGTCTGGGGCTGTGTGTTCTACCCCCATCTGTCAGATCTGGGGCAGTTCTCTGCTGTTCTTGGGGCAGTTTTTTCTTTCTCTCTCCCACAGCCAATCCTCCCTGCAGGAGATCTCTGCTGTCCATGGCCACTGAGTGTCCCTGCAGGGCTGATCCAATTCCCCCATCCCATGGGGAGATGCTGTGCCCAGGGCAGGAGCCAAGCATTCCTACCTGGATCCAAGCTGAGCCTGGCACAGCACAGCAGCCTTTGCCCCCTGCATTGCCAGAGGAGCAGCTTTCTGCTGCCCTGCATGGCCAGAGGGAGCCCAGGCCCATCTGCAGCAGCCCTGGAGCTGCAGAGGAAAACTCCCCCCTTGTGCAGGATCCCTGCTCCAGCAGAACCACAGCTGGCACTGCAGGAGGGCTGAGCCCCCCTGGGATGGGGCTGGGACACCCCCCTGGCACACAGGGGGCAGGGACTGCTCTGACTCTGGCAGGGTTGTCTTATATTGCTGCATTTTTATTTTATTTCTATTTTTTCCCTAGTAAAGAGCTGTTATTTCTACTCCCATATCTTTGCCTGAGAGCCCCTTAATTTCAAAATTATAATAATTCAGAGGGAGGGGGTTTACATTTTCCATTTCAGGGGAGGCTCCTGCCTTCCCTAGCAGACACCTGGCTGTTCAAACCAAGACAGTTTAACAACAGGGAAACTGAGTCCTGGAACAGGAGGAATTAACTTGGCCCAGGCCCCAGAGCAGGCAGGGACAGAGCCAAGCTGAGGCCTCCCTATATCCACCCTCTTTTATGCAGACATCAGGCTGAAAGAATGATTTGTGCCACAGACACATTTTATGAAAAATCCTTTCCTTAGGATTTTTTCTGCTGAGAAGCTGAGAGGCCTCAGGAACAAAATGTAAACATTGATTATCTGCTGCTGTGGAATGCAACAGGTGGATCTGTGATTGGCTCATGTTGGTTGTTTCTAATTAATGGCCAGTCACAGTCAGCTGGCTTGGACAAAGAGTCTGAGCCACAAGCTTTTGTTATCATTCCTTCCTATTCTATTCTTAGCCAGCCTTCTGATGAAATCCTTTCTTCTAATCTTTTAGTATAGTTTTAATGTAATATATATCATAAAATAATAACTCAAGCCTTCTGAACCATGGAGTCAGATCCTCATCTCTCCCCTCTCTCTGAGCCCCTGTGAGCACTGTCACACTGTGGTTCTGTGATTGTGTGGCCAGGCTGACAGCAGGGCTCAGGAGCCCAGGAGAGCAGAGGGCAGCACTCCCTCTGCACTGCTCCCACCTGGTTCCCCACTTACAAATTCTGGGTTTATTCAGAGCACTTCCTGCTTCTTGCAAGACAGATCCCAGAAATTCCCCTGTTCAGCATGAAATCTGGATTTCCTCACTTGCCTTCATTTGCAGTGATTTCCATGTACTGTTTTGCATTGCATTTTTTTCTTTACTGGGAATTTTTGAGACCTGTCATGCAAGTATGGGACAACTGTGGCTTGGCCTGGCACAGGGGCAGCCAGCAACAGTAATAAAAACACACCTGGAATTTCTGCTTGAATCTCAGCCTGCATCAGTGCCTGTAATTTGATCCAGTTTTCTGCTGCAGTGAGACCCCCAGTGTGTTATACCTTAACAACCTCTGCTGGTTTGTTCTGGGTAGAGTTAATTTCCTTCCCAGCAGCTGGTACAGGACCCTGGTTTGGATTTCTGCTGGAAACAGTGATGATAACTCAAGGATGTTTTCATTTCCTCTGAGCAGTGTTTGTACAGAGCCAAGGCTTTTTCTGCTCCTCACCCCAGCTGTGAGGAGGCTGGGGGTGCACAAGGAGTTGGGGGGACACAGCTGGGACAGGTGACCCCAACTGACCCCAGGGCCATCCCATGCATGGGGTGTCATGCTCAGGAAATGCTGGTTTGGGAACCAATGATTTAATTAATCTCTGTATCTGGTGCCCTCATGAACTCTATCATGTAACTAGTTTATTTTCATTTTTAAATAAATCCTAGTTATTGGTCCTAATATCACTTTCCCTGAATGTGCACACAGATGACATTGTTTCACTGATTTTCCCAAAAAATAAGGATTTTAAATGAAGTATAAAATAAAACTAAACAACGAGGGTGGGAATTCCTCACAAACAATTAACCCATGATGGCTTAAACAGATATCTATTATGAAAGATTTCCTGGGGGGCACTTCCTTAGACAGCAGCACAAAATCTCTATAGTTTATTAGTTTTTATAGTTGATAGTTTTTATGGTTGATAGTTTTACATAGAGCTGAATTCCAGGAACATGACTTTTACACAGTTTCAGTACAAGAGAAAATGTGAATGCCTTCCAAGGCTCACATGGGTCAGTCCAGGTCAGTCCCAGCTGTCAGACCAGTCCTGCCTGAATTGTGTCAGCCTTGACCTCTGGACAAGGTCCTTCCTCTTCTGGCTCAGCTCTGCCTTCAGATGATAAACCACATTTCATTGTTCTCCATGCTGTTCCCAGCAGGCCCTTGTGTCACTGTTGGGACCCAGGACATTGCTCTGGCTGCCCTGGGTGATTTGAGACCCTGGCAGGGGCTCACAGACCTTGGCACAGAGTCACAAACACCTGTGCCTTTGATTGTAGCCCATGGAAACAATTACCAACTTTGTGTGAAGAGTTACAAGCCACAAGAGTTTGAGTGGAATGACAGTGAATTTGTCACAGGGTGAAAAAGTAGAATTTTGGGATTTAGAATGGGGGTTCAAGAGGCAAGATGGAGGAATCTGGGCATGTCCTGTCCTTCTCCTTCTTCTCCTCCTTCTCCTTCTTCTTCTTCTTCATCTTCTCCATCTTCTTCTCCTTCTTCTTGTCCTCCATCTTCTGCTGTGATGGTGACACTTCTGGATTGGTTTAGGGTAGAGCCAGACTGTCTAACATAGGTGATAGGTACTGGAAAATGATTGTAAATAAAGCACACACAGTTCTCAGTATAAAAAGCCAACACCAGCCCAAGGGCAGGGACTGTGCCACAACCCGACCTGCTGGACAGATCTCAGCAGGTCAGAGAGAGAATGGAACAGATCAGAGAAAATAAACAACCTTGGAAAGCAGAGCTGGGTAATCTCGACTTCTTCTTCAGTCGTGGGGCTGGGAAAAAAAAAAAAAAAAAAAAGACTTTTTAATACCTCTGGGTCATCTCCACCACAGAAACCCCAGATCTCACCTCTCTGGGGGTGTCCCTGCTCCCTTCAGCCCTGGCTCCAGCTCCAGCTCCCCCTCATGTTTCTGCATTTGCTCAGTAAACACACCATGTTCTGTAGAATGTAAAACATGAGCATCTCATCCACTGATAAAATTACTTCTGTGCTTACACAGCTACTTAATTCCATTTTGCCATTGATTTGTCATTTTAAAGTTAAATAATAAACATGGATTGCAGCCAGGGTAGTGAGTGCTGCCTTCTCCCCCTCTAGCTTTTGATTTATGTGTTTGTTTATTTACTGATAGATTTAAGCACTCCCTTTTGCATTTCACACATAATCTGGCAAATCCTGGGGATTTACTTTCACAATTGATTAGAAAAGTCAAAGTTTTACAGATAGGATTAAAATGGAAAATATCTAGGAGCCTTGATGGAATCAGCTTATGACAAACAGTGTCTCCAATAGGCTCTCCAGCCTTAAAAACCTGTGTTGTGTGTTGTCAGGCACTGTGAAGACATAACTATTTCCTGTTACAGGTATCATGTCAATTAAAGCAACACACTTGACTTGCTCATTTGTTCTTTGTGGGAGTGCCTTGTGGGCTTTTCATTTAATCAGCATGTGGGAAAAGATTTTTCTATTTGCTGATAGTTTTCTTCTCTTGGAGATTAAATCAGACAGGCTGGAAGGCAGTGCTCAGGCAAGCAGTGCATTTCCAATATTGTCATTTCAGTAAACTAAATTTTAAAATTCTAAAACTGTCGACGTGTGACATTTTGGTTTTTTTCCTCTTCTGTTTTAGCTCCAAACCATGTATTACTTCTTCAGTGTTATTTACTTTTAAATCTGTGTTTAGAATATTACTTAATGCTTTATGACAGGGCAAACTGCTTTTCAGCTTTTTGATTCTCTGTCAAATGCTGAACCTGGCTTCCTTTTGATCCACTCTCACAACCAAAGCAGCCCAAACCAAATCAGTTATTCACACACAGCTGACTCCACAGTGGAATAATTTTCCAGATCATGAAATTTCAGTGCAGAGTGATAAAAAGATTAGGCTGGTGTCAAAGAGTAGATTACAGGGCAGCCTGGAGAAAAGAATTAGATCTGCTGCTAATCTCATTCTCCTGGGGCTGAATTCCTCTGGTACTGCTGGGTGGTGAAACTCAATTCTGCTGCACAGAGCCATCACTGGTTTGAACACATAACAGGGGCCTTGGTTTTGTGTTCTTGGTGAATTTAATGCTAAAATGTGTGGAGGAAAGGAAGGGGATTCTCTGTTGGGTGGAGAAATTCCTAGAAGAGCCAGGCATCCCTGTGTTGGTAGCTGAGCACTGGAATTTTCAGCACAGCCAGGATTGGCCCTGCCTGCTGCAGCCAGGTGGAGTGAGCAGACCTGGGGAGGTGATGGCAGTCACTGTCTGTGTGTCCTGGTGCTGGAATGTACTGTGATATTTTATGGATAATCCTTTCCTTAGGATTTTTCCTCCTGAGAAGCTGAGAGGCCTCAGGAACAAAATGTAAACATTGATTATCTGCTGCTGTGGAGTGCAACAGGTGCATCTGGGATTGGTCCATGTGGTTGTTTCTAATTAATGGCCAATCACAGTCAGCTGGCTCAGACTCTCTGTCCAAACACAAGCTTTTGTTATCATTCCATTCCTTTTCTATTCTTAGCTAGCCTTCTAATGAAATCCTTTCTTCTATTCTTTTAGTATAGTTTTAATGTAATATATATCATAAAATAATAAATCAAGCCTTCTAAAACATGGAGTCAGATCCTCATCTCTCCCCTCATCCTGGGACCCCTGTGAACACTCACACTGGAACACCACGTAAAGCCAGGGACACACAATGCACAGAGACCCACACAAGTCTGGAAAACACCCCAATTAAATGAAAATAACCATCCCCATTAAGTGGCAGCAGTCATTGCTTAATTGCTACCCAGGGAGGAATCCTAATTGAGAGCAGATGAAGTTTAGCAGCACATCTTAGGAAGAAGATTATTGCTCAGATATGAAGGAAAGGGAAGAAAAGGAAAATCAGAAATACAAACTAAATGTTTCAGTCTAAAGCTGAAGGTGTTCATTTTTGCTAGATAAAACCAGAGCAGGGCTGGGGATGCAGGGAATTGGGGTGTCTTTCTCTCCTCACCCATAAGGTCAGGGTGTTGCAGGGACCGGGCTGAAATACCCCTTATTTTCCTCTTACTTGTTTCCAAGTGGGGATGGAGCAGGACCTGAGCCCACCAGCTCCTGCTGGACATTTACCCCAGCCCAGCTGGACCTCAGCCCTGCTCATTCTCTGGAGCCCAGAGCAGCTCAAAGCCTCTTTTCTTCAGCTACAATCTGCACCCCTGTGCTCACTCTAAACCCTCTGCCCCTAATGAAGACTCTAGCTTTATCAAGATAATGTGACTATTTTAATTTTTTTCCTTTCCCCTAACCCAGCAATTCTTCTTTCTTTGGAAGAGCTTTGACCTTTAAATGAAGATGCATGCCAGAAAAAATCCAGAGCTTGTTATCAAGACAATCAGTGGCCCAGGCTGTGTGGTAATGTCCAGCTCAGGTAATGAATCAGATCTATCAGTGTCTAGATACTAAAGGCCTTTTTTATCCTTGCAAACTCAGGGCTTTCCAAATCTTTAAACCTGATCAGAGATAGAGCACTACAAGAGCTTACTTAAATCTCAGCAAGCAGAGAAAAGGGTGAGGGGCAGAGAGCTCACATGAAATAAAGACTACTTTTTAAAGATAAAACATAACTCCAGGTACAAGGAAAGCCTTTGGAGAACAGAAGAGATCTTTGTCAGGAATCTGTCTCATTTAGTCCCATTGTTCCACTGCATGCTTTGCAGAAAGCCAGCCATTTATCTTGCCTTTTTTGCACAGATTTTGGATTTTTTTTCCCTCCATTCCTGACGCCAGTTTCCATTTCATTAGGAGATTAATCACTGATGAGGTGCTACTCCTGTCTCTGTGCAAGCAGGCCTCAAACACAGGTTAATCAGGAAAAAGAAAATATACAGTATTGTGGCCTGAAACATGAATGCTTGTACAAGTGCAGGTGTATTTCTGTTGTGCTGTTTTTAGTGTTTATGGCATGCAGACAAGGAGCTCCTTGTCAGAGTACCCATGGTTAGATACCTTCAACACATGCTGAGGTCCCAAAGGGAGAAATCTTCACAGGGAAATGCAAAGGGCAGAAGAATTCCTAAATTTCCACACAATTTCCCCTGTGGGCTGTGTGAGCTGAGCCTTGCTGGCTCACAGCACATGACTGGAATGCTGTACCCATGTCCCTGAAAGGCTCAGAGGGATGTCTCATTTTCACACTTGGTGCACTGCACACACATTTGGCTCTGGGGTTCTGTGCCCAGACAATCCCATCCCTGTAGCTTGAGCACCTCTGCAATGAGGCATGATGCTGAAAAGGGTTTTGCAGAGGGAAGTCAGCCCAGCAAGGCCATGTCAGCTTGGGCCTGATCTCCCCTTCAGCCCTGCTGCAGATCAGGGATTTTCTGTGTAAAATATCTGTAATCAGATATTTTCAGTGGCCACACACAGGCTGGCACACACAGGACAGTCTGCACCCCAACACCCTTCATCTGCTGAGCCCTGAAAAGCCAGGCCCTGACCCACACAGCTCATTTTGGCTACTTCAGGTGTCCCACAGTGAGAGAGGAACAGAGGGGACAACACTTCTCCATGTCCTGCTGTCGCAGACATCTTTTATAGAAAATCCTTTCCTTAGGATTGTTCCTCCTGAGAAGCTGAGAGGCCTCAGGAACAAAATGTAAACATTGATTATCTGCTGCTGTGGAATGCAACAGGTGCATCTGTGACTGGTCTCATGTGGTTGTTTCTAATTAATGGCCAATTACAGTCAGCTGGCTTGGACTCTCTGTCCGAGACACAAGCCTTTGTTATCATTCCTTCTTTTCTATTCTTAGCCAGCCTTCTGATGAAATCCTTTCTTCTATTCTTTTAGTATAGTTTTAGTGCAATATATATCATAAAATAATAAATCAAGCCTTCTGAAACATGGAGTGAGATCCTTGTCTCTTCCCTCATCCAAAAACCCCAGTGAACACCATCACACCCTGCCTGATCTCAGCCTGCACTCAGACTGTAATTGTCTGACACAAACTCAGCTGAAATTGCCAGAAATACCCATCTTGGAGCTTAAAAAATGTGGTTTTCCCCAGGAACATCAGTCTAATAAAATACAGTTCTGCCTACAACCCCAGTCAGTCTCTTTCATATCCTCTGACAATACTCCTACATGGCTCTCATGATGCTGCATAACTCTTCACAGCTTCCAGCTAGAATTTTGTTAAATTCCAGTTAGATAACCATGAGAGAAAACAAACACAGCATTGCAGAACCTTGAGAACCTCCTCCCTCAGCACTATAAGGTTAAGATTTATAGTGCACACCTTTATTTTATGCAGCTTTTAAGTGACTAATCTAATTTCTGCATTTAGAGAGCACATTGCATTTTGCAGAAATGTTCAGGATTGATTCACTTGTGAGATGTGCAGGAGTGGCACACACCACTTTCACTCACGTCATCAAAACACTTTGGGAATTGTTGTGCTGGGAGTTTGATCAAACTCCTGCAAAGATACAATTCCCACAAGGGCTTCATGTTTCAAAGATCCACATTTACTACGCAGCAGCCTGATTTTCAGAAGAGTGAAAAATCCAGCAGCCTTCTGAGGCTCCCTCCCCTGTTTTCCTCCAAAAACAATGCACATGCATGACTTCTCTTCATTCCTGAAGGCAAGGATGCCCTAAGTCCACCTAAAAATTACTTAAAATCTTAAGAGGTGATACACAAAGAGATGGAGGGCACTGATAACAGAATCACAGGATGAACATCTCAGGTGCTTGCAGTCAAAGCTGGGTTCAGGGAGGACAAGAGCAGCAGTCTGGAGGGAGTCTGGCAGAATGGCCCAGGGCAGCCAAGGAGGCAGCCCAGCAATGGTGCACTCGTTGGAAACTTGTTCTTTAATCAAATTGCTTCACCTCTCCCAGGGCCTCCTGTCAGATTTGGCTCATCACCTCCAGGACAAAGCTTCTTCACATGATGTAGGCAAAATGCCAAAGGCCATGGTGGAATCTTGACTCCCTGTAGCCTGTCAGAACCCAAAAATACCCAAGTGCCAAGTCACCCTTAAAACTAAAACCTTTCCCACCCTCTATTTCTCCTGGAAAGTACCTTTACCTTACCAATTGTGTTTCTTTCTTTCTAGCTCTACAGTTAATTGCTTTGTGTCCCAAACCTACTTGTAAATTAGTAAATCTCTTATTTTACTGTTCCATTACTTCTCAGCACTCCCTGTCTATTTTCATCCTTCTGCTGGTCCATGCTTTCTGTTCTTATTAAAGAATTTACAGGTCCTTTTTCTCTTCCTTGTTGTGATGGGGATTTTTTGCCTCTGTATTTTCTATTCTTCTGCATTTGTGTAATGCACAGTGCAGAAAGTTTTCAGTAATGAGTTTGAATGTTTTCCATCACTGACAGTTTTGTTTCCTCTATATCTGTTCTCCCTGCTCGTGCTGGAGCAAAAAAGGACACTTTAAATATGCTGTACATCAGCCCATTGATTAAGTAGGAAACTTTTCTGTGCAGTAATTATTATTGCCTAAGCTGTACTGAAGCCCAGCAAATCATTTTTATTTCAGTATGCTCTGCAACTCAGAGAAAGAAGGCCTAGTCATAGTTAGACAGCATATGAATTGCTAGAAAAATCCCAGGTTGTGCACAGATCATTTATAACGCAGCCACCCCAGTGTTTGCAGAGGGTTTTGCCCACTAAACATCTCATAAATCATTGACTTCCTTTAAAAAGATAACAATAATTTCAAAGAGGTAAGAGGGATTGGTCTGGATCATTATGTTCTCCCTCTAGGGCAGGGAGTTGAAAGTTTTAATTTTCTTTCATCAATCTAAGTCATCACCCAAGGCTGGAGTGTGATGTTTGACTTCCTCTACTGGAAACCTTAGTAAGAGAGATCTGAGCACCCTCCACAAAGGTCTTGAGAGGTGTTAGTGCAGTTGTTCAGGAATTTGTGTCTCAGATGAGTGCCTGTGAGCCTGTGGCCACTGTGGGAGCACAGCCCAGAGCCACCAGCAGCAGAGCCTGCTCTGGGTCTGCTTGCCATGGGTTTACAAATAGAGAAGGGATCAGGATGATGTCATTTCTGTGATCAGCACCTCCCAAACAAGTCTCTGTGTATACAGGCATTGTACAGCACAGCCAGAATGATTTCAGCGCGGGTTTGGTATCATTAAATTCACTGCACATGATGTGCAGAGTTGATTTGTGCAGGGAACGTGCCTGGGGTTTCAACACATCTGGCAACCCAAGCTATCCCTTCAAACCTGCTCACTGACATTCAGGAGCCAGAATAATTGTTCTAAATCTTTCAAATCTAGGCAGACAAAGGAAATATAGCCCCATAAACTCAGCTGTACAGTTCTGAGGCAGGAGGGTTCCTCCTCCAGTGCAGCTGCTACAGCTGCCCTGATGCTCCTCCCTGTGATGGGTCTGTGGTGTGGAGCTGTGTCCCCACCAGCCCAGGGCTGCATCCCCCACCGGGGGCATTCACATTCTCTGGAAAATCCCTTCTCCCAGGGTTTTTGTCCTGGGAAGCTGAGGAGCCTCAGAGAAAAGGAAAACAATTCTTCTCTCATTTGCTTCTCCTGTGTTGTGCTCATGTGGAATGTGTTTGGAGATTGTTCACCCACAGGTGATTGTTCCATTGCATTCTGCTGGGAGTTGTTTTCACTCTTTGGCCAATCAGGGCCAAGCTGTGTCAGGACTCTGGAGAGAGTCAGGAGTTTTCATTATTATCTTTTTAGCCTTTCTGTATTCTTTATTTTAATAGAGTATTCTTTAATATAATACAGTATAATAAAGTAATAAATGAGCCTTCTGAGAGCATGGAGTCAGATTCATCATTCCTTCCTGCCACGAGGGTCTCTGCAAATACAATACCCACTTCACTGGAATCCCACTTTCTGTCTGCTCTTTCCCACACTGGGGCACAGTGGGTATTGTATTTGGCTTTTCTGTTACATTTGTGTAACCCAGGACTCTGGAATCTCCCCTAAAGTTCACGGCTTTGCTCTGATGCGCCCCCATTCCAGCCACAACAACCAGAACAGAAACAAGGGCAGCCCTGAGCTAAGCACTTTTCCTTCAATTAGTCTAGTGGGTTTGCTTTTTGCAAAAAACTGCAAACCTCTGTAATATTTTCTCCAAATATGCTAATTATTTAAAATAATTAGCTGAATACTTTATATAACAAATTTTAAGTATGTGCATAGATTCTTTGTTACTTTCTATTGCGGTCACCTTGGTTTTACTTATAATAATTGTAATAGTTGTAATCATGTTTTAGGTGTAACAATTTCTTGGAGTACTATGAAGAACACAGGAACTTTCTAATAGGAACTCTTCAGAAAATGAGATACTGAATATCCCTTGTAGTCCATAACCTTGTGTCAGAAATACAACAAAAGAGACAAGAAGGCAGTAAACAGGGGAAGAAATATCTTCTATATATAACTCCAGGTACAAGGAAAGCCTCTGGAGAAGAGAAGAGATCTTTATCAGGAATCTGTCTCATTTAGTCCCATTGTTTCACTGCATGCTTTGCAGAAAGCCAGCCATTTATCTTGCCTTTTTTTGCACAGCTTTTGAGTTGTTTTTTTTATTTTTTCCTTGCTTGGTGATGGCTTATCTGGAGTCCCCAGATGTTCTAGAGAAATTCTGGCAGGAAGGAGTTCAGTACAGCCAGGCATGTGGGCTGCTCCAAGCCTGGAGTTTCAGAGCAAAACTGTCAGAAAGGTTCAGCACACTCTCACATGGGATGTTCCCAGCCAGGACTGTGCCAGATTTGCACTTCCTCATGTTGTGTCTCATATTTTCTACCTGGACAAGGGCAGAGCAATCCAGAGCACACAGCATTAGAAAGCTGTTTAGGAACAATTTGACTTCCTGCCAGCAGCCTGTTGCTGGCACACTGCACCAGCCATGCCAAGAGCCACTTCTGCCGGCAAAAGGAAAATTGGCATCAAATTATTGCTTTCTTAATCCTTCCAGTGCCACTGCCAGCAAAGACAGTCCTGGTTTTAGTTCCAGATGTGGTGAGGCATTCCAAACAATTGATTTCCTGTGTGCCACAGAACTGGAGTGACAGAGCACAGATGAGTGCAAGCAGTGAGCAAATCCCTCAGGTCCAAAGCCCCTTTCCCAGGCTCCAAACAAGATCCAGGAGTTCTGCATCCCTGCAGAACTGTCCTGACAATGCCAAGACAGGTGTGATAAAAGGAGACTTGAGCAATGCAGTATCACAAGCACTGCTTGCAGGGATGCAGGACTTGGAGGATCAAATGCAATGGTCTGATCTTCCCCAGCTCCTGCTTAATTAAAATTCTCAGCACTCTGTTCAGGATACAGAGTTCAGTTATAGTTCAATAGGAGTATCACTGACTATTTAAATAAAATGTATTTCAATAAAAAGAAATTCAATCTACAGAAGAGATTTTAAAAGGTAAGGATGTATTTCTTAGAACTGGTGTTTCTACCTTTATAAACTGATGATCTGTCCTCTGTAAAATAAAATACCAAACTATAATGTTTTAAAAGGAGTATATTACATTTAGCTGCTTACCTAGATTTCCTTGTAAATTAAACTGGAGCCCTCAGCAATAATTTTCTTCCTTTTGTTCTTTCTTCTCTAATTATATCATGGCACTAATTATCTTGTAGGCAAAAGCAGTCTACAGAGTGCTGCTGCTGCTTCAAAAACTTAACTGCTCTTGTACCTTAACTCTCTTGTATCTTATGAATGTTTTCATTCAGCCAAAAAAAATGCAAAAATCAAACTGAAATGCAACAAAAAAAGCAAAATTCTGCTCAAATCTTCTCCTTTTCTAGAAGTTGTCTACCTCCTGGTTCTCAGCTGTTTGCCATCCCTACTGATTCCCAAAGTTTGATTCAGGTTATCTTTGAACTACAGCCCTTCTCTAGGCTATGAATGGTACCTGAGCTCTTAAAAAGCATGAATGTTTCCTAATCCCTGATTCCCATTTTCATGATTGTCAGGATCTTTTCCTGTAGCCTTTATGTGGCTGAGTGGGCTACCTCCAGTATAATCCCATCTGGAGTAATTTAACAGCAGCTGTCAATAGTGTAACCATGAATTTTTTCATCTGAGAAAATCATTGTAAAATTGGATCATCACAGAGTGCATTTCAGTGGAAATAGCAGTTGGATGGTTTTAAGTAATGTGATGTTTCTAAGGTTAAATCATGTAATGTTAGCTTATGGTTAATGGCACAAACCTATGCTCACTCCACAAAATCTACTAAAAGAGAGACAAAAAGGGATCTAAACAAATTTTTCAACTCATCAGCTCACCATGAAGTCACCTTAAGGCACTGATTAACAGAGTCCTTGCTCTCCTACCTACACCCATAAGTGGCTTAATAAGACATAAAATATTCTGATCAGGGTTTTAAACTCAGTACAATTTTACTGATGTTTTTACAAGAAAATACAACAACATTATGCATATAAAGCACTCTGCACAAGGCCTTAATTTTGCACAGGCCCATCAAAAGTAACCTTATTTATTTTGCATGTGTCACTGATCCGTGTGACCTTTAAACTGTTATTAAGCAGGAAAATTAAATATCCAGCAAAAAGCTTTGAAAGAACAATTCATTAGAAAGTGCTCAGTTTGTGCTGCACGTTGCATCAAGTCACAGACCTCTAATGGGAAAGTGCTGACATCTGGTGATGCCAGTGGTGAGCATCCCCATCCCAGACCCATCCCAGACCCATCCCAGACCCATCCCAGACCCATCCCCATTCCAGTCCCATCCCAGACCAATTCTATTGCCATCCCAGACCCATCCCAGACCCATCCCAGACCCATCCCCATTCCAGACCCATCCCAGACCCATCCCCATTCCAGTCCCATCCCCATTCCAGTCCCATCCCAGATCCATCCCAGACCAATTCTATTGCCATCCCAGACCCATCCCAGTCCCATTCCAGATCCATCCCCATTCCAGACCCATTCCAGTACCATCCCCTTCCCATCCCAGACCAATTCCCGACCCATCCCAGACCAATTCTATCCCTATCCCATCCCCATCCCCATTCCAGACTCATCCCCATCCCAGACCCTCTCCAGTCCCATCCCATCCCCATCCCAGAAATATTCCAGAACCATCCCAGTCCCATTCCAGTGCCATCCCCATCGCCATCACCATCGCCATCCCCATCCCCATCCCATCCCTATCCCAGATCCATCCCAGAACCATTCTAGAACCATCCCATCCCCATCCCATCCCCATCCCCATCCCCATCCCAGACCCACTCCATCATCTTCCCACCACCCCCAGAGCTCTCTCTCCCCAAGGCAGTCAGATGCCCAACTCTCACCCACAAGGTTTCCTCTCTGCCCTGCTGACCAAGCCCCTCAGAGACCAGTCCCCCAAAGAGGCACCATGGGATAGCCCTGGGTTTTCTCCAGCTTGGATCAAAATGTTCATGTGCTTCTTTTTGCTTGATTTCTGCTTTGAAGGACAAAGTTCTCCTTTCACTCAAAGTCATGAACCACTTCCACCACCCCTCACAGCACGTGGCTGGGGTGCTCCTGCCTCCTTTTGTCTGTGCCCAGGCTCCTGGAGTCATTACACAGGGTGAGAGAGGCAGAGCCTAGAGCACAGGACTGCTTCTGGGGCAGCCAGGGTATTGTTGTTCTGTTTTATCTCACTCTGGTTTGAAAACCAAAAGGCTCAGAGTCACCAGCACTGGGGAGACCCAGCAGCACACAGGGATCTGCTCCATGTGTGGGAATCCATAAAATAAGAGGGGTTTGGGAAACCTGCAGAAGGCAGGCTTCAGAGACAGCAGAACTGTGATTGGAGCTAAGCAGAATCCATGAGATTGGTCAGCAGAAAAATTATGTAAGAAGTAGAAAAGTAAGGACAAATGGAACAATGGTCTGTGTATTAACACTTGTCTAGAATAACTCCCTAAGTTGCATAAAATTATATCTAGTGAGATATTAGGAAGTTCTAGGCTTAATAATGGAGCTCTGTGCATTGTGTTTTAAGGCTCACAAGTAGGTATTGTATTTGAAATAATCAAGCATTGTTTAACCAAAGGTACCTGTGCTTATAGTGGCTGGATGGAACTACTGTCAATGTGCTTTTGCTTTGTGTGATTGGTCAAAAAACTTATAAAGTGAGTTGTAACATTAAATTCTTTGTCTACTTTGTCACTTTGGTTTTAAAAGCCTTGCCTGGAGCAAAATGTCTGGAGTCACCAGCGCTGGGGAGAGCCAGCAGCTCCATCCCCACAGGGATCTGCTCCATGAGCCAGACCATGGGCAGGTTTCAGACACACAGGCTTGGAAAGCCAGAACAAGCCTGTGTTCCCCTGTCCAACAGTGACCCCTTTGTGACATTGCTCAGTAATGAGCACAGGCTTTGGGGGGAGGCGGATTGTAATCATTAAATTGTAAATCCCTTTAAATGCAAAGATCAAAGGGAAAGTTTCAATCCTATGACACATAATTAAAAATGCAGACGTGAATGGCTTTGATTCATGAATGCTTATGTACTTTTAAATTGTTGCCAGGGAGATCAGGGCATGAGAAAATTAAAAACCATTACGCTTCAAAAGGATAAATGATTTTCACAGCTTTCTAACATTATTTCCTGTTGCGCAGATTTTTGTGTGTTTTACCATTTTCCCCGCCCTGCCTGGGCAGATTAGTTCTGAAAAATGTTTTCCAGAAAATGTTCAGAACTCAATGAGATTAAAGGGAGATTAGTGAACTTGTTGGTTGGAGAGTTCCCATTTGTGCCTATTGGCAAACACTCGGGGCAGTTAAAGAGGAACCCCATCACACATATTTACCTTTATTTCTGCATTCTTGTTTAAAAAGCTGTGACCTTTTAATTCATTATTCTTTTTTTAATCGAGCCAGTGCAACACAATATGGTACAGGCCATAAGCCAAATCTCCCTGAAGTTAAAGGAAATATTCCCAGGGCTACAGTGATTTCAATCTGTTTGTTTAACATTTCTCACTTGTAAAAGTCAAAGCACTTAACTGAAAGGAACAGGCTGCTTCCTATTTCACAACTAAAAATTGAGATATACAAAGTGGACAGGATTCTCAACCATCTCACATGGATGCCAGAGTTAAGTGTAGAGCTAGCAAGCTACAACAAATATTTCCACTTCTGATCCATGGTGCCTCAGATTTGCCCAGCTTCAATGTGTCACTTTGGCACTACCAACTGGCACCTGATAGATCTTTTGAAGTGCTTTAAAATCTCCCCAGTGTTACCAGGGACAAACCATTAGTTCTTCAGACAGAAACATATTGCTGAAATGCTCCTGGGGGCTGATGGCTGCACTGAACTCAAGAACAGCAGTTCCATTCCTGGACTGAAAGTACATGTGACAGCAAACCCAAACTCCTTAGTACTGAATTTATATTGCTTTTCAGCCACTGCTGAGGGTGATCAGGTGAAATCCTAAAAGCTGTGTTATACACAGCTGGACATGAGTTTTCCCCTCCTCTCCCTGTATGGCTGGTGGAATCCAGGATGATTTATCTCATCTCCTGGCACCTACATCTTCAGATGTCTCCATATCATGGGAGTGATTTTGGTCTGCAGTTCCATAGGATCAATCTCACCACCCAAAAGTTGTACATTTGGGATGAAGGACTAGATCCATCCCCAGGGACACTGCAGCTCTAAATACACAATTATCCCATTGTGTTCCCATGCTTTTGAATTTTGGGACTCCAAATAAAATAAGGTTCAGCTGAAATTCATCTGCATGAGGCTGACTTGCTCCTCACTGTGGCGTTGTTCAGCTTCCAGTCAAGTCAACCTTCACAAAATTTCCCCTGAGGGAAAATAGCCAGAGACAAGTAGCAGCAGGCTTGCAGAGCACTGAACAGTCCAGCAGGTATCTGATGGTGAAAGGAAAAACCTTTTGTATTTACTTCTGAACATATGAATCAGGCATTGTTTCTGTTTGAGACTGGGCTGTTTCCAGAGTGTCTCCACAGTGGCAGCCAGCTGAGATTCAGTGTAAATTGCCATCCCAAAAATGCACTGAAGCTTTGTTATCCACTGTGTTGACTGAGATAGCTCCAGGGAGCAGATGCCCTACAATAATACATCTAATATATTACTCTTTATGTCATTTGTCATATCTAATGTCTGAATTGCAAATAGCATGGCAAGAATTTATCCTTTTTTTCAGCTGGTAGTTGTTCAAGAGCATGTTATTATTGTTCTCTTTTTTTGCCATTATTGGATCAATAATGTTGCAACATAATTCTCATTCTTCAGATTTCAGTCCAAAGAAGATTTTCTAGTCTCAGTTTCTTTGTCACACAGACCATAACTCTTAATCCATTTACTGCAAGGCTTAGATCAGTAACTTGCATTTGACTAAGACTAAAGTGTCTTGTGTCGACTTGAGAACTATAAGAAATGAAGAAGCAGTTTATTCTATATTTTTTAAGAAAGTGCCCTATTTTTTTGTGAATTTGGGCTTTTCTCCACTAATGTTGATGTTCCAATCAGCATTTGCTGTGTGAAAGAGCAAAATTTCTCATGTTCAAGCACTTGGATCCTCTTGTAAACCTGGTTCTTGAATGCTGCCCTCTTCCACACACCCTTGTAAAATTACTGTCCTGTCTTAAGGCAGCAAGAGACCAGCTCCTGTGCAGGTTTTAATGAGCTCTGGTTCATTTAAAAAGTAACAAAGAGAAGTCCAATACAATCAGAAGAGACTTCAGGGCAGCAGGATCAGGAGCATAGGTAGTGATTTCCTTGATTCTTCTGTTAACAACAACTAATATTGATAGGTAGAGGCAGATCCATCAGGTCAATGGGTGCAGCTCTGAGACTGCTGTCAGAGGAGTCACAGCAATACAATTCTCTCCAGGGTGGTATTCCTGCAATTCTAATTTCTGTTGATATCAGCTTTGAGAGTTAATGTAAGGAAAGCACGTGCACTGTTTGCATATTGGCTTGCAGAACCAGGGCACACAGACTTTGGTGAAACAGATGCAAGGGCAGTGTCCTACACCATGAATCAGTCACCATGCCAAACACTGAACTGTTCTCCTTCATCCCCACGGTCAGGCTCTGACTCCTACCAGGACTGACTGCAGAAGCAGGCAGCAGCAGCTGTTCTGATTTCCAGCATGCTTAAAAGCAGGGGCAACAGGGAATCTCACAGCTGAACAAAATCCTTTGTTTTTTGTTTTTATTTATGCTCCAATTTCAGCATCAAAACAGTGAACTGGCATTTAAAGAGTAAGGCTGATCCAGGGGCTGGTGGTGTGACTTTCTTGCTCAGTTCATGTTCATTCTGGTCCCAGTAATGATTACCCTTGTCACAGGCACATCACGAGGCCAAGCTCACTGCAAGTCTTAGGAGAAGGAATAGAACAAAATTGATGAATTTGAATAGTGTTTATAATGAATAAATTCTATAAACTCCTGGACTGTGTGCAGCTGCAGTAAATGTGCTAAATTTTCTTTGTAGGACAAAGATTGCCACAGTTCCTGACAATGGCAGCAGTTCATCAGCACACTGAGGAAGAAATGATTTTCAAATGGATAGGTAGCCAGATGGCAAGTGTTCTCTTTTTTCAAAGACACCTGCATATTTGAAGCAATTCTCTCCCTAACACTCTCAGCCTCACCAGGGCTGGGACCATTATGAAGGGGAAGATGAAGAGGAAATCCTCATCCAGAGATCAAAGAGCTGACAACTGCCTTTCCTGCCCTTTGGAAAGGATATTGAGAGTTGAGAATATCTCTTCTCACCTACAAGAGCGGTTGGCAACTGAGTGCTGACTAAGTCACAAAAGACTCCCAATCCACTCTTCTGTGCACTTTTCAAAAGAAATCAGTGTTCTCCATGTTCTGCAGGTCTCCTTTACTGAACAGCCACTTAGCAATATCCTTCCTCTGCTCGGCTTGTCCTTGAGTTGGAGTGGCTGCTTTGTACCAGGGTAGAGAATGCATTACAGACAAGTCTTTCAGAAATCCTGAGTTCACAGAAGTACAGCTCAAGAGATTGCACTCATCTCCTGACTGCACCACTGGCTGCCCAGTGACCTCAGCTCCACCATTCCAGGGGTAGTGGTGGGAATTATCACACAGCAACTTGTGTGTCAAACACAAAAAAACTGGGGATGAGCAGCGCTGGAGAACAGTGAAGCATGATTACTAATAGCTTGCATGATTATTCCCAAACACATGCAGTCTCATAATATTGCCTTCATTTGGCATAACACTGCCTGAAAACACCAAGAGGAAAACACTGTTTTGCTCTAGTGTTTTATTGATAACTAGAAAGGGAGATACAAACAGAATATCTGCATTGCCCCGGCAGACAAACAAAACCCCAAGTCCCACAGGTAATTACCATCTCCTAATTGGGTTTGAAAACAGGAGATTTGAGTCTGAATGCGTGGAGTTTGCACCAAAATGAACAATTACTTGTCTGAGGGATTCAGTGGTTTCAAAACACAACAGGAAGAGGCTGAAACTGAGGCTGAATTGAGGCTTTAACTGTGAGTTTGCTGATAGCCCACACAGACCCCCACTAACGAGCTGCTGCTTTCACTAGCAGGAGTCAGAATTCACAATCACCCCCATTGTCATTTTTATCTGCCACTCCAGGCTCATTACATCAGTTTAACTAATGGCAATTAATATGAAAATTAAAATTGATAGCAAAATTAAGCACTTGGAAGACAGTCAGTGCTCCTACATAACTCTGGCATGCCTAATTACTGCTGTAACAACGCCCCTGGCATAGGCTGGGCAGGCCTGTCCTGGTGCAGCCCTGACTCCTCTGCCCTGGGCCCTGGGTCTGTGAGATGATGATGATGATGATGATGATGATGATGATGATGATGATGCTCTCCCTTTTCCCATGAGGTTCACACATCACACTTCTGCCTGGCAGCCACATTTGAGAACTTCTATGATGCTGTGACAAAGTGGTCTCCTATGTGAGAAATGACTGCTCATTTTTTAAATTTTAAAAGTTTATTAAACCTTAACAGAAATTACAACAGAAGGTCTGAGTAAGGAAAAATTTCAGTGCTGGGAGTGTCTGTGATTATCAGCCACATGCTGGTCTTCAAAATGGGTGCTCCACCGTTTATACCTCTAGCCCTTCCTAAAGTCCTGTCAGTGACTCCTTCCCTGCCATCCAAGGGTGCAGATCACTTTCTTACACCTTTGTTGGGGAAGATGAAACAGGAAAGCCTTATCAATATGATTGCCAGCAAAATATTTTGAGAATATAGAAACTATGAGTGAGATTGAAATGAAAGCAAGCTGTGAGATCCCTCAGTTACTGAACAACTGGGAAACAATGGCATGGCCAGCTGAAGGTGATCCCCTTTGGATGGAACAACACCCTCTGCTTGCAGACAGGCCCAAGGGTCAGAGCAGACCCTACAGCTTGGCAGAAGGGCCCAAAGAGGAGTTTTTAGGGTTTAAAATGTAACAGAGCATGGTAATGTAATGATTCTTATAGGCTGTATGTAAATGCTGTAGGATTTGTGTCTTGTACTAGATTGGTTAGTGAGAATCAGAATATTCAACACAGAAGAAGATTTATGGTATTGTAACGGGAACCTCACTCTCTCACCCCTTTTACTCTCTCACCCTCTTATCCTCTCTCCTCCTCTCTTCTCTCAGCCTGCTCTGAGCTGTGGCTGCAGCTCCCAGCAGGGCCCTGCCCCAGGCCCTTTGCAATGAACCCCAAGCTCCTGCCCTGGCTGCAGAGATCTCTGCTCTCTGTCCATCCCCACTGTCCTACCCCAATGCTCCTACACACCTTGATTTGGGCTCAGCTGTTGCCACAGTAACAACCCAACCCTCCCCAATGCCCCTGTGTGCCCAAGGCCATCCCATGATAGCAGTGCCAGGGGGAGGACACATTGCAGTAACACAACTGTACATCTACAGAACTTCTCTTAACACACACACAATGTTCACCCCTTCACTGTGAGAGCCAACATCTCATTTCCCATCTGTAACACCTGGTTTTCTATTGATGAATGGAAAGATTTTATAGCATGGCTTAGAGTTCAGAGATCAAAACCAAGCATGAGCTGGCTCAGCAGCATCACTGAGCTCCTCAAAAAGCCAGGGTTGCTGCCAGCAGACAGTCCAAGTCTTACACCTGACATAAGAGGAAAGGAAAATTGCTAGACCTGCCCATGACCTGGGGGTTTCATTTCGAGATATCTACTTTGCCAACCCAAATGCTTAATTATTCAGAGTTTGTGTAATGCTTTGAAGGCACAAGCTGTATCCCAGAATTTTAAAGTCATTATAAACCAGGTTCTAATATCTTCCAGCCTTCATTCAGCAACACTTTAAGTGTTATTTGCACCAACATTACTGTGACAACAGCCTCTCACCATCAGCAATGTCCAAACTTTCCACCCATGACATGCAGCTTAAAACTCATCTAGTTTTAAATGAGCTGGCAGAATTAGAATTATCCTCTGGATTTTCCATTACCAAGGCAGCAGACACATTTTACAGCCATCCTTTCAGCAAGGGACTTTGTCACACTTTACTGATACAATAATCAACATAAATCTGCAAAACACTTCTGCTGACATTGTTGATAGGGAACAAAACAGTGTTTTAAACACACTCAGCCCTCATTCCCCCAGTGCAGCTTATCTGGAGCTGCTTGGCAGAGAGGATGTTGTGATTTTATGCCGGTGTGTCCAATTTTATGTTGACACCTGCTGTGTCTGAGTGCTGCTCTAAGTGCCTTGTGCCCCAGAGCTATCCTTACCATGCACTGCCTGGCCTGTAACTGCCTCCATCATATACTTACAAATGGCTCCAAGCAGTGAAATAACATCTGTATTGATCTAAAGAACATTCTATTGATTAAAGGCTTCAGAAGAAACCGTGTGAAATGCAGGCACATTATTTAACAATGTCTTTCCAGTACCTGTGTTGGAAATATAGGAACATGAAGCTGTTAAATTTTTGATCAAAGAGCTCCCACTGAGATTGCTGCAATAATGCAAAGTCAAATAGTTAAGCTGTGGGGCTCCTCACCCCCCATTCTGGTCTCTTCTATAGGGGAAAGGAAAGACCTACAGGTTAAAAATTGTTTCTGGGTATTGACATGTTGGGACCCAGGACATTGCTCTGGATGCCCCGAGTGATTTGAGACCCTGGCAGGGGCTCAGAGACCTTGGCATGGAGTCAAAATCACCTGTGCCTTTGATTTTAGCCCATGGAAACAATTACCAACTTTGTGTGAAGAGTTACAAGCCACAAGAGTTTGAGTAGAATGAGAGTGAATTTGTCACAGAGTGAAAAAGTAGAATTTTGGGGTTTTAGAATGGGGGTTCAAGAGGTTAGATGGAGGAATCTGGGTGTGTCCTCTCCTTCTTCTTGTCCTCCATTGTTGGGATTCAGGACATCCCTCTGGCTGCCCTGGATGGCTCACACCCCTGCCAGGGGCCTCAGAGATCCTGGCACAGAGCCCAAGACCCCTGTGCCTTTGATTATGATCCATGGAAAAACTTACCAACCTTATATGAGGATCTGCAAGTCACAAAAGTCTAGGTAGAATAATAGTTAGTTTGTCATGGGGTGAAAAATAGATTTTTTGGAGTTTTTGGAATGGGGGTTCAGGGGGGGCAAGATGGAGGAATCTGAGCATGTCCAGCCTTTCTCCTTCTTCTTGCCCTCCATCTTCTGCTGTGATGCTGGCACTTCTGGATTGGTTTAGAGTAGAGACAGACTGTCTAACATAGGTGATAGGTATTGGAAAATTATTGTAAATATTGTACATGTAGTTTTTAGTATAAAAAGATAACACCACCCTGAGGGCGGTCAGTGTGCTTCTGTCCGACCTGCTGAACAGACCTCAGCAGGCCAGAGAAAGAATTTTGTAGATAAGAAACAATAAACAACCTTGAGAAGGAGAACAGAAAAGTTCTGACTCCTTCTTCAACTGCTGGGCTGGGAAAAGAGACTTTCTAACACATTTCAGGGTCACTGTGACCAGCAGAAATTCTGAGACTCCATCTTCTGCTGTGATGGTGACACTTCTGGATTGGTTCAGAGTAGAGACAGACTGTCTAACATAGGTGACAGGTATTGGAAAATTATTGTAAATAAAGCACACACAGTTCTCAGTATAAAAAGTCAACACCAGCCCAAGGGCAGGGACTGTGCCACAACCCGACCTGCTGGACAGATCTCAGCAGGTCAGAGAGAGAATGGAACAGATCAGAGAAAATAAACAACCTTGAAAAGCAGAGCTGAGGAACCTCAACTTCTTCTTCAGTCATGAGGCTGGGGAAAAAAAAACCAAAAACTTTCTAATACCTCTGGGTCATCCAAACTTCAGAAACTCCAAGACTGACACTGAAAGAATAGACAGGTTGAAGGTGCATCTCCATCCTGTCTGCAGCAGGGTGGCACACAGGTCTGGGGCAGGAGAGGAACCCTCTGGGCAGGACAGCTTGTACACATCTCCCCTGGGCTGCCCTTTAGCAGCTCTCAGCAGGGTTAATGCCAAATTGAAAAGCTGTTGTGTCATGCTAGAAGGGCCATCCATCTTCAAGGCTTTGTACTTCATCTTGCAGGTAGAGGAAGGGGATTTGGAAGAGAGCTCTAGAAATGAATGGCACAAGAGGAGCAGTTAGAAGTTTAAAGAAACCCCATGGGCAAGCTGAAAGGAGTGTTTCCAGGTATGGAGAAGGAGAAACTTGGCTGCAGGCACAGGGGATCAGCATCAGGCTGCCTCCTGGCAGCTGCTGACAATTTATGGTGCCTTTTAGTTCATGCCTTACACTCCTGCTCCCCTCCTGAAGAGAAAGTCAGAAAACACTCTGGCAGGAAATAGGAAATGTAAATAAAACACAGCAGCCTCTTGGGAAATCCACATTCAAGGGCTTTCAGACTCAATCTCCACACAGGTCTGGACTCCCCAAGATTGTGGGGCCTGTAAGAGAAATTCAATATCAATTGTTTTATCATTGATGTTGTGTTGTAAGGGGAAGGATGGCACACAAAGGTAATGAAAATCTGTATAAGGAAACTGGATAAAAGCAAAGTTTGGGAGACAGAAAGGAAAGAATGTGGCATGGTTTAGGATTCTGTCATTGTTTAATGAGTTTTTGGCAAACATATTACAGATACATTTGGGGTATTTACAGATATATTTACTGTAAGCTGAGGAAACCCTTGTGATGTTGATATCGTGGGAAAGCTAATGTGGATTTTTTATGTGTGTCAGTTGGGAGAGAAACCCAGTGATCATATAGGAACGGGGGAATGAAAACCTTTGTAAAACTGTTAATTTCAGCTCCATAAAGATGCTTCCCTGCTTTTTTGTTTTGTTTTGGTTTTTTTGGTTTTTCCTATCTCCCTTCTGTAGATTTACACTTTTCTCTATTGAAGAAATCAATATGAATGATGCTTGATTGAGTAAATCCAAGCTAGACAGTCAGCAAAAAATCTTTTCTCTGATCTGGCATTTTCTATACCAGATGGAAATCAATACTACATTCCAAATGCTACCTTTAGAATATCTCTTGCCAGGCTGAGATGGCAGAAACCAGTGCTGGAGCACACAGGGAAAGGGAAAGGACCTGAACTGCAGCACCTCCACCTCCAAGGACTCTTTTTGGTCCTTGCTAAGTCTCCACATTATGTCCCATACCAGCATTGTGGATTTAATTCAGTGTGGGAGCAAGGGGGTCCTGTAGAGAAGGATGGATTCTTCCTCTGAAGATCCAGTGGGAGAAGAGGCAGCTGCTGTTCCTCTGGGGAATCCCCTGGAGAAGCTGTGCTGGTGTCTCCAAACCTCTGGATTACATCCAGGCAGGAAAGCTTGGCTCCTCCCTCTGGGCTCACATCTCCCAGTGGATGCTGCAGTTCTTATCAGCCATGCAGGGACATTCAATGGCTGTTATCAGCAATGTCCCCTCCCCAGGGAGGTGTGACTGTGGTCACTCAAAGAGAGAGATAAGGCAAACTGCCCACCTGACAAAGGTAATCTGCCATACAGATGGTAATGGAAAACACCTTGCATTGCAATCTTCAACAGAGGGAAATGCAAATTGTGCGTTCAGAGCATTTACAGACCAAACTGATCCTCTCTTGCTCCTGGAAGGAGACTTTTTCAGTTAGTTACAGTTCATTAACTGCTGCCATTGAGTGGTTCTTATTTTAATTCCTTTGATCTAATTCAGACAGGGATTTTTTTCTTTGTCAGCATTCGGCCAGAGTGTAAGTTTTGGATTAGTTAATGAAATAAAAAGCTAATTTACATTAATGGCTATTACTGGACACCTAGAAACATTCAGGCTATCCATGGTTCTTTTTTACTTGAAAGGTCAAAACCTCTGAACCCAGCTTAGACCAGTGGTGCCACGAGCCAAATGTAATAAATGGAAGAGTTTTATTAAATAAAGAGAAATTAGCTGCATAAAACCTCACAGTTCTTGTTACCTTTAGTACCTACTGCTGCTTCCTCATGATTGAAAGACAACTTTGAAAATGTCATATTAGAAAACACAGAGCAGGTAGTACTCTTAGTTCTCTTGACTCAGAAAGATTCAGGTTAACACAAGGAAACAAACACATGGGGAAACCCTGGGAATCCTCAGGCAAACTTGTTGTCCTCCCACTGTTCATCCCTGGGGATCACAGTTACACAACAGAACAAAGCTGGAAGAAACAAAACTGACCAAGGAAACCACAGCTCACTGCAAAGGATGCAAAGCCCAGCATTTCCATTCAGGTTCTGTGGCACAAGCCTGACTCTGCTTTGGCTCATTGTCCTGTACCAGAGGCAGAAGGGCTCTGAAGGAACAACAATCTGCCCACTGCAAGGTTTCCCTAGCAAGATCTCAGATCTTGGCACCAGGCACAATTCCAGCATGATGATGCTGCAGGGTAGAGCCTCCTACCACATGCTGATACAGCCACAACAAAGAAAAATATCAGAGTACAAATAGCCTTTGGAGTCCAAATTTTTAGGGGGAGAGTTTATTTAAGAAGCCAAAAATGCTTCCAGCTAAATTCTTGTTGGTTTATACATAAATTGGGGAAGTGAAATAATTGTGGGAACGGTGGAGTCTAAGGCAGAACAATTGTTTTTATTATTTTAACTGTAACCACCCCAAACTAGTTTCCAGCTAATTTCATTGCAACTAGGCATCTGGGATTTTATTGTCATCATTTTTAGTAGTAAAAATGCTTTTTCTATCCCGCTGAAGCTTCTCCTCTGCCTCTTGATTTCCCAGAACATTGTAAATATGGGACAGTATAACATAAAACTCCAAAGAGGCCATTACTTAAATAAACTGATGGGGTCATTTTCATTTATTTCATGACAACCTCCTCCACCCTTTGCTTTCCTTTGAGGTCATTTTTTGATTGTCTTGTTTTGAAGCCAGGCAATTTGTCCCACACTCTCTGCTGTTCATGGGCTAATTAGAATTTTAAAAGTAATTGAAACACCCTTTGCAGTATGCTGTTAATTCCCTCCAGATTGCTGGGAACATTAGCTTCAGTGTTTGTTTATTTTAACTGACTCTAAAATATTTAACTGTGGTGGTTTAGGAATGGTATTCTCCAATTTAGTGCTCCCACTAAAACCACGCTGCCACTTGCTGCCTTTTCTTCTCCCATTCCTGCCCTGTGCCTGCAGAGGAGAATTGGAGGCACAAAAGGCAAAGGTCAGGGTTGAGATAGGAAAAAATTATTGGAAACAGCTGAGATAAGAAAAGGGAGAGTAACAGCAACAATAACAAAAGTGTACAAAAGAAAGAGTTATGATAGGTGAGTAATGTGATGATTGACTCTCACAATTAAAGGCAAATATCCTGTATATATGTTAGGAGCAGTTTTATAGATTTATAGTTGTGTTTTCCCCCCCTTGTGCTGTTCTCAGGGGTGCCCTGGGTTTGGGACATTTGGGAGGGTCACTCGTTCCTGTGGCAGCACCTGAGCTCCAATCAAGGTGTCAGGCAGTGATCTCCAGCACTGGGCAGGGAAGGAGGAGCCCATGGACAGAACTTTGGGAGGGGATAAAGGGTTAAAAGGTGAAACCTCCATGGTGTGGGTGAGCACGTGGTGGGAAAAATCTCTGCTCCTGATGCCATAATATCTTCTCTATTCAGTCTTCTGTTGTATTTTTGATAAGGTTTTAATAAACCTTTTAAGTTTTTGGAAGTGAGGATCCTTTCTCCCAGAGGGATTCACATGCAAATGCTCACTGCAGGAACCAGCATCAAGAATTTGGGACAGAATTGACTGGGCAAAAACTTAGCAGCAGTTTACAGGAAAGAATTAATACTAGAATACATTCAGAGTCTGCAGAATCATTTAATTTATATTTTCTACATATCTCTCTAAACAGAAGGACAATTTTATGAGAAAAAAAATAGTCAGTACTATACAGTCCTGCACTTCACTTATACCCTATCATTTGTAACAAAAAGTTAGTGTTGGATTATCAGCAAAGATTTGACACCACTTTCCACAATGAGTATTATTACAATTAAACAATTAAAATGGAGCCACACTTGTCAGAGAAGTGCTGCAGTGTGTGTCAGTCAGTGTTAACAAGCACTTCTGTCTGTATGTTTGCTTATTCATTTATGCTCTGATTAAGCCAGCTAATGAAAGCAGCTGTACCTGAGTTCATTCAGCCAAGGATCCCCTCTTAAGGACCATGAGATGACACCAGAAGTAAATAAGAGCTAGGCAAGTGTTGTCATTTCCCAAGTACTCTCACAGCCCTCACCATTTCCAGCTCAAGGTATTTCCTGAATCTCATCTTATTTATCTGTCTAGTAAGACTCAGTAGATGTCTTCTTCAAATGCTGTGCAGGCTCTGCATCCCACAGGCTCCTTCTGCAAATGTAGTTTTTGGTAAGGAGTTTCACAGGCCTGATGACACTGTGTTTGTCTTGAACTCTGTTGCTACAAGTTTTAGTGACATAATTTTATTTTCTACCTATTCCTTTCATAAAATCTTCTTTTTTGCCTTACTATTTGCTCTTTTGGTAGCTGTAGACTACTGAGGTGATATCTTCATGGAATTCAAGTTTGCTCTGATTGTGGCACACTTTGTACAGCTACATCTCTACAGAAGTGAACAGTCTGCCTATCTCACATGGTTACCAGTTACACCATCATAGCTGTAAAGAGATAAAAGCTCTATAGTTGTGTAACCCTGCCTGTTCTGGCACTGTTCTGATTGATAAATGCTTTATAGTTGTGTAACCCTGTCTGTTCTGGCCCTGTTCTGATGGATAAATGCTTTATAACTGTGTAACCCTGCCTGTTCTGGCACTGTTCTCATTGATTCCCATGTTTGTCACCCATTCCTAACTGGAATACTTAGCAAGGCACGAGGCAGTACAGAGGCCAAGGAAACCCAAACTGTCATCCCACTGTCTAAAAACACCAGCTTGAATCAACAGCACTGCTTCATCCCAGCCATGCACTGCTGATGGAAGAACCTGACTTCTCCTCTGTTCATCCCAGTGCTTTTGTTTGCCCCAAAAGAGTTTGTATCTGGTACTCAGGCTCTCACCTCAAAGTACCAGTGAAGGGTTTTTAAGCCAACAGGCAGTGAAAGTTGAGAAATTGTTTCTCCCTCAGGTTTCCATGTGTCAAATGTCTCCAAAGTGTCATTCAAGTCACTTATGTCAGTTTGCTCCAGGTGCCTTCCCAAGCTGTCACCAAGGTGCCATCCCCCTTTGGATTAGTGAGGATAGTGCAAGGACAGCCAGTGTAACCCTAATTCCTCCTCCCCAGGGGTGGCCCAGAGGTTCACTGAGCAGGTCCTGCAGTGGGTGACCCATCTGCCCCTGGCCATGGCCACTAATGATGGCTCTTGCATTGCCTTCAGAACACCCACGTGGGCTTGGGCAGGTCAGTGTGGAAGGCTCAAACCTGGTGGGAGGCAATGAGATTCTGTCTATGGCTGAATCATATTTCAGCTAAGATGAGGAATGTTTTGAGGAACGTTTGAAGGAGCTGGGGCTGTTTAGCCTGGAGAAGAGAAGGCTCAGAGGTGACCTTATTGCTCTCTACACCTTCCTGAAGGGAGGCTGCAGACAGGTGGGGTTGGTCTCTGACAGAAGCAGAGGACACAGTCTCCAGCTACGGCAGGGAAGGGATAGGTTGGATATTAGGAAGAAATTTTTCACTGAAAGAATAATAAAGTACTGGAATGCTCTTCCCAGGGAGGTGGTAGAATCACCATCTCTGGGTGTGTTTAAAATAAGACTGGACATGGCACTTGGTGCTATAGTTGAGGTGTTGGGGCACAGGTTGGACTCGATGATCTTAGAGGTCTCTTCCAACCTCATTATTCTGTGAAGATGTATTTACTGATGGCTTTATAAACCTGACATTTTTCAGGAGAAGAGCAAGGCCATGGATAGCACCAGGCCCAGTGATGCCCAGAGCTTTATTCAACATGCTCAGAGGCCTTCAGACATCAGTGTACTTCTGCAAATCCAATGCTGAAGCTCCAGAGAGCCTGACAGACTAAAGCCAAGGAAAACCAACTTTAAAAGCAGCATTAAGAACTGTGAGAAACACACAGCAGTTTGTAAAATGCACACTTTAAAATGTACTTGGCAGAGAACAGAATAATAAGTAAAGACACAATAACTACATGTAAAAAAGTCCTTACAACAGCTGAAAAAACAGATCTAAAGTATTTTCCAGCTGCCAATTCAGATAATCTGGCAGTACCAGAAATCACCAAGGAGGCAGTTGGAGCCCATGGGAGAGGAGCCTGTGGGGCAGAGGTGCAGAAGGTCGGGCAATAACACCAGAGCTGACAGGAGCCAGTCAGTGCAAATAATGTGCAGGCACCAGGGCACCATGGTTCAGTGCCTGAGTATGTCTGGGGCCCCATCAGATGGAAATCAAGAGCTTTGACAGACCACTCTTCAAGATGCAGGGCTAAACAATGATAATCAAGAACTTAAAAACTCTGTTACCTATTTGTAGCCACATTTCTCTTCACAGAGAAAAGCAAGGCATGGCTTCCCAAGAATATTTCTGAGATTCACATTCTCTGAACCTCAGGAAAGGAAAAACAATTCTTATCATTTGCTGTGCCTGTGTCTCTGAAAAAGTACAATGAATTATAGAGATTGTTTACCCACAGGGATGGTGTTTTTTTCCTCGGCCTGTCAGGGCCAGGTGTGTGTGTGTGTTGGGACTGCTGGATGAGAGTCATGAGTGCAGTTGAGTGCTTGGCAGATTCAGTTTAGATGTAATGTAATATAGTATAAAATAGTATTGTATAATAAATTAATTAATTAGCCTTCTGATATCCATGGAGTCTTCCTCATCATTCACAGAGAAATTCACCTTCACAGAGAAAAGCAAGGCACATCTTCCCAAGAATATTTCTGAGATTCACATTCTCTGAACCTCAGAGAATGATCAAAATAATTCTTATCATTTGCTGTGCCTGTGTTTGTGCAAGAGTAGAATGCAATATGGAGATTGTTTACCCACAGTGATGGTGTTTAGTTCCTTGGCCTGTCAGGGCCAGGTGTGTGTGTGTGTGCTTGGCAGATTCAGTTTAGATGTAATGTAATATAGAATAATATAGTATAAAAAAGTAATTAATTGTCCTTCTGATAAGATGGAGTCCTCCTCATCATTCCTCTCCTTTGTCAGGGCATTCCCTGCAAATTCTGTACATATTCAGGGTACCTTCTGCCAGCCATCCCTCCCAGAACAGGCAATGGAAGGGCACTATCCAAAGCCTCTCCTTATGAAGAACATCATCCACAGCCAGACCAGACATTCCTGTTTGAGATGTCATTTAAAGTTGCCCAAATTCAAGAGGAAAGGCTGATTACCAAGCTCCTGTCAGCTGAAAAGGAGCCCTGTGCAAGCACCTCAAAGTCTAGAGGCTGAGACAGTCTTAATTCACTTTTAAGGATCATGGCTTAAGGAGTTCATTCAGACTGCAGGATGGTACATTACCAAGGAAGAAATACAGGGAAGTGAAAACCACCATGATTAATAAACACAGAAAATTTACTTCCAAGCACTTTACTACACTCAATTTAAAATGTTTTCTGTTCAGTCTAGCTATGTTTATCTACAAACACATAAAATGACATTATATGTCCCTTCTGGTGGATAAAATGGCAAATAGTTAAGAGCATGCAAAAATAATCAGGGCAGCAAGCAGAAAAAAGCTCTTTTCTACTAGAAGTTACACATGGAACCTAGAAAGAGACTAATTGCTCCCCAGGACCCTGTGATTAGCTAAATCTGACTTGCAAACAGCTGCAAGATCATGGTATCAAGGAGTGGGTACCTCTGTTTCTGTCTCCCTGGCTGCTTGAGACACATTTTCCCTGTGATTTGAGCTGATTGGGACTCTCATTTCCCAATTAGAGGATGAGACTGAACAGGGAGGAACAGAAGATGATTTAAAATCTGCTCCTTGCTATTTCTAAACAACTGTGGACCATTCTCTTCCAAATTAAATCTGGCTTCTGGCTGGCAAATGCAATCTCATTCCCTGAGTGCCAGGGCACATCAGCTGTGCATGTGCCATGTGTGCTCCATCTGCAGGAAATGGGATGTGCCAGTTGATTTCAGGAGGGCTGGCAAGGGGATGCAGCACCACAGCAATGACACTGAGCTTTTTTATTCTTCCCACCTAAGTACCATAAAGTCTGGGAATCCCACAGGACTGTGCTTTAAAACTTGGCCAATTTACACCATTTCCAAATGTCAGCTTTTGTCAGCAGGCTTGTTATCACTCTTTAAATGGAAAAGTAGTGGTAATGAAAGCTTTTCATTGTTTAAAATAATTATAGCAGTAATATAATAATATATAATCATGTAATGTATGACATATATAATACATAATAATATATAATATAATAATATAGCAGTAATATAATATAATATAATATAATATAATATAATATAATATAACATATATAATATAGCTGTAATATAATAGTAATATAATGTAATATAATATAATAGTAATATAATATAGCAGTAATATAATATAATTTGTATATAATTAATATTTATTATTATATAAATGATTATACAATTATAGGAGTTCTGGCAGGTGATGCAAGAAGTGTTTCTCCACTCAGTCTCTTGAGCTCAGGCAGACTGCAACTGAACAGAAAACATCCTTACAGAAATAGTGCAAACATATCAATTTGAAATGCACTCTTAGCCAGATGAGAGGTAAAATGCACACCAATAGGAAGCCCCTGTCCTCCACTGGATAATTCTTGGGCACAGACTCCTCACAAGAAAGCTTTAGGCCAGTTTCATATATATATGTTATGATTTTAACATCTCTATCTTGGGAGGGAAGTTGTGCTTTGAGGAGGAGAAAGTTTTCTTTAAAATAACACTTTTTTCCTGAATAATTGTGTAATTTTATTTTTTTAAACTCATTTTAGATAGAGAGAAATATTATATTATATTTTATAGATATTATTATTTTCTATAAAACATAAAAATAATAATAAAATTAATAAAGAATGGATAGATAATAAATAAATAATATAAATATAAGACATTTTATTATTTATGTACTTTAAATATATTATTATGATGTTGTATGATGTCACCAGTTTTTCCAGCATGAGAGAATACTTTAGATGAGTAATAGCAAAGAAGGAGCAATGCTGATCAGAATTACAGCTCACTCCTCTAGCTCTGACACAGTGAATAGGTAAATGTGAGTAGGTATTACTCACCTACTGAGAAATCAGTGACCAAAGCCCACTTGGCCCTCTCTAATTTGACCTCATTAATTTGTAATAATAATAATAATAACAATAATATATTATATATTATATATTATATATTATATATTATATATTATATATTATATATTATATATTATATATTATATATTATATATATATAATAATATACTAGCTGGCAAATTCCCTCCAGGAGAGATTCAGGAGGAAAACTGCTCCTAGCTCCCAGTGCAGATGGAAGTGAGCAGCCAGAGGTGCAGGGGGAGCTGCCAAGGCAGCTGAGTGTGGGATGCTTGGAGTGAGGAGCTGTCAGTCTCCCCTCTGGAGTGCTCTCGTTTGAGAAAAGCACAAGATCCTGAGTGCCTCTTGTCCCCTGTGATTGCATCTGCACTCCAGCACTGCCATCCTCCTGGAGTTTGGCTGAGCCCTCATCACTGAGAGCTTGTTTGCTGTTTTCTCAGCATACACAGGGTTGATATATTTCTTTTTTATTTCTTTTTTTTAGCCCTTGTTTGTGTTGCTGCACAAGATTCTGCCTGACATTGTCAGAGGGGGAATAATTTCCAACACTGGTACCTGTAATGCTGGCTGCAGCCTAAGCCAAAAGCTGCAGGCAGTGGCCTCACTGCACAGCACTGAATTAAAATGTTGTGCTTATTCATAAGCTTCCTTGATATTCATATGAATAAAATGGCAAAAAGCCCACATTTTCTATTCTGTCATTTCACTCTGCATGAGTAGCACTGTAAGTTTGTGTGCTCCCACTACACTCATACAGATTACACTTACAAATTGCCCCTCTGAATAAAGAGCACTGCACAGGGATGACAAGTATTGATTTTCAATCTCCTTCCAAAATGACTCTATCATCACAAGTAAGTCAGGCAATTTGCCTCACTTTACACTTCAGGCTATGGGCCTCAGATCACATTGACAGGCCTGATCCTTCAGGAGATGTTTAATTAGAAAAGAAATGAAAGGAATTACTGTAAATCAGCACTTAGCAGTGATACAGAATTTGTAAAGCTCCTTCTCCCCCCTGTATGAGCTGACTTCATTCTGCTGTCCTCATTAGGAAGTTTGAGGTTGTTTCACACGATTAAACTGCAGTTTTTCTCTAGGAAATACCTCACTGGTGTTTTCTCTTTCTGCCCCACAGTCACACAGCCTCAGCAGGGCACATCTTCCTCATCTTCTTCATCTTCCCCACTGTGGTTCCCTGGCACTTTGCTCTCAGAGCTGTGACCCCAGGTGCTCTGCAGGTGCATTGTGGTCACCAATTGTGTTTTGAAGGTTCCCAGGATGAGGTGAGAGATGAGAATTGACTCCAAGTTCTCAGAACGTTGATATATTATATTATATTATATTATATTATATTATATTATATTATATTATATTATATTATATTATATTATATTATATTATATTATATTATATTATATTATATTATATTATATTGATATACTAAAACTATATATAAAAAAAAGAAAGGAGACTTCAGAAGGCTAGATGAGAATGAATATTAAAAACTCATGACTGACCACAGAGTCTGACACAGCTGGCTGTGATTGGTCATTAAGTTAAAACAATTCACATGTTGGATAAACAATTTCCAAACCACATTTCAAAGCAGTAAAACACAGGAGAAGCAATCAGATAATGATTGTTTTCATTTTTCTCTGAGGCTTCTCAGCTTTCCAGGAGAAGAAAACTTGGAGAAGGGATTTTTCCAGAAAATATGACAGTGACAGGTGTGGATTCTATTTCCACCTGTCAGAGCTGGGGCAGTTCTCTGCTGTTCTTGGGGCAGTTTTTTCTTTCTCTCTCCCACAGCCAATCCTCCCTGCAGGAGATCTCTGCTGTCCATGGCCACTGAGTGTCCCTGCAGGGCTGATCCAATTCCCCCATCCCATGGGGAGATGCTGCGCCCAGGGCAGGAGCCAAGCATTCCTACCTGGATCCAAGCTGAGCCTGGCACAGCACAGCAGCCTTTGCCCCCTGCATTGCCAGAGGAGCAGCTTTCTGCTGCCCTGCATGGCCAGAGGGAGCCCAGGCCCATCTGCAGCAGCCCTGGAGCTGCAGAGGAAAACTCCCCCCTTGTGCAGGATCCCTGCTCCAGCAGAACCACAGCTGGCACTGCAGGAGGGCTGAGCCCCCCTGGGATGGGGCTGGGACACCACCCTGGCACACAGGGGGCAGGGCCTGCTCTCACTCTGGCTGTGGGTTGTTGTCTTTATTTGTATTATTGCATGTGTATTTTTTAATTTCCCTAATAAAACTGTTACTTCTGCTCCCATATCTTTGCCTGAGAGCCCCTTAATTTCAAAATTATAATAATTCAGAGGGAGGGGGTTTACATTTTCCATTTCAGGGTAGGCTGCTGCCTTCCTTAACAGACACCTGGCTTTTCAAACCAAGACACATATCAGCCTCACAATCTAGAAAGGAAATCTCTGTGCCTTTTATTCCTGGTTAAAAAAGGAATATCTCTAAGCTAAAGAGAAGGATGTAACATTTGTAACACTGAAAGAGGCTTTAAAAATTTACCTTGTGTTGGAATGCGGTAGGGAGGGAAAAACTCTCCCACAGTTTTATTAAAACTTGTTACAAATGGTGAGAGCAATCATCCATCATCACCTTGTGTAGATTACTTTTTCTTTTCTTTAGTGTGAGAAATGAAACCACTCATTTACTGCAGCAATAATACATGGAGATCTCCTTCCAAAGCTGCCAGCTGGGCCATGTCTACCCCTCACCATGAAAGGGGCAAAAACATCACCAAAAAAAAAGACAACAGAGAAGTTTGGATGCAATGCACTCACAGTGGGCAGCTTGTGATGCCAGGTGTGTTTCTGCAGTGCAGAAACACCTGAAGGAGGGAGTGTTGTGTGGGTGGCTTTCAGCAGGATGGAGCAGTGGAGGAGACCCAGCTGCCCTGTGAGCCCTGTCAGAGATGGTGCTCTTTGAGACAGGGGCAGAAAAACAAAACACTGCAGATTAATGCCTACTTTGCTTCAAAAGGTCAGGAAAGGGTAATTTTATTTTTACAAAGGCGTAGGAACAACTGGAATCTTCAGTATTTCTTTGAACACTGAGCTGTCAGAGTAAGCTCAGTCAAGTCTATGCATTTTCACTGGTGTTTTGCTGTTAATTTGGGTCACATGGGTCACACAGATGATTGTGGCTTCTTCCTCTGGTGTTGTGAGGACTCCTGGCTGCAGAACACCCTCCTGGCTGTTGGCAGGCATGGCTTGCCAGCTGACTGTGTGTCAGGACCCAGCACATCCCTCTGGCTGTCCTGAGCAGCCAAGACCCCTGCCAGGGGTCTCAGTGACCCTGGCACAGAGCCCAAAATGCCCCTGTGGGTTTGATTATGGCCCGTGGAGCAAATTACCAACCTTCTATGAAGATCAGCAAGCCACAAGAGTTTAAGTAGAATATTAGTGAAATTATCACAGGGTGAATTCTGTATTTTAGGATTACTGTACAGGGGGGTTCTATCCCTGTACAGGGGGGTTATGGAGACAAGATGGAGGAATCGGGGCGTGCCTCGTGCTTCTTCTTTCTTCTTCTTGGCCTCCATCTTCTGTAGTGATGTTGGCACTTGGGGATTGGTTTATGGTGAAGGTGCACTTGTCAATAAGGGTAAAAGGTATTGGGAATAAAAAGTAAATATGATATACGGAGTTTTTGTTATAAAAGGACGCGACCACCCCGGGGGCAGGCAGAGTGCCTGTGGCTGCCCTGCTGAGTAGATCTCTGCTGGGCAGAAAGAAAATTTTTTAGATAAGAATTAATAAACGACCTTGAGACCGAGAGATGAAGAGCTCTGACTCCTTCTTTAAGCGCCGGGCTGGGAAAAGAGACTTTGGAACTTTTCTCGGGGTCACTCTGACAAACAAATGATCTCGACAACTGTGTACAAAGGCTCTCAATAAATAATCTCATTCTGAATTATGTGACAGCTCAGTCCTCAATTGTTGGAGTCAGTGGGGAAAATACTGGATGGATTTTTTTTTTCCCCTGAATGATTCAGGACTTTAGAGAAGAGGAATCATTGTACAATACAATAATAATAAAAATACAACACCTGTGAACTACTTTTAAAATATATCATGATTAAAATATCCTTTTCTACTCAGAACACAGTAGAACAAGAACCAAATACAGAATGAACCTTCTGTGCTTTATTACTACCACTATTAATATTTTCAGAAACTTCCAGCTGCTTCAACCATTTGTTCTGGCACTAAAACCAAAAACTTTGATTTATTAGTGTGCTAAAACCACCAAGTTGTTCTATGAACAACACAGCTGATGGAGTCAAGCTTCCTGTGAAGTTGAGCTTTTGCTCCTATTTTCTCTTTTACTGCACAGAGGAGTTGTAGCCTCCTTACATGACCTTTGTGAGAGCCACACTGAGGACAGGCCAGCCAGTGACCACTAAGCAGAGTGTGAAAAACTGAAATCCACTTGACTTTTCCCTAATTTGGGTCCTAATTAGCTAGATACTAAGGGCCACAAATTTGTAGGAGTGCGAATATCTTTGAATTTTCTATTTCTGTGTAAAAATTGGTTAAAATAGGCTACCAGGTTCCTCAGTTCCTGGAGGGTTATTGTGGCTTGGTGGTAGGTTGATCACATTTTCACCAAGGCCTGGTTTCTTGAGGAGATCAGGTCAATGCATTTCACTGCTCAGGTTTTCAGTCATATATATATATATATATATATATATATATATATATATATATATATATATATATATAATATATAAATATATATATATAATATATATTTATATATATAAATATATAAATATAAATATATATATATATTCAGGACTGAAAATTAAAAAATATTATATATATAATATATATATTATATAATATATATAATATATATTATATATATTATATATATTAGTATAATATAATAATATTATATAATAATATTATACACAATATATAATATATATTATATATTCTAGAATAGATATTATATTATATTATATTATATTATATTATATTATATTATATTATATTATATTATATTATATTATATTATATTATATTATATCTACATTCAGAAGGACCAGCGGAAATACTATTTAAAGTTGAAGAGAGCATATCATTTTAATAAAAATATCATTTCAATAAAAATATCACTGCTCTTTTCCTGCAGGCCAGACCTGTGTGGTGCAGCCAAGTTCCCTTTCCTGCCTTGTCCTCCCTGTCCTGCTGGGTGAATCTCCTGTCCCTGAACACTCAGGTACCCACAGAGATCTCCCCTTCTGCTCCCTGTCCTCAGGGCTTTGGCCTTCTAACATTGCAAGAAATAAAAGGATAATAAGATCTTAACACCTCCTTAGGACTGCTTTTCAGTTGATCTCTGCTGTTTAATGTGCAGCCTGTGATTGTAAAATCATTTTGCATTTACAAGTATTTTCTCATAGAAAATGGAATCATAGAATTATAGAATATCCTGAACTGGAAAGGACCCAGAAGGATCATTGAAGTCCAGCTCCTAGCCCTGCACAGGACAGCCCTGAGAATTACCCAAGTGCCTGAGTGCAGTCACTTATTTTCAAGTGTTCTGTAGGTTTTTATACATTTTTGTGTATATATATAATTTATATATATATATATTTATGTTTTATATACATTTATATCTATACACATATTTTTTATATATAAATTATGTATATATTTCTATTTTTATATGCATTTATATATATATATATAAATCAAAAATGCGAGATACAGGGCTGAATTTTCACTGCGTAAATTATTTATATATGCTGCAGAAGATATTAGTATCATGCCAAATATAAATACCTTTTTTCCTTTTAAAGCTCTGATCATGTAGGTAGAAGCTGTACTGTATAAACAGAGAAAATGAGGACAAGGGGAAAGTCAATTAATGAAGAAGGTGCAAAATTAGCAGTAGTACTCATTATCACTAAATATTCTTTTGCTTATATCTCAGGAAAGGAGGGGAAATAGAAAGTGCATATTCATTTCAAAAGCCTCAGATCAGTGAAGAAGGAAAATGCTTTCTAATTTCCCGGCAGGGGTGGCCATGGGAGGGCTCCTCTGTTGTGTCACCATCCTCAGGTTCCATTTCTCCTGCTGCTGTTTTGGTTCCTTCTCGCCCAAGTGCAGGTCCCAGCCCCGGATGGATCACAGCCCATGGGGGGTATGGGGCACTTCCCCAGAGCCCCTGAGCTCAGAGAATGGGGGGCTGAGCCCTTGGGGCAAGGACAGCCTGGATTATCCCCCTGTACAGCACCCCTCAGCCAGCACAGCACCTTCACTCTTTGGGGAAGATGAAACAGGAAAGCCTTATCAATATGATTGCCAGGCAAAAGATTTTGAGAATATAGAAACTATAAGTGAGATTGAAATGAAAGCAAGCTGTGAGATCCCTCAGTTACTGAACAACTGGGAAACAATGGTGTGGCCAGCTGAAGGTGATCCCCTTTGGATGGAACAACACCCTCTGCTTGCAGACAGGCCCAAGGGTCAGAGCAGACCCTACAGCTTGGCAGAAGGGGCCCAAAGAGGAGTTTTAGGGTTTAAAATGTAACACAGCGTGGTAATGTAGTGATTCTTCTAGGCTGTATGTAAATGCTATAGGATTTGTATCTTGTACTAGATTGGTTAGTGAGAATGAGAATATTCAACACAGAAGAAGATTTATGGTATTGTAATGGGAACTTTTCTCTCTTTTACTCTCTTCCCCTCTCATCCTCTCTCCCCCTCTCTTCTCTCAGCCTGCTCTGAGCTGTGGCTGCAGCTCCCAGCAGGGCCCTGCCCCAGGCCCTTTGCAATGAACCCCAAGTTCCTGCCCTGGCTGCAGAGATCTCTGCTCTCTGTCCACCCCCACTGTCCTATCCCCAACGCTCCCCCAATTCTCTCTGTTCTAAGCAGGGTGAGCTGAAAAACAACCCAGCCTTTTATTTTATATCTGTCCCTTTTATACCAAAATAACTAATACTGCCGTGTCCCATTTCCAAGGGATCTACACCTTCTTGTGCTACTGCCTCATTTTCTGAGAGTACTTCTGAAGGAAACCTCCTCACTAAACAAATTTCAGCATGCTCAATTTAATTTTTCAGAGATTCTGCATGAGAGAGGGAGATAAGTGACGCAGGCTATTTATTGAACCAGACTAAAACACCACACTTTACTTAGAATTAAGTACTGACAACTACAGTTAATTGCAAGGATTAATTAGGGCTTTGAAACTCTACTCCTTCTGAATAATGCATGTCATGTGAGGGGAAAGAGACAAGTATTTGGGTGATACAACAATTGCTGGTTACTAGCTGCTCACCACCTGGTCCAACTGCTGGCCTTTACTTACACCAGCTCCCTTTCTCCAGAATTACCCTTCCTCTGCTTTGAGTTGTTTTTCTCATTTGCTTTTCAGTTTCCCTTTACACTTCCTCCCTTTTTTGAGCAATTTCAACTGATACACTTTTCAGAGTACACCAATCCTCTCCCACCACTCCAAAATGTTTCTAAAGAGGAGGAGAAACATTCTCCTTGAGAGGACACTTTAGTAGTACAGGTAGTACTGGAAATCCCTTTTCTCTTCAGTAATTTATTGTCCTGCTTTTTTGTCCCACCTTAGAATTTATATTTGCTCACCTTAGAATTTATATTTGGGATCTTCCCTCCTGGAGAAAGGAGGGAGGATTTTCCCTACCTGGAAAAAAGTCTTGCTATCATTCCAGCTGTACTTGAGACTTGAGCCTATGTGATCTGAAGCAATCATCTTTTTTAAGCTGCAGTTTAAAAATGAAATCCTCTGCACAGTAATTCTAGTGTTGCATTAGGAAACACTGGCTGTTACATATTGCATCCATAGCCTGTACCCTGCTCTGAGAGAGCTGCACCATCTGCTCTCCTGCTCCCTGTCCTTACTCCTGCAGACATCACAGAAACATCTTGAGAGAGCAGCAGGCTGCTTACAGTCATGACATATCTGAGCTGTGTTTAAAGTCAAAAGCCTTTATTTACTGCTTGGTGAAGGGAGAGGACTCATAATCAAGGGCAATAAATGAGATGCATGGCAGTTAATGATTCAAAAGGATGGCAGACATGCATGCCAAGCTCTGACTTCTTTAAGATGGAGAAGGCTCCAAAATGAGAAGAGGGGATGGTTCATCTTTCTGGTCACCATAAGATGGCCTTTGGAGGATTTGGAGGCACAGAAATGGGGCAAGCAGGCACTGCTGCCCTTGGACATCACAGAGCAGGCTGAAGAGAAACTCACTGGCCTTCACCCAATGCACAGAGCTGAAGCACCATGAGATGCTGGCAGGGGTCCTTGAAGGAGGACATCCTTCTCTGGGACAAGTCCCCACAGCTGCTGTTACTCAAAAAATAGGTGTGAGGTCTTCCTCCACATTTGGAAAGGAAGGAGAGCAATGAAAGGGAAGGAGTACTGACAGGATGGACCTGTGGTAGCTTAGAAGTCACTCAGTCTGTCCTGTAACTCACTGCAGAAACCCAGAGTTCACTGTGCACATTTGGACAGCAAACCTGTCTTTAGCAACTGACCTAACTCCAGCTCAGAGTACTCACAACACTGAGCACCTACTTACAACTACAACTACTTACACTACTTACACTACTACACACTATATATATACAGTAGGTATATATGTGTGTGTGTGTACATATATACTTACAACTACTTATACTGCTATAATGCTACTTACAACACTGAGTACCTACTATACAGCTACTTACACTACTATACACTATATATACTAAGTATATATGTATATATGTATATATGTATGTACTTACAACTACTTACACTACTATAAGACTGCTTACAACACTGAGTACCTACTATACAGCTACTTACACTACTATGCACTATATATACTAAGTATATATGTATATATATATATACTTACAACTACTTAGACTACTATAAGACTGCTTACAACTCTGAGTACCTACTATACAACTACTTACACTACTATACACTATATATAGTAAGTATATATGTGTGTATATATATATATACTTAAAACTATTTACACTACTATAAGACTGCTTACAACTCCGAGTACCTACTATACAACTACTTACACTAATATACACTATATATAGTAAGTATATATGTGTGTATATATATATACTTAAAACTATTTACACTACTATAAGACTGCTTACAACACTGAGTACCTACTACACAACTACTAACACTACTATACACTATATATAGTGTAAGTATATATGTATATATATATATACTTAAAACTATTTACACTACTATAAGACTGCTTACAACACTGAGTACCTACTATACAACTACTAACACTACTATACACTATATATAGTGTAAGTATATATATGTATGTATGTGTATATATATATATATATATACTTACAATTACTTTCACTACTATAACACTACTTACAACACTGAGTACCTACTACATCTAAACTAATACTCTGAACCTTATCTGAGCCTGGGCAGTGACAGGGCCTCTGTAAAGGGAAGATGCTGTGTTCAGGTAGCTCTTCAGTGTTGTGAATGCAAGATTTCAGTTAACTTGAAACCTTAAATGTGTCACACTCCTTGGAGCTGCAATGGCCCTAGGAGCAGTCTCCTGGTTTAGAGCTAGTGCTTATACCCAGATAATTTAGTAAATAAACTGATCCAGGATAACACTGCTGCATCTCAAGCTTGCAAAAAATTCCAAAGCCATGTTTTACAAGCTCAGGTTCTTTAGCAGCATATGCACATTCTCCCTTGTTCATTTCATCAGCCTTTCTAATTTTACTTGTTTTCTCCCTGATCCTTGGAATTCAACTGTACTGATTTCCTGAGCATTAAACATACCTGAATGTTCCTCTGGTCTGCTTAATGGCCCCAGCAAAAAGTGTTTCGACTCATTGGCAGAGCAGTTGGAGCAGTCACTGCACACAACCTGCTCTTGGAGCACTAGAGGTTGGAAACAGCTAATTTTTTTTACAGTGGGTGAGCTTGCAAAGTTATGATATTACAAATGGCTCCTGAGAAGTGATAAATGGGCTTCAAAATGCAGCATAATGATCATTACAAGGGGGTGCAGTTTGGTCTTGAGCTACTGTGCACATTTTATGGAGATGGGGGAAAATATCCCAGAGAGTGAGGCTTCAGCAGCCAGCTGGAACCCAATTTGGGCTTTGGCAATGAGGCATTTGTTAACTTCAAGTTCCATGTCTCTTGGATGGTGCTAAGAAAGGATGATGCAGCTGATGTGGACTGCTAAAAAGTATTTTTTTTAAAGAAAGATGCAGGAATTTCCAATCCTGAAGCTTATCACAGCTGCAGCCTTGCAGCTCCAGGTGGGGACTATCATGTTGCAAAACCTTAGGAGTCTGAATTCAAGTTGATTTTGAATTAACAGTAAATTTTTTAATTCTCCCAGGTTTTTTCTGACTGAGGAAGCTGTTCTTGCACCAAACACTTTGTAGTTCTTACACTTTCTATCAGGGATTAAGGAAATTGCTCCAGTAACTGAGTCACAGCCCATAGTGCCAAACACTGGCTCTTCAGGCTGAACCCATGACTCAGTCAAGCTGTGTAGAGAGTTTTGTTGAGACATAGCTGGTGGGAAAGAGACATGAGAATATACAGCTGGCAAAGCAACAGCTGCCTGATTCAAGGACACAGTTTCCTTGAGCAAGAAGCTGTTCAAGAAAATCTGTGATAACAGGAGGTAAAAAGAAGCCACAAACATCCTGAGAGAGGTGGGACTGACTTTTTATAGCGGACCAATAGTGAGCTCTACTTTTGCAATATGTATGAGCCTGATTACTGTGATTATAAAAGTGTGCATGTTAATCAATAAATCTGACACTTGTTGATCATCATCAGATGTGCCTGTCTCCCGTCAATCCCATCAAAGCTGAGCAGAGTTTCTTCCCCCTGCTTCAGGAACACATCCAAAGCTGCTCCCAGATGATTTCTGCTCCCTGCAGGTCCACCAGTGGCTCTGTTTTTAGGATTTTTTTATGCACTTTACCTTCACCCAGTGAGTCTTTCTGCTCCTCACATTTACTGTGCAACCCCAAGTCCTGATCTGATTATTAAAGCAGACATGGAGAGGCCAGAAGAAACCTCTCACTGCAGTTTAGTGTGGCCCAGCTTTTTTCTCCCAGTTTTTTCTCTAAAACTGAGAGTTTTAGGCTTTCTGTGCTGAAAGGCACAGACCCTCAAGAGAACATTTAACCTGAAGCCTTCACACTTGAAGCCTAACTTCACATTTAATGTGAAGAAAGCTTCCAAAACTGAATGACAGGACTAAGATTATAAGTGTGTGGTTTGATTTGAAGTGTGTAATATCACCTAGTAAAAAACTTAGAGTTTTAAGTGTTAGAATATAGTAATATATAGAAGACTTATATTATAATATGTACAAAAATTGAGATAAAAGTGTTAGAACAGTAACTAGTCTTTCTTCTTCACCTTCTTCTTTATAAGTTTAAGTAATATTTTGTAATTAGACAGAGAATTCCATATTGTGAGACATAAGTAATTAGTTATTAAGCTAAAAGAAAAAATAATTTAAGTGTCATTTCTTAATTAGATAGTTTTTACTTTAAAAACCTTGCAAAAATAAATAGAGGGCCATTTTGTAGCTTATTAGTAAAATACTGTCAAACTCACAACTTGTAAGACTGTAATATAGAATAAAAACAATAAACATTGAGTCCAAACACAAAATACTGTCTCAAACGCTTTTAAATCCCAAACCTAACCCAAACAGAAAAAAAAACCAAAAAGAATAAATATTTCATAGTTTGCTCAGGCCAGGCTGGAACTGGAACACCCTGTGGGTACAGACCCCTGCCTCAGGTCGTTTGTAGAAAAGGAAAAAAAATAAGAGGGGAAAAAAAATTTCCTTTCATTTATCAGTTTTTTGGTGATTCCTGTTCTGGGATGTCTGGTTGGGAGCTGGGACTGTCCCAGACTGTGCTGATCCAAGGCAGAGGGAGCTGGGAAGGGGAGGGACCTGTGCTGAGGTGGCAGAGCTGTGACCTGCACCCTGTCCCACAGAGTCACAGCCTTGAGTGCCCAAATTGCTCCTCAGAGAGGAGAAATCATCTTTCCCTCCAGAGGAAAAAGTGTAATGCCCTGTGTCCAATTTTCTTTTCATTGCTGTTTTTATTATGGAAACAAAATGTTCGCTGATTCTAAGATGAAATTGGAGAGAGCTAATTTTTGTAGTTCTTGCTAATAAAATTCTTAATGTGCTCCTTTCCCATTATCATAAAGATTGTTATAGTTTACTTTATCTCTGGAATCTTATTATTTTCCCCTGAATTCCTGGGCATTCCTTATCTTCAGAACTATTTTCATCTATTGAAATATTCTTCCTTTATCTTATCTTTACTCTCATAGTATGAACATATCTTCATTATCCTACTTCTGTTTTCAAAACAGTAAGTGGTGACTGATCACAAAAGCCTTGGAGTCTTTAGAGGATGAGGCAGCAAAACTACTGGAAGCACTGGGGAAGAAGAAATTTTGGGTTTACAATAACCAAAAATCCAACAGCAACATTAGAGGTAGCAATGTACCTGGATAGCAAAACAATACAAAGTTATTTAAAAACTAGTAATTCCAATAGTATTGAGAAGTGTCAGCTCAGTTTACAACATTGTGAATGCTGCAGAAAATGCACTGGGCCCCTTTCACACAGGTGAAATGCACATCAAGGGCACCCATCAAATTTATAGGGTTGGGGGACAGACTGTAATGAGCTGCTGTGCTGGAGCTGCTCTGCCTGCCTGCCTCATGCCTGAGCATGCTCAAAAATGGGTTCCAGCCAGGGTGAAAGGGCTGCTCTCCAATCAGAAGGTCCTTTTCCCTCTGGAAATGTTTTGTACCTTGTAAGGACTCAAGCAAAACTAAATGGAGTGGTTGCAAAGGTTTATTGGAAATCACCTGTGAGCTGTTTGCACTGAGCTCTGTGATTTACAAGCACAGGGGTTGTTCTGAGAGCAGGACAGGGGAGTGTGGCCTCCCTGGGCTCCTGGTGAAGGCTCTGCTGCACAGACATGGGCACAAAGCCCCTGAGAGTCTGAAAACTGTCAAGGGAAGTGCAGGGCCTCTTTTTAGGGGTTATTTTCATCCCCAGAAAAACAAGAAAGAACAGGAATCCAGGGGGGTTCTTACTCAGACTGCACTTGCAGAGTGCAAGGCTGCAGTGGGTGGCCCAACCTTGGCACAAGTATGTGGAGTTTGTGAGGGTCTCCAGGGCCAGGGTGAGAGATGAGAATCTGACTCCAAGTTCTCAGAAGGCTGATTTATATTATATTATATTATATTATATTATATTATATTATATCATCATATCATATCATATCATATCATATCATATCATATCATATCACACAGTATTATATCGTGTCAAATTACATCATATCATATTATATTATGCTATACTAAAACTATACTAAAGAATGAGAAAGGATACATCAGAAGGCTTAACAAGAATGAATAATACAAACCTGTGATTCCTCAGAGCCTCAACACAGCTGGCTGTGATTGGTCATTAAGTAAAAACAATTCACATGGAACCAATCAAACAATCACCTGTTGGATAAACAGTCTCCAGCCACATTCCAAAGCAGCAAACACAGCAGCAGCAATCAGCTAATTATTGTTTTCATTCCTCTCTGAGGCTTCTCAGCTTTCCAGGAGAAAATCCTTGGCAAAGAGGATTTTTCAGACAGTATCATGGTGACAGATGTAGAGTGTCCCACAGAGCACTGCAGGGCCAGAGGGCTCCTGAGGCTGTGGAGGTGTCCCAAGGTGCTGCCACTCACTCCCTGCCCCTCCTGGGCTTGTGCCCCTTCTCTGAGCTGGGCTGATGGCCACAGCTGGAAACTAAGGGAGAAAACACAGTTCATCTTAAAGCCTGTTTGACTGTATCTAAATAGCAATTAAACATAAGAAGATAAATAGAATTGTCAAGGAATTCTCAGAATTTGACTTCTGAAGTCCTAAAATTTTTATTTGTCCCTTGTTACTATAGGAGATGAAATAACACAACGCAGACACACAGCTCTCTCAAGGGTAAAAGAGAATATTTAATTTCTGATTTCAACATTTATAGATTTCTAAAAGTGACAATGGATTGGAGGGTGACAGTGCCACCTGTCCAATGACACTGGACAAAACCAACAGGTTTCAAATTTCTCCTCCTCCATAAAAGAATGCAAAACAATGAGTTATTTACATAAAGCGTGTGAGAAAGTTCATTACAAGAATGTAAAGATCAGAAGGCTTAGAAAATCTTAAAAAATCAGGGCAACAGTCCTGCTCTGGGATGGCAGCAGGAGTCTAATGATGTGCATGTCACGAGGAAAGCCTGAAACACCTCTAAGCTGAGCAGGCCAAAACTGGAATTCACCTTTTGCCACGTGGCCAAATGAGGCCCCTTTTGCTGCGAGCTGGCAGCCAGGAGGGAGCCAGAGTGTGATGGATTGCCCAGGCAGCTCCAGGGGCTCCTGTGCCAGCAGGTATCAGGGCAGCTGCAATCCCCTGTTTGTCCAAATATCCATCTCCTTTGAGCCACCAGCACACATCGAGCATATGAAGTGCAGCATGAACCAGGCCAGCTCTGCCAGCAGGATCTCTGCCTCAGACCCAGCTCCTGCCCTTCATCTCCTCTGCCCTGAGCCAAACACTCCCAGCAGCTTTTCCTCACCCTCCCTCTGCTGAAAGCAAACTGCTCCAATTGCTGCTGAGGTGAGAGGCAGAGCCCAGGGCAGGCTGTGCCTCCGAGGATCGAGTCACCAGATGGGAAAACACACGGCCCTGCTCCTGCTGGAGCAAGGCTGGCCTCCCTGCCCATTGCCATGGCAACCTCAGGCTCTGGGGGGACAATGACACTGAGCCCTGGGCCTGGACTGGCTGTGAGGAGAGGCTTTGAGGCTCTCATCATCATCCCTTTTTCCCACACTGCTTGTGAGAAACGACTGCTCACTTTTAAAATTTTAAAGGTTTATTAAATCTTAACAAAACAATGCAACAAACTGACAAAATAAGGAAAGATTTAACGTGATCTCTAGCTGGTCAGAGTGACCCCAAGAAAAGTTGGAAAGTCTCTTTTCCCAGCCTGGCGCTTGAAGAAAACGTCAGGGCTCTTCGTTTCTCAGTCTCAAGGTTGTTTATTGTATCTTATCTTTATATAAGATTCTATAAAATTCTTTCTCCTGTCCTGCTGAGGTCCATCAAGCAGGACAGTCCAGGCATTCTCCCTGCCCCTGGGGTGGTGTTATGTCTTTATACTAAAAACTATGTACACAATATTTACAATTCCTTTCCAATACCTATCACCTATGTTAGACAGTGAGCTTCTACTCTAAACCAATCTAAAAGTGCCAACATCACAGCAGGAGATGGAGGCCAAGAAGAAGAAGGAGAAAGGCTGGACACACCCAGATTCCTCCATCTTGCCTCCTGAATCCCCATTCTAAAAACCCCAAAATCTACTTTTTCACTTTGTGATAAATTCACTAACATTCTACTTAATTTGTTGTAGCTTGCAGATCTTCATCTAAGGTTGGTAACTTGCTCCACGGGTTATAATCAAAACCAGGCATTTTAGGCTCTGTGCCAGGGTCTCTGAGACCCCTGGCAGGGGTCTTGGTTGCTCAGGACAGTCAGAGGGATGTGCTGGGTCCTGACAAAGATTTCAGCACTGGGAGCCCCTGTGGGTACCAGCCTGTAGCAATGGGACACGAGATGAACGACACACACTCCAAAACCTCTAAGGTGAAAAAGAAGGGAAGTTTATTTCTCGACTTTGGTATATATAGAATTCAATAAGTGACCCTGGAGTGGAGGATGAAATTGCCACCTCTCTAAGAACGCTGGTTAAATCAACAGTCCATCAAATTTCTCCTCCTCCAGAAAAGAATGCAAAAGCAATCATTATTTACATAAAAGTGAGTGAGAACTCCATTACAAAAATGTAAACATAAGGAGGCTTAGAAGAACTTTAGAAGAACAGGGAGACATCAGCCACATGCTGGTCTTCAAAATGGATGCTCCACCTTTTATACCCTTAGCTCCTCCTAAAGTCCTGTCAGTGACTCCTTCCCTGCCATCCAGGGGTGCAGATCACTTTCTTACACCTTGATTTGGGCTCAGCTGTTGCCACAGTAACAACCCAACCCTCCCCAATGCCCCTGTGTGCCCAAGGCCATCCCATGATAGCAGTGCCAGGGGGAGGACACATTGCAGTAACACAACTGTGCATCCACAGAACTTCTCTTAACACACACACAATGTTCAGCCCTTCACTGTGAGAGCCAACATCTCATTTCCCATCTGTAACCCTGCTGAACTCAGACCACCACTGACCTTGCTGGAAGATTCCTGGAAGCTTTTCTGGTTTGTTCACTCTAGCAGTTTCTGCTGTAATGTCCACACATGGCTACTAGGGAAAAAACAAATAGACAACAGAAGGATAAAAGCTAATTATAGAGGCTGGCAAAAAGTGGTGGAGGCTCTCTCCATGCTGGCAGAAGTTCACTTGAGATGTGATTAATGCTGACTGGTGTGAGTACAGCCAAAGCTTGTACAACCCTAGATAAATAATAATGAAGTTTAAAAAGATATAAGCTACTTGAGTTAATAATTTTAACAGGCTGTGAGAAAATGTTGCTGTTCTCATGGTAACAGAAAAGCTGTAATTTCATCTCTAATTTGAGCATGCCTGATTATACAGTGTACATATATGGGGTGTGCAGATATAATAAGTGTGCAGATAGCTTTCTGCTGGGAAGTTTTTTCTCTCTTCTTTAATTGAAGCCCTTTTAATGAAATGGTATTATTACATAGTTTGGGCAAACAATTCAAAATGGACTAATTAGCACCCAATACACCATTGAAAAGTGCAGTCAGAATCATTTGGAAGTAAACTGGTGCTCCTGCTTGCCACCCCCTGTGTCTGTGTCAGTAGATGTCTGACACTGATGTGTGTGGGCATCTCTCAGAGCTCTTCAGGAGATCCTGAATGCATTTGCATCTCACTGGTGGCTGCAGTTGTAGATTTATATTCATTAGACAAGAAAAAATGGATTTGCTGGTCCTCATCTCTGTTCTACAAACAATGAGCACTCACATTTTCAATAAACTCCTCAAGAGCCAAGACACTCAGAGGTCAAAACAGCCCAAGGATTTGGCCATTCATTTTTTTTCCTTTTGTGGCTTTGGCCAAGATATCAAGACACACAAAGATATCAAGAGTCTCATCCTTTCCATAGTAAGGATGGAAATATATTAAGAAGGCACCTAAATGTGGGCTGCAGGTGCAAGGCTGAGGATGAGGACTCTCAGAAAAGCAGCAAGAACTGGACTCATGATTCTTTAGCACTTTTCAAAGTGTTATCCATGGTCCTTTTCAGTTTATTACAATGGCTTAGTCATGGAAGCCAGGTGACAGCACACATAACAGAAGCAGTTTGGGTATCTGTACCAAAGCATCTCCATGGATTACTAATCCTAAACCATCTCCACTGCCCATTTTTCCTGTTAAAGTTCTATATTCAGGTTTATTATTCTCTATCCGTTTGAGAACATTTAACTGTCACGTACCAGGGCAGTTCCAAAGCAGTTTCAGAGTACTTAGAAATGTGAATTACAGCTTTGTTCATAGGAAAACAAGTGACCTTGCCCCAGATGGATGAGCACAGGGATTGAACTGGGGTCCCACAGGGGTAGCAGTGGATGTGTGGGTGGCCTCAGGAGCCTCCTGCACTGGAAGGAGCAGGAGCTGAGCATGAAGGAGGAGGAGGAGGAGGAAATCACCATTTTCAGCTTCTTGTTTTTATCTTTCAGCACAGGCAGATTGGCATGTGATTGAACAGACACGTTTCACAGTGAGCTTTTCAAAGGCTGCTCCTTCAGAATCATTAACCTGGCTGGGATCTTTGCATTCTTCTCTCTGCTTTGTTGAATGTTTTCAGAGCAGCAATTGGTGGTAGTTCACGTATCCTTAAAGCTGCAAAGCTAGCATTTTAATTTATTCTAATTCAGAACTAAATTGTCTTGCACTGTTGGCTAATTAAATGTTCAAAGAAGTGATAAATTAAGCAGGTTGATCATTACAACACAAGTAATTAGTCAGTCCAACTGAATCCAAGCCTTGAAATCCACATTCCCTGAGATGACAGGAATTTTGGGGATGTGCAAGAATGCAAAGTGTGCATCAAGGTTTAAGATGAAATAAATTTCCTTGAATATTTTAAGTTCACATGAAGTTTGAGCTGTTTATTTTGTGCAGAAAGGAATTAGTTTTCTGGTGCCACTAAAGGAAGATGAAGTTTCAAAACAGCATCTTGAGATGCTGAGATTTGCAGTTATTTTCCTACAGGATCTGACATCTTCCTGTGTTACACACACAGGAACACACCTGTCTGTGAAAACAGGTATGAGTGGGACAAACAAAAGCACAAAACCTCTAACCAACCCCCCTGACATTAGTTAAATTCCTAAATAGGCCATTGTTTGTGATATTCTGTGGCAGGGAACTTCCATTTACAAAGGTTTTCTACACTACTTCACTGAAACTTCTCCCTGGGACTACATTTTCTCAGATCTCATGTCCAAAATATTTGTTCTGAAAATGAACCTCTCTGAGCACCTGCTGAAATTCTCAAGGTAACTTTCTGCCAGAAAAGCATTAAATCTGTACAATTCATTGTCACAGCAGCTTTACATTCCTCCTGCTAATATATCCAGGTGCTCCTTGGTCCTCCCACATGGGCAGCCCTGCAGAAGGTGGCTCAGGAAGGGGGACCTTGGCTCACGGTTCAGCAGCACCACATGGTTGGGATTGTCTGGAATGTGGAGCTGGGATGGTGGGCCCAGCACAGGCCATGCCTCCTTGAAGCTGAAAGCAGGAATAAAAACTCATCAGGAGAGGTGATGAGGTTGTTTAATTAAAGCATGTGGGGGACTGTTGCATTCACATTCCCTGAATATGATTCCTTCTCCCAGGGCTTTTCTCCTGGGAAGCTGAAAGGCAGCAAGAGAGGCCTCAGAGAAAAAGAAAACAATTCTTCTCTCATTTGCTTCTCCTGTGCTGTGCTCATGTGGAATGTGTTTGGAGATTGTTCACCCACAGGTGTTTGTTCCATTGCATTCTGCTGGGAGTTGTTTTCACTCTTTGGCCAATCAGGGCCAAGCTGTGTCAGGACTCTGAAGAGAGTCAGGAGTTTTCATTATTATCTTTATAGAATTCAATAAATATCCTTCCTCTATTCTTTACTATAGTAGAGTATTCTTTAATATAATATAGTATAATAAAGTAATAAATTAGCCTTCAGAGAACATGGAGTCAGATTTATCATTCTCTCCCCTCGTTGGGGCTGCATTTACAGTAGGAGACCTTTTCCTGTGTGTGTTTGGTCTCTTAGCAGAGTTCTCTCTTCCTTTGCCTTTAGGATAGTTGGATTTGAGATCTCCAGTCTTCTGCAGTGCAAACAGCAAACAGTAATCTGTTCTAGTGTCTCTCAGGTCAAATTTCCCAAGCAGGCTTCCCACCAGCTGTTTTTCTCACCTATGCTCAGGGCCTCTGGTGTGGAACCAACCCTGAGATTATTCTCTTAGTGCTGCTGCACTTCCTAAACTACTCTGTCTTCTTCCACCTCTTCTCCAGGTGGATAGAAGTTTGATAATCAGTTTTAAAGGTCTTCTGCATGTCTGCCATGAAGAAAACATCTTGACATGGCTTTTCAGTTTTTCTATTTCCTTGGGTCAGGGGTTATAACTTTTTTTCCTGAACTCCTACTTGTTTGCTGAGTCAGCTGCTATTTCATATTGCAAATGATGCTCTTCAAATTGAAGCTTCTACAATCCAATTTCTTTTCTTTTCCTTTTCTAAACTCTAATTGGTCTAGCTGGATTATGTTAATTATTTCTGATCAAAACTGCTTAATAAGCGTGTCAGGTCAATTAGTGAGGGTCTCTAGAGTTTAAGATAGGTATTTTCTTTTCTTTTTTAGTTATCACGTAGGCAATCCACTGTTACACATTTTGTGTTTCTAGAACTATCCCAGAATTAATGAAAAGTTAACAGGCTGGGATGTAAGAAAATGCTTCATAAACATCCACCAATATCTTGCACTGGGGATCACTGGTACCTAAAATGCTGCTTTAATGCTTCAGCATTGAAATCAATCTTGGAAGCAGAGTTCATGGCCTCACAGCTGGCCCACAAGGGGACGAGCATCAGGAGAGCCATGTACTGCCCTGAGCCTGAGGGATGCAGGATAGAACAGGGAAAGCTGCAGCCAGGAGTGCTGTCCCTTCCTGTCCATAAAAAGCAGGGATAACAGTAATTTCCCATCTGTGAGATCCATTTGAGTAACTCTGTAAAATATTGAAAGGCTGCTAAATGTTGTTATATTTATTTCTTGCAGATAACTTCCTGTAATACTCATTCACAAACACAGAAGTCTTTCGATTACACTGGCAAAGAGGATGTCAGAAAAAAGCTGTCTGCAGATTTAAGCTGGTGGGGTTTTTTTAATATTCTAAATACTTGATTTATTTCTGTGAGCGCAGGTTTTCATCAAACCATCTTTCTCCTTAATTGAGCTAATAACTTTACTGCTGTCCTCCTCTTCCTTCAGTCTGGCAAGCAATTTCCCAGCCTCATCTCCCATCTCATATATCCACATTTGATCTGATTATTAGCATTTAATCTTTTACAAAATTCAATACAAGATATTCAAGCCCAGCCTTCTTTAAGGAAGTGATACCTTTTGATGTGCTGGGTGTTAAACACTTCCCTTGTCAAATAATCATTTTATGGTATGTTATTGCAAGTTATTTTCTTTCCATTTTCCTTTCCCTCCTCCCCTTTTCTAATTGGCATCTGACTCTTCATTAGAAGGTGTAAATGAGGGTGGTTCTGGAGTGCCCAGGTGGGTGAGCAGCTCTCTGGGGTTGCTGTATGAGCACACCACTGTCAGCTGTGTCCCTGCAGCACAGGCAGGATGGGGAACACAGCCCTTGCTACAAAGGGGGAGATCTGGGCCAGCACAGACAAAACCTCTGGTGCACACATCCAGGTACAAATCACCTTTTACTCATAAAATAACTGGGATTACACATCACTGAGACATACTATGCAGAGCCTAAAAATATTTAAATCTGGGGGAAAAAAGAGATCAAGAAATGGCAAGTGGTCTTTTATAGCCAAGAAGTTATCATAGCAGCAGTTCTTGCTGGGGAATAATGAGCATTGGCTCCATGGTTGCAGAAGGCTGATCAATTACTTTATTGTTCCACACTATATTATACTATTAAAAAAAAATCCCATCACCCTTGCCTGACTGTCACAACACACACGCAGATCCAATTGGTCAATGAATCCAAACACCATCACCAGAGTCCAATTAAGAAATCACCCTTTGGTAAACAAATCCCCATAACACAGTCCACATGTGCACAGCAACAGGTGCAGCAAGTAGAGATCAGAATTCTTTCTCATTCTTTTCTCTGACCTTTCTCACAGCTTCCCAGGAAAATCCTGGCAGAGAGCTGTGTCTCTCTCTGTTCAGAGGGTTTGTGATTGCCACAAGAAGTTGTGTCCAGTGTCAGAGCACAGTGCACACTGTTACCAGTGGGAGAACTGAACAATCAGTGTCACCACAACTCCTTCACTTACACCTTTCCTTCCTTAATTTCCAGCTAAAATCTAAGGATCTGTCCCAAGCTTTTCCCAGATGCAATCTGGCATGATTTTGGTTTGCAGCTGTGAACAAACCCAAGCACTGGTGATGGCCAGACACAACCACAGTTGTGTTTTCCTGGCTGCTGCTCCCTCACCCTGTCCCAGTGGCCCATCTGCACCTCACCCCTCCCCAGTTTGGGAATCAAGGAACAATCAGGTTATCAGGAACAATCTGTTTTTAAACAGTAACAGCTTGGAATGAACATTCAAGACCAACACAAGTCCTGTGAGGAACCACTGAGGGAGCTGGGGGTGCTCAGCCTGGAGAAAAGGAGACTCAGGGGTGCCCTCATCACTCTACAGCTCCTGAAAGCTGCCTGTGCTCAGCTGGGGCTGGGCTCTTTCTCCAGCAGCACTGACACAACCAGAGGGCACAGTCTCAGGCTGCATCTGAGATACATAGGTCGGATATTAGGAAAAAGTTGTTTACAGGAAGGATGACAAAGTTCTAGAATGTTCTGCCCAGGGAGGTGGTGCAGTCCCCATCCCTGGGTGTGTTCAACAAAGCCTGGATGTGGCACTGGGTGCCAGGGTTTAGTTGAGGTGTTTGGGCTGGGTTGAACTCTCTGATCTTGAAGGTCTCTTCCAACCCAGTCATCCTGTGAATTCTATGAATTCCTTGTTTTGATAAATCAAGACTTAAAACTTGCCAGAAAACAGCTCTCAAAAAGAATTCTTTCCTACTGTGCCTTTCCCATGTATTCCAAGTGCCCTTACTGTGAAGCCACTGAATCCCCTTTTTTTGTTTCTAACTGTAAACCTATCCCTGTGTACATCAGCAGTGTGTGTCAAACACTAAATTATTTATCATTAGTCATAGGTGCTGCATGTATGCCACATAATTAACCTATCAAATTAACAGGAAAGAGGAGTTGAAAAAACATTACATTGGGAGCTCCAAGTCTGCTCTATATAGCATGAAAATAGAAGACAATTGAATTTACCATTTAGGTCTTCTGAGTTCAAAGATTTTCTGCATTTTATTAAGAAAAGATGTTTCCTTTGGGTCTCATTTATGGCAATATTTTAAATACAAGATCTTTTCTATGCAGTTATATCTAAGGGACATCAATGATTAAACTAAAAAAATGGAGTACTGCTCATTATCTTCACCCTGCATGAGTTTGAGAGTGTGGGGTGTTTTTGTTAGACTTTTGACTAATAGTGGTTTTAGTCTTGTTTCTGAGGGATGAGATGTTGGGAGGGGTGTTTAATTTCTGAACTGGTTAGGAGTGTGAAATGGTCATTCTGGGACTTGATTGCCAACAGCTGAGACATTATGGGACCTTCTGCAAGGGAAGATTTGAAATGGCTGAGGGAAATCTGCTCCTGGTGATTGATCACACCTTTGCTCTGTACTTTCCCCAGGCAGCACACTCTGAAAACAGAGCATGGGAGGTGTGGGCTGGACCCAGCTGAGAGCAGGGGGTGTGTGTTTCTCAGGCAGCCACACAACAGGGAAGAAAGCCTTTGCCAAAGGTGTAGGAGATGCACTGTGTTGATGCTTTTTCACTAACAGGGCTGCTGGGACACCTTCCTTGAGCTTTATTGTGGCATCAGCTTCATTACATGGTTGAGACACTTGGAAGACGGCAACAGCTCATGTCTTGCCAGAAGCAGGCAAAGATTTCTTTGTTACAGAGCATTTAAAAATCTCTCTAGCCAATAGCACATTGCTAAAGCTTACAGTGGCCAACCACTACAAGCACACCTACACCTGCTTCACACAATGCTTGCTTCTCTTCTTTCTATTAACAAGACACAATCCTCCATTATTAAACTTAAAACCTTCTACTACCTTGCCAAGCATATTTTTCTGCAGTCTTAATGTCTATTTTAGCCAAGCCTAAAACTCAAGCTATTGTTTCATGTCCCTGCTTGCCTTACCATTGTAACTTTTTCTACTTTCAGACTTGGCAGCTGCAGCTAGCTCTAAGTTTTCTGTTCTTTCTGTTCCTAAGGCCTGCTTTTGCAGCTTCCTGGAAATCTTCTTACCTTTACAATTCTCACAATGCACCTTTCCTTTCTAACAAGGAAGCCTGTGGCTTTCCACCTTGGGCAAGCAAGAGTAGTGCTACCTGTTGTACTCACAAATTCCCCTCACCCACGTGCAAGTGGGCTCCCTCCTGTGAGTGTCAGGCTCCACAGCAGAACTTGGAGAACGACCAGAAACATGTGAGTATTCTTTTATAATTGTTTTGGGTTGGTATTTTTCAATGCAAGGAACTAAAGCAGATACTTTTCAAACAAAGGGCGTTGCAGGAGAATGTATTGAGCAAGTAGGGTTCATTTGACCCTTAGACCTGGTGATGCAAATATAGTGACTGGGCTTTATCTTATTTAAAATGCTGTCATATCAGTGTCCTGGTGTCTGCTTAACGAGATTCCAACACCCCAGGTGACACCAGCAAGGGGGGCTGTTTACAGACACAAATGAGATGGGGCTGCTGCTGAAAGCACCTCGAGCTGTTTTATTTTTCAGCATCAGTCTCATTACATGGTTATGACAATGGGAAAATGCCAGCAGCTCACAATCCAGGCAGCAGACCAAAAAACTTAATGTTACAACTTACTTTATGAGCTTCTTGACCAATCACACAAAGCAGAAGCACACTGACAATACTTCTATCCAATCACCATAAGCACACATACCTTTGGTTAAACAATGCTTGCTTATTTGGAATACAACACCTACTTATAAGCCTTAAAACACAACACACAGAGCTCCATTATTAAGCTTCAAACTTCCCAATATCTTGCTAGATAAACTTTCTGTAGCTTAGAAAGCTATTCACACAAGCGTTAATACACAGACCATTGTTCTATTTTGTCCTTGCTTTTCTACAGTTTAAATAATTTTTCTGCTGACCTAACTCATGACTGCTGCATAGCTCTATTCACTGTTCTGCTGTCTCTGAGGCCTGCATCTTGCAGCTTTCCCAAACCCCTCTAATTTTGTGCATTCCCACACCCAGGGATGCTGATGAAAGAGAGGAAGTTTATTTTGTAGTAAATCCTGGTGCTACAGTTCTTCACTGCTTGTCATCAGTTTACCTGCCTGTGCCAGCACAGACAAAACATGCCCTGAAATGCTTCTGGAGTTTCTTTTCAAGAGTCCTTCACTCCAGCCTGACTGCAAGAGGCAGCCTTATCTCAAAAGTCAGTGAGTCTGAAACTGATAAGAAACCTGCCAGTCTGGAATGCTTGCTGAGGAAACACCCTGGTGGTGTGCCCTGGGACCAGCTTCTCCCAAACACAAACACACCCTCCTGGCAGAGTGAGCCCAGACCTGCCTGTGGGAGGGATGGGAGGGATGGGAGAGCTTCAATGCTGTGCTTTGTTACTGTCTCACCTTCATTAGTGCTAATTGCAAGATATTGGTGATGCACAAGTGATGGCAACCAGTGAGCAAATGGCCAAAGGACCCCACAAGGGCTGAGTCTGTCCTCAGTTAAAACAATGCACAGCAAACCCTTTCTACTGGCTGGGAAGAGTTTCCTCTAGTCAAAAACTTAAATAGAAACAGGATCCACACAAACCTGAAGATGTGGTTCAAGAAAGCCTGGAAAATTCATTAGAAAATGCAGTTCTTCCTAATTGCAAAGTTTGGTGTAACACTCTCGTAGAGCAGGAAGAGAAGAATTCAAAACTACGAAAGTACTAAACTGCAAATGCAAGGATCTGCCAGGCACGAGATGGCTCACCCTGTCTGGGGTTCTGCACACAAAGCTGCAGTCAAACATAAGCAAAACATCTTTTTTTCTCCTTGAAAAAACAAAATGTGAGTGAAGCATTGTGGATTTTTGTTTGGGGTTTCATTTTTGTTTCGTTGCTTTTATTTCCTCGGAGTGTGTTTGTACGAAGTTTCAGGCACAGATTCTGCAACTTTTTATTGAAGTCTTCACAAGTACCCTCTCTTCAACAATGTACCCAAATACATTTTGATGTGTAAAAGCTCATGAAGAGTGGTTAATGTGATAAAAGCAGAAGCTCGAAGCAATGACATCTAAAGAGAGTCTGTCTGAAGATCTTGAAATCAGATAGAATAAAGAGAAGGCTAAAATGACAAACATGTTTGATCTTCTGTACTTAAACAGAAAATCATTTCTGAGCCCTGTCTTATCCTATAAAGGAGCTGATGAATGTCTCAGATTTAGATACATGTAGCTATATTTGCTACTTGAGAAAATTACATACTTGCCCTTTTGCACTAGCACCGTCGTTTGGCAGTTCATTGATTTAAAAACCCAAATCAGCCACTCCATTCCTCCTCCCCTCTCTGCCCAAAAAAAGTACTCAAGTGGAAAACAGAAGCTGGCTTTCTTCTACAAGGAAGGAATTAATTTCCTTAAGGAAAAGCAATGAAACGCCTCCAAAAGTGAAGTGGTGAGATGATTTTGGGTCAAGTAGAGAAGCACAATGCACACAGAGGGCAGCTGCTGAGACAAGTGCAGGCACTGCAATGCAACTGCACCATTGATGGGGGAAAGGGCAAGTAATGAGAGTCAGAGCAGACAATCTCTGTGGCATTAAACCTGCAAATTAGGGGGAAATAGGAAGGAATTATATGGCATGGGCCCTAAACCTCTCATTTTTGTATCAAAGTCAGGAGCTCACAGGCAGAGAGCCTGGTAATGAGGAGGTAATGATGATCACCCTTCAATTTACCACTGGACATGAATGGCACAGACAAGCTGAGACCTGAACCCTGTCCTTTAGAAAGATGGGCTCTGTTCATGCAGAATTGAAGGAAACTGTACATTTGCTCTTATTTTTAAATACTTCTTCCTCCAAGCCCATAAGACATTAAAACCTTTAATTTTTTTTTTAATTTAAAAAAACTTTTTTTTTTCTGCATGCAGGAGGTTCCTAGTCCAACCCCTTTAGTTATGAAAAGCTTTTAATATATTAGAGCCTTGATCCAGTAAATCATTTAAATAGTTGTTTTTATTGTAAGTGCACCATGATATATACAACACTGGGTTCCACATTCAGGAACAAGGTGGCCTTGGACCTTTAAAATAAATAATGGGGCATTAGAAAAATTAATCTCTATTAAAAGATGCCCTGCTCTTTCATCCTGTGAGGCAATGCAGAGAGAATTGCAGGAGGCTGGGGGTGCAGCCTGTAGTTACTGTTACAGATACATATTATAATATTGGCTTTTTTCAAATACTAAAATGGATTCTATATGTGTGGTGTTAAAGCAACTTTGCTATAAAGATATAACTTTTATTTCTGTTGATAACTAAGCTTGGACATAGTGAAATAACTGATATAATAGCTATTATATAGACACATAATATATATGTTATATAATATATTAATATAATATAATGCAATATAATATAAATTATATTTTATTTATATTATATTTGCTATATTGTAGTATATTATATTAATTATTATATATATAATATTATAATATGTTATATTATGTATAATAGCTTGTGTTAAAATGCCTGCTTGATTGGGATAACTTCCAAGGAACATATAATGAGGACTCTGCTGTTGATATGCCAACTATCAGCACTCACCATCTGAAGAAAGTGTGGACCAAGGCCCAAAACTGGAGATGATAACAAGAATGGACCAAAACTACAACCAAGTAATACACACACTTTAAAAACGTGGACCCAAGGAGAAGCCAGACTAAACAGTTCTTGGAACATGCAAAATAGTTTGATATGCATAATTGTTTATGAGTATGTAACAGGCTGATGCCATAGAAATGGTATGGAAATGGTCTATAAGTGGTACAGAAATTGTATATAAATGGTCTATAAATGGTACAGAAATGGTATAGAAAGGGTGTTTCCAAAATAGCCAGTGTACTCTTGGTGGAATGCCAGGAGGCACCTTGGCCTTAAATCTTTGCTTTATTGTCTTTGTCTCCTATTAAACATTTCTAAACTTATTTTTTTAAAACCTTTTTTAAACTTACTAAATTCTTACAGGAGAGTGAACGTTGTTTTTCACCGCTGGCACACAGAGCAGCCAGGCTGGTGCTCCCTGGTGTCTCCCCTCTCCCAGATGAGCTGCTCAGCCCCCACCTCTCCAGAAGGACCTGGGCTTCAGCTTTGCTGTGCTGCTGCTGTCTCTGTCCAGAGCCAAGATGTGCCCACATGTTCTTGTTAGCAATTCACTGACCTAAATGCAGTGTGTCTGCATAAACAAAATCTCTCATTTCATGCAATTAATACTGATGAAAAGGAGTGAGGAGAAAGCATCAGCTGTAGCTCAGTGAAGGCTGGGGCCAGCCAAGCCACAGTGCATGGACTCCATTCTGCAGAGAGCAGCAATTTGAATCCTATTTTAGAGATGCTCTAATTCCTTATGAGCCCACATCTCTGATATTACACTGAAGTTACACTTGAATGTACAATATTTGCATTCCACTTGCTAATTCATGTTGCTTATTCTCTCTAATCTTGACATCACAGCACAAATCCTTTTCATGCTCTATTTCCCATGCAGTGCAGCTTCTGTGGTTTGTAAGCAACATTATTTTCCCCATTAAAGTTAATTTTCATAGTAGACTATGGACTTTCTCTCATGCCCTCCACTTTCCAGGAGGAGCCACACAAACAAAAGCCAAAGGAATTTTTATGGGTTACTGAAAAGGTACTGCTAAATCCTGCTCTTCTTTTTCTAAGCTGATGAGACTTGTGACATTCACATGATTGTAGATAAAACTATTTCTGACCAGTGGACAGTCAAAGCAGACACAATGCATCATATTAGAATGTGAACATACCCAGGAATCCACTGAAGAAGAGGAGGGAGAGCAGCTGCTGAAGGCAGCCATTCTCCTTCATGGGTAAAATCCATGCAGAAGAAGTAAATGTGAATCCTGGAGCTGATCTGGGAGCAAAAAGAAAGATCCATGAGGAAAACAGGATGAGTCTGTGGAGAACCACAGAGGGTGGCATGGATTTTGCAAGGAACTTTTCAATATATGGTGTCCTCCAAAAAACCTTGTAATTCCTCAGACTTTTCTGGCTTCATGTAGCTGCAATGCAAGCCCATTTTTTCCAAAACAAAACTGAATGTACCTGTCCTAAATCAGCACATCTGTCTCAGTAAAAACTGTCAGCTCACCCTGAAGAACAGTGACCAATATATCCTCTCCTCCAGTGTGAGTTGGTTTGTTTTCTGTGATGTCTGCAATGCCACATCAGAACTGGTAGCTCTTAGCTTGTCCTGGCATAAGGTCAGGTTTGGCACCCAGAGAAAGCCATGTGGAGTCAAGGCTCATTCACTGGTTTTATATTTGCTGACTTTGCACTAAGAAATCATTTCAGGATCCATCTCCCAGCTCTACAGCAGTGAATTCAGGATAGACAACCTGCAAAATACTGTAGGAGAAAACAGTCTGTGCTCTGTGGTACAATTTAGACCATCTGTGAAGACAAATCCTTCCAAGCTGTATTTTTGCTGCTGCTCTCTGACATCTTTCTGTGCTGGGATATGAGTTATGCAACAGTGATTTTCAACAGATATCAACAAAAGTGACCTCAGATTCAGCAACCCCATAGCTCTTCATGCCTTGTCAGTGTGCACAGGCACATGCAATGGTAGTTCCTGTAAATCCACTTTAATCCCTTCAGTGTTTGCTTTCCCCTCATACAGGAAACAGCATGGGCTTTCCTTTTGGCTGTGGGACAAAAGGTTTCATTTTTCTTTTATTTCCTTCTGAAGAAAGCCTTCTAAACATATAATGAGGCAGCAGCAATGCATTTTTGCATGGCTTCTAATGAAAGACTCTTCATGAACTTTACCTTTTGTGGCATGCAGGGGAAGGAAATACCCAGTGTTATTGTTCAAGTATATATATTTATACTATATCCTTAAGAGCTGCCACATGGGCAGAGCTCATGAGCCTTGACAGCAGCACCTGCTTGTGGTGGTGTTCACAGGGGTCCTAGGATGAGGGAAGAGATGAGAATGTTGACTCCATGTTTTAGAAGGTTTGATTTGTTATTTTATGATATTTATTACACTAAAACTATACTAAAAGAATAGAAGAAAGGATTTCATCAGAAGGCTAAGAATAGAAAAAGAAAGAATAACAAAGGGTTGTGTCTCAGATAGACTCCAAGCTTGATGACTGTGACTGGCCATTAATTAGAAACAACCACATGAGGCCAATCCCAGATGCACCTGTTGCATTCCACAGCAGCAGATAATCAATGTTTACATTTTGTTCTGAGGCCTCTCAGCTTCTCAGGAGGAAAAATCCTAAGGAAAGAATTTTCAGAAAATATCATGGCTACACCTGCTTTAAATGGCTGCTCATTTCATCTGTCCTGTCTCTTGTGTGCTCAGAAATGATTCAAACAATAGAAACTGCTGCTGGCTTGTGTGAGAATTCCTGCAGATTCCTGCTGTGGATGGTGGAGGTGCAGAACCATTGGATTAGACCTCAAGGAACAGAGGTTGTATCTGTAACCTGTCAACACATGAAATCAGGATTGAAAATTTAATTCCCTATCTGTTGAGGGAAAAATAAAGGGCCCAATGCAAGGCTGGGACTCAGCTGCACAAATGTCACCCCAGACATTCCTTCAGCTGCCATTTCACACCAGCACAGCTCTGTCACAGGTCCTGTGATCCATTCACAGCCTGTTCTGGATGATTCTGGATTTTAAGCAATTGAATTCAGCTCAGGCCTTTGTACTGAGTTTCTGCCCCAAGCCCATTTGAGATTGGCAGCAAATCTCTTGATTGCTGTGAAAGACACAGATAAGGATCCTTTCTGTAAACAGCAGGAGGCTCAGAGAAGAGCAGGAACTTCTCCATGTATGTCAGGATCCCAGCACAGCAGGGTCAGTCCCTGTTGTCTTATATATCAAGAGTTCTATTATCACTCTAGTGCAAGGATTCCATATCACCAGTTTCACACCTCCTCAATGTTTCCCACAGGCAGCTCCTCTGAGCACTGACTGTTCCTGGTCCTTGCAGCAGCCATCTGACTCCTGATCCCACCAATCCACTCTTTTATACCACTTGTTCCTATTGGCTACAGGTGCAGTCTGTTAAGATCAGGCCTGCTCCTAATCTTTAGTAATTGGTCCAGCTGCAACTCTTTGGGGGATAAGATTACGCTCTATACCACCCCTACTGTATCCCCCTAAAATTCCCCCATTTCCTTTTAATTAAAGAGTTGCAGCATCACCAGAAAGACGTATTCAAATTAACATTATGACATATTTGTACATTTCATTTGGAACTAAGAGTTATACAAATGTTCAAACAGCATATTATAGTACAGATATATATTTCCAAATGTTAGTTCAGTTTTATAGTTTACAAAGTGCTTATCTTCATATTTAACAAACACTAATAGCTGTAATTGATATATTTTGCCAATAGTTTAGTATTCAAATCCTCTTTCCCTGAATCCACGGGGTTATATGGTCTAGTCCTGAATCCACAAGGCAATACAGTTTAGTCCCAAAGGTCACCCAGTCAAGGTCACCATTTGCTGTCTTATATATCAAGAGTTCCATTATCATTATAGCTCAAGGATTCCATATCACCAGAGCATCACACCCCCTCAGTGTTTCTCACAGGCAGCTCCTCTAAGCACTGACTCTTCCAGGTCCTTACAATAGTCAATCTGACTCCTGATCCCACCAATCCACTCTTTTATACCACTTGTTCTTATTGGCAACAGGTGTGGCCTGTTAAGATCAGGCCTGCTCCTAATCTTTAGTGATTGGTCCAGCTGCAACTCATTGGGGGATAAGATCACATTCTGTACCACCTTCACACTGTATCCCCCTACAAGTCCCAGCTGAGGATGATCCTCATCCTCACTGAAAGCTCTGCCTCTCTCTCTCCCAGCTGCCCTCACACTCTGGCCAACAGAACAGCCTGGAGGCACTCCAGGGGTGGAGACTGCTATTTCTGCTTTAGGCTAAGAAACTTCAACCATTCTGGGATCAATTATTTGCATGCTGAGATTATTCCACTCCATGGCAGCAAGGTTAGTGTTCATTCAGAGCTTATGCAGATGTTTTTCTCAAAATTGCCAAACTTTCCATTTGTTCACACCTTGTTCTCTGAGCTAGCACCATCTGTGAACCAAGGGGTCTGTAGTAGACAGCCATGGGTTTTCTCTCCTGGAAAAGATGAATAAAAGATGGTTAAATTGCCCTGTGATGGGTTAGATTGCCCTGTGATGGGTTAAATGTCTCTATTCCCTAGACTGAAACACTTCCTGCACAATGGTGAGCTTCAGATGGTTTTGTCTTACTTGAATTCAATATTGTACCCTGACTTCCAAACCAGAGCCCCCAAACATACAGACATTTATAGACAATATAGACATATAAACACTACAGAAAATATAGACATTTAAAGAATACCTCTCATCAATGCCCTGAAAAGATAACTACACTAATTTTTCCCTTTTTAACCTTTCTGACACTAATTCAGAACTATAAAATGCACAATTATACTGCACAGATTTCCATTCTTTCCTGCTCACCACTTGAAATGTTTTGTTCTCTTACCAGAAGATTTTTTTTCAATATTTATAGTCTAGATGCTTTTTATGTGTCTTGGACTCCACAGACCCTCCCATAATTCCTTTCAAGAGTCCTTATTTCTGAAACTACCTTTGTGTGATTTCATTTCACACTGTTCTCCAGAGTGCATCTTCACATATTCCACATCTTCACACAGTTGTCATCTTTTTATTTTTTTTTAATTTTATTTTTATCAACAGCAGTGCTTAGAGTTTAACAATCTCAGATTGTAGTTTAGTGGGGAGCACACAATGTGAGCTGCAGCCAAGCCATTAGAACACTCTGGACAAGCTGTGTTTTCTCTGTCAGGTGTCTTTGCAACCCTCCTGAGTGGGGAGGAGGGTGTGTGACACAAATGTGAAGAGTTGGGACCACAAGGGCATTTTGGGGTCTGCAGGATGTAGAGATTTGTGTTTCTTCAATCACTGAGCTGCAGCCAGCACAGGACAGCTGATCTTCCCAAGAGGATTCCATTTAAAAATGAGCTGGAACATCATGGTCTAGCATAAGGTTAAACTATTCTACTGAAAATAGATGCAAACTCATCTGCCAGGCCTGGCTGACAATCCTGAGTACTGATGCCTTTAGTTCAGGCAAAGACAGGCCAGGGCATGGCTGTAATGGTAGAGCAGATAAAAATGAAGAGTTATTGTTACTGTGATATTTTCTGAAAAATCCCTTCACCAGAATTTCTTCTCCTAGGAAGAAGAGAAGCCTCAGCTTCTCCATGTTTTGCTCCTCTAGAATGTAGTCTGGATATTGTTTATCCAAACACAAATTGTTTTTAATTAATGGCTGATCACAGCCAGCTGTGTCAGAATCTGAGTCAGTCACAGGTTTTCATTATCATTCTTTTCTAACCTTTTGATGTATCCTTCCCTTTCTTTAGTATAGTTTTAGTATACCATTTCAATATAATATAATATAATGTAATATATAATATACAATACATAATATATTATAATACATAATAAAATATATCATCTATCATATATAATAGAGTATATTGTATATTATATATAATAGAAAATATAATATATCAACCTTCTAAAAACATAGAGTCAAACTCTCATCTCTCACCTTGTCCTAGAAACCTCACAACACCACACATAATTCTCTACTGCTTCTTCCTGTAAAAAGAAACAAATGCAGGAGGGAAATTATCCCCTAAATGTCATTACCATGGACAAATTCAAGGTCAGGAAATCAGGCTGGGCTGCAGCACCCCCTGGAGCAGGCAGAGCCTGGCTGGTGGCTGTGAGGGCTCTGGTGATCATCAGGAGGGATGGACCTGTGCTGGAAACAGGACAGGAAAAAGGATTTTTCACAGGAAATATTTGTAGTTTGTAATTTAGCACAAACCCTGTTAAAGCACAAGAGCAGTGTGTGACAGCCCAGAAACACTGTGCACAGCAACTTTGGGTGTTTATTTATGAAAACAATACAGTGTGGATCCAAGGGGAACTGATCAAGTTGCATAAAAGATTTATGAGTCCATTCTGTAGCTGTGATAATGCTTTTAGCACTTTCTCAGATCCTTTCTTATATTCCAACATAGCAGCTTGTGCTGGTTTATCTTTTGGACTATAAACCATTTTATGCCTTCAGTATTTTGGAAGTGATAGCATGATAAAACAGATTTAAGCTACAAAATAATATACACATTTTCTGTTTGGAAATGTGTTAAATCTGTTTTTGAGGAACTAACTGCTTGTGAAGTTATTAGCACAGTACTAGTAATACCCTAAAATATCACTCTAAAAGTGATGGCAGGTTCTTGTTAACAAGTAATCCTCTTTTAATACAACTCTGTTGAAAAATCATGTTCAAGAAAAAAAGGTATTCCTCTCAGTTTAAGCAATTTTATTTTGATTTTCAATAATTAAATTAAAAGAGTTCCTTAAGTTTTAATAAAATGAAAACCAAGGATCTGGGGATAGCCTTTTTTTTCATTCTTCTTTAAAAATATCCCTAAACCAAGGCTTTTCTAAATATTCAGTGGACAAATATGCTAAAATTACAACTCAAATTCAACATTTAAAATAATAATAAAGGATCAGGGTGGTGCCATCCTGAGTTCATGTTTGCAGTTGGCATCCTGCTGGACCTGCCCTCAGCTGGGCAATCTCAGTGCAGCTCCTGGGCAGGGAATTCAGGCACTGCAGCTGCTGGGGAGCCTTGGCAGAGGTGCCCAAGCTTTAATAGGAGCAATAATTCCTTCTGCAGTGCTTAGAAGAAAGCAATTTTGTTTAGGACTACATAAATTTTCAGTTCATTAATTAGGTTAAGAGAGGAAAATTAACATTAGGAACTTTCACTGGAGTTGCAGCAGCTTCAAAATTGCAAAGAAATTGGAAGAGTATTTATGTTATCCAGTAACTTTAGCAATCAGCTCTACTTCCAAACCAGAGCCCCCAAACACAGAGACGTATTCTTTCTTTTTTCTGACTTTAAATCATTTGTTTTCCATTTAGATTTATCAAACAGCTTGTGAAGTAGTTCTCCAAATATATAACTTTGCATTATTCTGAAATCTGCCATTTTAGGGAGCACTTATCAGGGTAGCTGTACTCAGCACAAGTATCCCAGATCATGTACAGGAATTACCCCAGAGAAATCCCAAGTAGTTTAGGAGTTTTTGGAAAATGTCAGGTCCCAGTTCAGAGCAGCTTGTGCATGTCCAGTCATCCTGCCAGCTGTGGTGGGACCCTGGGAACTGCCCTCAGCAGGTCTGCAAGGACTGGTGAGAGTCACTGCAACTCTCTGAAAGACTCCAGGAGTATTTCTGATAATGCAGACAGGAGCTGAGTGTAAATCAGAAATCAACTTCTGTCATGAAGTTTCATCAAGTTCAATAGAGATTAATCCACTCCAAAAAACAGACAGACACACACAGACATGAGGAAAGGCCTGAAAAGTGCCTTTGAATTCTCACCTGAAGCTCCTGACCAAAACAAGGAGAAAGTGAATGCTGCTGAAAATCCCTTTTAGATTTCAACTGTGCACCGGTGAAAACACTTCTGTTCATCTATTCCTACCTGGAATTTAAAGGATTTGGATAACTTCTGGAAGTATTCAAGAATTTTCAGTTCAGGAAAACTGAACTTGGGGAAAGAAGGACCCTACCCTTGAATCCAAACCCACTGAAGCAGCAGAGCTGGCAGCTGGCCTGACCTGTCCATTGCTGATGAACATTTACAGCTGCTCTTTAAAATGCTTTCAGACCCAGGTAGGTGAACCTGTCCAAAGTATTCACCACATGCCAGGCAAACAGAAGTTTGGATGAAGCATCAAAGACCTCATACACAACTCTAGGTTTTATATCTCAGCATGTTTCTGTAGGCACTCCCCCTCTTTCTGAGGTTTCTCCTTCCAGAAACCCAACTGTAGGGGTTTAAATGTTTGCAGTAGATAGCAAAGAAATAGTTTGTCTCAGAGGGAGGCCAAGGCACAAGAAATACACCAGCCTTGGTGCAATCCCTGTCTCCTTGCCCTTTGCTGGCAGCTCTCAGGTTTGTTACCTAGCCAGGGACCAGGCAGAGCTTGGAGCTTTTGAACCAATGGCTCTGGGCAGTCTCAAACCAGAGCAGGAAGGGTTTGTTTGAGGACAGGCAAGTGAAGTAATCACCTTCAGAGGAGTTTTGGCTCTTTGTGGACTGGGTCTGATAAACTATCATGGGAAAGGAGTCCTGGTGCAAGCCTCTGGTCACCCTCCTTAAGGGAGCAGAAGGCAGGAGAAGACGAAATTCAGGGAAAAGTTTGAGGAACTGCTGCTCTGAGCACAGGATACAAACTCCCTTTTCTGGAGCTCATCAGAGCAGGTGCTGAGCCAGGTGATGGGGCCACTGTGCTGCCTTGGGAAGGCTGACCTAGAACAGAGACTGGACAGAGCTAAGGAGTAAAGCAGGGATTTATGAAAATGCCTCAATGGATCCACCTTGGGCAGCACAAGAGCCCAGCCAGGGCTAAACCCCAGGTGAACCAAAATGGTCACAAAATGCACAACTGGGCACGGGGTCTCTCACTTTGATCAGTTCTGCTCCATTTGCATATTGCAGTTAATTGTCCCATTCCAGCTCCAGCCCAGGCAGTCCCACCTTGCTTGTTTTTCTCCCTTCAGCCCACGGGGTTTGTGCTCTTGGGCCTGAGATTTGGATCATTTGTCCTTGGTGCCCAGCTGGAGCAGGAATTGTTTTGTCTCCCTGCTCTGTGCACAGAGCTCACCATCCCATAATATGAATCTCAGATCCACACACTAAAGCAGCACAGAATGTGAAAAATAGAAAAGCTGAAACCTGAGGCGTCAACAGGAGCAAGGAACATCCTGGTGTGCATAAACAGCCTCACCTACCTGCCAGGGCTGTCACAAGTGCAGGGTGTGCCACACCAGAGTGAGGCAATTCCCAGCACACACATGGTGGGCACAGCAGCCTCCAGCTGTATTTACCTTTTCCTTCTGCCCCAGGCCCAGCAGCCAAGGGCTGGAGAGAGCAGTGGGGAAGCAGCCCCAGTGTTTGCTGCCCTGGCAGGGGGTTCCAGCTGCTGCCTGATGCAGCTCTGTGCTCCCACAGGAGCTGCTGCAGTCACTCAGTGATTCTGCACGTAGAGCCAGCATCTGATCAGACTTTTAACCTGGAGGGGGAAGCAAAGGAAAATTCTGGTGAATTAAATTACCTTCTGCTGCATACAATCATCAGGCAGAACAGGGCTCGGCAGTAACATTCATGTTGTCATTAATGGAAAACACTTCACATTGCACTCCAGAGATTTTGTTGTTGTTGTTTCCTTTGGTAAGGAAGTGATCCATTCAGATTGGAGCTGCCTGAACAAAGCCTAGGGGCTCAGACACCACCAGCAGCAGCTCTCTAAGTATCTCTGTCTTACTGTGTAATCTCTCACTGACTTGAAGGAAATGTGCCAATTGCTGCTGCTATAGGGCTCAGTGTTTATAAAACACATGCTCAGCTGAGTGGCCCTATGGGGCAACATGATTTATTTGCTGATTTACCTCAAGTAAATCATGATAATGCTTCAACAGAATTGTCTTGGCTTCAACAAAATGTGTCAAAGCACTTTTAAATAGAACATTTAATCCATGCCTCGCTCCCTCGAGTCATGAAGTAAAGAATTAAAAACATGACTATGTACTACATGGGTAGGAGTCAGAAAATTCTCATGAGATACTTGTGAGGGAAAGTGAGGCATTTTCCAGATGCCTAAAGATATCTCAGGGTTTCTAAATAAGAGAAATTAAAGCTTGCCTTGGAAACTTTTGGTCATCTTTAAAAGTAAACTGAGACATACATAATAAAAATTATAATAATGATGTCAGAGGACCCAAATCAACATTTCATCCTATCATTACATCCAGACTTGTCCTAGGATGATGTTATGGTGTTTGTATCCCCATTCCTGTGTTCTGTTCATGCTGGATATCATGTTCTGTGCCTTCCAGACTGGCTCTGCACAGCGAATGTTTTGTTTTGGTTTTGCTCTCAGCCGCTCCCCCACGGCTGGCGGGACACACAGACAGGGCAGGACATGGTGCTGCTTTTGCTTTTTGCTTTGCTCTTGCTCCTGCTTTGCTCCTGCTTTTTGCTCCTGCTCATTAGTTAGTTTATCTCAGCAGTCTGAATTTTCCCTGGACTGTTTCTCCTTTCCCTTTTCTGGACCAACTTGAGCCTGCTCCAGATGGGCCCTGGGAACACCCAGAGTTTGCACCTTGTGGCTGCAGCAGCTGCCCCAGCACAGGAGGGACTGAGAACAGAGCGAGCACCCCCAGAGAGACTTTCTGAATTTGTCATCTTTGTCAGAGCAGTGACAGAGTGGTGTCACCTGGTATTGTTCATTCTGTGTGCTGGGGGTGCTGTGCCTGTTCAATAAACAGGTTCTTTCCACTTCTCTCCAAGGAATCTTTCCCAAACTGGTCGGGGCCAGGGGCTGTGTGGTTTTGCTTACTGGAGTGGCCCCTTTGGAGATTGTCTCCCAAATTTGCCCTAAACCAGGACAAGACTGCTTCCATCAAGCTGTCAGGTGCAGGACACCTCTGAGGTAAAGATGGTTTTAGTGCTGACAGCAGAATGGTGACACCTGACTGACAGCCAGCAGAACTGCCAGGCAGCTTGGACCCAGCTGGAGGAGCTTCCAGAGGCTGCTGGGTGTGGAATTACATTATCTGAGATGTGACACTGTTTCATGCCCTTGGTCCCTAAAAATGTTCAAAGAGTAGTTTTACCCCTGGCTGAATGAGACTACCCCTTGAGCCATTTTCTTAATGTTCCTTCATTGTTTAATGATAGCTTGCATAGCTTAAGGCTGCCTGCTCTGTTCAAATTAGCAGGCACACTTTGTGATGGAAAAAGTCATCTGCTTTTCTCACTGGAATCATTCACAAACCAAGGAGGGATGCTGCAGCCAGCCCTTAATTGAATTTTGTGGCATTTGGAATGATAATGCATGGGTCTCCTCTCCAAATCAGGAATGAGGAATTATTACAGAGAAGAATAAACAGGATAAAAATGAAAATTAATGCTCTTGGAAAACAGATCAAGCACTTCTGAAAATCTGTTTACTGGCATTTCTGTTCATAGACTCATAGGTTAGAAGTCTCTGTTATTGAACCCAGACCCATCAAAGATGATCATTCCCTAATTCCAATGCCTTTTTTACTCCTGGTAAAAGACCATGACGTTGCATAGAGCATTAAAAGCATCACTTTAAGTAGTATGGTAAATAGACTGAGCTTATTAACTTTGGAATAAAGCAGGAACATAGAAGGTGGATTATGGAGGGGAAGGCTCATGTTTGCAGATGTTTATCTAAGGTAATTAGACATTTGCTAGGGGGAAGGAGTGTAAACCAAAAGGAGAAGAGAATTGATTCATTCTCTGAAACTGTCTGCCTTTTACAGTGAGATCTAAAAGTAGATCCTATTAAATTTGCTGTCTTTACAATATTCAGAGATGAAAATGGCAATTACCAGCCTTCTTTATATGTCAAATGTTGCTAGACAAGGTTGGATCAGCATTTTCACAGCAGAGAGCATGCAGGTCTTTTAAATTCAGATCTTAGTCTTAATGGGACATCAGAGGAGCCCCTCATAAAATCAGCAGAAACAACACAGACAATGTAGTTTTGGACAGGTCTTTCTTTGGCAATGTTATGGTAGATGAAGGGTGGGAGACTTGCTTATTTTACAGTGTAGAAATCTTCCCTAAGGTTATCAATTTGGAAAAACTTAATTTTTGTTGTTTTTCCTGGGAGAAAAAAACAAGTAAAGGATTCAATGCAGAAATTTCCTGATGTAGATCTATTGTACTACTTCCTTACCACTTGGAATGTTACGAGAAGTCAATATTAGCAGCCCTGATGAGATTCAATGAGATATGACACACTGTTCATTATTTAAGTCTGTTTTCAGAAGAACTTGTTCTTAAGTATTGATTTTTTTTCTTTGTTAATTAGTTGTCTTCACTGTTAAGATTGGGAGTTATTTATTTCTTTTAAAAAACCTTACTTCTTAGAGTTTGTGGATGGAATAGGTCAAAGGATCTCCAGGTGACCTGAAGAAATATATTTTTTTCCCTTGGTCCCACTCTCACTTGCCAGATCAACTGTCCTGTCTGAACCTGAGCTAACAAGTCAATTCTTTGAAAACTTTACCTTGTAGTCTTGTAAAAGTAAATTTTACCTGAGTTTCAGAGACTTCCCAGGTCTTTTTGTCCTAGCTGAAAACAAGTATCAGCAAAATTTCAGAAAAGAAAACTAGAGTTAACACCTGAAGAACTGCAAAAAAACAAGGCAATTTAATGTCTTTAAATTTGAAAAACACTTTCACCTCATTAAAAACCATAAAATGGATGAAGCATAGAGGATCACCCCAGCTGAAAGGTGAGGAATGTCTGTGAAATGCTAAAAAAAAGTTGGAGAGGCTTCTGCTTTTCCCATAAAAGCTATTTTTGTACACACCTGATGACTCAGGAGTCTGCAGGAATGCAGGAGCAGCTGATTCCCTCCTGGGTGCCAAAGACCCAGGTCTGTGGGATGTTTATTTTTATCATTTACAGTGTCTTTGATCCCCATGTCTGAGAGCACAGAAATGGGAAGGGCTGTTTCACCCTATCCATAGTCTGTTTACAGACAGCAGTCTGGCACATCTGCAGCAGTGAAAATGCTGCCAAAATACAAATTTCTCTCATGTCATGTAGAATTTGGAGCCAAATGCTTATATAGGAAGCATTGACTTGTGCTGTTGCAATTTCATCCCACAGAAGACTTGTCCTGAAGGGCATTTTGGTCCTTCCTGGTGTGTGTTATGCATCTGCTTGGTTTTTCCATTAGCAAACCTCACCACCTAAAGCTTTGTGTTTTGCCAAAGGCTGTCTAGGAGCTGATTCAAGACAAGTGTCCTGGATTGCCAAGTAAATTGTATTTATTTGCCATCTGTATGGCAGCTGTCTTCTGCTCTATGGGCAGTTTTCCTTATCTCTTCCACACCCACTCCTCCCTCCTGGAGACACCTGCTGATAACAGCCATTGAATGTCCCTGCATGGCTGATAAGAACTGCAGCATCCCACTGGGAGATGTGAGCCCAGAGGGAGGAGCCAAGCATTCCTACCTGGATATAATCTGGAGATTCTGGAACACCAGCACGGCTTCTGCACTGGATTCCCCAGAGGAACAGCAGCTGCCTCTGCTTCCACTGGATCTTCAGAGGAAGAATCCATCCTTCTCTACAGGATCCCTGCTCCAGCAGAACCAGCCCTGACACTGCAGGAGGGCTGAGCCACAATTCCAATGGCACTGCTGCCAACAGCCTGACCCACAGGGTGTCAGGCTGGGCTCTGACTCTGTCAGTGTTGTTCTAGTGTACTGCATTGTTTATTTTATCTTTTTCTTTTCTTCCCTAATAAAGAAGTGCTATTCCTGCTCCCATATTTTTTTGCCTGAGAGTCTCTTAATTTAAAATTTATTGCAATTCAGAGGGAGGGGTTTTACATTTTCCATTTCAGGGGAGGCTCCTGCCTTCCTTAGCAGACTCCTGGCTTTCCAAACCAAGACAGATTTTGGTGCCAATGTGACAAGGGGCAAATCTCACCTGTACTGATTGTTGGGTACACTCAACAGGGAGATGCTCCTGTACAGCTCCCTGATCATAGTGTAAGCACTGTCTGCAATAAACATATCTGAAAACCAAGCTGTGAACTAAATTAAGAAACCTTAGAAGTGCTGGGACCTGTCCTAAGAGAAAAGACCACTTGTTTTGAAGAGGATCATGGAGCCACAGACACCCAGCCCTGCCAGTAAATCCTGGGCAATGTGGGGGATTCCTTCTAGGCTGGTAAAAGGGTGAAAAAATTGGTTTGAAGGCCAAGCAATTAAAGGTCCTGATGTTTGGGAAGTTCCAAGCACTTGCATTGTCCCAGAACTGACTGTGTCCTGCTCTAAACCCTGGGATAAAACAAGGGCTGTTTGTGCCAGGGCTCATCCCCATGTGAGCAAGGGCAGGAAATTCTCATTCAGAGCATGTTCAAACTTATCTGATAGTTTTTTTTTTTCTCTCCCTCTGTTGTCATCCTATTCTTAGACAGGATGAGAGTGGTCATATTAAATATTATCAGCACAAAAACATTTCAGAATTCACTGGAATTTGTTTTTCTTTTTCCCTTAAAAGAATCACTATCAAGTTCACATTTCACATAAATGTGTTTGAGCTTTTTCATAATCATGAAGAAAATTACTTTGGCCCATCAGGAGAGTATCAGCTTTGCATTAGCAAGTTGGCTTGAACACAAAATGATCTTTTTACATTCTATGTATCCATCTCTCTAGAATTAATCATCCATTCAGCTGGTTGTTTATTCAAAAATAAACACACAAACAAGGTGCAGTAGCAGTGTTTTCAGAATCCAAATATTTGCTTTTTACCTCTTTAAACCACCTACCCACCACAAGGGTGAAAGCTGCCAAGTGGCAGCTGAAAGCAACATTTTGTCTTCGATTAGTCATATCTGCAGCTATTTTTAAATGTTTGCTGCCTGTGAAATTGTGCTGCTGGGACAAACCTGTAACAACAGAGGGCAAACGAGGTCACTGCAAACCCGGGGCATGGCTGGCGTGTGAATGAGTTGGAATTCTGTCAGGAGCTCCCATTCTCCCACTGAGATCCCATTTCCTGCTGGAGACAGATCACATTTGCTGAGCCAACAGCTGCCCCTGGGCCAGCAGGAGGGAGCTGTGCCCTGAGCTCTCACCCTGGGGGAGCCCCCTCAGTATCACCCACTCACCTCCACCCCAAGGGCTGCAGAATCCCTGTGAGCCCTCGGGTGGCATTGTCACCTCTGGTAATGAAGGGATGGGGCTATTTCAGGGCTAATGATTGCCCAGACAAACATCAGTCTCAGAGGCTGTGAGATTTAAGAGGAGCTAAAACTCAGTCGTAGCTCCAGAGCAGTCACAAGTTCTTTGTTACAAGGCAATATAGAATGGGAGCAGGAATAACATTTCTACACTAGGGAAGAAAATAAAAAGATAAAATAAACACCTGACTATTGGAATGCACAAGACAGGTGATGGAGTTTGGACCTGGTCAGCATAAGAGATTTGATAACAGGATGCCTTGGCAAGAGCAAACAGAACTTTGAGGATTAAATCAAGATTCCAAGAAGATTCAATCAGACTGACTTACCAGAAAAAGAAAATGACACCAGACTTCTGCAAGCAAGAGATGTTTAAAATGTATAAATTTGTTGATGTGATGATTAACCCAATCATTGTAGTAAAACATTACTAGTCTTCCAAGAATAAGGATATAAGCAGTTGTACTTCACAATAAATTCAGATTCTTTGACAATCACACCAAGTCCCCATCTCTCTGACTTCATCTCTGACACCTGAGCTCTTCAGGCTGACCAAGACAAGGTCAAGCAAGCAGAAAACAAACCTCTCTTCCTTGTCTCACCTGCACACCTGAGAGCTCCCAGACAGAACATTGGTTGGGCAGAAAAATTATTCCTTGAAGTTAGAAACTAGAAGAGGGTTAGAAGAATGAATTGCTAAAGTCTGCAAGATGGATCACTAAGGGAATGTGAGTCACAATATAGGACTCCTGTCCTGCTGGTAAAGGAAGCACATACTAAGGAACACGGGCCAGTATAAGATGTCAGAGCTGCCAATGAAATAGTGTGAGACTCAGACCCAGTGGTAGCAAGTCCTTATACAAGTCCTTTTCACCCCAATTAAGGAATCTGATGAGTCCTGATGAGTCCACTGTTGTGGGTGTGGGTGTGGGAGCTCTCTCTGCAGACCTGCCCAGGGTACCGTGGGGACTCATGGTGTGGCCTCTTCCCCAAGCTGGTTCATCTCATGAGCACCATCAGAGAGAAGGCAGCTTCTCTAAGAGAAATGGGATTAATTCCTCTTTCCCAGCCTCCTCTCCACCCTTAGTTGTGAGAACTTAAACAATTACATCTATCCACCTTTCAATTCTCAGTTCCTCCATGTTTCTGAGAGTGTGGATAGCTTCTCTGAGGGAAGCTTGAGAAGACTCTAGAACAACTTAAATAGTCTTATTTATTGCAGATTTCCCACAGGTTGTCAAATTTAAACTGAATTCCTGTTTGGAAAGGAAATGAAAATAGAGAGGAAGGGGTTTGGTAGAATCAGAGGGTTTTTAATTAGTTTGTGGTGGAGGCAGTGGAATTAAGTGCTGTAATATCCCAGTGCCTCTCTGCACACTGCTCTCTCCAGGGTCAGCTCTGTGAATCTGCTGAGTGACAGAAGGAAAAAGGTAACTTTATTTCTTCCCTCTCCCACATTCTAGTCTCCAAGCAGCACACCACTGTTGGATTCTTTAATGGATTCTTTTACCTCTCCCTCTTGTTGGCTTTACAAGATCTCTATCCCCACACAGAAGGGAAATGGCACTTGAGCAGAGCACACCTCTCATTTCTGGGCTCTTTCACTGTGGCTGCCAGGCCAGCTTGCTCTGGCTGGTTCAGTATTTGACTCAGCAATGACCTGCTCTACCATTTTATAAGAGAAACCACCTGGACCTCAGCAGCTTTTCTGTGCTCCCCCCTGACATCCAGCTGGATGTGGCTCCTGCAGCACTGGCTGCAGAGCTGGACACAGCAGCTGCAGATGCTCCTTTTCCTCAAATGAAACATAGCACAGTGTGGCATTCACATTTCTCTGAAAAAAATCCTTCGTCCAGGGTTTTTCTCCTGGGAAGCTGAAAGGCAGCGAGAGGCCTCAGAGAAAAAGAAAACAATTCTGATCTCATTTGCTTCTCCTGTGTTGTGCTCACATGTGGAATGTGTTTGGACATCGTTTACCCACAGGTGATTGTTTTATTTGTTCATAGACATCTCACTGCAGAAATACTTTTTTTTTGTGGCATTCACATTCTCTGAAAAAATCCCTTCACCCAGGATTTTTCTCCTGGGAAGCTGAGAAGCCCCAGAGTAAAATAAAAACAATTCTGATCTCATTTGCTTCTCCTGTGTTGGGCTCATGTGGAATGTGTTTGGAGATTGTTCACCCACAGGTGATTGTTCCATTGCATTCTGCTGGGAGTTGTTTTCACTCTTTGGCCAATCAGGGCCAAGCTGTGTCAGGACTCTGGAGAGAGTCAGGAGTTTTCATTATTATCTTTTTAGCATTCAGCAAGTATCCTTTCTGTATTCTTTAGTATAGCATAGTTTAGTATTCTTTAATATATTATAGTATAAAATAATAAATTAGACTTCTGATAAGATGGAGTTCTCCTCATCATTCTCTTCCCTTGTCATGGCCCTGCATTTACAATAGCACAGTTAGTTTTTTGCTCTTGCACAGAGAACTGGCTAAAGAACATTAATTGATGACAAACTTTCCATCACCTTAATCCCAGGCATTTAAAAACATGATTTGACCTAGTTCTTGAATAGGACTATCAAATAATGTCATGTAGGTTAACATGTGGAAAAAAAAATTCAATTAAAGAATTGTGTATCCACACACTCCCCTTCCTTACAATCTCATACTTGTATCATGCTGCTAATTCAAAAGGCTGGTATGGTCACACACAGCCCAGCTTCTAGGATTTACCATTCAAACACACTTGAAGTGGCATGAAAAATGCAATAAAATAATTCTTTTGGACAAGTTTAGAGAGAGGTATTCCCAAAAGACAGAATTCTGGCTCCCAGCCACATAAAGCTTACTTTGTCAATAACACAGTGAAGGAAGGCATGAATGAATTTTATTTCATTGGACAAGTGACTTGGAATACAGATAAGGCAGGGTGAGCATATAAACCTTTAAATAAATGTTTTAGCACTATCTGGAAGGGAAGAATGCAATTGATTCCAATCTTTTCTGACAGAAAATCAGTTCCTCTAAAGCTCCTGGGGCAACAAACACTAACTAAAAGTGTCTGTTACTAATAAAATCTTTAAGTACAACAAAACAAGATGTTGTCCTTCGCAATTAATAAGCTACAATTAATGCAAATTATTACTCTGTCATTTAATTGAAATATTAAACTGTGATATTAGCTCTTTGCTTCACAATGATCTTAAGAGCCATGTAACTTTGAGGAGGGATCTTTAAAAGAGCTCAAGGAAAACCCAGCAGAGCAATAGCTGACAAAGCCCCTGACAAAACACAGTGTAAACAGCAGCAGTAGGAATTCAAAACACTCTGTGCTGGGCTTGCTCTCTAATGAGCACTGCCATGGTACCTGGAACTGCTACAAACTGCTCTTAATAGAAAACACTCATCTGTGATGCCCAACAACATTCTCCTGTTTTGTGGAGGTTACTTCAGACAAAGTGGTTTTGAGGAAAATGTTGACCTTTTCCTTCCTCTCTGCCTGGTTAACATGAGCCCTGTGATATTCTCTGCAGCAATGGTACAAGCTGGAGCAGTACAAACTGCTGTTCTCATTCTGGTTTTGCTTTGCAAACACATGTTATGGGTTGGAATGAAAGAGTGGAGTGTGGGAATCCTAAAAATCAGAGGGTTTTAAGAAAGGAAATGCAGGCCTAAGAAAGCTAAGACAGTTAGATGCTAAAAGCAGCAGAAAAATTAGTAATGCAAACGTGAGAAAGAGTGAGAAAAGAATAGGCCTATGTTAGGTGCAGCCTTAAGTAGTAACAAGTTTACTTAATGTATATCTTTAGAAGGTTAAAGTTTGAATAGACTCTTGTGCTCTGATTTTTATGAACAAGCTATTGTTTGAAACTAGGCCACTTACCAAAATTACATGTGCTTTATATGATTGGATGAAATTATTGTCAATGCTCTTGTTCTCTGTGTGTGATTGGTTGAAACGCAGATGGAAATGGCTTTATGATATGCTGTAACATGAAGTCTCTTTGGCATTCTGCTGGATTCAGTGAGAGGCTGCATCTGTCTTTTCCCATTGTTGTAACAATGTTCTGGAATTGATGCTTTAATAAAACCTCTCAGGACACTGATCAGAGAGTGCCCCGTTCCGTTCGTGCATTTGTAAATAGTTATTGCCAGGGCATGGAGGGCAATTTAGTGTTTTAGGAGAGCCACGTTTGGAATTTCTACAAGAGAAATTCACTCTAAGTGGCAATTTCTTTATACTATAAATCTAACTCAAACCAGTACACTGAATTGGAGTTATATTTGCAAAACCACAGGTTGTTAAAATTTACAAATCAAGCAACATTATTATCTTGGGGGCCTGAGGATGAATGGTATGGCTGGAAGAAGGGATTGTACTCAGTCACAACATGAATTTCAAATACAATGGAACTTCATTCCCACTACCAATCCCACATGAGCTCAAAGGAGTCACTATATTTTTAGTATTAAATATTCTTTTCCAAATGTCTCCCATAATGGAAACAAAAATTGCAGAATAGAAGAAAAAGACTGGTGTTCCTATAAAGTATATTCAGTATTTGCAAAAATGATTTTAGCCTAAAATCTGTAGTACCAGTAGTACTACTACAATAGTAATCTCTTTATTAGTTGGTAGAGAACACTCTTTGCATTGAATTTCCTTTCAGGTTACTACTTATTGAAATAGACCCCTTCAGGTTGGGTGAGTTAATATGGTTAAAAGAAAGAAAAAAGTCACACAACTCCAAGTACATGTGCTTGCAACTCTTGTTACCTAATAAAGAGCACTCAGGGTCTGTTTCTGTGCCTTTCCAGCCCAAAAATTACAGAATTTCAGGATTCTAAATTCTACCTTCCCATCTTAATTGTTCTTTTTGTATAACTTCAACCTTCAGACATTGGTGTGACCAGGCTTTGGCACCATACACATGAAGAACACAAGTGGTGAGCTCAATATTTAGGAACAGAAAATTGTATCTCTATTTTCATATTTCTACAGTGAGACAAGCAGTAGAATCTATTTCACAATCTTGTTGCAGAACCAAACCTCCAGCACTCAGAGTAGCTTTTCTGAAGGGGCTGGCTTTTAGTTTTGCCAAAGAAAGCATTCAGCAATTGCATGAGGGAAAAAAAATCAAGTTTTAAACAATGGCCAACATCTCCTTGCATCTGATGGATGAGTCTGTTTGGTAATCTGTGCTTCTGCACTGCTGAACCCAAAATAATTGCATAAAATCACCAGGAATCCAGACTTCTCTCAGAAACCTCTAAGAAAACATCTGAGAACTCTCAACACCAGCAAAGGGTGGGACACAGGAGCACAGCCCTTCTGCACTCTCCTCTCTGAGCTCCTTATTTCTGGCAACAGGTCCGTCTTAGATATGTGTGTGTGTGTGTATATATATGTATGCTTCTTTTTTTGGTTTTTTTTTCAAATAAATTTCTGGTTTTGAATGCCACTAAAAAGAAAGTACAAGTTTACATTTGGCAGTGAGAATATCTGATACTAATATCTGTAAAAGAAACATTCTTGTACTTAAGAGCATTTCATGTTGCTGAAATGGCTCCCAAGGTATTAAAGAATCTTTTTCCCCAGCCCCACGACCAAAAAAGAAGTCAAAATTCCTCTGTTCTGCTTTTCAGGGTTGTTTATTTTCTCTGATCTGTTCCATTCTCTCTCTGACCTGCTGAGATCTGCCCAGCAGGTCGGGTTGTGGCACAGTCTCTGCCTTTGGGGTGGTGCTGGCTTTTTATACTGAGAACTGTGTGTGCTTTATTTACAATAATTTTCCAATACCTATCACCTATGTTAGACAGTCTGTCTCTACTCTAAACCAATCCAGAAGTGTCACCATCACAGCAGAAGATGGAGGACAGGAAGGAGGAGAACGACCGGACACACCCAGATTCCTCCATGTCACTTCCTGAACCCCCACTCTAAATCCCCAAAATTCTACCTTTTCACCCTGTGACAAATTCTCTATCATTCTACTCAAACTCTTGTGGCTTGTAACTCTTCACACAAAGTTGGTAATTTTTTCCATGGGCTAAAATCAAAGGCACAGGTGTTTGTGACTCTGTGCCAAGGTCTGTGAGCCCTTGCCAGGGTCTCGGGTCCTCCTGGGTAGTCAGAGGGATGTCTTGGGTTCCAACATCAGAAGGTTAATTAATTACTTTATTATACTATATTATACAATAACTATATTACACTGCATTACATGAACAAGAACTATCACTAACTAACTAACTAACTAGACAATTTGTGACTCTGTCTGAGAGTCCTGACACACACATGTGGATCCAATTGGTCAATGAATCTAAAACACCATCACCAGAATCCACTTCAGTGATAACTTTGGGTAAAAAATTTCTAGAACACATTCTACATGGGTATAAACATAGGAGCAGTACATGAGATAAGAATTGTTTTTATCATTCTTTTCTCTGCTTCTCTCACAGCTTCTCTCAGGAGAATCCTGAGAAAGCCAAGTCTCTCTCTGTTCAGAGGGCATGTGAATAGCACAAGGAACAGCTGGGGCTCACTCCAGAAGGCAGAGTGGAAGGAAGCTCATGCTTGCAGTATGGAAAACTGTCCTACAGCAAACCAGGGAGGTGAGTGAGATTTTGTCTCCTGCTCTTCCACTGGAGGCATCTTCCTGGACTTGATGGAGCAACTCTTTCATTTTACATCCCTGAAGTGCTGCCTCTGATTCCTTGTCATCCTCCTGTTCTGCTGAGCTCCTTCACCAGCAAGGAAGCTTGTGATAATGATTTTTCCAAATATAGCTAGTTGAAATATTAAATGAATGCAAATCAAGTATTTGTGCACACACAAAGGGAGGGATTTTGTTTTGATCAACTGAAGCTTTTTTCCAAATGTTAAGTCTCGAGACATTTCTGCTCACTTCATAAAATAATTAAAGCTTGTGGTGAGGGAGTTTTATTGTTTGAGGTTTTTTTTTTACTAGCTGTATCAAATAATAAGGAAAAACACCATTAAGATTTCAACATATGCAGTTGAGCATGCTTTCCTAACAACTAAGCCAAACTGTTACATTTCTTGTCAGCAGGCAGTGATTTACGTGGATGACCCTGTCTCCCTGCTCCTGTGAGTCTTTAAACAGCTCCACTTTCAGCTGCAACAAATTCCAGAAGTAAGTAATCAATCTTGAACGTGTTGTTTCACAAAAATGACTCTGTGATTTCAGAGCTGTGTTTTCCCCACAGTGAAAATGCCAGGCTGCTGCTGCACCGAGCCAGTTGTCATTGCTGCCTGCCTTCTGGGGCCAGTGGGACACAGCACTGCAGCCTGCAGGGACATCCCTTTGTGTCCCCTGCAGCTGGGGAATGGCACTAAAGCAGCAGCTCAGTGGGGCTGAGGAGGAAGGATTCTCAGAACTCAGTCAATTCCCAGGCAGATCATTGGGGATGATTTTAGTGTGTGATCCATCCCTCGAGTGCCTCAAACACCAGGCTGGGCCAGCTGAGAGTGAACCCTGCTCCCACTGCTCTCCCTCCCTGCCAGCAGAGCTGAACCCCCTGTCTGGCAGAGGGCAGTGGCCCTGAATTCACCTTCATTGACTCCAGCACAGGGAGTGAAGTCCAATCCATGAGCAGTTTCCCCATGTACAGAAGCACACTGTTTGTAACACAGCTTTGGGCAGACAGGTGGTGTTGATGCCTCAGGTTTTGGCTTTTATAATGGTTAACACATTTGAGGCACTTGATACTAAATCAGTGAGGTCTCATTTACTTCTAGTCTTAATTCCAGCATCCTCCCAAGAACCAAATAAATGTAAAACTACCAGTTCCAAAGTCTTACATCAGACTGCAAGTGTTATTCCAATACTGAAAGAGAAAAATAATTCTATACCTTAAGAATGAAAACTTCTTGTCCTTTGGAAGCATTTCATTTTACCTGGTATTTGTTATCTCATGATTCTCTCTTACTACAGAAGAGAGAGTTTAAATTGATATTAAATATAACTTTGTGTTTAGCAAAGTGACACCAAGGCATTAAGAAAAGGCATTGCTGAGTAAGAAAAATCCATCTGAAGAAAGTAGGCTACAGATAGAAATCTGTCATGGTTTACACACCATGGGGGTTTTTGTCTTTTTTCTGGTCAGCTGAACTGACTATTTGAACAGGTTTCCTGCTTTAACCCATCATCACATTGACAACATGAATTAACAAATAAAAGGAGATAAAATCTTGTTTTCAAAGCCACACCCATTGGCATTGGGATATTTTATTTTATAACAGGAACAGTTTTACAGTAAACATTTGGACATTAGCATACAGCTACTTTAATTTACAGGAGAAACTTGGAAGGATGCACAGCATTTGACATGGTTTTGGGACATTGCTCTGCAGCTGCAACACTGCTCTGACACAGGACAGGACACACTGTGTGATTAAAATTAAAGCCTCAAAACACAGAGTTCACATGTGTTACCACAAGAACAAAATGCTAGCAAGTTGAGGTTGTTTTGTAAAAAGTCATCATTTTTGTTTATTGTATCTGTTAAATTATTTAGGAAACTTCTGCATAATTTATTTCTTTCAACAAGATACTTCCATGCACAGATAATGTTAAATGTGAGTGTGTGGATTTGGGGATTTTGTATGCTGGTTTTTAAGGGAAAAAGTTTCAGGGTTTTTAATAGGTAACTTTGTAAAATCCAACACTGAGCAGCAGCAATAGTCTGAGCAGACAGCATTGCTTGTTTTTCAAAAGGGCTTGTTCATAACCTGAATGTGGTTGTTGTAGCTACTTACATTAGAAAATCAGATCTGGTAGTTTTCCTTGAAATATCCAGAATGAAAATCTGTGAAAGGTTAAGAACAGAAATGAAGACAAGGTATTCCCTCTAGTCACAACAGCATCAGTGGAGTCAGCAGAGCCAGGACTCTGGCTTTGAGCACTGCCACACATTCATCCTTAACAATTCTCCTCAGAGTTTCATAACACACTCCCTGAGAGAACTCTTGGCTGTACCAACACATTTCTAGAGAGTGTCCATGCTCACTACAAAGATATCCTGATCAGGACATATTTCTGATATGTGCATAGACAAGACCACCTGCTTTGGGGTACAAAATGTTTGACTATTGGGATACAAGCTCTGCTTGCCCTTAATTTCAAGTATTAGAGACCTTGCCTATTTTATTTTATTTATTTATTTATCTATTTTATTTATTGAGGTGCCAATCAGGTACATCAGTGAGCTCTACCCAGCTCAGTGCAGGGCCCCCTTTCATGCCTTGCTGTTCCTGAGCCACAGCAAAGCCTGTGGGGCTGGGCTGGAGCCTGGCCCTTCCCTCTCCATCCTTTTGTCAATACAGAGCCATCCTTGTACCTGATAACCTGGGCCCTGCACAGCCTCCAGCTCTGCCAAATAACCTCCCTGACAGCTCAGGAAATATCTCAGGAAATATCTCCCCAGTTCCAGCTTTTTTCATGTAGTGTCTGAGTGACAGGAGATCACTGGGCTGCTTGGATCAATCAAGACAGGAATATCTTTTTGCTGTGGTTGGATTTGAAACTTTCTAGAGAACTTTGCCCAAAGAAGTCAGGTGAAGAAATGCAGCTGAAATGGAAGAACAGCCATGTGAGGGAGCAGCTGGGAGAGGCTGAAGATCACAGCTCAGAACGAACTTTGTGTATAAATCCCAGTCTAAAGTGGGTTCTGGTTTGGATCTGGCCAGAGCAGCTCAGGTGATACACCTGTGTTTGAGCAGCAAGTATCAGAAGATGTGGGATTCAACACATGTTCATGTAATTTCAGCTCAGACTCTTGTCTTACTGACACATCACTGACAGCAAACACTGGGGAACAAGATCCACAGAGTAAGGGAGATGTAATGAGAATTAAGTGTGGGCAGTTATAACCAAAGATAATGAAGTTCCAAACACTGGCCACAGCCATTCAAGAGAAAATACTCAAACCATGAAGAAATGTACAGTTAAACACCTGCAGTTTAAAAGCTATACTTTCATTTACAAATTACTTTATATGTCCCATTTTCATTAGATGCTCATCTTTCCTCTTTATGTATAACACTTGGACAAATGGCTGTAGAATAAAATGGGTTCTCTTTAAAAAGAGCACCTCTGAGGGCTGAATTTACAACTGCCTTTTCTCAGGCTGCCACTAAAACTTTTTTATCCTCCTAAACCAAGTATTGGCCCCTTCTGTGAAGAGAACTAAGGAAGGAAAGGCAGCATCCCTGCTCTGGCTCAGCTCCATGCAGCCCCTGGAAATGCAGGAAGGCACCAGTGGCCCAGCATCCCTCTCCCCTGCCAGGCACACTCAGCCCTCTCCTTTGTGCAGTTAATTTAGTGAGGTTAAATGACACCATTTTCCTGACTGCACTTTCTCACCTCCAGCTGGAGCCCTGTCAGGGATCCCAGGTAGGGCAAGGAACTCTCTCCCTGCCTTGTTTTCATCCATGCTACAAAAGGGATTGCACTGCCCTCCCCCCACCAACCCCAATTACCAGGCTGTGAAAATAACTCCAATTAAGTGGTTAGCCATAATAGCATGGCAGCTCTTCAGGAAACTGCCTATCTAAATAGAGATGTAGGGAAGGCAGTTTTCTCTCTAATAGTGATGCATTTTCAATTTATGCAATACAAAGTGCATTGGTCTGCAGTGTCCCTGGCTACTGATGATTAATAGCCCATACACTGCAAGGGGCTACAAAGAAAAGTGCCAAGGGAAGCAGATGCAGCAGGTTTTATATTATCATGACTGCAACAAACTCATTCAGTGGTGTCAGCTCTGACTGCAGGATTCTGATTATGAAATATGATGCGTGTTGAATTTAATGGCTTTCCCTGCCCTTCTGGTGAGTTCACTGCTTTCCAATGTCATTTTGTGTTCTCATCTGAGTGGTAATAAAAGGAATATCATTGACTGTGCTAGCTCTGTAACCACTGTGTGTTTTACAATAAATTGTGTTTCAGGACCCTTCTACCCAGGAGAGTGTGCAGGGCCAGAAAGTAATATCCCCCAGTTCTCCAATGTGAAAGGTTTCTCTGAGAGAACAGGAAATTATGCAAGACTGCCCTTCTCTTGAGGCATCCCTTAGGTGAGCAGGACATCTCTTTTTCAAGTGGTTATGTAGCAAAAAGGTCAGTTTGAATTACAAATATTATCCAGAAAAAAAAAATCCAAATAAACAGGTACTACTATGAAGAAGAAATTATGACACCTTGATAAGAAGAGGATAAAAGTTGTTTAAAAATAAAATGTAAATAAAGAACCTGGGCATACATCACACATGTAGGAATGTAAAGTCAGGGGAGACATCTAAAGAGAGGCTTTTTTTATCCAGGAACTCATTATTCCATCCAACCTGTCAGTGTGGCCTGCACCAAGTTAAGACTTTACCTGCTGGAAAGCAGCAGGTGTAGCTATGAAACCCCCTAATAACTGCAAATCCAATGTATTGCTTTCTCAGACAAAATAAGCCCCCCAAAAATGCATTGTGCCACTGTCAATGTTGATGTGTGCACACACCAGGCTGCTCCACACTTCTGACCAGCACTGTCCCAGGATGGGGTGGCTCCATCCCTGCAGGTACAGAGCAGATCTGTGAGGGGAGAAAAGACAGAACCTCAAAGCTGAGATATTTTCCATCACCTAGAAGGCATATAGAGTTTCCATCCTCACTCCCACAGCTGCATTTGTCAGGGAAAAAATATAATAATGTAATGTAATATAATGTAATGTAATATAATATAATATAATATAATATAATATAATATAATATAATATAATATAATATAATATAATATATAATATAATATATAATAAAAATATATAAAATATATATTTTTATATATTTTTATAAAAATATATAAAAATATTTATATTATTTATATATAAAAATATATAAGAATAATATAATATAATATAATATATAATTTTATATATTATATAAAATTATATTTTATATAATATAAATATATTATATAAAATATAATATAATGTAATACGATACAATATGATATAATATAATTAATATATCTAACAATTTTATATATATATATATATATATATATATATTTATATATATATATATATATAATTAAGAGAAAAATCTACAAGACTCTTGGATCAATCCCCCAGTCCTATCTTCCCCCTTGGAATCTGCTGCAGCCAGCATGGAGCCCTGCAGCACAGGCAGATCAGTGACTGAGGGAGCTGGAACACAAGTCCCATCGTGTAGGCAGGATGAGACACAAGCACATTGCTCCTCTTTCTCCCAGGAAAAGGCACAAACTGAAGTTTATTCACTTCTGCACTTCACAGTTTCATGGCTGGCCAGCTCTAGAGAGCAGCAGTGAAACAGCAAGAGCAGCTTCTCACACCAAGCAGAGCCAAACCCACCGAGGCACCAGGGTTTGAAACACAAAGGGTGTTTTTCTCTTTGTAAATGCACATTCCTGTGCTCACCTGTGCTGTTTTCTTACCTACAGCCCCCTCTGATGGAGTATTGCTGTTTCTAGAAATGTAGGGAATGTTCTTCAAAGCAGGAGGGCAGAAAATCATACCTGCATATTTTGGTACCGAATCCAGGGCTGGGGTTTATTTTTAAAGTGATTTAACCAAAAGGCAGAGGTTGTCCCTGAGAATGTACAGTTAAGGTGGAAGCTTTGCTTTACAGATGTAAATCTGTACATTTGTCTGGTTTTTGGAAGAGAAAGACCACCCACAAACCAGGACACATTGCCATTAACACCATGGAGAGGTGGACACAACTGCATTCAGCCCTGCTGAATTCTCCTTAAACTTGGTACATTTGTATTCAGCAATTCAATTGTATTGCACACCACTTCATTTATTAGGTTTCATAAAGAACCTAGGAATGAAACTTCCACTTTTAGGACAATCCAGAATGTTTTTAACCTTGTTTTTGTCTCTAGTTGAAATGTCACTGGTATTCTCAATCAGATTTTATATATGAACACTTTAAAACCTTTGCCTAAAGGACAAATGAGACTTGTCTTTTGTCCTTTCAGACTGTACTTCATATATTTTCACATAAAAATGTATTGGAACAAGATTTAAAACTGTTATACATTTTATTGAACTCTACCTCCAGAGGGAGAAGAAAAGCATGTTAACATTTAACATGGTGGTTTTGTCTTTCTCCCTCTCCTCCACTGTTTGCTGAAAAACTTGCAACAGTTGAAAGGCAAAAATGTCAGGCAGAAATCTGTGACCTGCCTCAAAATTAAGCCATGTATTGCTGCAATACTACAGAGGCTTTGTCCTCTCTGGGATTCTCAGTCTCAGTTAAAGAACAATCAAACAGGGTAAGAATATCCCCAGAGGAGGGAACACAGAGAACGAGGGCCCTGAGAGCATTCACCATCAGCTTGACAAGCCCATGGTGGTGTTGCCTTCTGCAATCTTGACCTGCAGTGTACAGGGCACCCCCAACAAAGGAAATGATTGGCATCTGACTCCACTGATCCAGAATGCTGAACAATTGTTTCATTAAACTATATTATATTACATTATACTATACTATATAAAGAATACTGTACTACAAAGAATACTAAAGAAAACCCGTGACTCTGTCAAGGCAGCCAGGACACAGCTTTGTGCCACTTGGCCAAGGAAACAAAACAATCCTGAGAATCCAATTGACAAATCACTTTGGGTAAACAATCTCCATAACACATTCCACATGTGCAAAAACAGGAGCAGCAAGTAGAGATGAGAATTGTTTTCCACTTCTTCTCTCTGTGCTTCTCCATGAAAAACCCTGAGAGAAAGAATTACCTCTCTCTGTTCAGAGAATGTGAATGCCACCATGACCTTGTGCTTTGGTTTACTCTGGAGCTCCAGGACAATCCTGCCTGTCCTGGGCAGGGCACAGGGACACCAGATCCAGCCCCAGCACCACTGGCTGCAAATGCTGCAAGGACTGAGCACCAAGCAAAGCTCCCCCAGGATCCAACCCATCCTCCTCCTGTGGGTTTGGGGGCTGGTATCTGTGGGAAAATCAGGATTCCTGGACAACTGAACAATATGATTAGGCAGAAGCTGTTTATTGTTTACATAAAGCACTTATTTATACATTCTAACCCTACTGCACACTCTGATCACTCATTTCTTACTGGTGCCTTTGCTTGTCCACGTGTTCTGCATGCACCTCTCAGAATGTGTGATTGGTCACAGTCCAGGGGGCTCACAGCTCTCTGGTATCTATTTCTTGTGGTCCTGGAATTTGGTTTCTCAGCTTCCTGTTTCTTACTTTAGCACAGCTTATGTCTTAGCAACCTTGATGAATTCCAGAGAGGCCTGAGAAAATTCTGATAAGAGCAGTTACAAGGGAAAAGGCTGGTGCACACTGCAGTCTGAGCTGTTCAGATACTTTGCTACAGGTATCTGCTGTGTGCAGGGTCTGTCTTGGACCAGGCACAAGGACAGCTGGCACTGGAACAGCAGCCCTGGGACAAACTGCATCCTGGAGTTTGTGCTGCACCACAGCTCAGGAAGTGCTGAAATGTAGCTGTCTTCATGAGCCATGAGACTGAGTCAGCACTGAGAGGGCCAGAGCATGCCAAATTCTGTCCAAGATGTTCTTCCCAGGCCAGCAGTGATTCTGCACAGTGAAATGAGCTCAGAAGGCCAAGGTGGAGAGTTTTAAGCAGGTGAAGAAAGGCTTAGTGTGACAGGGATGGAGGGAGGAAGGAGGGAAGGAAGGAGGGAAGGAGGGAAGGAGGGAAGGAGGGAAGGAGGGAAGGAGGGAAGGAAGGAAGGAAGGAAGGAAGGAAGGAAGGAAGGAAGGAAGGAAGGAAGGAAGGAAGGAAGGAAGGAAGGAAGGAAGGAAGGAAGGAAGGAAGGAAGGAAGGAAGGAAGGAAGGAAGGAAGGAAGGAAGGAAGGAAGGAAGGAAGGAAGGAAGGAAGGAAGGAAGGAAGGAAGGAAGGAAGGAAGGAAGGAAGGAAGGAAGGAAGGAAGGAAGGAAGGAAGGAAGGAAGGAAGGAAGGAAGGAAGGAAGGAAGGAAGGAAGGAAGGAAGGAAGGAAGGAAGGAAGGAAGGAAGGAAGGAAGGAAGGAAGGAAGGAAGGAAGGAAGGAAGGAAGGAAGGAAGGAAGGAAGGAAGGAAGGAAGGAAGGAAGGAAGGAAGGAAGGAAGGAAGGAAGGAAGGAAGGAAGGAAGGAAGGAAGGAAGGAAGGAAGGAAGGAAGGAAGATGAGCTGCTCCCTGTGGTGCCCAGTATCATGCACATTCCTCATTCTCAATGTATTTCTAATGTCTGAAGTTGCAAATCTGGTCCTCAAATTCAAAGCCTTTAAGCACCTGCCTTTTTGGGATCATTTCACTGAGGCCTTAGAGCAGCAGGTTTGAATTAGAGTAACCCAACACATTTACATCCAACTTTCAGACCTCTCACCTCAACATCACCACAGGGCTTGCCTATCCCATTCCCTAAAAATCCTGTCTGTGGAAGCCCTGGTGTTTCTGCACAGTTCATTCCTCAGCCTGGAAGCCTTTTCCCTCAGATGACTACAATTAGCCAGGTTTGTGAGCCAGATCAGCATTTTGGGAGCTCCTGCACTCTGCCATCAGAAGCCTGAAGGGAGGCTGATTTCACCTGGAATTCCTGGTTGCCAGCAAGTGCTCATTAGTAACACCCACAGCCTCCCCAGCCTCGCTGTTTGATTTATGAGAGCTCTTGATGGTGAAATGCCAGACCACCAGGGATGCTTTGCTAGTTTGGGCTGGGCAGAACTTTGTACCAGTTATGCCTGTGCAAGGGCATGTGCCAAGAATTGTTATTTTGTTGGTTTTCCTTCAAGGCTGTACTGAAACACCCTGGCAGGGATACATGGAGGTCCTTCTGTGCAATTCTTTAAAGTAAATTAATAACAAAACCAACAAAAATTCCTCCTTTTTTTTGTAAACATTAGATTTTTCTCCTGAAACTCTGTTGTAACACTGTTTAGGAAAACACAGCTATGAAACCTGACTGCTTCCAGTCTGGAATTTGCTCTTCACTTACAACATTCTGACAAATTTAAATCTATCATTAGACTCTTTATAAAGCCACCCAAAGAGCAAAGTGTCAGTTTAATTGGGGAGGGGGGAAGGAGTCCCATATTCAAGGAAGACCCCAAGATCTTTCCCTGTGTCCCTGGAGGAGAAGAAAACAGAGTAAGGAACAGAGCAGGCATTTTTACATTTTATTCTCATTTCACACCAGCCATGGCTATTTTAAACCAGACAAGCAGCTCCTTGCTCTGAGCCTGAGCTAGCAGGGCAGCCTCCCAGCCCCAGGAGAATAGATGTACAGGGCAGGGAAGATTAATATTCTTGGAGGTTTTCCTTAGTCTGCAGGAAGCCAGCACAAAGGCACTAATAACCTCTTCAAGCAGAGAACATTTCTCCTGGGGATAATAGCTCAAGGATAGAAAGAGAGAGCTTTTATACAATAAAAGAACATTATCTTTCTTCTATGAAAACTAACTGCTTTTGGCTCTTTAAGTGAAGAACTGAGCTGCCTTAGTTTTACCTCTGCTTTTGCACCTGTGTAAGGACAATTTTGAAATGTCAACAAAATATTTTTTAAGGAGTCTCTCCTATGCCTCCTCGTTTGCACTTGTTTCATAACACAGGAATAGGAATTAAAGGCCTTCACTACGGTTCAGGCAGCTTGCCAATACCTATTTTATAGCAATAAAATACGTACAAATTAAGGAATCTCATGTGGAAAATTCATTCAACAGCCTCAAAAGCCAAGTGAATGCTAATTACTTCAGACACAATGTGGTGGCAATCAGGCAAGATTGGATCATGCTTTTAAATGTATGTCTAAATTTTTAAGAACCATGATAATTATGAATTATGAAAATGACTCAGACAATTCAACAGCAAATACAGTGTTTGTGGAGTAAGAGAGATCTTTAAGGAACAGAGAAGTCTTAATTCCAACACCTGCACAGGAATAATCAAGGGCAAATATGGGGCTGATATTTTATTTCCTTATTCCTAGACATCATTTTATACTTTTGGGTGGCTCATGGATGCCTTGAGTTATGGAGCAAGTGGAAGCATGTAAAATAAAATACAAGTAACAGGATTTACCTGCCTGCTAAAACCAATGAAAGATTCTTTCTAGTTCATGTTCACATGAATTGCAGTATAAAAGTAAATTTGCCTTCCTAGTTCTCTGTGTGTTTTCTTCAATCTGGAAAACAATCTCCATGCTCATCCACTTATGTGATGGCAGCTGAATAAACACAGTGGGTTCATTTCCCACAGGTAAAGCTGAACAGAACTTGTGGGATAATTAACCAGCAGAGCAGCACACCTCAGGGTATGGTTGAAATTCCATCTGTGAAATCCTCAGGTCTATACATTTTGCTACAAACGTGCCAAACCACAAGCAGCTGTGAGGGGCTAGAAAACCTCTTGTATAATGCTGAGTGTCAAACTGGCTGACAACAATAATTTTATAGGTGAGCATGAAATCAAACACAGTAAGTACTTGGGGAGAAGGAGTGGAAGAGGAAGTTTTCAAAGGGCAGCTTGGCATCTGTCTCCCTTGGAAGACAAATTATGCCTGAGACTTTGAAAAATCTCACAGCCATCCAGCACACTGGAGCCAACTGTGTATTCATTACATGCTCAAGGATTCAAGCTCTGTTTTGCTGTGGATTATATTGGAACATTTACAGGTTTCTTTTAGTTGGATTTGCTTTTCCCAAAGACATGCTCAAGGACTGAAGAGAGAATCTGTCACAGTAGAAGCCTATGACATTAAGAATGGCACCAAAAAGTCAGTAAAGGAAGAAAAAGGTTTATTTCATTTTAGAAGAGCTCGGGGACACTGGTGACATTTTCAACAGAACAACTCAAATTTTGGAACTCATTGCCACAAGATGCTGTGGGTGTGAAATAAAAACCCAAAGAGGGATTGGACACACATCACAGAATATAAATCCCTAAAAACCCAACAGTGCTAACACAGCTTCTGCTCCTCTCCTGGCTATGAACTGCAGAGACTTATCTGGGGAGAGTTCTGGGGACAGTTCTCTCAGCTCCAACCCCTTTTCCTGCATTCCTAAATACTTGAGGAAGGAAATACTTGTTGATATTTTTTTAAATTATATTTCCCTCCATTTACTGTTAATAAAAGATCAGTTGAGGTCAGGTGTAGGGAACTATAACATCCTCACTTCATTCCAGACTTTATTCTTTGCTGACTTTTCAGCCTCTGGCAAAAACACCTACTGTGAAACAGGAAAGAAATTAGAGTTCTGGCAGTTCATAAATTTCAAAACTAAAAAAAAGAAGATATTAGAAAGCATAGTAACAAAAGTAGAAATGTGATAGAAGGTGAGCAGTGAGGAAAAAAGTGGATAAACTGACTGTAATCCTTCTCATAGAATAACAAATTTTCATGGAATATTTCATAGATTATTTTAAAAGAGTGGAAGATTGTGCTGTCTCAAAATTAAAATGATTTAATGATGTTTTGCTCCTTCGAACTTGCAACATAAATTTCTTGTTTCTCACTTAATACGTTTTTCTTATCCTTTCATACCTGAGCTACACATATCTTCTATCAGCATCATTCTCCTAGTGAAAAAGTAAAAGAAGATATTTTCTTCCTTGCAATCCTAACATCTTGTAACAAGAAATTTAAACCAACCTTGTTTTTGAAAAAGTTCTGCACCTCGCACACCCCTCCAGTATTAAATCATAACTTGAATTCTTTTGCAGAACTGGCAACAGCAAATCCAGTGTGACATCTCCTTTGTTTCAGGATTGTAATTCCATTTATTCACTGCTGAACTGCTCCTGGCACTACCAAATAAATGCTCTGTAGTGATGCCTTAGGCTGAAAGGTGTGGCTGGGTGTGTGTTCTGTCCCCCTGTGTCAGAGCTGGGGCAGTTCTCTGCTGTTCTTGGGGCAGTTTTTTCTTTCTCTCTCCCACAGCCAATCCTCCCTGCAGGAGATCTCTGCTGTCCATGGCCACTGAGTGTCCCTGCAGGGCTGATCCAATTCCAGCATCCCATGGGGAGATGCTGTGCCCAGGGCAGGAGCCAAGCATTCCTACCTGGATCCAAGCTGAGCCTGGCACAGCACAGCAGCCTTTGCCCCCTGCATTGCCAGAGGAGCAGCTTTCTGCTGCCCTGCATGGCCAGAGGGAGCCCAGGCCCATCTGCAGCAGCCCTGGAGCTGCAGAGGAAAACTCCCCCCTTGTGCAGGATCCCTGCTCCAGCAGAACCACAGCTGGCACTGCAGGAGGGCTGAGCCCCCCTGGGATGGGGCTGGGACACCCCCCTGGCACACAGGGGACAGGGACTGCTCTCACTCTGGCATTGGTTTGTTTTCTTTTCCTGTACTATTGCCTTTGTATTTTAAATTTTCCTATTAAAGAGCTGTTATTCCTATTCCCATATCTTTGCCTGAGAGTCCTTTAATTTCAAAGTTATAATAATCCAGAGGGAGGGGGTTTATATTTTCCATTTCAAGAGAGGCTCCTGCCTTCCTTAGCAGACACCTGGCTTTTCAAACTGAGACAACTTACTGTAGAGTAACAAAAAAAAACCCAAACAAAATGTTCAAGACATGATGGTGAAAATGACCACAAATACTTCTGGTGAGATAGTGGAAGTGGCAGATGATGTCTTGATTGTGGAGAGGAAAATCCAAGGAGTTTGTGAGGGTAACTCCTGCTTCCCTGCTAAAAGATGAAAATCCAATACTAGTCTTGATTTTCTAGGGGCCTCTGCATATGTGTGTGGTTTAATTTAAAGAGCCTGGATTTTCACAAAATAGATACCAAAATTGATTCTGCCTCCTTCAGGTTGAACATGGGGAAATGCTGACTGACAGAATCACCTGAGGGTAATAAATCTGCCAAGTGTTTTGTTAAACAGCCATTCAGCCTGAAATGCACCCTGGCATTCTGGAATAACAATGGGCTACTGTAACGTGTGGTGCATTAATTATAGAGTTGACAAGAAAATTACCCTTCAAGCCAAGATTACTAAAAACTTTACCAGGCTTTTTTCCCCCTCTGCTGTTAAATACAGTATTCAGTGCAGCCCTCCCAGAGGTTCTGCCCACCTCCCCCTGCAGAGTTAACCAGCATGGCAATAAAGGTCCAAGGGATCTGCACTAACATGTCACTGAGAACATTGTTTGCTTCCCCAAATTTCATTGTAGCTGCTAAATGATAAATATCAGCATTTGAAAATGGCCTTGGCTTTGCTCAGTGTAAGTTTTTCTGATAAAATAAAGCAGAATAAAATGTTGCTTCAATGTGTGACTGGATTTACATCCTTCAGCAGGAATCCTTGTGGAGCCCTGGCAATCTGTCTGTGAAAAAACCCCACCCTGGCTTTCAAACACCCAAGAACCGGTGAGAGAGAAGGAACTCCAGTCCTGGAGGCAATGCAAAATTACCAATACATCAGAATAAGGACACAACAGAAATGAAAATGCTCTTTTATGAACAGAACACAATTTGTGTCTTCTCCAGGCAAAAACTCCTCTGTGGTGCCTCTGGCAGTTCCTGAAAGTGCTGCAGCTCAGAGCTAAATCTGCAAGCAGAGCAGGGGTGCTTCAGCCCAGCCACCTCACCTGAGTGTGCCACAGGTACCTGCAGGCAGCAAAGCCTCCTTGAAACAGGGGAATTCTTCCCCAGGTACCTACGGGCAGCAAAGCCTCCTTTGTAAGAGCCTGAATGAGAGATGTGGGACTCCAGGCAGTCTCCAAAATGCAGTTTATTCCATCCAAGAGGTTACAGCAGTCCAGGGTCATGGGTGACAGAGCTGTGCCCACAGCTGTCAGCTCCAGCTGCAGGCAGGCCTGGAGACCCTTTGTTTAGGTCACATTGCATTATAGTCTTTAATTTTGGTTATAATGCATTATATAATTTTCTTTGCTGAGCATCTTAATAGAGTAGAACCAGTCTATACCTTAACTTTTATCTCTAGCCTATCATCACTACTGTAATTACCATATTCATGTTACTGTTCTCCAGTCACTAAAAGTTAGTACATTACAGTTTAAGCTAGAAGTTGGTTTTCAGTTTTCTTGCAGTGGAAAATTCTGAGACCTTTTTTCTACTTGCAACTTTGCTGACTTGTTTGCCTGTGCTCTCTTTCTGCTTGGTAAAAACATCTTGTTTGGGGTGGGTTTATCCTTTGCTCTAAGTCATAAAACCCCTTCTATAACCAACAGACCCTTTGCCTCCTTGGTTATCCAGTGAGACTGGCTCAGCAATTCTTTTCTTCTGTATCAAAACTTGTTTTCACCTCTATTCCTTCATCAAGCTCTACATTTAAAAATCTTTCTGCCAAGCATCTGTGAGACCTTCTTGTCAAACTTTCCTCCTTCCCAACACTCCTTGAAATAGGGAAATTCTTCCCCAGGTACCTACAGGCAGCAAATCCTCTTTGAAACAGGGGAATTCTTCCCCAGAGCCATCCTGACTGCAGGATGTGCAAACAGATCCCAAGGTCCTGAGGTGCTCTAAGTGCAAGGGAGGACTCTTCTCTGGTATAATTCCTCCCAGGGTGTATTTATTCAGAAAATTTGGGATGTGTAAAATTCTGCGTATGAAAAAAATCCTTCATCACAGATGACTAATTCTTAATTTTATTACATTAACTTCCTAAATACGATTACCAGTAATGCATTTGCTTTTTTGAATTAGCATCTCTCTCAACACCCAGCCCAATTCTCCAGTGAGTGTTCAGCATTCATGCACTGCTGCTGATATGGAAAAGCATTTCTAGTACTGCCAAGACAGAGGGGCTTACTACCAAAGAAATGTTTCAAAACTGTACTAAAATATTCTCTGAAGAGTTGACAACGACGTGTTAGGACTAAAGAAAATATTACATGTGCCATAAGTTGAATTAAAACTCAAAGATAAGCATAAACCTGAACACTCAGTTTCTACAATCTGAGGTAAAAGCATGAGTTATAATCAAACACATCTGGAAAATGACACCACTGAGGTTTGTCACCCTGAGGAAGAGTCTGTAAGGACTCTTCCTTTTTTAGCATAATGCCAAGCTTCCTTTAAACTGGGTACAGAGACATTCCTGAGGTTTACAGCATAATTTTAAAAAGTTACATCTTTTATAGTCTCTTTTACTGTAGGTTCTGTAAACTTACTATCACAATAAATAAGCAGCCATCATGGATTAAAAGACCACTCTAGTTTCAACTCTCATAAACCCCACTTTAATAAACCCCATTACCTTGTAATTTATTCTAATGTGGTATGTATTTCCTTTTAAAACCAATTTATTTTCTTTAGGCATGTCTCAATGACTTTTGGGTTAATTCTTGGATCAAAAGCTCACATAGCTCAAGCAAAATCTTTCCATTTTCCTCAACAAACTGTATCAGTTTCTCCTCTTCAGAAGCTGTGAGGAGCTGGGTACCATAACAGCATTTCCTTTCAGGGAAAGCTTCAGATGAAGCAATGGTGTGGACTGCATGCTTGAAGAAAGCAAATGAAATAAATTCTGCACTCCTGGTGACCATGAGGGACTGCAGCACCACAGAGGAAACATTTCTGAGCAGCAGGATCAGTGAGCTAACATCAACAGAGGTGTCCTCTCAGAGCTGCTGCCAATAACCCAGAATGGCCAAGTCACAGCCCAGCTCTGGGTGCCCCTGCCCCTGAAGCAAGCACAGCCTGGGTGTTACAGCTCAAATCCTCTTGTAGAAGTCAAACCTCTCTGGTTTCTGTCCCAGCTGGAAAATGGCTTAAAATTTTTGTGATAACTGCACGTTTCTGGAAGGAAAAGTTTAAAATTTCCCAAATGAAAGTGCTGTGAGTGGAGAGCTTCCATAGGGTGAGGTCTGGCTGATGGGAAGGGAATTTGAGACAGAATGCAAAGGATGCATTATGGTTACACCAACAGCATGGAGAGAAAGGAGGCTTTGTGCAGGGTAAATCAGGGCCTGTGCAACACTGAAATATGAAATTCAAAGCCTCTCATGTCAAGTGTTTGAAACCCTCCTCTTGTCTCTCCTACCCCACTTCCAAAAGTGCACACCCACAGGCTGCACAGATGGAGTCCCACCTCACAGCTCTGAGGCACAGTTTGACATTGAGGAGTTCCAGCTGTCAGGGCTTGTCCTGGTTTAAATCTATTCCCATCTTCTGCAGATTTCCTTCTCCCCAAAGACAGGTATCACACACTTTAGGGAAGGGATCGGGTTTCCTTTAATCTCTGCACATCAGCTCAACATTTCATAAGGCATCAAGAGAACAGAGGATGGACCAAAGGGCAGGTTTAAAGTCTTCCTCACAATTTTCACTTACCAAGCTTTGCTTTATTGCCACCCTCTTGATGACTGAGTGTCTTCCACAGACACCACAGGCAGCCACATTGCCTATTCTTCACTTGCCAAATTCTATCTGAAACCTCAGCACATTGATTTTGCCATTGCTCCACTATGATTATCTGACCTGTCCAACATGAACCAGAGCACTTGAGTCACAGCTTCATCAGATCTGCAGCTTTGAGCATTCAGCTGTGACCACAGATTTCAAGAAGCAGCTTGAAAACTGCCCAGCACTCTGAAGGTGCTCAAATATAAAATCCAAAGCTGAAACCATACAGCCACTGGGTCATGGCTGCCCAACATGCAGTGATGTCTAAAGAGTCTTTTGTCACAGATCTCTTCTTCAAGTAATCATTCACTCTTCTTTTCAAAAACAAGGTGAAGAGATTGAAAGTCTCTGTCTCCCTTTACATTACATGATTTTCAAATCTTCCCTGTAACCCTTTCCCAAACTCTCCAATTTGCCAGCATCCATGGGCACACATCTCTGTTGCTCAAATAAAAGCACTGGGAAACTAATCAGCACAGTTCTATGGAGCAGTTTTCCCTTTTTCAGCTCTCCTTGGGCTGCACACACTCTGTTTGTGAAGTGGGCTTGCTTTGGTGGGAAGGAAAATAATGTAAATGCCTGCTTTCACATGGAGTTGAATTTGTGCTTGAAGTAGATACTGCAATTCCATTACCTGTGCTCCCAAAATGAGGTGGTTTTAAGGTTTTAATACTTGGGGATATGGGAAGACATTAACATTACCAAAAACATAAAACAAAAAACATTGCCTACCTTGAGAAAATAAATTAATTCCCTATGTTCCATTGCAGACCACCACTGATGGCACAGCTCTGCACTGGCCAAAGTCCCCAAGAGCTCCATCCTAAGGGGCAAAGGATGTTGCCTGTGCTGAAGAGGAATCTTGGCTGTGATGACTTTGGAGAGATCAGGTTACAAAATGGAAAATCTCTTTCCAGCAGGCAGCATAATTCCAGTTGGCCATGACATCACAAAACTTCCAGGGATTACAGGCAATTTTGGGAGGCCACTGTGCAGCTATAAAACATCTGGCTGTGCTTCCCAGGGTGATCCTTCCCTCCTGGGTCCCCTCAGAGCTGTGCATGAGCAGCCCTGCTTGCTGGGGGATGCTGCTGCTCTCCAGAGCCCACAGGGTGCTGTCCCAAATCAGAAATGCCACAGCAATCAAATCACCAGAGATATTTGTGCCAGGAATCACATCATTCACACTTTCCTTTCCCACAAAGCACATTTTCTGTCTCTTTCATGGGAATGCCCTCTGCACTGGCACTGCCAGAAACAGCCAGGCTGCACTGACATGAGCTGGAAATGCTTTAATTGCAATAAATGCTTAACTCCACTTACTAGGATGGTTAAAAGGCTGAAAAAACACCTACAAAAAAACACCAAAACAAAACCCCACAAAAAAAAACCAAAAAAAAACAAAAAAAAAACCAAAACAACACATACACCAAAAAAAAAAAAAAAAACCAAACCAAACCAAACAAAAAAAAACCCCCTTAAAAACCAAAACCAAACCAAACAAAAAAAAAAAGTCCCACAAAGCTTGCAGGAGAGAAAGCACAAGAGGAGGTTAAAACCAAGCAGTAATTTTAAAGAACCATAGCAAACACTGACAGCTGGATGTGGTCAGCACTAAAGCCTCTCCTCTTCCCTGTCTCAGACACAGGCATTCAGGCATTTTCACACTCCCCCAGTAATGCAGTAAACGAGAATTACACTCATTACATGAGTGCAACAGTGAAAAACAATGAAAGCAGCTTGGCATTTTTATAAGACAGTTCAAATAAAAATTAATGATACATGTAATAATAATTCCAAGTGTATTTTGTTTCCATTTACATCCAACTAACAGACAATTTTTGGTGCATTTGGTTTTACAGCTCTGTGTATATGCAGCAAAGTAAAAATTCTGCACATGGGAAAATAAATAAGTGGCTATATGACTGGTTGACAGCAAGATTTGTAGAGCTAATTAGTTCAATGAATAGGAAAGGCACTCAAAACTAACAGCTCATCAAATAGTTCTTCATACAAGAGATATCTGTCACCCTGCCTGTAGTGAATAAATATTTTCACTGTCTCCCAGAGATCAATGCCAGCATAAGCAAATAAAAACAGAACTAAACAAAACACCAAGGCCAAAAGAACCTGACACCCAGGCTTCTCGGAGTGTCTGTGGTCAGGATGACCCTGAGATGCATTAGAAAGTCTCTTTTCCCAGCCTGGCAGCTGAAGGAGTCAGGATTCTTCTGTTCTGGTTCTCAAGGTTGGTTTTTTTCCTTAACTATAAAATTCTTTCTCTGACCAGCTGAGGTCCAGCAGGTCAGGTTGAGGCACACTGACACCCTCAGGGTGGTGTTGGCTTTTTATACTCAAAACTACGTGTACATTATTTAAAATAGTTTTCCAATACCTATCACCTATGTCAGACAGTTTCTCTCTAAACCAATCCAGAAGTGCCACCATCCCAGCAGAAGATGGAGGCTAGGAAGGAGAAAGAAGGACAAGGCACACCCAAATTCCTCCATCTTGGGACCCTGAGCCCCCATTCTAAAAACCCCAAAATTCTATATTTTCACCCTGTGACAAACTGACTATCATTCCAGTTAAACTTTCGTGGCTTGCAGATCCTCATATAAGGTTGGTCATTTTTTCCATGGGTCAAGATCAAAGGCACAGGGGGGTCTTGGGTTCTGTGCCAAGGTCTCTGAGCCCCCTGGCAGGGCTTGAGTCCTCCAGAGCAATGTCCTGGGCTCTGACACAGGCTGACCTCAGCAGTGGCAGCTCAGTGGGATCACAGCATCATCAAGGTTGGAAGAGACCTTCAAGGTGATTGAATTCAAACCAGTGTGACCATGATCACCCCAAACCACATCCCCAAATGCCACATTCAGGTACCTCTGGAGCATTCCCAGAGATGGTGATGCACCATTCCCCTGGGAGACTTATTCTTATGGCTTTTTTAAAATAATCTGAATCTCCCCTGGCACAACTTGAGGGCACTTCCTCGAGTCCTTTCACCTGAGACATGGCAGGAGAGGCTGAGTCCCACCTGGCCACACCATCCTTTCAGGTGGCTGTAGGGAATGAGCAGGTTCCCCCTGAGCATCCACTTCCTGAGACTGAACAGCCCCAGCTCCCCCAGCCAGCCCTGACAGGAGATGTTTTCTAGGCTTCCCCAGCCCCATTGCATTTCTCTGGACACCAGAGCACCTCCAGCACCTCAGAATAGTTCTTCCTTTCTGGAGTCCCTCAAAGTGAACCCAGAGCTGGAGGTGCTTCACCAGTGCCAGTACAGGTGGATGGTCACTGTGGTCACTGCCCTGCTCCTGCTGGCCACACTGTGGCTGATACAGGCCAGGATGTCCTCACCTGCCTGGCACCTGGGCACTCACAGGCTCACATCCAGCCAGTTCTCAACCATAGCCCCAAGCCCCTTCGTCCTGAACAGCTCTCAGGCCATTCCTCCTCCTTCCTGTAGTGCTGCATCCCTGTGCAGGACCCAGCTCTTGACCTTTCTGAACCTTCTGAGCTGTCCTGAGCTCACTGCTCCAGCCTGCCCAGAACCCTCTGCAGAGCCTTCCTGCCCACCCAGCTTAGTGTCACCTGCAGACTTACTGAGGGTGTCCCAATCCCCTCACTCTAATCACTGATGTAGATATTAAACAGCTGACCCCAAAACTGAGCCCTGGGGAACCTCACCAGTGACCAGCCACACTCAGCACCACTCCCTGGGCCCAGCTTTTCAGCCAGGGAGGTTTTCACCCAGTGAAGTAAAAGTTGTTCTAAAATTTCCCTTCTGCTGTGGCCCAAACCAGCTTCCTGTGATCCAAGACAGATGAGGGTCAGAATCACAGTCATTGACACAGCTTAAATAGTGTAATATACATAAACACTCTCTTGTTGGTGTCAGTGTGGGGCCAAAGGCCATCATTTGGGCTGGTCAGACAATGTCCAGTGTGGATTATACCACAGTGTGTTATTATCACCCTGAAGGGAACAACAGGCAGGGAACAGAAGTCTTCTCACAGCCCCTGTGCTCTCAGTCTGTCCTGCCAGACCCAGCTCCCAGCACAGCCTGCTGGGTTTGCTGTCACTCAGGATGTCTCTGCAGGTGACCCTGGATGCATTCCAGCAGGAGACACTCATTAAATTACAAAAGCAGCCACGTCTCAACTTGCTGATCCCTGCATGTGCAGCTGGGGCTGCAGGGGAAGGCAGAAGCCAAGGGAATGCCATGCCCATGCAGCCAGCCAGCACTCCTGACAGCCCAGCACAGAGCAGCAGCTCAGCACCATGAACCAGGGACATGGGCACTTTCCAGGCACTCATGTGCAAGATCTGTTCCAAAACTCAGGGTCCTGGAACAAGTGGAGCCTCTGAACAGAAGATTTGGGCCTAGGATGGATTCAGCTGCATTTTTCAGTGCTGCTCCTACTGTTACTGTTAGAGAGGTGAGAGCAGGTGGACCCCTGAAGAGGTTGGAAGAACTTCTCCTCTTCTTCTACATTAAAAATCAGCACTCCCACATCCTGAGCAGCTGCCATTGACATAAAATCTGCAATGCAAAACAGCTTGAAACTGGTACAGGGTTGACTGAACTGCCTGTCCTGGCAGCCAAGGGTTGTCCTCAGTTCACTATTCCAATTCAGATCCTGAATATATAATAATAATATATAATAATATATAATAATAATATATCCTGAATATATAAAGCCAGGCCCAATTCATACACCTCAATATTTCAGATCCCACTGGAGAAGGAACAGAAGGTATTTATTTATGTTTGCCAATTTTCTCACACCACAACCTGTGAGCTGAGCCCAGCACCTCATTGCTATTAAGAGCCAGGAGGTTGTGGCTTAGCCCCCAAACTGGAGCATTTCAGATGTCCACAAAACAGCTCCTGAGTGCAAGAACTCTGTGTGCTCCTTTTGAGTCCTTCTTTGTGAGTTCTTGGCATTGTGTTGAAAATCATGATTAATTAGGAGGACAGAGCACATCCCCAGAGCACACTGTGGAAATGGCAACACCTTGTGTAGACGTTTGAGGTCAACTAATTTTCCATGAGGGTTCTTTGCAGAAATGTTGCTTCATCAAACACAAACAGGTTCAAGCAAGTGCTTCTGTGTCAGGGGACCCAACGGGGCCATGTACTGCAGATTAAGGAAACAATCAGGCTTTGAACTAATAACAGATGAAATGATAAAAAATGTCAGTGTTCTAGGAAGGCTACTGATAACACTGTGTCTCACTTGGATTTCTAAAACCCACAAATATCACCTTATTCAATACCTTTGTCTAAAAAATTAGGCTCTCAGGGATAGTTTTATTACTCAGAAGGGCTTGGATGAAATACATCATTGTGAGAGACAAACCAAGTTACAAGATATTGTTCTGGGCAGAACAGTTAGTTACAGTTAGCAAAAGAAAAGAAAGTGCTTGTCTACCTGTATTTTATAGTCCTTGAGGCAGAGGAGAAACTAACATCCTAAATAACAAAGGGAAAAAAAAGAAGAGGAAAAATAAAGCAGCAATGAGCACACACCTGAAACCAACAGCAAGGACCCAAATCTCTCCTCCTTCTGGCAGCAAGAACTGAGTGGGACAGAGGAGGAAAAGGACAAACTTTAGAAGCAGCTGGTGGGAGGGAATAACTCCCATAAATACCACGAGACAATGAAACTCCCTCAAAAGGAGCAGGAAAGCTCCTGCAGCTCCCAGCAGCCAATACCAGCAGCACTGGGCCTGGTATGGAGAAATGTAACACTGCTAAAGAGCCCATAGTGATTCATGGCTTATCCAATTTTATTATTGACAGTCAAGTAAACCACTGGATCCTCTGGCAAGTGATGTTTTTAATGGATTTGAAATTGTGGTATAGCTATTATTCAATCAGCTCAGTTTTGCAAACTACATCAATATCTGAAACCATTCCAAGAGACATAATGAGACCATAGCAGTTACATATTTAAAAGAGGAGAAAAAGTAAACCATCTGTTTGCTTATGTCTGGTAATAGAGAACATACCCTTGCCATCTCTTTTGATTTTGACACTGTACTCCTTTGAAGAACTACTCTGAAGAAAAATGCTCAAGCTGCAGCTGACTTTCATCATACTCCCCAAATCTTAGTCTTCTTTTAAAGCAAATCATTACAATTCTCTTCATCTTTTTATGCCTGTAATCTAGAGTTCCAAGCACACTCTTGGATATAGAGGCCATTTGGGACAAACATAAATTGATGGAACATTGGCCTTGTCTTCTGAGCATTTCAAAATGATGATACACCATTTCAGTATTTGAATTCTTCTAAACCTGAGGCATGATAGTGAATGAAAGCAGAACTGAGCAAACTCACATCTGAACATTTATTTGTGATTTAACTTTGAGCATTTCATCAAATCTTCCTTAACAACAAAGCAATACAACAGGAGCATTTCCACTGGGATATTGAAGCTGGCTCTTGGAAGCACAGTACAAAGAAGGTTACTCATAGTTTCTATTTTACTTCCTAGTGCTGACCCAGCCCACACTCAGTTCAATAACCTTTCTCAGGTTGGCTAAGGTGACCAGCATGATGAAAGTCCACATTCCCAACTAATGTAATTCATGGCAACTTGTTTGTACTCTGCTCACCCTCCCATATTGAATTCTTGTGTGTGGAAAGGTGGCCGTGGCCAGCACCACACCTGTAATTAAGGTTCACAGATTTCCTATTTCCATCATAAAGCCCAATTTCCAGGGTTTAATAAGTCAGCAGTTCCAACTGCACGATAGCAGCAGAGTCACAGTTTGTTCTTATCTATTTATAAAAGCAGTTTAAATCCACTGAGCTGTTGCTGGAGATCTATAAACCATGGGCTATGTGTTCCTCTTCATCTGTTTAGAACTTACACACTCTGAACATTAAATTCTCCTCTGGAGAAAGCAAGCAGAGCTGTGTTTCAGGGCAGGCATTAGAAACACCTCCCCACCAACAAACTCAGGGCTTATTCCCATTTCTTCCTGTTTATTCACAGCCTCCAGGATTTCAGAAGTTCAGTTCTGTTCTCTTAAATTCTCTTCTCTTCTCTTCTCTCAGAAGTTCAGTTCTGTTCTCTTAAATTCTCTTCTCTTCTCTCAGAAGTTCAGTTCTGTTCTCTTGCAGGAGAACAGAATGTCACCACTGAGCAAGAAATGACACAAATTCACCAGAAGGCTGGTTTGCACAGCAGCAGCTTTAATATGAAAATTCTCTTCTTTTGTAGATAGGTTTGACACATTCTACTTGATTGGCTAATTAACAAAAACAGCTTTCTCACAAACAGTCCTTGAGAAGAACAGAAAAACAGAGTAGGAAAACACCACCTGCAGGTTGTTTATACCAACAAGTTATCATTGTTTCCCTACAATTCCCTAAAAAAATCTCACAAGTCCACTGTGAGAAAACAAATCCTGTTTGCTTGCTCTCTGACCAGGCTGTCACATCCACAACAGAAGAAGATCTTTACTTAGTTTTGACACAAGCATGTAAAATTTAGAAATATGGTAATTCAGGGTGCACCAACCTTCATAACCTGATTATGTCAAGCTCTTAGAACAGCCAAGACCTGTAAGATGTGCACTGCACAGCTCCCAGGGGTTGTGCCTGGGTCCTGGAGCAAGAGGCAGGGCCAGCAGTCTCTGCCCATGTTGGGGAAGATGAAACAGGAAAGCCTTATAAATACAATTGTCTGGAAAAAGATTTTGAGAATATGGAAACTATAAGTGAGATTGAAATGAAAGCAAGCTGTGAGATACCTCAGTTACTGAACACCTGGAAAACAATGGTGTGGCCAGCTGAAGGTGATCCCCTTTGGATGGAACAACACCCTCTGCTTGCAGACAGGCCCAAGGGTCAGAGCAGACCCTACAGCTTGGCAGAAGGGCCCAAAGAGGAGTTTTAGGGTTTAAAATGTGACACAGTGTGGTGATGTAATGATTCTTATAGGCTGTATGTAAATGCTATAGGATTTGTATCTTGTACTAGATTGGTTAGTGAGAATGAGAATATTCAACACAGAAGAAGATTTATGGTATTGGAACGGGAACCTCACTCTCTTACGCTTTTGCTCTCTTTATGCTTTTACTCTTCGCCCTCCCATCCTCTCTCCCCCTCTCTTCTCTCAGCCCGCTCTGAGCTGTGGCTGCAGCTCCCAGCAGGGCCCTGCCCCAGGCCCTTTGCAATGACCCCCAAGTTCCTGCCCTGGCTGCAGAGATCTCTGCTCTCTGTCCATCCCCACCATCCTGCCCCCGTCACTCCTCCATGCCCACACCCAGGGTTTTGCTCCCCTGCCCCAGCACACAGCAAGAGGCACAGGCAGCTGTGCTGAAGACAGATGCCTCTTGCAATTTCAGGCTCCTTCCTGCTCCAAGGTCAGGGTGAATAATACTCAGGATATGTTGTTTTTGAAGTCTCACTCTGAAGTTTATTATCCTTATCTATTATAAACTCGCCAGATGTGAGCTCTCTCTAACCAGTTGAGAAAGGGTCCTAAAATGGTGCCTGTTCAAGGCTATTTGAGACCCAATTATCAAATAAACAGTTGACATCTATATTATTTATGTTTCTAACCCAATTATGATCACCTAAAACCTGCAATGTGGACATCTTTCACCCAATTAGAGAAAACCACCCAGATCCATGAAGAAGGAAGAAGAAGGTGCAAAAAAGACATCAAACCCACACCCAAAATTCTCCATCTTGGCTCCCATATATCACCATATACTAAAACCCCAAATCTAAGTTTTCTTCACCCTGTGAGATCACACAATACTATCCAAACTGCACACACACTGTTTCTGTGCTATCACTCAATTTTTGAAGCCTTTTCCAAGGTCTCAGGTCAAACCAGATGTTTACTTGAGGATTGGCACCCTTAAATTCAGAAAGCTCAAAGTTTTCAGCCATCAGAGTTCCAACAGCTGCCTGTGCTGGAAACCTCTGAGTTGGTATAACCCAACAGAACAAGCCTCAAGGAGGTGGGAAAAGTGGAAAAAGTGGGAACTGTTCTTCCAGTTCCTCCCTGGTGCAAACACCAAATCTGCACCTGGTCTCCAAGGGGCCAGCATTCTTACAATGAACACTGCCAGCTTGCTACTACCTCCCCTTATCACAGAGTTAGGAGACAAATACATCACAAAAGGAAAAGGTGTCACTTGTCAGTTTGGAAAGTATTAAAAAAATGCATAAAATTAGGTAGAAATACTAAATGTAATACATATATGTGCAGAAATGGAAAAGAAGTCTGCAGAACAGTGCTAATCCTTGGTGTCCCAAGTATCCAGCTCTGCTCCTGACACAAACCACACCAGCATCCCTCACAGTGAGGTTCTGGCACTGGGGGAGTCACTGAGAGGTCACCACCCAGAAAATTTGATTTATCACACTGCCCAGATTCAGCTGGGCTTTGGCCTCACAGGTTGTTCTCAGTGCTGAGAGAAAATTAACTGTATTTTGTGTAAGAAACAGTACAAGCACCTGAAATGAAGCACTGGAGGAGATATGTCTGATTTTTTTTTTCCCCAACAAAACAATTTGGAATATAAAGAAAAAATAAAGGAAAACCTTTATTTAAACCCATAAACCTTTATTTATGATGCTTTTTGCACCATAAAGCAACACTGGATTGTTAAGGACTGGAATTTTCAAAGCAGTATTGGTGGGTCAGCAACAACAGCCCCACAAAAATACAACAACTTGGTGGAGCAATTTCTGAAACACCAACTCTGGAAGAGCAGAGATAAGGGCAAATTTTGAGATAGTGAGAGCCAACACAGACCTTTCCACTCAGGCTGTGACATCAGCTGGGAGTTGACAGGTTTCATCTTTTCATGTGTCAGAGCTTTGGTCTCTGCAAAAAGGTGAAGTACATCATCCTCCTGCACAACAGAGAAAATTAATTAGTTTCTCAGACATGATAATGAAACCTTGAGCCCTGAAAATGCTAATCCCCTCCCTCAGCGAGTCCATTTGTCCCAGAGGTGTCTCAATGGCAGTGTCTGTCTGCACAAAAGTCAGGAGGCTCGGGAGAGCTCGGGGCTGCTTGGTCCAGCTGGGTCTCTGCTGCTTTGCAGCCCTGGGCAGCAGAGGGGCTGCACATGGACCTTTGTGCACAGAGGAGCTGCAGAGGAGCCCAGAGTGAAGCTGAAGGAGTTGTGGGCTGGCCCAAAGGGAGTGGAGACAAGCACAGCAAGTACTCTGCAGGTTTAGTCAGGAAGGCACAGTGAAAAGCAAAGAATATCCCAAAACAACGGAGAGATGGTGCTCAGATTCTGGTTCATATGATCATGGAAGGAAGAAAAAAACTGATCAAAACACTACACTCTGTATCTTTCTACAGGTTATTACAACAGCACAGAATCTGGAAAATATAAAAGCTAAAACCTGAGGCATCAGAAGGTTTTAGCTGTGACTGTTGGAGCTGGGATCCAGGACAGGAAGGTGATCTATTTATTAAAAGTTACTGCTCCATCTTCACCATTATAGCAGAGGTAACACTGGTCCCTTCCTCATCTGTCCACCCCTCACCATCTCTAAGCAGTGGAGACAGGAAATCAGTGGCTCTGGCCAGGGCTCTTTTCCTTTCAGGGACTGACTCCAGGTGAAAAGGGGTAGCAGGTAAGGAAGGAAATACCAAAACTGTATGATCTGGTTGCAAAATAGTAAGTTCTGCCTCTGTAATAACCTGTAGAAAGATACAGAGTGTAGTGTTTTGGTCGTTTTTTTCTTTCTTCCATGATCATATGAACCAGAATCTGAGCACTGTCTTTCTGTTGTTTTGGGATATAGTTTGCTTTTTACTGTGCCTTTCTGACTAAACCTAAGTTCCACCACCTGTTACTACTCTGGTCTTCAGATTATTTTAGTTTGGAGTAATTCCTGAAAACTAAAATAGTAAACAAAATCAATCCAAACTGCTAGAGCCCAGCACTGACACATCCACAAGGGGCTGAGGAAAGCCTTCTGCAGTATGAAAAGGAGTAAAAAGTGATCAGTGAAATATTTCAAGAAGAAATAACAGCTTTGGTAGTAAGATTCTTAATATGGTAACAATCAACACTGCTGGTATGAGTAGCATGTGTAACCACCATCTACCTATTACATGACTTTTAGTCTTCAAGATTTATTCCACATTAATGAAGATTTAAAGCATCTTCTATCAAGCCAGTCTAATTAAACCACTAAAAAACAAAATGAAATACTCAACCCAAGGATTTAGTTCTCCTTCCTGCATTGACACCTTCTCTTGGTTAAGTTTTTATTGCAAAAGCCAACAATGATGAAGCCCATCAGAACTGAGACAATGAGCAGTCTAACTTGCTCCACTATCTTCACTGTGTTATGCAATGTTCAATATTGATTTTGATTCTGCTAGACTTCTATTGGAGTTATCTGTTCCAGCCAGCTGCCAAATATACCTGCTCAGTAATGTGTCCAAATTCATTAACGGTTTTGTTTTAATAACATTTCATTTTCAAGTTTAATTTTATCCACACATTAGCTTCATATTACTTATGCAAATAAAAGCTTTATGACTATATTAGCAATAATTCATTATCATTCCCTACTGGCTTAGTGAAGGAATTTGTAACTTTGGAGTACATCCAGAGCTTTTAATTGAAGATACTAAGGGAAGTCTACATTTAGTTAGAATCATTTGCACATACTAATTAAATATGATTAGCATAAGTCTCTCAATCTCTTTCCAGGCTCAGTGATTGATTGTCTAGGATAGGACTTCTCCTCGAGCTCTGTCTGAAGTATGAAGATGGAATCCAAGGAGCACCCTGGGGAAGTGATGCCTTGAGAAGGCTGACCTAGAACAGAGGCTGGACAGGGCTCAAGAATAAAGCAGGGATTTATTAAAAGGCCCCAATGGATCCACCTTGGGCAGCACAAGAGCCCAGCCAGGGCTGCACCCAATATGAACCAAAATGATCCCAAAATGCACGAGTGCTCCTGGAGTCTCTCACTTTTATAAGTTCTGCTCCATTTGCATATTGGAGTTCATTGTCCCATTCCAGCTCCAGCCCATGCAGTCCCACCCTGCTTGTTTTTCTCCCTTCAGCCCACGGTGTTTGTGCTCTTGGGCCTGAGATTTGGATCATTTGTCCTTGGTCCCCAGCTAGAGCAGGAATTGTTTTGTCTCCCTGCTCTGTGCACAGAGCTCACCATCCACTGATATGAACCCCAGACCCACACACTAAAGCAGCACAGAATGTGAAAAATATAAAAGCTAAAACCTGAGGCATCAGAAGGTTTTAGCTGTGACTGTTGGAGCTGGGATCCAGGACAGGAAGGTGATCTATTTATTGAAAGTTACTGCTCCATCTTCACCATTGTAGTCCCTTCCTCATCTGTCCACCCCTCACCATCTCTAAGCAGTGGAGACAGGAAATCAGTGGCTCTGGCCAGGGTTCTTTTCCTCCCAGGGACTGACTCAAGGTGATAAGTGGTAGCAGGTAAGGAAGGAAATACCAAAACTGTATGATCTGGTTGCAAAACCTAAAATGTTTTAGTTACTGGGACCAAGGGAGATTGTTTTGGTACAACTTGTTTCTGTTTCTTTACATCTTCATAACTGGCCACAGGTAGGGAACTTACAATGATTAAACACACAAAAGAGTTAAAACTTACAGAATGGATTGTAAACACCTGTCCTCTATTGCCACAGAGGTCCTACAGGGCTGCATCTTCTAAATTCCAGTGTTTCCATCTCCATTCCAAACACTGGACTCTAAATCACCTCAAAAAACTTATTAAGAAAATTGCAATGACTATATTCCTTTCTTTGTGCTCTAAAGGATCTCCTGTTGGATCAGGAACTGTCATCTGTTTGCTTTAGTATGTTCCTAGTCCCATAAGGACTGTGGGTATCTCCCCATCTCCTACAGAGGATGTTTTAATTAGCCAATTATATTAGTGAAAAGCAAGCTAATTTCTAGGCCAAAGGATGGCATGGCACAGATATTAAAATCAAATTAGCAGACAGAGCAGTGTTTTCCTTTGGCATGCAAAAGTGACCTCCTGCCCAGATAATCAGCATTGTGTCTGGGTGTGATCTGGAGCAGTGAAAAGCACACACAGTGCTGAGTGATGAACGTGGTGACAGGTATATGAACTTCCCTCTACTATCTCCAGCCCTTTTAATTTGCTTTATTGGTAATCACCGTGTGTCCTTTCAATGTATGCTTTAAAAAACAAACAGCAGTGTTTGCAAACCAGAAGCAAAGCACAAACACCAAAAAGAGAAGGGGGAGGGAGGGAGGGAGTAGATCTTACAGCTCAACTTTACACTGACTTCTTCCCTCAAAACTACAAGCTTACATTGAAGGAGAGAATTAGAATGTTTGATGCAGGATGATGGGCACTTTTGATTGCCAAATAGTGAAAGCTGAATCTTTTAAATTGCACCTCAGATCTACCTTCTGAGGTGGAAACCAACTGAAAAACCATTTATTTGGGCATTGAAACCAGACATTCCCAAAACAACTAGCTGCTTTGAAAAATGTATTTCCACCTTTCCTCCCAAAGAAAACAGCAGGCTGCTCTTCCCTGCCCTGCTCCCAGAGCCCAGCTGTGCTGCACACTGAGCTGCTGCTTTGAAAAGCAGCATGGATTTGTCTGGATAACACTTTTATCCTTCAAAGGCCGGGGCAGCAGAGCGCCTGCCTTGGCAAAGCTCACACATCAGCTCTGCTTAACCCCTGAACTGCACACCCTCACCACAGCCTGCCACGGGTTCTGACCACAACAGGGCCAGCAGGGCTGGGCAGTGAGGAGGTGAAGGGGCACAAATGGGCTCAGGTGGCAGCTTTAGGGGCTGGCCTGGCTCCTGGGAACAGAACATTCTCTGCTGTGCCATGCACTGCAGCAGCTCCAGCCCCATGTCAGGCTGCACTCAGGCTGGGAGCAGCTGCTCCTCTCACAGCCCAGAGATGCCCTGCACTGGCACTGACATCCTTTATGGAAAATCCTTTCCTTAGGATTTTTTCTCCTGAGAAGTTGAGAGGCCTCAGGAACAAAATGTAAACATTGATTATCTGCAGCTGTGGAATGCAACAGGTGCATCTGGGATTGGTCTGTGTGGTTGTTTGTAATTAATGGCCAATCACAGTCAGCTGGCTCAGACAGAGAGTCTGAGCCACAAGCTTTTCTTATCATTCCTTCTTTTTCTATTCTTAGCCAGCCTTCTGATGAAATCCTTTCTTCTATTCTTTTAGTATAGTTTTAATGTAATATATATCATAAAATAATAAATCAGCCTTCTGAAACATGGAGTCACATCCTCATCTCTTCCCTCATCCTCAGACCCCTGTGAACACTCACACTGCACTGGCATGGACACACTCTGACCTGCTCTAATACACAAGGGGAATCATTTCCCCACATAAAATGGAAGCTCTGAAAAGTGCAATGTGTCCACAGATCTGAACCCACATTTAATCTCTTCAAAATTACTGTAAGGGAAGGATTAGAAGACTGCAGGGATCATTTCTGCCTCCCTGGCATTAGTGCCTCGTGTTCCTGGCTGTATTTACTGTGCTGCTGAACAGAAATTCAGAGAAGATTGACAATCCAGAAGAAAGGCAAGCGAAATACAAAGCATGTCAGTACTCTTCTGATGTTGCTGCTGTCAACACTGCTAGTTCCTCCTCTGAACAGAATAGAATTGTACATATTTTATTTTGTCTGAGGGCCCATAATGTCTTTGTACAAGTTTTGATCCATAATTTTTTCTCCTTACCTCACCTGGTGTCCCAATCACTTGCTACTCTGAAAAAACCATGCACTGGATTAAACCACATGATCCATCAGCTAAACAAAAGATTGGGGAAATTCTCAGTTTGCCATGTGCTTTCTGACAAAAATGCCCACAGGAATATTCACATACTTTGGGAACCACTGATACTCAAACCCATGACCCAGGGCTCTCTACATTTGCTCCTGCTGAATACTTAGCATCAGTGCTTTCTTAATTGCCTGTGCCCAAAAAGAGACTAACATCTCTCATGAAGACCACAGCATTTTTTGTATCTATTGAAATGAACTTGTAATTTCTTCTGCAACTTCCTATAGTAAATAAAATATTCTGAAATTGCTGTTCAGTAATTTTGCAGAATGTCATTCAAGGGTACCTGCTTGCCACTTTCCCTATGATATTATTTCTACACTCACTCACCCTGAATCCTCTTCAGTTCCACAAGGTGACCCCCTCATTTGCTTCATTTTTGTTCTTACCATTTTGCTCCTCCTCTGAGTCAAAATGGAGTCATGGACACCAAAACTGAGCTTTATGGCACATAAAGCCATGCTCAGACAGAGGGAATGCTGCTGGAAGCACAGTGGAGGCAGTGATTCCTGTCTGTGTTGGTGTCCTGTTTCTGAGGGAATGGAATACTCTGGAAGGAATAGAGGGGATGTTTCCAGCATTTGGATATATGATGTGACATGATGCCTTGCTTTGAACAGACAGGTGTCTGCTAAGGAAGGCAGGAGCCTTCCTTGAAATTGAAAATGTAAACCCCCTCCCTCTGAATTATTATAATTTTGAAATTAAGGGGCTCTCAGGCAAAGATATGGGAAGAGGAATAGCATTCTTTACTAGGAAAGCTAAAAATACAAATGCAATAGTACAAACAACAAAACAACACCGGCAGAGTCAGCCCATGCCCTGTCCCCTGTGTGCCAGGGTGGTGTCCCAGCCCCATCCCAGGGGGGCTCAGCCCTCCTGCAGTGCCAGCTGTGGTTCTGCTGGAGCAGGGATCCTGCACAAGGGGGGAGTTTTCCTCTGCAGCTCCAGGGCTGCTGCAGATGGGCCTGGGCTCCCTCTGGCCATGCAGGGCAGCAGAAAGCTGCTCCTCTGGCAGTGCAGGGGGCAAAGGCTGCTGTGCTGGGCCAGGCTCAGCTTGGATCCAGGTAGGAATGCTTGGCTCCTGCCCTGGGCACAGCATCTCCCCATGGGATGGGGGAATTGGATCAGCCCTGCAGGGACACTCAGTGGCCATGGACAGCAGAGATCTCCTGCAGGGAGGATTGGCTGTGGGAGAGAGAAAGAAAAAACTGCCCCAAGAAAAACTGTCCCTGTCCTTTGGGGCCTGGGTCACTGCCACAGGGAAGGCTCTGACACGGGGTGCAGGGTGTGAGCATTGGCTCTGGGAAATCCCTTGGGGACCTGCAGCTCAGCTTTGTCATTAGCAATGGCAGCTCCTGCTGCAGCCTGGCCAGGCCTTAGTGGGAAGAAAGGGGTGAGGAAAAAAGCAGGGATTTGTCACAGACATATTTTATGAAAAATCCTTTTCCCAGGACCTTTTCTCCTGTGAAGCTTCAGCTTCTCCATGTTTTGCTGCTTTGGAATGTGATTTGGAGAATTGTTTACCCAGCATGTGAAATTGTTTTTACTTGATGACCAATGACAGCCACCTGTGTCGAGGCTGTGAGCAGTCACAAGATTTTATTATCATTCCATTCTTTTTCCTTGCTAGCCTTCTGATGAAATCCTTTCTTCTTTTCTTTTAGTTTAGTTTTAAAATATCATTTTCTTTTAATATAATATATAATAAAATAATAAATCAGGCTTCTGAAGCATGGAGTCAAGATTCTCATCTCTTCCCTCATCCTGGGATACCTGCAAACACCACCACAGGGATTCACCAGGCCTGGAGCAAGGAATGGCACTGCCACCCATGGCAATGTCTTGTCACCATCAGAACAGTTCTTTGGGCCTCATGGCACTCAGCTGGCTGATCTGGGGCTGCTGCAGCTCAGCACAGGACTGAGAGAGGAACAGAGCACAAACTGAGAGCACACCATGCAGGAGCAGCCTGTGCCTGCTCCGCAATCTACATTCTGGTGCCATGGTTTTGGGAGGAACTTCCCTCCCCCAGTGTTTAGCTACAAAATGTATGAGTAAAGAATGCTAAATTATATGCAAGTCACATTAAGAACAATCAGTGGCATGTAATAAGGAATCTAATAGTTCATAAATGAGATGCAAATTCATTTTTATGGGTGCACTATAATAAGCCAATTATTTCAGAGTTCTTCAATTATGCAGTTTCAAAAAGCTGAATTGCTTTAAATTTTTTTAAGAAGCTTTAGGTTTTTCTATAGTGTACAAAGAAAAGGAAATATATCTGCCTTGATAGCAACATTAAATAAAAAGCAACCAAAAATCAAACCCCAGCTCCCAAATGTGATGCCAGGCTGCAAGCAGGAGCAATAAAAAACAGAAGAATAAGCCAGCTGGCCAAGCACAAGTGCAGCAGACATGGGGCTGTGTGCTGCCCCAATGCCAGGTCCTGAGAGCCCAGCCTGCAGCTTGCTGGGGTGAGTGTGAGACAAGCTCTGGGAATTCCCAAAGCTGCAGGGATTCACCAGGCCTGGAGCCAGCAATGGCACTGCCACCCATGGCAATGTCTTGCCACCATCAAAACAGTCCTTTGGGACTCATGGCACTCAGAAAATTAAAGGACATATTTTTCCTTTGAAAAAAAAAACAACTCAACCCTGAGATGTTCTTCCTGAATCCTCCTGCACTGTTGTTGTTTCAAGAAATTGGATAGAAGAGAAAGTAGCTGTCAGTTTAGTTAAAAAATACCCCAGAAAACTAATAGTGAAGATCAGGTAAAGGCAGAACTTCTCTCCATTGTGCTCTTTGTGGAAAAAAGTGCAAGAACCCAGCCAGATTCTCTGACCTGCATGACAGCACAAAATGCATCCTGCACTAATTTACAAGACAGAGAATTTGTGAATGGCTCATCCCTGGAGAAGGTCAAGGCCAAGGATGGATGGAGCTCTGAGCATCCTGGTCTAATGGAAGGTGTCTCTCCATGGCAGGAGATGGAAACAAGAGGATCTTTGAAGTCCCTTCAAACCCAAACTATACCAAGGTTCTGTGATTCTATGGTTCTATGATTCAATTCTGCACCAAGTTTGACCCAACATTTTTTTCCAAGTTAGTAAGGAAGCAAAGTGAGGCTTAAGAAGGCTTGAAGGGAAAACAAGGGGTGAAGTGTTGCCAGGTGAACTATTTGCTCAGCTGTACAGAAAAGGCAATGACAATTTGTCTAAATCACTAGCTATGGAACCATACAATCAAACTACAGCTAACATTAACCAAGAAGGGAACAAAACCCACACTTCATTGATCACAATAATCAATCACACCAGTTATGCCAGCTCTTCTCTATATTTGGAAAGCAGCACTGAGTTCATTGGGTGGTCAGGTATAACTCTGTGGTCAGCAACCACCAAAGGGACCCCTGGGACAAGAAAAGATCTGCACCAGTGGGAGGGGAAAGATGCTGATGACTTTGGGGAAAGGATTATCATATGTATGTTCCTTCTGGGAAAAACCATTAATATGTATGTAAGCTACAGTATAGAAACACCAGCCTTGCCTGTACTCAGCATCAAGATATTTCAGAGGAAATTTCCTCTCATGCATCCAGGGCCAAATAAAGAATGCCTGTTTCTTAATGCTACACTGCTGTTAAGGAGTTTTATTTTACTGAATATTTGATAACAAAGCCACAGCAGGAAAGTGAGAAATATATCAACCCTGGCTTAGCTTTTCTGGGTATATAGAGGCCATATAAAGAATAAAGCTATTCTTACTGCTGGAATACTTACACAAGCTTCTGGGCACAAAGGCTTTTCTTTTCAGATCTGAAACAGAAGCAGAAAACTTGAAATCCTCACTACATGGTTGCTCTCCAGTTAAATCTTTTCTGGAAGTGTGCTGCTTCTGATTCAAATTCAGCATGCTTCCATGCCTTAAGCACAGAGCCAGCCTTGTAAAAGACACAGCTTCTACTTGGTTATCTTGTGTTAGTGCAAGTACACCACCAAAAATATTTAATGGGTTTCCCTACCCTCACAGAGAAGCCCTATGGTTTCAGGATGCTGAAAAGCAGGAAAATTCATTTTTCCTTCCTCTTCATGCCCAGTGTCAGCTCCTGTCAGTTTTGCTCTAGGTCTGTTGTCTCTGCCAAATCTTCTTGGCAAAAACATCCCGACAGATCAAGTGTCTGAGTAGCAGCAAAAGAGGCAATAAAGATAAATTATAATACAGTCTTCCACATTGCTTAAGTTGCCTAGAGATAGTACAAATTCAACATCCAGATATAGAATCAATTGTTTAGCCTTAAAAATGCTTTTAGACCAAGGTTTAGAACCATGTACATCAGAGTTTGAACACTTTCCTATCAAAATCCACATGTGTTGTTTGCAATGGGAAAACAGTGCTCATTTTAACAAGGGTTGTGCTCAAAATCAGAAATATAAGAAAGTGCTGTGACACATCAGACTTCTGGATCAGGATTTTTGTGTCTAGAGACTGTGCAAGATTCCAAGATGGCTTTGAAGAAGGAAATCACTGAGCAGAGCTGACTCAAGAGCAGAGTGCCAGAATCTGCAGCCAGCTGACCTTCCAGGACAGAATAATTTTAATACTATTCTGGCCTTATAATGCTATAAACTATATCATGAATACATACATCAGTCTTGGGTAAGAAGCTTAATAATAAATTAGTTAATTTTTTTTTCCTTTAGCCAAAAGCCAGTACAAGCCATAGCTTTATTTACAAAAGGTTAAACATTTCTTTAATTGGATTGCTGGCATTTAAGTGTACAGCAGAATATCCTTCAGCAGTGTCCCTTTTATTTGTGAGTGGAGAAGTGCCTAGAGAAATGCCAAGGGAAGATTTAATTTTAATAAAAAAGAGAAGCTTAAGATGCCTTTGGAGGCTTATGTTACATCTCAAAACTACCATGAACTAATGAATTTAATCTAAAAGGTCCCCAACCACAGGACTGAAGGGAAATGGCAACCCTGGTGTAGCTTGACAAAGCTGACATTCTGTGTGTTAGCAGTGGTAGTTCTGTGCTTATGTTCTCTTATGAATACACACACACACATCTAAAGTTTTTGTGATTCAAAATATATTTTTAAATGAGAAATATAGTTGCCCTACAGCATCCTAAAGAGAGTTCAAAGAACCATTCCTGTCAGGAACTTGCAGATAAATAGAGGGAAAGGAAAATCTCAGCCCCTCCTCCCCTCAGTCAGTCCTTTGGAAATCATTAAACACTGAAATTTTACTGCCTGGGAGAAAAACCCCCTGAGAAAAACACCCCTTTGTTGGCTCACACTGGGGCCAAGGAGAGGACCCTGTTCTGCACAGTGCTGGATGCTGAGTGCCCTCAGGTATTATCTCACAGATATCACACACAGGGTGGGACTCTCCTGTGCATTCACCTCCCTAGAGAGCAGGGTGGGAATTTGTGAGGAAAGAAAAGAGGGTCTATAAATTTTAGACCCTAAAAAAGAGGGTCTAAAAATTACACAAAAAACCTTTAACTAGAGGGATAGGTTTCATCACTGGAGCATGTAACTTGATGGTCAGAATTAAAAACAACTTCTAGAAAGTGGATTGTATTTAACTTTCCAGTTAGGGGAACAGAAAACAAAAAACTATTTCAGAGACAGTCTCAGTTATCTGGTAAGATAAAGCACAATGCCAAGTTTGCACCAACACAGTAGGGAACCATCAGATAAATTATCATCAACCATGGTACCTCAACTTCAACATTGCATTTGGCCTTCCAAAATGTGATAACTGCAGCATTGCCTTAATGCTACAATGGATTTGAGAGCCAGAATTACCTATTTCACTGCCACATTAGACAGCATGAGTCTCTAATGCTTGTGCGGTCCCCAGGATGAGGTGAGAGAGGAGGAATCTGACTGCATGTTCTCAGAAGGCTGATTTATTATTTATATTATATTATATTATATTATATTATATTATATTATATTAATTATATTATATTTATTATATTATATTTATTATATTTTATTTTTTATTATGCTATACTAAAACTATACTAAAAAAAGAGAAGGATACAGACAGAAGGCTTAACAAGAATGAATAATAAAAATTTGTGACTCCTCAGAGCCTCAACACAGCTGATGGTGATTGGTCATTAAGTAAAACAATTCCCACAGAACCAATCAAACAATGACCTGTGGGTAAACAATGTCCAGCCATATTCCAAAGCAGCAAAACAGGGAGAAGCAAATGAGATAATATTGTTTTTTCTCTGAGGCTTCTCATCTTGCCAGAAGAAGGAATCCTAGTGAAGGGATTTTTCAGAAAATGTGACAGTGACACTGGAGAATGTGAGCAAGGAAAATCTTGTGATGTGTCCTGACCTCTGCTGGGGCCAAGTGCAGCAGCCAGACACCTTTACCTGCTGGCCATGTGAAAGGTCCCAGATCTCACTCAACAAGTCTCTTAAAAAGGTTTAATATTCTTTTATGTACCCTGAGTCAGACATACAGGAGAAAATACTGACTAGATATTCCTCAAAAGGTCTAAAGAACAAAATCTTTACTGGCAAAGTAGAAAATCAGAGAACTTTGGCAAATTTTAAAGCAACACTCAATCAACATAAAGCACTTCACGAAGCATTAACTTAGCAAAGTCTAAGCCCATTCAATTCAGCAAACTCCAACACATCCAATTTTAAGTTAATCAGACTTCGAGAAGAAGAAATTAGAAGAAAGAAAAAGAGAGAAACAGAGAAGAGATTGTTTTTTCCATCATTCTAAACCAACCCATCTGTTTGATTTTTTAAAAAAGACACTTATTCATGCAGGGTTTATATACTGTATATACTGTAGCAGACATCCTCCTGTCCTGCTGCAATTCCATGGCCAGCTCACAGAAGACACAGCTTCTGCTTGTGGGACAAAATCAGTGAGGAAAAAGAACAACCACAGCAACAGCAGCTTTGGTTTCTTCTATTCTGTGGCCACAGATTTGTTCTTTGAGTCACCATTATTTGACCCCAGTCACCACACTCTCTACTGGATTTTTACATCTAATGAGGTTTCAGGCTGCTGCTTTTCACTATTATCCCTAATCAAGTTTTATTGATTATTGGGGGACAGCATCAATGGTGAGAACATACCAAACAAAGGGAAAAGCTGCCCAGAAGCTACTGGGAATGTTTTCATGTTTTAGAAAAAACACACACCTAGTGTTAAAAAGTAGCACCATTGTCTCTCCTATTCAATCCTGTGAACTGCCTGTGAGATATTCTGATATCCTGCATTCTATTTTCACCTCTAACCCAAACAATCCCTTTCTGAAAACTTGCTGGATGTGAAGACTGAACCAGCTGAGCCAAGAGTGGCAGGCAGGAAGATCCCACATTCTCAGCTTGATGTGGGCAGTTAAAGAAATGTTTATTTTTACAGCCTGTCTCCCACACAGGCAGCAGGAACCTGCAGAAAGCTGAAGGAAAGGTTGGTGGAACTCAGCAGTTATTTATCTTGTAGATTTTACAACCAACTCAATCATCTAAGAGTTAATGGCACAGAAGTCACCCTGCCAGTCACCATCTTATCAGAGCTTGTAGAAAATGATCAACTTAGAAAAACCAGATCTGTTATTCTCATTATGGTGTGTTAAATTAAAATGCATTTAGTATTCTAAATTATTTAAGATCCATGGCTTAAATTACCTAAACTATAAGTCCCTCATGGCAGGATATGTATTATCAAGGTAATGCTGGAGTAGAAAATAAGGGAATTGGGGTATTTAGGATACACAGGATAGAAGTTCCTGAGGGATTGAGCTAAATTAAAAAATATGTCTGCTAGTTCTTAAATGGCCATTATTATCTAGAGTGGCTGTTTAAATGGAAGCAGGGTGGCAGCAGTGACCTGCACTGCCATGTGCATTTCCATGGACAGGGTTGTGAAAGGAAATGAGTCTGTTTGCAAGCCAGGAGCCCACTAACCATGGCAATCTGATATTATCACAGGAATCTTCAACCTCTTCCAATTCCTTTCTAGATACAAATTGCAATTTCCCAAGACAGTTCAAAGTAAGCAAAGAGCTGCTGCTACTCTGCCTCTACCACCTTCATCTCTCTTCTTTATTCCAAAGGATTACTTTTACCATGGGATATTCTATGCCTTGTAAAATTATCCTTCAAAGACAGTATGTTTGAACTCTTGATTTCTTAATCATAAGATTCCCTGCTGTATTGCACAGGATTAATGACTAACTGCTTTCTATGAAGAACAAACACATAACAAAGGGTTGTCTGTACAGGATGGAAAAAAAACTTCCTTAATTTCATATAAGTTATGACTGCCTTATGCCATGAATAAAATGCATCTCTCCCTGTGCAGCTTAGGAGAGTTCTACAGTCAATAGTCAAGAAAATAAAAACATAACCCCAAATTTCTCCTTCCTGCAATTACACTGATCTACAACAGATTCTCTTTTCTCTGCAATTCAGAATGACCAGTCCCTACAGGAGGGAGATTTAAGTAAATAAATCTAGCACAAACTTAAGTGCTTGTGAAATGCACCAAAACCTATGTCATTATCTTGATTATTTCATCCTCTTCTACACCCTTTCTTAAGCTTCTGGTTATCTTTCTGAAGAAAAGAAAGCTTTTATTTCACATTAGTTATAGATTGTAGATATGATGTGTTCCTTCCTGTGACACTGTTGGATAGGGATGATGTTACAGGGATGCAGGTGAGTGGGAATGGGCTGACACTGCTGGTGTTCCATACCAGCATTCATCAACTGTGGTGGGAGAAGCACTTGTAGAAGAAAAAGCACCACTGAGCACTGGGCACTGAGTGAACCCCCCAGGCATCCAGGAGCAAACCCACTGCCAGGCTTTGGCTGGGTGCTGGGGTTTAGCAATGGTATTTCCAGACAAGTGCCCCTGCTGAGACTGAACCACACAGCTGCTACCACTGACCACACAGGAACCCACACAGCAGCTTTCCATTTTCAGTGAATTCCTACAACAGGACAAGAACTGTCAGTAAAGAGAGTAAAGAGAGTGTATGACTCTTCATTTTCTGCTAGCTGGTTGTATGGTGGGGCCTCCTCAGCACGTCACCTTCTATTCTCTGATTATGATGCAAAATTTTCACCATCAGGCCAGTCCATGGTGACTCCCAGGATCCCAGGGTGGTTGGGATTTCCTGTTCAAGCTCTCTGTGTGATCAGTGCTATCCACACAGTCCCTGTAGCATCAGTGTGTGCTGCAGGGCCTTTCCTTTGAACACCCAGCCCAGCACTGGTAGCTGGGTGCCAGAAGCAGCTCTGCCTTGGTGCCAGTCACTTCTGAAACAGCTCAAAGCCCTTCATAAGCAGGCAGTGTCTCTTTTTCAGTTGGGGTGTATCTGGCCTCAGATATTTCATATTCCAGCTCCAGAAGCCCAGGGGATGTTCTGGAATCCAGAGGCTCCAGGAAGGACCATTCTCCCCACCTGTGGTGTAGAGCACATCCTTTGCATCCTGTCCTGTCCTGACTGACCCAAGGGCTACTGCCTGAACAATCACATGTTTAATTTGTTCAAAAACTTCTTGTTGCTCAGGACCCCACCAAAAATCATTCTTTTTCCAGTTTACAATCCTCCACCAAGAATCTGAACCATGCTCCTCTCTTGCTCCCCTGCTTTCACCTCCCCCTCTCTGCCACAGCAGGATGGAGAACTGGAGGCATAAAAGGCAAAAATCACAGGCTGAGGTAGGAATAATTTTCTAGGGCCATGAGATAAGAAATGAGCCATAACAACAAAAACATTAATAACATAAGTGTACAAAAGAGAGTGGCTGATGGGCCAAAATGCTCACCAGGAGCTTGCAACCTGACTGCAGCCACACTGCCCCAAACCAGAGCTCTTTCTTCTGCATAAAGGTTCCCTTCCCTTGCCCCTGGCAATTCTGTGAGGTGGTACAGAATAAACACTGCATGCCAGCCATGCCCCCTCAGGCTACTGCCAAAACTAACCCTGTCCTGGCCAGAACCAGGACACTGGGATGCAGATGGGCTGAGAAACCTGAAGTAACAGCAGATTGTTTGTGCTTTGGAGATCACTGCAGTGTTCTAAGGACTCATCCTCTGCTCTTATCATTAGGGACTGCCAAGAGAGAGCACTGCTTACACCTGATAGCACAGGTTCTGACACCTTCCCCAGTGCTCCTGCATGGGAGTGCTGTGTCTGAGTGCCATTGAACAGGGAACATTTTGTAGCTATCCACATTACAAGAGGCAGCAAGGCAGAGCTCAATCAGGCATGGACAGGGAATGTTTTCCAGCTGGTACTGCTCATGCTCATGGCTGGGTGATTGTGTTACATTTCTCTGCCCTTTGTGGCTCTTTGTTCAGAGATGGTGGGATGGAATTCACCATATCTTTAAACTGTCACTTAGTGACACAGCTGCACTACTCATGTGCTTATCTTCTGGTTTGCAGCTTTTTTTTCCCCCGCTTTGTTTCTCCTACAATGTACATGTATTAACAGCTTTCTCGTGAATTGGCTTTTTTTAAACATGTGCATTAATTCCTAAATTACAATGTGTCATATCCTTTCAACTGCTCATGAATGTCTTTGTAACTATGGTATTTTATGGCAATTTAACTCTGGAGATTACAAATAAAATTATCAGCTAAAAACAGAATGATTAGTAAGCCAAGATAAATGCTGTAAATTAATCATCATTTCATACATTGTACCAAGGTTTTAAATTTTCATGTTAACATAGCAGATGCAAATTTCTGAGGTGAAAATAGTTGTAGCAATTGTAACACTACAAACTATCAATCCTTAAACACAAACAAAACACAGATGGGAAATTTTCAGCTAACCTTTCAGTGCCAGGCACCTTCACAGAACAGCAGCCATTTTTGAGCAGATATTTGCCAAATGGCCACACTCTGACTTTGATTTTCCAGTTCCAGGTCAAGAAGGGTGCTGGTGACTGAGCACACATTGCAGGCACGGCTCTCTATAGTGAGATGTGAAAGAATGAAACTCCTCTGTCTGCAGAGCTTTTTTGGGACAGGACATGCTGTACCCTCTGAGTCCTGCAGCACTTTTCCCAGGGGACAATAATTTAATCCTTAGATGTAAAGAGAACATTTTCGTCTGCAAAATAATGGAGGAAAATCTTCCAGTATTAAGAGAAACAGAGGTGTACCCTGACATCCCCTAGCATATATACAAACATATTCCTCCTGTGTCCACATACAGATGCACACACACTTGCTTCACATTTTAAATTATATTGCATTGACTCAACTAGACAGAAAATGTGCAGGGTTACTCCCAGACAAAGATTAATCTTCCTTTGATATATTCAATACTTCACATGCTCCACATTATCTGGTGAGTATATATGCCTTGCCTTCAAGAATGTGATGTACTGTGCCATACATCATCATCTAATTTATTGAGTGTGCTTCTGCAGCATGCACTGCACATCCCTGCCCAGGGTCAGGATCACATGCCAATCTGCAGTCTTGCTTTCCCCAGCCCTGGGACTCCTCCAAGTGCCACAACTGCTGCAGTGTGTGCAGCCAGCCCTGTTCACACCACTCACCTGCACAGCCCAATCTGACTTTTTTCTGAACATATATACAGCCAGCATAAGGTTAAACCAGAAACAACCCATGACACTCATTAAAAGCAATATCTTGGGAAAACCATTAAGTGAGAGGAAAGATTGATTCTGCTTCCAGCAGAAGCACTGGAACAAGCAAGCAAAGCAGCTGGGTCTATGCTGATAGACTCCTGGCTTTATTCAACAGGATGAAAACTCACTTGGGGCAGTTGAGTGTTCCTTTTGACACTACAAGTTCCCCACTTGTGTGACTGCTGTCTTTTAAACACGAGGAATAGAGAGACAGATGACCCTGACTCACCCAAATGAGCCTCATCTTCTGAGAGATTCCCATAGAAATGGAGCAGAACCTTTTTCTTGCTCCTACCCAGATCCTCTTAAACACCCACTTTGCCCCAGTGCTCTTCACGTCACAGGCCAAGAGGTGCTAAGAGCAAGTGTGGTCAGAAATGGGAGGAGGGAAAAAAGAGCAGATACAAAGATCAGTCCTCTGTGTGCAGTTCAGTTTGATATTGAAGACATGGGGCCTCTGCAGAGAGGCAGCCTGGAGTAACATCCCATGGTGGCCAAGAAGGCCAATGGCTCCTGGCCTGGATCAGGAATGGTGTGGCCAGCAGGAGCAGGGAGGTCATTGTGCCCCTGCCCTGGGCACTGCTGAGGGCACAGCTGGAGTGCTGTGTCCAGAGCTGGCCCCTCAGTTTGGGAAGGATGTTGAGACGCTCGAGCGCGTCCAGAGGAGGCAACAAGGCTGGAGAGGGGCTGGGAACACAAACCCTGAGAGGAGCCCCTGAGGGAGCTGGGGGTGCTCAGCCTGGAGAAAAGGAGACTCAGGGGTGACCTTATCACTCTGCAGCTCCTGAAAGGTGCCTGTGCTTGGGTGGGGTTGGGCTCTTTCTCCAGGCAGCACTGACACAACCAGAGCACACAGCCTCGAGCTGCACCAAGGGAAATACAGGTTGGATATCAGGAAAAAGTTTTTTACAGAAAGGGTGATAAAGCACTGCAAAGTCTGCCCAGGGAGGTGGTGGAGTCCCCATCCCTGGATGTGTTTAACAAATCCTGGATGTGGCACTGGGTGCCAGGGGTGAGTTGAGGTGTTGGGGCTGGGTTGGACTCGATGATCTTGAAGGTCTCTTCCAACCCAGGGATTCTGTGAATTCTCTAAGCACAGAGCAATTGTCACAGAATGGACATCACCCATCATAGTGTGGCTGAAAAGACTGACTCCTCACACACCTCTCTTTGGTGCATTGCTGAACATTGCTGTCTACAGCTGCACTTAAATAGGAGCATGTTGCATAAATATTGATACTTGCTGTGATTAATATTGCTATTTATATTAGCAATGAATTGGGTTCACATAAAAATAATTAGCACAGCATGCATGGGTCCTATTTGCTACTAATTATATTACAGTTCATTTCACCAACAGCAATGTGTCACCAAGTCAATAGCAACCAATGATTAATACAGAGAATGTATTATTTTAAAATAATCCCTGTGTAACTACCTGTGTTATTATGAAATACTATTATGAAGTCCGTGCATAATTGCTTCAGGTGAGTTCCTGACCAGAGTTAATAATGCTAACATAACTTGTAAATACAAGGATTAAAAAAGTGTTACTCAGTGGTTTTGTTTGTTCATTTTCTGGCTTTATTCTTTTTCCCATTGTTTCCCTTTGCACTTTCAGACTCAGGGGTGACTGGGCAGATCAAAGCAGCAGTTCTACCATCACTCCCAGCAGTGTGATCACTCACTCCTGGAGCAAGGTGGTGTCATTCAAATCCCCCCAAAAGGGAGCACCTTCAGCCACTCCCCCTTCCCCCAGAGCTCTGGCTGTACTTTTAGGAAACACCTCAGAGAACAGACAGACTCAGGCAATTGTGGCCTGTCACCACATTTTTCTTCACAGAGAAAAACAAGACACAATTTTTCTCAAAAATATTTCTGGGTTTCCCATTCTCTGAACCTCAGAAAAAGAAAAAACAATTCTTATCTCATTTACTACTCCTGTGTTATTCACAAGTAGAATGCATCATAGAAGATTGTTTACCTAAAAGGAATTGATCATTAGATTCTGGTGTGAGAGTTTTCATTCACTGACCAGTTGAATCCAGGCGTGTGTGTGTCAGGACTGTTGGCTGACAGTCATGAATTTCTGTGCAGTTGTGTGCAGCTGAGTGCTTGACAGATTCAGTTAAAATGCAATGTAATATAGTATAGAATAATATAGTATAGAATAATATAGTATAGAATAATATAGTATAGAATATAATATATAGTATATAATATATAGTATATAATACATAATATATAATAATTGATATATAATATTTAATGTATTATATTATATTATATCTTCTGACATTATATTATATTATACTATATCTTCTGACATTATATTATATTATATTATATTAATTATATTATATTATATTATATTATATTATATTATATTATATTATATTATATTATATTATATTATATTATATCTTCTGATATCTCCTCATCATTCATTCCTCTCCCTCACTGGGAGCAAAAATATCCACTATAGTGGCCCAATCACACCACCCAGGCAGCAGCACGAATATAACAAACATGTAATAAAGCCAGCCAGCAAAATCCTCCCCAGAGCCGCCTCCTGCATCTGCCCAGCCTCACTCATCTCCCAGCTCCCCTGGGCGAGCCATTCAGCCAGGCTCGTGGCCATCTGGAGAGCCAGGACACTGCCACTGCTCCAGGACTCACAGGCTAGCAGGAGACTTTGTTTACTGGAGTTTGTGAAGAAAACTGCGATTTTTGGGATGAAATGAGTTGTCATCGGCTCCATTCTGCAAGATGCTAGCTCTGGCCAGGATCCAGGAAAGCACTTAAGCACTTGGTTATCCCTTAAAAAAGTAGAGCAACTTTTCTGCTAACTGAATTACAGCAAATATATTTAAAAGAGCTTAAAAAAGGAGCACAGACAAAACAGGGCAATGTAATACAAGTGCTGATTCCAAAGATGAGAAGAATGCTTTTATATTGCTCTCAAGAGCAGACTTCTCACTTTTGGCTTCTGGTGACACCTGCAACATTTAAAAAGATGAAAAGGGCCACATGTCAAAGCTGGAATAAAAAACGTTATATTCACAGATCATTTTAAGACAGCAAATACAAACTTCTCTTTGCTCATCACTTATTAGTTAAGACAAACTCGGATATAAGTTAATCTTTCTTGCCAATATCTGTCAAACCCACCGCCAGCTAAGGAACACTAAATATCCCCGAGCAGGGCGTGCAGCCATCCATCCGTGTTTGCTCCCACACAGAGCAGCTCCGTGGTGTGCTACTGCCCCCGTGTGCAATAACCACTCCTAACAGCATCCCAGAGCTGCCAATGCTGCCCTGCCTCATCCTCACAGAGCTGCAGTGGCAGGGAGGAAACATCCTGCTGCCCTGCACTGAAAAACCAAAGGAATATTTCAGCTCAGGATGACTGACTGTTAACCTGTCAATGGCAGGACACTGTCCCTTCTTGATTATTCTCCAAAAACTTCATAGATCTGGGGCAGACATAAACCAAAGCAATATTTCAGTTCAGGGATGACTGACTGCTCACCTGTCAATGGCAGGACACTGTCCCTTCTTGGTTATTCTGTAGGAACTTCATAGATCTGGGGCAGACATAAACCAAAGGAATATTTCAGCTCAGGATGACTGACTGTTAACCTGGGAATGGTAGGACACTGTGCCTTCTTGATTACTCTGTAGGAACTTCATAGATCTGGGACAGACATAAACCAAAGGAATATTTCAGCTCAGGGAAAACTGACTGTTAACCTGGGAATGGCAGGACACTGTGCCTTCTTGATTACTCTGTAGGAACTTCATAGATCTGGGACAGACATAAACCAAAGGAATATTTCAGCTCAGGGAAAACTGACTGTTAAACTGGGAATGGCAGGACACTGTGCCTTCTTGATTACTCTGTAGGAACTTCATAGATCTGGGACAGACATAAACCAAAGCAATATTTCAGCTCAAGGATGACTGACTACTCACCTGTCAACAGCAGGACACTGTCCCTTCTTGACTACTCTGCAAAAACCTCACAGATCTGGGGCAGACACAAACCAAAGCAATATTTCAGCTCAGGGATGGCTGACTGCTCACCTGTCAATGGCAGGACACTGTCCCTTCTTGATTATTCTGCAAAAACCTCACAGATCTGGGGCAGATATTTGTAACAATCTTGCTGCAGCAAGGGAAACAACTGATCTTGAGCCAGCTGGAGTGAGATTTTTTTGGAACAGCTCAACTCTCATTTACATACAAAAATACTCAAAATTTGAAAGTTTTCAGTGCATTACCTGAAGTGCTTTTGAAAAATGTATTTGGCAGTGTTACTTCATGAAGAGCAGGCCTCTGGAAATGAGGGGGGGAGGGAAAAGAGCTTTTAAACATGATGCTGAGAGTGGTCCAGGGCCTGGAAGAGCTCTGGAAATGCCTTAATGGTTGGTACAAAACCAACATGACAGAACCCAGACAACTCATCAGAGGAGCAGCAGAAACTCTAATCAGCCACTCTGTAGCAAAGGTTTCTCTCCCAGCAGAAAGCAAAACTACTTTCCTGTCCTGTCAGACTTTTCAGCTGCTGCTCACCCAGTGATCTCCATCTGCAGACACAGATTAAAGTCAAAATCCTGTCAAGGAATCAAAAAATCCTCAAGGGAGAAAAATTCAGTTCTGTTATTTCATTCTGTTTCAAGTAAAACCAACACTTCTAGCTTTACATGTTGATAACAATGTCAAGTAATAACAAGGCCCACATTTTCATTTTTTAAATGTTAAAATGGGACATATTGAAATTCATCATGAAAGGAAATTGCTGCAGAAAGTCCACTTCCTTCTCAAGCCAACAAATTCAGTTTTATAATCAGAAGGGTTTGATTAAAAACAACATAATGGCAAAAATTCTCAACAGCTGTACTTGGTACCTTGAGAAATGAGCTACTCAGCAAGCACTTTGTTTAGTTTAGGAGAAAGATGAACTGGCTACAATTTTCTTCTCTTGCTTTCTAAACAAATCTTTCTCCCATCCAACATAAATGAAAGCAGAGCCTGTGCTTCCAAGCCTGCCCCAGCTCCACTGCCAGCACCCATCTCAGTGGCCTTGTCCCCAGCACTGGCCTTGCAAGCCAAAGGGCCAAGGGAACAGGGACACTTCCACCCTCAGAGCATCTCTTGGCTCTCTGTCCTGGAGATTGGCACAAGCCACGTTCTAGGTGTGTCCAACATGGTTTGTGCCAATCTCCCAGGTGCCATCCCCCTTCCAACACATTTTTAGGGTGTTGGGAAGCAGCAGAGCAGAGGCCAGCTGTCCTTCTCTGCCCTCAGACCAGGATTTAAGAGCACACAGGACCATGCCTGGAGCAGGACTCCTGCTGTCACAGCTATCATTGCACAAACAGGATCAGACAAGGCAGCCTGAGTGGGCAAGTGTCTGACAAGAACATGTGCCCCTGATTTCTCTCAGAACACAGGATGACCCATCTCTCATTCTCAAATCATAGGAATTTGCCTTTTTTTCAGCAGAAGTTTGGGACTGAGGACTCCTCTGTTTGCATTTGAGATCCTTTCCAAGTGGGAATTGGACCACTCATCATTCAATCCAGTCCACTGAGCTCCGAGGCTCCCTTGTTCTAAGGGAGCCACCAAAACAACCAAGAAAATGACAGTTGGTTTGATTTATACACAGGCTGCAGAGTAACTTACACTGACAAAAGAAAGCTTTTAAGAATTGCACTGGAAGGGAAAGAAAAGCATTATTATACTGAAATGGTCTCATGTTCAGGCTCAGGCCATGGGGCAGGCATTTAACAGTGTCAGCACTGAGCTGGCCCCTGGCACAGTGCAGGAGCTGTTCTGTTTGCAGCTAACACTGCCCCAGCTCAGGCTGCAGGTCCCCTGCAGGAGGGATTAGAGTGTGACCCTCAGGCAGGTGACAGCAGGAGTGACAGTGTCTCACTGGGCCTGCAACAACCACGGGAAGAGAAGTCTCAGTCTCACACCTGCTAGTGGCCATGCATAAAAGGCATGGAAAACAGCTATTTTAAAGTTCCAAGCCAGTATCTCATTGTGTTAGTTTGAAAATGGAGATGTGCATTCCATCCCCATCTGTCAGAGCTGGGGCAGTTCTCTGCTGTTCTTGGGACAGTTTTTTCTTTCTCTCTCCCACAGCCAATCCTCCCTGCAGGAGATCTCTGCTGTCCATGGCCACTGAGTGTCCCTGCAGGGCTGATCCAATTCCCCCATCCCATGGGGAGATGCTGTGCCCAGGGCAGGAGCCAAGCATTCCTACCTGGATCCAAGCTGAGCCTGGCACAGCACAGCAGCCTTTGCCCCCTGCATTGCCAGAGGAGCAGCTTTCTGCTGCCCTGCATGGCCAGAGGGAGCCCAGGCCCATCTGCAGCAGCCCTGGAGCTGCAGAGGAAAACTCCCCCCTTGTGCAGGATCCCTGCTCCAGCAGAACCACAGCTGGCACTGCAGGAGGGCTGAGCCCCCCTGGGATGGGGCTGGGACACCACCCTGGCACACAGGGGGCAGGGACTGCTCTGACAGGGTTGTTTTGTATTACCACATTTGCTTTCTTTTTTCCCTAGTAAAGAATGTTATTCCTATTCCCATATCTTTGCCTGAGAGTCCCTTAATTTCAAAATTATAATAATTCAGAGGGAGGGGGTTTACATTTTCAATTTCAAGGAAGGCTCCTGCCTTCCTTAGCAGACACCTGGCTGTTCAAACCAAAACACTCATCTTCTGGCCAGCCCCAACCTTAGCAATGCAGTAATTCAACCAGCAGTGGGCTTTGCTGTGCCCTTTCCAACTAGCAGAAATATTTATTTTTATTCCCATTTCACTCACAGACTCTGTCTTTCAAGACAAATTAAGCCTTTGAATATACAATTAAATTCCCAATGAACAGGACTCACACAGAGGGAGTCCCAGTGATGATGGAGAGCAGCAAACCCAGCAGGTAGAAGCAGCTGCACAGGGAAGGTGATGGGAGCTGCAGAACATCCCAGCCAGGCAGCCCGTGGCTCACACACACATAAGGAAGACAGATGATGTATGCTTCCCCACAGAACTTCACTAACACATTCAGCTTTGTGAAAATATGCAGCCTAAGCATTTTTTCAGTTTTGTTTGTTTGTTTTGGTTTGGTATTTTTTAAATAAGATATTTTCCACTAACAAAACTGATTTTTAAGTATGGAACAGTCATTTGCCAGGTTTTCAAAGCCATCTGTTTTCAAAGCCTACCTTCCTTGTTGTTTACCACAGGCTGTCTATCTGTTTTAACAACCTCCACTGGGATTTCACATACCTCATTATGCAAAATCACTACTTATGCATTCACTCCAGCACTTGTCTAACTAATCTGCACTCACAACACCTCCCACAGAAGATGCACCATCCCTCTTCAGAGGCTGCAGATCAAAAACAATAGTAGCTGGTGTCACAGCAAGACAAAACACAGCCTCCTGTGAATTACTGGTGTGATACAGGCCTAATCCACGACTCCACAGAGCTGCTAAAGTATAATAGAAAAATACCATATCACAAGAGACTTTGTATCATATACAAGATAAAAAGCATCTATTTTTAATGTTGAGACTTGTACTTTTCTTCATCAAGAGGATTCTAAGCATTTTGATCTCCCTGGCAATCTGATGAGCGCCCTCCATCTCCCCTGGAACTCCTCATGCTGCCCTGTTTGGTTCACCCAGGCACCCTTTTCTTGCCAGATTTTCATTTCTAACAGCAGCCTCACCTTGGACAGAGCAGCTTCAAGGTTCACAGCCCTCCTCCTCCACCCTTCCTCCAGAAAATCACCAGGCCATTGACAACAGGAGACTTTCCAAACTACTCTGGAGTCCAGGTCCATGTGGGGAGCCTTTCACCAGCACTGATAAAATCCATCCCATTCAGAGCTTGCTGTGGGATGCTTTAATCCACACATTATTAACACAAGGCTATAATGTCTGGTACCACTATGGCTGTGCACAGAACACCCTCAGGTAGGTTAAAATACAGAAAGAAAAAGGCATATAAATTTCTCTATTGGCATATTAGATCCACCATATAAACTATTTTCCAAATAATTAATAGAAATTAAGCAGAATTCATTAACATTATTTTCTTTAAAATAAATCTAAACCTCATCTTCCACAGAAAACACAGCTACTATGTCTATTTGTCCATGTACTGCAAAAATTCAGAGCTAAGTGTGAATGCAAAACTTGCCATTCTTACATCTCTGAATCACAGCTGCAACGGCACTGCTATGCTGAGATGTTATCTAAAATTCAGAAAGACAAAGTGACTTTAAATTATGTTTATTTTACATGGGGAGCAAGGAGAATTCCTGTTGAGCAAAGCACAAAAGATGAGGCTTGCGACAGAAAAAAAATAGTGAAATTTCATGGTTTAGTTAGGATTTCTCAGGAAAAATCTAACACATCAGTTGCATAAAAGGCTTTTCATCTACAAAGCCAAAACCACTTTTTGGGTGAGGTAAGCATTGTGTCACTATCCCATTTCATATCTAAGCAGACAAGAGATTGGAAATAAAACCAGGGGACCTGAACCACATGTAAGCATCCAAACCCTGCACTCTGCTGCCTTCAGCTACATTTCCTACCCTGGGCTGCCACTGCCTCAGAGCCTCCCTGGTGCCACAGCTCTGGCCTGACACACCCAGCAATTCCATGCTCAGGGACTGCCAGGATCAGGCAACAAGTGACATAGACTCCATGAATTTACAGGATGAATAAATAATAATCTTTATTAAGAACCCTTACTTTCATACCCTAGTTTGCTACAGGTGGACTTGATTGGTCCTTTAATTAAAACACCATCACCATTGGCTAATTAGGAAACCACCCTTTGGTAAACAAATCTCCATAACACGTTCCACGTGTTCACAACAACAGGTGCAGCAAGTGAAGATAAGAATTTTTTCTCATTCTTTTCTCTGATCTTCTCACAGCCTTTCCCAAAATGATGCCAGGGTTTCTCTCTGTTGTGTTTCTCTCTGTGGCCAGAGAGCTGCTGTGGCACCATGCCAGGGCCTCCCTGCTCAGGGTGGCAGAGGGGATGAGGGCACACACTGCCCACTTGGACAGTCACTGCTGGAAGGGGTTTTAGGAGCCAGGCAGGGGTCTGGCTCTGATTTTACCTCAAAATGCACCCCAGAGAGCCCAGACAGCATTGCCACAAGTCCGTCAATATCTTGTAGGAGCCTTGGTCCTACCAAAATCAAAATGGGCTTTTGTGGAGTGATTGCTCATGAATTGGGACTCCAGAAGAGAAATCCCTGTGATGGCAATGCTCGTGTCTTGCAGCATGACAGAACACACTCCCAGTCAGTGTGTGTATTTCTTTGTGTCTTTGCTTTCCTGTGGCACAAAAGGGAAATTGCCCTAAACACTCACTCTTGCAAACCATTCTATAGTTAAATATGCTTTTATTTATAAACCCTCTTATATTGGAAAAGACTGAATTTATATGGCTGCATTACTATTTTTCTGTGTAAGAAAGAAAAAAGATTCATTCTACTACTTCATTCAAACCTACTATTTTGAAACACTAGGTTAGTACACACCTGTATGATACATCTTCACTACATCATGAGCTACTGCTTCTTCTCCCTGCATTTGTTTTACTTGGCTGGTTTGTTGTTCTCCACAGTGCAGTTTCAACAAGTACCTGCATTTTGCCAGGGGAACACCTCATTTACTGCTAGCTGATACAACTCTGCCAGCACAGATGTTCACTGGAACAGCTCTAAATGGTTGATCTGTCTTGAGCACTTATGAAATGTGTCAGGCCCATCACTAGGATTAAACTCTGTCAGAAACTAGCACAGGAGATGGCAGGTATGGATCAGGATTCTGTTGGGGTAGGCACTGGGTAAATGCAGACTAAAGAGCAGGCCTTGTACAAAGTTGTCCAAATTATTTACATGAATGCTATCTACAAAAAGGATCAGATTAACTTTCAGCTTTGTTAAATACTAGCTTCACTGGAAACAAATTCTGTTTCTACACACTCTACTAGAAACAGCAGCCTAGCTACACAAGAGGCATTGTGATTTCAACAGCTGAGAACAGAGGTTGGATGGCCCTGGGGCAAAACCCCATTGTTTTGGATTACAGCTTGGATAATTAGCACAGACACATGAAATGTTTTCTGTTTAATGTTTTCTATTTAAAGTGATACACTCTCATCAGGAACATTTCTATTCCTCATTGCACTTTTCCTAACAGCACAAAGTAGCAGAAAACATCTTATCACTCTTAAATATTCCTTGTTACCTCACTCCTGACATAATTTGGAAAACTGCTAGAATGGGAATAGAAACTGCATTAAACATAAACCAAACAGAAACCTAGCTGATGGAGAAAAACATTACAGAAACAAACATGCTCTAAAAAATGTGTTGTCAGGAGCCCCACACCTGCACTGTCAGAAGGGTTAAAGCAGCAGCTCTGGGACTCTGTGGAGGTGGATCCAGTGATGCCTTGTGAAGGCTGACCTAGAACAGAAACTAGAGGGAGCTAAAGAATAAAGTAGGGATTTATTAAAATGCCTCAGTAGATCCACGTTGGGCAGCACAACCCAAAATGGTCACAAAATGCATGACCAGTCTTGAGGTCTCTCACTTTTATCAGTTCTGCTCCATTTGCATATTGGAGTTAATTGTCCAATTACAGCTCCAGCCCATGCAGTCCCACCCTGCTTGTTTTTCTCTCTTCAGCCCACATTGTTTGTGCTCTTGGGCCTGAGATTTGGATCATTTGTCCTTGGTCCCCAGCTAGAGCAGGAATTGTTTTGTTTCCCTGCTCTGTGCACAGAGCTCACCATCCCCTCATATGAAGCCCAGACCCACACACTGAAGCAGCACAGAATGTCAAAAATATAAAAGCTAAACCTGAGGCAGCAGTGTTGTCAGGAGCCTCACACTGCTCTGTCAGAAGGACTAAAGCAGCAGCTCTGGTACACAGTGGAGGTGGATCCAGTGCCCCAAACCCTTACAGGGCCTCAGGGTGGATTTATCCCAAGAGGCAGCACCTCTCCTTCAGGCTGCTGCTCCAGTGGCATCACCAGCTGCACCCCTGCCCCATCCCTTCAGACCAGACCCCACGATTCCCTTGCCCTCAAGAACCACCTGAGGTGCCCATCAGCACAATGGGGCTGCCAGAACTGACACACTTTGATCATAAAGTGGCCAGGGGAGGGAGGAGCACCCCTCAAGTGCACTGTTGGCACTACAGCAATAGAACTTCTTTTTTAAGAGTTAAATGTGGGATTTCTGTCAACTTTTATTTAACAAGACCTCACCTCTATTTTCTCTCTGACCTCGAAAGCACTCCTCATTCCAATATTTAAGCATCACACTAAAACAAAATATCAAATGGTTCAAACTACAGCACAGAGGATGGATATAAATATCAGTCCTTTTGATTCTAATGGAGCTTGAAATTAACACCACTTTTCAATTTCAGCACCATATTTCAGAGAGTTTAAATTCTTTGGGACAAGGACCACTTCCTCCAAGGTCTGCAGAGTATGAGTCTAAAAGATGGGGTTTGGCTACTGCAAAGGTGAGCAGAGAAGCCACAAAATCCTGCCAGAGGCAAAAGCAGAGAGAGTATGCAAGAAATATTTAGTCTATACTTATAAATGGAAAGATAGTTCCATGCAGTTCTTAGCCATTTACAAGCAGAGTAATCTTCAGCACACCAGATGAAAAATCTTCATTAAATAATCAAGTGATAAAGATTAAGATATAAAATGCAGTAATTGAACAAACTCAAAGAGTTGGGATTACAGATCAGTTTCAGTATTAACTCTGACAGCAACCACTGGGGAGAAATCATACTAAAGATTTTGGTCATTTCTGGGTTTATCCTTGGGGCTCCCTTGACTCCCAATACCACAGGGTCTAACAGGTTCAATCCTACACTGTATATATATAGAGTATATAGAATATATATACTCTGTATATAGAGTATATATATATATATAATATTTTATATATATAGTATATATACTATATATTCTATATACAGAGTATAATGTATATATGTTCTGTATATAAAGTATATAAAATGCCTGCCTCTATTCTATATACAGAATCATAGTACCACAGCGTTGTTTAGGTTGGAAAAGGCCTTTAAGATCCAGTCCAGCCAGTAACCCAGCACTGCCAGACCCACCACTAACCCATGCCCACATGCCACACCTATGTGTATTTTTAAACCTTCCAGGGGCAGTGACTCCACCACTGTCCTGGGCAGTCTGTGCCAGGCTGGACAGCTCTTTCAGTGAAGAAATTTTACCTAAAATCCAATCAAAACCTCCCTGGTGCTACTTGAAGCCATTTCCTCTAGTATCTATCACTTGTTCCCTGGAGCAGAGCCTGTCCCCCACAGCTGTCCCCTCCTGTCAGGGAGTTGTGCAGAGCCCCTCCTGGGTCTCCTTTTCTCCAGGCTGAGCCTCTCCTCATCAGACTTGTGCTCCAGACCTTTCTCCAGCTCTTTTCTCTTCTCTGGACACACTCCAGCCCTCCAATATCTTATATCCTTGTACTCAGTGTTTCCATTTGCAAGATGGTAGTAGAAGCTCTTCTAGCTATTATTCTCTGCTATGCTGACTCAACCCACAGCAGCCTTATGACACCTCTCCTACGGGTATCTGCAAAAATGGGAGATGGGGAAAGTCTCAAAAAACTGAAGAATATAGGGAGCTTAAGTCCCATTGAACATCAGGATTTCTGCTCCCAGGTTAGATAACTTTTTTTTCTTACAGCCCTGAAGGACTCCTCTGCCCTAAAATGGTTGCCAAAACTTTCTCTGGTCCTGCACAGTTCTTGTGGCCAACTTAACCATATGAATTATCAACCATATGAAATTTAACAATGGAAAGTTCTGGATTCTGCACGTGGATTGGGGCACCCTGGATGTGGGTACAGCCTGGGGAAGTGTGGGAAATGGATTTGTAGAGTTCTCTGGGCCCGACAGAAGGCCCACACAGTGTGCATCCCTATGCATTTCCTACACACAAATCCATTTCCCACAGGGAAGGAGCTGCTGGACAGCAGCACCACACAAAGGGACCCAGGGGTCCTGCTTGGGGCCAGTGGGATCTGAGCCAGCAGTGCCCTGGGGCCAGCAGGGCCATCCCTGTCCTGGGGCTCCAGGCCCAGCAGGGCCAGTGGGGCCAGGGAAGGATTGTCCTGCTCTGCTTTGGGGGCCTCCCCTCGAGTGCTGTGTGCAGGTTTGGGCAGCACAGCGTGAGGCAGAAATTAAACTGTTAGAGAGAGTGCAAAGGAGGCCATGGGGACAGGGAGGCCGTGAGGGGAAGCGTGTGAGGAGCTGCTGAGGGCCCTGGGGCTGGGCGGCTGGGGGAGAGGAGACTGAGGGGACTCACTGCAGTGAGGGGAAGAGCAGGGGCACACACTGATCTGTGCCTGCTGTGACAGTGATGGCACCTGAGGAATGGCCTGGAGCTGTGTCAGGGGGGTTAAGGCTGGATGTTGGAAACAGGTTCTTCCCCCAGAGGGTGGCTGGGCACTGGACAGGCTGCCCAGGGCAGTGCTCACAGCACCAAGGCTGGCAGAGCTCCAGGAGTGTTTGGCCAATGCTCAGGGACATGGTGTGACTCTTAGGGATGGGGCTGTGCTGGGCCAGGAGTTGGACTCACTGACCCTCGTGGGTCCCTTCCAACTCAGCAAATTCTGTGATTCTGAGGTGAGCAAGAGAAGACCTGCAGCTCACCCTGCTCCACTCCCTGCATATCTGGGACTGGCTTTGCAAGATAAAAATCTCAAGTAAATATGGTTAGGTAAACTAATAAAAATCCACAGTATTCAGCAATCATTCTTCTCTGAAAAAGTTTAAAACCAGGGGAAGTGCTTCCTGATTTCTCTTTGCAGAGCATGGTCAAGCAAAGCTGAGGAGTTCTGGATACATGGGGGCAGGGGAGAAGACAGAAATACCAGCACCAGTAGGAAACATTTGTGATGCACTTCAGGAAACCTGCAGTGAAGGGTACAGCACACTTGATGTGCTCATTTTTAATACCAATAAACATTCCAGCTTCCTAATAGCCCTTCAGAGTCCTCTGGTGTCAGAAATCTGGCAACAAGACTAAACCTATGATGTGTTCATCTTTAAATCTTGACATCATTGGAATTTATTAATCAAATATGAGTTTGGAGTAATATTTTTGCTCCAGTCTAATTCTAGAAATCAGTAGTCTGAAACTGTCAGCATTAGCATGATTGACTCCTTTTATAACTTAACTCTCAGCTCCATCAATATTAAAAGAAATATAATTTCTAATTTAACTTATTTTTAAAGAACATAATTCTATAACCTTTGTTATATAATATCTTTTTATTTAACTTCAAAACCATCTATTTTAAGTAATAAAGTAGGCTAATATGAAAGCCTATACTTAGTTTACCCTTATTTTTTTAAAGCAAAAAAGCCCTTTTTGCATAAATGGATGCAATCATCCAGCTTTAGTCTAATTCCTCTGAATTCAAAATAAAAGTCACCCCAGGGAAAAAATAACCAGAATACATTCTATGCAGATGAGAACTGAGGGCTTTGTGTAGGCCAGGGGCTGTCACCACAAACCCTACTGCCAGTGTATGGAGTTCTCTCAGTTTTAGACACTGAGCATATTTATGATTTTTGAAAAGCCAACACTCTACCCTGGGATTGGAAGCTATATGTTAGCTGATTTCAATTAAAATATTTAAGCTTGGGTTTTAAATCAAGCTCCAGCTCAAGCTCAGAATCCTTGCTTCTAAGGTTCTGGTCCCATGAGAATATGTAATGCACCATGAAAGAGAACAGGGCAGCAAAATCAGAACATACGTGATTATAGGAGGCACATTGAAACCATTTAAAAATCAATTATCTCTTATCAAAATACTAAAGGGAGAAAACCTCCCACTCTAAACCTTAACATCCAGACCCCTTACCCTAGAAATTCAAAACATGAATGCTGTCTTTTTTTAAAACTTTAAATGTTTAAAACTTCCTTTTAAGTGCGGTTTCTCCTAGCTATAACCTTTGAGTTAGGGTGGCATCCCTAAAACAGATATTTAATGAACAAAACATGAAGTTGAAATTAGATGAAATATACCAGTCTAACCTTTTCTATGCTTTTGCAGTTACTGCTTCACTCAGTTCCAATTTTCTCTCTTTTATTAATAATTGCCTTTAAACCAGGTAACCATAGTGATCCTTTTCAAACTGGATAACTTTTGTTTGGTCTGCTCGAAGACACAGTCACAACAAAATTTTCCTCAACATCCTTTATGACAAACTTAATATCAAGACTACAACATTATTACAAGTAAGGTATGAGAGAGAAGGGCTTTCCATGGAAAATAAGAATTTGCCTTTATCTTTAAATTAAAAAAAAAAAAAGGCTGTTAGTACACTATTCTTACCTCAATTTGGAGCAGATTTGAAATCTCTGAGCATTTTATTCTGTTGACATATCCAGAGAGTGAATCAGAGTGAGAATCTGAATTCTGTTTTTGTCACCAGCTCCTTAACATCTGTGACAGGACAGAGCTCACAAGGTCCCAGAACACATTGTGCCCATTTGCTTCCCATGTACCAGTGGCAGCAAGTCAGCAAAAAAAGGCCTGAAAATCAGGATGTGCTGGCACACACTACAGGGGTCAAGGGATTTCATTAGCCATTTAATTTGCTTTGATAAAAGTGCAAAGACTTCTAGCAGTAACGACATTAAATTTTAAAAATTTTACATTTATCATTCAGCCTAATTTTTTCTGGAAGGGTACAGAGTGGATCACATATTAACTCTCCTCCATGGCTCAGTGTGTCCCACAGAACCTGAGAGGTGTGAGGGAGCCTTGCTTTGACTTGATCCTGGCTACACATATGCACTCCTTACAAATCCAGTATGCATCACACATTAAGATAATTTTTTTCCAAAATGTGGTGGGTTGACTCTGGCTGGGACCAACAAGGCCATTAACAAGCATCCACCAAATCTACTCTGTCACTCCTCAGCTGGGCAGGGGAAAGAAAATATAACAAAAGGCTCATCAGTGGAGGTGAGGACAGGGAGAGATGACTCACCCACTATGGTCAAGGGCATCAGACTCAACTTGGGTAGATTAATTTATTACAAATGGAATTATAGTAGGACAATGAGAAGTAAAACCCAACTTTAAAACACCTTCCCCCCCATCTCTCCCTCCTTCCCAGGCTTAACTTTAGTCCCAGTTTTCCCTCCCTCCTCCCCTCAGTGGCACAGGGGCTGTGCTCAGTGCATCACACGTTGTCTCAGCTGCAGCCTCCTCCTCAGTGGCAGTGCTCCTCACACCTGTCCCTGCTCCCCTGGGCTGGGTCCATCTGGAGCTGGCTGGCCTTGGCTCTGCTGAACATGAGGGAAGCTTCCAGCAGTTTCCCAGAGAAAGTCACCCCTGTAGCCCCACTGCAGAGTGTTTGCTTCTTTTCTGCCAAGGTTGGGATTAAATGGCGAGACAGAATTTCTTGCTGGGACTCAGATGTTTATCAGTTCTTATCCATGTCACAGTCTCACAAACCCTGACTTCTACAGGACTTCACTCTAACAAACTAAAAATGGAGCCCTATCTCTCTCTCTCTCTCTCTACAAGGCCTTTTAAGGATAATCTGTCCAATTAAGAAATAACACCTAAATTATTTTTACTTTTAACCCAACAACCAACCACCATGGCCCAAAATGGGGATTTTTTTATCCAATTACACAAAACCATCCAAGCCCATGGAGAAGAAGGTGACACATTAAAATGTCCATCTTGCTGTATATATATTGCTACATTCTAAAACTTTAAACTCTAAGTTTTCCACCCTGTGATATCACACACTTCTATCCAAACTCCACACCCACAATCCCAGTCCTGTCATTCATTTTGGAAGCTTCTTCACGGCCTCAAGTCAAATGCAGTGTTCTCTTGGGGGTCAGAGCCTGTCAGCACAGAAAGTCTGAAATTCTCAGTAACCAGGGTTCCAACACCCCACTACCAAAAGCACACCACACAATCCCAATACAAAAATTCAAACCCAGACTCCTATACAATTTTTCTAAGCTAAGCTTGCATTGAATGCAAGGAAGGAATGCAAGTCCTGACTCTCATTTTTGATCAAAAACAACCAAAACACAGGGTCTAACACTCACAGGACCAACAGAAGACACTCAGAAGGGTGTTTCATGTTCAAGAAGGATTTGTAGGATATTTTTCTCACAGCTCCCACCAAACAAGCCTGTGGGAGAAAACAAAGGCAGATACCATCACATTCAACCCACTCACTGCCACAGACCACTGACAATCTCCTTGCTGGCTAAAACCAGGACATCTTCTTCACCTAAAATCCAGAGTATTTCACCTAACACCAGACTGAAAGCTTTCTCTGATTTATGAACTTCAAATGATTTTTAAAATTTTCTCTAATTTATCCCATTTTCAAATGGCAGGAAAAAAAATCCTCCTTTCCATAATAAAATATTGGCCTATTCATAGAATTTTATAGGATAACAATCAAAAAATTAATCAAAACCAAACTTCCATCAATTTACTCCTTCATCTGTGTAGGTACACATTTATGCTCATCACCTGCCTTAAAACTTCTTGTTTTCATTATGTCTTTTTCTTCCCTACAGGTTCCCAAAAGATTATATCCCCTTCAGGATACCCATGAAGGAATGCAGATGTTGCACCACACTTGGTGACTAACACCACAGTGAGATCAAAACTGAAACATGGATGTGTGGACCAACACTTTGACTTTTCATTTAATCTCACCTTTATAAGCATGCAACAAGCATCAGGATTTTTACTGCTGGGATTTAAACCTGGAGAGATTCTTGTTGTGTCTCAAGTTGATTTACATAAAAGTAATATATTATTTACTTTAGAAAATGGGCGTTTTGCTCTATTTCAGCACTGGAGGGGGTGATGCAGTTTTTAATTAGTTTAGTGGTTTGATTTTTTTCACTGTCAAGAAAACAAATAGAGCAATATAAAAATAATAGCAAAACAGCTAACATGGGGGTCTATAATGTAACCATAAAAGAAGCACTTTCAAAGCATTTGCAAAGTTCCAGCCACATGATTCCCATTAACTGTAATGAGCACTGGACAGATAAATTCACACATGTTGCTTTGAAGATTTATGCTAAATTGGCCTCATCTTTGTTAGCACTAAAGGAATACTGATGCTATACAATATAAAAGAGAAGTCTTTCAATTTGCCCCCTGCAATCTTCTTCATTATCCACAGAATTCTCCTGTAGCCAGTCATACCACAGATTCATAATCTCTCCAATTTAACAGACAGTTAAAAATATTAACTATAGCACATCAGTCACTCTCTGTAGAATCAAGTGCTAAAATGCTCCTTTGTTTAAGCACAGGCCCAGCTAGTTCTGCTCTGCAGCACATCAAAGGCCTGAACAAGTGGAACAGCTCAGGGAGAAAGCTGCTGCTCTAGAAGCCAATCCATAATACCTTGCCAGGTCTTTAATTGCTATGCATGTACACTTGGCTTGAACTTGGGCTGCTTTGAAGTGAAGACATTAGCTTCAATTAATCCCAAAATGACCTCAAGTTATGGGCTTTGGAAAAAAAAAAAAAGAAAAAAACAGAAAATGGCAGAGGACCAATGCAAGCTGCTTGCCCTTTTATCTCCTTATTTTCTCCCTTTCTCTTCTTGGCTATTTAAGGACAGGGTTTGGTATTTGTTGTAGACGTCTTTTATGAAAAATCCTTTCCTTAGGATTTTTCCTCCTGAGAACCTGAGAGGCCTCAGGAACAAAATGTAAACATTGATTATCTGCTGCTGTGGAATGCAACAGGTGGATCTGTGATTGGCCCATGTTGGTTGTTTGTAATTAATGGCCAATCACAGTCAGCTGGCTCAGACAGAGGGTCCGAGACAAACCTTTGTTATCATTCTTTCCTATTCCCCCCTCCTTCAGCCCTTTCTCCAGGTACATGACAGACACAATTGTCCCTTGTCCCAGTGCTCACTCTGAATAAGCCCAGCTTTCCACCTTCAACTCAGAACCCTTCTGTATTTCCTGCAGTTGTTGCTATATTAACTCATTAGTCTTGAATGCAGGTGACCTGACACGGGCCCAGGATTCCAGGCACACTCTCATTCCTGCTTTACACAACAGCAGAATAAACCCATAAAAACCATCCATGTTTTGCTTGCTCTGATGTTCCTCTACAGATTCTTCAAATTTACAAAACTCACCTTAAAAATTAAATCCTTATTACTAGCCCTTTATGATTCATGTGAGTTTTATACTAATATATTTAATAGCCTATTATTTCATCCAATAAAGCCAACCTCTGGTCCCAGTGTAATGTTCTGGTCTTTTGCCCTTTTTAACAAAGCTCCCACCCATTGCATTGCCAGTAAGTGATGCTAGCACCTTCCAGGCCATTCCTGCTGAGATTAGTCAGTCACACACTGCTTTGGAGGGATTCCAACTTAATGGGCCCCCAGCCCAACACCAACACAAAATGGGGTTGTTTTCTAGCTGGTTTCTTCTACCAGTTTCTAGTTTACTAATAATTTCTCTCCTGGTTTGTAGCTAACATCTTCATGAAATACAAATTGATTGGATCTTTGATACTTCAAAATTCCTTCATGGCTTCAAAAACAATACTAGCAAGACCTTATGGTTAGTGCTACTTTGTTTATTTTAATTATGGGCTTTGTTGCATATTAGAAGAAAGCAGTCTTTGATGTTCCTCTGCTCTTGTGATAAGACTGATTGCTCTGTCCTTAATGAATCCTGGGTCTGCAGGTGAGAGAGCCCAAGCATAGGCTGGAGGTAAATCAAGCCCTTTTTCCCACTATGAAAAATTTTCTGCTTTCAAAGCTCTGCTGCTCTTGGTCAAAAGCTCCAAAGATGCCGTGACTGCCAGTGAAAGGTTTTAGAAAAACAGGGCAATTGTCCATCCCAATGAAATACAGCAGGATAGAATGGAAGTGGCTGTTACCCATTCTCTCAAATCCTGGCAGTGGCAGGACCCCTTGGAGCTGTAAGAAAAGAGCCTCAACTGGATCCCAGTAACTGATGTAATCTCAAAAGCTTGACTCTGACCATTCCCATCATCTTCCTCCTACTAACAAATACTGAATTCCTAAATACCTGCACCCGTGGAAGAGAAATACCCAACACTGGTCTAACTTGCCAACATTTATACAGCCTAAGCAAAAGCTCAGAGCAAAGACTTCTCATGTTGGGCTGGACAAGAGCACTTTTGGGTGGCGTGGTGTGGATTTTTTTGATGTCCCACATATTAATTTGCATTTTTTGATGTCCCACATACTAATTTGCATTTTTTGATGTCCCATATATTAGTTTGCATGCCATGAAGCAGCAATGCTGCCATATCCACACTGGGTGAATGCTATGAGCCCACACAGCTCAGACAGACAGAGCAGGGGAGACACACACAAGCTCTTGAGCCAAGAGTTCTGACTCTGCAGCACAGAACTTGGATCCCACAGTCCCTCACTTCCCTGCATCCATGTAAAATACCAACAGCTGTATTCCTTCTCTTTCCAAACCCTGCTGTAGTGTGTTGTTTGGATGCAGCTGCATCTTGAAACCCAAAACCTGGTTAAGGATTCTACTATGCCAAATTTACCCACAAAGAACAAGAAGATATTGATAATATCTTCAAATCTACAAATAAAGATACACAAATCTAATTTCAAGCAACTCTGAAAGAAATGTAAAAGCAATTCAAATTAGCCTAATAAAAATACCTAACCATTGAAAAAAAAAGCTTTCAAATCATTCTACATTTAAATGTTTGAAAACAATCATATAAAATTATCATGCCCAGACAAAGGAGCTGATGCCACAACTCTTCTGACTACATCTTCCTCAACAGCAGAAGAAAGTTCAGTCTGAGCAGAATCCCCTTGATTTACTTCAGTAAGGAAATTACTGACACAGATTTTTAGATTAGTTTACAAGACAACTTATTTTCTAAGTTTTGTGAATTATTTTGCATTTCCCATTCTGCTATTCCCATTAACTTTAATATGTTGCTGAGGAAATGTGTAGTTTACCAATCATATCATCATCAAAATTCTTCTTTCCCCAAGCACAAATTTAGTAAATCATACCTGTAATTTAATTCTTAATCAAGAGATCCTTGAGCCTGACTCCTGAGACTCACTTAATGGATTCTGTTATGCACAGTATCAAAATGAAGCTGCTGTAGCTTCATGCCCCTGTCTTCTGCCTTGCCACCATTACAAACCTAAAATAAAATATTATCTGATTTTTGTGTTCCAGTTGGTTAAGAAATTAATTTCCAATCAAAATATTGGTTACAATAAGAATACAGACAGCATAAATGGTTCCAAGCCTCAGTAAGTTCTGTATTTCTAATGTCCTGTGCCCAGAATTGAAAGCAGAATTTGGTAACAAATTTTGCTTTGTCATTGAAAGCAAGAGATGACAGTTATACCTGTGCAAATAAGTGTGGGAGGCTTATAAGGAACACTATCCACCCCCAGAAAAATCACCAACCAACCAACCATCCAATCAACCAACCAATCAACCAACAATATCAGATTGGAGTCTGTGAACCCTACTCACCTATTTTTTAAAGGATATTTAATTTTGTTTGTCACTGCATAAGTGAAATGCTTTCACTTTTTAATTTAAATTGTATTGCACTGAAAAAACATGCATGTGCACTTAATTAAGCTTGGAGACTGAGGTGGGAAATCAATTAAAAATAAACCAAATTATTTATTTCCTCCCTGAGATTTCTTTCAGCAGTGTTGGGGAAAAAACAGCCCAAAGTTTTAAGCTGACATCAAGGAGGGAGCTCTCCTCAGTCTGAGGGGGTCTGGGATAAGAGGCAGCATGAGCCAAAGGGGTCCCTGTGGAACACAGGGAGAGGAAACTCCACAAAGCCCTGCTTAATGAAACAGCTTGGTGTGAAGGAAAAAGGCTTCGAGTATGAGTGCCAAAGCCTTGTGTAAACTGAAACAACAGGATATTCCTCAGCCTGATATGGCAATTCAAAAATCAGAATCCTGGTCCCAGTGTAATGTTCTGGTCTTTTGCCCTTTTTGACAAATCTCCCACCCATTGCATTGCCAGTAAGTGATGCTAGCAGCTTCCAAACCATTCCTGCTGGGATTAGTCAGTCACACACTGCTTTGGTATCATTGTGTTACAAATCCATGTTTTGCTGACAGTCCAGAGAGGAGAATAACCTGCATGGTAAGGGAGCTTGTTTCTGTGATCTGAAAAAAAAAAAAAAAAAAGGAAATTTTAAAGCAATAGGCATGGAATGTGTTTTGTATGCAAAAAATCCTATTCACACCTACATATGTGAAAACACAACACTGAAAACACATTTAATATGACTAGAAATGTTCTGCCACAAATCTAGAATGGGTGATCCCTTATTAGGAGCAGAAGATTTTGCATAACTAACCAAAGATTAAATCAATTTAATATTTATGTTTTCTCAATTTGAAGAGGATGCATCAAAATAAATGAAGTAAATAAGGAGGGCAAGTTGTTCCTTTCAATCAGTATTTTCTCTTAGTAAGCAACTTATTTGTATAAAGATTTTAAATAAATAAAGATAAAACCTTCTGCTTTCCAGATTGACAGAAATGTTGGAAATGATCCCACATAAATAACATTTCCAAGTGGCAACATGGACAAAAGCAATCAGTACCCTATGTCTGTGTGCAGTACAAAGTGAACATTTTAATGCAATCAATAACCCCAAGGTAAAGAGATGATGGCTGCACAGCAAGACTCAGTAGGATATAGATTTCAGGTTGCAAGTCAACAAAGATGTAATAACTCAGCCCAGCTGCAGCATATTCCTCAGACACTACTTAAAAGCTCATTCACCACCAAGGAACATTCTCAGGAGCAGATCAAACCACTGAAGGATGATTTTCTCCATGTGCCACAGAATAAATAGCAGAAAATACCATCACTGGAGCCCAAGTCACGTGGACTCTGAGCCACAGGAGCTGTATAAATCTGAGCAAGCAAAGTGACACATCCATACCCTGCCTGAGGCTCTGAGCAGAAATAACTCAGCACAGAGCAGTGGCATCTGCTCCTCGCACCAGTGATCCTCTCTAATCAGTGACCACACTAATAAATCCACATATTATCCTCTTTATACACCCATCCCTGGTGAACAGCACCCAAAATATCAAACAGCACCTGATAACTAACTTGTGTGTGAAATTCCACCAGCATCTGAAACCAAACTCTGTGAAATGCTGGTCTGACATGTTTGATTTCACACAGTGAAATTCCTTCAAGTCATGTTGAAACCTCTGCCAAAATTTGTGAGGAGTTTCCAGAGTTCTGAGCAGGAGTAACTCAGCCTGAGTTCTGAGCTGAGGCTGAGCAGGAAAAACTCAGCACAGAGCAGTGAGGTCTGCTCCTCCCTAGAGTGATCCTCCCTAATCAGTGATCATACTAATAAATCCACATATTATCCTCTTTATACAACCATCCCCAATGAACAGCACCCAAAATATCAAGCAGCACCTGATACATAATTTGTGTGTGAAATTCCACCAGCATCTGAAACCAAACTCTGCAAAGTGCTGGTGTGACATTTTTGATTTCACACAGTAAAATTCCTTCAAGTCATGCTGAAACCTTTGCCAAAATTTCTAAGGAGTTTCCAGAGTTCTGTGGCAATTTCAGTTCTCACTGTACAGGTACAAAGCTGTTGTGGTTTAACTCTACAGGACTGGTTGCTCCAGAACAGAATAACTGTCCCTGAAGAGATGTGAAATCACTCCTGACTGAACACATTGAAGCACAGTGTGTAAAATTCAGGCTAGTTTGAGTGCCAAGTGACTCCTGCAATCTGCCATCATCAACCTGCCCTGGTCCCTGTTGTTTGCCAGAGCAATAGGGTGCTGTCTGTGTGCGGGTAGCTGTAGCCTGGAGTGGCCGGCTGGCTCCTGAAATTCCGCATTGCGCACAATGCCTCCCAGACCCAAGCTGGCACCCGTGGCAAGTCGGGCTGGGTTGATAGTGCCAAGTGCCTCCTACATTCTGCCATCAAGATGAAGGGCTGGTAAGTTTTGTTTGCCAGGGAAAAGGGGTGGTGTTTGTGTTTGGGTACCTGTGGCCCTGAGGGCCCGGCTGGCTCCTGAAATTCCGCATTGCGCAGGATATCTCCCAGAGGCAAACCGGCACCAGTGCAAATTCAGGCTAGTTTAAGAGTGCCAAGTGGGTCCTGCAATCTGCCATCATGAACCTGCCCTGGTCCCTTTTATTTCCCAGGAGAAAGGGGTGGTATTTGTGTGTGGGTAGCTGTAGCGTGGGGTGGCCGGCCGGCTCCTGAAATTCCGCATTGCGCAGGATAGCTCCCAGACCCAAGCTGGCACCCGTGGGAACTCGGGCTGGTTTGACAGTGCCAAGTGCCTCCCACAATCTGCCATCAAGATGCAGGGCTGGTAAGTTTTGTTTGCCAGGGAAAAGGGGTGGTGTTGGTGTTTGGGTACCTGTGGCCCTGAGGGGACGGCTGGCTCCTGAAATTCCGCATTGCGCAGGATTGCTCCCAGAGGGAAACCGGCACCAGTGCAAATTCAGGGTAGTTGAAGAGTGCCAAGTGACTCCTGCAATCTGCCTTCATGAACCTGCCCTGGTCCCTTTTATTTCCAAGGGAAAAGGGGTGGTGTTTTTGTTTGGGTACCTGTAGCGTGGAGTGGCCGGCTGGCTCCTGAAATTCCGCATTGCGCAGAATGCCTCCCAGACCCAAACTGGCACCCGTGCCAACTTGGGCTTGTTAGATGCTGCCAAGTGCCTCCTACATTCTGCCATCAAGATGAAGGGCTGGTAAGATTTGTTTACTTGGGAAAAGTGGTGGTGTTTGTGTTTGGGTACCTGTGGCCCTAAAGGGCCAGCTGGCTCCTGAAATTCCGCATTGCGCAGGATAGCTCCCAGAGGCAAACTGGCACCAGTGCAAATTCAGGCTAATTTAAGAGTGCCAAGTGGGTCCTGCAATCTGCCATCATGAACCTGCCCTGGTCCCTTTTGATTGCCAGGGAAAAGGGGGGCTGTTTGTGTGCGGGTAGCTGTAGCCTGCAGTGGCCGGCTGGCTCCTGAAATTCCGCATTGCGCAGAATGCCTCCCAGACCCAAGCTGGCACCTGTGCCAAGTCTGCCTGGTTTGACAGTGCAAAGTGCTTCCTACAATCTGCCATCAAGATGCTGGGCTGGTAAGTTTTGTTTGCCAGGGAAAAGGGGTGGTGTTGGTGTTTGGGTACCTGTGGCCCTGAGGGGCCGGCTGGCTCCTGAAATTCCGCATTGCGCAGAATGCCTCCCAGACCCAAGCTGGCACCCGTGCCAACTCGGGCTGGTTTGATAGTGCCAAGTGCGTCCCATAATCGGGTACTCAGCAACACATCCCCAGGATAAAAAATGTTATGGCATTTTTTTTATGCTGATCCTCTCCTGAGTTTAAAAAGAGCTGGAATCCTGGCTGGTCTGTACAGCACTGGTGAAATTTTTAACTCAGTTTTTCAGGGCAAAGTTCTTTCAACTCCATACGCCTGCATCTTTTGTGTTCCATTTTTTTCCCCAGGCCACATTTTCTGCAGCTGCTGCTCTGTCTCAGAGCCATTTCAGACTCCATTCCCATCAGCTCTGACCAAAGTATCTGCCTAGGCATGAATCCAAGGGCCTCAATTCCTATTTTTGTGCCCTTACTGGATGTGGCAGGCCTGTGCACAGCAGTCAGCCACTGTTCATGTCTGGAGCTTTGCTCTCTCTTTCTCCAAATCCCTTCCAATAATCTTTCCCTTCTCAAGACAAGCACAACTGATGGGCATCCTTTAAACTGCACAGTGAGTGCTTCTGTTCCTGCAAGCAGGAATCAGGTGATTTGTATAAGCAGCAGAACATGAATGACAAAACATATTTTTTTATATCATTTTCCTGTCCATTACTGGGAAAGCAGGACTAGTACTAAGGCAAGAAAAGGCGACCCTCATTGTAGGAAAATTTCATGGAACACTTGTTTGTTCAGGTACACGAATTTGTACAAGTTTTTTTTAATCTTACATTTATGAACTTCATAAAGAATCAATGCTAATAAATCACTTGCCCATATAAGACAGAGTATAACAGCTCACAGCATCTTCTGACTTGTCACTGCATAAACTGCATTACAGATTTTTTTTTTAAAGATTTTTCTCTTGTGTTTGATAATGGCAGGCATAATATCTGCATTTTCAATATCATCTCAAGCAAAAAAATTGAAACAACTGGAAACCACCACTGAAGCTGCAATAAGAGGCACAGGTCCCTGTGGTCACTAAGAAACTTTTCAATGGAATATTTTCTACTAGGGTAAAAAAATAAAAATCAAGTTCATCAAAACAGTTCATTAATTAGGATAAAAATTCTGATGAAAACCAAGCAGATTTGCATTGGAAAATTACTTCATTTCCTCATAGTTCTGCAGCAATCATCCCAGCATGCCGTGGAAACCTGGGGATAAAGGAGTCCTAAAGTCACCACCAGCTAACTCACAAGCCAAGTCTGCAAGGCTCCCTGCCAGCTTGGGAAATCATCAGGCAAACTGCCTTGAATTTACAGGAACTTCACTGCTTCTAAAGCCTTCAGCTCCTCAGAAGCTGTGTAGCAACAGGCAAACCTGACTTCAGGACTCTCAGTCTTCAGAGTTTTAAGCACTCCAGAAATCTGGTGAAAGTCTCTATACATTTATTAAAAGAATCTATGTATTTGAAACAGTAATTTTCAGCATTCCCACTCTGCAGAAAATGTCAATTCTTCTTGTTTTCATGACATTACAATTAAAAAATCTAAAAAATCAGACTTACAGTTTTCCAGACTTATGCTTTACCTGCTGTCCAGAGTAAAAGACAAGAGGTCACACCGCTCTGGTTCTTTATTCAGAACACAGCAAACACATGCAGATGCAAAGTCACAGCTTCAGTTGCTGTTACTGATTGTGACAAGGCTGAACACCTCCTGGATCAGGAATGAGCTGTTCCACAGCAATCTCCTGCTCCCTGCTCATTCCAGCCCCAGGCACGTGCAGGTTCCTCTGGGCTGTGCAACAGGAGTGCAAACAGCACAGCCACCAGCAGACACTTACAGCACAGCCAGAACAAACCTGCTACATGACAGATTCAAGTTTGTTCTGTTCAAATATAATCAATATCAAAAAGGGCAAGAGTTTTATCATCTTTATTTTGAAACTGGAATAAGAGAGACTCTTCATTTTTCTTTTATTTCATGACTGTCTTCCCCAAACCTTTGACAGAACGTAAGCTTCAACTGGCACAGATTGTACTGTGTATTCCCATGGATAAAACATTCCCAGAAAGTGATTATAGAATCTCTATGAGTAAATCATAACCAGACACTGAAGGTGGACTGAAGCAACCTTCACTCACATGCAAACACATTTCAGACAACTGGGAATTCTGAATTAAAAACAAAGGGTATCTAGTCAATCACTTTTCTTTCATAAAATAAAAAGATGCACTTAAGTTATTAACCTTTATTCACTGCACGTCAATGAAATGGAGTATTTTTCAACAGAAACTCAATTTCATGGAAAATTTAACTCATTGGAATGTATCTCTCTCTCAGAATCTCAATACCTTGAAGATCCAACCCAGAATTTCACACCAGCCCAGCTGTGCAGACCTGGGACACCCCCATCCCTGCACATCTGTACAGGGTGCAGGAACACCCCCATCCCTGCACATCTGTACAGGGTGCAGGCCTGGAACACCCCTATCACTGCACATCTGTACAGGGTGCAGGAACACCCCTATCCCTGCACATCTGTACAGGGTGCAGGAACACCCCTCTCACTGCACATCTGTACAGAGTGCAGGAACACCCCTCTCACTGCACATCTGTACAGGGTGCAGGAACACCCCTATCCCTGCACATCTGTACAGAGTGCAGGAACACCCCTATCACTGCACATCTGTACAGGGTGCAGGAACACCCCTCTCACTGCACATCTGTACAGGGTGCAGGCCTGGAGCACCCCTGTCACTGCACATCTGTACAGGGTGCAGGAACACCCCTCTCACTGCACATCTGTACAGGGTGCAGGAACATCCCTCTCACTGCACATCCCAGAGCTCTGGAGAGATCCCAGAGCCAGCACAAAACCCTGCAGAGCCAGAGGGGTGGTAGCAGAGGGGCAGTTCTGGGTCTCACCTGGCTGACTTGCACCACCACTGCACCAGCTGCAGGGATCCAAACTGCCCTTTCCATAACACCCTGCAACACACAGGGAACCCTGGGCTGGCTCCAAACACCCAGGGGGAGACAAAGCATTTTACTCACAGGGTACTGATGTTTCTGCTGTGTTTTACTGGATGACACAAAGCCCAATACAGGAGAAAAGAGTTACCTTTCCACTCAAGAACTGACTGCCTGCTATTTAGCCATGGAGTATCACAGGATAAGGATTTATCCCAGGCCTAGCAATAGAGCAAAGAGCATCTGAGTTCAAATCCTAACATGCACATTGACTATCCTTCAGCACAGTCATCTTTCTTTGTGTTAACTGTTCTAATTTCACACATTATGGTTTGCAAAAGAATCAATATTTATTGACCAGTGCCTTGCCTCCCTCAGTCTCTTACCAGTCCCTCCTGTATTGGAAAATGCCAGGTTCCAGCCCTGGTGTGAGCTCCCAGTCTTCTTCTGGGTTTCCAGTCCAGAGCAGGTTTGAACAGTTCCAAGAAAAAGAAAAGCCACAGTCCAGGGAGCTTCACTGCCTCAGCTAGCTAAAAAAAACTAAGAGCAAAAAGACTTTAAAAATCCTAAAAATCAAAGGAGAGCTCTGTCCTGCTGTCTGTCCATCCACAGACAGCACAGTCCAGGAGAAGGAAAGCTGAAGCTCTCCCCTCTCTGGTTTTGAATACAGCCCCCCAGACACGCCACTGCTTCTCCTTCTCAGTCCCTCTTCACTCTCAGATCTAGTTTTAAAGGTTCAAAACTTATTTCTGGGCTAAACAGACAAACGGGGGTACAATTCAACATCATAAAGTCACCCTAGGACTCTCCGTTACACAGATGAACCTTCAAGAGTACAATGAAGAAAAACAAAAAAAAATTATTCAGAATGCTGACAAATTATCAAACCAACTCTCTGCACATTTATTTCAGTCCTATAAGGCCCTTGTATTACTTGCTAGAAAATCCCACAACTTCAACTCACTGACTGCATGGGCTACTTTTTACAAGATTATAAAAAATATTATAAATTCCCAGTTTGCAAGTTTAATATTACACTTTAACCTGTCATTAGCTAAGAGGGGCAAAATAACTTAGTTGATTGAGTAAATTTGATTACCTTGGCCCCTTGCTGATGAATGTAAGCTATTTTATAAATTAAAAAGCTATTAGACTAGTGAAAACAATTTTGAACAGTAATCTCTTGATACAGTATTTCCATGTTTAAAGATCAGCTGGCAGAAACATGACTGCTATTACAGGCTGCCTGAAAATTCAGAACTGGAGATAATGGTCAATTCCTCCACTATTCTTGTCTAATTAGAGAATTCTGCTTCAGTTGAAATCCATTTAAGTGAGCAACATCCACATATTGAAAAGAAAGATTAAGAAAATATTAGGTCAGAGTTAGAATCTTTATGATGTGAGTAGGCAATTACAGAAGCCATCTCTGATTTTCCACCTCCACCTCTTCTATTGTATTTTCTTCTCTGTCAATACAAAACTGTGGCAAGAATTGAAATCGATAATAATTCTCCTCCCCCCTTTTTCTATTTTTTAAACTGTTAAAAACAATGTTCTTGTGAGAAAGCACAAACATCTGCTCTCTTGAAAGGATGAGGAAAGAAGAAATATTAGCATTCCCTCTCTACAAAACTGGCAGCAGAATGTGCTGGAGTGCTGTCCCCAAAGGAATTGTTGGTTTGCTGTAGTTTGTGGACAGCCAATTGGCAAACCATAAATTAGGTCAGGTTTTCATAAAACCAACCCCACATATACATATTCATGAGTAAGAACAAGTGTCTGGTGATCCAAAAACATCTTCTAGTGGCCATTATCTGATGGTTGAGCACTGAACAGTCCCAAAAATAAAGTAAAACATTATTATCTCCAGCAAATATGATGAAGTGGGCTTTTGCCTAGTGCTCTGGGTAAGACTGGGGAAGAGCAAAGGGCAGACAAGCCTGGCAACACCACCAAAGAAGGAAAATGTTCAGAAGTTTGCCAGTATACTCTCTAAAAATTGATAAATAAAGCCCCCAGGAAACAGTTATTGAAAAGTCAGCACTATGAAGTCCAAGGCTGCACTTTTATATCTCTATCATTCCTTTACCTTCCAAACCAATCAAAAGCAACATGGAATTTGTAAAATCTAACAATTCCACAGTGGTAAGAAACCATTTTCCATGAGACACAATTGCATGATTTTATCATCAGGCAGAAATACAACCCCATATGTGAATAATATTGGGCAAATACATGAAGTTTCCTTGTGCTTTCAAGAGTATGTTATTCTTTTTAGCTTGATGTATCAAAGAAAAGCATTTTAAAAGTTCAGGGAATTTTGTGGCTACTGATGGACTTTCACACATGCTGATAGTTAAGACAGGGTCATGGTTGTATTACTTGCAATGGCACAGCCTCTTCACAATTTCCCTTTCTTCCTTAATCACACATAGTTAACAAGAGCAAAGTAAAAGTTAGAATTTCAGGTATTTGCAATGTTTCCTCAATAGCCTTTCATTACTATTTGGGCTGAAACTTGATCTATTCTGAATAATGGAAACAATGTTCAAAGCATACATCCCCCCAGCATTACACTCAGTTAATGGTCCTTGACTTGTGATATTGTGATTTTTATACTGCATAGAAAGGTCTTCTTTAGGTTAAAAAAAAGGAAATGTGTCTTAACATTTGAAGCAAAGCCAAATAATGCTGTACTGCTGGGCAATTTTCAAAGCCACATTAAAAGAGGATCACAAGAAAAAGAGGCATCAGTACAAAAACACTACATGGCTCCTTCTCTGTGCTCCAGGATTTTGTTAAGATACTCTTTTAATCCAGCCATTTACTGCAACAGGCTTTATAACATATATTAAATAATATTGCCTCCTCTAACTGACAGATCAGGTTTGGTGAATCTTGACCCTTCAGTTCCCCAGAAGCCATATTAGACAGTTACAAAAGTGTTAAGAATATTGTGAAAACCATAACAAAAATGTCTATTTCCCTGATGGGTAAGTTCTTTTTTGCATGGTGGATGGTTCAGGTGATTCCTGCACAGTGTGATTGTCATGAGGGACCTAAACCACAAGGAGATTCTTTCTGACATTTCAGTGTCACCTCTGAAGATGTACTCAAGCAAAGTCTTCCCTCAAACCACCACAGCTGGCACAAAACAAATCTCAGGACACTCCTGCTGCAAGGACTCCAAAATAACAAAATTAGATTTTGCAGAAAAGCATCAATCTCAGCAGCTGGTTGCCTCTTGAAGCTTGTCTGGCTCACCATCTGTCCTGCCTTCCCTCCCTTATGGGTCATGGTCTTTTATGGGTGACATCAGAGCATGGCAAAGTGAAATTATTGCTGTGAGCACAGGGGTGAGGCACAGTCAGAACCAACCCCCAAAGTTCTTCAGTGCTGAGGCTTCACCACCTCTTGGACCACAGAGACCAGGAAAAGTGGTCTGAAGCCCCAAAATGGAGGAGCTGTAGTACTTATCCATCAAAGGGCTGAGAAAGAGCCTTGCACAAACCACGAGCTTTAGCAGATCTGGCGTGGTCTTCTTCCATTTATTTTAATTCCTTTGATTTCATCTACTCTGGAAATAATTAAATACTGTTTTCCATTACTCATTGGTAAAGTCATCAAGGAAATTTTTAAAAAGGTAAAAAATCAAATATCTTGCTTCTCCTATCTAAATTTACCATAAAACACTTCACAACGTCATTTTAAAAATATAAATAAAAGAGGATCATTCAACTTTCTTGAAAATCATCATCCTTCTCTTCAGTCAGTCAGCATCAGCTGATCTCCAGGAAGGAATGTCTTTTCCACGTCCAGGATCTATTTTTCAGATCACTTGGCTGGGTTAGCTTGCGTTTCCTCACATCTCTCCTACTCATCAATTTCTGTCTCAGACATAAAAGAGAACAGATAAAAGCAACATTTCCCAAGCTCCAGGCAAAGCAGGAAAGGGAACTTGTGACTGCCCATTTGCTCAAGTCATGCAGCAGCTCCAGCACCTGGACAAGTTCATGAACATGTAAGACCTACAGATGATGGAGAAATTTGATCCTTGAGCAGCACAGGGAGAGAGGAATATTGGCCTCATTTGCACTGCACGAGTGCATCAAGGTACCCCACACTGGGCAGCACCAGCCAAGCCCAGCCCTGCCCTCCCCTTCTCTGAGAGAAGGAGCTGCCCCTGGACCCCCTGCCCCAGGCAGGGACAGGCAGCACATGGCCAAGGCCAGGATTATCACAGACATTCTTCTTGAAAAATCCTTTCTTAGGATTTTTCCCTGCTGGAGCTCAGAGGCTCAGCAGCAAATGTAAACAATTATTATCTGCTGCTGTGGAATGCAACAGGTCCACCTGTGGTTGGTCCCCTGTAGATGTTTGGATCTGCTGACCATTCACAGGAGGGCTGCTATCGCTCTGTGCTGAGACACAGACGTTGTTATTCATTCTTTCTATCTCTATTCTTAGCTTAGCAGCTTCTGAAGAAGCCTCTTTCCTTTCTATAATTATGTAGTATAGTTATAATGTTATATATATATCACAATATAATAAATCAAGCCTTCTGATAATGGAATCAAGATCCTGTCTCTTCCATCCATCTACAAACCCCTGTGAACACCGACAACACAGGATCTTGCTCATCTCAACAAATTCCACAGGTCCAGGAGCCAGGGAACATCTGGCCCCTAACCCAGGATAAAGCAGCCCAGGGTTCCAGAGGAGGGTCCTGCCAGGGCCACACACACCAAGGCACAGGCAGCACCACAAGGCTGAAAATGCCTTTTACATTTGAACTGAATTAGGGATGGGTTTGCCCTAAAATCTAAAAGTCAAAAATCCTTATCCAGACACTGTGTTCCAGAGCCTGGAAACACAAGTTCTGAGCTCTTCACAGCTTAGGTTACCTAAACTCAGATTTTATTCCACTGGCTTCCCTGTGTGTGCATATGTTTAATACGCATATTAAAATTTAAATAGATTGCTTTTAACTAATCACATCAAGTGACATTTGTGCGATGTAAATATTTGCTTTGTTCCTTCAGCACTCTTTCAATTACACAGAAAATTTCAGAGAAATAAAATTACAGCAGGCCGAATATTAAAAGGTGGGGAGGGAAAAGAGTGAGAAACTAAGCTTCAAAGGGAATGCTACACTTTGATTTCAGTTTGCATATTCCAAATGCTCACATTTTGCTACACAGATGTCAAACCAGGAGGCAGGTAATAAAACAGGTTTCTTTAAGACTTAAAAAAAATATATTGAAATGATCAAATTAAGCCATATTCCAGGCATTGCAGAAATAACTGACATATTATTAGTTCTTCCCTAAACGTTATTGAACCATCTCTTTCCATTGTAGCAGGGGTCTGTCAGCTCTGCAGGTCCTTGCCAAAAATAAAGAAAGGATGGCAGCATTCCCCATCTGCTGATGAGTCCAATCTAAGGGAAGACAAAACACTGATTTTATTTACCTCTGTTCCAATTATTGTCAGGCAATACAAACAGTCATCATGACACACAGCCAGGTTTATTCATGTGCCCAGCAAGCCAGGCCAGACATAATAAAGAGATTACACACTCTGTTTGGAATACAGGCAACTTGGAATGGATTTTATTGAAGCTTAAGCATGGGAAATATTGGGTAGTAGATTTAGGTATCACACAATCAGAAAAATGTTTGGCTCCAAAACACAACACATGGCACCCTCAGAGAATGAGGGTGACAATTATTACAGCACAACAGGCTGCCTTTCCCTCCCTGCCAAAAGAGAAGCTTGGAATAGCACAGAGCACATGGCACTTGAAACTTGGAGGAGAGAGCCTGGAAAGAGCTCACAGAGTAGGAAGGGAAAAAAATTTAGAAGTACCAGAAAGTATCTGTGCCCCTGAAAGAAGCTCCTCATAAACCACCACCAGTCACCCTGGAAGAAAAAGGACTCTTTAACACCAAGAAATAGGACAGAAGGGGCAGAGCTGTGCAATATGTTTGCTGCAATAACTGAGGCACTAGACACTATAATGATTTCAAAATTTTAAGTCTTTTTAAGACCCAATGGAAAAGAAATTACAGCAGATATTACAAAAATTGAAAGTTTCAATCTTTTTAAATGTAGATTAAGGCTCTGTTGATAAGTCCAGCCAATTTGCTATCTAGGACATCCTCACCCCACTTGGCCAGCTGAGACCCTAAACTGCCAGCAGGCCCAGTTCTTGAAGGGGTGCCCAAAATCAGAGCCCAAAACCTTGAACATGGCACCAGCTCTGCAGCCAGTCATTCACCTGGTTCACCTCCTTTCTCTCAAATTTTCTTCTCTAACTAGGAAGATGGAGCAGACCCTCATCTCCTGACCCTCTGAACATTGTTCCAAGGGATATAGGCCCCTCTTGGTATTTCTAGCACCACCCCTCTGCAGCATCATGTTGTCATCTTATTATGAAAGTTCCATCCCTTCTTGATGATTTCTCATGGGCATCTCCTCACAGCACTGACTCCTTCTTCACAGCACAGCCAACAAACTCCAACTCTCTCCTCACCCTGTAGCATTCATCCTTATTAGACACAGCTGTGGCCTGTTAAGGGTAGGCCAGTTCCTAATCTTTGATAATTAGTGCAGCTGCAACTCCTCAGGTGTGGGATTACCTTCTGCACTATCTTTATTTTCTTCCATTCTATCCCCCCACAATTCCCCCTTTTCATTTAATTACAAAGTTGCAGCATCTCTAGAAAGAGATGTTCAAGTAAATTGATATTATAACATATTCACACATCTCACTTAGGACTAACAGTTATATTCACAGTGTCATTCACCCTGACCTGAAAGAGTGGGAAGAAATGAGAGTCCACAGGCTTGACCAGCCTCAGAGCCTCTTGTGACAGCCTGGAACCAAGCTCCCAGCAGGCAGGCTTCCCTAGAGGCTGCCTGGATGGCAAATGGGGCCTCTCAGTAGGAAGTCTCCAATCCCTCACCCCCTTTCTGGGAGCACCAGTTTAGTGAGGTTACATGATCACATTGATTTTGCATGGCTGGCCTTTCCTGGGATTTGCCTATTTACTCTCTCCCTCCTCATTCTTCAGCCCCAGGACATTGCATCTGTCACAAAAGGACATTTCAGGGGGGAGAAGAAGGTTCCTCCTCCTGCCCTAAGCAGAAGTGAGAATCCAATTTACTTTGTCTTGTGAGTTAGTTGAGTCAGCCAGCCCAGCTGGCTTATCAAGCAAACTTATCTTCCCCATGACACCCACTGTGCCTTCAGACCCCAGAGGGACTGTCACTTCTCATGGAAGTTTTGGTCTGGGCAGGTTTTTCAGCACCTGGGAGGCCATCCTGGGTGGAAGTGGCCACACTGGCATTGTACCCTGTGATCTTCCCTGTGGAATGTGCCAGGCTCAGTGAGCATCACGGCATAATTTAATTCAAAAATGTCATCCAAGGTGGAATTATGTATCATCAAGGTTTTTGTTTCCAGTCATCATATTTGACCACAATCCTTGGCAAGTTGTGAGGTCTTTGGGCTTCAGCTTTGTGCCCTCCAACAAAAGAATAATTCACCATTAACACCATCTCCAGCCAAGAGACAACAGAACTCAGAGTCCCCTGGGCCCCAGCCCTGGGCATTTCTGTTTCAGCTGGAGAGTATTTACACTTCTCAAATGTGCACTGGAACCAAGCTGTGAAACATCCTGAAAAATCTGGTAGGTTTAAAAGCTCTAAGTTTGGAAAAGCATGAATTTCACTCTAATTTCTGATTCTTGGGAATTATCCTTCCAAGCAGCAAACTAATGACTGCTCCTGATTACAATTCAATCTGATAAAAACCCTGCAGAATACCCACACATACTTGGAACAGAAAAGGGAAATGCAGTTATCTGAAATTCTCCATTCATTCAGAGCACAATGCTGCTGAAACCTGGGCCTAAAATGTCTCTCACCAGTGCTCACAAGCTGGTGTTGTAATTGATGCCAAAAATTCAGCAGCTTTATCATATGCATTTTTTCCTACTGACAAAGCATTCCATGGAGCTGTATTTCAATTCTGATTCCATATGTCACTTCAATTTCTGATCAGAGCTTGAACATAAAAAAATTATAGCCCACCTCAATGGACTAATAAAAAAGGATCATTTCTTTTTACATATCAACATTTATTAGTCTCAATCATTTCAGAAATATAATCATTATAGTCCCTTTTCCTGAGAACAGCTCCCCACACACACTCATCCCAGGGGCTCCTGTGTACAGATGCTCTTTTTCCTTTTATTTCTGAGGGTGCCATGTTGCTGCACAGCAAAATCAGCCATCATGCAGTATTAAGAGAAAAAGTAATTTTAAAAAAACTGGGTTTTTTTCCTATTCCCCATTACCCTTTTTTTTTTTAATATTACTGTTATTTCCTTCTGTCTTCCCCAAATAAAAAGTCAAAGGCAGGAAAGGTGTCAAGTCAGAAGGAATGATTGGGTTGATCATCCTGAACTCTGCATTTCCCAGGTCTTTGGTTTCAGGAGGAGCTGATGAGTTTAGGCAGAGCACAGCTCCCAGCTGGCTCAGCAAATATTCCAGAAGCATACAAGGGCCTGGCTGGAAAACATCAGTACTTAGGTTAATCTTGGTTTTCAGAATCACTGATCATATCTCTTTGGTTTATAGTCTTTCAAAACCTTCCTGGAGAAATTGATCAATCCTTCCTACTGAAAACCCAAGACAGACAGGATGCTGGTTTCAAAAAGACTTTTACAAATCCCATCAATACTGGAATAAAACCAGAAAAAACAAGGCAGCTTTATTGATTTACACATTAATATAACATATGCTTTTCTGTGCATGTGCAGTCTCCCTTAAGTGAAAACTGAACTTCTAAAGATAATCTAATATTGAGTCTATAAGTGTTATCCATCAGTTCTCTTTCCTTCTTTTTTTTTGACAGCCACAAAAATTAGAGATAACATGCTTAATTAGTGTAGAATGAGGTAAATCACTTCCTGGACTGAAACATGTAGTGCAAACAATTACTGGGCTCCTTGTTAACTACAGGTCATTTAAGTCCAACCTGGAAAGTGAACACCTGTATGGTTTCTGCAACATGTAAAACTTTTAACTGAAAATCTTCATCTTACTAAAGACACTGGGACCAATTCTAGTGCTTTCATTATAACATTTTTTCACTTAAAATTCATGTCCTGGTAATTCAAGCCATCTCAGCTCAAAACAATCTTATCTCAGCAGAAACTGATCCAAGTATTGCATGAGTCAGAACAGAAACAAAACATGGTTTCCATTTTCCAAGGCTAACCTTCCAACTTTATGAGTCAAAGCAAAAATGTTTAAGAATCAAACTTAAGCTATATCTAAGTTTCCCTGCAGACCAAAGATAAGATAACTGCATCATTCAGCTTCACACATTGCTGTTCCCTCCAAATTTCACATCTTCTGCAGGAAGTATTTATTAAGTACATCATCCTATTCCCTATGAATCTGGAGTAAAGAGGATTGGAATAACCACTATGAGCTAAATACAAAACTTGATCAGAAAACAATTCCATTCATTAAGGATTTGGTTTGAGTTTTCTGTTTGGGTGGTTTGGTTTTGTTTTGGCTTGGGGTTTTTGGTTCTTTTTGGGTTGTTTTTGTTTGTTTGTTTGTTTTTTGTTTTGGTTTTTTTTTAAACAGGCTCAGCAAGATTTTCAAAACTTGAGGTTAAGGTAGATCAAAGAGTATAAATCAACTGATAACCAGCTGCCAGCTGAAACACCACAAAGTGCATAAATCACTCATTAGTGGTCCTACAAGCACAGCTCCACCTCAGCACCAGGCTGCCCCAGGAAACCAGGGATGCCCAGGACTGCACTGGGTCCCAGCCCAGAGTGAGCTCCCAGCCCTGGTTCAGAGGAAAAGCCCCACAATCACCCTACTCTGCACAGTTTTGTCCATGCTGGAGACACAAACTGCAGCAGTTCTTGACTCACAGCAGGTAGAACATGGAGCCCTGACCTGCCCTGTGCCAGCAGGATGAGGGCAGTACTGGCAGCTCTCACACTTTACATGTCACAGCTTCCATCCAACTTAAATTTACACTGTCTGTGTTTAGTAGAAGATGCAGCACAACTACTCCAACACAGAGCAGACTACTCAGCTACATAAACACTGGAACAGACTTTGGCAGCAATCTTGTCAACCTCCTGTCAGCACTCTGCCAAATGCCCTCCTGCAGGAGCTCCTGTGGTGCCACTCGTGTGCTGGCAGCTCCTGTCCCTGCTCTCCCCAGGCTCTGTATCGTGGCTCAGCCCAAGCAGAGCAGCATTCTGTGTCCCCTGCAGCCCTGGCACTGTGGGCACACAGCAGATGCTCCCCCATCACATCCACACGAGCCACTGCAGCACAGCAGAGCTGCTGCCCCAGCTGAAGGCAATGCTCTACAGAAAAGGGACTGCAATGAAATTGTGTTTGCCTTGCCTTGAAGGTTCATGAGCAGGCCTGTGACCACAATGCAACTTAAAACATCCACAAACTAATGCCCTTTGCCTGGTGACTCCTGGTCTTCCCATGGAACAATGGCCTAAGGAAAGAAAGGCACTGACAAAACTGCCTGTCTTAGGTTGGAGGATGTGTCTGGGGCTGTGTGTTCTGTCCCCATGTGTCAGAGCTGGGGCAGTTCTCTGCTGTTCTTGGGGCAGTTTTTTCTTTCTCTCTCCCACAGCCAATCCTCCCTGCAGGAGATCTCTGCTGTCCATGGCCATTGAGTGTCCCTGCAGGGCTGATCCAATTCCCCCATCCCATGGGGAGATGCTGTGCCCAGGGCAGGAGCCAAGCATTCCTACCTGGATCCAAGCTGAGCCTGGCACACCCCAGCAGCCTTTGCCCCCTGCATTGCCAGAGGAGCAGCTTTCTGCTGCCCTGCATGGCCAGAGGGAGCCCAGGCCCATCTGCAGCAGCCCTGGAGCTGCAGAGGAAAACTCCCCCCTTGTGCAGGATCCCTGCTGCAGCAGAACCACAGCTGGCACTGCAGGAGGGCTGAGCCCCCCTGGGATGGGGCTGGGACACCACCCTGGCACACAGGGGACAGGGCATGGGCTGACTGTGGTTTTTTTGTTTGTTTGCACTATTGCATTTGTATTTTTAATTTTCCTAGTAAAGAATTTTTACTTCTATTCCCATAAATTTGCCTGAGAGCCCCTTAATTTCAGAATTATAATAATTCAGAGGGAGGGGGTTACATTTTCCATTTCAGAGGGAGGAGGTTACATTTTCTCCTTCCTTAGCAGACACCTGGCTTTTCAAACCAAGGCACTCCCTCACTGCCCTAGGGTCACTCCCTTAAACCAGTGAAGTGTTTCTGGTAACTTAAATGGTGGCAGACTCAGTGCCAAGGAACAACTCCTCTTTTGACACCACACTGCTTAAGGAAGGCTGGCACAATGCAACATAAAGAGACCAAAAAACCCTGAAATTCGGGCTTATTTATATATGTATGCATACATATATAGCTCTCATGTACACACTACAGATGTGTACCCTCCTTCCAGATTAGTTTAAGTTAGGCTGTAATTTACAGAGATCATCTCTGTTCAGGACAGTATTTGAACTCATTGCTCTACACTTCAGCAAAAGTCTCTGATGACTTTAAAAATTAAAAAATAAAATTTAAAATTCATCTTTAACCAGCAAGAATAAAATGCTGAAACCTCCTCTTCAATGAAGGAAAGGAAGGAAACGTGAACAAAGCATGAAAATAAGTCAATATCACTAATTTTCATTTTTCTGTGAAGGTCACCAGAGAGGACAGAGCTCCCTACAGCTTGTCCTGGCAGGGAGAGCTGATCTTGAGGGCTCTGCAGTCCCCAGGAATATCTCACCAAATTCAGCCACTCTGGAGCAGCAGCACTGTTTGCTCCCTGCTAACTCTGCCAAGGAATTGCTGGTTTCTGACAGATGTTTCTGTTTAAAGCCCCCGTATGGATCATTCCACCTCAGCTGCCTCAAGAGCCAGCCCAGTAACTCCAAGAGCCAGAAATTTGCCAGGAACAAATGAAAAAGCTAATTAGATCAACAGACAAAACTTGGATCAAGATTAGAGGATCTGACACGACAATGGGATTAGACTATTTACAAGACATAACAAGGTTTGGCTATTTATCATTTCACAACCAATTTTTGCAGTGACAAATTAGCATGAAAAATGCAGATATGAGACTATCCTTGTTTCAGTTTAATGTGTGCTCCCTACTGATGCCCAACTCCCCAGAATCACAGTCTGTTCTTTGAGAAAAGCCACTGCAATAGCAAAAGAAAGTAAGAACTGGAAGCATAGTAATGGAAATAAAAATTTAAAAATCCTTACAACCTGGCGCTGATAGTTTCAAGCATACAAAAAGGCAAATAAGAGGTAAATAAATCATTGCAAAAATACACAGTTTGGAGCTATGTGGAAAAATTAATGCAGATAAACAGCTGATTCTTTGCAGCTGGATAGACTTTGCAATGACAGTGTCATTTTTGTCTTCCTTACTTTGTCATTCTCTGACTCACGAAGCCTAAGAGATTACAAAGGTATTTACAGTTTATCACTAACAAAACTGCAACACCAAGCAAAGTAATTAAATAATGATACATCTTCAAATAGAAACATTTCTCCATTATAAACAGGTCTCTTGTAGAAGCACCTGTAGTAGGAAGGAAAAAACTTTCACAGCAGAAGAAACTCTAACCTTGACTATCTGAATTTATCATTTCAGGGCAATAGAACATCAGCTGATGTCAGTGAATGCAGGGAGTGCTCCAGCCCAAGGTGTAACTGTCTAACAGGATGGACATTGATATTTTAGCACAGCAGCCAGGCAGAGAAGGGCTGGGCTGCAGCTAATACAAGTGAAACAGCAATGAAAGAGAGAAAAAAGCTGAGGTTTTCCACTCAAACTTCTTCATCACATCCTAAACTCTAATTGGAATTAGCAGTGCCTTTAAAGGACTTATGTTAGCATCAGCATTGGTCAGTGCTGAGAGCACTAAAAGTATAGATTGCAGCAGAAATACTTATTCCTAAATACATTTATTCATCCTTTCATACATGTTTCAAAAATAATTGTTCTTTGTCAAACTAAGTATGGCTTTTTGATACAATTAGATTTTTACCTGGAGTTCTGGTAGTACTGATAGGAAAGGAATCTAGATACACATCAGTTCTGATTTAAGTCCTGCATTTAAGAAATAGATAAAATAAATCTTTCTCTCAAGCTCATCTTCCAGTAAATCCTATTAACAAAAGATATTCTGAGATAATTCCAACAAGGTGTGAGCATCCCTCCTTTCCTGTGTGACTTTTGATACTGCATATCATCTTGCCAATGGAGTAGCATCCCTGTCAGTGCTAGCACCTATAAATGCCATAATGCTACAATATTTCTATTGCTTTTCACTAAATACTCAATTTTCTTCCTCTATTTTTCTCCTCAAAGTAAATACACACATAAATCAAATGGACAGAAGATGGAAACTATGAGAGAGGAGCAGCATTTAAACAATAATAATTTTTTTAAGAAATACATGCTCTCCAAGCCCATGGCAATGGCAACATTTTAACAGGACAACAGAAAAAGAAGGAGTTCAGTGAACAGCCAAGCTATGAAAAAAACCAGGTTTCATGTGCAGTAAGGTCCAGTTTCCCTTGTCAGTGCAATGGAAGGAAGGAGTTTTCTCCCCTGTCTGGCAGCAGGAAACTGATAGTGATAAGTTATCACTGAAGGGGTATTGGGGACAGTTAAAGGTGATACAGAGACTTTATCATTAGAAGGTATGAAAAGACACTTTATTATTAGAAATGTACAATTCTTATAGAAACAATGGTGGACTTAGGTCTTAATTGGTTTTTAGGAATCTTCTCTTACACTATGAACTTTAACTGCTTTCTTTTCAGATTCAACTCAATCTGAAGGATTTAAGGAACACTTGTTTTTCATAAAGCATTTGTGGAACAGGGGTGAGGGTTTTTTTTTTATTTTGTGGTGCTTTTCTGTAGTACCTGGGTGTCACCATCATATTTTCTAGAAAAATCCCTTGCCCAGGATTTTGCTCCTGGGAAGCTGAGAAGCCTCAAAGAAAAATGAAAACAATAATTATCTGATTTGTTTCTCCTGTGTTTTGCTATTTCAGAATGTGTTTAAACTTTGTTTACCAACAGATGGTTGTTTCATTAGTTTCATGTGAATTGTTTTAACTCAATGGCCACCTGGGGCCAAGCTGTGTCAAGGCTCTGGAAGGAGTCACAAGTTTTCATTAGTATCTTTCTAGCCTTCTCTCTGTATCCTTTCTCTATTCTTTAGTATAATTTAGGATAGTATTCTTTTATAGAATATAGTATCATAAAATAATAAATTAACCTTCTAAAAACGTGGAGGGAGATTCATCATTCCCTCCTTTGTCTGGGCAAAAATACAACACCTGGGTCCCTGTCAATCACTAGTAAGTGTAGCTTGAGAATTCCCCTCTTTATAGAGAGCTGCATCTTGCACCAATGCAGTTCTGGGGCTGCAGGTCCCTGTCACTCTGCACCTGCCCTCTGTGCTGTGAGGAATGCCACCCATTGGCATCTTAGCTGCTTCTGATGCTTAACACACAAATGTTTTCATCATAAAAAACAAAGAAGTCTTTTTATAGTCATTGTAACTCATGAGAGCAAAAGCTGCTAAGAAAGGCTTCTCCAGTTAACAGCTTAAATGTGACAATTTTAGCAGCCACATATGTACCCAGTATGGCTCCATTTCCCCCATAGATGTTTTTCTGATCCTAGGTAGGCAAAGCACTCATTTGTCCTGATTCTGAACCAGTGCAAGCTAGTCTCCTTCAATCTCAATTAGCCAGTAGGAAATTTATTTAGAAAGCTGACAGGAACTATTTGGGGGATTAATGATCACTGATTTATGAATATTGAATAGCATTTCAATAATCCAAGCAGAGTGATCACTTGTAGATGAAGCCAGTTCTCCCAGCCATTATAGTCTGTGGCAATCACTCAAAGGCAGTTAAATGATTCTGATTTATGACCTTAACCTACAGGGCCCAGTACATTTGCTCTATCAGTGTGTAAATTCTAAAAACGCAATTCCCTGCACCTCTAGAGAGCCAATTTAAGTCAACATTATGCATGAGCTGAGCATGCTTGAATTCTCAGATCTCTTATTTCACTCATTAAATTTGCACTGAACATCTTGCAATTAAAATTTCATATAGATTTTTTTCTTATGATTGACATTTGGCCTTGGCAAAATGAGTTTAAATTTTGTTTCTTTAAAGATTTAGAAGGAAATGGATTGATCCAGACATTGTTTTCTGCAAGATGATGATGATGGAGCACTAAAGCTTTTATTAGCATTTTGAAAAGCCTCCCTTCTTGCTGGAAGACTGTCTACCACTGGTAAGTGAAAGCAATTCAGTAACCACAGCCAAAGCTACAGCTAATACAGCTCAAACATGTTGCTGCAGTCCATGTGACCCTTTCCTGTTTTTAGGCCAACATCTTTAACTGGGGTGGAACAAATTGGGCCTTCCAGTACAAACCAATATGTGCTCATCTGCAGTGGATAAACAGCAGTTCTAGTATGTAATTCTGAAAATAAGCCCAGGATGACTGGAAAGAGCAGACAAGGATGAAAGTGATTTCAAGTCCTGATCTGAAATTAACTGCTTGGATTGACTCAACGCTCAATTTGTGGTGCTGAAATCAGACAACTCATTCTCTCTCATGCTCTGTCCCTCAGGCAAGGAGTTCAAAACCAGTGGTACCCTTCTGTGACCCCATGCTTACAGCACACCTGCAGGAGATGGATCACACAGCAAGGAGCTCACAGTGCAGGGAAAACACAATGGCTGAGGGGAGAAGAATCATTTATGCCTCAATGGCTCACAAGGACTGCAGAGTTAAGTGCCCATGGACAGACTGTACTACACAGCTCCAGGAAACACAAGACCTTTTTGCAGAAAAGCAGCTCCTGGCACAATGACATATCAATTTCTTGTAGGACTTGCATTATTAGGGTCATGCCAATAACAAATAGCCATGCACGTGCTCCACAAGACATGCTGGTATTCATCTTGTACCTTATGAAGCAAATCAAGAGGAAAATGTTTCAAAAGCCTAAGGAGCTGACTAAAGGAAGCATCCCCTATGTAGGAGAAACATGAAAACATATTTACAATCATCATTTAGATCTACTGGTCATATGTGGATGGAAACTGCACCAAAGATAATATTTTAACTGCTTTCCCAACCTGCTGGGCAGGTTATTCACATGTCAGTGCAGATATTCACAGAGCTGGAGCAGCACCCATGCTCACATGCTGAACATCCAAGAGGTAAGAGAAGGAGCCCTCCTTCACACATCACAGGAGCTGCAGACTGGCAAACAAGCACAGGGAGCAGTGCTAAGGGCCCACATATCCACCACTTCCAGTTTAACCAGTCTCCATTCCATCCAGCTGAGCAGTTTGCCCATCAGCAAATTCTAAACAAAGGAAATAAGCAAAAATTTGTCTCATTAAGTGAAGAGATCAATGGCTATCTATATCCCATTATGTAGCTAAAGGAAAAACCCAGTGTACTAGCCATGGAGAATATCAATCTTACAGCAATGCCCATGGCATATTTTACTGCAGAATAGTAAAGTCTTTACAGTCACAGCATAATTACACTAACACATTGGTATTTTAATACCATCTCTCTGAAATGAAATTTTGTTTCCATGTCCAGTCAATAATTGTGTCTCATCCCAGTGATGAATAGAGCTAAGTGAATAATTGTTATGAATAATTTATTCACTGCATTTCACCTTTCATCTCTCTTTGAACATTTTGTGAAATTCTGCAGGTATACATTACACAAAACTATTCACTAATAACTCATGCTTGCAGACCATGTGTTGACAGTTCACTGAAAATATTCAGACTGATTTGCCACTTGGTTACATTTACAAGGTGTTGTAGCTGCTCCATCACTGGTGAGGCTCAGCTCAACCAAGCTGCACTCCCAGTTGTTCAGACAGCTACAATTCTAGTTCAGTCTCAGATATTTAAGCTTGGAATGTACATTATGGTTAATTTCTCCCACTTCAATCTTTTAACTGGAGTGACAATCACATCATCAAGCCATGACCCAGTGGAAGTTGGTTCAGAATAATTCACCTGTATTAGAATTAGATAGGCATGTGTCTGGGAATGGAGTAAGAGGGGAAGAGGTACCAGAAGGAGAGGCAGGCCTGGAGGTGAGAATGGAGCATTCAGGGTCTCAGGGCACTCATGTGTTGAAATGTGGTGGGCTCTGACTCTTGAGTGCCCAACAAACCAAGAACACTCACTCCATCCAAGCTACATCCTCACCAAGGTCTGACTGCTGCTGTGGAGTCACCAGCTGAACACAGCTGCAGCCACCAGCCCCACCAAGCTGGACAGGGCAGGTCCCTGACCCCCACAGCCCCTGGATCAGCAATTGTGGTGCTACAGAACAGCACATGCTCCTCTGCAGTGATTGATGAGACTCCCTCTGACAAGGATAGAGCACAGATGGACACAGCACACCTTTAAGATAGCCTGGCTAATACTCCACAACTGGGCTGAGGGAGGAAGTTGTTATGATTTGGTGGGGGAGAGGCTTTTTTGCTTTATTTCTTTGATTCTACCACTTCTACTTGCTACTACACGGCTTTGGAGACTCCATAGCAAATGTAATTTGACCAAAATAAAGCACTGCATGAAGCAAAATTAAAAATACAGACTATGAATAAACAATTCAGTGAATGTTTAGTCTGCTCACCAAAGTATGGTTATTTAGAGCCCACAATTCATTTTATATTGCTGAGTTGCTCTAAAAATAACTTCAGTAAACAACTAACAGTTATATAATTTACAGAAACTGAAGTCCTCAGAATGATGATTCTCTATTTCTTACCTGTATTATAAAACCAGCAAGATTTACAGAACTGCAAAGAACAATACTTTAGCTTCATGCACTTGTGTAATTACCTTAAGAATTGAAATGTCATCAATGACACAATATGGTCATAAGTAATTAACCACCTAATTAGAATCTAGAAATCAAAAGTAATTCATGTTCAGACAAAATTGTCCTTCACAGCTGGATTTCAGTAGTCCATGAACCGAAGCAATATTGAAATTGGAAGAAATAAAGAGACACTGAACACTTTTCATGGGAATGTGCAATGCAAAGCAGAGAGGAACAGCAGCCTAGGACCCCCGTGCTGATTAGTTCAGTTTCATCAATGCTGAGATGGCATCAGCAAGAGATGGCATGTGTCACTTTGCTGTGTTAGAGCTAAGTCAGAAGGAGAGAGATGAGGGGATTTGGGAACACCAGAATTCCTCCAGTACTGGAAAAGTCTTTGCCTGTTCTGAACACACACAATTAAAGCCAGACAGCACTAAAATAAGGTGGAGGGAGAAGAATGCTTGAAAAATTTCAAATATTAAGTTGAAGAAGTCATGTTTGTTCTCCTGTCCAGCACTCTGTATTTGGTGAGGAGAAGCAGCAGCACCTCGTTGTGTGGCAAAGCATTCCAAGATTTAAAGATCACAAATTGCAGTTCATCAGGGAGAAATCAATGCATTTTTGAGTCCTATCAAGCTTTCCAACAAAGCACGAGCTGCTGAAAGTTGTCATATTCTCAATTTAAAGAACTAACAGAAGAGTTGCTACTGTCAGTTTATGTGGATGCAGAGACAATGCTCTGTAGCAGGTTAAGACAAATTATTGTGAAAAAACCAAATGAAAAATGTACAGTAGCATGACTCTGAGTTCAGGCAGTGGAGGGAGCTCCCAGATTTAAGTCAAAGTGCTAGAGAATTATTACTGTCCAAATTTACATAGGCCTTTCATTAATATTTATCATCATTAATTCTAAATCTGAGATTACCAGAGGAACTTCATTTTAATTGCAGGGTAATACTCTGCACTTGACAAAGGCTCTGTGTGTGCATATTGGATGGGAATCCCTGAAATGTGTGTGAGGCCAAACCAAGGCTCCAATCTGTGTTACAAACACCCAGAGGTGTTTGCACACCTGAGTACTTGGTGTGTGACACTGATGTCACAGGTTTTAAATTCCAGCACACGTGAGCTCCTCAAGAGATGACTGGGACATGGGTTAGGGCATGGGTTGGACTCAATGATCTTGAAGGTCTCTTCCAACCAAGTCATTCTGTGAATTCTGTGACTTTCTAGGTTTTTCTAGAGGCCTCTCCTGATGGGCCATGCAGGGCCAGTGATGTGTTTTGACCTCCCAAACATGCAGAACTTTTCATAGAATAACAGCCACTGACAACCACTTCTCCTTCAAAACCTCTCCTCTTAGGAAGCACTGGCAGAAGGCACACATCTGGTTTTTAGAGATTCTACATACTTACTTCATGTCAAGTTTTTCCAGTATTCCAAACAATCAGTCTCATCTCCCCACCTGAAATAATGAGAGCCCCATTCTTCTTAATTGATATTTTATAGTAATTCCTACAGAACTGTTTTAATCTTTCAATACAAAACAGAACTGTCTGCTGTAACTACCCAGAATGATTGTTTGTATCCACTCAATACCAGATTCAAGCAATCTGAAACTTCAGTGCACATCCTAAAAAACCAAGGTTTTGTCTCTCCAGGTGTGTTCATTCACAAACCATTTGGAGACAAGCAGAGAACACAGCATTAATCTCTGATTATGTTCCTGCCTTGCCTTTCCCAGCACCCAGGCAGCAGCCCCAGACACTGGCAGCTGTGCTTTGGGTGCACAATGAGGCACTGCAGTGACTGCAGATTTCTTCCTGTTAGATCTGGATATTTCTCAGTTGTCAGACAACTTTGCTAAGTTTCTGTCTGCTCGTTTTTAATCACCACTATAATTTCAATCTTCTCCACCTACTGTGGACCATAAATTAAAAATATGAGCAAAATAATCAGGGGAAGTATTTATTATAATGGTTTTTTTTCTGATTTGAAATGCCCATGGCTTGCCATGCTGACTGATGTTCTTTGGTCAGTAAATAATGCCACCTGCTGAGCCAAGTATGTGCTCAGAATGAACATACACTCCTAGGTGATTCACAAAGAGCATTATTTTCCCTTCCAGTTCCATGCTTTTCCTTTCCTTAAAATTTTCAGCAGCCTTGTCTCGTTTTCAGGAACAGAGAATGCACAGACCCCCCACAGATCTTCACAACCACTATTGCACAAGCTAATTAATCCAGAATTTGTCCTCCCACCCAGCACAGAAGCATAAACACGTATTGAATGAGTTACACTCCACACAGATGGAAAGCCAAAACTTGGTAAAACTCACTCCTTCTTCTGCTGAACTATACCACACTCTTTCTGGAAAGAAGAGCACAGTGCTTAATAAGATAGACCATGGTATGGAAAGGGGAAGCCAGGTGACTGCAGCTCATCTTTTTGCCCCACCATTATTTCACAGAATAGGAGTCACTGAGGGTGGAAGGCACCTCTGGAGATCACTTAGTCCAATCCCCCTACAGCATGCTCAGTGCTGTGTCTTGTTGGGTTTTGAGTATCTCCAAGGAGGTCCCTTTCAGACAACCAGTGTTTGATCACCCTCTCACAGTAAAATAGCTTTTTCTTAGCATTAAATTGAATTTTCTATACTTCTGTTTGCATCCACTGAAGACCTATTTTGTGTATCTTAATCAAACCTCTCTTTTTAAGCGACTTAAAACTAAATATGCCAGGGGTCATTATCTATACCAAAGGGGAATGGAAATAGTTCCATTAGGATTTATAAATCCACATCACACCAGCCAGCACAGATCAGTGATCACACATGCTGTACACCATGAAAAGCTGCAGCCCTGGGGAGTTTCTCCTGTCTCCTGGCAATCTTTGAGAGGCATTTTCCTCTAAAGACTTTGTCATTAGCTGCTTTTAAGTAGTCCAGATCAATGTTGTTCCTCATTCAGGTCAGGGTCATTTCTTATTTGCCATAATAGTCAAAAAAGATGTTTAATTACATGATCTTCACATGAGCAGAGGTGAATTACAAATGCTGCTTGTTTTCCAGTGCCATTCTAGAAGCAGATTAGAAGTGACAAGAAAACAAAGAATTATACTGAAAGTGACCCTACAGATATAAATAAACACTTATCCGAAATTTTCTCCAAGAAAAACAGTTTGTAATGATTTGAGTGTTCTGCCATTACCAGGCATAAGCAGCATTGGAATATTAATTGTGCAATTCTATGCTTACCAGGAACAGTGAGGAACAGAAATAACAGATTCTCTAAGGACTCTTGCATAACTGTACTGCAAGTTCAGAAATGCAAATTCAACTGACTATCACATATACTAAGAACTGTTGATTTAAAGTTATCAATTAGAAGAAAAGCATCCACACTAGTTTCTTATCATTTTATGGAACCAATAAAAAACTCCCAAAGTACAATATGTGTTTTACTTTACAAAGGGCAAGTCCTTCACATTCTTCCCTTTTCTCACTGTGTGGAATTTACTCCAATTTACTGTCCTATATTCTTTTGTTGCTACTATTAAATACCTATGGCAAAACAGAAAAGAAGAAAATAATTCTGCATTAACTCTTCAATTTTGTTATGAAGAGACTCTCAACTCAAAAAGCCTTACAAAAGAAGAAAAGAAACAGATCTGAGCCTAGTAATAAATTCATATCCCCAAGTGAGACCAGTAAAATAATTTCTTATTATACATTAAATGTCACTGGGGTTCACCATGCCCATGAAGGCTATGAACCACATGGATCCAGAGGACAAAAGGAACAAGGCCATGCATGCACAGATTTCCTCTCAAACATGCTCAACAGGCTTCCCTGGAAGGTCTCACATCTCCCCACTCCCTGCCAAGCTTTTCTTTTTCTCCATCTGCCTTTTCTCTATTAACTAATTTTTCTACCCTGAAAAGATTCTAAGGCTGTTCCACTTTTAAATAATGAAACAAAAATTGCACAGTTGTTTAAAACACAGTGCTAATATAATAAAATTGATTTTTCTTTGGGGAAGAAAACTAAAAAGCAACAAATTCTCTTCAGCAACAAGTACAAAGAGAAAGTTATACAAATAATCAAAGCTTTCTGTAAACTGGGTAATTTTGGTAATTATTCTGTTAATTTCTACTACTGTTATAACAGAAAAAAATTTAATTCCCATATCATGAACAAAAAAAAAAAAAATCCAGACTTCTATAATATTCACAGATTAATTAAATCAAATATCCCAAAGTACTGATATTATGAAAAAGTCATTTGGAAACCTTCCATTCAATACTGTTGGATGGCACCTCATGGCCCTTGCCACAGGGACCCTGTCCAAGCCTGGTTTGTTCCTGGGCAGGCTGATGACAATCACAAGGCCTGGAGTGGTTTATCAATGAGTTTCTCAGGGTGCCAAGAATTTAAGGTTTGTGCCTGATGACCAAATGTACAAAGCAAGAGGACAGGAGCCCAGTCTAACAGCAACAGGCTCATCACACCTCTGGCACAGGAAGAGGAATCCCCAGGGGCAATCAAATCCTCTGCTGGAGCTCCTGATGGGGAATTCCTCTGCAGGACTCCCCAGCACCTCTTCCCCATGAGCTGCAGGGTCACCAGAGCTCTCCACAAAGCAACCAGGGCAGGCTGGGCAGACCACAAGAAGCACAAACTACAGAAAGAGAGAAGGTAAACTGGAAGGAAGGTGAGGATTTTCTCCTCCCCAAAGTGAGAGGCATTAAAATTAGAACTGAGGAAAGAGTTAACTGAAACCAATTTCTCAAGTGCACAAAGCATCTGAGAAAGCAGGTCCTGGCTACAAACACCCAGGTTTGCAGACCTGAGCAAACACCCATGGCAGGCATTATGCCCTGTGCACACAGCTCTGCTGGTAAGTCAAAGAACAGAGAAATTAGGACACAGCCTGTATCAGGGTGGTACACAGGCAGTTCAGCACAAGTCACCCAACAGGCTGATATTTTCAACTCATAGGAAAATATTTGACTTTTTTTTTTCAAAGAATAGCCAGGAGTCCCTTAGAGATTCACAGGAGGGAGAAGATGCTGCTGTGTGGTGTTTGTGAGGGTCCCCAGGACAAGGTGAAGAGATGAATCTGACTCCTTATTCTTAAAAGGCTGATTTATTATATTATATTAAAAGAAATTATATACTAAATCTATACTAAACTATAGAGAAAGGATACATCAGAAGGCTAGAAAAGAATGAATAATAAAAACTCGTGATTGACCCAGAGTCTGACACAGCTGGCTGTGATTGGTCATTAAGTAAAAAACAATTCACATGGAACCAATCAAACAATCACCTACCACATTCCAAAGCAGCAAACACAGCAGCAGCAATCAGATAATTACTGTTTGCTTTCCTCTCTGAGGCTTCTCAGCTTCCCAGGAGAAAATCCTGGGCAAAAGAGGATTTTTCAGAAAATACCATGGTGACAGTGCTGCCTAAGGGTCACAGCAGCTCCCTGATTTCAGGGTGAATTCACCCCACAGCAGCTCACACTTTGGACTGTAACAGCCCTTTAACACCCCTCACTTGGCAAAGACAGGACAGACTCCACTCCCACCACACTTTCTGTCAGAGGAGCCCAGGTAATTTCCCCTGCAAATTCCCAGAGCCAGCTGCTCTCAGGTTGTGCTGAGCAGGAGCCCCAGCTGGGATGCACTGTGCAGCAGGTAAAATTCCTGGGTTTGAGTATGTACCAGCTAATCATGGATATGAAGAGCCAGCTGGACACCCAAGTGTGTATTGTCTGGGTAACTGTTCCTGTGATTTGTAAAGGGGAGGGGAGGAAAGGGACAGAATCACAGAAGAGTAAAGCCCATGTTTTCTCTCTCTCCTTTTGATCAAAACAATTCCTTTTAATTGCAATACACTCTGCAACTATAATGTCAATCTTCTTGGACGAGAAAAATAGACTCCCTGCTAAGAACTAAATTATCTATTTAAGTAATTCTTTCAAAAGATGCTCCAAGTTTTTAAATTATCAGCTCAAAATGTGGCATAAATAAAATACCAGTAGTGGAAACCTATGTGTAAATCATGCTATTATGCAGAGTTGTACCAAAAAGTACACCAAGCAACTGGAGCAGATCTTCCATCATTTGATTTTTTTTGGTGTTCAACACACTCACAAATTATAAACTTTTTCATTCCTCACACATCCAAAATCCCACTGGGAACATGAAAGGCAAGATGGAGTCCTTTGAATATGGTGGCATTGAAGTTACTGGGAGATTAAAATGCAGAAGAAACGCTGGATCTGGACGTAAGGGTATTTGACATAGAATTATAATAGTCCTAAAAACTTAAGGATATTTATTCAAAAATGCTTCAGTCTCTCAGAAGTTATTGCTTTTCCATATTACTTCCTCAAGCTGGATCACTGCTGCTTCTACTCTCCCTAATCTTTCCTTTGTAATTCTTCTTTTAAACATTTATAAAAAATTTGCACAGATGGGGAAAAAAGCTGAAGATCTGAAGCAAAATTAATTTAATAAGGTAGGGACTAGAATTCCATTACTGGTTTAGGCAGCCTCTTTTCATGCTGTATATTGTAACCAGGAACAATTAATTTTGAAGTCCTTGATCTTTGGGAGCTTTTTCATTACTATTATTATTAATAATGATAGCAAGTCCTGCTCACTGTAACCACTCCAGTACCTCGAGGGACCCTCAAAACCCAGCATACAAAGCTGGATTTAAAAGCTGCTGCTATCTGTGCTGGCCTGTGGGCAGGCAGGTGGTGCCAGGAGCTCTGCACACCCCCAGGATTGGCCCTGGGCTGGGTGCCATGTGCAGGGCAGGAAAGTATTGTATTCACTGGCAACCCCAATGAGGGGAGAGAGAATGACGAGGAGGACTCCATTGATATCAGACAGCTAATTAATTACTTTATTAGACTGTATTATTCTATACTATATTACACTATATTACATTACATCTAAACTGAATCTGCCCAGCACTCAACTGCACAGAATCTTGTGACTGCCACCCAACAGTCCCAACACACACACACACCCCTGGCCCTGACAGGCCAAGGAACCAAAACACCATCACTGTGGGTAAACAATCTCCATATTGCATTCTACTCTTGCACAAACACAGGCACAGCAAATGATAAGAATTGTTTTGATCATTCTCTGAGGTTCAGAGAATGTGAATCTCAGAAACATTCTTGGGAAGATGTGCCTTGCTTTTCTCTGTGAAGGTGAATTTCTCTGTGAATGATGAGGAAGACTCCCTGGAAATCAGAAGGCTAATTAATTACTTTATTATACTATACTATTCTGTACTATATTACATCTAAACTGAATCTGCCAAGCACTCCAGTGCACTCATCTCATGACTGTCAGCCAACAGTCCCAACACACACACACACACACTCGGCCCTGACAGGCCAAGGAAACAAAACACCATCACTGTGGGTAAACAATCTCCATATTGCATTCTACTCTTGCACAAACACAGGCACTGCAAATGAGATAAGAATATTCTTGGGAAGAATTGTGCCTTGCTTTTCTCTGTGAAGAGAAATGTGGGGGTACAGGAAAGGGCTGAGGCACAAGGATCCTGCTGGTGTGACACGAGGAGGTGTGGGGAGCTTCAGAGCTCCTTCCTGTGCTGAGAGCAGGGGTGCCAGAGCAGCACTTTTCTCACTCCACCCTTCTGTGCAGAGGGCACAGCCAGAAGCACAGGGACAGCACGGTGCTGTGCTGACAGTGCATCAATCAGTGCCACCTCAGCTGGCACATGCCTGGGTTGTAGTTGAGATGGAGACAATACAAAACAGCACAGTCCATTTTCAGCAGGCTTCAAACCCCCAGGTTTTTACAGCATGCATTCTTTTATACATTCTTACAAGACTCATAAGTTTACACTTTACTCATTGGTCATAAGAGAAGTGCTTATTGGAATAGGCAGTTGCAGGTTTCTCTTACTTATCCTTCTTTCTTTCTTGGTTTCTACATAAACAACCCTGGTAGAAAATTCTTTCTGGGGTAAACATGGACCCTCTTATCAAATTTCTCTCTGGCTCACAGAAGCCACTGTAAAACCTCCTCCATATGCATGGTCCCAGGGCTGCCAGCCACATTCTCAACAGATGGGCCTGGAGTTCAGGATGGCAATTTGCCTTAGGGTGAAAAGCACACAGATCATGAGTTCAGTCCCATCATCCAAACAAAACTTGGCCACATCTAGTAGGGTGCAAGTCATGTGGGTTTTGACTTGAGTCTTTCCATGTGCTGTTCACATGCTGGCAGCAGCTGTGTCTGTGTCAGGAGGTGCAGCCCCTGCCCAGTGCACAGGTTGGTGCTGAGAGCTGGGACAGGACTGCAGGCACTGCAAACCTTGTTCCAAGCAGGGCTCAGAGCAGGCAGCCACAGAGCTCTGGACCAACTGGCCACGAGAAGCAGTAGCTCTGAAATAACTGCAGCATGCTCCAAAATCCCTGGAATACACACTGGACTGCACTGCTGCTTTGACATGCAGACTGCCCTGTGTCAGACAGACTGCCCCTCCACCTCCAAACCAAGAGCTACTGCCACAGGGCTCTCTTCAGGGCTGTGCCTCATTGAACCCTGCTCTCACAACAGGAACAACTTCCTGCTACCTTCCTTTTCAAGAACCTCTCCCTCTCACACAACCTGTTCACACATCTCCTACCACCTCCAGGACACGACAACAGTGTCTTCACACAAAACCCAAATCTATTCTCATTTCAAAATTTTTTTAAATCCCTTTACATATTCCAGCCTTTTGAAGCTGTGCCTTTCTGGATGCCTACCTTGGCAAGCCAAACAAAGACCTAAAAGGCCCTGAATTATCAGCAGCTGCTGTAACAAGGAATGGAGGCAAACATATGAATGTATCTCAAAAACTACACTCAATTCAATTTGCCCATGTTGCATCCCTCCTCTATTTGGAAGTATGAAAACAGGGAAAATGCAAGGCCTCTGTTTCCCTTTGGGTTCCAGCCATGCAAAGAGGGTGGTAACATCCAGCACAATGGGGAAATTCAGCATTACTTATGTTGGCAGCTCAAAAGTAGCCCCTGGGTTTGTCACTCCATAAGGCTGCAGATTGACCATCTGGGGTGTCCTCTCAGTGCCACACATGGGGATTTTTGAACTCCTATTTATTCTTAAACATTATCCACTTCTGTATTCTTGTGGACAGCAGTCCATAGAAGCACCTCCCCAGCACATCTCCCCAGGTTCCTGTAGAGTTCCTTTCTTCCTAACTTTAAAGAAAGGAACAAAAGCATAACACACATTTCACTTGCAAACAGGATTCCTCAGAGGAAAGAATTTCAATCCATCTTCCACACTTTTTTTTATTCATGTGCAAAATATGGCTTGCATGCACAAAAAAGGCCCTAAGGATAAATAATCCCCTCTGTTTATTATTACAAGTCAGTAGTATTACCTCACTATTGAGGTTATAAACCTTTATTTTTAGTAATCTGGCATAAATGTTGCTTGTAAGCAGTTACCTTCCTGAACTGATGAATCATTAGGTCAGCTGAATCTCTTTCAATTTAAAAATTCTTTCAACATACATTCTTTCTATACATATTCTTTCAACATTCCCTATGAGTGTGTAAATGGTGCTAAGTCAAACCAAACTCTGCAGCAAGCCTGATGCTGATGGGGCTGCATAGGACACCTTATGCTTTTGAGCTCCAACTGGTATGAAATGTGCTACATTCAAAATTATCATCGCTCTGATGAGCAATAATCATCCATTTACCTTAGGTATAATTCCCTTTTTCTCTGGTAGCTGAACCCATCAACTGTTTTAACTGCCTCACCTCACCTGACTTACCTGTTTCATTAAAACACTCCATTTTAAACACTGATATACTCTCCAGACTCAGGGAATCAATGTGCCAGGGTAATTCCTGGACAGCTGTATCCTGTTTCTCCAATAATCTTTGTAAAAGGCAAAGTCAGCTAAAATAGAAACTTTTGTACAGATAAATAATACCTTTATTCCAATGTAAATATTTTTAGTGCAATGATAACCAAAGAAATTGGTGCCAAAGCAAAAACCACAACATTCATATTTGATATTTGACTTTTCTAAGAATCCAGAATTCCATAATTAGTTAATATGGGGTTTTTTTTGCAGGCAGATAATTTTACTTTGTATACCTTGTTGCACAAAACCATCATTAACAAGATATATTACCTAATTATGCTGGTCTGCCCTACTTCTGAGCAGGACTGCAGCTATAAATTTCACAAGGGCTGTGTACTGTGTGCAAAGGCTTCTGACAGGATCCCATGGCCACAAAGAACAGAATCTGCAGAGACAGTGTCATTCCATTTGACAAACTGACTGCTATCACTGTCAGCATAATGGTCCCAGGTCTGCAGCAGAAGAGAACAACATTGATTGGCAACATCAAAAGGGTCAAGATAAATTAAATATTTATGGCTCTGGGCTGTGCTGACAGCTCCTGATGTGTTCTCAAAGCTGATACATTTCTTCTGAAAGCTGTCCCACTAAAGCTGCAGTTTCCAAGGTTCAGGTTTATTTCCCAGGCTGCTGCCAGCCTCCAGGAGGGCACAGGTGAACACTCTGCCTTTTCCCATTCCCCTAAGCCGGAACCATGCAGTCCTTCCTGTAGGGGAAGTGAAATTATTTGCTTCACTAAAAGCAAATAATCCAGCAATGGTCATACAGAAAAAAAGAGAGGTGGCTTTTTATATATATAAACGGTTTTGTGCATCTGCTTTCTGTTTTTTTGATCTCGATGAAAATTTGTGGAAAACCTCACTGTCCCAAAATTTAGGGTTGTTGAGGTTTTTTTTTTAATTAATTGATTTCAAGTGAGACTGACTCCTGGCTCCAAGGTAAGTTTGCACATTCCCAAAGACTCCAAATTGTTTCACTACACCCATATTTCACAGATGCAGGTAAATGAAATTATTAGCATAACATGCAAGCCACACAAAACAAAGCCAGGAATACAGTAACTGTCAGGAAAGAATATTTGCTGTAAATTAGCTATTGTTTAACAAGCCTGATTTTTTGTTCCAGTTGATTCTCAGTTCAGGCAATAGAATAAATATCTTAGTTTAAGACCTCTAAACTAGCACCTGAGAATACAGCATGACTAAAGTACACATCAAATAGATTAAAAATACCTGCCTAGCTTGAAAACATAGACATCAATGAGCACTTGACATCTGAGACATCACTACTAGCAAGTTCCTGAAAGGATTGGGATGAAACCCCTTACAAAGGAATGCATCCATCAACGAGGGCTAAGTAAAGCAAACTGAGCAGAGGGAGTTGATATTACAAATACCTGCAGACTGATAAATGAGGAAGAGATGAGATTCTGACAAAGAAATTAGAGCCACTTGAGGAAAAAGACCCATTTGAACAAAATATGTTTTCAATCAAAACTCACAAAAATGTTCATCTGGGGAAAACCCTAGAAATTCCAAATAGGAAGGTTTAAGAATCATCTAAGCCCATCCTTCTACTGAGATCTAAGACATTCAGACAGCTATTTGTCTAACTTCTTGAAAAACTCTAATGATTGAGATGTCACAGGCCTGGCAAGTAAATCTAGACTTGAAAACGTCACATCTACATTAAAACATTCTCAGCTGCAATTTCAGATCACATTTGCTTCTCAGCCAGCCCCCAGAGGCTGGAAACACAAGACACATTTGTCCTTGCAATACCCCCTTCCAACAACCTGCCAGTTTGTCCTTCCTCAGTTTGCTCTTCATCACAAACCATTTGTTCCATTTTTCTTCCCTGGTCCTGCTTTCAAGACTAAGGAAAAGCACTCAGGAAAATAGTACTGGAAACAGACTGGGGCTGGTGGTAAAGTGACAATGTGAGCACCAGGCACAGTTCTGTGGCAAAGGCTTGACCCATTTGTTCAAAACATTAAAAAGGAGAGTGGATAAGTCTGCTTCTACCTATAGCTTTAGTTTCCACATTTAAAAAGAGGATACTGACATAAAGACATTTCAAAAGAGAAAATTCACCTCTTTCCTGGTCACCTGCCTTGCTGTAAAGGATTAATTGCCTTATTCCTAATTTACTTGATTTCACTTTGCAGCAACTGCTTCTCATTCTTTCTGAGCCAGATTAAACCACCCTCTAGCACACTGTGTCTTCTCCTCATGAAAATACTTTATTCCCCTTAGGAGCCCTTGTACCCCTCAGAGGGAGCTGATGAGGATGCAATCCATCCCTGTGGCTCCCCCTCCACACCCACAGCCCTCAGACCAACTCCTCACCCCTTGTGCAAACAGCACCAAGGCTCCTCACACACCACAAGCCTCAAACTTCACTGTCAAAACCATGGCACTTCCAAGGCCAAGAGTTCCACTGAAAGCTGGCCCAGTTCTCCCAACTCCTCAGTGATATTTTAATTCATTTACATAAGCTGGTACATAGAAAGACTGACTTCAAGTTATTTGCATTTTTCCCCACCAGTTCCTTCAGTCAGGGAATGAATAACAATGGTGTGCTTCATTCCCTGAGCTGCACACAGAAGAAAACATTTTCTTTAGAAAACACAGTACAAGATTACTAGGTAACAGTTAATGTCCCAATTAACTGCACAATATCTTCAATATTTTCCATTACATTACTGAAAATAAAGTTAGGACAGAGAAATTATTTTCTGCATTGATGACATCTGGTACCAGCAATTTGCAGTTATTTTGACTAGTACAGTATTTAAATTACTAACAACACATAAAACTCTGAGCTAACAGCAGTCTGTGGCAGTAAGAAACACACTTTGTCAGAATTATATTTCCACAGGACCAGATTAATTTAATTACAATTAATAGTTTTGTTTAGTAAATGGCTCCAACAGACATGTATAGCAAATAATTTGTGTATAAATTACTCCCTCTCCTGCTCTAGATGTTATCAGCTCCAAAAAGCCACTTACAAATATGTGAATTCACTGTCATTCTCAATCATAGCATGTGAAAATGTGGGCAAAATTTTGTTAAAATAAGATACATCTTTTGCAAATACCATGTGTCTGCTTCTCCCTCCCAGGCAGCACGCAGACTGGGCAGGAAGCAAGCAGTGCTTGCTGGAACAAATGTTGATGTTCATCCTTGGCAAGGATCCCTTCCTTGAGACAAGCAGCTTTAAGACACTATCATGGATCTACAACATCAGAAACAGCATGAACATAAAAGTATTCTGCTAAGGGTTCTTTGGAAAAAACACCTCAGTTCCCAGCTCTGCTCACCCAGCCCAGGTGCTGTGGCACTCTGCCTTGCCACTGTGGTGGCCTTTGCCCACCCTGACTCTGCTTGTCCTGCTCCTGCTGCTCCCTGACATGGGAACACTTTCCCACAGCTCAGACACACAAAAGAACAATTTTCCCTGGGGGTCCAGTGCAAGAAGTCAGCTCACACCCCAGGCTTTTGCTCACAGACTGTTCTGAACAATTATTCTCCTGCAGGAACTCAGGAACACTGCTGCACTGGCCTAAGCCCATGCTGCTGCTGCTGCTGCTTCCTGCTGTTCCTGGCTCCCTCTGCCCCCTGCAGCCACATTCCCACTTTGGTGCTGGCTCTGCCATCCACACCAGGCATCTCCATGAGCTGCTCCAGCCCTCCAACCCTGCAGAAAACCAAATTTCTGCTGAGCTTTGCCCCACTTTAACCAGGCTGTCCTGGCTGACAGGCACAACCACACAGGCAGAATGAGCAGAACCACCACTCCCAGTGGTGAATTCACCCAGCCCACCCGAGGAAACCTCCATAACAAACCAAAGCTAAACAGATTATCGATGACAGCTTATTACTTTGCATGTAACCTTTCAGCACAACTCACAAAAATTAGAAAGAACAGGCTTGCTAAAAAAATAGCAAACCCCTCCACAATTTATTTTAATAGTCCTTATCCCTAATAATTATATTACCTCCAGCACCTGAAAAACAGGTTATATAATATTTTCTTTAGAAGGGGAAACATAATAAACTCACAAAATTTTCTACAGAAGTTACAAGACAATGTATCGAAAACCACCAGCCGCATCAGAAATTGTAACAGCAACATGATCCTGTACCAAGATTTTCACATCTAAACAATTCAGTCACATTGTAAAAACATTGTTTTTCTTTTATAAATAAGCCCACAAATTATTTCTATTCTTACATAACAGCCAGCTCAACACATGCCCATCAGAGCCTGCAAGATGGCTCACTTTTATAAAGATACAGAACAAAGGACAACAATAGTACATAATTGCTTTGCAATTGGCTTTAGAGAGTAATTATATCATTAGTCCTGAGTGGTTCCAGCTTCCAAGTGTACTGCCACTAATCTTTTGAATACATTTTTGTTAGGATCTAAGTGGATATCACTAGAGAAAAAACTTGCCAAGTGAAGAGCGCTCCACTGGAGAACTCCATTTCCATGCAGTTCATTGAAAAGGAGGAATTTCCTACCCCCATTGCCCTGGAGACAGCCAAAGGAGGAGCACTGACAGCTGCCTCCATGTACAGCTCCACAGTGACTCTGTTCCCAAAGATTTGAATTGAATCTGCCTTGATGCAATCATTTGTGGACAGAAAACCTCCTAACAGCCTGCCTACCCAGCAAGACAGATCAGTCAAAAAGACCAGTAGAACACATGGATCAGACCTTCTTCATGGCTCTGGATGTCCTCTAGGGCTCACAGACTCTGCAGCCATCCCTACAAGAGCTGTGCCCACACCTCCCCAAGTGCCCAGCTCCCCCTTTCACCTCAGACTCCAGGGAATGTCATCTGCAGCTGTGATGACACCTGAGGTTCTGGCAGACACCTGCACTGGCCATCTGCTACCTGCTCCTTGTTGTCTTATATATCAAACCATTTGTTGTCTTACATAGCAAGAGTTGTATTATTACAATGCAAGGATTCCATAGCGCCAGAGTTTGGTGCCTCCTCAATGGTTTCTCACAGGCAGCTCCTCTAAGCACTGCTCCTTACAGTCATCATCTGACTCCCCTAACGCCTGACCCCACCAATCCACTCTTTTATACCACTTGTTCTTACTGGCCACAGGTGTGGCCTGTTAAGATCAGGCCTGCTCCTAATCTTTAGTGATTGGTCCAGCTGCAACTCGTTGGGGGATAAGATCACATTCTATGCCACCTTCATTTACCCATGCTGTGTCCCCCTACAGCTACTCAACTCCAGCATTCACACATCTGGCTGGTCAAAAAGAGCAGAGATTAAATCATTTCAATACCTGCTCCTTCCTAAAATAGTGACTTCTACAAGACCATTTTTTCTCTGACACTACTAACTATAAAGCAACACTTTGACATGAATTCTTTCAATTTCTCAGTGCCCTTGTCCATCTTCTAAATACTATCTTTTCAGCTTGACTCTATGAATGGAAGTGCCTTTCAGCTTATTGAAAACACCCAGAGCTGCCAATTCTACTTCTGACTTGAAATACACTCCACAAAGTAATTTTAAATTGCTTTGCTTTCCTCCTGCCAATGGAATGCCTCAGATAACACCCCCATAAAGACTGCATGCTTTACAGCACACAGGCAGGACAGGAATAAACACCTCTTTATTGAAGTACTGTAGGTGCTGTTCCTCTGTACAGTAGAAAGGCCATTCACAAGCACTGAAAGCAAAAAGTTCAAGTTCCCTTGGAATTATTCAGTGCACAGGTGAGAATGGCTTCAGATTTCAGTTCCATCTCCCAAACTGTCTTTGGTAGAAATTGCAGTTACCTCTTATTTCAAAATAAGAACCATATTAATCATGTGCAGCTCAGTAATCATGTTACGATGCCATGACAGCCAAATTTAGTAATAAACTGCATTTTATAATCCCCTACTAAAATGTATAAACTATATATTGCTCAGGAATGACCTGCTTTAAAAGAGAGAGAGCATCATTTGCATACAAATAATTTCTGAAGATAATACAGATATCATGGAGCCACAGAATAGCCAAGGTTAGAAGACACTCCTAGAGATTATTCCGTTTCAGTTTGTTTAAGAAGAGTCAGCAGGATGCTGTCCAGGCTTTGACCATCTCCAAGCTCACATTGTCTCTCTGAAACTAGGGAAGAGAGGACCATTTCCCTCAACCTTCTGGCTACACTCTTCCATTGCCCTTTGCTGGCTCATGCTCAACTTCTGGTCCATGAGAACCCCTAAGGATTTTCTGCCAAGCTATTTTCATGCTCACATGGCATGCATTTGGGGTGTTTCTTCCCATTTGCAGGACTTTTCATTGAACTTCATGAGGTTCCCATTGACCCCATGCCTCTGTGGTGAATCAACCATTCCTCCTAACTCTGTATGTTCTCCAAATGTGCTGAGAGTGCATTCTGTCCCACCATCCTTGTCATTAATGACAATGTGACACCAGCATTGCCCCAGTATCACCTGACTCTGCTTCCACATCCTTTATGCTTTTAAAGTTTGTGTTTGGTCAGGAGCTCCACGTTCATCCATGCAGACCTTCTGCCAGCTCTGCTCAATTTCCTGCTCATCTAGTTGGCCCATTCCTGAGCTTGGAGAATATAACCCTTAAATATTAACCAAGTAGGTCCACAGGTGCAAGTCTGCTCTCCTGGAGCCCACAGTTGCAATCCTACAATTTGCCTTGCTTCATTCCCTTGGGATTCTGACCTCCACCATCTCAACCTTGCTGTCTCTGAGATCACCTCCCCAGGCTCACACACCCAAATAGTTCTCTCTCCTTTGTAAGTATGAGCAGCAGAGCAGCTCCCCTTGTCAGCTCCTTGACCACTTTGCTGAGGAATTTTTCAAGAATGCACTTGAGAAACCACTTGATTGCTCGTGTCTTGCTGGGATGAGCAGATATTGGGGTGGGCAAAGTTTCCCATGAGGAGAGTACAAAGCTTCTTTCAGCTGGCTGAAGACCACCTGATCTTCTTCCCAATCAGGGAGTCCATGGGAGACACTCATCACAGTACTGATAATACAGGTCCTCCTGGTAATCTTGACCTGAAACTCTCCTCTGGCTCATCATCCACCTCAGGGCAGAGCTCCAGGCATTCCTGCTGCTCTCCCACACAAAGGGCAAACTCCACTGCCACCCCCCAGCCTGACCTTCCTGAAGGGTTTGTGTCATCCCTTGCTGCAGTCCCGTGGTGTGAATATCTGAGCTCATCTCTGTGATGCAATGAGGCAACAGACATAAAATCCACAAGTGAGAGCACCTCACCCCCACCACGCTGTCCTCTCAAAAATTCTTCATTTGCCTGTTAAAATCCTTTAAACAGCAATTAAATAAGATCCCTGGGGTATATCTTCCCCAATCCCTTTGATCACTGGTTAAAAATGCCTCAGATGCACTGTTCAATGCAGTTTGTACCTGGCAGGTGTGAACAGAGCCATTATATTGTCACATTCAACCCTCTGAGGCCATGAATGCAGCACAACATGAGCCATAGTGTCAGGGGTTCACTCATGTGCAGGGGATGGAGCAGAGGAAAATGAAGGTGAAAAATTATTTTGGGGAAAGCTGAGCTGAAACATTCTCTGCACAGGTCCAGACAGCAATCTGCAGAAATGCTGCTGAGGTGATCACTCAGGTTAGAGACCCAGCTGAGATATTATTTCAGCAATCTGGACTGTTTTGCAGACAAGGTATTTTTACCTCACCATAATTAAAAGACACCTGAGCAATCCCTGGAAAACTTCTAGCACTGTAGTTGGTTCCCCCTCCTGCTGGCAAAACAAGAACAAACTGTATTATCTCAGCTGTGCAATGAGAACAGGAGTTATGGAGCTATCCTGAAGGGAAACATCCCTCAGTGTTTACCCAGAGGGAAGAGAACCATGTGAAAGCTAAGAAATAATCTACTTGGTAATTACAATTAATAGCATTTACCTCTTACTGGGAGCTTTACATTTCTTAAATATTTTCCAAACATTAATTAATTACTAAGGCAGGGGAGGAAATGTTGTTGCATTATGTAGAAAAATAAGTATGTTGTGATAAATTAATTATTGTGTAAGCATCACTGTTCCTTGAGCCCTTCCATATGTATAACCAAGGGGTACATGTGGGTTTAACTTATTTTCTCTGCTGTAGGGGCAGACAGCCCTTTTGGATTTTCTTCTTCTTTTTTTGTCCACTTACTTTCAGCCTAAGTTGCCAAATATGGATTGTTCTGCAATAAGAAGTGAGCCAAAAGTCAAACTTGTTTTTAATGTAGACTTGGACAAATACCGAGTTCCAGAAACCTACATTCTAAATTTCCCAAGTTTAAAATACCATAGTAGCAAAAAAAAATTTCCCCAGGTTTCCAAAACAATGAGACAACACATAGCTCTTGCCACCTCAACAGCCATTCCACAAACCAAGGACACCATTTGCACTGCATAATCACTACTTCCAAAAGCAGAAACCCATACTTTTATAGGGTTTTTTTTAAGAGGTTTTTACTAATATTTTTTCTAACTATCCAAACAAATGTTTTGAAATTAATAAAGGCTGAGTATCCTAGAAATAATTAGAAATACTAAAAGCCATACTACTACTTTTCATCAAACTACCAGTGTACTGACAGTGTAGCAGAAAGAGGAAATTTACTGGCCTGATCAGGAGACTTCCAAGTGAAAACCTCATCCAACACTGCTTGTTTCAGACAAAAAAAAAAAAAAAAAAAATCCATTCTCAGGGAAACAGCCTAAAGAGGAGAACTTTCCTTATTCACCATCATTATTAAACATACTTCTAATACATGGGCACTCATAACTCCTCCAAACACTTCTCACCACTTTTCAAAGTTTTCTTTTTCATCTTTGCATGGATTAGCTCAATTCACCTCTTGTAAGGAGTTCTATTTCCTTGGGAAACTGCTATTAAATCTTCTCAGAATCATCTTCCTTGGGTAAATCTGTTTTAACTGTTATAACCCCAATAAGGCACGTGACATAACTGAGACAAGAAATTTGAAGCCTACTGCAGAACTCAATCTTCCAGGTTCCAACAGAGCTCATCTAAATCCAGGCAGCACTTCAATAGTTTCTAATGGAATTAAACTGTGACTCTGAAAATAGCACAAGGAATTTCCACCCAGAGCTCCTCACCACAGACTTCTCAACAAGGTGGAAGCTCTAAAACCAAAATGCAATTAGTGTTTTACTTGTTCTCAGCATCTGAACCCCGTGGTGATGGATACTTTATAAATACACAGAACCAGCAACACTCAGTATCCCTCTTTCACCTAATCTTCATCTTTGCACTCAAGAATACTTTGACAGAAAATGTTTCCAACCTTAACATGAGGGAGAGTATGGTTTACTTTGGAAACTGTCATTTTACTATAAATGCTGAACTTGAAAATCCAATTAAAAATCCAATACTTTCTGCTTGATCTCATCAGATTTCATCCTGCTTGACAATCTGAAGCAAATTAAACTTTAACTTTCATTTAAAGACAGAAAGAGAATGGGTGAAATTTAAGGAAGGCACTTGAGAGAAGGACAGTGGTGTCTGACTCATACTTTTAAGGCTTTTATGTGCTAAGCATTCAAATGCCCTATTTTGTATAAGGTTGTTCAGGTCTGAATTCTAATTTTTCCCTTTTGTTAATTTTGTAAGAAAAAAGTTTGATAAAACTGACAAGCAATGGCTACATCTGCTCCATTTAAACCAAAGAGGCAAATTAGGGTATTAGGAACTCCTTTATTTCCCTGACTCACCAGGTCCTTCAGAAAGTTAAAGACACAAGGACCAGTTTTTCATAGGCTCTCAAACACAAAGATTAAGGGAAAATTAGACAAACTGAGCCTGATACTTCTATTCTACCTCATACAAAATCTCTTTACACACGATCCAACAATAGAAAATGGCACTTTGAGTTGTATCACAAAGGAAAATCTTGTAAAATCCCTTTCAATATCTTGTCAAAATCAGCATGCTCTGTGACTAGATGACTGTCAGGGTGATCTATAGCCCCCAGACAGCACTGTAATATAAACTAAATTGCCTGAGTCACAAGCAATGATAGAGTCATTCTACAGGAAATTGGAAATCAATTCTTGTCATCACTGTACATAACTCCTTTATCAGAGTTCCAGTTGGCCAGTGTAATGCAAGGGAAGGAGCTGGGAACTGACAATCATGGCAAGTTGAACAGTCTGCACACACATTGAAGCACAGAAGCTCTGCCTCTGGAATAGCACTCTGCATAGGGAATGTGACAGACAGATGAGAGCAGCCTGGCTGTAAAATATCTCAGGTGTGCTGCATCCTGTTCCACGGAGAGGATGTATGTAGCTTGGGTTTGGGCCTGAAAATTGAGGCCAGTAGTCTTTGTGCAGTGATTCCTGGCAGAACAAATGGAAAATCTTTTGCTAAATCTCACACTGGAATTCTGTCAGACTGGCACTGGGAGATTCCTTCATAATCACCATCCAGGTGCTGCAGAAACCAGGGCACCAATATCAGCATTGACATGCTCATAAAGTTTGGCTCTCTGCAACACTTGTGTCAGACTCAGTTGTTGGAACCAAGTGATTAAATCAGTTTTTGTTACCAAGTAAATTTTTAAACTCTGGGAAGAACCAATAGTTTGATTCTAGAAGTTAAAAGAAAATGAAGAGTCTAAAACAATGTTATTCTTACAGCAGGCAATCACCCTTTCAAAAATGTTTTTTTGTGTAGATGCTTTACTATGCCTCATTTTACCTGGACTTGTCAGATAAATTCATAAAAATTAAGTACAAAATCTGTTTAAAAAAAAAAAAAAAAGGCAATAAAGACAATTCTCTGTGAAACAAAGAACATTCTCTATTTCCACTCCTTGTACAAAAGCCCACTCATTGAGCCCCACACACCTAGAAGGAAGCCACAGCCATTTCTATACACAAGCTCACTTTCAACTGCTTAATACAGCTGGATGCAGGAATATGATCAACTCATGCAGTGTCCAGCACAGCATGTTTCTTATTTTAATTCAGAAGTCCTAACCTAAAATAAGGACTCCTTCCAAAATACAAAATCCCAGAATTATCTGGGATATTAAAGATTAAATAGTTCCAAGTCCCTGCCATGGGCAGTGATACCTCCCACTATCCCAGGCTGCTCCCAGCCCTGTCCAGCCTGGCCTTGGGCATTGCCAGGGATCCAGGGGCAGCCCCAGCTGCTCTGGGCACCCTGTGCCAGGGCCTGCCCACCTTCACAGGGAAGAATTTCCTCCTGATATCTCAATCTAAACCTTCAGGTGACTGGAAGGCTGCAATTAGGTCATCCTGAAGCCCTGGCTGAATAATCTCTGCCTTTCCTTACAGGAGAACTTCTCCAGCCCTCTCTCTCATCAACTTGGTGGCTTCCTCTGGACTTGCTGCAGCTGTCCCATGTCCTCCCTGTGCTGGGGACCCCAGAGCTGGATGTGTCAAATATAGTTTAGTACAGAGCATTCTGCTTAAGTGCCACAAACTTTGCTTCCCTATTCTCTGGCCTGTATGGGAGAAGGTTTGGTTTCTTTACATAACAAAAATTTATTATGAGACTAACATGGAGGACTCCTCTTCATAAGACCTGAAAAGCAGGGACCATGAAGCAAACAAGGCAACACCAGCAGCAAATGACCCCCATGCACCTCACTAACCTGCAAAGGGGCTGAGCATGCCCTGACATCTCTGCTCTAACACTGGCTGCAGCAATGTCTGGCACTAGTCAGGCAAATGGAGAGCCAACAATATATCAGAGAACAGCTGAGGAGCTAAATGCTATCATCTTGGGTTAATTAGCTGAATTTAGTTTACATCAGCCACTGATCTTTTTATCCTAAGTATGATACTGTTTATATTCCTGAAAGTAGGCCTGGACAAAGAACTCATTCATAATCTACTTTTGAAGCATATGAATATTTTTCAGCTCATTTGCCTCACTATTCAGAAATATGGCTATTCCACATTTGTGGTTTGTTTTTCAAGTAGTTGAGAAATGAATGCACATTTTGTGGTGGGATAATTGCAAGATTTAAATAATTTGTGATGAAAAGTACACCTTCTTTTCTTTTTCTTGAAAAGCAAGCTGAAATCCACAATATCCCAGAAAGATGGCCACTTTCATTGACAAAGTCTTACTTTTAATTACACTATCCCCCCTTAATGATAGGTCATGATTCACTAAACTATTCCAAAATTAATCTGGTAGATAGAAATTTAGTTAGGTGTTTGTTTGTTTAACAACATTAGCCAGTTTTGAGTCCATGAATCAAAGGAAATGGGGTTTTAATTAAGGCCTGCAGAATAAGGAGGGCATGAAAGCAGAACATTTAATTTGCAGAGCATAGTTGCACAATGCATATTCCTTTGTGGCAAAGCCAGCATAAGAAGTTCCTGCTCCACTCCACCTCTCCCTTCTTGCCCTCATTAAAATGCTGCAGTCTTCAGCTCTTTCCCTCAGTTGTACCAATATAACTGCATGCTGTGATAAATGTTCACCTCTGAAACATCTGGAATATCATTTACTATTCCTGCAACAGCATTGGTATTCTTTTATTTACTTCCAGAACAGCTCCATAAACAGCACACTGTGAAAGCAGCAAATGCTGACCTGGGAAGTGATTTATCTGCACAAAACCCAACTCAAGGATCAGTGTCCATAATGTACCACTGCATTAATAATGTCCTGGTTTGTTCTGGGCTGGCATATTGACCCAACAAATCAATCCAATATGGTCAGCTGGTTCTTTAACAGCACTGTACCAGCCACTACTTCCCAAAAGTTCACACTTATTTACACTGGGCTGGAAAGGGCCAAGACTAAAGCCCACCCAAGTCCATTACCAGGGTGACACTCATAGCTTAGGACATGTGGGCTGTCCAGTGGCTCACAATTTTTTTTGACAGTCGGAGTTTGAGAATCTCAACAAAGACATCAGCCACCACAGAAAGATGTGCAGTGTTAATGTCACTGAGGAAAAGCAGCCAGTTCAAAACAGAGATTTTGCAGAAGCAGATGTGTCATTCTTGACCTGGGCTCTTACACACACAGCTACTGTTATCATCTTATTGCAAAGCTCCCATACCCTCTTGGTGATTTCTCACGGGCATCTCCTCACAGGACTGACTCCTTGTTTCTCACAGCACAACCAACAAACTCCAACTCTCTCCTCACCCAGCTAACCCACTCTTTTGTAGCACTCTTCTTCTTATTGGACACAGCTGTGGCCTATTAAGGGCAGGCCTGTTGCTAATCTTTGGGGATTAGTACAGCTGCAACTCCTCAGGTGTAAATTACCTTCTGCACTGTCTTTATTTTCTTGCATTCTATCCCCCCACAAGCTACCAAAATGCACCAAGATTAAAGAATTGGTAAGTAGTGACAAAAACAAATGGGTTCTAGAAAAGCTGCAGAAGTCCATAGAGAATGAAAAGTTCTCTGCCAACAGCACCTGTCAGGCAGCAGTTGCAGAGCTTTAACCATCTTGCAACAAGTGAAAGGCACAACCAATTTGCCTCATAAGTTGCACTATGCACAGACAGAAGGTAAGAAGTGATCCAAAAAGCATCAGAGTGTTAGAAACAGCTCAAGCAAAAGAGGATTATTGCTTACAAAAAACTAACTGAAAAAGAATCTCATGCTTCTAATTTTCTTCATTACTGGATTTGATCCACACCTCTCCTTTCCCTCTCCAAACCAAGGTTTAACTCACAGCATCAGTTGAAGAACCCAGGAGTGAACTATACCTAACCAAATTTTGCAAGTCATGAATCTTCTCTACAACTGTCTTCACAACCATGGGAAAATGCTTTATTGCTGCAATAATCCCCTTTAAAGGAGGTTGCTAAAGTGAACAGGCATGATTGAACAGTAACCAGTCTCTGTTTTGTTTCTGTCCTTAATTTAGACACTTTGTTAACTGCTAGCTATTGCTGAAGCACTGTGAATTTTGCTTGGTAAGTCATTTTAAAGACTGCTTCTCCATATCTTAAAAGGTCTGAAACAGAGGTTAGAAAAACCAATAAACTTAAAAGTATGGAAAGTACAGTCACAGAGAAACCTTTTATCAATGCACAGCCTTGCAGTGAGACACTTCCCAACATGAAAAAGTAATTTGCATGTTTACTGATGCATTGTGGATCTTTTTTCAAAGCCTTTAACATAAGCTGTTAGTTACACAGCCCTGATTCATTAAATTCTCAAAGTTTTAATTAGTTCTGAGAAAATGTTTTATGTAGAAGTCAAAAGTTGCCATGAAGCAGCAACTTCCCCTATTTCTTCCTGTGATCCAAACCTTCATGGGAAAAGTCCTGCCTGTAAGACTTGGGCCAAGAACACACCAAACAGAAAGATGCAGCACTGGCTGCTGTTCAGCACCTTGCAGTTTTTAGCACCCAAACTACTTTACAAAGACAACACACTCATTCACATTTTGTGGATTAACCCAATCTACAGAGAAATAAAGTCATTTCTATTAGACCAATAACCATGGTACCAACCAGGAAAGAAAAAGCAGGAAAAAAAAATAAAACCAGCAGCAAATGTTTCCCAAGTGTCAGAAGAGCATGGCTGTGACAGTGTGGAGGCAGCAAGATGAGCAGGTGAGCCCTTTGCAAAGCTGTACCTGCATTTCCAAGAGCACAGATGGCTGCCAGGTGGGACCAGAGCAGCTCACATTGACCCACACATCAGCACTGACACTGGGCACAGGGAGCTCACTGCTCTGGTCAGCACAGGGCATTCACTGCTCTGGTCAGCACAGGGCATTCACTGCCCTGCTCAGCACTGACACTGGGCACAGGGCATTCACTGCCCTACTCAGCTCTGACACTGGGCACAGGGCATTCACTGCCCCAGTCAGCACAGGGCATTCACTGCCCTGCTCAGCACTAACACTGGGCACAGGGCATTCACTGCCCTGGTCAGCACAGGGCATTCACTGCCCTGCTCAGCACTGACACTGGGCACAGGGAGTTCACTGTTCTGGTCAGCACAGGGCACAGGGCATTCACTGCCCTGCTCAGCACTGACACTGGGCACAGGGCATTCACTGCTCTGCTCAGCACTGACACTGGGCACAGGGCATTCACTGCCCTGCTCAACTCTGACACTGGGCACAGGGCATTCACTGCCCTGCTCAGCACTGACACTGGGCACAGGGAGTTCACTGTTCTGGTCAGCACAGGGCACAGGGCATTCACTGCCCTGCTCAGCACTGACACTGGGCACAGGGCATTCACTGCCCTGCTCAGCACAGGGCATTCACTGCCCTGGTCAGGACTGACACTGGGCACAGGGCATTCACTGCCCTGCTCAGCACAGGGCATTCACTGCCCTGGTCAGGACTGACACTGGGCACAGGGCATTCACTGCCCCGGTCAGCACAGGGCACAGGGCATTCACTGCTCTGGTCAGCACAGGGCATTCACTGCCCTGCTCAGCACTGACACTGGGCACAGGGCATTCACTGCTCTGGTCAGCACAGGGCACAGGGCATTCACTGCCCTGCTCAACACTGACACTGGGCACTGGGCACAGGGCATTCACTGCTGTCACCTGCAGTCCAGCCACCCACTCCCCACACAGCACTGGTTCAGTGTCCCAGCCCAGAGGGTGACTGAGGCACACCCAGCTGGATGGAACTGGACAATTTTCTCTGTAGTTCTACCATAGTCATGGCACACCCAAAATTTCATACAACTGATGAAAACCTACCTGAAGGAAACTCCTTTTGTCCAAGCTCTGAACTCATCACCACTGGTGACATATCACTCTTAACAGCAAGGTTACCCCTGAGCTGGAGTAAACCAAGCACTCAAAGCCTCATCAGCCTTTCCCCCAGCAAAGAAAACCCATCTGGATAAGACCATCTGATCATACTTAACTGATGTCACAGTGCCACTGTGTCTCAAATAAGAGAAAAAAAACTCATTTTGCAACAGTTAAACTACAAACTCCTTAAAACCTGAGCACTACTTAAGCCTTCAGTCAGCTGGGGTTGAGATACTTTAAACAAGCACTGGCTGCTCACAGATTAACCCCTAAACACAGTTAAAGGAATTCAGTAGGGATGCAAAGAGCTAAGCTGGAAAATTTAAGTTACCACTGAGTTACCCAAGTACACGGAGTCTGCAACATCCTTAATTACCTACATCCCTCTATCATTGCTCTGCCCTTAAGAATCACACCCAAAAAAGGGAACATGGTAAAAACCACATGTCATTGGGCCTCTCCTGCCTCTACATATCAGGTGAAACCAATAATTTAAGACTTTGCTCTGCTTATGCAGCTCTTTACATTGCTCTGCTAAAAGCAATATGATGACAATTACTGAATGTCATTGCAGGACTTACAAACTACTGAAGAAAACACTATCTACTACAATGTCATGACAGATGATGGTGGCTAAACCATATTTACCATAATTATTCATATTTACCATAATTATTCATATTTACCATAAATATTCATATTTACCAACCAGGACCACACAGATGCTCAATTGTTGAAGTCTCACTGAGAGGTTGCTTGCTAAATTGCTCCAACTCAGGATTTTAGGAATAAATGCTAAGAGTTCCCCCTGAACAAGGACCAGGAGGTTGGTGTTTCTAATTGTTTTGGATGGTTTTGATTATCAACTCTCAGTAGGAGCTGCAGTGCACTATGATGCTCCAAAGAAAAGGTATTATGTATATTTTCAATGCTTTTATTCAAGTTCTTTGACTGCATGTGCTACATCCCATCACTGTACCATGACCATCTCCTGATAGTTATTTCCCTCTGTGGTATTCAATATGTGACTTGGATAGAACAGATTGAGGCTTGCAGAGACAAAAGGAAGAGTAGCAAACAATTTTACAGGACACTTTCCCCCTCCATATACTGGAGCAGATTGTGTGTGTGGGAATCCTTAAAATCAGAGGGGTTTGGGGAAGTAGCAAAAGGCAGGCCTCAGAGACAGCAGAACTGTGATTGGAGCTAAGCAGTTGTCGTAAGATTTGTCAGCAGAAAAATTATATAAGATGTAGAAAGTAAGGACAAATAAAACAATGGTCTGTGTATTAACACTTGTCTAGAATAACTCCCTAAGCTGCAGAAAATTATATCTAGTGAGATATTAGGAAGTTCTAAGCTTAATAATGGAGCTCTGTGCATTGTGTTTTAAGGCTTACAAGCAGGTATTGTATTTGAAATAAGCAAGTATTGTTTTAACTGAAGGTACGTGTGCTTATGGTGGTTGGATAGAACTACTGTCAATGTGCTCTTGCTTTTTGTGATTGGTCAAAAAAACTTTTAAAGTGAGTTGTAACATTAAGTTCTTGGTCTGCTGCCCAGTATGTGAGCTGCTGGCATCTTCCCATTGTCATAACCATGTAACGAGACTGATGCTGAAGATAAAACAGCTTGAGATACGTTCCCAGCAGTCCTGTCCTGTTTGTGATTTGTACACAGCCCACTGGCCAGCACTGAAATGTGTACAGACAGCAGGGTAAGGTGCAGAGGATCCCAATTCCCGCTAAGAGCTGATGCTGCAGCGCCAGCCGTCCTCACTGTGACTCTCACTCCGTGGAGCAGGAGGCAGTTTTCTTCCCCCATCACTGCAAGTCCTGGCCGGGAGTCCCCAGCGCCAGATCCCTGCGGGCTCACCTGCCCTGGCCGGCCGTGCCGATGGATGCGGCTCCGTGGAAGGCGCGGGCAGAGCGGCCAGGGCAGCGCTGCCAGCCGGGGAGCGGTGCGCGGAGCCCGAGCGCCATCAGCCGGGGATGCGCGGCCCCTTCCCGCACTGAGCGCAGCGTCCGTCCCGTCAGCAGCAGCACAGGCTTTACACTGTTATACACTTCATGTAATTATGTCTAGAATAAAAAAAAAGAGTTTTCTCATAATTATTTTTACCTTTTTACCACTATTTTCCCCATCTTTCTAGTATCGGTTCCATTAATTCTGCCTTTTCCCTAAATCTCGCAGAAAGGGGTTTTTCAAAAGCACTAGATCTTCAAGTGAGTTCTGGAAAAATCCCTCATCCAGAAAGATACGAATAAATCCCTAACCTGCTTAGCTATTACAGTGAGAAAGATAAACATAAATCCAGCTATAACTCAAATTCAGTCTTTTTACAAGCTAAAGTCTATTAAAAAGGAAGATTGATGGCTGCTTTACTGCACATTACCAGTCCTATTAACTAAAGATATTTCTTAACTGTTAACTTAGAGAAATATTCCTGCTGGTGAAGGTTTATCTCTGCCCCCCTTGCAGTCAAGTAGGATGTGATATCTCCATCTACTTCCTCATTCTCTGAGGCACCCTATAAACCTGCCAGTGGAGAACAGCAGAACAGAGGTCTCCCCAAGAAGAGCACTGAAAACAGACATTGCTAGCTAGAATCTGGGAAATCAAATTATAAAGCCCCTGCAATCCTGTTGCCCTGAATGGCATGGAACAGATTTCTACTTAAAGCTTCTACAGTTTGATCTGCCTGCCCTGCTCCTCAGCACTCCCTCTCCTCTTCCCCATTCAAGCACACACAGTGGGCATTTGTATCATGAGACAGAGACACAACCAGGGAAATTTCTCCTCCTGCACTACCAGAGCACAGAGGAACTACTACAGTCCACTCTCCTGGCCTCAGCTTTAGCACACCATGAATGCACACCTTGTTCATTGTATTTTATGCTGGCATCAGAGATGTATTTATTTTATGCTGGTTCACCCTGACCAGCAGCTCAGTGCAGCAGGCACAGCTCACACAGCTACTGGGCATCAGTCACTGCCCCCAATATCAATACAAACCCACTGGGCTGCCTCCATTCTCTAAATACAGCACATGAACTAAACTATGTGTCTTCTGCACTCATGACTTGTTATCCCCCACCACTCCCTCTAAGAAAGCTTAAGCTGGACAACCCCTGAGTTTTGCATGCTACTGCTGCTACAGAGCTGGAGACAACATGAGGGGAAGTAATTTTAATACACAAGACAGGTTAGAAGCAGTTTGGCCTTCAACAGGTCATAATAAACCAAAAGCTGCTTGCAACACAACAAACCCAAACCACACAGCAGGCTTTTGATATCTGGCTGAGACACAAACTCCTGAAGAAAATACTATCTACTACAATGTCATGACAGATGATGGTGGCTAAACCATTCATATTTACCAACCAGGACCACACAGATGCTCAATTGTTGAAGTCTCACTGAGGGGTTATTTGCTAAGCTGCTCTAACATCTTCACTCAGGATCTGAGGAATAAATGCTAAGAGTTCCCCCTGAACAAAGACCAGGAGGTTGGTGTTTCCAATTGCTTTGGATGGTTTTGATTATCAAGCCTCTTACAGGGGTGCATCTCTCTCATGTTCAGAAGACTTATACTAGGAACTCTCCTTGAAAGTTTTTGAAAAGCAAATATGTTTCAAGCAAATAGTTTCCTCATTTTGAGAAGCCAGCATTTTCCCACAACAACAACAAAAAAAATCACTGAATAGTGCACAACCAACTACAGCTATTATCCTGAATTATAATCCTATTCCTCTGGGCACCTTGAGGGTAGGTAGTTTCATTTTTTTTTTCTGAAACATATTAAAACAAACTTTCTCTACCCTTTCCTTGACTTGGGCACTCTCCTTTTGTGCAATCTCCTTTGTCAGCAGCAGCTCATCTCTTCCAAAGCAAAGAACTGGCTGGATGTGGTGACTGTGGGAGGTAAAACACACTCCCCTGCCTTGGGAGACTGGGCTGCTCTCTGGAGACAATTTGCAGCTCCCCAGACAGAGTAAGCCTTGGTGGTGATTAATAACCTCACTCTTTTCCCAAGGAGATGGACTATAGAACTGTTTTTCCTTAAACCACCACATGGTTCACCATCTCTTTTGAGCCCTTGCACAATCAGGCCACAACAGCCAGTCTATCTGCCAGTTTTTCAGTATGGATTTCCATTATTTATTAATAATCTTACCTGAAATTATGTCAGACTGGTTTTAACTGAATTAGGTCAAACAGTCTCCGATGGGGCTGGTGGAAACAAATAATAACGACATGGAAATCCCACCCAAACCACGCCCAGATCCCAGGCCAAGGTTACAAAAGACAAATCACTGCCAACCATTAGCTTAAAAACTAGGAGTCACAAAATAACAGCCAGTTAAAGCCCTTGAGAGCAAACCACTGAGGAGGAAGACCATCAAAACCAGTGACAAAACAGCTGCACGTGAGGGAATTTCAATAATCCACCACTCTATACCTCCAGATTTGTTACTGCTACTCCAATCAAAGCACACTTAGTCAGTGAGCACAGTTAGAAAAGCAAAATCAGGAGCATGCACAAAAGATGATGACTCTGCTGGCACTGCACAGCTCATTGTTTTAGGTCACAATTGATGACTCCACTGATGCAAATTAAATGCAGCTGCAAGACCCAAAAGGACAAGATGGACAAAGTGCTGGGGAAATGAAACAGAAGAATGAAATCCAACAGTCAAGTGTTACTCATGAAAGGCTATTTAGTGATCATTTCAACTTTCATGTTTGGTTATTAGAGGAAAACCAGAATGAACATCTAAGATTTAAATTAAAATTAATGAAAAATGAAGATGTGACTAAAGCCACTCATCTGCACTAATGGCTACTAAGAGATTGTCTGTACCAAGCACTTGTACTGTGACAGCCACAGTCTCCATACTTCAACACAAATGAGGAACCACTGAAAACTTTCAGGGTTCCAATGGTTCCCCTAGACAGATTTTAGAGTCTGCAGGCATTTATGTCAACTCAGTAAAGCAAGTACAACTGTCTTTTGCTATATCAAAAACTGAAAAGCTGCCAGCAATACTTATGCATACTACAGAAAACATTCTGCATGACTTCCATCTGGTACTCATCAATCTGAGTGGATGTAAGGATGGCATATGTTACTGTTCTCCCACAGCCTAGAGAAAGTAATCATCTTGCCCTCCTTGATGCAAACAGCACATATTTTTACATGAAACAGATATTTTTATTTAGTAGTTTTTAACAAACTAGGCACACTTGTATTTAGGAGAAGGTCTTCTGGGCATTTCTACTGGAAGTACTAGACTGGATGGAATTCTGTCTAGTTTTTCCAAAGGAGAATACTATCTACAAAGGGAAACAAAGATTCAGACTACAAAGCACCAGGTTGTTTGCCACACTGAAAGATGTGAGCCTGTTCTTCTGCCCATGGAGTAGAAATCCTCTGAACAAAAACTAAAACTCAAACAAACCTTGTCTTCCATCATTACTAATGTTAAATTTTCTGCAAGTCTTAAAAGCGTCATGGACAAGCTAAATTTTACCAAGATGAAGGCAATAAAATCTCAGGGAGATTCTAATTTCTCTGTGTTAACCAATATTTCCTATCTCACTGATAGTGCAGATCTTCTGGCCAGCTTTGTTACAGAGGAAAGTATTGTGTCCATGTGATGTGAACTGCAGAGATGTATTTGCCAAAATGTGGACTGAAGGTTTAAGGAATTAACACAGCTGGATTTCTACACACAAAGCAAATGGATGAGCTAGCTGAAGTCTTTAAAAAAAATCCCACAAGGGATCAAACTGACTGATAAACCTCTGCTAGAGACAGAGAGCATGAAGCAAAGCCCAGTGAACTCAGGGCAAGGCTCTTTCACATAAATGGACACAGATCAGGTTCCAGCTCAGAGTATGAACACAGAGCCTGCTCAAGTTTCAGCAAGCACATGTGGAGCAGAGCTTGCTCTGCCAAGGAAGCACAAGCTTGGGGATTGGGGTTTTTTTCCTCATGTCTTGTTGATTTTGAAACTATTGATATTAAATAAATTAAATGAGAAACCCTAGACAACGTTAGGGGGATTGACAAAGCAATTCACCAGCTATTAAAAAACAAAACTAGGGAAAAAATTTCTCAGTATTTTAGATTCTACTGAATACAGTCCTTTTTTCCCCCTCTCATGACTATTTTCTTTAAATCTGGTGTCCCATTCCTGCTCTTTGCATTCCATGGTATTAAACTCCTTGAAAATGAAAGAGAAACACAAAAACCCAAAGAGCAAGCTGGCAGCAAAATTGTACCAACTGCAGGGAAATATAATAAAGCTTTCAACAGCATCAGTCATAAACAATCCAGTAAGGATTATTTCTAATGCTTTGCATTTTGCCAGAATAATTTTTCACCAGTATGGACAGAAAATGCAGTATGGAGGAGACACCAGTGTGGAAAACCTGATTCAGACAGACTTTTCTGGCCTTTCCTGCTTTCCCAGAGGTATCAGTGTATTTATCACTGTGGGATATACTTTGCACATTTAAACACAAATATTTATTTTTGAGAAATACAGACTCTGCTGAGAGACTAGACTGGCAAGGGAGAAACCAATTGATCTAAAAGTGAGCTTGCAGAGCACAAGGAAATGCCACAGCACAGACACCTGAGCTAGCTCATTCTGTTAGGAGGTTTTCATCCCTCATGTCACTCCTCTAGTCCTTTTCTCAGCCCCAGTGTGAATTCCTCTTTCCCAAATGACAGTTCATAATAACATTTTAGTTAGGGTCCTACCAAGAAAACAGACAGAAAATGTTACCATGGCCAATCTTTACCCAAGTGCTAAATAATACAGGAGGAAAATGTTAAGCTATCAGAGTATTTTCAATGAAAAACACAGAAAGTTGTTTAACAGAAAGTGCTCATAACAGAAAAGGGAAGTTGTAGCCACCCCAACATTATCTGGGGAGAATGAGTCTGTAAATGGCAGGTAAAGGTGAAATGTGTCCAAGGAAAGAAAAGCAGAGATTCCACCCTCCAATGCTGAAAAACAAACAAACAAAAACCTCAAAAACCTCACAGTGTCAGATTTAAGGACATGAGAAAACCATAAATTCTTATCCCTTGCAGCCCACACAGCTTCAGTAGTGTATTCCAGCAACAGGACCACCACTTTTGGTTCAATATGACAATTTCTTTCAGAAATTAAATAATTTCAACTCCTCAATGAAGGATCCCCCTTGTCTAGAGGGATGTCACTCTAAGGGTTAACTATTTTGCTGACAAAATTTCATACCAAATTTATAGTTTCAATACAAGTTTCAGATCCCATGTCACTGAAAACACAGGCCAATTATAACAAGGTGACAGCAGAAGCCATTTGAGGAGTGGAACCATGGCCATCTTGGTTACCAGCACCTCTATTTCCCTGGGGAATTTTTGGGATTGTTTTGTTTTGTGATGGTGGTTATTAATTTTTAAAGCAGAAAAATCTTCAGCCATGAAAATCATCTACCAAAAGCAGTTATCAAACTGGTCCAGCTCACAGCAACATCTCTGAGGGAAGAACAGAACTTCTTGCAGAGGTGGGGTTGTGCTGCTCGAATTTCTCCCCTGCTCTGGGGGAAATGCAGGCACAGAGAGCTCCCAAAGCCTTGAGCATACAGGGGCAGAGAAAGAGATGGACACAGTGTTTGACCTAAGGCCTTGGAGAAGGCTTGAAGGTTTAAAATAAAAAAGTGAAACAGATGCAAAATAAGAATAAAGATTTGTCGTCCAAGCAGAAATATATTTTATGGAAGTAGAAATATGCCCCATGTAAATGAATAAATATGTTAAGCAAGATGCTAGAAAATTTTAAAGTCTAGCAAAAGAACTTGTTATAGAGTTAGTAAAAAGTAGAAGATACGGCAACAAGTTTCTACAGGGTTCTATGATTGGATAAAAAGAGATGCATTGTGGTAAATTGCAGCAATTAATGATTGGTTAATTAAGATGCTAGTGAGCTTCGTGGAAGTAGCTGATTGGATAAGAAATATACAAAAGATATTGTAACTAGAATTAAAACAGCTTCTGGTGTGATAACTTTGGATGTAAGAACCTCAGTCTCACCCTTCCCTGAGACTGATTCTGCAATAAACCATCTTTTAATTGCCTCATCAGGCAACCCCATCTGCTCTGTGTCCTGAACACTGCTCCAACCCAGGTGATGCAGATCCTGGTTTACCACCTCTCTCAGGTCCCCAAAAATGACTTATTCTCAAAGACTGACATGCATATGAACCTGAGAGAAAGGGTCAAAAGGTAACTCTTGTACAAAGGTGGGACTCTTCCATATGTAGACATCTTCCATAACCAACAATTTCTCTCATAACTCCGAGAGGAAATCTATACTGAAGATGTTTATTTTTACAACACCAGAGCTTTGGAACAGGAAAAAAAAGTGTTATTGATTTCAGTTACAACTGCCCATTCTTCTGTTTACAGCAGGATAGATTTCAGTAAAATGATTAGAGACAGGAGCAATGTTTTATAGCAGTGTCATATTAATGTTTCAGACACTAATCATGTCTTATTAAGCCATAAGTATCAAAAAGCCAAAAACATAAAAATTGAAGATGTGCCCTCAAACTGCATATTTAGCAATCTCTGTAAGTGTACTTTATTTTTACATCAGAGGGCTGTACAAGTTCAGTTGTGTATTCTCTAGAACCAATTAAGTCATAATAACCTGACATCTCGCCATGATTCTCTTCTGTTTTGCCACCTACATTTTACATCAAGCAAATAATGTAAAAGCAAATAAAAATCTGTGAAGGTCCTTTTAACCTTGACAGTCTGTCGTATTGTGAAAGTCAGAGTAGATCAAGAATTTCTCTTCTTTTTCCAGTCTTGCCTCTCATTCAAACACACAGGTTTAAACATTTACATGTCTATTCATAATTTATTGGAGCATTTGCCACTCATGACACAAGTACAGCTCTAGCCTGCAGGAAAAACAATGACTAATAGTTGAAAGACAACATTCCAATTAGTCTATGGGAAGTACATCCGTGCTCTTTGCTTGGTTCTCAGGTGCCAGTAAGTTCCAATTGGGAAGTCTGACATCGAATATGTCACCCAGAAAAATTTACTGCTTTCAAATAGCAATAGCAGTTAGATCAGAGACTGTTTCTCTCTCCCAGTATGTACCAGGTAGATTTATCTTTAAAGAAGTCCCCAAGAATATGAACCCCTAAGAAGGCTGATGAGGAAAGCTGTGCTCAGAGTTCTGTTCCTGCCACTGGGACATGCTTATTCTGCTTCAGAAGACATGTGCCAGACTGTATTTTGTGTTTCAAATTTCAGTGTTAAGCATGGAGAAAAATAGCAGAGCCAGGAGATGCACAGGAAAGTTGTTGTGCAGGATGGGAATTCCACTCTGGCCACCTTTGCAAGCCAGGAGGATCTCTGCAATGAGAAAACCCTGCAATGAGCAAACCCTGTAATGAGAAGACCCCTTTAATGAGAAGACCCTATAATGAGAAGACCCCTGTAATGAAAAGACCCTATAATGAGAAGACCCTGCTTCCCTCAGCTCCTTCCCTGTCACAGCAGGGGAGCCCAGCCAAGTGCCATTCAGCATTTGCTGGGTGCCATCTTTGGGATCCCAAGCACAGACTGTTGATCCTTAAATTAACAGACTTGGAAACACAAGCATCTCCTCCATCAGGAAGCCTTGCAAGTCTCCAGATTGGGTTTACTGAATAAGCCTTTTGCTCCAGGATTTTGTTCATCTCCATGATCCTCCTTCCAAGACATTGTGCATCTGCAGCCCAAATCCAGACTTTGGAGATGAATTAAAGCCTAAATTTGCTTATTCTCTGTAGACTTAGAGCGACACAAAGCATTCACAGAATCCCAGAAGGGTTTGGGTTGGAAACAACCATAAGGATGATCTATCTCCACCCCTCTGTTGTGGGTAGGGACACCTCCCACTAGAACAGGTTTCTCCAAGTCCTGTCCAGCCTGGCCATTGAGTATTTTCAAATAGCATTTCAAGGGGCATTTGCCAATAAAAAAAATCCAAAATAAATCAAAGTGGATATTAGTCACCTGAGGGCTAGGGCTGCCATGATGTTTTATCATTCAGCTTCCTCCCCCTTTTTAAATAAGCTGGCATAGAGCTGGCACAGCCTGTGCTGCATCCCCTGCCACAGCCATGGTCAGAGGCTGCGCAATCCTCCTGTTCAGATGAGTACTGGACCTGCTCCAGTTTCCAGTTACATATGGTCATGATTACCAGCTTGCTTTGGAAAGCACAGGACTCTGAAAACAGCAAGTCTGGAAGGGGTTTCTCCTTTTAAAACAGCTCTCTGTGACATTGAACCGGTTTCACATGTAGAGTTTTCAGTGTATTCTAGTACTCTGGATTACTTTTTCCTGGGATTTTAGTAGAGAATTTCTTTTGCCTTCTTCTGAAGGATCAAGAATTTTTGGAATTTGAGATATGTCCTGGCCGGTTTTTAAGTCAAATCCCTTCTGTCTGGACAAGAGGCTAGGAACAAGGGAATAGGGAAAAAAAATTACAAATACCAACAGGGACCTCCATTCAAATAAAGAAGCATGTTATCTTCCTGAATATATTATGCCAAATCCTCATGTTAATGAGAAATATATAAATAGAATTGGGCATTAACTGACAATTAGATTTTTTTTTTAATGAGAAGGACATGAGGGATTTTGTTATTAAGGGAGTTAAATTCTAACATCTGTTTTTAATTCTACCAGCTTATTTGTCTGTTTATACCTACAGGCTTTCAAGACATCATTCCACACTGCTAATTAAAGCTGACAAATTCTGTTCACTGTGATGCTTCCTTGTATCCCTGCAAGCCACTTACTCATGTCAGTGCTGTCACTGCAGGTGACACTGCTGCTTGATGGAGAGGTGACAAGGGGTGGAGTGCCCCTGGAGGGATGAGAACAGGTTCACCTTGTCACCTGTCAGACAGAGGAGGGAAGAAGTGATGGATGGCACTGACCATTGCTCTGGCCACGTGCATTTGTCTCTTCTCCAGGCTTGGTCAGAATCATCCAGTTTCCTACAACGTTTTGCTTAAAACAAAATCCATGGCAATATTCTTTAGTATATTACTAAAATGCCATAGAAAAGGGGCTCCCATTTAATAATACATTGCAGACATACACAAACACACAGTCTGTTTCTCTTGGCAGCAAGAACCCCATCTGCAGCAATGCCCTCAGGAAACTTGCTATTTGTGCTCCAGTCAGAGCAGCACAAGGCTGATTCAGGAGAGCAGCAGCAGCTCACATGGGAGTGGGCCATGCCTAGGAAAGCATTTGCAGAAGCTGACTTGGCCCAGATAAAATGCTGGAAGCCACAAGAACCAATGACACGTTTATTCATTACTTCATATCCTGGCCTGCAGACTTCATAGATTCAAACATAGGCAGTATTAGCTGCTAATTTGTATATGTTTTTCTTTAAAACAAACAAATAAACCCCATGCCACACAGACAATGTGTGAAAAGGTCAAGCAAGCAGGCCAGGGACAGCCCATTATAAAATCCAGGCCTCAGAACTCTGCATCCTATCCCCATTTCAGTGCCCTACACACACATTCACCAATGGAACAGGCTCATGGGTGGCATCCACAGTGGGCTGTGCAGGCTGGACATGTGCCACAAGGAGCAAACCCAGAGAGGGAACAAGTCAAACAGAAATTTTCCTTATCTTCCCTCACATAAGAGTTTCACAACTATAATAGACTTCTTATTTTACCTTTGGTTTTTTGGTTGGTTTTGTTTTTTTTTTTTTTTTCATTTTGGAATGACCAACATGCTTTTCAAGTGTATTTTTAAAGTTGTTAGAGTCTAAAAAAGGCTTTTTATTACCCAGGTACACAGTGCTCAGTAGCTGGGAGCCTGGCTCCCTGGCTGAGGTGTCTAGACATCTCTGCAGTAGAAATAACAGCACAGCACAGCTCTGTATTGAATCCACTCGTTTTAGCATCAGAAGTCATTTCATGCCCCAGGTTGCCACTGTCAAACACATCTGTTGTATGAAAATTATCCACTGCCAACTTCAGAGCAAAGTAAAATATGTCCAAATTATCTCTGTTCTCAAGATAACTTCACCTCCTAAAAGAGTACATGAAACAACACACCCCTCAACATCATCCCCACTGCTTTAGTCACTCCAAAACTCACATGACATGCAAACACATCTAAAAATCCACTTTGAGGAGAGACTTAAACTGGGAGCTGTAGCTTTGACAGCAATATTCCAACAAATACTACACTGCATGCTAGGAATATATAAATTATGTATTCCAAATGTTTTCACAGAAATAGATGAAAGCACTTCTCTCAATCCTCTAAGAAGCAAAAACAGTCATAGAGAGAACAACTGTTATTTTAAGGCAGTTTTTAGCTTCATTTGTCTAAAGCTACAATTTCATAGTTCAATACACAAAAACATTATGACATATATGCAAATCTGATATTTTCATGCAGGAAAGGTGAAATCCCTATATATGAAAGGTTGAAGTCTGATCTTTAAAAGAAGCCTGCAGCTGGTTTCTGTCATCTTTCTTTCTCTCCTTGTTTCCATAAGCAGACCCACAGTTTAAGGAAAATTATAATTTTGTCCACAGGAGAAAAAGAACAACAGACCTACCCACAATGAGCCCAGAATTCACCTTTTCTCTGGAGGAAAAGATTCTGGTACTTCTAAAAAAAAAAAAAGGGAGAAGGGCAGAGATAAAAATCAGACTCTCCAGGTTTTCAGCTACAAAATTGTGCAAGTAAATAATATGAAAAGAAGAGGTAATCATATAAAAGTATTTCCCACTAATTCAAACACATTTTGTTTCCTGCTTTCTCTCCTCATCTAGTCTAGTATTTTCCATAATTACTGAATTGAAGTGGAAAATATTTTTACAACCTTCCACTCCTGCTGTGTACAAGAGAAGTAAATATTCTTTGCTCTCATTCTTCCTTCTCAGACTTCTAAGATGATTGCTGTATGGTTTCCTCCAACCTCAAGTCTAAAAGATACCTTTTACCTATTTATGCTGCATCACCCAGGTCCAATAGGTTAAAAGCACATGGGTCTTGTTTTTAAAAATTAAAAGATATGTATTTTACTCTGCTGGTTTGGGATGCTGAGAGCCTCTGAATCTCTCTTTGAAAGGTAAAGTTTATGCTGTCACAGGCTGTCACACCCTTCATTTGAAGGTTGCTGATCACTTGAACACTTCTCTTGCTGTGGCTCTGTTCTGACACATTTCCCTTCTGCCAGCCCATGCACATGCAGGGCTCTCACAAAATAACCCCTTCAGGCAACACCAGCCAGCAGAGCACCAGCAGCAGGGACAAGTGTATCCACCAGCTAAAATGAAGCTCTCCAGACACCACAGAAACTCAGTTATTAAGCTTGAACTGCAACAAACCTAAATGAACAGGGCATGGAGAATGAAGCCCATGACCCAAACCCTCAGGAGAAATGAGAGCTCACACCTGTAAGGGTACACAGGATATCCACACAGAGACCCCAGAACAGGTTGCTATAAGTGTATCCACTAGAAAAAGTTAAAGGTTGCAGAAAAAGTTTCTTAAAAATATGTTCTTAAACATTTCAAATGCATCAAAATTAACAGAGACTAAAATTTTATCAATAAATCATCACAAACAAAGCAGTCTAGAGGAGGGGATAGAAAACCATCAAACTACTTCACTTCAGCAATGCTTTGGGGATGTGAGTGCACTGCATTTTCTTTTAAAACGTTGAGCTGCCTAATTGAAATGCAGCTCATGTTGCAGCCAGGCTTACTTCTGGATCACTAAGAAATTGGTCCGATTTGGAAATGTCAGGATCTGGTTAGCAATTCAAATGACCACGGTGGTAATTACGGCTTTTCATGTTCCAGCATGTTGCACTGCATCAAAACTGACACAAATGCCTAGTTTTATAATATCACAGAATGGAAATAAATGTCCAAAATTATATGAAAATGTACTAGTAAGAGATTAATAACTGTTATTCTACGAAGAAAGATGGCCCTTTTCTACCAGTATATTTTTAAAAAATGTTCTCTGATAGCATCTCTCCTTGAAGAAAACTGTATTATATTATCACTCACAAGCTATAATCGTTTCTGTCAGCACCAGTCAGAATTTTTGACAGAAAAGAGGAGGAGAAATTGAATGGGTTGTAGGGAAAATAGTGCAATCCTATAAATAAGTCCAAAGAGATACTACTTAAAGGTTCCCCTCCAGCATTTTGTTGACTCTCCCAGTCAGCAGACTAGAACATTTCAAGTGTTTTATTTTGATCATAAAGTGGAGGAACCTTGTGGATAGGGAGCAATGCATCATGAGCCATGTGCACAGCTCTACAATCTGTGGTACCAATGTGTCATCTTGAACTATGGGCCTAAAGCAATATGCATAAGAGAAACTTTTCCTCTTTTCAGAGAAGAAAAAGGAAGAAGTCTCTTGAAGTCTAATATGCCCTGAGAAGTCCTATGAAATAGAATAAATAAACAAGCACTGTCTTTAAATAGTTCTCTTGTGCAGCAGCCAACTGAGTCACTGAGCTGCCCTCCAGCTGTGGAAGGTTAAACAGAGATCAAGACTTGGTACTGCTGCACACCTATTCTGCCATCTGATAGATCACACAACACACCCTCTAGCCATATACATGGCTGAGAGCACAATGAACAGACCAGTGCAATGTCATCTCAGGCTGCCCTGAGCCCCTGAAGGCCCATGCTTTCTCTGCAGTCTTGTATTTCCTTGCCCCCTGACCAAGAGGCTGGGTGTGCTGTGTTTATCCATTCATTTATCCATATCCTCCCTCCTCCAGTCCCTTGCAGTGCTGCTGTGTCAGGGGGTTTGCTGCTTGTTCTGAGCAGCATCTACACCCCTCCCACAGAACAGGGAGTGATGCCAGAGCTGCAGGTCCCTCAGTACATTCTACTGTACCCTGCTCCTGATCCCAGAAGGAGCAATTCTATCTATGCTGTCCATGCTTCTGGTCTCCCTTGGGCACTCCACCCTCTTAGACCAAGATGGAAGCTCTTGAAATCACCTGGGAAGGGGATCAGAGAGCTGATCAGATAAACCAGGAGGGGACACAAGGGGAAACTGATGGTTTGACACACTTTGTCCTCCAGCTCACAGGAACATAACACAAAGTGCTCAGAAGTAGAGTGTTTCTTCCCATGACCCTCAGACCAGATTAATATCTAATAGCAGTGAACCAGACAAACCAACAGTCAGTTGTTAAGATTAGGAGGTATCATCAATACTTACAGAAAAATATGAAGGTTTCTGCCTTGAGGAATGTCTTGGGTTGCAAATGCAAGATGTGGCAGGGGGTGTGTGTTCTATTGCCACCTGTTGGAGGTGGGGCAGTTATGCTCTGTTCTGGGCCACCTGTGAAAAACCACCTGGGGCAGTTTTCTTTTTCTCTTCCACAACTCATCCTCCCTGCAGGAGATCTCTGCTGTCCATGGCCACTGAGTGTCCCTGCAGGGCTGATCCAATTCCAGCATCCCATGGGGAGATGCTGTGCCCAGGGCAGGAGCCAAGCATTCCTACCTGGATCCAAGCTGAGGTCTGGAACACCATGGGTAGCCTTACTGAATTCCTAGAGCTACATAACCACCACTGGACCTTCAGATGAAGGCCAGACACAAAACATCATAAGAACTTAAACTTCTCTGTTTCTTTAAAAAACCCTCAAAAATGTACTAACCAGTGACAACATAGGGGAATTCATGAAGTACTATTCTACCAGAATCAATCAATCAAACAAACAATCTTTTTATCTGGGAAAAACCCCACATCTTACACACTCAGCAAACATTTCTTCCTCTGCAAACAGGCTGCTTCTGTCCAAAAATCAAGGTCTTAGTCTACAGCTGGGATACCATAACACAGTGATTGAAAACAAACCCAAGGAACTCTGCTGAACAATGGTGCCCCTCGTAGGAAGCACACTCATGTGTCATAAGATTCACAAGATTCTTTAGAGCATTTCTTGCCTTTAGAGCATGGGAAGCAATAAGCAAAAATACTCCAGAGTCATTTTTTGCTGGGATTATTTTGGTGAACAATGAAGCTTCTAAATTCACAGTGAGACAGTGAACCAGTGCAGAGACTTACAATAGATTACAAGGTATCTACAGGCTCTCTAATTCTTCTTCTTCAACCTTTTTTTTTTTGGTATGTTTAATAGTGACTTTAAAAAGTAACTAGAGAGTTAGCAATGGATCCTGACAGCTTTGTATGAACCTGAATATACACAGCATTACCTAATATTGCATTACAAATGCAAAAATATGGCATTACACATTTAAGCATGTGAAAAGAAACACAGTGCCCTATGTGAGGGATTGTCTTTCTACTGCAAAGAGCCAAAACCTGAGATTCTTCATACAAGCAAACTGTCATACAAGACTGGACCTCAAAGCTGACAGCTGTGCACAGCAGGTGACCTTAGAACTCCCATTATAATTTGTGAGAATATACTCAGATGGCTGTCACCATTACAGAAAAATTAAAGGTTTAAAAAATTAATTTGACGTAAAAATAAAATACCTCCTCTAGAGAGGTTAGTTTTGTGTTATATGAAACCAAGAAAGAAATGCTGAGGCTTAAACTATAAACTGTTGCAAAAAGAGATTTTTTTTCTGTACAGACTCCAGTATAAAAAGGGCCTACCTACTACATGCACAGGCTCCCAAGTGGGAGTTACAAACAATAATTGTAGAAGTAATTAAAGAAAAAAAGGGCAAATAGACAGATTGGATTCCCAGTAGATGAAGGCTGTCTAACAACTCACAATGAACACGTTTGAAGTCAACTTCAAGTAATATGCTAACAAGAATTAAGTGCATCTGTTTCATGCTCCCTGAGAATAATGTCATCAAAACTGAATTCAAATGTCTCAAACCTACAGAGAGCCTGAGCGTGTCTTTGACTAATTAAAATTAACCATGGTACTGAGGTTACAAGCTTACCCCTTTGGACATGAGCAGATCCTTGCTAAGGTCACTTCATCAAGCAAAATAATGAAAGTCTGTGTTCAAAAGGCATGAACAATACATTTTTTTAATTAACATTTTACTGGATTGAGGGAGATTTATGGAGTTATTTGAATTTAGGAAGACCCACAATAGCAGTCCTCAGTCATAATACTATGGAAACATAACAATATTCAATAAAACTTAAGAAAGCAGGTCAACACTTGAACCTTGGCTGAGTTATTAATAAGCCTTTAATAGTGTTTGACACCAAACTACTCTATTTTTACTAAGGAGTATCAATTAGCTTTTATTTTATTTAAAATAAGATAAACAGAAAAAAAGGTAGATTTAATTCTTCTTTGATATCATTGAGGCTGTTGCATCTTCCAAGTTCCTCATGTAAACTACAGATCTTGTTTTCCTGAGTCAAATGGAAAAGGGAGCAGAGAATTAGAACTGCTGTCTAAACAGAAAGTTCAGGGTAGTGCAACAAGTTCCAAGGCTCTTTTCCGGACTTCATTTTTCTATAATATAAAATGTAATTTTTCTATAATATATTTATTTTAATTTATAATATAATATATGATAAAATATAAAAATATATTTTATAATAGAATATAAAATGGTAAATTAAAATAATAGCACAGAAAATAAAGATTAGGTTTCTTAGACTGCACTATGCAGAAAACCAGATTAGCACAGGGAGGGAATGCAGTGGAGGGAAATCCTGATCCCCAGTACCCTGCTGCACCAGGCAGGAGGTGAGCTCAGCCCAGGTGTGCAGTTTTCAGTCCCTGTGCCACCAGCTCTGCTTTCCTGTGCAATCCCTTCCCTGCTGGGAGGTGCCTCTGGGTATCACAGCAATATAAAGAAGAATTTAGGTGAGAAACTGACAGCTTTAAAGACCATTATTTCCTTTGCAAAGCATAGCAATCCATGCCAAAGTGTTCCCTGTGGGATTTATTCCTGTCTGAACACAGATTTACTCACTGTGTTCCAACTGCCCACATGACTATAGGCAATTTTATTTTTTTACCATATTGGCATGAGCAAACTCTGAAACCTGCTAAATGAAAATAATCTTCTTATGTCACAAAATAAAACCCCCTTATTTTACCAGACACTGATCTGATTATTGTCTGAATAAAGCTAATCAGTGTAATTACACAGTTTAAAAGTGCACACTGTGGATCCACAGATCATAACAGACAATACTTCTCTAGGTGTCAGCTGTGTTTCAGATTTGATAAATTCAAGTTTTATGTAAAGTTTAAAAAAAAAAAAAAACCATTGGTTTCTAATTATTCTTTCAAATTCAATTATATAAATAGAATTGGAAGAAGTTTCCTACCATTTGTTTTCCAATCAGGACATTCCATTAAAAGCTAACAATTCTAAAGATAAGCAAAGTCATTCCATGTATTGTGGTGCTACATCAACAAAGAGCTGGATGTGGAAATCCACAGTCCCACTCTATTGCCCTGATCAGCAGTTTACTTGACAATTAAACATGGACCATTATCACTTAATATGACCATTGTCATTTAATATCTTAGCATTAATATGTGAGATTGCCAAAGGATTCTAATCACAGCAATATCATTCAGTTAAAAAAAAAAAAATTAAAAGTAACCCATGAGGTACCCAGCAGCTTTTTCTAATTAAACAAAACCACATCAGAATGTAGTACTGTCACTCCTACAGAGAGAAGGGTCAGTGCCATAGCCTTCTTCCTCTTATGTCCTGTGGCAGACAAAATTTGATTTAAGACTTTCCAGGAATTCATTGTCTATGATGTAGGAATTCCAGCTTTACCTTTACCCAGTTGATCCAGCTCTGAGCTGAAGTATCAGTGATGTTCCCTTGCACACAAGTTCAGCTGCTCTGGGTTGAAAACCACTTTGACATTCCTGGCTTGATATCCTGCCCTCAACAAATGCATTTGATGCTCATGTATTGCCTCCTGGCTGCCTGCTGCCACAGCCATCTGTCTGCATGGCACACTGCCTGCGGGCGAGGGGACGTGCCAGCTCTACTGGGGCACAGATGCCAACAAGAGGTGGTCTTAAATGCACAGCCAGCACATTAATTCACTGCCACCTTGTCTCAATGCCCTCTGACCCCCATCTGAAGGAAGACAAGAGTAGCCATACAAGAAGAGACCAGGAGTGCATCCAGAGTTCTCTCTGATTCCAGACACAGGTCATTAACACGAGCCTTGAAGTGAAACGAGCATCAAGAGCTGAACAATTATGAAATAACCTGCTCATCAAAAGCCTGGAAACATTTCAGCTGTAAACATGCACAAGGGCTAATCTGTAGAAAGTGCTATAAACCCTGGAGTGAACCCTGTCATCTAGAACTGAAAATGCCTCAATGCTGTTAAACATGTAAAGCAAATTAAAGCCACTCCAGCCTTAACACGGTGCTTTTATTTAATACACAGTTGAAATTAATATGAAACTACCCTCTTCTGTGTTTTCTTATCTCCACAATGGAGACAAGCTTTAAATTGAACTGGTTTATTGCCTGAATAATAGTGACATAAATACAACTGGTTCTTTTGTACTTTAATTCCTGTGAAAGTTAAAATCCTAAAGAATGAATGCTGGTACTTAATTTTCATGCCTGTCCCTGTCTACCAGACTGTTCACCAAGGGTAGGCAACCAATTTACTGAGGAGGTCCCACAGCCTATGGTGAGGATGGGACACACTCCCACAACTCCCCCAGCCCATACAAGTTCCTTTAGGTAAGAAGGTGGGAGGACTTCCATGGGATCAGGAAGGACTGTTCACCACTTTCCACACATATTTAAGGAGCTGGTGAGGGAAAGAGCAGTGAGGAAGAGGCTGCAGAGTACAGGGATTTAAGGACTTGCCCTGGTGCCAGGATTCATGCCACTGCTGAAGTAGCAAGTTCCCAGGTAGAGCGTGTTACCCAGTGTGTGCCCATCTGCCTTCCAAGCCAGCTGACAGCCAGGCTCTGCACTGCTGGCACAGGCAGAGCAGGGATTAAAAATTAGCCTCAAGGCTAACAGCAACAACACAGGACAGATCAAATCACATGGCATTAAAAAGCAAAGTTGATGGAGTTCCAATACACACGCAGGGTTCCTCTGAGGAGGGGAGATCCAGCCAGCACATATAAATACAACTGACCTTTTTGGCAGAGAAAAGGTTTTTGTAAATACATTTGATTTCCCCAGTTATATGGCACACAAAGGTGCCAATTTTGAAACACATTTGAGTACTGAGTACAACACAAGTGCTTTCCAGTCCTGAACTAGGCATTCTACCATAATTGGACAAAGCCCTTTTTAAAAAATATTAAACACCACAAAACCCCAAACATCTCATTCATATTCTGCTCCAACAGCAGAAATTACTTACCCTGTCTCCACTTTTCATTATGACTTCATCTTTCTCTCTCTCCATATCTCTCCTCTGCTCTTCCCACCCCACACTCCTGTACAGCTTTCAGATAACCAAAGACCAGTCATGAAATAGTCACCTATATTTATCAAATCAGCTACAGCAGTAGCTGACTGTGCTCCAGAAAAACACTGATCTGAGCCCAGAGTTTGAAATAGGAGTGAGCACAAGTTCCCTGAACTCCATGAAACTCCAAGCAGATTTACCACAAGGACAGAATAATGCTGAATTCCACCAGCTGAGCTGGCCCCCTTCTTCTGGCAAGAGGGGACAACACTTCAAATGAGAGCATTTCATGTCAAATCACAATCAATTTGGCATTTTTATTATTAGGTGTATAAGCAGACTACATATGCACCAGACAAATATCTTTGTGCTCCACAGCAGTTGCCATTATTTATGAATGCATCTCAGCACTTTGCTGCTTAGAACTGAGCATCACTACCTGGCACTGCTCAAATGTTTCAATAGAAAGAAACTTTCTATGATAATTTATTTGTGACAGCTACAAGAACTGTGAAAAATATAGTTGTAGTCCTAGTCACAAAAAAACATTTCAAGTCTTGCCACAATAATTTACAGTTTTGGGCATGAGGCCAAGGTGTGCTAACTAACACCAGGCATGTTTCCCATGCTGGAGCTCCCACAGCATCCCTGAGGCTCTGCCTTTCATGCACTCAGGTGCACTCCTCTGCAGAATCCTTTGCTACTGGCAGAAAAGGGATGTGCACATGCCCTTACTGAGCAACTCAGCTGTTCTTTAACAGAGAGGGGAGGGCACTGGCACAGCAGTTGCTCTCTTCACCTGCTTTTGACCAACGCATTAGCAGCCAGCAGAGGAGAGACTCTGGGATTTTCCCAGGTAGTTCAATAGCCAACCTGGGCTGTGAGCAGGTGAGGTCCACCTATAAACTGGACTCTTGAACCTGAGGATAATGAAAGCAAAGCATGGCTTTTGCCTCACAGCCTTCCTCTCAACTCTGCTCCAGGTCCTCTGATGGGACAGAGCTTACCTCACCCACCTCTGACAAGAAGTCAGTCATGGGAGCTTCACTGGCTTTCTATAAAGAGGGGGCAAAACTCCAATGCATCCTTCCCACACTGCCTGCTCAGAAAGTTGTCAGCACACTCTCTGGATCAGAATATTTGCTTTATTCAGTGTATTTATTGATCTATTTATGTAGCTTTTCTGCCAATATCTGTATTTATTTCCCATTGGAAAAACTCGATGCACATTAAGATAAATTCCTTCCATTCTTGCTATTTCTAAACTATAATTACATTACAGCTTTTATAAGTTAAAGTTGTGAAAAGCAACAATCCACTCTATTTGAATGGGAGCAGATTGCACTTGCTCAGAATTCTGTAGAATTTGCTTGTTTGCATGATTGCAAACCATTGTGGGGAAAGAGGGTCACTATCACCATCATGTTTGGTTGGTTTTTAAAGGGCTTGTTTTTCCACCACACAGCAGATAACATCTGTAGTCATCCTGCCTTGGTACCCTGGCCTCCAACCCAGATAATGATAGCAGAGACAAATGAGATAAGGCTTGTTGGAAGACCCCTGAGATTAGCTCAGCTGGTCAGCACGGTGTTAATAATGCCAGGGTGTGGTCTGATCCCTGTATGGGCCATTCCCTCAAGAGCTGGACTCCATGACCCTTGCAGGTTCCCTCCAACTCAGAGCATTCTGGAATCTCAGCTGGCACATTTCCCTGCAAGCACAACAGTCTCCAGCTCTGCTCTCTATTAGCACCCTGTTCAATTAAGTTTCCCAAGTCCAAAAGAGACAACATCCCACCATTTTCCTCTGAGAGCTTCAAAGTTTTCTTCTTTTTTCCCCTCTCCCTGCCCCTCATCAAACCAAACCAAAAACAACCCAAAACCAAACATTCACACCTTTCCTCTTTTGTACCCAGATGAGAAGGAAACATCCCTACTCTGGGAGTCAATGGCACAGCCCCAGAGTATACAGGGATTGAGCTATGTATGCTCCTGAGTTATAATTCCACTTCCCTGCTTGCTTTACAATTCACAATATTCCTTCCACAGGAGGGAGATGCCTTTCCCCATCACCCAGGGCACACTGATCTTTAGCTGACCATCTTACTTTTAAATAGAAGCTTCAGAAACCCTGCCAAACATCCTCCCTTCATGCAGCCATACCCTGACACAGAGCTTGGCAAGGTTCCTTTCAAAAAGGAAATTGTGTGCATGCACATAGGAACAGAAAAACATCTCAATTCATAGTCTCAATTCACAGTAGCATAAACCCTTGGAAAAGTAACCAGTCCCATTACCCAAACTAGAAATTTAAATGGACATGAATTAAAAAAGCCCACAAAGAACAAGCGCCAGAATCCTGTGTCATTTCTAGACATGTTTTCTTGTATGAAAATCAGACTCTTTCTGTCAAGTGATGTTCTTCAGGAGGGTTAGTACTGTGCACACAAAAAGTCCCAAGCAACTTTAATAAGCAGAGTTGCTGGAACAAAGTCACAGGTGCTGCAAATGAGGCAGAGGTAATTACACAGAGCTGCATGTCACAGCCTGGTAAGATAGCAGGGAACTTTACAGAGTGCAGAAGTTACCACTACACTATTCCAAATCAGACATTCACCCAGGGTACCCATTGACAACAGAAGGATGAGGGGGGAAAAAGTCACTCAAAAGAATGTATAAAGCCTCTCTGTTCAAAAGATTTGATAAAGCAATTATTGAAGGATAAACTAAACCCACCATGTAGTAAGAATACCAGCAGCCACCTGTAATTCAACACAAGCAATAGTTAAAATCTGTGCAAAAGCAGATGCTGCTGTGCAAGGAGCTTTTATTGGATCTGGACAGAGCTCCAAACGTGACACCCAACTAACAATGGAATAACAGGTACCTAGTAGGACCAGAAATGTGTGTTTCCCCTCCCAAAAAAAAAAAAAAAAAGAAAAACCTGTAAGACTGAAGTGCTGTGTTGCTGCTCAGAGCAGTCTGTATCAGTGCTGCAAACAGGACTGTCAAAGGGCAGCATGACATCAGGCATTTGCTGTGATCTGTGTTAAGAGAGCAGAAAGGACCCCAGAGCCTTGCACAGTGGTGGCACACTGTGACACAAAGCAGCAGCTCCCATGTCATCCCTGGAATATCCCTGGGCCCATGACTGCAGCAAACTCATGCTAACAACAGAATCTCTACACTCAAGGATGTGACTTCTGTATTCCATGTTTTTAAACACCTTTGTTCTTTCTTGTACTCATTAGAAATCAGACACAACGATTTGCACCTTCCTGGATGTAACTGAAAATATAAAAAAATAATAGAAATAAAATCTAAAGTTTTCACCTAGTATTAATGGAAGCAACCCAAGTGCCATTACTTAGCTCAGTAACCTGCTACAGCTCCTGCCTTTAATTCTGTTCATGTCTTACTATGATGATTTGGATTTTGCAGCTTTTCCTCCCAGGAAAATTCCTAATTTGAAGAGCAGAGAGCTAGCCAAAATTAAAATTCATGTATAATACACAGAAAATGTTCTTTCAAAGTATTATCTCCAGGGATTATTTTTACTTATACACCTCATTCTTTCCTGTAGAGAATCTGAAAAGTTTAACTAAATACATCCAATCTCACTGGATACATGTAGACTTGAGAATATCATTTCAGTAATCATAAAACCCTTAATATTAGAAAAACTGATATTACTACAGTAATACTGTGCTGATATAAGTAATTGCACTTGTTAGCATAAAGCCCCTATAAGAAAGGTCACATACTATACAAATTGCCTTTTAAAAAATAAAAATTAAGCCTGTATTCCTCCTTATTATAAGAACAGCACAGGTCATTAGTGCATTTAAAGTGGCTTTAAAATCAAATCAAATTTTCCAGAGTTTTAAGTGCTTTCCAGTTTAACCTAGCAGTTGAGCAAGAAAGTAAAATTTAGCAACTATAATCACAAGCAACTTCATTAAAACAAATCCATGTGGCTGGAAAAACCTAGCATGGAAATAAAATATCTAGAAAAAGCCATAATGTAGAGGTGATAATATAAATTTCAGGTGGTAGTTTTCATTTTCAAACATACGTAATCTAAAACAGCATGACATTCAAGATAGTAAAAAGCTTGAATTCTCCTTTCTTTCAGCTAAAACAAGTTAAAAAAATGGCACAAATTTTACCAGCCTCTGGTCTGAAATTATACTACTTGGGAAACTAAATAATCTTCATTCTGCCACTATATAGTTTCTTAGTTTCATAAATTTTCTTCCTAATGTTACCTCCATTTAAAATATATTCCTCTCACAGGCTTTGTTCCCAAAATGATGGCCAAAAACTCATTAAGAATTTGGAACCAGTGTGAAGGATTAACTATGAAAATGCATTTGTTTATTCTGTGAGACAGGACATCCATTTATGGCACACATTGACTCTTAAATTCAGTGGAAATTTTCTAATTTATATGACAGAAGTAGAAACACAAAGCCAAACAGAAATTACCAGCTGAGTGTCTTAAATAAACAAAATCCCTTACTGTTTCTGCTATGGCCTCTCCCCAGTTGCCCATCCATTTAGTTTCTTGTTTTGACCAGTCAAAAGTTGGGTTTTTGAGCTGGTTATTTTTCAACACCATGTAAACTTAATATGTGCTGCCATTGAACAACAGAAGCCTCTTCCAATGACTGTCTCATTTATCTTCAGAACTCAGGGAAACTTGAAGCAGTCTAAACAGAATCAATCATTAGAATTTGCTACTCTAAAGCATTAAAGAAAGCCATTCTCAGGTCAGAACACAGGAGACAGCCATAAGGGATACTGTAGATATTCAGGATGTTGGCAGGAATGGCCCCAAAATTGAGCAGCTCTGTGGCTTCCCAGGGGCCACATCACCACCACTGGTTGTTCTGGGGCATCAAAGTCTGCCTGATCCCAGGAAATGCTCAGGGAATTGTCAGGCACTGGCTCCACGTAGCCATAATCTCCTCTGCATACACAGCTCCATTCTTCATCTTCCTCGGTTCTGCAGCTTGGATTCTCCTCCTTCAAGGATGCAACATTCCTCCAGGAATCCCTCCACTCTTCTCCAGGAAGAAGATGGTTTAGCTCTTTTGAGGCAGAGTGAGTATTTCATGCCCACATACCCAAACAGATTCCTTAGTTCTGTACAGATGAAGAAAAGTCAAGCTATCAGAAGATACTCAGCATTTGTGACAAAAACTCTCATGCTCCATTCAGCCTAACCCATACTGGGGAGCTGGCCAGTACATAAATGGCTTTAATGTCTTTTAGTTATAAATCAAAGACTACAGCAAAGATCTTTTACCAAGTTTTCAGGGCATCTGCTGAGGCTCAGAAGTTGCAAAGAGGCAGATAAGTAAAACAATAAAGGTTTTTAATCCAGCTGAATAACAACAGACTCTGCAATCCCCACAGACTCTTCATATCTAGCATTTCTCATAGAAAAATAAAAATCTAAACATGGATCAAGACAGCAAAGTCATTCTTCAAGGACTTAAAATCAGACCCTAGCTGTAAGTGATTAGGGAACAAAATGAATTTTGCACCTTCTGTAACAAGAATAGCCACACAGGGTTGTGAGCAGGCCCCAAGTGTTCTCTGGCCATGCTCCAAGCTCGCTGGAAAGCATGGAATTATTAACCTGGCCCTGAGGAGCATCTGACAGCCCTTGTCTTGTGAGCACAGACTGCCAGCTCAGCTTCAGTGTGAGCATGGCCCATGCCTAACTGCTGGGATGCATCCAGGAATACTGGACAAGTGCACAGCAACAGGGGATACTCCTGGATGGCAAATTTCTCCTCAGCCATTCCACTAAAACCAAACCTAAAACATACAGCTGGTGCAGAATGGAGCATGAACTGGTCACAGGTTCCAATTCTATGACCAAGTTTGTCCTCCTTGAAATCTGAACCCCTCCACCTCAACTTAATGAAGCAAGGTAAAATGGTTAAGTTTTAGGAAAGCACAGCTCCAGACTATTGGCTGCAGAGCCAGGAAAGGACATTCCACTCTTCAAATAAAGAGTTTGGAACACTTTCAGAGTCTGCAGAGGGATAGAAATGAATGCTATTCCATTTTAACAGGGTTTTTGGTTCTATTAGCAAATCTTCTTGGCACCCTTTTTCTTTTCACATGGAGTTTTATTTTCAGAAACAGGTACCTGAAAGACACACAAAGGTTGCTAAGTTTAAGATATTCTTTTGTATCTACACTGCCACTAAGGTAAGTGGTTTCCTCAGGGAAGGAATGTGGATGTCAGTGCAAGGGAAGGCCAGCTGGTCTCCAAAGTGTGGGCACATTGCAATGCAGTACCAATCCCACAGTGAACTGTACTGCAGTTTACAAGCAGGCTCCTGAATTTTGGTTACAAATCCTGGGTACTCAATAAACAGGATGGTACAACCCAAGAGGTTGAATTTGTCAGGGGTAGAGTAGGGCTTGCATGCAACAGCTGAGGATGGGGGAACCACTTCCATCCCAACCACCTCTACAGACAGCAGCAGAGGAGGCAAAGGAAGGAAAAGAAAAATCAACTCTCAAAAAAACCAGTAGGGTTTGAAAACTTAGTCCATTCATTTTTACTCAAACAACTGAAAGCATCAGCTTGCTTGATATACTTCTTTAACAAGCAATGTGAAAACAGCAATCAAAACTTCTTTCACCTAACTGCATGAGCTGCTATCCATGCTGTTATTTGTTTGTTCATTGGAATAAAAGTCCTGTTTCTGAACCCAATTTCTAACAGATGCACTCGCTCTAAGTGATGGCTCCCATGATCTTGGTGTCAGGATCAGAACAGAGGTAGTCTGAGTACACACACACAAATACAGGCAGACCATCAATAAACCACACTCACCACTAGCACATGGTGCAGCATGGAAATAATAAATGACACATCAAAGCACTTCCCAGCTGTAAAAGATTCTCCTTTTTAATTTATCATCTCATTCAACTGTCACTCCGTTCAGTTTATATTCCATACAAAGTAATCAGAACTCTTTTACTGGACTAAATATGAGTTAATTTGTAGCAATTTGATCCAGAAGACTTTAATAAACACCTTGATATCACCTTTTCTTTTATTAGAAAGCACTTTTATGATAAAAGCAAAGTTTTTTGACTTTCAGTAACTCAACATTTGGTCCTAATGCACTTAAATGGAAAAAATACTTAGAGGTTTTGAAAAGCCTAAAATAGAGAAACATCTGCTAAAATTTAGGTGCAGCTGTTTAGTGAAGAGGTCCAACTCTAGAAAAGCCAGTATTGAAAGCTCCCTCTGCAATCAATAAAAAGTCTATTTAAAAAGTCATGGAACAGGGTGAAGTATTTGTTCATGTTCAAAGTGATTTTGTTTTGTTTTTAAAACACTGACATCTTTTGGTCATCAAAACTTGGATTAATTTCTTAATTTAGTGTCACACAGGTGTTTCAGTCAAAGCCCCAACCAGACCAAATTCCAGCCAGGCCATAGCTTGTGCTTTTTCAAAGCAGACAGAATTGTTTCAGTTTTAAGAATAAAGATTCCCAAAATAGTCTAATTTTTGGTACAAGAGGCCTGTTTGGTTTCCTGTTTAGCAATTAGTGACACTTCAGTGTCACTTTAAGTTAAGCTTTATTACCAGCTTTAGGCTCTTTTAAACAACTCTACACAGATTTGTATGAAAAGTATCTTACACACTATTACTACATTGTTGTCAAATTGGGAGGAAATCTGAATGGATTTACATAAAAGCCTAATTCATATGACATTAGTATTATTTTGGCCCAGGGAAGTGTGAATGTAGACAATTACAATCCTTAGCCTCAACAAGGAAGGTAGTATCCTTCAACACTGTAGATTGAATTCTTTATTCAAAAATGAAAGGGACTAATAAATTTCATTTTTTCAGCAATAATAATAATCACTAAACCTGTACAAGACTGGAAAGATTTCTGCTTAAGAGGACATAGACTGTTAAAATGAGAAAGTTCCATTTGCTACCATACACAAGAGCAATCTGACCCTAAAAAAAAAAGTGAAAATGAGTCTGCACATAAGGCTTATGTCTGCCTGCCCAATGCTATCTAGTGCCTGTGAGTGCAGTGTATACAATACACTACCTTATACAAACTGGAGAAGAGAATTAAAGGGTTGAATATTAAGAGATTCACTCTTCTGCTAATTACCCAAAGTAATGACTGGAGCAAAGTTAGACTGCTGCATTTCAGACACATGACATCAATATTTCTTGTACTTTTTGCATAGCTCCAAATACTTCATCAACATCATGGTGTAGTAGTATTGTTTTTCAAGAACATGATAAAACTTATATTTCATTTCTGTTTCTGCTGGAGAGGGAACAGGCAGGATTCAAAATACAGTGCACAACCATAATGTTGGTTAGCAGAACAACAAGCTACCAGAAAGATTCAGGTGGGGTTTGATTTGATTCATGATAATTCTTGGGTTTTATCTATATCCTGGCTCATTGCATCACACATCACTGTGGGTTTCCCACAGTCCTGTTCTCTCCCCAGATGTCCCTCATTGTCCTGTCCTGGAGCACAAGCTCAAGGGACTTTTCATCACTTCTAGTACAGTCCCAAGCCCATGGTTCTCCTCCAGGGAAATCTTTAGCAGAGAGCTGAAGTTAATAAAGATAAAATATGTATTATTTTGCTGATTTTTCAGATTACCAGCAATGGACTGAGGCAACAATATTATTTTTATATTTTAATTAGTTGAGTCAAAAGCATATGGCTTGTCAAAGTTAACCTTACTGCTGCACAACACATCTCTGTGAGTGCAAACACTAGCCAGAATATCCAAGTGACTTTTAAAAGACTTTTATGGATATTCCACTCTCAAAGGATCCTGGATGAGATCAATGGACGCCAATCTAGATCATTATGTATGACCTACCTTGCCCATTTCCTTCCCTTTTTGCCTTTGAGGCTCTTTTAGTGCACTGAATATCTTTCTGGGGAATTTCATTTAATATCTTGGCAGCGCGCTCAATTCCTCCTGTCAGATCCTCGAGGCAGTCCTATAAATAAAGGGCAGAATGCTTTATTACTAGAGTCAGCAAAAGAATTGAGCACAGTGATGCCCTTACTCATACACAACATATTAAAATGTGCATACTGTTCCTATGGTTCAGAGCAAAGACAGGTAAGCAATTGCAACCTAATGGTTTGTTCTCTCTGCTCCTAGACTGACGAGGAAGACGGGAGACATTGCTCATCTGCTGATGATCAACAAGTCTCAGATTTATTGATTAACAGGCACACTTTTATAATCACAGTAATCAGGCTCATACGTATTGCAAAAATAGAGCTCACTATTGGTCAGCTATAAAAAGTCAGTCCCACCTTTCTCAGGATGTTTGTGGCTTCTTTTTTATCTCCTATTATCACATATTTTCTTAAACAACTTCTTGCTCAAAGAAACTGTGTCCTTGAATTAGGCAGCTGTTGCTTTCTCAGATGTATTTTCTCACGTCTCTTTTCCCATCAACTATGTCTCAATAAAACACTGTCCACACTAGACCTGTGTGCAGGACTCAGTATTGTGAATTCTGCTCCAGATGAGCTACCATCTCTGCCTCCTTTACTTCTGTTGACACAGCCCCTCATCTTGCTGGTGTTACATGAACACATGCTTTACTTGTGTTTAATGCTGACATGTAATTAGTATCAGCTGCAAACCTGGCACTTCAGCTCTCAGCAAACAGCAGCCTGGTAGCAGAGGCAGTGCTGCACTGAGGTTGGAGCTCAGGGCTCCTAATCTACTTTTGCATTTCCAGCTGCCCAGAGCATGCCAGAGACCTGGAAGAAGTCACACAGGGACTCCCATTCCACATCCACTGCAACTTCTACAGCCTGTTGCTTTGATCTAAAGTAAAACAGACAGCAGGTCGTTGCTAAATGTACTAATTTAAAACCAGCCTGCTTCAAACAGACTTCAAAGTCCTTGCTAGTATTACAGAACAATCCAATCAGGGATGACTTACAAAAACACATTGCAGCCAGACTCATGAGTTTATCATAATGCTTATCTGATTTGTGAGTGCTCTTCCCATGGGCTTACGTGGTAAGGAAGAATTTTACTCTTTTGAACAAGAGCTAACACGAGGAAAGCACTAAAACAGGACCCAAATCTACCATTTCATTACTCAGTAATTGTAGTCCAAGAAACAATTACAAGATTTATACCAGTTTTAAAGAGGGCAAGATTGCACCAGGAATTCATTTTCCCACTTTAAATTATTATATAGCTTATTAAAAAACTTAAAACTTAATATTGTGTAGTAACAAAGCCCAAAAAGCATTAGCAGCATCTTACTCACGTGCAGGAGTTTAAAGCAAACATGTTCACCTTACAATTCCAGTTTCTGAGTAGCCAGAAGGTATTCATCTTCCCAGGGAGAAAAAAGCTAGAACCAAGAGTATCCTCAACACTCCAAGGGGGGAAATTGTATTAAGAATTAATTTCAAAATAGTTTATATTCAAGGCTTATAAAACTTCAGCAAAACATTATGACTGTACAGTTAACTGCAAAAATGGATATTACTCATTAGCAGCCTTTTCCAGGAGAGAGGGCAGGAAAGGAGACACTCCCCACTTACATGAGATTGTAAAGTTATTGTAAAGTTCTCTCGCTTCAGGGGAATGTGCAAATTGTCAAATTTCATTCATTTTACAACACAGTACATATATTTTCCCCAAAATACAGCCTTAGAATGGGCATAAATCCCACTAGGCTGCCTCCTTATGGGAAAAACCAACAAAGAAATGAGCTACCCATATGTACAAACATGGCCAGCATGCACCACTGCCTCCCCAACGCTCCAGTTTCTGTTGCAAATAAACTGCACAGGCCAACTGAGTTACTCTTACCACTACTCCCATCCTCCTGACCTCACACCCTCAACAAAATTATTAAACTGATGTCCTTCACCAGAACTTCATGGATGAAACACAAGATTCAAGGGACAGTAAGTCCCATATCACTAATTAGAACTTGCAAGGGCTTGTGGAAGGCCTACTTAAACAACTGCTGGGCTCATTTCTTGGCTCTCATTTCTCACCTGTTCAGCTGCTGTTTACAGTGGCTCTCAGCCACAGAGCAGTGAGATGTTGTCCATCTTATTGCTATGATGCCTGGTAGGTGGGGTGGGGGTTGGAAGGGAGATAATTGTTTTTCAAAAGTAACGTTGCAGAAGAGAGACCTTCCAAAAGTCTTACAAAGCATCTCTTCTAGAGCTACCCTGCATTACCAGAGCAGCACGTGTACTTAAAAGGAAAATGAATTATCTTTCTTCCATTCACACTTGGTGTTTTGCACCTCACAGGCTGAGATGACTCCAACCCACACACCTTTCACACGATAAAGCCATGAAAGACAGAATGTCAGTGTGAGTATCAGTTTGATACATCTCATCTACCACCCTGGGATTTCTGCACTGTGGTCCACCTTGGGCAAGTAAGCTACCACTCAACTCCTACTAGAACTCTAACAAACCAAACTTACTTCTCAAATCCAATATTAAAACACATTTCCTTTCTTATTAAAATGCTTACATAAGGAAGAAAAAGGTTGCCAAATAGCAAAAATATTGCTGGTGTAGAGCTCCAGCAGATGCAGAACAGTGTGACTTCAGTGATCATTCTTCAGTGTTTACTCAATAAAACTCATTCTGTTCAACTCAGTCATTGACTGTCTGAATATACACCACAGCATTCAAATGCTGAATTTTTAATAGTAGGTTTCCATAAGGATTTCACTTGTAACAGAACTTCAGCCAAATTCTGCAACAGAGTTCATATAGACTTTATTTATGCACATTTTTTGTTTTTTTTTTTCACACAGACCCAAAAGAAAGATCTTTTCACTGGACATCTCTTAATGGTACATGGAAACTTTCATTTATCCTGACAACAGCTAAAAATAAGTGTCTAAGTTCTCAAGGAAGAAAAGGCTGTAAAATGATTTCTTTAGATTTGTCTGAAAGCCAACAAAGTCATATCTATAAGTTAAAATAGCATATACAGCCAAAAAAAAAGCTCAAAGGTTAGTTTAGCAGAACACAATGCAGATATTATTTTTTTCCTTATCTGTACACACAATTATATATATATCTATATATCGTTTTATTGTCAAGAATTAAACCAGCAGTGTGGGGTGGGGTAGGCTGACTTGCATACATACTAAGGAAAAAAGAAAACAATTCAAACTCACATACGTGTGGTTTTAACCACAAGCATGCAATAACATTCCTTGCTGCCTTTGGAACAGGTATCAATGTCAAACTCAGGGCTGGAATGTCATCACTGCTGGCAGGGCACTACTGCCAGGACACTCAGGTATGCAGTGGTCCCACTGACACCATCAGGTGTTGTTTATGCATGATTCAAGTCTAAATGTCAAGGCAAAACAGAAGGAGCCAGCAGGAAATATACCATGGAGAAGTGTAAGAAGAGAAGGATTAGCTACACAGATAGCAATAAAAGCAATTTTCCCCCCGCTCTTTCAAGAGGGAAGCGTTGGGATTTTAGGAGTTCTCCTTTTCTTTGGTTGTTTTTCTTTGTTTTTTTTTTATTTTCCCTCATATGTGTTAGTAGGAGACAATAATGACTGGATACTAAGGAGAGACAAAGACATAGTCACAGCTCAGAGGAGGGGTGCAGCTGGCTGCTCTCTCTTCACCTGGGGTCTCTCACAGGGAGCAGAGATACCCTGAGATTTTTGGACTGGGGAAATGAGATTCCATGCAGCCCCTACCTCTCATGTTCTCTCATCATTTGGAGGAGAGAGAGGCTGTGTTTGCTGTGGGGAGAATTTGTCACCACTGCGGGGCTCCATCTCCTGCTGCCTTTCTTCTACCGTGAGTGCAGCTCTGCTCGTAAGAGCAGCATTGCACTGGGACCTTATCAACACCGTGCCTCACTAAAAAAGGGATTGTCACCATTTGCTCAGGTGCCTTAGGGGAAGCACCAGAATCCCGAGCCTGTCAGAGCCAGGCTGCCACTGCCCTGCCCACTTCCCCAGCGCTGCTCTGGGTTTTCACTACACTCAGCCCTGCAACCCCTGCCCGCAGAGCTCTGTTTCCACTGCAGCTGTGGAGTTCATAACATCTCCTCTCCCTGTTATCATTATAGTGCAAGAGTTCTATTGTCATTACATTGCAAAGGTTCCACATTGCTAGAGTTTCATACCTCCTTGATGTTTCTTGTAAGCAGTTCCTCTAGGCATTGACTCTTCCTTGTCCTCACAGTAGCCAACTAACTCCAGTTCCCTCCAGTCTGCTCTTTTATAACACTCTTCTTATTGGCTACAGGTGTGGCCTGTTAACATCAGGCCTGCTCCTAATCTTAGTAATTGGTTCAGCTGCAACTCTTTAGGGGATAAGATTACATTCTATACCACCTTCATTTACCCACACTGTGTCCCCCTATATCTCCCACCCCAGGAATTTTGTTCATTCCTGTCGTTTCAGCTTGCTGCTTCTGAGAGTCGTGCTGGGGCACCAGGATCAGCTGCCCCAGGGGTTTGTGAAGTGAAGCCTCTCATCCCTCCCTTCCCATCTCGGCCGAGCCGCCATTCCCGCCTGAGGGCGATGAGGCCGGGCCCGCCCCACAGCGCCCCCTGCCGGCGGGGGGGAGTCCCCGCCCCGCCCTGCCCGCCCCGAGCCAGCAGCGCCCCTGGCGGCCGTGCCCGGAACTGCACCAGGGGAAGGTCCCTGCTCTCTGCAGCGGGACAAGGCCGGGCTGGGCCTGCGCTGCTGCTGCTGCTGTTGGCTTGCCTTGGTATAAAGCATGGACAAACGACTCTTCAACTAATTAAAGTTGAAAAGAAGGTATATTTATTACAGGTATATTTAGTACAGGTATATTTATTACAGTGCTGTGCTGTACACGTCACATGTCCACTGAAAATACAGTGGCCCAAGCAGTTGCTTAAGGGTATTGCTGAAGGGTTCCAGCAATGGCTCCACTCTGCCAAATGGGCTAAAACAGCCCCTTTTTATAGGGTACAGTGGGATCCAAACCTGTCCAATAGCAGGGGTTAAGGAAAAGTGACCTACAGGGTTACAGAGATAAGCTAGGGTCTGAAAGGCAGAAGACAGGAGCTTATTTTGCTATCTCATCATGACTCCTACTGTTAAGTCTCAGCCCTCCATGGAGCCCTAGCCAATTCCATAGAGTCTGCTACAGTGCTGGACACATGTGGAATAATTTCCATAAGCTCCTGCTCTCTATTTATCCAGAAAAGGTTTTACATATTCACATGGGTTCCAGGATGGTTTCTATGATGCCCATTACATAAACATTAGTTCTCACCTAGTATTGTAATTAGTTGCATATCCATTATGGCTGTGCAATTGTCCTCTTTAACTGGGTTGGTGGGTTCTGGAGAGGAAGCAAGATGTCTTTCTCACGGTAAACTCTTTACCTGTCGAGTTGACAGGGCTCCTTGACCTGCTGGTGACAGCCCAAACCTCCTCTCATTCTTAGAACCCAGTGGTATTTATGGTTCCTGTACTCTTACAATACTTCATATATCAACTGTCATTCTCAACCTTGTTTCAGTTATCCCCACCTGGTATCACAGTATATATTCTTTGCTAACTACATTTCTAACTTAACCCTGTAATTCATTTAAGCTCTTAATTAAAATATATATAATTTTCACTATCTTTGTAGCATTCCTTGCTCAACCCCTTGACTCAGTTATACACACATATTCTAGTAAAAGAACTGTTATTTGCTTTCCCATGTCTTTGCCTGAAACCCTGTAATTTCAAAGTTATAATGATTTGGAGGGAAGGGAGATTCCAGTCTTCCTTGGCAGGCACCTGTCTTTCAAACCAACACAAGACTGAGATAGTAATGGACCATACAGACACTCTCAAAAGACTAATCATATCCCAATTTATTAGGAAATTCAATAATTGTTGCATTTGAATGAACTATAAATCCTCATTTCCCTAGGACTCTAATAGCAGTCTTTTTGCAAATATAAGCCCTTAACTTATCCATCCAACCTCCTTTTACAAATAAAGCAAGTCAGAAGATAAACAAAATGAAAGGCAAAGACAGGAGGAGTAAAACGAGCAGGGACCTTGCTGTAAATTACCCCTCATGTTATGCATAGAACCTTATAATAGTTGAGGTTACAGGGGAATTGCAGGGGAATTAATCGAAGAAGATTATTTTGGATAAAAAAACCAAGAGTTGTCTGCGTGTTTTCTACTTTAAAATAACCCTTAAGACACATATGTTAAATTCAAGCAAATTGATCACAGAAAATAGATTTTAAGACCTAATATAAGGCTTTAGCTTCCCATTGCACAGCTTCAGATAAATACATTCATCACACCTTCCAGACATACCCTTACAAATAAATCCAACAACAGATCTTGACATTTGCGCTTCATAGGGAGCTGTCTAGGTCTGCTTGACTCAAAATTCTCCACCTATTTCATCCCTGGTATGCAGAACACTGCCGTTTAGCAGCCCTGATTACTCTCTTCATAAATGTGAAATTGAACTGCAGAGAATCAAATGATCAGCCCTCCAAGGAGATTTGCATCTTGCACTGAAGAGCACCACAGATCCCTAAGCCATTCTCACCTGTATCATCCATCACAGTGAATAAGGATTTTAAGCTCATCAAATCCCTCATAGAGAAAGTCAGCATATACCAGTGGTGTTCACACAACACTCACACTAAGCTAAATGTTGTCTAAATTACCTTTTTCAGAAGGTGCATCTTACTTTTGCTGCAGGAGTGCATTTTCCTCTTTTAGAGTTCAAGCACCTGACATCTTTGTGAGTTGTCCACTTGAAAATCTTTCTACTGACAGCCAGTCAGCTATCATTCTTCTGTCTGAAACACAGCTGACATAAAATGAAGTGACATTCCTCTCTTACCTAATGCCCCAGTGATCACAGATGTGCCCAAGATGAAAGAAATCGAATTTCAATTTCCTCTTCTGCTTGAAGCAGGGTCAAACTTGCACCTTTTACTATTCTACCAGCCAGGAAACCTCAGAGCCTGGGAACTCACAGTCAGTCCTGGGCAGAGAATGATGCAAACTGAAGTGGGAGACAGACAGGTGAGGGAAATAAATTCTCAGTAGAATTTATTGTAATAAAATTTAGGGCTAATTTTAAGGGCTGAGCCTTTGGAGCCCATCAGAAGAACATCATGCAAAACTAGCCCACTTCTATAAATCTGCACCCATATTACTTCCTGAGAGAAAAATTTGATCAATTTCCAGCAGCTTTTGGCACCAGTGAGTTTTAGATGACCAGCTATTATTTGCTATTTGCTGTTCAGTAAGAATACAACAAGCTTTGGACAATAATATCAGGCATGAGAATTCAACTGGTGTTCAAACAGCTGAATTAGGAATGATGTCTTGTGGGTAAAGCATGGCCTGCAAACTTAAGTCTTTCCTAATTCTGTCTGACAGTGTTTTAAAACTCAGGGAGGCAATCAGTTCCTCCTTCTCAGACCATTTCTCCTGATGATAAATGGAGATAAATATAACTCTGTTATAGCATGCTTTGAGAACTACATAATAGTAAGATTACATTAGTACAAAAATCAACACCTCACAGTAGATGATGCTCCATCAAAGCATTGCTAAAGAATCACTGCACTTCAATTTAAAATAAAACAAAACCAGGTGGTTTGCAAAGTGAGTAACCACCAGCTTGGTATCTTGTTTTCTCAGTATTTTTATAACAATCATAAAATCTGTTGATCCAACTTGTCTGTTTTCTAATTTTCAGGACAACAGACTCCAGCATTTGCTCTGGGGCCACCCAGGAACTGATGCTCACTGCCCAGGTCCACAGCAGTACTTCACAAAGTCTAAAGCAACCCTGAGCCCTTAAACACTTTTTTTTCCATTATCAAAGTAAAAAAAAAACAAATCTTCTTTACCTTACAGAAGGAATTAGTTCCTAGATGGGAAAAACACAACTCTGATTGTTCTTGTTGTAGAATTAGAAGGTAATATCTTAGAGAAACGTGTTACAAGGGTACCTGTCATGACAAGATGCAGCTCCCTCATGGACATTATTCCCATCATCTAATGAGAAGGGACAGCCAGGATGGGAGGTCAGGATGCTGGCAGCAGATGCATTTGACAGACAACTGCATTCACATGGCACTGTGCAAGTTAGCAGAAGGGAAGTTTTACTCTCACAGTACTCAACCATTTGAAACTAGAATTATTTTGCAGTATTTGTATGATCCAACAGGAAAGAAACAACATATAATCTAAAAACAACTTTGAGATTATAGTACCCATAACACTAACTGCATAATTGAATGGAAAAACGAATTTGTTTATTACAACAGTATTTCTTTTTTTGTACCATAAATTAAGCATATTTTTTGGCAGTTCTCCCTTGCTAGGAACAATTTTTTTATTGATGAACCTGCTAATTTTAAGGGCAGAGCCTTTAGAGCCCATTAAAAGAACATCATCAACACATTTTGTTTTTTAAGGCGAGGGAAAGAAATGTTAAGCAAGCTGCCATTCCATTTTTCAAAATAAATCTTTTTCCCTCTCCCACAGTTATATATAAAATTAATTTCAGAAGTTACTTCTGATTTAGATGGCTGTGGAAGCAGTCACAAACCCACAGCATACTTAAAGACATTTCTGCAGCACCTCCTCATGCTGCTGAGTCTGCATGCATCTAAGCCAGGACAGCAGAGGAATTTCAAGTGCCATCATACTGAAAAGGGAAAATGTGCTTTGCTTCCCAGGCTGCAGATTGTTATTCATATTCCAAAGTGCCCTGAGAACAAGGCTCAGGTTGGTGTGTATATCTCCAGACAGAACATTCTTGAATATTTACCACCTAAACAGATATCAGCAAAACTCGAGCTAAGCTGAGAGAAACCTCCCCCAAGGCTTCCCCAAGGTGTCCAGTGCACTTGTGACAAACATAAGGGCAGCTCAGGGACACACTTCTGTATTTCTTCTCCACTTGGACAGTGTTTTTTCATACAACTTATAAAATATCTGAGAGCCATTCTGCAAGAATGGAAAAGGGAAGCATATTTGCTTTCCTTCTGCATCAGAGAAAAAGGTAAAAACACAAGAAAAAGCAGAAGAGAAGCCTCTGTCTAAATACTCCTGGGTAAGACACAAACCTGGAAGGTAGGAAATCCAACCTCACTTGCTGCTTTCACCCATCTGAAGCAGGGTTTTGAACCATTTGAGCAACACTGCTGGCCTAGCAGCTGTTGCCCTAAGCTGGATACTCTTTTTTCAATTGGGAAAAACTTCCAACAGATAAACCCAAAACCAAACCCTCTCAACTCTAAAGCCTTTCTTGCCCAATCTCTCATGATCTTAGAGACTTCTTAACTTTAAAATCACCGTCACATTCTAGTAATATCTACATTCCACATGCAACAGATATGCACTGAACTCCTCCAACTATGGCACTGCCCCATGAGTGATCTTCTCAGCCCTGCAGCAGTGTACTGTCCTCTGCCACATCCATTTTCACTGCACTCCTGTCTATTGATCCATTCAAAGACTCTGTTCCTTCTTTAGAAGAAAAAAACATTTTTTTCTGGCTACAGAGTAGCTAGTTCATCTAGAACACTAACAGGAAAAACTTCAAGCCACTTATTATATGCAAGTGATTTGTCTCCATGAAAGAGCCCTGCTGCAATGGATTGCCCCAACACTCATTTTCTCTACACTTCTTCAATCAGTCAAGTCAGAGGGTGCAAAGCACATCCAAATGTAAAAACAAAGAAAGTAAAAACAAAGAAAGTAAAAACAAAGAAAAAACAAAGAAAGGCCTCATAGCAGAGGAGGCTAAGAAAAATTGCATATTTACGAGAAGAATAAAGAACAAACTCCTGTGAAGAGAATGTGAAGGCATGGAAAAAGTGATCAGCACCTTGTAGATCACATTTGAAGAGCCATTTTCAGTTTGCTTACATAAGATCTAAAGGACTGCAAGTACTTGCAGTGTCACCACAGGCAATGGAAAGTTCACAGTGTTTTCAAAGACTGTCACTCAGGCAGGACATCATTACAGGGCACTGGTAAAACTTGAGTAATAAGCTCCAGGAAGATGACATGTTCAAAGGTATTAAGATGGCAGTTTTAGGCACAGCCATCATTCACATAGATCTCTGCCACCAAGGGAAATTTATTAGAACTTTCAGTGTGATTGCAGCAATATGTAAATTGGACTGCTCAAATGAGATATATGGTGATGATGTATGGTAGGAGTCATCAACTAAAGATTGGAAGTGGGGATGAAAAAATGATGTGATTACTGTGGTCAGGCATTCTGAAGGTCTTGGTTTAACAGACTGAGCAAGATGCACTACATCAGAGAAACCCTCCAGAATACAGTTGCTCAGTAATAATAATAAAGTGACTGTCTTAAGTATTGAACTATGGAGTACAGTATATCAAAACCAGGTTATTATAGAAACAGAGACACGAAAAAGACATGAAAAATAGAGGAGTTGTATGGTCTTCTTGACCATATTTTGTTAATATAGATTCTGCATGCAGTAAAATTTATGAAAAATATCAGATTCCTGTACTAAATGGCCTCTGTTTCATCTGCATTGCTGTTCAGATGTGAAGAGCTCTTTAAAATGAGGAAGTGATGATACATTTGAGAAAAACTGGCAGACAATGTTAACCAGAACTACACTAAGAGACCACTGGCCTCTGTTTATTTATTCTTTTAAAACACTTTTTCCTTTAGTCTTGTATAAGGAAAAAAAGCAGAGCTCTGAAAAAAAGCAAGTCCACATTCACATTATTAAGAGTAAAGTCCTACAGTGTGAGAAAGCATGTTTATTGTCCTTCAGATTTTAATGGGGATGAAATACATGGAGTGACACCCATCCAGGGATATCAGATCCTCTCATGTCAATAGTCAGACACCTTAAAAAACCTCTTCATAAAGTGCCAACTACTCTGTGGTGGTGTTCATAGGGGTCCCAGGACGAGGGAAGAGATGAGAATCTTGACTCCATGTTCAGAAGGCTGATTTATTATTTTATTATATATATTACATTAAAAGAAAATTATATATTAAAACTATAATAAAAGAAAAGAAGAAAGGATTTCATCAGAAGGCTTGAAAGGAATAGAAAAGAATGGAATGATAATAAAATCTTGTGACTGCTCACAGCCTCGACACAGGTGGCTGTCATTGGTCATCAAGTAAAAACAATTTCACATGCTGGGTAAACAATTCTCCAAATCACATTCCAAAGAAGCAAAACATGGAGAAGCTGAAGCTTCTCAGGAGAAAAGATCCTGGCAGAAGTATTTTTCATAAAATATGTCTGTGACACTACTCTTCTTCAGAATGCCCTCAAAATCACCTCTGATACCTCATCCCTGTGCATCTGGCATCAAGCACAAGAAAAACCCTGACCACCACTGTCATACTTGTACATGAACAGGGCTCACACTGAGCACAAGGTGCCACAAAGCTACATGCTGAACAGGACAGACCCTTAACTGCAGGTGAAATTAGGACACACAATAGCCAGGAAACTGTAATTGCAAGGAAACTGCACTGTAAAAATCCAGTGGCAGTTACAAAACATACATTGTACAGATTACAAACACAGTTTGTACAGATTATATTGTATAGATTACAAACACAGTTTGTACAGATTATATTGTATAGATTACAAACACAGTTTGTACAGATTATATTGTATAGATTACAAACTCAGTTTGTACAGATTATATTGTATAGATTACAAACACAGTTTGTACAGATTATATTGGATGGATTACAAACACATCTTGCAGAAACAATCACTTTACAGACAAGAACAAATCTCTGGAAAGAGGAAGAGATATGCTGGAGTTCTATCAACCAAGTCATCTCAGTCCACAAAAGAATCCCCAGATTTTAAGTTACAGTGAGAAAATGCAGACATCTTCCATGACTGTGGCCATTTCTGCTGAATGCTTCCCTCTATGTCCCATTGCAGAACCTGTACATCTGTGTCATCAGCACATGGGTCAAACAAAACCAATAAAGTGGAGCTTCAGTGTGATGGTGGTCACAGGGGTTTGTAGAGGATGGAAGAGTCGGGATCTTGATTCTATGATCAGAAGGCTTGATTTATTATATTATGATATATATATAACATTATAACTATACTACATAGAGATAGAAAAGGAAGAGGCTTCTTCAGAAGCTGCTATGCTAAGAATAGAATAGAAAGAATGAATAACAAAGGTCTGTGTCTCTGCAGAGAGCAATAGCAGCTCCACCATGAGTGGTCAGTAGATCCAAACATCTACAGGGGACCAGTCACAGGTGGTCCTGTTGCATTCCACAGCAGCAGATAATAATTGTTTACATTTGTTACTGAGCTTCTCAGCTCTAGCAGCAAAAATCCATTTTTCTATCCACCACAGGGCAGATGAGCCATCACACAGAAACTCTTGGTTTCTCAAAGCATGACAAGCAGACATATTTAGGGATATCTAATCTATCCTTGCCAGAATCCCACAGGCTCACCCTTTCCCTGCCACTGGCAGCAAAATCAAGGCTGCAGGTTAAGAATCAGCATACACACCTGCTCTGGAAAACAAGGGCATAGGTACCACAAACCTGTGAGCAGGTGATGAATAGTCTGCCTGTGCTCCTCCTGCAGAAATTCAGTGAACTGGAAGTGACAGTTGAGCAGTAAATAACAGGTATCTTTCCTTAAGATGAAAGGGACTGGAGAAAAGCTGGAATTGCACTTTAAAATGCTGTATCTAAACACAGAAAGCTACTGAGAGTTTTGAATCACCATACCATAAAAAAAAAATCCTATGTAGCAGGAAAGTACTTATTTCAGTCTAATTTTTTAAGCTGGAAAATATGGGATATAGCATTGTATATTATAGTTATTGCATTCTTTGAGCTACAACTAGCAAATTCTGAAATCTGATATCTACTTACCTGGTACTTAGTTCCACCCATCTATAAGAGCAGAGGTTTTATTTTGGATATGTATCAGTTTCAGTCTTCAATTTTTTACACTCACCGAAACATGAAAGAGTGGAAATAACAGTTGAACTTCATGATCTTAGTGGTTTTTTTCAACATTAATGAAATAAATATAATAAAATAAAATATATTTTACATAGAATGTAACATAATATAATATAAGATATAAGATAATAAAAGATATAAGATATAAGGTGATAGATATAAGATATATTATATTATATTATATTATATTATATTATATTATATTATATTATATTATATTATATTATATTATATTATGGCTTTCAGGAAAGGTGAGGCAGAATTGGGTACTGCTCAGAAAGATAAAAAACTGCTACTTTGGAAGGAAAAAAAATTAATCAACCACAGTATCTATGGGTATTCCTACAAGAAGATAAGACCTCCAGATATAACTACAGTTATAACTACAGTTTTGCAAATGGCTTGCAATCCTGTTTTCCTGCCTCAAGGAAAATCTTTCTTTTAAGGTACTTCACACAAAGCTGACTAAAAGAAAACAGACTGTACAATATCTATTACTGAAAATTGAAAGTAGAGTATGTACCCCAGTGACTGGCATAAGTCAAATAAATCAATTATAGTGGTGAATTACCTTCCAGGTCTTCTCAAGACAGACACAGAGAATTCAATCCAGATTAGGATACAGTAAAGCTATCCCTGGATTTGGTATTTCTTAGTGACATTGGCATAACTAACCTCAGGTTAAAAAAGTAACTTGTTCTATGCAGAGGTCCCTCTGAGGGCCATATTCACACAGCCTAAATTACACTCAAGTCCCTGTACTTTACATTTTCTAAAAGCAGACTGTGGTTTGATAACTTATTTCTGTCCCTTGAGTTGTCTTTTCCAGCAGTTGCTCCATCAATGGATCTGTCACCACTGACAAAACACAAGGAACTTGAGGGATTTTAAATCCATCTCTTGATAAAGTTCCATGATGAGATTTCTGAGATCATCTTTTAAACACAATGGGCAATGACTACCACTGCACTACTGCCTACCTGCCTTTCCAGAGTCCTCAAGAAATGCCTTTTTTAATGATTTCTTGGAATAACTGTCATCAAAAAGAAAGATGCATAACTGAATATTCCCTTTAGAACACAACTAAGCAGAACCTGCACTCTCTTGATGCTGAGACCTCAGCAGTGAATCTCCTGTAGTTTCATAGCAGGTTTATCTGTTGCATCCTAGGCCTGAATGAGGAGGAGAAAAAAAAAATAATGATAATCAGCACTTTCAGCTTCAATCAGCAGCATGTTCCAAGATCACAGGATCTGAAATTCAAATGATCAAGACACAATTACAGACAGTACAGATTTAGTAGATGTATGTTCATCCTAGTGTTATCAGGATGGGGGGACCCACCAGGGGAGGGAGGAGGAAATACACAAGTGTTAATTCCCAATAAAAATAAAATTAAATATATTTGACCATATTCATCCTTTCACAGAATAGTTATGTGTCTCACTAAAAGTATACTTACTCTCCAATCTTTAATGTTTCATGTTGGCAAAAAAATATTACCAATTAATATTCCCCATCCAGCTCTAACTTTAATGACTGTTATTTACATCAACAGTTTTGCTTATAGGATGAGAAGCTACTCCAGAGTTCTCTCCCTGCAGACAAACCTTTACATGATTTTCCATTCCACGTGGACTGGTAGTACATTCTCCTCCAAGGGAAAAAGCCTCCAAAATTCCTTTGCTGCCCACACTAGCAGAGATCAGAACTGAAAAGAGTGATCCTGCAGTACAGATTTTGCTATTTGAACTCTCCAAACCAAAAGTCTATTCCTCTTCAAAGGGCATTTCTAACACTTACTGCTGCAAAGACATAAAAATAATCTTTATCCATAAAACCATTCAACAAACACCTACATATATTTCCAAACAACTGGAAGAAAATTCTAGGAATTTCTTTAATTTCCATATGTAGTCATCAATGATCAGTGTCGTAAAGATGAAAAAACATACTTTTCAACTAAAATTGGACTAAAATTTTCAGTCTGCAGGCTTTGGGACTGTGTTGTCACAGTCACATCACATTATTTCCATCAAAACAGCTGGAGCTTTCCAGTGTAGGAAGCAATTATTATGAAAAGTGTCAATGTGTCACATTGTGATTAACTTCACATTATAGCATTTGACAAGTAGCCAGCTCTAAGTCTCCACCAAGAAAAAGGGAAATGGAGAGACAACACACATGCAAGTCACAAGAGAAAATAACAGTTCACCCACTGCTGTGTGAGCAGATTTTGACACTGCTGACTGATGCCACAGTTGTGGTTCACTTCTGGAGTTTAATAGTTTTGGTGGAAGGGTCTGCATGCATGAGCAAACACAGTTTGCCCTGTCCTGACAATGCATGTACAAAAGGTGTCTGTCTAAAACAACATGCTCTGTAATTATATCTTCAATGAATGCTGCAAGTATTTTAGGAGACAACAGTCACAATTCATGGGATGAGAGAAAATTTCCCACCTGTCAAATGCACAACAAAGAAACAGAGTTCCTGTGACACCTTTCAGACCTGAAAGGCTCAGTTTAATGACAGTGCTAGGTACAAAGGACCACACACATCCCTGAAATTCCAGTGACTTCCCAGGGTATGCCCTCACAAAGAAACAAAGATGTGCTGATAGCCTCAAGCAGGTGCATTTCTTTGGTTTATTATGGTAAATTATGGTTTATCTACTCTGTTAACCCATGTCATCTGACCAGTAATGTTATAAAACAATAAAGCAAAAAACAAGACAATAACAAGCCAAGACCCTGGCTGCACATTGCCTAAAGTGCCTTCCTCTGCATCCTCCCCCCATTTTCTGGTTAGCAGGTGTGGGAAATGCAGGCACAGAGAGCTCCCAATGCCTCAAGCTCAGAGACAGAGATGGACACAGTGCTTGACTTGGAGAAGGCTTGAAGCTTTAGAATAGAATAGAGAAACAGACACAAAATAAGAATAAATATTTGATGTTTAAGCAGAAATATGTTTTAAGCAAATAGATATAAGCCTCATATAAGTGCACAAATATATTAAACAAGATAGTAGAAGATTTTAGAGATTAACAATAGAAATGGTAGAGTTGATAAAAAGTAGAAGATACAGTAATAAGTTTCTGTAGAGGTGTGATTGGGCAGAAAAAGATGCACTGCAGTAAATCATGTAAAATATAGCAATTAGTAATTGGTTGTGAAGATGCTAATGAGCTTTGTGGAAGTATCTGATTTGTGGTGGTGTTTGCAGGGGTCCCAGGGCAAGAGAAGAGATGAGAATCTTGACTCCATGTTTCAAAAGGCTGATTCATTATTTTATTATATATATTATATTAAAATAAAATTATATAGTAAAACTATACCTAAAGAATAGAAGAAAGGATTTCATCAAAAGGCTAGCAAGGGATAGAAAGGAATGATAATAAAATCTTGTGACTGACTGGAGTCCAAGATAGCTGACTGTGATTGGCCATTAATTAAAAACAACTCACATGGACCAATCAAAGATGCACCTGTTGCATTCCACAGCAGCAGATAATTATTGTTTTTCTTTTCCTCTGAGGCTTCTCAGCTTCTCAGGAGAAAAATTCTGACAAAGGGATTTTTCAGAAAATATCATGATGACAGCTGATTGGATAAGAAATTTATAAAAGACATTGTCACTAGAATTATAACAGTTTTCTGATGCAAGGCTTCTAATGTGATAACTTTGCATGTAACAACCTTACAGTCTCACCCTTCCATGAGACTGATTTTGCAATTAACATCTTTTAAACTCCTCATCAGGCCATCCCATCTTTCTGCATCCCAGACAAGCAGGCACGTTGTGCTCAGTCCAGAGCATGCTGAGTCTGGCTGTCCTTTGGAGGCACAACCAGAGCCTTGGAGCCTTTGCTCCAGAGCCTGCTCTGCAGTGCCAGGGAGCCCTTGGCTGGTGCCAAAGCCAGCACACCCCCATGAATGGTTGTGGATGTGCCAGTTCAGTCAGAGAGAGAATGTCACTGTTTGACGCTGGCACAATGCCAGTGCCTCCATGAAAATATATTCTCCCTTGACCACAGCCTCCCAAAAACTCACTTCCTTATCAAACCAGACACAGAAACAGGTCACTTTCCCAGGTATCATCATCATAGGGAAGATGTGAGAAGGTCAGAGAAAAGAATTAAAACATTTCTTATCATAGTCTCTACACCTGTGTTTGTGAACATGTGGAATGTTTGTACATGATGTTTATGGAAAGAGACTCACAAGAAGGTGTTGTTCCTAATTAACCAAGGGTGTGAGAGGTGTTGTTAAGAACCAGTCAGGTTCTGGGTGAGCAATCCTGTCTATAAATATCTGTCGTTTTCTAACAAAACTCACTTTTGTGCCTACTAATCACAGGAGTTAATGTTGCTTTTCCTCAGCCTAACTCAACAGTGTCAAACCCTTCTCTGGTTCACAGCTCCAAACTGCTGACTCAGAACACCCACACAGGTCCTGGGCCAAAAGCAAAGCTCTGAGGAGGGTTTTCTTTTCAGGAACCTGCACAAGCCAGACTGCACACCAAAGAACACCATGCACAAAATACTCCAGCAGCTTGGAGTGCCAGGATCTCATTTTTCCATTTCACTTGGCACTAGGAGCACCATGCTATCAATTTTGATGGTAATAATTTGTGAAAGTATTTGGAGTGGAAGCAAAAAAGCAACTTAGGGGACTTCATCAAAAAGAACTGGAATACTTTTAAGCTGGAGTCAAGACAAGGAAATGATGCAAAACATATGAGATCCCAAATCCTAATTTCACTTCTAGCAGGCATCTCCTGTTTGTACAGTCTATTCTCCAGCTACTCATGGTTTATTAAATTAATGAAAACTCTGAGCTTTAGCATATGTTTAATAGCTACAGTGTGCTTTTTTGAGCAATGATATGACTTTCCTACTGTATAGAAAAACACACATGGATGCATTTATATTTGTCAAAAATACCCATGCAGGCTTTGATATTAATCAACAACACATATCATCCTTGGTCAAACAAGTACTTTAGGTTGTAGTTACCAATGTAGAGGTAAGCTGGTAAAAAGTGTCCCAGTTCCTCTGAGCCTAGAAGAATTCCAAAAAACAAACAAACAAACAAAAAAAACCAAAACAAACAAACAAAACCAAACAAAACTAAGCAAAAACCCAAAAAAAACCCCAAGCAACAACAACAAAAATCAGTTACAAGAAAGACATTCCTCCACAATTAACCAAAGCCCAATAAGCCTCTGGTCCTTCCACAGTATGGCTGTAACATCACCCCATAACCCAGATGTCCCTCACATTCACACAGCTGGAGAGATCTGTGCAACACAGCAGGACAAGGGGTAATTTTTCATCTGTGTTTCAGTCAAAAACTGTCACTAACTAGACTAGGCAGGTTTGGCTAACACTTAGTGGTAACACCCAAGACAAGAAATCCAAGTTCTAGTCCTCAATATGTGCCACCCAGAAGGATGAGGGTGACATCATTTGCACATTTGGAAGGTGCCACATATTGAAATGAATCAAGTTGCTTCCAGTGCACCAAAACAACTGCAGAAATGTAATTGCTTACTCTAAAAGTACAGGTACAGGGAAATCACAGATGTTTTTTAACTGTGGATTTGCATCTGAAACAGCTATATCCACAATCTGCAGTGAATTATTTTTCCCCAGAGGCAGGAATGCTGGGCAGATATGTGCTGCACACTCAGACATGGGAACACCATTGTCCTAGGGTGACATTATGATGCTTGTATCCCCATTTGTGTGTTCTGTTCATGCTGGATATCATGTCCTGTGCCTTCAAGACTGGCTCTGAAGAGTGAATGTTTTGTTTTGGTTTTGCTCTCAGCTGCTCCCCCATGGCTGGCGGGACACACAGACAGGGCAGGACATGGTGCTGCTTTTGCTTTTTGCTTTTCCCTTTGCTCTCGCTTCTGCTTTGCTTCTGCTTTGCTCTTGCTCCTGCTCATTAGTCAGTTCAGCTAAACAATCCAGGTTTCTTCCTGGACTGTTTCTCCTTTCCCTTTTTTGGACCAACTCCAGCCTGCTCCAGATGGGCCCTGGGAACACCAAGAGTTTGCACCTTGTGGCTGCAGCAGCTGCCCCAGCACAGGAGGGACTGAGAGCAGAGCGAGCACCCCCAGAGAGACTTTCTGAATTTGTCATCTTTGCCAGAGCAGTGACAGAGTGGTGTCACCTGGTATTGTTCATTCTGTGTGCTGGGGGTGCTGTGCCTGTTCAATAAACAGGTTCTTTCCACTTCTCTCCAGGGAATCCTTCCCAAACTGGTTGAGGGCAGGGGCTGTGTGGATTTGCTTTCTGGAGGGGCCCCTTTGGAGGTTTTCTCCCAAATTTGCCCTAAACCAGGACAACCATCCTGTACCCCTCCCATAATAAATGCAGCCGAGGCAAAACATTGTACCAGAACACAGGACAGCCACAGAGGGGCAGGGGCAGAGCAGCACACCAGGGAAAAGCAGCTCTGTGGCAGTGAGGCATGTCACACATGGCTTCTCCTGTGAGCCAAGAGTGACACCTGCTGGGACCCAGGCTGGCCTCACCTCGGGGGCTAAGGAGAGCCCGGCCAGTGTGGGAACCCAGGAAATTCCTCTGGCTGCCCTGGAGGACTCGAGACCCTGCCCAGGGGGCTCAGAGACCTTGGCACAGAGCCCAGGACCCCTGTGCCTTTGATTCAGCCCTTGGAAAAAAAACAATTACCAACCTTTATAGGAAGGATTACATGCCACGAAAGTTTAAGTAGAATGATAGTGAATTTATCACAGGGTGAAAAATAGATTTTTGGGGGTTTTTAGAGTGGGGGTTCAGAGGGCAAGATGGAGGAATCTGGGCATGTCCACCCTTTCTCCTTCTTCTTCTTGGCCTCCATCTTCTGCTGTGATGTTGGCACTTTTGGATTGGTTTAGAGTAGAAGCTCACTGTCTAACATAGGTGATAGGTATTGGGAAGTAATTGTAAATATTTTACATGTAGTTTTTAGTATAAAAAGATAACACTGCCCTGGGAGCAGGCAGAGTGTCTGGACTGTCTTGCTGAGCAGACCTTGGCTGGACAGGAGAAAAAATTTTATAGATAAGAAACAATAAACAACCTTGAGACTGAGAAACGAAGAGCTCTGACTCCTTCTTTGAGTGCCAGGCTGGGAAAAGAGACTTTCTTACACATCTCGGGGTCACTGTGAGCAGCAGAGAATCCAAGAGGCCAGGAGAGCCCTAAGTGACAGCACTGAGGGCTTGAGCTCCTCCTGCACACACACACACACACACACACACACATGCACACACACACACACATACACACAGATAAACACACACCTATACACACACACACACACACATGCACATACACACAGATAAACACACACACACACACATACACACAGATACACACACACACATGCACACAGATACACACACACACATGCACATACACACAGATAAACACACACACACACACATACACACAGATACACACACACACCCCCCCCACTGCCTACATCCAGAAGAATCCACACACTCAGGAGGCTTCTAGACCAGCTACACCACATCACACAACTCAGCAATGGCACACCACACCAGAACTGTGCAGCAAAAAGGAGCAGTCAGTGTTTGTGTAAGGAATAAAGGACAACTGAGTCCGCTTCAGAGCAGTGAAGGAGACAAAAAGCAGAGATTGAAAGGTCAAAGGCATTCACTGCCATCCTTCCACACCTGTCCCAGATGACTTTCAGGGACAGTGGTACCCCCCTAGAAGTGAAAAAGAGAACATTGCTGCAAGGAAAATAAAACTGTTGGAACTTTCATCACTGAAAATGATGTGTTTGTGGTCAACATGGTGCCAGTCATGAGAAAAGGTTACAAGAAGTTCAATATCCACATCTGCTCTGAAGATTTCTAGAAAGTTCAGCAAAGAAAAATCATTTTGTGCAGTAAGTAACAGAGAATTAGCTTTATATTGTATTGTGACTGAGTATTCCTTATCCTTAGATCTCAACCTGTGCTAGCTCTACAGTGCTACTGCTGTGTGCCTCTGTGGGCCCTGCAGTTAGACCAGGCTTTGCAGTGGCACTAGGGGTAGTGAGCACAATTTCACTAACACTGTGAACTTACTCCCTGCTGTTTTCCTACAGCACCAACCTCTGATTGATTCAGTTCTCTGTGGTTTTGAGGTTGGAGACCCCAGACTGAAACTCAGGGCGTGAGCATTTCCCATTCCATTCCACCCCATCCACTCCCAGATATCAGGGGAAAATAGGAATTGGGGAAAAGGGGGAGATAAAGTAACATCCAAGAAAAAACACCTCAGCTTCGCATTCTGCTGCTCTAACTTCATCTGTTCAAAATAATAGAGCACTGCTGCCACCTTGTGCTATGAGAGATGTCTGCAGTCAAGGGGTTTCTTTCATGTCTTTTTAAAAACAACAACAAAAAAACCCACCATAAACCTAGAAACTGTTACAGAATTGTTTGATGTTTACCTCCCCTCCATTCCTCTTCCTTGTTCTGTGCTAGACACTGCCATTCAGCAAGAGTTTATGTATATTTAAAAAAATCTGCACCAACCATAGATAGTTTACTTTGGGTTTGTTACTTCTATCTTTTAACTGGTCTGATAATTCAGCATTATTTTTCCTATTCCTATACACCACCCACCACCCCCTCTGCCATGCTCAGTGTGATCTAAACAGCATTCAGGCAAGTGAAGTTGGGCAAAATTAATCAGGGTGTACTGACCAGGGAAATTCTCATCTTAATCCTTACTTCATCATTTGAAATCATGCAGGATGAAAAAATCCTGTACTCTGAATCAGTGAGAACACATAGCAAACACCCCAGTCTGTCATGATGTAGTTACCCCCTAAGGGACACAAATGTGCACACCTCTCCCCAGTGCAAACACATTTTCACTTCTCCAAAGCAGAGTGAAGAATGTTGAGCTTCACTTTGCTCCAGCAAGATTGTCTGAAATGACCAAAGTACCTGAGGGCTGTTAAAATATTTCCAGACATAGAAAACTTGTAATACTTTGCTAACAAATTTAATATCTCTTTGTGTAGGGGGACACAGTATGGGTAGAATGTAGAATGTAATCTTATCCTCCAATGAGTTGCAGCTGGACCCTATTAGTAAAGATTAGGAGCAGGCTGGATGATAACAGGCCACACCTGTAGCAAATGAGAACAAGTGGCATAAAAGAGTGGATTGGGGGCTCAGAGGAGTGAGATGGCTGCTGCAAGGACCAAGAACAGTCAGTGCTCAGAGGAGCTGCCTACAGAAAACATTGAGGTGGTATGGAACTCTAGTGCCATGGAATTTTTGCACTCCAGTAATAAAAGAACTCTTAATATATAGGATTACTATAATGATAAGAGAACTGTTGTAATGTATAAGACAACATCTTTGTTATTCCAAATTGGGTCTAGCAGTAGGAGAAGGTCAGAGTCAGGGCAGGCAAGGTGAGTGCAGATGTGGCTGTGTCTGCTCAGAGCCAGGCCCAACTCTGCTGTTTTGCCCTCACTTCAGTTAAAGCAGTCACCAGCAGGACAATTCCTCATCGTGCTCGCTGAGGAAGATCCTGCAGCTGTTTCCAGTCCAGAAGTTGTTCTGACAGGGCCTACAGACAGGTTTTGTGTCTGGAGAAAAACCCAGCGTCAAGCTCAGCCCATCCTCCGTGCACACACAGAGCAGATGTGTTCTGACAGCCACGCACGACAGGAGCTTGGCTCTGCCCTGCAGCTGTCAGCACTCATTGCTTCAGTGTGGAGCCCCCAGTCCAGTCCTGCAGTGTGAGCCAAACCCATGGCTGCAACACAGATCCTGTGGAAATACCAGCAGGCAGCCAGTGGGCTGAAAAGTGAATGCTTTGCTCAGATATATCCAGGGCAGGAATAGTGGTTGGACCTCTCCAGTACAGACCACAGTGCAATATTTGAAGGAAAAAATTATAATTTTATCCTTGCCACCTGCAAAGGAGCAACACTGACAAAGTGGTGGCACCTCTGACACAGCAGTGTCCTGGCTGATACACAGTTTTGCTGTGTTACAAGCTCCAGCTTACCTTTTTCATTACAGACTTCAGTTTTATAATGTAACTGCATAGATCCTGTTCAGATAGGTCATTCTGAGCTTAAATAACACATTTGTCTCCTACAATGGGATAGGAGCAATGGATATTATTTTATATTATGGATTATTATTATGGATATATTCCTATTTATATTATGGATTATTATTATGGATATTATTTATATTATTGATTAAGTGTGCTAATAGAATACTTCATCTAATCCTGTTTCCTAAGCAGCATGGCTACTTACAGTCTCAAAATGAACTGTGTCATCAGAGTGGTTTCATACAGCACCAGGCTCCTCCTGGTTTGATGCAAATGTCACAGATGTTGTGGTTAACATCCACCACTGATAATCTGATTAATCCTGCCCTGAGTGGTACTGGAACACACTAGGAATTAATTACCATCAGAGGGGTGAAGGGTTGAAAGTGTTTAGAATTTAAATTTGGCACGTTTATACAAATAAATCAGAGATAAACGAATACATCAAAATACCTTAGTGCTTAAAATTGATTTGTTTCTGTAGAAAAGAAATTAAATTCTGGATACAAACCAGTAAGCACTAACAGACATAATACAGATTTTCATTACAAGAAAGGCAACAACTTCTGCTTTCCCATTTCAGTTACTGTCATAAATTCAAGAACAGCTACTTGAATACAATCCTTAACTCCTATTGAGTAGTATCATGGGATACAGGAGCAAACATTTTATCAGTTGATGTTACTGGGATACAACTGGGGAAAAGTGCTCAAGTCTGCACAGCTGTCCTTTGTATGAATTGTCCCCTAAAGACAAGAGTCACACTGTGATCCTGTAACTTTAATGTACCACTCCTAGAATCTCTGTCACAGAAAAATAATGGGAAATTGCCCATCCCAAAGCATGTGGACAATAAGATGAAGAAATTGTAATGACTTATGCAATACCAGTTGACACAGAGGTTACAGGGCAGTCACCAGCTTCTGTCAGGCTGGGTTCCCTTGAGTTTCAGGCAGCAATGAGGAGTTAAAGCCTCTCCCAGGCCTTCAGGAAAGGCCATTTAGTGTGAGGATGTAGCTCAGCCCTAGGCACTGGAAATCTCCCTATCAGAAGCAAAGAACTGAACCCAGCATTTCTCACAGAAATGCACTGAAGTACACTGTGCTTTTATAGCAAATCTACTTCCTCACATCAAACCTGGAACTGAAAATGAAGGTTTTCTGGCCCATGGTATTGCATGCTGTAGATCAGGGAGAGGACCCACAAAGGTATCAGTAATCTATACATGTCAGGCTGTCAGTCTCTACACAGAATAAAACACAGAAATGCAGCTGCTCAGGGCCCCTGAGGAGGCTGCACTTCTAACATTATTTCAACAGTTGCTATAAAATTCAATCATTTTCCAGCACACTCCATTTCAGCAGATGAGCTGTCCTGGCTGCAGAGCAGGATGGTGCAGCTCAGCACCAGCCCAGAGTGGCACAGCATGCTCATTGAGAATAATGAGACCTTCTTAGGAAAAGGTTTTCAAAGTACTTGTAGACCCCACCTTCCATCACCAGCCCAATGAGAACCAGCTGCAGATAGGTAACAATAAGAAATTATTTACTGTTCCCACTTTATATTTGGCCTAATATAACAGCAAATATACAAACACATCAGGATCATGCACTCAGGCACCACCCCTTCCCGGGGCAACCTCTTTATTTCATAATCAACTTTTGTCCCATTGACCTCATTGAAACACACAGGAGCAGCCAGGAAGAGAGCTACAGCCTGAGTGCAGTGTTCTAAACCTTCACTGAAGCTATCAAACAATCTGCTAGAAGAGGATAGAACCTGCAGAAAAATAAATTATATTCCAAAAGGAGAACAATAAATACAACACAGTCTGAATTCTTGCAGCACCAGCATAATTTTGATTCAGTCAGAACTTAAAACCCTCACCTAAAAAGCTACTTCCATCCTTCAGAAAATGCATTTTAAAAACCCAACAAGCTAACAAAGCCTACATAGCACTGTCCAGCCCTTCATCCCACAACTCCCTCAGAGACTGAAACCCCCATGGTACTTGCAGGCAGCTGTCTGTCAGTCCTTCCACTAGGGCCATAATCCCAGAACAGCCAAGCTGGACAAAGCTGCTCCTGGGCATGAACTGCAAACTGCTCCAGCAATAAAAGGACACTGAGGGGGTCTCTGCTGTCACTACATCAATTCCTCCCAGTTTTGACTCCTGTGGCAAGCACAACTCTTCACATGAGGACCCCTTCCCTGACCCAACCTGCATTACTCATGGTCACACAGGTGGCAGCCACAAACTAAAGCTCAAAAACTTCAACTTCTGATCTACCTTCAAGTCAGATATATACAACAGAAGAATTTCATTAAAGCTTTTCTTCTAGCTGCAGAGATCTGAGGGGCAAAGCGAGCATTAATCTGTTGAGTCTGGACCTGCTTTCAAACACATTTTCCTTCACACTTCAACCCATACAGCCATGGCTAATAACACTCATACATCAGCAGTTTCCTTCCTGTGGTTCACACTCCTCTTGGGGCAGGGAGGGAGACCACAAACTATTGGAGAGATATCCACAAAGTGTCTGAGAAAACCAGGCTTCTGCACACCTTACAGCAAACCACTTAGGAGCCCATAAAAACTTCACACAAGTCCCTTGTAATTTGGAGGGGAGGCTCCAAGAACCACTACTGTCCACTGTGATATTGCAATGATAGAGAAATCTCTGATTTAAGACCTCAAAACCAACATTATTTTACCAGCTTTGCCCCTTCAGCATAGCAATAGACAGGACTTGTCACTGTTGTGGGCCTCAGTCTCTTTACTAAACTAAAGGGGAAATAATTACTTTTTTTTTTAAAAAGTCAATATAAGATCAAGTAAATGTTCTGCCTTTAAAGTTCACCTCTGTAAATCTCTTCAGTACATCAGGTAGTTGCCTTGAATTCCTGAGTCTCCTGTAATCAAACCCTGAAATTCAGCACTGGAAGCCACACATCTATCTGGAACCATCCTGTTTGCCCACATATAAATAATTGTTGTGAGGTTGGTTTAGTGTTTACACACTGGGGGCAGAACACTACAATATAGGGTAAATATTAATGTAGTTGGTGACAGTTACAGGTTCTATGTTTGCAGCAATTGACACACAAATCACAGGAAACAGGATCACATAAAAACAGAGCAGGGACAGAATGCAGAAAGCATTGGTCAGCAGAGCAGGGAAACCATGGCAGCATTATGACACCATTAAAGCAAAGCTTCTCAAGTAGATTTGTCCTGTCAACACAGGGACAGAAAGAGATGATTGCATATAATCTGTATGTCAGCAGAAATACTTCAGTTCCTCCCAGCTGTTGGGCAGAATTTAGCAATGATATAAACCTTGCATACCTTCAAGGGTGCCTTGCTAGTTCAGACCTTGAAGGATGTTGTTTCTTCAAGTAAATTTGCTAATTTATTATTAAGCATCCATAATATCTTGTTGAAGAACCAACAAGCCATTGTGCTAGCTAGGGTCCAAACACAGATTTTAACATTACTCCTGTTTCAGCAAGCATACAATCACTGGTTATATTATATATTATATTATATTATATTATATTATATTATATTATATTATATTATATTATATTATATTATATTATATTATATTATATTATATTATAGTGTTTGTTTATCACACACAATTCTTACATGTTACATGACCTGGCTTTTACATGGCTTTGCTTTAAAAGCTTTATCTCTATTTCTACTGCTTCCTGGAAGAATCCCACAGAAGAGCTTTTATATATGGTTATGACTTTTAAAAATGCATGACTTCATTAGAAGAAGTGCTAATTCTGGTCTGTAGAAACATGACCCAAAATCAGTTAAAAATCAGTGGGAGCTTCCCATTGAGTAGTCTGGGCCTGGAAAAGCCTTTACAAGTCATGCAACCTTCATTATGCTACACACAATTTGTACAACGAATGAATCCTCCTGGCACTCTCTCTCTTGTGTTTCTTCAATTTCTACCTTCCTGGAAGATTCTTTTGCTTTTAAATATAAAAGTAAAAATCTGCTTTGACCTCATTCTCTCTGGAAAGGAGACTGGACAGGCTATCAGCACCAATCATGGCTGTGTCCTTCCCCTACCCATTGCCTTGGCTGCTGCTTCCCACAGTGCAAGCAGCTCGTTCCCAGTCTTGCTCAAACACAATGATTTCAGTGCAGGAAGCTCTGACTGAGCCTCTCAGGGTGAGCAGGACACAGGTCACAAGTTGCCTGAGCTATGAACTCACAGGTGTCACACATGGGCAGAGCCCATCTTCCCAGAATTCTGGGGTGTACCTGTTCACACAGACAAACCCAGCTGGATTCCTGCAGATTCCTGAGCAAAACTTTTAAAAGAATGAGACTACAACTCTCATCCTAGACATTTAGGTTAATTTTGGCATGCTGATCAAGATCTCCAGTGGTGGAGTGCCCTAGCTTTCCAAATAATACAGTACAGCTCTGCCATGCCTCCCACAGCTGTGAACAGGGCCACAAAGGTGCTTAAGCTGTTCTAACTACTCTCTTAAGGGAAATGAATAGGCAAAAATTACTACTTGAAAAACAGCAAGCCTGTTATAATGCTTTCAGGGAATGTTTGCACTTAAGTCTCACCTTTGTTCTTACCCTGCAGCAGAAACAGTACTTAAAGTTCCAAACACTTCATTCAGTATAGAAACTTGAAGCCAACCTCTTTCAAATGCACATTAGTGTGAAGGGCTTCACCTGGCCACGGCATTGTGAAAGCTGGTGGGTTATGCAAAACCCATTCTAGCTTCATGCCAAAGGGGTTAGTGCCCAGGGTTAGTGCCCAGGTTAGTGCCCAGCAGCTTGCTGTTAACTCCAGGTGTTTCCCCAGACACTGATGTAGCTGCACACAGCTCAATACACCTATAGGTACCTATGGGTTATCAGGTCAGAGCATTTGAAGTATAAGGCATTGATGTCACACCATTCTCACCATGGTGTTCCCTCTGCCTGAGCCTGACCCTCAGAAAGCTTTATTGATTAACATCAGGGGTGGACCTGCAAGTCTATTGAATATCTATTGAATATCTCTGATGCTGCCTAGGTAATCTCTATGTGTATCAGAACAGCTATCCTTGTTTTAATTGTTAGATTGAAAGTCCTATCCCTAAAGCCAGGTGATTGAATGTGGTGAGGTTTTTTTCTGTCTCAGTACAAAATGCTTGTTAGTCACTTTAGCATAATACACCTTTAAAAATATTTCTAAGCCCTCCTTGATGTCATTTCCAGGGAGCATTAATTTACTTCACTGCTTTGATGCTTGCTTTTTTTTTCTTTATCAATTAGCAAAGCATTCTAGGTCTTGGCCTCCACAGACATAGAATGGCAGTTGAGAAGCTTTAAAGTTGCACTCCTTTATTAAAAGACTTTTGCATTACATTATTTTGGTTTTGAAGTGCAAGGGATGCTTGTATTATGTTGCTGTAAGTTATGTTTTATCATCCTTAGGCAGACCAGAGCTTCTCTGTGAATAGCACTGGTGACATCAATGACATAAGGGAAATGTTGACTGTCTGGGTTATCAATGTGGGAAATCTGACCTCAGGAATTCATTGTTATATTCTTCATCCATATGAAGAAGAAAAATTTCAGTTCTCATTTCCAAGTATTATATAGCCATGGAAAATTGAAAGTAGCAAATACCAAGCCATATACAGACTAGGGAAGAGCTTGCTGGGTCACCTGCTCTGTCATCATCTTCCAGAGAAGAATCATTGCTCTTTTAACCAGAAAACATGGAACATGGCCCAGGGTAGCTATCAGAGACAGAGCTCCTCAGATGTTTGTGGCATTTCTAGTTTAGAATTCTGTCTGGTTTGCCTCAGTTTACTGCCAAATATACTATGGCAATCACTTGGTATTTTTTTAAGATAAAAGAGTCTTGTGCTATTCTGAGGCAAAGCTGCAAATCCTCTGGCAAGCAGGCACCTTGAGGCTGGCTCAGTGCAGTAGGAGCAGGGAGACTGTGAGCAGTGGGAGTGAGGGATTGCAGTCTGGACATTTTACACTGTCTGACCCTCAGCTTGGGTGGTCTGACCAGCCTGCCTGTCGTGGTTTGACCGGAAGTGGAACATCTGGGATGTGTTGTTTTGTGTTTTGGTGGCCAGTGGCTGTCCGGATTTTAAGATGGGCATCTGTTCTAGCCAGTGAAGTATTTGGATACGCCTCTGAGACCACAAAAACAAAAAAATCCAAGGGGTTAAAAGAGCAGGGAGTTTCCTCCCTCGGCCCTTTCGAATTTCCGGCGGGACAGAGCTGCTTCTCCCCCGGCTCAGCTGTTGCTGAGCTGAGGGAGGGGAGAAGCCACGCGGCCCATTTTATCGGTAGGCCGGACCCAGGTGGAAGGGTGGGGGGCCCCGAAAGACCTGTTTACCCCCATTTTGCCCCCCATCATCTTTTTGGAGACGGAGAGAAACGCAGGCTGCTGTGCCTGCCGGACTGAGTTACCTTGAAACCTGATATCATGTCCCGGCGGCAGGCAGCACGGCTGAGAAGGAGGAAAAAGGGGGGGAAGGAGGCAGTGGGCAGCCCGGCCGCTCAGGAGAACTTTTAACCCTTTTGTGGACAATGAAAACTTTACAAGAACATCTCCTTTTCCTAGAGAAGGATAAGAGTGGAGGATAAAGGAAGAAATAGACCAGTGAGAGGCCTGGCAAAGAGAGAGATGTTGAAGGAATGGAGGAAAGATTGGAGTGGGTTTTTTTCCTGAACGTTTTTCTCGTTGTAAAAAAAGGAACTGACTCCTGGTGATACAGAGACTGCATTTCAGGGGGGAAAGCGAAGACTCAGAGCTAAGAGAGTTCAGTTTTTGGATTTTGGAGGCCCCCCGGCCCCAGGGGGTTAATAAATATGGGGGGGACAAGAGGTCCCAAGGGATGAGAGATGAGACTGTGCTCTGCTTGGAATGAGACGAGGCATCCTTAAAAGATCCAAAGATCTACCCTGAAGCATACCTCTGTCCCATGCAAGGGATGGTGAGAGCATCTCTTTGCATGGAAGGAAGGAAGGAATCACATGATAGCAGCAAAAGACTTTTTCCCGTGCGGCTGCTGAGTGTGAAAAAGGTTCCTGGTACGGGAAAGGGACTCCGTCTACTTCTTGATGAGCTGAGGATTCGATTGTCTAAAGGATGGTGTCAGACCGAGATGGATATTTGTGGGAAATGTAAATGTATTGGAAATTTGGTGGGAGGAGGAAGTGGTGGAATGTTTCTGTATAGTTTTCATTTTCCTTGTGTTTATTTTCTTTTCTTTATGGTTTAGTTTTTGTAGTTTTAGTTAATAAAGTTTTTTTTTTTCTTTTTTCCCTAAGTAGGAGCCTGTTTTGCTTATTCCTGGGTACCATCTCACAGCAGATGCCAGGGAGAGGGAATTCTCATGGGGGCACTGGCATTGTGTCCGTGTCAAACCATGACACTGCCCCACTCTGTCAGTGTGTGGGGGCTCTGCATTGCAGGGTTCTGCACGTGTTTATCCCTGAAACCCAGGGAGAGCATTGGTGAAGCTGCAGGCACCGGGATATAATAATATATATAATAATGCTCCTGCTGCTGGTGATGGAGGCAGTGACTCAAAAGGGATTGTGTTTGTTGACAGAGAGCACATCTGGCTGCCATATAGCCCTGCACTCCAGAGGTCTGATCCTGCCCTGATTTACTCCCCATCTGGGTCATGCCTGGAACTCTTGCAGATGTGCCACAGGTTGGTAAATATACCTCTTTTATCAGTGACTAAATTGGGACAGATCTTGGTCTTCTGTATGTGCTTGTAGATATAATTTAATTTTAGTGATACATTTGGATTTAGGAGGCTAATTATAAGTACTTGGTCTGTGCCTAGACCTGTAACATCAGTGTTCCTCGACCAGAATACACAGCTATTGGAATATGGCTGCCCAAGTCCCTTGCTTTATTTAAATCAGTGGGTTTTTTTCTTAAAACATTCCATTTCTTGGATAGAACAGTTGATATCTATGTATGTATATGAATATCTCTATAAAAAAGAATAAAATTTATAAGCTTTTGTCCACCTTCATACTCAGTCCCAGTGTTGAATGTCAGGGTTGTACAGTGTTGCAGCAAGAACAGAACCAGAGTCTGGAGCTTTATCTCTTTTGTAGAAAGGATTTTTTATAAGTTTTTCTAGTACCTATTCTTGTTTTTTGGAGTGATGCTATCCATTTTAGACTTTCTTGTGCATATGATAGAGTAGCAGCATAAACCATACTTCAAAGAAAAATGTCACAGGTTGATAGATCTTGTAAGCATTTGAAAAATCCCTTTTTCCACCTTTAGATGGCTCATATAGGTATGGATGGTTCTGGTACTAAATTTTTAATTAATTACATATTTAATCTGTGTCATCAATAATCTAATTCTATTTTTATGATAACTTAATTGTTTCTACTTTTTATGGATGCTTCTCTAAGACAAAGAAAATGTATCTAGCACATATTGTAGGAGCTACAGTGAAAGTTGCATATCTATTTTTTACCATACTATGGCTGATTTCTGTGTACTTCCTTAACCAGTTTAACATATTTATTATCAATAAGCTTTTGTTACATTTTGCTCTTCATATATGAATTCACAGCTTCCATCCCACCACTTCCTGACAGGCCAGGAAATCAGGGGAAAATGTGATGGACTTCTTCAAGGGCAAGGAGAGTGCAGAAAATGTAGTGGCTGCTGAATTTAGCAAAAACATTCTGGTAAATGTATTCTACTTGCTTATATGTTTTCATATTGTATTTTGATAGAATCCCTATTTATTTCCCTTTGGTACCCAGAGGGAGCATTGTGCAGTAGCTGTGCAGTCAGGTAGCTTGCAGGCTCACTGCTCTTCTGTGTGTCCTGAATGTAAAAGAGATTTAATGGAACTGATCTAGTAAGCATGATCCAAAGCAATGAGAATAAAATGTGGCATCATAGAATTTTGAGTTTATATTTATGATAATGATTAACTTTCTTACTCCTTTTCTGCCTGTAAAATTGTTATTTTCATTTATACCTTTCTAACAAAAGGTTTGATTTGCTTAATTACTACACTGTACATGACAGCTGCTAACATGGATGTTCAATCATTAATTCTCTAATTGTAGCTATCTTTAGAATTTCAGAGGGATCTCAAATTTGATAAACCACCTTTTTATTTATTTTGAGGAATTTTCCAGTAAGTCTGCGATATTGGCTTTCTGATTCTTGTTTTGTTTGTTTTTGTAAAATGTCATCAATTCACAAGTGTTTTGTAACTAACGTCTCCACTGTAATTTCCTTATGCTGAACAGACTCATTCCTCAAATACCAGGCTCATTAAGCTCATGAAGTAGTTTAAAATACATAGTTAGCTACTTTGAAAGTAATAAACACACACTGGAAGATTCAGAGTTTTTCATTTACCTATTCACTTTTGTCAGCAGCACTTTGCTCCCGTTGTTTGTTTTCTCCCTTTATCCATCTCTCTGAAGCTGTGTAGAGAGGATGACAATAGTGACATGCTTTATCAACTGAAGAGCCCCTAGTGCACTAAAGATCTTTTTCCACAGTTCAGTAAGTTGTAAGAGTACATGTTATAGATAAGGGGTCAGATGACTGTTCAAAATTATGAAGATAGTGGGTCTAGGTTTTCTTTCTGCTACTTGGAATTCAGTTGTTTTAACTGCTCAACTCAGCACCTCCCTTCATGCAGGACACCAAAAAGGAAAAACTGCTCTTCTGCTGGCAGCATGGCTGGCTAACCAACAGTTCCAACAGCTTTCAAGGAGTGCAGTCCTCCAGGCACAGCCTGCTCCAGTGTGGGTCCCTCACAGGGTCACAGGTCCTACCAGGAAACCTCCCTCTCTCCATGGCTCCACAGACCCTGCTCCAGCACGGGCTCCCCACGGGCTCAGAGCCTCCTTCAGGCACCTCCCTGCTCTGGCCTGGGCTCCTCCAGGGGCTGCATGTGGGTCTGTGCCCCCCATGGCTGCACATGGATCTGTGCCCCCCAGGAGCTGCACATGGATCTGTGCCCCCCATGGCTGCACATGCATCTGTGCCCCCTATGGCTGCACGTGGATCTGTGCCCCCCAGGAACTGCACATGGATCTGTGCCCCCCATGGCTGCACATGCATCTGTGCCCCCCATGGCTGCACATGGATCTGTGCCCCCCAGGAGCTGCACATGGACCTGTGCCCCCCATGGCTGCACGTGCATCTGTGCCCCCCATGGCTGCACATGCATCTGTGCCCCCCAGGAGCTGCACATGGATCTGTGCCCCCCATGCCCTCCATGGCTGCACATGGATCTGTGCCCCCCAGGAGCTGCACATGGATCTGTGCCCTCCATGGCTGCACATGGATCTGTGCCCCCCATGCCCCCCATGGCTGCACATGATCTGTGCCCCCCATGGCTGCACATGGATCTGTGCCCCCTATGCCCCCCATGGCTGCAGGGCACAGCTGCCTCTCCATGGGCTGCACCAGGGGAATCTCAGCCCTGGCACCTGGAGCAGCTCCTGTGCCTCCTCCTGCAGTGCCCTGGCTGTGCTGCTCCTCCCAGATATTCTCACTCCTGTCCTCTCTGGCTTCAGTTACAACTGTTCAATAACTTTCTCTTTTCCTTCTTAGATATGTTATCCCAGAGGTGTTACTGGTGTCACTGATGGATTAGACCTTGGCCAGTGGCAGGTCCATCTTTGAGACAGATGCCATTGGCTGTTGGACATGGGGAAGTTTCCAGCAGCTTCTCACAGAAGCCACCCCTGCAGCTTTCCTGCTACCAAACCCAGCCATGCAAATCCAATACTTTCTATGCATGTTGGTTCTGAGATTTCAGGGATCACACATTGAATTGTGGTTGAAGTTGCATGTGCAGATTGTCTTTTTTCAATTATCGCCACTCTGGGAACCATTTTCCCTTTCTAAGTGACATGTGAGTTCTTTTTTGACAAGTATGCTCTACAAACTGGAGAAAGGGAAGCACCATGTCATGGTTGAATATTGTTTAAAGTATTTTTGTAACCTGTCCTCATTAACTGAAAAGGTATTGAAATACTGTATTGCCCTTTTTGGAGTGGGAGCTAATCAAGTCTCCTGTAGGTGTCTATTCTGGCAGGAGAACAATTTAAAAGTCAAGGTTTAGGTAAATGTATTCTCAATTGGTACTTGATTTATTGGCCTCATACAAGCAGATGAGGACCTGGAGCTTGGCTTGGTTGAGCTGTTTGTACACATCCATGCTGCTTTTTGCTTTCTGATGCAGCACAGGCAGCATCTTCCCAATCATACTATTGCTGTCTGTAAGCACCTGATAAGAAGGAGGAAGCACTAGCAGATAAGAAGATGGAAGCTGACACAATTTTCAGCCTCAAGCATTTTAAAGGGCAGCTGATTCTTACACTGAAAACGGGTGGTATTTTCTTGTAATAGCCTGGTAAGAGAGGAAGAGCCTTGGGAATACAATGTTTCTCTCTTTGCTCTTCAGTGCACTTCCTTGCACAAAATACTGAAGTTAAAATCTTGAGCTTTATTTGCTAAGCTTAAGCTTCAGCTTAAGGACTGAAAACAATGTATTTTCATATCATTTACTAACAGATTAGGCTGTCTGAGTATTTAGCTTTTTTAAATTTTTTTTTTTTTTTTTTTTAGAATTAGAGGTTACTCAGCCAAGTGGAAGGCAAATGGGCATTTTCCCAATAAAGTTTTGCTGTGCATGGTCAGGAATAGCAGATTTGGGCTATGGAACCCCAGGGTCTGCTTTACTGTAGACTGTTCTTGACCATCAGAAAGAGGGTGTCAGGGCAGCCCCTGGTTAAACAAGGCACAAAGCAATGGGACAGACACACATGACATGCTCCAGTGTTTTGAAAGACAAAGAGCAAAGCAAAGTCAATAAGCAATCTGTCCTCTTGCTGTTCAGTGTGTTGCAGGAGAAATTGTTTATTTTCCCTCTTAATTCAGTCTGTTAAGGGATATCCAGTTAAATATGGGTGGTGCTGCAAGCCCCAAGGTCAGTGTAACAAAATATTTTAGTATCACTGAGGCCCGTGAACCCTCTCAGAAATGCCTGCTGGTGTTGTTATTTGTAAGCTTAGGAAAAATGGTTAGGTCAGCAGTCGTTGGCTACATAGCCTGTTCTTTTTAGTGCCAGCAGTCCCTGTCAGTCTATCAGGAGAGGGATGATCTACTCACAGGGGTATGAGAACCTGCACTAGCTCAAGGGTAATTGCTTTCCAGGTGCCTGACACAAACCCCCAAACAGCCTGTTATTCTGCATAGCACGAACACAAGAATACAAAATGTTCTTTGTGCTTCCTTCTGTTCCTCTGTATTGCCTCCAAACCTCCAGTGGAGGAAGCAGCAGTGCAGGCACTTCTCAGCTGCCAGGGTATGACAGGCATTGCAGATGGCAAAAATAGTCCTGGGCTTCTGGAGCTGTGCCTGAGCTCTGAGATGGGCTCACAGGCTGTGATGTGTCTGGCTGATAATTCTGGGATAGTCCCTGAATAAACTTCTTTACTCTTGTCCTGAAGAGAACATCTATCTGAGAATCTACTACAGTTTGTGCAAACCAGAACAAATTCCAGCTTTCTGTTTTAAACTAAATAAAAACGAATTTGGGACAGGCCCACCAGAGAATATGGCTGTGCTATTTGTGTCTAGAAGCTGAGATAGCAGTGTTCCATCACTTTAGTACATTTAGGTGTGAGAACAGAACTCCCTTCCCAGGTTCCAGAGAGGAAACCATTTCTGCCTCTTTAAAAATATGTTAATCAGTTTATTGCAGAATGTGCTGATGAAACTGTCTCTACAGCAGTTAACTGCATGAAGGAGACTTCATCACCTATTTTGAGACTTTAATATATATTTCTATTGCATGCTGGGGAAAGAATCAAAACGAAAAAGTATGGTTTGAGTATACTCAATGAAAATTGGCCTGAGTACCAATTAAGATCTGCTATGAATTCTCTTTGCAAAGCAGTGAGAATGCTGTAATCACATTTTAAAACAAAAAGTCAAAACTGTGATGAAGCATGAAATCTAAAAATATTTTGTATTAGACACCAGAAAATATTCTTTAAATTCTACAAAGTGTTTTGCCATATTTCTTTCACTGCACATATACCCTGATTTCTAAATAAATATGTTCCCAGTAAATCCTGGGTTTATGAAGCATTTACAGTGACCCCAATCATCCTATTCTTGAGGGGGTTATGTTAAGCCTTCTGGAAAATACTTGTCTTTCATGGCCACCTTCTCAAATAGCTCTTCAGTTTCTGGAGACTGCAGTTCATCTGACATCTTTAGGCAGGTGCTTCAGTTCCTGTCTTTGGCAGCCTTCAGGCACATGCTAAGTCCATCTAATACTGGGAAAGTTTTAAGAATAGTGAGCACATGCCTAAACACTCTTATAGAGAAAGCAGATGGTTACTGCCACAGTTTTTTGGGTATCACCTCTCTTGGTTGTATCACTTCTTGGCCAGATGCTTCTGCTGATCCTTTGGAGTGGCAGGAGAGCCCCTGGTGTGCAGTCCTGAGCCACAGCTGGAGGTCTGGCTTACACACAAAGCAGTTTGTAGTGCCAGCTCAAGCTCAGGTGCTAAGAGGTGATGATGTGCATCTGCTCTGGGGCCAGCACAGAGATGAGATTCCTGGCAGAGTTCAAGGGAGGACAGTGAGGATTGTCACATTGTCCCTGGCCTTGGGCTGGGAGATAAGGCTCACCTTGCTTCTTGGTGTCTGCCTCTGGTGCCTCCTTCCTTTGATGCCTGTGGTATTGGTTTTGCTAATTTTGGGGAAGCTTATCTCCTACGTGGAAAAAACCTATTTGTGTAAAAGGTTCTGTAATGAAAGATGACTGCAATCATTGCAGGCTGTTACATTTGCACATTTGAAGGTTAATTCATGTACTGCACTCAGACACAGCCAAATATCCATGAGAGATGATTCTGATTTTAAAAATAGACTGATTACAAAGCAAACAACTGAATAGAGATGAAACAGTGGAAGTCCACCTGATTCCAATACTATGAAATTGTCAATGACACAGGGAATCTCATGCTAATTTATCTATTCCTTTTCTTGTAGAAAGTGACAGAAACAATCTTTGCAGCATTGGATATAAGCTTTAACAGTGTGCTGACAACTAAAACAGGGGTCTAAATCAGTTCCCTATGTTTCAGCCCTCTTTGTTTGTTTTGTTGTGTTTTGTTTCTTTTTCTGGAAGTGAAACTTGTGTGTCAAAGCTTGAAAAACTAGAATATGGACAAGTCAAACGATTTCATGCAGTCTAGGGTGTTGTTCCAATGGTACTTCCTTAAGGCAGAAAGCAGAGGGCTGTATGTACAAAGCAACATGTAGCCTACCAGGGGAGGGAGGGAACAAACTCCTTGCTTACACACATGTCTATATGTAGAGCATATCTGTGGAACACTGACCTTCTCGTGCCTCTGCAAAGTACTGGCAGTTCTGCTGCTGTGTTTCCTCTTCTGCTGCTGGCTGTGTGAGCTTGCAGCAGCATGCCCTGGCTGCAACTTTGTAGTTTGTGCTCTGGGAGCTAAACATTGGTCCCAGGATTACAACTTGGCCTTGAGAGTGCCCAGTAGATTTAGCCAACATCATAAATGCAATGCCAGAGTTCTGTATTTCCTTCTAAATTTCATTACCTTGGTGGGACGCGTATTTTGGTTTTAAACTTGTGGATTTTATAATCTCAACAGAGGTATTTTTCAAACTAGATACTGCATTTTCCCAGATCTTGTGTCCATCACTTACAAAGATAATATTACCCTTTGCAATCAGGTGCAAGTGACTGCAGAGGTAGGGATGCAGCCTGGCTGGCTGTGCCTGGAGCAGAGCGTTTCCCTGGGAACACTGGCCTTGGTCAATGCTGGATTTTTGTTGACAGGAGCATGTGTGGGATATATGCTTTCTGCAGGAAGGGAAAGGAAGGGTATTTGTTCTTCAGCTGTGTTTCTTTGTGTGTGATGTTTTTCCTCATATGGTCTTTTCAGCAATAGAAATCACTCCCTTCTTGTTCTAGATTATTGCCTCTCAGTATTTGATGACATGAGCCTGAGGCCCCAGGCAAATGGGAGGAGGCAAGATTGGAAGCAATGGAAGGAGTGATTGGTAAAGGGTCTTGGATTTATTGGGCTCCAGTCCCACCTTATCTTTTTGTTAGCTAGTTGTGAGTATCCAGCAGATCAGTCTAGGCTGGGAGAAAAGCCACCATGACCCTCTGCAGGCAAATGCTGACATCTGTCTTGAAAAAAAGGTGTTTATGCATAAATATTAATGCCAAAAGGACACCAGACCTGTGGTTCTTAGTCTCACTGAAGCATTCCTCTGCTGCTGTTGGAACAAGGCTGAGTGTTTGCCTTGCACAGCATCTCTGCTGATCTATCCACATCTCTACTCACACCTTTCCAAAACAGACACACTTCATGGAAGGGATTGTTGTTTGACCCACAACAATCATTTACATCAGCATTGGCAGAAAAAACCTGCATTGTTACCCAGGAAAACACATGCTTTTAACTTTAGCAGGATCTTGTTAGTTTGTTGCAGAAATCACCACAAGTTATTTTTTGTTTGGGGTTGTTTTTGCCCAATGAAAGACGGGAGAATCTGACCTGTTGCAATTTGAGTGGTGTTAGAAACAGTAATTTATATTGCCGTGGTTGAAGAAATTAAATAACTGATTTTCCTGATTGCTCCTTTATGGAAACTATAATGTTTAAGGCCTGTCCCTAAGAAATGCTAAAAGTATACATTCAATAGGAGTGGGCACATAGCATTTCCTGAAGTGTATTCCTAACATGCTTTCTAAGGCAAAACACAGCAGATCATGGAAGCAACCGTGTTCCCACTGCTGTCCATGGCCTTATGTGTGTGACCTGTTCATTTCATGGACATGCATGCTTTTCTGCCCTTCTCTTTGTAATGAACAGCAGAGTATAATGTGTAGCCCTTGTTGGTTCTGAGCTGTAGAGCTGAAAGGAGCCTTGTTTATAAGGTGTCCTAGCTATGTAAGAGGGAAAGTTATCTCTTCACAGATGAATGGAAGTGATAAACATAAGGTCTGAAAGGTAACCTGGATGATATTTTACAATTTTCCAGGTCATAAGCATGGAAAATAGTATAATGCACTATTGAATCAGTTTTAGTGGAGACTTCTCATCATGAAAATGTAATTAAGCTATTCTTTTTGTGACAGCTTAGTGCTATAATCGTGGCATACTCCATTGATGAGCAGAATCTCAAGATTCAGAATGTGCTTCCTGCTCACATTCTTGAAGAATACAACTTCATACACAGTCATGCTCTAAGGAAAGAATTTAACTCATCAGCCTGTTCTGTCAATGCAGATGCAGGACAGGATAATGTGGAAAAGGGAAAGCCACTTAATGTACTCTTCTTGTGCTCCTTGTTGAAGAGCATGCAAAAGGATATTGGAGTAACAAGTGGAAATGAAGCAGCTTACTTTGCTCTGACCTGGTTTGTCAAGGGCATGGATTGTTCTGTTGTCATCTGGAGAGGAACACTCTCTCTGTGCTTCCTTTGAGGCTTCCAGAGTGAGTCATGGAGGAGAAGTATCCAGGTGGCCCTGAGCACATACCTGTCTCCTGTCTCTAGCACTCTTCAGCACTCTTGCATATAATTCCAGGCTTACAGATAGTAAAAGGATTTTCCTTCTTGAGAGGTTGTTGAAATTAATTCATCACAAATTTCTTATTGAAATGTCTGTGTTGTAAAATGATAATTCATTCAAATCTAACCTTTTTATTTTCAGGAGAAGCCTATCACATTTTTTCTTTTACAATGACTTTTACAGGAAAGGTTTTGACATTGAAACATCTGCTTTGAACAATGTTTTTATAATTTGTAGTATTTGAAGCACATAAATGGGAGCTTAAACTGCAAAAAAAAGACAAAATTAATAGTTGCAATGAAACAATGAAGTTTATATTTTTGTTCTAATTTACATGGGGAAAATATTTTTGGAAACATCACATTCATATAGGCTTGGAAGAGTGTTTCTCATTATACTCTAAAATAATAAAGGGCTGGGGAAATACCTAGTTGAAAATAAATGAACAGAACAAAACAATAATTAATTTCTGCTCTTTGTAGAAGGACTTTAATTCCTGATATCCTTGCATTAGCATATGGTGTCACATTTTACCTTTCTCAGGACTGTGAAAGTCCCTACTCATGTTTGTCCTCACTACGTTTCTGTTCATGTATGAACTTAAAAGGTGAATTCTGCACACCTCAATCAAAATTCCATGGAGATTCCAACTTGGTGAAGATCACAAGGTCAACTAAGGATTGCTTGCTGCTACTCTGCAGTAAATATGTTTTTGTCATCCAATTGCAGATGCAGCTCTTGCACTCAGTGCTAGACCAGCAGAGCAGGAAACAGCACCTCGATTATTTGTGATACCATAAGGGCAAACTGGGTTAATAAGGAAGTCATCTGTAAATTGGAAAAGCACAGTATAAGAAAACCTGAAACAACTGCAGAAAATCTTTGGTCTTTTCTTTAAAGCTCTTGTCATTGTTTGCACATAGCATGCTGGTGGTTGCAGAACAAGTATGAAAATCAGAGCTGCTGTAAACCAGAGCCATCCAGTGAGGTCTGGTGGAGTTGGACTGTCTCATATGTACCTGCTTCCAAAGAGGGACTTGCACAGAAGTGACCAGACCACAGAAGTGACAATGATATTATCCTGGCTGCCTGAATTTGTTCCTCTTGCCACTGGAGCAGATAAAAGCAGATGTACTACACAGATTATGGGAGACAGCCTGTGTTCTGTTTTTTCAACACTATCAATTCCATTCTCTCCAGATAGATTCCATATAAAGAAGAAACCAAAAAACCAAACCAACCAACCAAAAACCAACCAACCAAAAGCCAACCAACAAACAAAAACAAACCAACCGAAACCAAACTAACAAAAACTTCTTCTAATAATTTCTTATACCTTACAGCAAAGACACTTGACTTGAAGTTCCTTTTCTCTCTTTTGAGTGATAAAAAGAAAAAAACCGACACTCCAGCTTTCCAAAAGTGGCCTAATGTGTTATTTCTCCCCAGTATCAAGTAATTTATGTTCACAGAATTTGAGTTTCTGGCAAGCCTCCACTGCTAGCAACACATCTTTCTCATAAAGAATCTTTGCTTCTGGATTTGTCAACAGCAGTGTAATAGGAATATTCCTCTTGACTACCAGATGAAGTTGTCTGTGATCAGCTAGTCTGTGCATGTATTTTAATTTGTCGTGGATATTTCTGTGTATCCAAGGAAATGTTTAGACTGAAAGTTGGGAAGAAACAGATTTAAAAGGCTGTAAAACTGTGTCAAAGAGTCTAAATACAGAGATGACAAGTGTGCCAAAATCTGATTCCGAAGTCTGACTGAGTCAAGTCTCACAAGATTATATTATGGATCTTTCTCCTACCATTAGTCAAAAGCTATAATGAAGCCATAGCTTCCTACAAAGTCTATACATATTTAGACTGGATTATCTGAGCAATTGGAACACTTAGCATTTGCATGGAAAAGTCTTGTGAAGCAATGAAAAAATAATTAAAAATCAGTGATTGGCATCAAACTGACATTCAGCATCCCTATTTTAGGAAAATATTTTCTTTATGCTGTTTGGGGAGATAGGTTTGCTATTCCCTTTCTACATATCCCTTTTTACACCTAGGACAGTACCAAAGCTGGTGTGTACACATTGCTGATGGAATCATGGTCACCCTGTCAGTCAGAAGTGGGGATGTGGATGCTGGGTCTCTGTGCTAACAGACCCTGTGACAGGGGGACAATCTCTGCATTACTTACTCTTCTGGTCACAGCAGATTTCCATTGATACTTTGGCAAAGAGCCCCTTCATCTCACCAAGTGGCTTTTGAAATTTTTTTGCCTTTTTTAGCCCTTGAGTTTTACAGCTCAAAAACCTGACAGGAAACACCACTGGGGACCAAGTGTCTCTGCCAACCTTTCTTTTTCTAATTGCTGAGAAGATTGGTGGCACAGCAGCCTGCTCTAACTCTTCTCAATGCTCTCTCCATGGCTAATGCATGGCTCATTGCTGCTTTCTCCCTGGGCAATTGCCTCTGGAGTGGCTTATACATCAGCAAACTCTGAAGTACAAGGCATTATCACTTGTTGTTGCCACAACAGAAAATGAGGTACATAAAAAAGTCAGTCACAAAACACCAATCCACAAATAAACCTTATTTTGGACCAGCAAAAGGACTTAAGGTGAGATAATATCATGGTGTTTGAAATGGCTGTGGTTCAGCTCTCAATCCTAACTGCAGAGTTGGGTCAAGGTGGCTGTGAGCTCACAGTTAGTTTGTGGACAGGCTTTCCTTATTGCTTAGAATATAAATTAATTTACACTCAGCTGTATTCCAGCCAGTAGTGGCTGTAAGACTTTGTCTATATCCTGTTTCCGTGGCTTGTGGCTTCCGAAAAAATAAACCAAAAATATGTTTAAATTGCATGTTCTTTGGTAGCATATATATATATATATATTTAATTTTTTTTCAAAAGGTAATTCTTTCATTTGTATTTTGGCTAAGTTTGATAGGGACTTGAAGCTAGATGAGGATGCTGCCTTAGAAATACAGAATCAGGGAGAGGCACAGCTCTTTTCAGACTCAGGACAACTACACTGAAACATGCATTACCTGCCTTGAGCAGAGGCACCACAGTGTAGAACACTGCTCTCCTCAGCCCTGGGTCCTAACAGCAACAGCTCCCATTGCAGCCATGAGCATGGACAAGAACACATCCAGGTTGGTATCACTAAGAATTTGCCAAGCAGCTGAGCTGTGTTTAAAAGTCCTTGGCATACATGGGGTCTGAGATCTTTGGGAAAGGATTTAAACAATGCAGTTGCTTGTGACAGCATAGAAAGAGTCAAGAACCAGAAAGGGCCTTTCTGTCTTCCCTCTGGCTTAAAAGAGAAAATTACCTGCAGTTAGATTATTGGAAACAAAATCTTACTGTAGTCACATCATTTAAAAGGCATATCTGGCACTTTCAGGGCACTCAAACATCATCAGAAAACACTGTTTCCCTAGTCAGGAAGCTCAGTTTGCCCCTTGTTCCACTGATTTGTTGAAACAGTGGTGACAATGAAGTGTTGCATGCAAGGAGATCCAGTCTCAGGCTGGGGAGGGGGTAGAGAGCAATGAAGGGTCTCTCATTTTAAGTCTTATCCTTCTAAAGACTTTAAATCTTAATCTTTCTAAATGTAGTGCTATGACAAGGCTTACGAAGTTTTGTCCTTGTTTAGATTTCTTTAGCCAAAATAATTATCACTCCCTAGTGTGAGTGCAATTATATCATTTGTGTTAAAACTAGAGAGTGGAATCAGAGTGCTGTTTTATGAAAAGTTTGGTGATTTTGTCTTTTTCTTTGTTCTCTTCTTGAAAAAGAAGAACAAAGTGCCTAAGCCTACCTTTTGGAGAAAGAGGAACCAATTCCCTTCCCAGTAGTCCAGTGGGAGGGCCAGCTTCAAACACTTCTTCTAAATCTGGCCTTCTGCACTAAAGAGGCTGCTCTTTCTGGGTTGGGCTTGTCTGTCTGTCTCTGTCTGTCTGTCAGTGTGTGCTGGTGCAGAAGGACCCCAGAAGGGATGCTGGTTCTGCCTGGTCTTGCCAAGCAATTGCACTGTGAACAGAGGAACATCATCTAATATCAGCTAGTGTTTTGTTAAGATGACAGTTTTCCACAGAAAACTTTGCTTTCAACAAATCAGCACTTTCCAACAGAGAATTTTGCCAAAGGAATTCCCCAAGTATTCAGTTGTGGTTGTGATGGCTCCTCAGTAGGGGGAGTTCTGGTATGCTGAGTTGGAGGTTCCTGTCCAAGAATTCGGAGAACAAGATGAAGTGCTTCCATGACTGTGGTTGGTTGTGAGGAAGGGGTAAAAACCTCTTGGATTTCAGCTCTTCCTTAGGCTTCATCATCTCCTGCTCTTCTTTCTCTTTGCACGTTCCTGAGTTAAACAAATACTGTGTAGTATTTATTCCATTATCATTTCCCCTTGGGACAAATTACTCCAGTGCAGAGACCTTTCTGTTATTTAGCCTAGGCAGTGAAATATTCCTGTGACCATATTGCCTTCCCTTCAATTCATCTATTTGTTCTGCAAACATGGAAACAAATTTTGTGTTATTTCTGCCTCAGAAGTTTATCCCATTTCTAGCTCTGCCCAAGAAGCACATCATAAACTCACTGCCTATTCACTCCACTTAAAGAGTAAGAAATTAATATGAGTTTTATGGGAAGGGAGGTAAAGAGGACTCTAGTTAGTGCAAAGAACTAAGAAGGCTTAGTCTTGAGGTAACAAGCAGATTAGGAAGCAGGTAGCTGTCTGGAGACTCTTCTTGGTGTAACTGTACTTTTTTTTCCTGTTCTGTTTTCTACAAGTCATGAACAGCAATGCAAAAAAAAAAGAGTCATTTCTTGGAGAGGTTTTTCTCTAGAACTGTGTTTGCCCCCTTGTGAAAACAGGCCACTAGAAAAAAAATCAGTTGCCAATGCAGTAAATGGCTTTCATTGTCCATCCACCAGACCCTCCTCTTCCCTTACAGCCAGAGCTGACCTCCTGTTTATTTGCCAGGCCTCATGTAGAGTAAGAAGCAGGGTTTTCTTCACACAGTATTGAGTGCATCTCCCTTCTCCCACCCATCCCCCTCTGCACTTTCTCCCCTCCCTCCTTGTTAGACATGATTACATGTTGTTTGGCCTCATTCCATTTAGGTTACTTTGCTGTATCATCCTGTATTTGTGTGCAGCAGAACAGCTCCAAAGATCTCCCAGTTTGAACCAAATGATAGAGCAGGCAGAGTTCATTAAAATAAATAACAGCATAGCGTGAAACACAGCCTTGAAGTAATCAAAACTGAGATTTGAAAAGTGACTCTGAGTGTAAAGGAGTGTGTTACATGCTGGCTGATACAGGCAGCAATGGGACCTTGAAAACAGCCAGCTTTATAAGCACTAGTCAAACCTCAGCTCTCAAGACAAAGATATAAGAAGTTATAACAGGGGGAGAGAAAACAGTTGTAAAGGGGATATGTGTGACCGTATTAAAAACCAGTGTGCCTGAATTTCTCCTGTGATCCCTAAAGCTGGGATTCTTCATGTTGTTATTGTTGTTTTTTATTGTGGCCAGTGGCAGAGGAAAGCCATGACTTAACCTAGCAGTGAACTGTTTCTTATAAAGCAAACTTTCTACACAGATAAATGCAGTTGACTTTGCCTCCTTCTACCTGCTTCCCTGTGTGTCCATTTCTTTAGACTGTTTTCAGTGTTGTAATGTTCCATTTCAAAATATTTCAGTGTTTTTTTCCCTGCTGTCTAACAGACTTTGTTCTTTAATTCATCTTTACTTCTTCAGGGCACTCAGATTATTACTACTAAAATTTTGCTCTTAAAATAAAGACTGAGTGGTTTAGAAGAATGTGAGCTTTTCTACATGTTAGACTCTAGACTGGGTGCAGCAGGAGGGGCTACAAAAATGTTCTATTCTTACATTCTGCCGTGAGTTGCTGTGTGAAACAGGATTCAAGGCAAGATGGTCCAGTTCTCCAGCTCATTATGTTCATCACTGCATTTCTTTCAGCAGCTCCTCCCTTGCAGCATCTATGAACCTACAAATATGGTGTATTATCCAAGTACAAAGTATTCCTATGTCACCATGGTGGAACACACAATATGAAGAAGTGAAAACACATTTCTAGTTCTCTGTAGAGCTATCCTATTGATAGATAGGACATTTATAGGGTTCTTGCACTTGCAAATTGGAACCTGAAACTATCATACATGATTCCCAAGTGTACAGAAGTGAGTCTGGTGTAGGCAAGTATGTGCACATTTCCTAACTGTTAATTGTTTCAATGTCTCTTTAGTATACCCTTCATTTTGGTCTTGGTCTGTGTCTGCTATTAAACTTCATGAAGTGCATGAGAACAGTTGTGCATGCTGCTCTAGCCTGTTTTCAAGGGATTAACAATAGATTAAAAACTTAATGGTGGTATGACAGGCAAGAGGAGGAGAGTATTTTCAAGTATTTGCAGGAATTTGCTGTCTGGAATCAAAAGGGTTGAGATATTTAAAGGAAGACCCCATGTTAGAAACTATGAGAACAACTGGGCTTTATCTTCTAAATCGCTGCAGGCAGGCTCATTTGTATCAAAGCAATCACCTAAAAAAGACCCTGCTGAAGAAGACAAACAGGAGGGAATGGATGTTGATAAAGTACTGGAGGAAATGGAGGTGCTTAGACAGACTAGGCTACTTCCCTGTTAGAATTTCTGCCAAGAGAGACCTGGACATGCTGGCTCAGGCTTGCTGTCTTTTACAGACAAATGACCAACAGACCCTACTTTGTCCAAGCAAAGCCACCTTGCCTTACTTTGATTCCTGCCTGCTTGCCTCAGCTTCTCCTAAAGAGGGCAGGCTGTAGAGTGGATTTAAAATACTCAGTTTTGTCCTCTTTGTTGAACTTCTACCACAGGAGTTCCCTGCCAGTCCTGTGGCCAGACAAAAGCTTTGACCAGCACAGCAAATGTGTAGGAATTAGTCTCTTAGGGCAGGCTGCAGCTTCTAAAGCCAGCTTCAATAGCAGTAAATGCACTGCCACAGCCAAAAACTCCCTAGAGAGGAAAGAGCATGGTGTTCCAGGCCCACAAAGTCAAAAGTCCACAGGATTTATCCAGAGGGTATATTAACCAACAGATTCAGGGGGTCTTCAAGTGGCAATGACAAGACCCTGTGAGCTCAGCTTAGCTAGACCAGTTGTAAAAGAAGTGTGGTGTGGTCAGAAGTGTACTGCCTTCTGTGCACATAAGGTTGCTCTATAAATATTTGGGCAAATAAGGCCTTCTCACCATTGAGATATGGGATGTAGTTTATTGAGAATGCAAGGGGCAAGGGGATTTTTTCATATAGAGAGGATTTTTCCATATGGCATTTCATGTGGAAATAAATCTTGTGAATCCCATGATCCAGTAGAGCATAAAGGATTCTGTCCTGTACAATCAGATCTTTCCAGGGTGTATAAACCTGTTTCTGGAACATGCTAATGGTTTACAGATTGGACTGCTCTTTAGGAGTCCTGAAGCCACTGTGGAGCCCTACCTGGTCACACAGGAGAGGGTGAGAAATGCACTATGTTCTTCAGTGGCAGGTACAACAAAGGCCATTGAACAAAATGCTGATCTATGCTTTCTCATGAAATCTTGTCCCCACCACCAGATGTCTTCTTGCAGAAAATGCACTGTCCACTGCCTCCTGAACACTGGCCTCTCTTACAGCACTGGGTTTCTATAGAGCAGTGACAGTGTTTATTTGATTTGGTGCAAAATGGTGCAGTTAAGAGGGGAGCTGTGGATAAATTTCAAATCCTTAATTTGTGGATCATTAACTCTGCACCGTAACCTTTGGGAGACAAGGTCACCTGCTTCATGGGCTGGGAAGGTGCTTTTGCAAATAAGGGTGTTTGTTCAACACTGCTGATCCCTGCTGATCTGTTATAAAAGCCATGTTAGTTATTGTATTCATATGTTATGTACAGTCATGTGATGCTTGAGGCCTGAAATACATTCAGGCAGTCAGAAGAGATAAGGCAGGCTGCAATCTGGCTTTCTTCCCTGAGGTTTGCAGAATGTATTTGCAGATGTGTTGATCTTCAGGAGGCTGGCAGTCTGGGGCTGGGAGGGGGGGAGGGAGTATTTTCTTCAACTGCTTATTTCAGTATGAGAAGTAAATGAGAAGATGAGGTCATCTTAACACCTCCTAGTAGCTGTGAAGTTGTCTTTCCCACATCCTGAGCCATGCTTTCTCAGTTTTGTATCAACAATGATTGTCAGCATTCACAAAGTGGACATGACCTTAGGAACTTCATCTGGAACTGTGTAGAGATAATGAGCTGGACTGGGTCTGCTTCAATAATGCTTATTGCAGCAAAAAGGTGTAAGTGGCTCACCTGATCAACAAACCAGTGGGATCAGCATCTTAGCTAGGAAACTACCAGCTTCTGTCTCATGTGATGTTTTAGTACAGTAACACACATATTACTTTTTCTTTTCCTGTTACTCATCATTTTATCTTCTAGACTTTGCATGCTTCCAGCAAAGCCAAGGTTCAACCTCTTAATGCATCCCAGTGTTAAATGAAAATGAGGGCTTCATAGGAGTGGCTGTACCCAAATAATCTCCAAGGACAGGGGCAAGCTTTGCCAGACATTAGTTAACAGAAGGAGGAATTGAATAAAAATATCAAGACCAGATATTCATGCTTGGCTTCTCCCAGGCTAAAGTTGAGTAAATATTGCTTACCTTAGAGGGAGACAGTACAAACCTGCCACTTTATGGCATATGAGTTTTGGCAAGGTACTTTGTGGTTGGTGAGTCCTGCATCTGGGAGTTGCTATGTCCAGCTACACATGACAGGTCCATGCAGCTTCATCCCTTCTATCCAGAGGCTACATGACACTGATTACAAGTGCCAAAGCTTCCTTTCCCCAGGCCAGAATGAGGAGTCCCATTGTTTTCTGTTCTTCTAGGGCAGGAGCTGTGAGGCATCACCAAAGCACAGAACACAGGTGGGGCAGTTGTGACATTTTGTCTTTCCTGAGCAAGCTGTTCAGTTGGACAATCTCCATTTGCAAGCTGGTGTGTGAATGTTTAATGGAGCTCTCTGGAGCTGGTCAGGTAAGGGGTAATGTGGCTTTGTGCACAGGCAGAGCTGCTTCTGCACATTCTTTGACTCCCTCAGTTCTCCTGCAGGACTTGGCCTCTCCAAGGAGCTGAAGCACAGAACAGTCACATCTGCACCCCTGCTACCTGCTCAGTCCACATCATACCTCAACAGTAAATTAAAGTCTTTATTATCTTATTTCAGAGTTGAATAAAATGCTTTGAAACACTGGCATATTAACTGCAATCAAGTTTTGATAGGTCTCTGGTTGCTAGAAAGAAATTAGTCTGATAAATTGCTCCTTTTAATAAATGAGTATTTTTCCATAAGCAAGCTCAGAAACTGTCATTTGAGAAGCTTTTCCCCCTCCCCCTTTCTAATTTTTAATTTTTATTTTCATTTTAATATACTACACATGATTGCTCTTAAAGAACTGATTTTTCTTCCTTAAGAGATCAACACTGAAGTATAAGCAGCTTGTAAACCCATCCTGTCTGTCTGTCTCAGCCAACCTTGTAGTGGTCTCCTGATCAAGCAGAGGCCTAGGAATTGTACTCCAAAATGATGATAACTAATGGTGTGACCTGGGATCACTGCCTGCCTTGCTGTGCCTTTGTTTACCTGTTTGCCTAAAGAAGCATTACTGTCCCTGGGTCGAAAAGGCCTGTTTAACTTCAGCAAGGAGTTCCCAGATAATTATAGTTACTAAGTAACTTCCACCTCAGAGCAAACTGGTTGAGGCTGCTGAGAAATGTTGTGGCTTCCCTTTTGGTCAAAATCAGCAACTGACCTGAAGGTACCTCCAGTTCTCAAACCTTTAAACAGAGTCTGCACTCAAAGTACAGCTTAGGAGCTGGAACAAATTGCTGTATCCTTTATGTACTGGGTCTGAAAGGGACCCCAGAAATGCACACTGACCCCGATTTCACACCACAGCTAGAGAGGTGCTAAGAACTTAATATGCTCTGTCTACTGAAGAAAAGCAAATGCTAGTACAAACAACTGTGACACTGGATTCATGCTGCCTTGGGCATATTTATCCAGGGTATTGCCATTACATCATTCACATTAGGCTTCTATTATCTACTATTTTAGGTCTTAGCAGCTGCTACAAGCTCTAGTCAGAGGTCAAGATGCTGTTGAACTTCAAATCTTTTTGAAAGAAGAGCATAATTCTACCAACAATGTTAGATTTGCAGCAGTGCAATGTCACAGAAATAACAAAAGATAATTTAATCTAAATTATATTTATTTTTTTAAATGAGGTTTAATTGCCAAAAAGTTATATACTGCATGTTAAATTCCATCTGGAAAAGGCTACCATAACTTCATCTTTGAAAAGTAAATAAAGTAATTTTGGGCTTTTTCATTGTATCAGAAAAGACTACAAATTATTTAAGAACAATTTTCACCATCTATAATAAAATAATACTGAAATATCTGCTGTAGTTTGTGGTAACTGCATAAAACATGATGACATGATTCTCCTTTATTTTTCCTCTGTGTTCAGTGCTGACCTTCATGAACTGGTCGTCACAGTGTGTAATTACATTCCTTTCACCTAAACTATTTCTACATATTTTCAATTTCTATTTGCCAAAGCTGATTGTTGTTGAGTGTTTCAGTGTGGTTTCAATGCAAATTGCATGCAGACTCTTGGGTGGTGAACTTCTGTGTACTTTATGAGAAATTTTGCTCTCAGACAAAATGCAAACTCAGAAGAGCAGACTCTCCCAGAGAGCTGTTGGTGAACTGAACCTTGGTTGTCACCAAAAGAAATGCCCAAGGCAAAAATGCAGCCCATCTCTTTGAGCTCATAAAATAACCCATTCCTTCAAAGGACCTCACTTCCAGATAAACAGTGCTCCAGGGCAAGCAGGAGATGGCTCTTGCACTACTCATCAGGTGGAAGGTCCTTGTGATCGTGAGCAGAAGCCAGGATATCTGAGAAGTCCCTGTTGCTCCAAGTACAGTCTCTATTTTTCACTGGAGAAACCCCACCACCTCTGGCCTCAAGGCTTCAACCCCAAACTCTGCTCAGTGTTATGGGTGGTATCTGACCCAGAGCACTTAGAAATCTCATCTACTTATGACTTATGCTTGCAATCCAGGCAGGAGATGACTCAAAGAGCCTGGTGAGATTTGTTTTGCTGCTATCTCCTCTGCCTGTGTTCTTGTCCAAGCTCCCCATTCCTGAGCTCTGCCTGCCCAGCATGTGCTGTGGTGACTGACACTGCAAGCTGTGTGGGCAGGGAATGAGTTATGTTTTAGTAAAAATGGGCAGTTACATCATCTTGCACAACAGGTCCTTGCTCTGTGCCTGGCCTGGACCAACTGAGTCCTCCCAAGCTGCAAAAATATGGCAAATTTGAAATTGCAGTAATCAAAAAAATATTATAGTATGTTATGTATACTAACAACACATTCTAGGCTGCTCCCTGCATAGAATCTCCCAGATGTACCTGGCAACAAGGGAGAGAGAGATTTGAATACTAATGTCAGCTGGAGGAGGGGACCCTTATTAGTATTTTGGCTAATTGCCAGGTTGCCTGCTCTTGAAAAATTTGCCTGTGCTGAGGCAGATATATTTTTCACGTGTAGAAAATTTTATTGAGTGTTGGTAGGGCTTTATATTTTCCTAATGCTTCCTCCAGTCAGCTGTGTGAAGGTTCACAGTAGCCATGAGGTCAGAGTTTCTAGGCCAAAGGCCTTTAGGCCTTCTTTGGAAGACTTGGAAAACTATAGCAGCTGAGCAGGCCCAGAGAAAACACTGCAATTTTGGAGAGCACCAGATGTAAACTCACAAAATGAAGAAGTATTTTTGTGTTTTGTGGGCTCAGGGGGTTGGGATTTTTTTTTTTTTTTTTTTTTGCTTGTTTGCTTGATGCTTCTTTTTCTTTGTAAATAGAGATGACTAACTCAGGGCCTCCTTTTCTCCTTCCCTGCAGGCAGAACAAAGTCTCTGATGAGTTGCTTGTTCCAAAGGTTCCCACTGATTTTACCTTTGGGTCTGTTCTAACTTTCTCATTGTTTCATGTAAGCATTTTCTGTGGTAATTAGTCTGTAATAGCATAATCCCTGGTGGCCTTCCTGGAGTGTCTGAACTCTCTGGGTTGAGAAAGCTCTGCTGGGGGGCAACATATTTTTCTCTATGTGGGAAGGGGAAGAGTTGATGTTGTGAATGGTGTCCTGACTACGATGGAAAAATCTCTTAAAAGAGGAAAGTTTTGCATCATTTCCTAGAAATGATTCAGGCTACATTTGCCTGATTTCCTCTGGAAGATCCCAGCAACCAAGATGACACCATCTTGTGTGTATTTTGTCCCTGGCTGCTTCCTTCTGGACTCTGTGGTCTGCATTGTCCCAGAGGAGCACAGGTCTGTATCTTTGTGGTTTGCAGATGCAGTTGCAGGCATTTTTTTGTAGCTGGGCACAGACACATTCAGAGCTTTCAACTGGCAGTAGAAGCAGATTAAAAGTCCTCTTCAGCTTCATAAAATGCAATGCCCAGAGTCATCTGAACTGTGAGGGCATGAAGGAAAACTAGTTTTTTAAAGGCTTTTTAAAAATGAAGTAGAGATTTGATACTTTATGTTGGTTGCATTTCCTCTAAATTATTTTGACAAACTATGAATATGAATGCCTCGAATTTCAAGTTTTCCCTTTTTGGATATAGCAAAATTAAGACAGCCTTTCAGGAGTATGGCCACAGACAGGAAGAACAAACATGTCCAGGGGAAAAATACAGCCATCCCATGGGAATTACCAGAAGAGAAAGGGCTTGGAAATCCTAGTTTTGGAAGCTTGTCTCCAACACGGGATTTCTGCAACACGACAAACCCTAAAAAACTTAACTTACAACTGCAGAAGCTCTTCTTGCTCTCTAGGGGAGTCACTTGGAGTGGGGCTCGGCTGGCTGAGCTCTCATCTTGGGCCCATGCACACATGCCACGACTCAGTTTCCCTGTGTAGAACAGAAAGGTTTCTCTTGATGGCCTTCATAGAGCTGATTTGAAATCTTTTGGTGAAAAGGGCCATAGTGACTGGGTGCTGGTGGCGTTTTCATGGCAGAATCAGCATGATCCAAAGTCAGAGGGATTCTTGTACAGAACCTGAACCAGTTTTATTGCCTAAGCCCTGTTTTATGAATACCCCGAGGCTGAATTTAACGGCAGTTGGTCAGTGTGGTGTCAGTGTGCAGCAGAGAGGTGCTCACACTGCACCCCAGAGCAATCCCATTTCTGGGACTGGTTTGGAGGCCCAGTCCTTGCTACCTCCATTCACCCTCTTGTGCTAAGGAGTGGGGCAAGAATGGGGACAAACAGGCTGCTCACCCTTCCAGCCATTCACCCTTCCAGCCATTCACCCTTCCAGCCATCCATCCTTCATCTTCACCCTTCCAGCCACTCACCCTTCCAGCCATCCATCCTTCATCTTCACCCTTCCAACTTCATCCTTCCAGCCACTCACCCTTCCAGCACTACAGCACACACTGGGCCGGTTTTATGTTATTGACAGCTCTGTATTACCTCTGTAACACTCACATGCAAAATGAATGGGTTTTTCCCACACTATTTCACTGCACAGTGAAATAGACAAGGATTTCCCATCAGCCACATGAAGGAATGAACAAGGTACGATTTGAGTATTTCCCGGCTGTTAATGAAACTTCTAAAGTTCTCCTTCCTGCTAGTTTTGGGCAGTGAAAGATCTTCCAGCAATCTAAATACAAAGAAAATGAAACAAACCAAAACAACACCCTGACAAACGTTGATTCTCGCTTTAACGCTTTCTATTTTGGGGTTTTTTTTAATGAGAGGTCGCAGCCGCCGCTGAGGGCGGGCGGGGTGTGGGGCCGGGCGGGCGCCCTCAGGGGCGGGGCAGCCGCGGCGCGGACTCCAAGTCCCGGCATGCCGCGGGGCGCGGCGCATGCGCGCCGGGCCGGGCTTGAGTGGCAAGTTGTTTGTTCCAGCGAGCACCAGCTGCTCGGCACTCCGGGCTCCGCTGCTCCGCTCCGCGCCCCGCCGGCCTCCCCGCCGCTCCAACTTTTGCACCCTCTGCTCCCTCATCCCCTGCTCCTGCCCCCGGAGCTGGAAAGGGACAGACGGAAGCGGGGAGGGGAAAAAGAAAAAAAAAAAAATAAGAAGGCACCGACAATAACAGCCCCCCCTCCCCCTCCCCATTCAAAAACACAACATAAACCCCAGGGATAGATGAACTACAAATGAGAAAGAGGAAAAGATGGAACTGCACATCCTAGAGCACAGGCTCAGAGTGGCCAGCATAGCCAAGGAGAGCATCCAGTTGTTTACCTATGGATTAATCAAACTTGCTTTCCTGTCCTCTAAGACGAGGTAGGTGCTGGGGTTGGGGCAGCGGGGGAGGGGGTGTCCCCCTTGCGGGGGGACAGTGCTGGGGGCGGATCCCCCTCGCTGCGAGGGGACTGGGTGCTGGCAGGGCACCCTCCTCCTCTCCGAGGGGCTGGAGTGGGGGGCATCTGCCTTGCAAGTGAGCAGGGCAGCCTCCTTGCAAAGGGGGTGGTTTGGAAAGGGGGTGGGTTGATGGCTACTCTCCTCCTTGGGGGGAAAAAATAAAGCAGAGTCCTGGGATGGAGGAGGGGGGACAGCGTTGGGGTGAGGGTCACCCTCCCTGCTGCCAAGGGGCAGGGTGCTGGGGTGGCCGATGGCACCCTCCTGCAGTAACTCAGGCTGCTGGGTCAGGGGGACACCCTCCTCGCCAGAGGACAGGGATTTTGGGGGGGTGATGAGAACACCTGCGTGTTCCCTACGCTCACCCCCGATCCCAGGACGGGGAGCTGGTGCTGAGGACCAGCGCTGGAGTTCAGGGTGTCCCCGAGCAGCTCTGGGGCAGCCCCCGAGGCTCCTGCCCGCTGCCCGGCCGGGCCGGCCGATGAATGGGAGCAGGTGGGGGCCCGGCCGGGCCGGCCGCAGGCTCGGGGCGCCCGCCGGACAACAAAGGCAACAACAGCAGCCCGAGCAGCAGCAGCACCAGGACTGTGCTGGGGTTTTTCCCCTCTCTCACTCTCTGTTTTATTGGGTTTTGGGGTTTTTTGGGGTTTTTTTTTGGTTATTTTTTCCCCCCGGATTGTTGTTCCTCGCAGCGCTTACAAAAAGAGCGGCTCCTCCACAGGCGGGTTTGTTTAAAAGGAGCTTTGCCAGCGCTGCCAAATTGGGGGATGCATGCCCTGCACTTAAATATTGTGGTGTTAAGTCGTTTGGATTGTGATAGCTTTCAGGAAAAATAACATCACAGTGGAAGGCACTGAAGGCACTGTAAGAATTATTTTTTAAATTTTATTTATAAAAAAATACTGTGGCCGGTTTGTTGGATGTACATAAGGTGCTAGGCCTTTTGCACAAAACAACTTGAATTGCAATTGCAGATTCTTCTGTCTTCACTTAGTTTGTTGACTTCACGCTATTCAGAAAGAGGAATGGGAATGTAAATATCACAATTCAAACTCTTCTTGGCTTTCCTGCCTGATAATTAGTATTTCAGTTTTCTCCCCACATTCATTCTTGTATTAAGGTGGGAAATTTTCTTTGGCAGTAGGAAAATAATGAATAGATATTTAAGAAATAGAGAGCAAATTAATTTGTTTTATTTCAGTCTGTAATTCAATGCTCTCTGTTTAAATGATTACAGATGAATGGACCCATTTGTGGTGTAATTTGATTACAGCCCTTTATCTCAAACTTCATGCCTTGAAATTTCACTCTGATTTGGGGCTTGTCCCATTTGGCTTTCTGCTAACATTGTTTGCAGTGTAAAGTATATCAGCACCTTGTTTACTGCTGTCCCTGAATAGTCCATAGGGCGTTAAAGGGTCCTCAGTCTTAAGCTTGTATTTTTATGTGTTGTTTCATTGTAATTGAAAGTTGCTGCTGATTTTTTGAAAGTCTTGTATCTTCCTCTCCCATGCTTAAAATGTCACTTTTACTGTCAACAGTGAAGTCTTTAATCTGTCACTCTTAACGTGTAGTCTGGAGTTTCTTGGGGTTTTTTCTGTTTGTTTGGGATTTTTTTTTTATTTTTATTTTTTGAATTTCAGGGATGGTCCTGTTGTCTTTTTGTTTCCCATTACATTTCACCTTTTCAATGTTAGAGAGCTGTGAAAGGGTCAGGGCAGTATGATAACCCCTTTGGGGTTTGATACCTTGTCCAGCATTTGGGGTGCAGCCCCTGACAGTTCTGTATTATCTCTGGTTTCTGTGTTGTCTTTTAACATGCACACCCTGAGTCTCAATCGTTCCTTACCTTCCATGGAATCTCAGTGACCAGGAACAACAGATGTTTGTGGAATGATTTGTTGGCATGGGAAACTTCTCTTTATTTCCCTTTTGTTAATTTTGTTATTTTTGCAGCCAGTAGAGACGCAGGGGAAGCTTGTTTGTGTCATTCCTGAGACAACTGACAGCACTGAAACGCTTTCTGCTGAGTGCTTCTGCATGCCCTGTGGCAAACCAGGTCCCTGCCCCACAGATCTTCTCTGATCAGCACCATGTGTATAAGAAAGATGAGGGTCTCTGGGAGATGTAACTCATTATAAATTTATGACCCCACGGTTTCTCTTTCCTCCTCCTTTTAAAAGTGAATATGCTCAAAAGTCAACAACTTTTTATAAGGGTGCAAGACAAATCTCCTGTCCCACACACCCCATGTGCAAAGAACCCCTCAGGGGAGTGAGAGAGGGAGGTGGTCCACATCCCTGCTAATCTGTTCTAAGGAGATAGCAAAGATAACAGTTACTACATCACCTACATTGTTCCCAGTGAGACTTTAAACAGAGTTTTACTCGTGCTGCAAGGCTGCCAGTAAGAAATAATGATTTGTAGGATAGATGTGATCCAAAGGGGTGACAATGACATCATCAGTATTCTTATGTTAGTCATGCAAGAAGCCAGGGTTTTTGCACAGCCTCCTGTGAGAAGTGATTTGGAGGGTCTCTTTCATGTTGTCATACATCAGGGAAAAGGGCTGGAACAGTTATTTTTTTAATCTTGCACATTTTTCATAATCCCCTTGGGAAGGAAAAGTAACAAATCTCCCTTTTTATTTGGCCTTTTGCCACACTCTCACACTCTTGCCCTTGCTCATGACACAAGTGTTTTAATTTAGCTTCTGTTACAATAGCAATATTTTCTGGTACAGAGAACAGCAGTTTTGAGACTATTCTGATGGCCAGAAGCAAGACAGCAGCTAACATGGTGAAGAGGTGAGACCAGCAGTGAATGAAATAGTGGGCTGGACTGAGCTAAAAGAAAAATACTCTTAATCATAACTTTAAGTTAGGCATGACTTATTTTATGCAAAGTTGCATTAAGAGGGGTCATCTAGGAATAAATAATAGTGGAACTGCTAAGCAGTTACAGTGAGGACTGTGCTCTTGGTGTTCTGCTTTTGTCAGTGCAGGCCTACTGATTTCAGCAGGCTCTGCCAGGCACCCTGGTGGAGGAGTGATCCATGTCTTTTTTAGTGGCATGCTGAAGATTTGCATGTGTCTAATGTTTTTGCTGTTGCTGTCATCACCATTCTGGTGTTTTATTGATGGTGTTGGTTAGGGCATGGCGCTAATAGCACCAGGGTTGGGGATTCAGCCACTCACCTAAGAGTTGGACTTGATAATCTTTGTGAGTCCCTTCCAGCTCAGCATATTGTGTCTCTGTGTCTGGCTTGAATGTTCCTTGGTGCCAAGGATTCTCACCTATTCAGAAGCTGTGCGCTGTGTTTATGCATGTAAATATTACAATTGTGTGTGGCTTCACCATTGTGTTATTTTTCTTTTGTCTGTGCCTCTGTAAATGCTGGTTCTCTGGGGCAGAGAGCTGTGCTCATCTGAAAACTCCTGCCTTCATCTCCCTATGTGCTGCAAAGTGAGCAGCTTCCCTCACACCGAAGTCAAGTGTCTCTGCTTCCTTGGTTAAACTGTCTCATGCTGCTGGGAGAGGTGCCACAAGTAACCTGCTGGAGGACTTGATACAAATTCTGTTCCGCTACATTCCTGTCTTGGTTTCTTTTTTTCCCCAAATTGCAAAATACTTTATAACTGCATCCAACGAGGAAAAGTTCTGGATTCTCCACCTGGGTTGGGGCATCCTGGGCGTGGGTACAGCCTGGGGAAGGAGATGCTGGACAGGAGCACCACACAAAGGGACCCGGGGGTCCTGCTTGGGGCCAGTGGGATCTGAGCCAGCAGTGCCCTGGGGCCAGCAGGGCCATCCCTGTCCTGGGGCTCCAGGCCCAGCAGGGCCAGTGGGGCCAGGGAAGGATTGTCCTGCTCTGCTCTGGGGCCTCACCTCGAGTGCTGTGGGCAGGTTTGGGCAGCACGGTGTGAGGCAGAAATTAAACTGTTAGAGAGAGTGCAAAGGAGGCCATGGGGACAGGGAGGCCGTGAGGGGAAGCGTGTGAGGAGCTGCTGAGGGCCCTGGGGCTGGGCGGCTGGGGGAGAGGAGACTGAGGGGACTCACTGCAGTGAGGGGAAGAGCAGGGGCACACACTGATCTGTGCCTGCTGTGACACTGATGGCACCTGAGGAATGGCCTGGAGCTGTGTCAGGGGGGTTAAGGCTGGATGTTAGAAACAGGTTCTTCCCCCAGAAGATGACACCGGTTGGAATGGCAATGATTACAGTGGCAGATGTAAAGTATGCTGGGGTGTCAGCATCTATTCCTGCTGTGAATATGTGGTGAGCTCAGAGGATAAAGCCCAGGAACCCCATGGACAGTATAGCTCATACTATTCCTATGTAGCCTAATGGTTCTTTCTTCCCTGCATAGTAAGTTACGACATGAGAGATGATTCCAAATCCTGGCAGGATTAAGATGTAGACTTCTGGATGACCAAAGAGTCAGAAGAGGTGTTGGTATAGACCTGGGTCTCCTCTCCCTGCAGGGTCGAAGAGTGTGGTTTTGAGGTGTTGTCATTATAGTGCAGGAGTTCTATTGTCATTACATTGCAAGGGTTCCACATTGCTAGAGTTTCACACCTCCTTGTTGTTTCTTGTAGGTAGCTCCTCTAGGCATTGACTCTTCCTTGTCCTCACAGTAGCCAACTCCAGTTCCCCTCAGCCAACCAATCCACTCTTTTATAACGCTCTTCTTATTGGCTACAGCTGTGGCCTATTCCCACTCCTTAGTAATTAGCTAACTCTTTAGGGGGTAAGATTACTTTCTATACTACCTTTTTTTACTTATACTCTCTATACTGTCTTTATTTACTTATACTCTACCCCCCTACATTGAGGTTGCAGTCTGTAGGGAGTATTGTGATTCCTGCAACAAGGACTGGAAGGGTCAGGAGTAGGAGCACTGCAGTGATTAGGGCTGATCAGACAAATATGGGGGTTTGGGTGGCTGGGCACTGGACAGGCTGCCCAGGGCAGTGCTCACAGCACCAAGGCTGGCAGAGCTCCAGGAGTGTTTGGCCAATGCTCAGGGACATGGTGTGACTCTTAGGGATGGGGCTGTGCTGGGCCAGGAGTTGGACTCAGTGACCCTTGTGGGTCCCTTCTAATTCAGCAAATTCTGTGGTTCCTTTTAGTGCACAGGAGTTAAATGTGCATGGAGGACAGTTTGGGATAATGCATGCATTGAGCCACCAGTGCATGCAATAGATGGTAGGAAGGTGAGTCTACCCTTGTCTTTGGAGAGTCTATAAAAATATATGGAGAGTCCAGGAAAATAAAGTGGGGTCTGGGTTCTTCCAAGCACTGGGTCTGTGTCATGTAATTCTGAGTAATGCTTTAGTAGACCCCTGAACATCTGGAGTCAATGCTAACAAGTTATTTTTCCTGTCTATTCCTGTACTTAATAAAAAGACTTGGTGGTAAGCAGTGAAGTGGTTGAGGGAGAAAGGTATTATTTAAATTGTAAAGCTATTAAATTATAAATAGAATAAAGTTGAGCAGTTAGTTTGTTCATAGGGCTGTGTTTAAATGACCTAATTGTAGGTCATGTGTCAATTGTAGGTCATCACAAATTTTAAAATCTCTGAGGGGTTTTTGATACTCTTTGGTTTGAGATGATCATGATTTCTTAATGCTTAAGAGAAGGAACAAGTTCTGCATGTGTAAAGGATGAGACCTGGGTCACCTGAAATGTTTAAATGCAGCCATTCCAAAAGCATCTGTCACTCTGGGTTCTTTTTCAAGATGCTCCAGGGTGTATATTGGTGACTTGACACAGAATTACAGACACTTTGCAAGCTTACAGGTTTGGCACTACACACAGATGGCTGTCCATGTGAATGGGATGATTCCCAGAGGAGCTAGATGGGATGTAGTGGTCCCACTACAATGGGATGCTTGGAGGGAGAAGGTATTCCTAGTGTGGAGGGGTCATTAAAAATATTAATTCAAATAAAAATCGTAGCAACAAGTGAATGGGGATAAAATGTACAGAATAAGTTGGATTTCCTTTGGGTTTTGAGCAAAAAATAAAATTAGGTTTGTTGTCTTTTCAGTGGTATTTTTGGTAATCTGTCCATTTTGCTTAGTAATAATTGACACCTCTACTTATGAACAGTGTGCTGTTGCTATTAATATAAGTGTTTCTCATTCCCTGATCACTTGTTTACTGTATAGGTGTCCTGAAATTGGAGATACTGTAATAAAAATTCTATTTTGGACTTCAGAATATAATAGGACAAACAAGTGCTTAAAATGTATCTGTGCATCATTTGAGGCCATTGAGATCAGCAGTCTGTTTCCTTTGGTATGAACTCAGACAAACACATGTTGTTTATGCCCTTATATGAGAAACAGATCGGCCTGCAACACTGCATGATTATCTGGCAAAGCCAAGTTACTCCTATCATTAAAACCTTTTTTTTTTGGTGTCTCATGCCTGCTGCCATCCTGTGCATCCCAGAAGGACCACTGAGTAAAGGCTTTTGCCAGTTATGAGATGGTATCTACTCATCTAAAACATGTTGCTCGTGTTTCCCTTTGTTGTGGCAAAAACTCCCAAATGCCTTGAATATTTTATTTTCTGGTTATGTGTATATGTGTGTGATATCTGAGGTGTGGGGACTTCTTTTTCAGTGTGATTTGGTGGCCATCTGTTACAGAAGGAGTGAGTGCTGATGTCCAGGCACCACAGGAGGCTGCAGTGATGGGAAGCCTCGTGGCTGAAGCTGCCTGCCTGCCCTTCCCCAGAGCACTCTGTTTGTGTCACCATGGGCATTTATGGTGCTGAACCTGCTGGTGGATGTTCAGGATGAGTAGAGCTAGTGAGAATCAGCTAACTGAGTAGGTGGAGAGAACAGAATTTGCTTGTTTGGGCTAAGGAAATATATAAGCTCTTTAATTGTGGATGTCATCAGTTTGTGTTCAAGGCTGCTGGGCTGGGAGAGCATTCTGCAGTGTTTGAACATGTTAAACCTTGGAAGGAGCAGGATTCCTTCCTGATGGTCTCTTACTGTTGATCTAAAAATGTTATTTTTTCCCTTTATTTTCTGCTTCTGGCACGTGGCTTACCAGTGGGGCACTGCCTGATTTTCTCTTTCTTTGCCTGGCAGTTCTGTCATGCAGTCAGTCCTCAACCTACCATGTGGTCCCATCAGGCTGAGGCTGATGCCAAGTCAGAAACTGACAGGAGCACTTAGAAACGAAATGAGATTCAAAAGGTGGAATGGAAGTGCTAGATCAAACCCAGAGTGAATGCTGGGCAGCACTGTGTGCTGGAGAAATGTTGATTTAGCTATTGTACTTCTAAAATAAATAGGTATTTGCCTGTAATTTGTAATGGGATAGTTGTTTGTTCTTATTTCCCATGTTTCAGTTCATTGGGAAAGCTGTCACATAGATGAGATGCATCACCTGTGGATAAGGTACAACATCAGTTATGTAAAAAAAACATCAATGGTGCCCGCTCATGTTCAGCTGAGAAATAGAAAAGATGAAATAAACCTCCTCTTTTGCCATGTAACTCATTAAAGATCCCCTCAGATGAATGGGTTTTTTTATTACTTTGAGGTGAAAGCCAGTATTTAAATTAAAAATGTGGCTTTTATCAGTTAGATGGCTCTTCCTGCAAGCTGGTACTGCTGTGCTTCAGCAGTAGAGCCAGTGCAGGTCTGTTATGGCAAAGTATGAATGCTGTGCATTTGTCATCTAGAAGTAACAGCTGAATTGTTCATTAACACAACAGTTTGAATCCACAGTCTACTCCTCTACTGAATTATAACTTAAATTATAATGAATAACTTAAATCTCTATTTGATAGCTGAATTCTTTGGCAATGCCTTGGTCATTTTCTATAAACATGTCTTTCCATTGATTTTTTTTTTTAATTCTGTTTAGCACACCACCTCATTTATCCAATGCACATCTTCTTAGTCATCCTGCATGTTAGAGCTTTAATATATTTGGATAAAACCTCCAATTTCTTTTCTCACCAAAACCAGTATGGATTTGTTCTTTTGTTTACTGCCAACTAGAGTAAACTCCAGCTCTGATCTGCTGGTAAAGGAAGAATTATCCAACAGGAATGTGAGGAAATATTTCCATTCATTATAGTTCAGAATCAGCAGAGTAGAGCCTCTGAGCTGCTGTTAGCATTTCAAAATAAAAAGATCTCTTCTCCACCTTCAACTCATCTGAGTTTTGTGTAGATATGATATATTTGTTAAGAAAGAAAACAACAGGCAAAAATGTTCTTTTATGGCACAAAAGTAATGAAGACTGACTAAGCCAGTTCCATTACTGTACAAGCCCTTGTTAGTCCCAGATATAGTACACAAAGTTTTACTGTGCTGGCCATTGAAATAGAGAATCTGATCTCATTTTTGTGGTCTGATACATAATAAACATCATATACTGGTTATTAATGTTTTATTTTCTCATCCAAAGAAATGCAATGTATACTTAAACTTTCTCACCAACCAGAACAACCTTACTTTGGTCTGTTAAGTGTGTCTTACTAGAGATTAAAATAAAAAGCCTACTTCTGATCTGCAGCCTGCCTTAGGAAGCTCCCAGCAGTAATACCAGAGATACCAGATCTGCCAGCAGATACCAGAGCTGCTGTTTAGCACAGAGTTGGCATGTGGCAGAGAGGAGTGGCAAGTTTGCTTGGTGGCAGAAAACCATCCACTGATCCTTTGGGGACCTCTGAGGTATGCTTTTGTGGGAATGCCTGGGTAGGCAAAGTGATTTTTTTGAAATTTTGTGGTCTGGTTATTGTTTGGTAATGTGATGGAATAAATGTTTTTAAGATACTTGTGCTGCTTATTGGCCCATAATCGTAGAGACATGTAGGCTGTTGTTGATGGTAAGCTGTCCTTGACCCAAATTTTTTCAATACAAATTGTTTATAAAGTAGGAACCAAGCCCTCTCAGGAGTGTGAATGTGTGTTTGGCTGAGTTGTAACTGTAAAGGAGAAGTTCATCTCTTCCTGTGGAGTTTTAGTGTTCTTATTATAGAGGATACTAGAGATGGCATAAGGTGTGCCTATTTAGGAGTAAAATGCAGCCTTTAAGTCTTGTGCAAAGTACTCAAATAGATGAATTTAAAAAGTTGATACTGGGGGAATTTCTGAACCTGAGAGGAGAAAATTTACAAGTTTCAATATGGGTGGAACAGTTAAAAATGTATGTGTGACTCTCCCTGACTTTTTCTGTTCAGACTTTTTAAGAATGTTACATGAAGAGAATCTGGGTAATGATATGCACTGGTTTTAGCAATATCTGAATATTTATCCTGGTTCTGTGATTAAAGATCAGTATTCAGCCCTTTTTTATGCCATGCATGTTTTTGCAGGGTGAGTTGGTGGAAGTTGATAAGTCTGAGACCTTGACTGAAATGGCCCATGTTAATCTTGCTTAACATTTGTAGTTTTTATTTCTTTTCCTAAAGAAAGATTGACTCTTTTCCCTTGATAACCTCTAAGGCACTCACTTGCAAATAAATGTATTCTTGGCAGGAATAAAAAAAGGTAGCTTTTAATATTGAGAAGGGTCTACTCTGCATGCATCTAAGCAACTGTATACATTTACATAGATTTACTTAGTCTTTATTTTTGTGCTTTTTTGAAAATGATGGATGACTTATCATGATTAGTCTTTCAGTTGTGATCTTTTTCAAGCTGCTTTTGGGTGGGAATCGGAGTCTGTAACATGGAAAGCAAACATTTTCATTTGCTCTTTTTAAACTACTCCACAGTATTAAATGTGCTAAGTATTTAGGAAAAAAAAATCTCAGCTTATTTTGTGTTTATAACTAAGCAGTGTAACATGACCTGTACTAAACAAATGAAGCCAGTGGTGACTTGAGACTGTGCCTGGCAAGACATTGGAGCTGGGAGGGCTCAGCCTTCCACACCTACTTCTTATTTGCAGGCTGGAAGAAGAAAACCAAATTTACTTGCCTTTTCAGAAAAGTCCCTAATTTGTTTCCCAGCCTGGAATTAACTAGTGATCATTTTAAACTAAACTGAGTAATTTGAAATGAGGAGAATATTCACCCATCCTGTGGAAGATAATATGCTGTCAAAATCTGGTGTGTTGGATAAGGGGACTGGTTGCAGTGGCTTTGTCAGTGACTTCTCCTCAGCTGGTGTGTTCACTTTGCTTTGGAGTTTGGAGCAGCAAACATATTTTGATAAATGTTGTTTAAATTATCTCACACGTAGGATAATATTGTCTTTGCAAAAATTTTTGGATTTCAGGTATCTTTATATCAGATGAGCTAATGTTAAAATAAAATTGTGCTCTTAGTTGCTTGCATATTCAAACTACTTGGTTGCAGAAGGATGGTGTTTCACTTCCACTGCAGATTACAGGCAATTTGTGATATACTGAGATGATGTGTTGTGAGTTGCATGTTATTACCCATTTGGCATTTTTGTAAACCAAGCAGAGTTTTGTTGTGTGCAGTTTGTTTGCATCTGCTGAGCCAGTGAGGTGTGAAACCAACCACACACTTGTGGCTGAGTATTGAGCTTCCTGCAGGTGAGTCTGGTTTGGGGATGGTTTTCTGCTGTGAGTGGTGGGACTGTGTGCTTTGCAATGGTTCCATCTCACAAATTAAGTGGTCACAAATTGACATAGATTATGTTTGTTAAGAGATTTTTCTTCAGGTAAAGTGCCAGCAATGTAGAGTGGTTATAGCATTTTTTTTTGCAAATGAAATCAATACTTCATTATGGAAAATAAAATGGATGAAGTAGCTGCATTGCAGACAAGGTACAGATGTGCAGAACTACTGGAATCCTAAGGAACAAAGCATCATTTTAAACACAAATTTTGTTTTTCAGTGATTGTTTTCTTGTCAGTACTCCTGCCATACTATGTAACAATATTTTGCTGACTGCCAGAAACTACTTTGCTACACCAGCTTGATGTTGGCTAAACACAGAAAAGTAAGCAAGGATTTGGTTTGACCAGAGCAGGCTTTATGGTTTAATGGACAGAAAGATGGAGGGAGGTGATAAAGGCCAGAGCTGGCCCTGTGAATGAGCATGGATGGCTCATGCCTGCCCAGGAGCCTCATGTGGGACTGAGGGTGAATGCCCCAGTGGAGCCTCCAGCTTTTCGTGCAGTTTTCAGCCCAAGCCTGGTACATTGTCACAAACTTGGAAAACAGCAAATCTGCACAGGATGGGTGAGGTCAAGCAGGATCTCTGAAGATCAGGTAGCCCAACCCCCCAGGTCAAGGCAGAGGCTGCTCAAGCAGCTTGCTCAGGATTTTGTCCATTGGGATCTTGTGCTTAAAGCCATGCATGGGGCTTTGCTCTCTGCTCTGTTAGCATGTTGTTGACCTCATTCACATTGTAATGCTTTGCTCCATTTGGCATTGCTTTGACACAGCATTATGATGTGTGATTTAATGTCTCATCTCAGCATGACAAAGTGTTTTTTAATTTAAAAGTGAAACTGTGCAGCCTCTTGGTTCTGGAGAGAAATGTTGGTTTGAACGAGACTGTTTACTGCAGTAGTTCATTGGTGCTTTGTGAGCATTTCAGGTGAAACTGCTTATTGCCTTTAAACTGAGAAAAACTAGCTGAAACGAGCTAGATGCCAAAAAATTCCATAGCTTGGTAGGAGCAAAGGTTGCCTTGGGAAAGGGCATGCACTCACTTCTGTGCTGGTGCAGACAACATAATTACAATTTGTAATGATGTTGGATAGATGCACAAGGCTAATGAAGCTCCTGCTACCCAAGCCCTCTACACAGAAGTTTCATTTGTGTCCTTGAGCTAAGTGAGGGAAAGTATTAGAATGCCATCAAGTCCAGATGTGCCTCAGTTGGACTTTAAGTGCAGTACTGTGTGCTGCATGCCTGCAGTAAATGTGGTGCTTTGGTTATTATGCAGTTTCTGAAATTCCACTGTAAGAGTGGTCATGTGGTGGAGCCTCACTGCAGGGAAGTGTTTTCTCTGTACTCTTCCTATTGCTATCAAGTTACTCCAAGCATTTCTGAGTGGTTCTTACAATTCCTTACAATACCTACAGTCCTGTACATACAGTCATGCTGTTGGCTTGATGCCTTATCACATTACCCATCCCAGTGCTGGGTTTGATCCCAGTTTGTCTGTTTGTAGGGAAATCCTCCTGGCTGAGGAAGGGTCAGTTTACAAGGCAAGGGTTTGCATGGAATCACTGAGCTATCCCCTGGTAGCTCTTATGCTGTGACAGGCCAGAAATACTTCTTGTTTGCACAGGAGTGTGAAATCAGGCCAGAATGATTAATGTAAATGTAAATTTATGTGTTCTGTACCCGTTTGAATGGCTTTGTTCATTCACATGGTGTTTGAATTGTCATTTTAGGCAATGATTTAAATATGAAGTAGTCCTGAAACAATACAGTTGCCTATTGGCTTTTAATGATCTTGTGAAGCAGTGTATTTTGAATGGATATCTCATTATAAAGGTGATAACGACCTAATAATTGGTGGTAGGAAAAAAAAAAGAACCAAGCCAGAAATGCTAAATAACATGTGCATGTGTAAGTTATATGCTTCATGTAAAATTTGTGTCCAAGATGTCCATGAGCATACATTTGAAATTAATTTTCTTCTATGTTTACAGAAGCATTGAGGCTTAAAACTGGTACATAATTGGCTGTTAATCCATCTTTTATAGCCTTCCATGGCAAGTTACTGCTGTTTATCTCTTTTTGAAATTTCCTACTGCCATAACCATGTGCTTTTCTTAGAGATGAGTGGATGGCCACACTACATAAGATCTATCATAAAGATAGGATCTGTCTTTAGGTGCAGCCTCTGTTGGCTGGGTAACTTAGGTTGCACTTGGAGCATCACAGCAAAGCAGTTGATGAAATTCCTGTCTCTGATTCAACAGTTTCCATCTCCAGTGTTTTGGAAGTTGCTGTTAACTTGTTGTGTGTGTTCCAAGTTCAGGAGAGAAAAAAATAAACATCAGTCCCCCTATACTTTGAAGCCACCTCATTTTGTTTATGGTACAGACTCACAGTTGGAGTAGTGTGGCCATGGGCTGGTTAATTAAGAGTTGGAGTGGAAATTATTGACTTGTTAACCTTTCTGTACAAAGGAGAATGAATGGTCAGATGATTAGATCTTGTAAGGAGAAAAACTATTTATTTATATGGGTATAAGGTGTGTGACTAGCAATGGTATTAACCTTTCTTCAAAACTATAGGGGAGGCTTTATCTATATGTGTTACTAGTATCCCACTTTGAATATTACATTTTCTCACTTTCTGTTTTTATAGCAATCATTTTTCCCTTTCACTCGGGTTTGAAAAAATTCAGTGACAGGAGCAGTTCCTGGATTCAAAATAGACTGGTACTCATACTTTTTCCTAGGCCTGTTAAAACATCTTCCTGGTTATATATTCCTTGCAGGATCACCACAGCAAAAAAGGACATGACAGAATTTCATCTGCTCCTTAAGTGAGCCTTACATAAAACAAAGTTTAAAATTAATGAGGACTTAACTTTTAAGCTCTTGTCATATCTTCTCATTGTCAGGTTTTCTTCCCACTTAAAGTTCACTTTATATCAAATCAATGTGAGGTACATGATAATACTTTCAGAGTCACCTAAGTCCTATTAAAAAAAACAAGCACTTGGGTACTCCAGGGCTGACTGGGAGCCAACAGGGCTTTGACTCAAAAATGGCTTTTGCTGTTTGAGGGGGAGATGCTTAAGGACTTTAAAGATTTTGCCTCCTGCTCAGACCTGCTGGTAACTTTCAGGACAGGAGTAAAGTAAAAATGCACCAAAGGGAAGGAAAGGCTCAGTGTGGCTGTTCATGCAGGCAAGAGTGAAGATACACTTCTGAGAGTCAGTATAGGGGATCAAAAATGGGGATCTCTGTTCTTCTCTCCTCTCACAGCCAGGTGGGCTGTGGGCTGGCTTCACTCCCTGTCTCCAGCAGCCTCTGGCCCTGTGCTGCCCCAGCAGTGCTCCCTGCAGCCCCTGGCCCCTGGTGGGTGCTCCAGGGTCACCCAGCACAGCGTGTGCCACTGCACCCCTGGGAGCTGGGCAGAGGCTCTGCCTTCCTTTACAGAGCAGGAAACTGAGGCACAGAGGAGGTGAGTGCCCTACTGTCCTGGTTCAGGGCAAATTTGGGAGAAAAACCTCTAAAGGGGTTCCTCTAGAAAGCAGATTCAACTGGTTTGGGAAAATATTTCCTTGGAGAAAAAGTGGAAAAAAAACTTGTTTATTTAACAGGCAAAGCATTCACCAGCACAAAAAAACTGAACAGTATTAAACAATAGAACCTTGCTGCTCTGAAGAGATGGCAAATTCAGAAAGTCCTTGTAGCTCAATCTCTTATCTCAGTCCCTCCTGTGCTGGAAAATGCCTCGTCCTGGCCCTGGTGGGCCACAGGTGTGAGCTCCCAGTGTTCTTCTGGGTTTTCTGTCCAGAGCAGGTTTGTACTGTTCCAAGAAAAAGAAAAGCCACTGCCTCAGCTAGCTAAAAAAAACTAACTAAAAAGGAAAGGAGAGCTCTGTCCCACTGTCTGTCCATGCTGCAGACAGCACAGTCCAGGACAAGGAGTGCAGGGGAGCAAGTGCAGTGTCTGAAAACAAACTGTGCTGCTTCTCTTCACCCCTTCACTCTCAGAACCAGTCTTAAAGATGCAAAACTTAACATCCAGCATAAACAGAACAGATGATTGTGGGTACAAGCATCATTTAGGTAACCCAGGACTTTTACCCATCTCACTCTGCAGGTCTGCAGTAGCACCTTGCTCTTGTTCTCCACATCCTGCAGAGGTTTCACCACAAGGACCACCCTTTTTTAGTAGGACAAATGAAGGCCATGTTTTCAGCCCATGTGTGTATTAGCCACTTTGAAGTCCTTGTCATCCAGCTGCTGCTGTCTTTTGTGGTTTTTTCTTCCTAGTTTTGGTGGGCTCATTAATGGAGGTGTTCTGTGCTGTCTCTCCTTGTACCTTGAGAGAGCAATGTGGGTTGGAAGATGTCCATACAAGCTTCCAGTAGTAACAGCAGTGTTCCTGAAACTCACAAAGAAAACCACCAGGAATGTACTCTATATATGCCACATTTATATGCATTTAAATGTGGCATTTAAATACACATAAACACATATATATGTATATATACACATGAACATGTGTACATTATGTCTGCAGCTGTCTACATGTGTCATTCCAAAGTCAGAGTTCTCTTGAAATTGAGATTGCCTCAGCTAGAAAGTAAAGGTAGCTCCTGCTGACAAATAAAACCACATGTTTTTAGGAGCTCTAATAGTTGTGCTTCAGGACAGAGAATGTCTCTCTTCCACTCTCCTTCAGACAACAGCTGCCACAATGAAGCCTGAATATGAAGAATACATTTTTCTGTGGCTGTATCCTGGGCTCTGGGAAGACTGTACAGTTCAGAACAATAGCAGAATGTGGAGCTGCCAGCAGGCAGTCTGAGTGGACAAGTATAATCATGCACCACTCAGCTTTCAAGGAAATTACAGTTAGTGCACTGACTTGCTCATAATAGCAATCCATTGTTTGCCTTAATAACTTATCAGCTCTCCAGGAGCCAGCTAGTGATCACTGTCATCACACACTGCTAATCATTCTGTTCTTAAATTATCCCAAGATGAACTAAGGACCCATCACATCACCTATTAACCAGCAAACTGAGTGCACTATAATTTTTTTTTTTTTTAAGCTAGAAGGACGAATATTGCCTACCTTTTTTCTTTTCTTGTTTTGTCATTATCTTTGTCATATGTAATTGTGCCTGTAGGTTGTTTTTTTTTTTTTAATGTCTGGTTGAAAGGACGTTGTCAAATTGTGTTGGGATATTTTTAGATAGATAGAGTTTATGTTAAATTGTGAGGGGGTTTTGTGGCAACTACTAGGGAACTGAATCTGAAACCTGCTTTTTAAGGAGCATTTGGTTTTTATAAAGCATTTTTGGCAGGGGGTGATTTTTTTTTATGGTGCTTTTCTGTAGTACCTGGGTCCCTGTCAGTCATTAGTAAGTGTAGCTTGAGAATACCCCTCTTTATGGGTGAAGAGTGATTATCCCTCTTGGACAAATGCAGAATTTAGGCACAGGAGGATAGCATGATTTACCCAGAGCCATGCAGGGAGCTGTAGAAGAGCAGGAAGGAGAAGGAAGCTGGTTTGAGTCCTGATCCCAGGAGGCCTTATATCATGCTGAATGCATTCTGCCTTCTTACTGAGGGTTATTTGTGAGTTCTGAGCTGCTAGCTCTGAAGGAGCCTTGGAATATTTCTTCTGAAGGAAAAGTGGCCACAGCCTCATTTGCAGAATTGATATGAAAGATCCTAGAAGGGTGCAAAGTACCAAACCTGTTGGGACAGCTTTTTGTGGTTAGGAGTGCACAGACATGCAAGCCACGTGAGCAGATCTCCAACCTGTTCCATGCTCAGGACTGAAATGGGGAGTTTGTGAAGAGGGGAGGGAAAACAGATGCATGTGCCCAGCTGAAACAGGCTCCTTGCTGTTGTGAATAGTGCAGGCAGCTGTGCCAGAGCTTCTCCTGGTCTCAGGAATTGTTTTTATTAGACCAGAACAAGTACACCAGGATTCAAATTAAACTCTGAACATTTCTGTGGTTTTCTTTAACTTTTCATCTCTCCTGTGTCTTGCAAAGACAATTGTATCTCTTGAGCAGTGATGACTAGAATTAAAATAGGGACCCTTCTGCTCCAAGGGTCCTTTTTTCTATTGCCTGGTACATCTATGGCTGATGAAGTGTCATCTTTCATGTTTTGAGAAGATGCTGTGTGACTGTGATATCTCTGAACCATATGAGAAAACACACCTATTCTCGTCAGTTATAGTCTAGCTCAAATTATGTAGGTCTTTGTATATTGTATTGAAAAACATAGATTCAGCCTTGGTTAATAAACAGAAAAGATCAGGTTGTTAGAAAATGGTGATCTGTACAGAGACTAACCTTTGCATGTACTTCAAATACATCACCTCCTTTTGGCAGCAAGAAGTGAAAAAAATGCTGAGTAGGTATGTCATGTCCCTAAGGGAAGTTCTGTAATAAGGAAATACCTGAAGCTTACAGGTGTGGCTTTCTATTTTCCATGAAAGTATTTCCCACTTGTGCAGGAGTTTACCATCTTTCTTTGAAAACAATTGTTCAGGTTGCAAGTCTGTCCTGTTTTATTGCCTTCATTTGTTCTAGGGCCAACAATTGGCATTCAGCCCAAACTCCAAGGTTGTACCAGTTCACTGTATTTTGCACTGTACAAAGTTGAAAAGCATTGCCAGATGGAAAAATAGAATTGAATTGGAAAGCCTAAAACCTCCTGTGCCAACCTGTTCTTTAATAGAACACAATGGCTGTGCAATGATTTACTTCACTGTGTGTTTTGAAATGTGCCTGACTTGGTAGTTTTGCTTGACCAGAGCTTTCTCTTGCAGGAAGTATTTCTTTCTTTGCCCTGTCTACAGATACAGGAGTGGAAATGTCAATATTCAAGGCAATCATTTTGTTACAAATCTGCTTGGGATGCCCTGATAACCCAGTTCTCTGCATAGCAGAGTCAACAAGTTTCTCTGTGTTGATGTTGGCAAGTTAGAGCCCAGGCTGAAATATTCTTACTAGAGGGAACGTTTCTGTAAAACCCTGTTCATGCATATTGGTGAGGTTTCTGGGAAAATACCCTTTTTTGCTTGGCATGCCATGCATTGGGATCCTTGGATAATTCATGTTTTTCATTCATATTAAAGCCAGGTCTTGATTATCTGTGGGGAAATGTGTGAATACTGAAAATCCTGTACTAAGAGGACAAACATCCCATTTGGATCTAGATGAGCAGACTGAAAGCAACATGGCATTTTGTTGTTGGTTTCTCAGCCTGGGAAAATCAGCAAGTGACAGGATTACTGATGGTTCTTTCCCCAGCATCACATTCCAGACTCGTATGTATGGTTTCTGCTGCTGTAACTTTTATTTTTCCAAGGCTCTCCCATTCCTTTGTTCTCCTGGCTGGCTGGTGCTTACAGTGCTCCCATCTTTTTGCAGGTTCACCATGGTTTGTAGCCATTGTTTGTTGTGAAGTGTGAGTGTGAAGATGCTGGTATTTGGTTTGATAGTTAACTAAGCTTTGCTCTGTTACCTCTTCCTCTTTTATTGCTCCTCTGTGGCTGTGAGATTCTGTTCAATGCTGGTTTGTTGAAGAACAAAATCCATGGTGGCTCTGTGCCATCATTTCAAAGAACAGCTATTCAGCAGGCTCTTGATGGAGAGGTTTAAGAAATTATTTTGCTCCTTAGGCATGAAAATGCTGGTTAAGAGTGTAACTGGCACAGGATCTCCTTTGCTGTGGGAGTCTGGCCAGAGAGAAACTTTTACTCCCTTTAAGCCATGGGTCTGCACCTTCAGCAGGCTTTTTCATTGATATTTTGTTTGTCTGTGCTGCTCAGGAGGATGCTGTGGTGCCTCACACAGAGGATGGCCCACCATGCCTCAGAGCAGCTCTCAGGCTGCTCAGCAGTACTGGACTGCCATGCTGGGAGGCTGAGGATGCAGGGCAGAAAGGGTGAAAGGGCCTAAGAAAACCTGTGTGAAAATTTTGGGGTTGAGCTGAGATTTTATTTTATTTTATTTTATTTTATTTTATTTTATTTTATTTTATTTTATTTTATTTTATTTTATTTTATTTTATTTTATTTTATTTTATTTTATTTTTTTAATTTTTTTAATTTTTTTTATTTTATTTTTATTTTATTTTTATTTTATTTTATTTTATTTTATTTTTTTATTTGTATTTTATTTTATTTGTATTTTATTTTAAATTTTTTATTTTTTAATTTAATTTAATTTTTAAATTTTATTTTAATTTTTATTTATTTTATTATTTTTTAAAAATTTATTGTATTTTTTTAATTCATGGAAGGAAACCTCTTCTCTAGACATCTGTTATTTAAACCCAGGTAAAGAGATTGATTCCTTCAGTACAGGTGGCAATAGGGTTGACCTCTTTATACTGCCATTGTAGGAAAGTTTGAACTTGACTGCTGCTCAAATAATTGTGATTAAATCATCCAGTCATTTTATCTTCACCAAATGTTTGCCTCATTTTGGAGGCAAGAATTTGATAAAGATTAAATTATTGGATCTTGGCTCATTTTATAGCCTCATTTTGTCCTTTTTCCAGGTACCTGTGTGGTTGCAATACAGGTTTATTGTAATCCAGGCAATACTCTCAGTTGAGGAAGAAGTTAACAGGAGCATGGCCAATGCTGGATGGTTTCTTACAGACAGTGAGCAAGCTAAGCCTGTGTAACAGGAGAAATCTTCAGTCAGTCACAAGCAGTGGCCACACTGACATTGATGTATTTGGAAATGACAGACTTTGTAGCTCTCTGTTGATAGAATCAAGTGTTCCTTGCTTTTTCCAGTACACCTGGGTTCAGTTGTTCAGGTAGAAGATGCTGCCCAGTGTACACACAGCTCTAGAATGAAGCCTCACACACCAGCTGAAACTCCACAGCAATTGTAGCTTTGCTTTTTGCAGCTTCAGTCAGAAATGAAGCTTATTTTACAGAAATCCAGTAAATTACACTTCAGCTTTTCTTGGGACAGGTCAGTAGTGATTTGCTTGGAAACCTTTGCATGCTGTTGAATTTTTGCTGTGGTGAAAGCTTGCCTATGATTTAATCTAAAAGATTCCCTTCCCCTTCCTCTCCTACCATTTATTCACCTCAGCACAAAATTATTACTTTGACATTGTGTGAGTGGATTCCCATGCAGGTAACACTCTTCCCCACAGGGTGAGTGCCCTGGCACTGGAGCTTCCCAGGAAATCTGTCAAAACTGCTTCACCTTGGCCTTCATACCTGTACTGTGGCTAACATTAAACCAGCAGTAAACTGCAGTCCAGGCTTGCATAGTGACAGATTTGAAGAAACAAGCTCTGTAATGTTGCTTTTGGTGTTTTTACCCATGTGTTCATATGGAGCCTCCTCCTGAAGTGTTTCTGGCCTCACCAGTCTGCAGATCAGTGGCTGGGGATGTGTTTCCTTCTTGATGAGTTATAGAAAATCAGTGTCAAATTGCACCAAACTAGTGAATGTAAGGCCTGCATCCAAAATTGGGAAGTGTCTCTGTGGGAGACTGGCTTCAGTGGAATTATCTGATATTCCAGTTAACTGGTTCATTGCTGGCTTTCTCAGAACCCCATAATATCCCTTGGCCATTTTCTTTCAAATTACTCTGGTTTTCTTGGTCTGAGTAGCTGGTCCTTAAGTAAACTAAGTACTTGGGGTTTTGGGATTTTATTTACTCATTTTCAGATTACAATTTTGGTTCCTTCACTGGCTGTTTGTCTCTAGCTCACTACCTTTTGAAAGAATCTGCAGATTCTGTACTGATGCTTCCTCAATCTGTTGCCACTCATTCCTTGTCTTGTGCTTGTTTCAACTTATCATAACTGTTCTCCTGGCTCCCTCAAGCCCTGCAGAGCCTTGTTAAGTCAGAGTGTGTGGGAGATGGTTTTATATATTTTTGTTGTTGAGGGAATCTCATTTTGAGTCCTTTATCTGTTATATCTCAGGCGTTGGAGGTATTTGGTTCTTCCCAAAATGTGATGTTTTGAAGAAGTGCTCAGCTGGCTGAGCCTTTGCTGCTGAAGCACTGAGGTTGTTGGATGTGGCTGAGCAGTCTTGGGGCAGGGACTGTGCAAGGAGCTGGGAACTTGCAGTATAGGTGGTAGGACTGTGGGCAAGATCAATGCCATGATAAAACTTACACCAAAGTCACAGTCTTGACATAGAATTATTAAATCTGTTTTCAGAAGGTTGAACTGTATAATGACAGAGTGTTTAATTTTCTCTCTTTCTGTCTCTCTCCCTCCTGTTCTTTCACACACACACAGACACACAATCATCTTTTTCATTCTTCTTTCTCTTTAGTCTGCAGAAGGCAAATTCCTGCAGCATTCCTGGCACAAGGAGGGAAGCTGATAAGGCTGCTGTGTGATGCTGAAGCAGGAGCTGAAGGCACAGCTGTTTAATAGTTTCCAGCACAGGGCTCTTGCATTTTAGCTGGGGGAAGATTCCTGAGTGAAGCCTCTCAAGGGCACTGTGTCCTCTTGCTGCATCCAGGTCCAGTTGTGTGCCTGAGTGCCCTCTTTGGGAGAAGGCAGGGTTGTTGTGTAGTGACTACAGCACCAGGAACCAGGATTCCTGCCTTCTATTCTTAGCTCAGCAACCAATTTGTTGTAAAGCCTTTGGCAAATCATTCAGGCCTAATCCTGCACATACAGCAGCCCCCAGCAAAGTCCTGTCTGTTTTTCACTGGGGACAGAGGATCAGCTTCTTAACTTCTCCTTTTCTCACACTCCAGAGGACTGGTGAATAGAAAAATATGCAAGAAAAGTGTGATAATTTGTTTGTGTTTATGAAGCAGTGACATGGGCATCACTGTGTGGTGTGTGTGATCTTGCATCCATAAAGGGAGATTGATTGATTGCTGTTATCAGCTGGATCTCTGGAGCTCAGGATTTTTGGCCTCTCTCATCAGAATACAATTTTACATGATTATAGAGGATAATGCTGGAAATGCCTCTGCACTGTCCAGATGGCAGGGTCAATGTAGTGTGGACCTTGCTCAATTGCTTTCTGTGCCAGGATAAGTGCTGCTGCTTTTCCCTCTGTATGCTACTGGCACAGCTAGAAATTGAGGAATTCTATGACTGATGATAAATTCTGCAAGATGGAAATTAATACCTGCTTTTATTGACCTTAAATTAATTTCCCATCCTTTTGCAAAGGTGAATGGCAGTGCTCATTTTTCTGTGGTACTTCTGCTTCAAAATAATCTGAGCTGCAATCTGAATATGAAATGGTGTAAAAAAAAATTCCAGGCTAGGAGTTAATTTCAGGAGTACCTTGTAAGATAAAAGGGCATAACAAAAAGGTACTTTAATCTGCAGCCTCCTTGCCTTTACATCTGGCTGTGCTGTATTTTGTAGCTTGTGTGGTTCTGGTATCTGCTGAGTGCAGCATCTTGCTCTGCTGATTTGTGTAAGGCTTTATTTGCCTGCTGCAGGGACAGAGGTGGATTAATCTATAGAGCTGTCGGCAGAAATCCTTTAGTAGGCTTTTGAGGGGAGAGCAGCTTGAAGAAAACACAACTTGATTTTTGTGTCAGTTGAATTTTTGATAATATTACAGAAAGTGTGGTCTCTTTGTAAGCTTAGTTCTAAAAACACAGAGCCTGCTAGGGGATTTTTTAGGTGGGTGATATTTTAGTGTAGTGCTCCTGCCTGTGAAGGGACAGGGCTGTCCCAGAGCTCACAGATATTTGACAAACAGGGCTTAAAAGTAGGCATGCCTTGCTGAATAAACTATTTAGTTAAAATAACCAACAGAAGAGCAGAACTATTACCTTCTGTGTCACTTGGGCTGGGACAACAGTGTCCTTTCCTCTCTCCTCAGTGAATGAAAATATCCTGTCTCCCACAGCAAGTCATTTTTGGGAGCTGGAGGGGCAGTGGTGCAAAGAGCACAGGCAGCCCATAGTCCAGTTTGTTGGGAGCTACATGCCTGTACCTTTAAATATGCATATCAATTTGCTGGTGTCTCCTCAGCTTTACAGTTTTTCTGTTGTCTCTGTCTGCATTGATGCATTGATTAAACTGGAGCTCCCACCAGTGCTTGTGACTCCTGGTCCTCATGGAACTTCCCCAAGGGATGCACCTGCCAGTGCCCATGTCCCACCCTGTGCTGGGTTCTCTCAGACTGATGCCCTGGGGCTGGGTCTGTGTGATGGTGTTCACAGGGGTCCTGGGATGAGGGGAGAGATGAGGATCTGACTCCATGTTTCAGAAGGCTGATTTATTATTTTATGATATATATTATATTAAAACTGTACTAAAAGAATAGAAGAAAGGATTTCATCAGAAAGCTAGCTAAGAATACAAAAAGAAAGAATATAACAAAAGCTTGTGTCTTGGACAGAGTCTGAGCCAGCTGACTGTGATTGACCATTAATTAGAAACAACCACACAAGACCAATCCCAGATGTACCTGTTGCATTCCACAGCATCAGACAATCAATGTTTACATTTTGTTCCTGAGGCCTCTCAGCTTCTCAGGAGAAAAGATCCTAAGGAAAGGATTTTTCAGAAAATATCATGGCTACAGGTCTGTGCCCCCCCAAATGATGATAACACCACCACCATCTATCATACTGGTTTTGGCAGTCACTTCATGGCTGTGATTTGGAGCCCTTGTTCACCAGTCTCCTGTACTTTAAAGAGATTCTCTTCATATTGTTCTAATGCTTATCCAAATGTATTTTCTCTTCCTGAAAGTATAGGAGTCTCTTGCTTTCCTGCTCTGTCCCTGTCAGTTGCTGGAGCCCTCCTGCCTTGAAGGAATTTGTTTGCTGCAGTTCAGCCTGAGGGCACCAGTACCCCTGAGGGCAAGGCCTGGGATAGGTTTTGGATTTTGGGGTAAGCTGGCTGGTTTGCCAACTTGGGAGGACTTGGAACTAATAGTGAGCTTTCAGTTTTCTTCCCACCTCCTTGGTAGAGAGGATGACAGCCCTGAGTACTTCTCATCACAAAAGAGCAGGAAGGCTCATCCCCAACAAAACTGGCATCAGGAGAGGGGCCAGGAAAAAAACTTCTGCTCTGCTTCTCCACGTGCTGCCCTGGACCAGCAGCTCAGGATGATCCCAGTGTTGACTGAGTTGTGCACTGGCTGGCTTTAGTATTTTATTAAAACACTAATGGAGTCTCTTTGCCTCCTTTCTACACTGCTAGTTTTTCCCCATTCGTTTTACTAAGGTTCCAGCCATAAAGCAGTTTTTTGGTCATTTTGTGTTAATCTCCTTCTGTTGACACTAGAGCATTGTGTGATTTAGGGCTTTGTTTTCAGCCATGATATGAAGGCTAATTACTTCCTTCTGGCATCCTCCCAGTAAGAAAGCATGGAACTTAATCTTTCAAAAAGAGAAAAGCAAGGAAAAAAATTTTTAAATGCCTAGAAGTGTTTGGTAAGTCTCTAAATTTGAATTTATTCTTCATAATGTAATGACAACACAACATTAGGAGCTAAGCTCTGAACTCCATAGCTCTGTCTGTGTGGACACAATTTTCTATTTGGTTGTTTGTCCTCACTGGGTATAATTTTGCAGTTACAATTTAACCTGTGCCTCAGGATGTTCAGTAATGAGGGGTATGGTATGGATATTTCTTGTTTATATAAAAGTATGTATTTGTCTTGTTTTAGCCTTGTGACTTGCTTTGATTATCCATTATCTGCTAGATAATTAAATTGTATATTTTCTCCCTGTCTCTTCATATTCTCTCTTGCCTTAATTTGATAAGAGAGGGAGAAACTACACCAGGAAACTTTGGAGCATTGGTAGATTTTTTTCAGTGGAAAAGTCTGTGATAGTGTTTGACAGAGATTCCAACCTAAAGGCAAGCTGCTGTGCAGTGTGGGAATAAAAAAGTTATTGATCCTCAACAAATGCCATTTTAACACAACCAATGGAACATCAGCTCTTGGCTTCACTCATGTAACAGAAGACTGACGAGGCTGAAAGGAATCACATGGCACTTCTGATTAAAGCACTTGTTAAACTTTTATATACAATTTCTACATGGTCAGTAAGGCAGTAAGGACTGGAGCCCTTCATTAGAAAATGCAGTACTCCCCAATGCAGTGTAAGTGTAAATCCCAGACAGTTTGGGAATGTCTCTCTGTAACCACAGTCCTGATGGGAAGGTGTGCTTTTATAAAAGCTTGGTGTTTGTTTAATGGTTGGTTTTGCTCAAGGGTCAGCATGGGGCATCCCCAACATCACCAGTTCATCAGCTGCCTCAGGCCATGCACAGCTTCAGTCACTCCATTGGAATGATGTTAACTAGGTGTGTGGTATTGATAAATTGGGAATGCAGGTTGTCACTAGGGACTGGGGAAGTGTTCCCCAAGTCTCTCATCAGGCCATGACCCCTTTGGCAGGAGAAAAGCCAGGTGATTCCTTTGAAGATGGTTGTGTGGGATTCGAAGGCAATAAACCCAGCAAACTTACTTTATAAGCAACTAAGCTCTGTAGAGCATCACAAAGAATAGATTTTTGTCCCTGGGATCACCACAAAGCTGCCTCAGGCCAGTTTGTATAGTGCAGGATGGGGAATGAAGTACTGTTTTGCTTAAATGCTCACAAATAACATAACAGAAATTCAAATTAATTTAAATCTCTCCTGCAGAGTGTGAAATCACGGCTGTCTGAAGCACTCTAAATACTTGAAATAGAGGGATTACAGTTCCATAAATGTTTCACAGAGATCTTAACTTTTTGAAAGTGCTTATGATATTTCTGAAGACTTTTTCAACAAGATACATAAAGAATATATTAAAAAACAATAATGCTGTGTGCCTACAAGCTTTATACCAAGGGAGATTTCACAACTGCACACACCTGTGGCTGTTTTTCATGCAGTAAAAAATACAAAATAAGCATTTTTCACTCAGATCAAGTATACATATATTGTCCAAAAAACGCCATTAATTTTGAAATATTGATATAGACATTAAAAAAAAATAGAGCTATTTTTATTTATGCTCCAGTGTAAGCTTCTTCAGCTACACAGGCATTGTGTTTATTTTGCTTTTTCTGTTCAAGTGCCTAACATACATATCCTTGGGCTTCATATGGTTATTTCTATAAGCTTTAAGAAAGGATCAGTGACTGTAAAAGAAATCATCAGTCCTGAATTTTATTGCAAGTGAAGTCACAAACAGTGTCATATATACCTTGACAGCCATAAGTTGGAAATTTTAAAGAAAAGATACTGAAATTACTGGTTTTTAAAGCTTGATTAGTGTCTAACTGCATCTTCAGCTCTGACTTAGGGATTGAGCCTGTTCAAGGCTTCTCAGATGACTCTCAGGCAGGGTTTTGGGTTTTGGTTGCACTGCTGAATTTCAAATCTTCCTGCATTCTCAGTGAGGGGCTGCTCTGTTCAGCATCCCCTGAGCAGCACTGGAGCAGCTGCTACTGACTGCACAAGTGTCACTGCATAGTGTCACTTGTGTTGGAGACAGCACTGAAATGCAGGTTTGTGCTGAGGGATCTGCATGGCAATCTCTTCTGCTTTGAAGTTTACCCATGTTTGGCCATTCAGGCTGGAAAAGCCAGCTTGTTCTTTTAAGAAGAAAGGTGTGATAAGAAGAAGAAACAGCACAGCACAACATGGACAAGTGCTGGTGGCATCTGCTCAGCAGTCAGGGACTTGCCAGGGGCCAGATGGAGGAATGTGATGTCGTGGCCTGGTTGGAGTTCTTGTCCAAGTGTGGAAGGTCAGGGCTGCACAACAGCCAGGCTAAGGAAACACTGCTGAGGGACCTCTCACAGCTGGCCAGCTGTTTTAGAAGTGGTGTTACCACAACCTGTGAATAGAAATAGTTGTCAAAGGATCAGCAGCATTTCATGAAGAGTGGTTAAGCTGTGGAACACATGCATGAGGTAGGTGTTGGCTGGACATTGCATTTTCAGCACCAACAGACCCAAATACCCCAAATCCCCGTGAGGCTGGGCCCTAAGAAACAGGAAGAGTGGTATTAAAAAGCAAGTTTCTTTCTGTGCTTAGTATCCAGGATTTCAGTTTAGGTTTGTCTGCAAACACGCCTAAGCCTATTTATTTAATTATTTGATTAGTTTTGTCTTGCATAATCATCTTATTTGAGGTAGAGATTTGGAGAAAATATAATTGCTTTGTTAACCATGTTGCAATTAGTGATAGTTCAGGGTTATGCAGAAAGCTAATTGAGGGGAGAGATTTGCCTCAAAGCTGCAGTACTTTAGAGTTCCTGACCTTTCTAGCTTTATGGAAATCATTCATTTGAATGTGAGTCCATGCCTTTGCAGAAAGAAGTTTTTCCTTTTCTTAAGCTCCTTCCCATTGCTTTCTCCACTGCCCAAAAGATTTGATTTTTGTGGTGATCCCAGGGGCTAGAAGTCCTTGGGTTTTGACATTGCATATTTATAAAATAGGTACAGAGAGCAGCTCCCTTTTCTCAAAAATGAGCTGTTGGCTACATCCCCTCTCAGCAGGCAGATCATGTGCAATGAAGTGGGAGCCCTGTGACAAAGAACTGGGCTGCTTATTTTATTACTGCAGTATATGATCAACTTCCAGTTTTGAGGAGCATCTCATTGGCTTGTAAGGAATCTTTGCAGATCACTTGCACTTGTGGGGTTTGGGGGTCGTTAGGGGTTATTTGTTTGTTTTGTTTTGTTTGGTGCAGGTTTGTGTGTCGTTCTGATTTTAGGTTTTGTTTGTTGCTGTACCACACTGAAGTGTGATAAGGAGCTCCAGGCCTGATTTGGGAGAGATGGTCCCAGCCCTACAGTGCTTGTGCAGATCACTAAGGCCTGTTCTTAGCAGTTTTGATGAGATTCAATGTTCATGGAAACTACCTTTCCAAATTACATTTCTTTCCTAAAAAGTGTATTTGGAATGTTTTTATGATGTGGTGTGCTGGTCTTGACTGGGATATGATTAGTTTCCTTCACAGCAGCTGGTACAGGACCCTGGTTTGGATTTCTGCTGGAAACAGTGATGATAACTCAAGGATGTTTTCATTTCCTCTGAGCAGTGTTTGTACAGAGCCAAGGCTTTTTCTGCTCCTCACCCCAGCTGTGAGGAGGCTGGGGGTGCACAAGGAGTTGGGGAGGACACAGCCAGGACAGGTGACCCCAGGGCCATCCCAGAGGGTGTGGTGTCATGCTCAGCATACAGAGCAGGGGAAGAAGGCAGAGGTGGACATTCAGAGTGATGGCATTTGCTTTTCCAAGTCACCTTTACATGAAATGGAACCCTGCTGTCCTGGGGATGCCCAAAAATTTGCCTGAGATGGGAAATGGGAATGAATTCCTTGGTCTGGTTTGCTCTTCTTGTCTGTGTGGCTTTGGCTTTCACTGTTAAACTGTCTTTATCTCAGCCCACAGGTTTTGACTTTTACCCTTTCAGTTCCCTTCCCCATCCCACTGTGGGGGGAGGAACAAGCAGCTGTGTGGGGCTGGGTTGCTCTCCAGGGTTAAACCATGAAACATGGATGGATTTTGATGAAAAATTGTTAATCCTCAAGCTTGTTTTGAATTTTCACTTGTTAGCTTATGCAAACAGGCCAGTTCAGACAGAGCAGTAAAATCATCATGTCCCTTTACCTTCCTGAACTGAGATCCAAAAAACAGCTTAAAGAATCTTTTCATGTGCAATAATTTCCTTATTGTTTGCATCTCAAGTAAGTTAAATCCCCAGCTCCTGACACAAGCACTTTTGACTTGCTGGGTTTGTTGGAAAAGCTCCACTTTGGGCCAGGCAGCACTGAGTGCAGGCAGAGACATGCACACAGTGAGCAGGAAAGCTCTGCTCTATTCTCCTGCACCTTCCTCAGGGCTCTGTTTGCTCCTACAGCAGCACAAGTTTGCAGTTGGAAAAACCTGCAGGTGAACATCTAGCAGTGGTTAAATCCAATAAAACTGCAGGAAATACCCTGGCATGTGAGCTTCAGCAGATTAACTTCTTTTTTGTTTCCTGCTGAAGTGCTTCCCAGGGTGTGTTGCATACAAAGGTGCATCAAACAAATCTCCTGAGCTTTCTGTGTTTTCAAAGTCAGGGAACTCTGTTTTCAGCTTTCAGCAAGTTTTGTTAGTAACTGGGGTAAGAAGTGAGGCTAACACTGGGATGTCCTTGCCCATCCTCTGGTGTGATCTCTGCACTTGCAGCATGACCCACCTGGCTCCATCCCAAGTGTTCCTCTTGTGAGCTCATATTTGGGGGTGAGGCTGAGCTTTACAAAGCCCTGAGAAGGTCCCTCAAGCATTGCTGCACCAGAGGAGAGCTGGGGAAGGTGCCTGGCTGCCAGCACTGCCTGAGTGCCTCAGTTTGCTGCTGCCAGGTGACCTGGTCCAAGGGATCCAGACTGCTGATCTGGCAGTCTGTGTGTTCAGCCTCTACTGTGATGCCTGTGCTGTTCTCTGGGCTTGGTTCTGGGCATTTGTGGAATTTTTTTGGTTCTTTTATTTTTCTCTGTCGTTTCAAATCAGAAGAGTTTTGACACCTCCGAATCTTTCACCAAAAGACATTTTTTTACCCATAAATTAAACCAACTCTCCAAAATATTTCTCACCAAGGAATTTGCTGGCTACTACAGTGAATCCAGTTTCATTGGTGGGATTTTCAAAGGTCTGGGATCAGTCCCTAGAAAGTCCTTCAGTAAGGACTGAGCCCTTACTGGTCAGGTCTGCAGTCAGGCAGCCTGTCCTCCTGTCCTCTGAAACTGGAAAACCTGCTGGGAAACTCTCTTGTTACCAAGTGGAGCTAATCATTAATTAGCAGGGGATGAAGTACACCAAACAATCTGCTCTGCCAGATGGATGCTTCAGTGTTAATTTATGCTCTCAAAATAACTGGACATAGATATGCTCCACACCATGGCCTAAATCTTGCTTTTGTTGAATTCAGTGGTAAAAATGATGTTGGCTTTAGTGATCCAAGTGCATATTTCATTAAGAAAAATGTATTTTGGCATCAAACTGTAACAGTAAAAATGAAATTAATAAAAGCTGTCCAGAGCAGTGGACTTTACCTTCTTACACAGGGGCACATTGGTGAAAAAAAACATTTTGTTTTTATCTCCCTAAAGCATTTCTATTATCTGGATGCCAAGAAATGAGTAACTTGGTTTGGTTTTGGTTTTTCTGTTTTGTTCCTATGAATAACTTCCCATGTCACTTCTCAGGAGAGTTGGAACTAAAGCCTACTCTTGGAAAAGTTAAGCTGTATGTTGCTTTCTCTTCGAAAGCCTCATAAAAGAGACCAAAGAAAAATGCAGTTAAGTTTAAAAAAGTTGTGATTGTGATGATGGCTTATTCTACCACACTTAATTTTAAATGAAGTGTGGTAGAATTAAATGAAGAAGGCTTACTACAATTTTGCAGAAAAATGTTATTCCTTTTAAAGAAGGAGGCTTACTACAAATTTCCTTCCACATTTTTCTTCTGTTCCTTCATTGTGTTGGGGTTTTTCTCTTTTCCATTCAGCTCCTCATAGCCAGCAGTTGAGGTACCTGACAGATCTTTATGATCTGCCTGTTGGAGAACCACAGGGCTCCCTGGCAATCTGCATTCAGGCTGCAGTGGGGTACTGAGGGCTGTTCCTGCTGGCTGGAGGGGGAATATGGCCCACCCTCCTTGGGCTGCAGGGAGAGCTTGCAAGAGCTCTGGATCCTATCAATAGTTCATCCACATTTTGTGAAAGGCAGTGGATTTGTTCTGTCATGCTCATGCAAGGAGCCAGGTATTTACTAAAGGTATTATTTGTAAAGCTGGGGAAGAGACAGGCCTTGGAGGATGGAAGAAATTTGAATTTTTCTGCTTTTGTCCTTTTCATTGAAGTTCAAAATATTGATGATACATCTTACCAGTTTTTAACAATAAAAATAAGCTTTCTACACTGACCTTTACCTGTGTCCAGATAAATTTGATAGTTATTTACAAGATAAATTGTATGATCAAAAAGCCAATTCAAATCTCTGTTAGTATCCTTTAAAAATAAAGCACTATGTGGTACACACAGACTGACCTCACAAGCTTCAATTCTATTTTCAGGGCTTAACCAAAACATTCAATTACTTTTACCTTTGTGATACTGTGAGGATTGTTTTTAATTAAATGAAGTGTTTTAACATGCTCTAATTGGTTTTTTAGCAAATGTGTTTAACACTTAGTAGAGAGGGGCTGATTCTGGGAACAAGACAATGTTGTGTTGCCTCATTTATCTGAGAGTTGGGCAAATATTCCTTGAGGAACAGGGAGGGAGAAGTTATTGATGATTTCCCTCTTACTACAGCCATGTGCAAATCCCAGAATGAAGTGCCTGAAGTGCAGGGAGGAGATGATGTGGACAGGTTAAATGGTCTGAGCCTCATTGTGCTGTAGGAGCAGCCTGTTCCCACAGGAGGCAGTGCAGAAAGCAGAGGCTGAATCTGAGCAAGTGTTGGCCTTGGCTGACACCAAGGACCCATCTCTAGCTGCTCTACTGCTCACCTTCCCAGCTGGACAGGAGAGAGAAAATAAGCTGCAAAATAACTCAAAAATTGAGATTAGGCAGTTTACTAAAATGAAAGTTGGCATGTGCACAAGCCAACAGTAAAATCGGTGTTACTCCCTACTTTGCATCAACCAGCCCCTTCTGGGGAAGCAGGGTTTCAGCACACATGGTGGTAACTTGGAAAGACAAACATGTTAAATAATGAATGTCCCCCCTGCTTCCTCCTCCTTTTCTTAGCTGTTATAGCTGAGCTAATGTTGTATGGTCTGGAATATCCCTTTGGTTAAATTGGGACAGCTGCCCTGGCTGTGTCACCCCCAGGATCTTGCCCAGCCACAGCCCCTTGTTGGGGGGGTGTCTTGGTTTGGAGAGAGAGGAGTCTGCTAAGGAAGGCAGGAGCCTCCCCTGAAATGGAGAATGTGAACCCTCCCCACCCCTCCCAATTGTTATAAACTTTAAATTAAGGGGCTCGCAGGCAAAAATATGGGAGCAGCAAATAACAAAGTTCTTTAATAAAAAAAAAAGGATAAAATAAACAATGCAGTACACTAGAACAACACTGACAGAGTCAGAACACAGCCTGACACCCTGTGGGTCAGGCTGTTGGCAGCAGTGCCATTGGAATTGTGGCTCAGCCCTCCTGCAGTGTCAGGGCTGGTTCTGCTGGAGCAGGGATCCTGGAGAGAAGGATGGATTCTTCCTCTGAAGATCCAGTGGGAGAAGAGGCAGCTGCTGTTCCTCTGGGGAATCCCGTGCAGAAGCTGTGCTGGTGTCTCAGAACCTCTGGATTCTATCCAGGTAGCAATGCTTGGCTCCTCCCTCTGGGCTCACATCTCCCAATGGGATGCTGCAGTTCTTATCAGCCATGCAGGGACATTCAATGGCTGTTATCAGCAATGTCCCCTCCTGAGGGAGGTGTGATTGTGGTCACTCAAAGAGAGAGATAAGGCAAACTGCCCACCTGACAAAGGTAATCTGCCATACAGATGGTAATGGAAAACATCTTGCATTGCAGTCTTCAACAGGGGGACTGTTGGGGAGACAGAGCTGATGCTGTGCTCAGCAGCAGCCCAAACCCTGGTGACCAAACCCTGGTGTGTCACCAGCACGTGTCCACCTCCCAGTGCAAAGCACACCACTGTGGAGGCTGCTCTGGGAAAATGAGCTCCATCTCAGCCAGACCTGACACAGCAAACCATTAGTTCAGTTCACTCTTATTCCCTGACGTACTCTCAGCCCACTTTTGAGGTTATACTGAAGCCTAAATATACATTTCCCTGAAAAAACATGCCATAAATAATAAACTATTTCTTCACCAAAACATCACAAGAAGTTCTGTTTTAAAACAAGATTTTTAAAACAAGGCAGTGCATGAACTTAAGGGGAGTCAAAGCTCCTGCAGAACAGCAACCTGTACTGGACTCTTCCTGCCAGGCCTGTGCAGTCTGGCATGGCCCAAAAATCAGGCCTGGACCTTACAGTGCCTGAGCTCCCTTCAAGGGGAATTTCCAATGTGAGGGAGTCAGACCAGAGAACAGGGCTCGGCCCTTTCCTCACCACAGTACATGTGACCCAGAGTGGGGTGAGGAAACCTGGGTTTTCTTACCATGGTGTAGCTTTCAGGAGACTTGAAAAGGGTTCTTGCAGTAGGCCTGGTGTTAGTGTAGAGGATGGGGTACAACTGTCATGGTTTAGGAGTGGAATTTCCCAATTTAGTGCTCACACTGAGACTCTTCAAACCATGCTCCCACTGGGTTGCTCACCCCCTTCTCCTTCCCTTTAGGGTAATGAAGAGGAGAATTGGAGGCATGGAAGTAAAGATCCCAGGTTAGAACAATTTACTGGAAACAGCAACGAGATAAGAAGATGAACAGTAACAGCAGCAGTACCAGTGACAGAGGGTACAGCAGAGGCAAATGATTGACCTGGAAAAGCCCCAACAGCAGATTCCTCTGCCACAAGACTCCCTTCCCCCAGCCCTTGGCAGTGACATGGGCTGGTGTAGAATAACCTCCAGAATAACCTGGAGTCCTGGCCATGCCCTGTCCTGGCTACTGCAGAAACTGACCCTATCCTGGCCAGAACCAGGACAAACTGTCTGAGGAGGAGCTTAATCCAAGGAGATGTGAAGGTGTTGGGAAAAGGAGGCTACACAGCAATAGACAAAAGTGTGACAAAATCTGGGAAAATGAGACATGTTCACCTAATCTTGGAGTTATAATGGGATTTCCTTCCCCTTCAGAGTAAGCATTAAGATTTGCAGGGAGCATGGAGGTCTGGGTCAGAGCTGAGCCATAGCTAGGCACTTTGATACTGAAATCAACTCCTTTATTTATTCAAAAATCAGAGTTGACTTTAGGCTAATCCTACCCCTCATCTCTTGCTTGCAGCAGGATTTTTCCTTTTCTTCTCTCCTGCTTCCTATTGGCTTTTAATCTGACTCCCAGTCTGATTAGTAGTAAGGTGTAGGGCTGAGATGTGACCACTGTTCTTGCATCCCATGCATCTCAACAGACTGAGAGAGACCTGCTGAAATACAGGATGAGGGTGCCAAAAGGGATGCCTTCAATTATCTCTATTACAAGCACCATTTCAGTGAAAGAGAAAGGGATAAGGATCTGTTTGTGATCAAGAATTTTCCATGTTGGCCTGCTCCTATTTTGCTTGCAAGTGGGAAATCGACCCTTGTTTGATATTGCTGCATTCAGGGGCTACTGAATATGATCCCTCTCCCTCCATGTGAGCCAAAGGCATTTAAACAGAGTGTGTAACTAGGTGGTGTCTTAAATTTATGGTTAATAGCTCCCAAAAACTCCAAAGAAGATAAAAGAAACTTGTTCATGATTTGTTTTCTAGGGCAGGCTTAAAGATAGGTGAGTGTCCTGATTTAGGGGAAATTTGGGAGGAAACTTCCAGAGGGGTCCCTCTAGAAAACAGATTTAAGCAAACTGTTCAGCCCCTCCCCAAACTGGTTTGCAAAAAGATTTCCTTGGAGAAAAACTGGGAAAAAACTGTTTATTTAACAAGCAAAGTATTCACAAGCATAAAAAATGAATAATATTAAACAGTCAAACCTCTCACTGTTCTGAAGAGATGGCAAATTCAGAAAGTCCTTGTCATGGGGGACAGCTCAGCTCACTCAGTCCCTTATCAGTCCCTCCTGCACTGAAGAATGCCCTGGTGGGCCACAGGTGTGAGCTCCCAGTGTTCTTCTGGGTTTTCAGCCCAGAGCAGGTTTGAACAGTTCCAGGAAAAAGAAAAGGGAACTTCACTGCCTCAGCTAGCTAAAAAAGCACCTAATTAAAAAGCAAATGAGAGCTCTGTCCTGCAGTCTGTCCATGCTCCAGGAAGGAGTGCAGGGGAGCAAGTGCAGTGTCTGAAAACAAACTGTGCTGCTTCTCTTCCCCCCTTTGCTCTCAGAACCACTCTTAAAGGTGCAAAACTTAACATCCAGCATAAACAGAACAGACAACTGGGGATACAAGCATCATAAAGTCACCCCAGGACAGTGACAGACATTGACATTAATATTTTGAGAGGTATGGTTAAAACTGGTGTTTTTAGCTACCTGGTGCCAGCTTGCTTGATGAAAACTATGTAAGATTTCCAAGAGTATCAGGAAACCCAGGGTGATGTTGGGAGAGGGAAAGGAAGCCAGCCACTTTTTTATGGATGAACTTGCAAGAAAATTTGAGTTACTGTGCAGTTGTATTTGTTCCTGGGGACAGTGGGGTGGTGTGAAGTGCAAGCAGGCAGATGTATTGCAGATGACAGCTGGAAGTCTCTGACTGACTGAGTGACATCTAGATAATATTAAGAAGTGATCCCATCCCTTTGCTATGGTGTTAGGTTATCTGGTTCCCAGACCAAGCAGTCTGTAGCAGTTTTGGTTAGTGCACAGTCCTTCAAAGCAGCGTGCAGCCTTCTGATCTGCTGCACCACGGGGCCTGCAGAGTGTGCAAGGGGAAAACAGGCTGTGTGCATTGAATCACTGAGTGGTTTGTGGTGTTCCTATCACAGTGGATTAGAGTGCAGCTTTTGGAAGTGCCCCAGTAAAAACAAATACTGTATTTGAGACATAATCAGTGACTGTAGCAACATTGCTTAAGTATGTAACAACATATCTATGGGTGGGGGAGTGAGAATTACATGGTTCAGTCGCTACACAGGTAGGAAAAATTGCTCTCTTTATGTGTCTTCTCTGTGGCTCAGCTGGGATTTATTGTCATAACTAAATAATTTTGTACCCAAAAGTAGCCATTTTCTCCCACTGTAGCTTTTAAATACTGATTTGGAGGTGGAAAGGCAGCACTGAGATGCCTGTGGCTCTGTCATGCCCATGATTTCTTTCAGCACAGGAGGCAGAGTCCCTGGCACAGTCTGGAGTGCAGCATCCCCTCTGCTCCCAGCAGCAGCCCTGGGGGTGACACCAGACTCTGCTGCTGCTCTCTGCCCACCAGCAGAAAGTGAGACCCTTCCAGCATTCCCTGGGGTGGAAATTGGACTCCTGTTTTCCCTCTTTTTAAATTTTTACTTCCACAATAGTAGATGTACTTAGTGGAAACAAACCTGTGAGAGGTTGGAGGTGTCTGTGTAGCCTTCCTGGAGGGAGCAGCTGCCTTGGCACAAGGAGCTTGTCTGGGCTGAATGGGGAAATGGTGGTGGCAACAGCTGGGATTTCTCTTTGGGTTATAAACAAGGACTTGCAAGTAGGTTGTAAAGGGGGGCTTGGGTTAGTCTGAGCTGAGGCTTGGTTTCTGCAGTTTAGTTTCAGTACTGCCACAGCTGCTTCACAGATTTTAAGAGCAACAGCCCTTCTTTAGGCAGTGACAATCTTCTTGAAGCCAAGTAGTGGTATTTTTTGCCTTAATTTCTCTGATTTCCTTTCCTATCCACAAAGTAGGATAAATGTGCTTTTATCTTTACCCTTTCCTCTGAGGCTGTCCAGATAAGAAGTTTGCTCGTGGTACAGTCATGGCTTTGTATGCATGTGGGGCATTCTCCCAGTTTGCCAGGTTGTGATCCTCCAGCCTTAGAGCACCAACCTTAGAGCTTGAAACTGGTGGAGGGATCTTCCAATACCACAAAAATGCTCTGATGTGAGGGTGCTGATGTGATTGTAATCTTTGCATCTCTTCCCTGACCCAGCAAGCCAAGCAGGCAGCTGCCTTCAGGACAGGGTTCTTGCAATGTTGCTGATGTCCCTGGTTGGTTATACATTTATTTGTGTGTTTTCTTTCTAATTATGCTGATATTTACTGCTCAGCAGCTGCAGTCTGAGAAGGAGAGTGGTAAGTGCTGGCTCTGCAGCTGACACCAGCCTGGTGCCTTGGCTGTGTGTCAGCAAAGGCCTCTTGCCAGCTGGGCTAGAGCTGTGTGGCCTTGGCCTTCACTTGGCCAAAAGGTTGTAGGTTGTTTGGAGTTACCCACTAGATAACACCCTGAAAGTGTACCAAAAAAAAAAAGAAAAAAAAAAATTTAAAAGTGCTTGCCTGATTTCTGTGGCAGGAACTACCTGGCAAATGACTGAGAATTTTTGGTCAGGGCTTCCCTGAGGATTGGAATCTGCCACAGTGAAAAGCCCCCCTAAAATGAATTCTTGGGCAGTTCTGGGTAGGTGATACTGTCCTGATTGCTGGTCCTAAACTGTCTGTTGTGTGTCAATATGTGTTCTGTAGTTTTCCCACATCTGTTTCTGAGGAATTCTGGATGTGCTGGTTTCATAGGAACCTGCTAGGTGCCCAATGTGGGAGAGCATCAGAAAATGGTCTTGAGAAATTTTCTTGTCCAGAATCCTTCATCCTCCATGTCCTGAGACCCAGCTCCAGTGTGATACTGGCACTAAAAGAGATGGACTGAGTGATGAAATGGTCTTCTGGACCTTAGGCTACAAATTTCAGATTTCTTTTACAATTTATCCCTCTTCTGATTCTGCAGTGAATGCTGCTGCTTTGTTTTTTAAATGAACAAAAAAAAAAAAGTCTCGTGACTCTGTTTCCACGGATCATTGTCCCAGTTCAGGAGCTCTTGAATTTACTTGATAGCTCTTCACATTTCCATTTCCAGTGTTGGGAGTGCAGCATCATGGTTAGGGGCAGTGTACTCTGTGGAACAGATATGGGAGTGGAGGGGTGGGATGTCTGAGTTGAGCTCAGATGTGGCATCTAGGATAATGTTAAACCTGGCTCTGAACTGGTCTCTGGAAGTAGGTTTTACACCTGTTTTCATGTGGGAAGATGAAAGTGATGAGGTTAAGGACAATTTACACCTGTTTGCTTCAGGGAGATGTGAAGATCTGTTTGTAAAATCTACTTGCAGACAGTGCATGGCCTGAATTGCTGAGTGTCAGGAAGTGATGCAGACAGGCTGCTGCAGGATGCTGCATTGTTATTGAGGAATAATTGCCACTGGGGTGGGAGGATGAGGTGTCTGCATTTGGAGCCCCATTTTTCCCTGGCAACAACAGACACAAATTATTCCCTGCTCTGGTGATTGCAGCCTGTTTGCCAGCACAGAGCTTTTACTGAAAGCTTTGGGCTGGCATGCAGTAATTGGTCGGTTTTTTAATTTCTTTCCTTTTTTAAACAGTACTTCAAATGGTGCAGCTTTGCCATGGGGTTATAATTACATAAGCCATAGAAATGTATTTCAATGACCAGTCAAATGGGTTTGTTTTTTCCAGCAGTTTAAGCTTGGCATTTTTTAAGTTGTTGAAGGAATAGAATTGAAATTCATTGGGGAGTTTAATTTCATCAAGCCCTCTATAGCTTCATGCTTTTGCTGAGTCTTTGTGCATTTGGGTTGCCTGTAAATGGCTCATTCACTTTCATAAAGGAATTAGCACAACTGTGCAGCTGTGTAAGGAGCCAGTCCCCAATCCCTGCCCCATGCTGCTCAGCTTGCCCAAGTTTATTGACATAAACATGCAGAAGTGGCCTCTAAGCATTTCAGTTGGTGGAAAAGTTTTATATTGTTATTAATTTTACTGTAATGTGTTATTCTACTTTTGAGCATAGACAGACACCTGAGGTGTAATACAGTACAGAAGGTTTTAATGGCTGCTCTGGGGATGCTCCTGACTGTTGCTGGAGGTGGCTGCTGCCTTGCAGCCCTGCCAGGCTTTATGGTCAGCCAGAAACTCGCTCGCTTTTTCTCCCTTCAGGAATTTTCAGCTCTGTAAGCTTGCCTGCTGGCCCTGTAGGTGTCAGCTTCATCTGGGGTCTGCCCCAAGCTTAATGTGGAGGGCTTAGCCAAAAAACAGTGCTTTGCAAGGCACAGTCCTCTGCAAGCATCTCTTGGTCCCCTGCTACATCCCCTTTCCTGCCCAGCCTGGGGTTCTTCTCCATGTGTGCCACATTCCCCCTGTCAGCCCCTGTGATTCACCTTCCTTCCTAACATGGGACTTGTGTGGCCCGGTGATGCTTCCTGGCACTGGGAAGCTGAGAGGGAGGAGTCAGGGGACTTGTACTTGTTGGATGTGGCAGGCCTCCTCCACAGGGATTTCTATAAGCAGCAAATCCGGGGAGGAGTTAAAGCCCTGCTTGTCTGATGTGAAGACATGAACCAGCAGGATCCTTCTCCAGCAGCTCCTGCTCTGCAGCAAGCACTGCCTGCACACTGCAGCCTGAACAGAGCCCTGCTGCCCGGCCTGGGGGGCTGTCCTGGATTTTGGGGTGGTGGCTCTGGAGCTGGGGGCTCCCGGTGGTGCTGCCGCGCTCCGAGCGCTCCCATCCCCATGGAAACGCAGCCACTGTGCCCTCTGTGCATGGCAGTGCCCAGCCTGGATTCTCTGCTTTTGCCAGTCTTGTTCCTTAAAGCAGTGACTTTAGCTGAGAAAGGTGAGCATGTGGGGAAGGAGCTGGGTACAGATTGCTCTGATTCTTTCACTAGTGGGCTTCAGGTACTCAGTTCTCACTCTGGCCCCTTGCAGGCGGGGAGGGCAGAAGGATGAACGCTGTCAGTGGGTTCAGTTCTGCTCCACAGTCTGAGCTGCAGCTTGGGGGAAGGGTTACTGTCTTACCATGTGAGTTTTTATGCATAAATTGGGCTTTTGAGTGATTATAAGAATTATTTTCTGGTTTGACTGAATTGGTTCTCACTGCTTTCCTCATTGTTTGGCATCTCTTTAATTCCTCACTTGAAAAATCCAGGCTGGTGGGCTGTTGGCATGGGCTGAGCCCAGCAGGACATACATGCTTCTCTGCCTTTTCTTTTAATTAAACTTCAGCATCTTCTGATTGTTTTCTTGCCATTGTGCTCAACTTTGTTGAACCTATCCTTGACAAGGCTCAGCCTGTTCAGTTTGCACCAGAGCTTCTGTACTTTTTGGCAGTGTCATAATGCCAGTCCTTCTCAGACTTTTTTTCTGAGGCAGATGTGAAAGGGAGCTCACAGAGCAGAGACTGGCCTAAGATCACACAAGAAAACCTAGAATAATACTGCAGGCAGCTTTGAATTCTCAGCTTTGATCTGTAAAACCTGGTGGGGGAAATCTCTTCTTGTAAGGGTAAGTGCATCAAGGGCAGTTCAGAGAATAAGGTATTTCTGTTCTGATGACCATATAAACACATTGTATTTCAGGCTTGGGGATGCTGCAGACTCTCCAGATTCTTGTCACCTCAAAAGATCCAACTGTTGTGTGTCTGCTGTAGCTGCAATCACAGAGTAAGGTGAATTTTAGCAATGTGTTTTGTTTGAGGCTACTGCTTTAAGCACTCTAGCAAAACTGTCTTCTGGGTCTGTGCAGAGCAGAGAGGAAATTTTGAGGGGGGTACGCAGTACCTTGAAGTTTTTTGCTTACTTAATAATTTAGGCTTGATTTCCACATCTGAAATGTAGGAAAAAATGGGGGGTGGAGGGTAGGACTTGTTAAGCAGTCTTTTCCTCTGTAAAGTCAAATCTCCCTGTCAGTTACAGGGAGATCTGTTGCACTGTTTAGAACAATGCTGCAGTTAAATCATGTTTATGATGAGCCTTGGGGGGCCAGGGACATGAACACAGTGAAGCTGCTCCTCTGCTGCATTCTCTGCACAGGATTATTTGGGAATGTTGATAACCAGGGGATCCCTGGCCACCCATGGCTGGGTTGCAGTGGCTTTGTGCTCTGTGGCTTTATCTCCTGGAATGTTTGAAATCAGGAATAAAGTTCTAACTTGTGAATGTTCAAATTACCACTGAGTTAGCACTGAAACACTGAGTAGGTGCTGAGCCATTGCAGCTCCAGCTGCTTGCAACAGGAATTACCAGTAGCTCAGCAGTTTGGAAGCTGCTGAAGGACTTGCAAGCAGATGTAGATAACTGACTCTCAGCAGTGAAGTTGAGAATACTGGCCTGAATTTCCATGGCAAAGGAATATAAGTAAATAAATAGCAACAAATTAAGCAGGATGGAGAGAGGAAGAAGTTCATGATAGCCATAAATGTTATGAGAAATTAACTCTTCATAGCTGTTTTTGGAGTAGCAAATCAGCCAGTGTAACCTGGCAGTGGTGTTAAATCTCTCATGGTGATTTGGTGCTTGGGAGTTGAGTGAGGCTGGCTGGTAGCTTGGTGTTGCATTGATCTGATTTGATGGGATTGTTCCAGCCCAGTCAATCACAGGCTTTTGCTTCTGATTTACCCCCATGTCCCAGTTCTGGCCAGGACAGGGTTAATTTTTGCAGTAGGCAGGAGGGGGCATGGTGAGCACCTGGAGGGTCTGGCAGCAGTCAGGTGTTGCTGTGCTCTGGGTGGTGACTGAGTTGCAGGTGAAGCCTTCACCTCCCTTGTACCCTGTTATTAATATTGTTGTTGTTACTCCTCATTTCCTTATTTCATTTCTATTTTCAGTACATTTTTCTTATCTTAGCCCCTGATCTTTACCTTTTGTGCCTCTGATTTTTCTCTCCAGCCCCCTGCAGTATTAGGGGAGAGGTGTGAGCAAGCAGTGCATGGTTTGGAGTGTTTCAGTGGGAACACTAAGTTGGAGAATACCATTCCTAAAATACAGCACCCCACCTCCACCATGGCCAAATCCTCTTCTCATTTTGACAAAATTCTCGTTCTTCATATGCACAATAAAGTTACTAAGAATGTATCCTTTTTTACCTTTGTGTTATCCTGCAGGAGCTGTTGTGATTGAGTTTGCAGCAGGGAACAGGGAGAGACTCCCAACTTTTGTTCCCTTGTGTCAAACAGGACTTTCCCTGTTGAATTCACCCAGAGCACAGATGTGCAGAAAACGTTGTTATCTGGAGTGGGGCAGTTCTGATCCTGCAGGGCACTGAGCCTTTCTCACTGTTAAAAGTAATGAAGTTTATTTTATCTGGAGGCTGCTTTGCTGCTGCCCTGCTGGGCCTGCCATGTGTGCCAGCTCAGTGTCAGGTGTGAGCACAGAAAACCTGGAGTTCTAGAGAGCACTGCCTGCTCCTGGCATATCTGAGGGAGAAAGTGTCTAGGTGAGCTCTTGATGATATAATAGGCACTGTTCTGAAGCAGCAGTATCTGTAGAAATGCCACAATATGTGCCTTATTTTCCTCTTCTTTTGAAAGCTGAGGGGTGGACAATTGGATGTATTGGGAGGACAAGACAATGATTCTCAGTGTGGAGGCAAAGTCTGGCACTACACTGAGGTACAATAGAGCATTATAATTCCTATTTTAAAATGCAATAGTTAAATTTTAAAGCTATAACTGAATATACTTGTAAATGTTTACTGCATCTACTGCCATTATCTTTTCTCCACTTCTTGTTTGTTTTTTGCCCATTGCTCTGCTTTCAATTCTCCCTGCACACTTTTTGTCAGCACATAGAGCTGTGAGTTGGCCTGCACATCAATCTTCTCTTACCTAGGGAAATACTTCAACTCATGTAGATCTGCTCCTTCCATCAAGAGAGCCATCTTCTTTATAGATCTTCAGGTCATTTAAAAGAAAAAAAAATATCTTCAAGCACTTTTCCAGAATCTTCACTGCTAATTGAATACTCCCTCTGGGAATTATTTGGTAAACTATAAAAGCAGAGCTGTGAATGTGAAAATGCTCATGGGTGTTCAAGCACAGGAATGGGTTAATTGTTCCATGGGGACATGTTACCATTTGCTCTCTCTCCTCCTTGCTCTTTCAGTAAATTTTTCTTTTCTGCTGTGAGATAAGAATTAGGGCTGTTGAACCAGACTTGGTTCTAGTTGAATACAAACAAGAAGCAATTTTGTGCACATACACACAGAAATTGGCATCCTGGTTTTGATTTGTGGAGTAATACTTCAGGACCCTTCTCCACACCTGTGAAGTCTAGCTGAGCTGCTTCATTTAAAAAGGGCTTTTTTCTTTTTTTAAATAGCATGTGATTACATAAAAACTTCATCTGTTTTTAGATACATCAGCATCAAGGCAGTCATTTGATAATCAGAAAACCATACAAATCTGATAGCATGGCACAACAGCAAATTGCTGTTGTTTGGTGGAAGTGTAGTGAGGAGCTTTGCTTTCACTGCTGCTCCCTCAATTCTGTGCCAGCAATTTCTCAGTTGTTGGGACAGGCTGGAAGCTGTCTGAACACACAAGGGAATGTGAATAAAATGCCAGCAGTCTCTGTGATTAACTGGATATCTTTGTATTTGGTTCTTGTTTAATAATACACCAAGGCTGTGCTTCTCTTGCATGTTGAAATTATCTGATGCCTAAAATATGACCCTTTATGTGTAATCTTGCCTTTGTGTTTGTAAAATGAGTTAAGTTGGTGACAGTATTTGGTCCAAACTGTGAGCTGACCTATGTCTCACCTTTTATTTCTTTTTCTAGCAGCTGAGGCAATTGATATTATGTAAGTTGGTAATAATATCTGAAGCATGCCTGGAAATATCTGATAAGTGGCTTCATTCTTTTGATAAAGGAGTGAGGCAGAGAAAAGCAGAGCTTAGTGTAAAGTTTATTAAATGGCAGAGCACGTTTAATCTTCCCACCCCACAAACTGAAGCCAGAATCCAGCATTTGTAATCACCAGTGTCCCCACAGCATCACTAAAAACTGATTTGTCTTTGCCACAGCAGATTGTTTTTTTCTTTCTCAGATGGACATAATGGCTTGTTTGTTCTTTCTCCTTGGACAGCTGAATAATAAGTGCACAAACCCACCTTCCTCTGTGCTCCAATATCATGGAAATCAGCAAGTTGCACTGCTACCCTTTTTGTTATTATTGTAGCATGTTGTAAGGGCTAATATTCATTAATATGCACTGGCAACTGCTTGTGTTGGAAATGAAGTATTCTACAGCTTCCAGTTAAATGGCAGATGAACATAAAGTTGCATTTTGAGGGACAGGTATGTGAACACTTAGAGCATGTTCATGAGCTCTCATATGCCCAGTGTTGAGCACTTTTCTCCTTATCTCTTTCCCCATATCTTGCCTTCAGTGCACTTCATTTTATTGAACTTTAAGGGTGATTGAAAACTTCATGAGAACTAAATTAAAGTCTTGAATAGATAGGTTGTCAGAAACTACTACCTGAGTTGTAGTAGTAGCAGCAGAACCAATAATGGGTTGCTGCAAAATGCATATATTTTATATTTTCTGGCTTTTCTCCATGATTTTAGTGCTTTGCCACTTCTATTGGTGATATCATCAATTATCATCTGAAAAGTAAAATAAATTGGTTCATTTACTGATGCTGGGTGGAAGGCTTGCCTGTGAATTTGCAGTGCTTCCCCATAGCTGGTAAGCTCAGAGGTACCTGAGGTGTTGATGTGGTTTTTTTGTACTTGGATTTTTCACTGGGAAAAATGGATGGCAGACAGCTCAAAATACTGCATTGAAATGTTGAAGCCATAAGCTGCATGTAGGGGTCCCAAGTCCCAGTGCTGCCATTTCCATTGTATTTCTTCCACTGCTTGCAGGTCAGGATCCAGGGTTGTCCTGGCAGTGTGAATGGCCATGGGCACCTACACTTCTACTCCTGTGGCTGCTTGAGTTCTCACTCCAACTTTCTTGGACATTTCTTAGAAGAAATTGAAGTAATGGAAGTAATTTGCCAGTTCTGTGCTTGAGAGACAAAAGCTTTTCCAGTCATAGACATGAAGCCAGGGAGAAATGCAGGAGCAAGTGCTGCATTCTTACTTTGGGGGATGTTTTCTTAGAGTAGAGGAGCTGACCTTTCCCAAGGGAACAAGGCTGCCCTTCACATTTACCCCTTGAGAACAAGAGCTCTCACACACACTGAAGCATCTTAAAATGGAAGAATATCTTTCTTGAAGAATACCCTTTTTTTTCCTCACTAAAGCCACAGGACTTTGTTCTGGAGAACTCAGCACCTGCACGTGCAGTTGCTTTCCCACACTTGAAGTTCTGCTTTATAAATTTTGGACTTGATGTCAAAATCTGAGGATGTGTAAGAGAGAGATCAGTCAGGACAATGTCTCCTTTTAGCCCTCCAAACCCATCTTTGGAGGACTAGTGTTGGTGAAACTGCTGTGAGACTGTATTTTTCTCTGAGGTACACAGCTTAAAAGATAAAGCTTAAAAGATAAGTGAAACTTGAAATAAATGTGTGCTGTTGCATCGGGCAGTAAAAGAGAATGCTGGCCTCTGTTGACAAAGCAGATCACACAGCTCCTGTGTTATCCAAGGGCTGAAGCATGTCCCTTACAGAGCAAAAACATTTTCTCTTCTTCAAGGTTCCTTGTCCCTGGTGTCTCTTTTTATTGTGGGTTTTCTCTATACAAAAATCTTAGAAAAAAGTCTTTGTATGCTGTAAGCTGTGTGAGTTCTGTCCTCTCCAAAGCCAGCAGAGCAGCAGGATAAACCAGTGAGACTGATTTGGCTGGTTCCTCATGATCAATTGTACATGGAATTCCTAAAGGCTTGAGTTCCCAATACTGCCCAAAAGTGGTGCAGACAGTGCCCTTTTTTGCAAATCTGGGTTTTACTAAATGGCTGATTGGATACAAAGGCTTCAAGACTAGTAAAAGCAGGAGAATTCTAAATCTTGCATTAGTTTGACTGATCTTTGTAGTGATGCAGATGTGAATTTACATAGAAAGTTGTAAATAGATCTAAGACAGAAGTAAATTATTTTCTTAGGAAGATGAGTGAAATTTTCCTTACCTGTTCTTACCTACTCTGGAGTGGAATTGCTCATGATGAGCATGAATGCTGAGGGAAAACTAACAGCACTAGATTCAGTCATGTCTTTAAATAAATTTAAAAACAAAACTGTTAGTCAGCTTCATAACTTATATTCTGCATGACCATTTAGTCCATCTTGAATACATCAGAAGTCAATGCAGAGGAATGAATAAGAAACCATAGCACAAATTCATGCAGGATGACATTGTTCCATGTGTAACATGAAAGCTTTTGGCACCATGAGCTCATTTTGATCTCACTTGTTGTGTCTTCTGCCTCCTACCAGCTTAGAAAAGAGCTGGAGCTGTGCCTTAATGAGATTAACTCAACAGGAATGATCTGTGGTTTACTCAGAGTTTATCAAATGTATTTAACTTTCATGGAAGCAAGGATTGCTTAGGTGAAGTTTTCCTCACCTACTGCCTCTGCTCAGTGATTCTCTGGGTCTAGAAATTATAACAGCTCCAGTGAAGTCCCTTCTGATCTTACTGAGGAAGAGATCCCATGGTGCAGTGGCACCTTGGATGGAAAGCAGAAGTTCCCTGTGCTTACAGGGTGAGACTTGGCACCCAGGTGTGAAGGGCTCAGTTCATTTTGGTTACCCACATGGATTTGAGAGGTACTGAAGTGCCTGACTCCTTTCCCACTTCTCTTGAAGCAGGGGGTCCTTTGGAAACCTCACAGTAATCAGCCCTGCCTACCTTTGAAAGTTGGGCTGCTGAATTTTCTTGTGGAAGTTGGCTGGTAAGTAATAGTGGAGAAGTCCTGCCATCAGTGAGGCAGAAGCAGCAGCTCTAAGTTGATTTTCCCCTTCCATCAATGACTGAGGTGTACCATCCCCCAGTCTGATTTCTAGGAGGTTCTCCTCAAGCCTTGTTTGCTTGGTGCCTTGCAGCTAATACACAGTGCTGAAACCTGAAATTAGTTCAGCTGTGTCAGGGCTAACAGATGGCCATTTCCTAGGAGAAGATAGTGAGCACTCTGTACAGGTTTTGCAGTGTGGTGAAAATCCAGGTTAACAGAAACAGCCAAAAGTGAAGGCTGAATTATATCAGATTCCTGAGTCATCAGCTATTGATGCAGAAGATCCTGCTATGCTTTTGTTGTGATGCTGCTAAGGAGCATTTCCAGCCCTCTGGGCAAAGACATCAAAGGATAGTGAAGATAAAAACAGACCACTGTTGACTTTGAGAAAAATGTTCTATTTATACAGGCAGATGTTGAAGTAACTGAAAACTTTAAGACTGCTTTAATGAAAGTTTGGCAGTCCTCAACCTCCAAAACCTCATACCCAGGTTTGCTTTCTTTCCTCCAAAATCTTGGAGCTGGCTTTGAGTGCCCCTGGTTCTTAGCAGAGGAAAGTTTTCCAGAATGAATGAGAGCAAAGCAAGGCCTGCTGTGACCTGGCAGGGCAGGAGGGTTGGCTGAGCCATGTCCTTTGCCAGAGGTGCCCCTCAGTCATGGCAATCTCTTTCTCACATGGACATCTGGACCCCTGATACATGGGCTGCTGTGTTTGGGTCAGGTCTGATTCTCTTCTAGGGTGGTCCCCAACTCAAGATCTGTCACAGCTCTCTTCCACCAGCACAGCCATCCATGTGTTCTTCCCTTGGCTGGTGACACTCACTGTTGGGTTTAACAGCCTCTTCAGACAATTAATATAAAGAAACACCACAGCTTTATGTGGGATTTCCAAACCAGGCAGGATTCTGGCTCACAAAGCCTATCCAGGCTGTACTTGTCTGTTAAAAATGAACAGCCAAACTAGTAAAGGTGGTTTGCTCTTGCTTTCTCTTGTAGTGAGATTCTCTGGAGTCTAGCATGGTGTGAGCTCTGAGGTTTCCTGTGGTTAGGACATGCCTCTTGCAGATTCTTGACAGGCTGCAGAGATGGGCCAAGTCCAACAACATGAAGTTTAACAAATCCAAGTGCCCAGTCCTGCATTTTGGCCACAGTAACCCCTGCAATGCTCTGGGCTGGGGACGGTGTGGCTGGACAGTGCCCAGGCAGAAAGGGACCAGGGGGTGCTGGTGAACAGTGACTGACCATGAGCCAGCAGAGTGCCCTGGTGGCCAAGAAGGCCAATGGCTCCTGGCCTGGATCAGGAATGGTGTGGCCAGCAGGAGCAGGGAGGTCATTCTGCCCCTGCCCTGGGCACTGCTGAGGGCACACCTGGAGTGCTGTGTCCAGAGCTGGCCCCTCAGTTTGGGAAGGACGTTGAGATGCTCGAGCGCGTTGGAAGGAAGGAACACCTTGGTGTATGACCCTGGATCATGTTCAGCTGCTAGAGTTCACTGACAACTTCTCCAAATTCCTCCTGGGCATCCGAACCCTCTGTTGAGGTTAATTAGGGGAATATAGTTATAGGGAAGACAGAATTTAAAAATTCACATTCCCAAAACATTCCCGTCTTTGTGCCAGATCAGCAGGAGCCAGCAGTGCACAGACATTCCTATCACTCTTGTCTCTGCTCCATCATGGACCAGACTCTTGACTCCACACTCACAGGAAACAGCCCCTAAATCCATGGGTGAAATTGCAGCTTATGGTGCAAAATGCTCTTTGGGCAATTTGATGTGATAGGATTTGACTGCTTTGTACGTCAGAGGATCATTCTGCAATTCATGGAACTGCTTCATCTAGCAGTGGAGCAAAAAGGCAAAGAATTCACTGGCAAACAAATGAATGGTAACTTCCCTCTCTTGAATTTATTCAGTTCTTTGAGGTACAAATGTATTCTTGATGGCCAGAGAAATCAGTCATTTTGCATTAGGAAGCTTGGTTGATGTCTTTAGCAGGTCTTTATGAAGCTCTGTGTACGTGGTTTTAGAAACAGAGGGGAAAAATAGGATGTGGTTTAACACAGAAGCACTTAATTATGTTTTTATGTTACTACTTAAAATTTTAATTGTAAGTATGTGAAAATATGTTGCTTCATATGTGAAGATAAGTTACTTCATCCCTCCAAAACACCCCTGGTGTGACATTAATCACTGCCACACTACTGTGACTTGTACTACACCTGAATTTTAATCATTGTATTGTTATGTTCCAATTTGATATCTCTCTTAGTGTCACAAGATCAGATGTGTTTAATTATGGAACAGGATCCTGCTGAGGTTTACAGATAGTGCATGCCCCAAGGACGTTGTATCTGAGCTGTGTGTTGGCTCACCCTCCTTAGCAGCCTCCATCCCCTGTGCAGCTTCCCAGCCCCACAGGGAACGTGCTGAGGAAGGAAGGGCTGTTCAGCAGAGCTTGAGCAGTGGGAAAAGGCGCCTCAGAGTGGGGCCAAACAGACTAGGATTGTGTATTGAGATATTCTGCATCAAGAATAATTGCAGACACTTGAGATTTGGACTAAGATGGACAATACTGGAGTCTGAGGTCTTGTCTGTGATAATGCACTGGAATAACAAAGGAAACTCTCAGCTTGGCAGCTGGGCACACTGTCATAGCCCAGTGGAGAAGGCTTTTTAGCTCCTGACCTTCCAGTGAGATTTGAATCTTGGCACTGAGTGAAGGAGACCTTGTGCAATAACCACTGGATTTCCTAATACCTCGTCTGTTGCTCCCCCTCTTGATCTAAGAGCTTTGAAGATCAGAGAGTCATTTATGATTGTTTTCTGTTCTTTGAGCAGCTTGCACCCCCTCACTTCTTGTTCAAAACCTTCCATGTTGTTTATTTACTGATATATGCCAGCAGGAAATAAAAATGGTGACTTAGCAAATTATTTCTGCCAGAACAAAGCCTGCAGACTGTATCTCCAAGCATAAGCTTGACAATAAAGCCTTGGACTCAGCAAAACAGAAACTGTCTACACTGAAAGAAGAGATCCTGTCTTTCCCACCAGGCTGTCCTGCACTCTCTGTTCCCCCTGACAGTCAAGCCCTGGTTTCAGACAGTTTTTGTACAAATCCTCCATGTGCTCTCTCAAGTGCAAACAGCTCAGGCAGCAGTTGTTGGCAGAAACCTCCTGGAGCTGCTGCTGGAGACTCTGGGTACTGGAAGTGAGATCCTGCTGGAAACCTGTGCCCCACGTCAGACCAAATTAGCTGTAGATCCCTAGTCATGCTACAAAAGTCTTATTCATATTCATCCTCTCTACAGAACTGAATCTTATTGTTCAGGTCATTATTTCCTTTGCCAGCTTTTCTGCTGTTGGTGGATTGATCTGTGGATGGAGCTGGCAGGGTGCTGAGGTCCTGTTGTCCTGTGGTCCTGTGCTTTTCTCTCCTCACTGCTCTCTCCCTGCAATGAGTGTGCAGGCAATACCTGGTGGGTTTGTTTCTGTTGTTTTGCACTGTGAAAAAAGCCAAATATTTGCTTGAAAGCAAAGTTTCATATATTGCTGAAGGCTGTGCTTCCTTTATCCTCAGCATAGTTTAAAAATAGTCTTTAAGTGTTACAAACTGTTTATTCCCCCAGAGAACTTATCAGAAGAGCAGTAAATGTTAAGACCTGTCTGGGCTGTGTGAGGCCACAGTGAATATCTACTTCTGTGCTCTATTTTGTAAAGATGAGATGCAATAAAACCTGATATTGATACTGAGTTTTTTTAGAAAGTGCTTTGAGGTCTTGTGAAAAGCAGCCAACAGAAGCCAGGTGGAATTGTGCTGAAGAGTCTTTTCACCTCCCTGTCAGGTCCACTCATAGCCTACCTACAGAATTTCTGTTCTTTAGTTCTTATTCCATCTGTTACTGTCTTAATTCAACATTTTACTTAGTTTTGTGTGTTTTTCTAGGGTATTATGTGTTTTCTGTGACTTAAATATATTTTTAAGACAGAACTTTCTGAAAGTGAGTCAGGGAGAACTCACTGAGTGACCTGTGGAGAAGGACTTGGGGTGGATGAAAAGCTTGGCATGAGCCAACAATGTGCAGATGCAGCCCAGAAAGCCAACCATGTCCTAGGCTGAATCAGGGAAGTGGACAATAGGTCAAGGATTCTCCTCTTCTCATGGGAGTACCTGGAGTGCTGTGTCCAGGTCTGGGCATAGGAGTTGTTGGACCAGAGGAGGTCAGGGAGATGCTCCAAGGGCTGGAGCTCCTTTGCTCTGGAGCCAGGCTGGCAGAGCTGGGGATGCTCACCTGGAGAAGAGAAGGCTCCAGGACACCTCAGATCCCCTTCCAGGGCCTAAAATGGCTTATGAAAAAGAGATATTTTTTTACATGTGCAGATAGAGCTAGGGACAAGAGGGAGTGGTTTTAAACTAAAAAGGAGAGATTTGAAGGTCTCTTCCAAACCATTCTCTCATTCTCTGCTGCTAATCACTGGTGTTTGCTGGCCCTGGAGATGGGAGAATTGTACTAGGTGAGTCAGGCTATGATTTTGCACTTTACATTGTGCCTAACACTACCCAAAGTCCAGGGCTGCACCTCACCTGAAGTTTTGTCATTTATTCTGATTGTGGTTTGTCAGTAAAACAATTTTTTCACTGGAGTCTTTATGAAGCATTAAACAGAATTTAGGGTATTCACCCAGATGAATCAATAAATAAGCTTTTTTCCTATGATCATGCTTTGATGGGTTTTGAAATAACAATGACAGAAAGGACTCCTACAGGCAAGGAATGAGAACCCTGGTCTGTAGCTGCAAAGAATGTTTCAAATCCTGACTTCAGTGGAAAGGGATTGTTGACATACTTCAACCATGTCCCTCAGTTCACAGGACAGTGTTTTTCCTTAGATCTATAGATTCTTATTTTCCACTTTGCTTATTTATATAGGGATCTTCATCCAGAAAAAAAGAATTGGCACAAGAGGAGCTTCCTTTTCCTCCATTACACAGGTCTGTTATCCTGGAATCCTATATTGCTGAAGTAATTCAGTTTAAAAGTACAGAACCGAGGTGACAGAAGAACCTTTCACATCATAGACTCAGCTTCCTGAAGGTTTGACTTGTTTTCTTTCTGAGCTGGACACTGTTGATGTTGAGCTTGAGCTCTTGGATGTCTGAGCTGGTTCCATTTTTCCACAGCAGGGGAACATCCCCTTCAGAGCTTTTCAGCCCAGGCAGTGTGGCCTGAGCACGCAGGTGTCACAGTGCTAGACATGTCTGGAAGTATCTTATCTTCTCTTTTTTGTGTCATCTGATAGTTTCATCTTCTTTATTGATGGAAATTAAAAGCAACATCTGACAGCATATTTTCTGTTGAGTCCACTTTCCCCCTTGCTGGTTGGACGGAAAAAGGAAGTCAGAGCATTTCCAGCCATGGAAATGGTGTTGGCATTGCCCAGAATTACCCTTTTTAGTTTTGGTGGGCCTCAACACAGCTGTACACAGAGGAAGATTCAAGACCATTACTCACTAAGTTCTCATACTTTGGAGGTGTCTTTTGCCTCATACTGTTCTGAGAGTATTTGTTCTTCCCCAAACCTTTACAAGAGGAAGATCCTATAGTTTTGTTATTTTGCTATTGATCTCACAATTTTCATTTTCTTTAAATCTTTGACAGCTGTTATTTTGTTGCTTTAATTTTCTCAATCTATTTTAATACTTAGCCTGCACAGCATCTGGTGAGGACAGGACACAAGTACATGATTACAGCCTGCTGGGCTTTTATAAGGCCTGGTCATTTTGCAGTCTTTGCTGTTTCCAGAGAATATGTTTAGGGACTCTGTTGGTTACTGAAGCATCTCTTCCCTTTTCTCATTCTCCCCTTCTCTGTGGTAATGCAGGTAATGCAGTAAGACATAAAATTAAATGGGGATTAGAATTTCATGAGAAGTGGTATTTTAAATGGAGCTGCACTTGATTCATTCATGCTTTAAAGGAAAGAGTATAAGGCAAGGGAAAATCTGCTAGTTAAAATATTAAAATCTGCCAGAGGCATGGCATTTCCTTTAACTTCCAAAATACCTATCCAGTCAAAGATGAGTGGAAGTAGATGTTGTCTGTTCCCTCAGGGTCTCACTTTGAGCTGTCTTAGTTTCAAGCTACCTCTGCTTGTGGAAATGCATTGGATTAGTTCACACAGCCTTGAAATGCCTCTTTACAACATAAGCTGACCACTGCCATTTTTAGTTTGACTAAGATGACCGCTAGTACTGATTTCTGGTAGTTGGAACCATAAACTGTTACTGAAATTCTGATGCTTTTCCTGATACAGTTCTGCCATGCCCCCCACCCCCTTCCCCAGCACAATTCATCTTGTATCTTGGTTTATGAAATTAACTAATTTGAAAGACAGGTGTCTGCTAAGGAAGGCAGGAACTTCCCTTGGAATGGAGAATATGACCCCCTCCCCTCCAAATTATTATAACTTTGAAATTAAAGAGCTTTCAGGCAGAGATACAGGAAAAGGAATAAGAGTTCTTTACTAGTACAACAACAATGGCAGCAACAACAAACAAAAAAAAAGACCCAAAAAAAACCAAAAAAGAAAATAAAACCAACAAAACCTAACGAAACCCAAAAAGCAGAACACCCAATAAAGTCTCTTTGCTGCTCTTTAGGCGCTTCCCCTGGGTGCAGTTCCGGGCACGGCCGCCAGGGGCGCTGCTGGCTCCGGGCGGGCAGGGCGGGGCGGGGACTCCCCCCCGCCGGCAGGGGGCGCTGTGGGGCGGCCCGGGCACCACACGGTGATGGCGGCCGGGCTGGTGGCGGAGCTGGGCTGCAGCAGGAGCCCGGCAGCTGGAGCTGGCACCGTCTGCTGTGCCCACAGGCCAGGAGTGTGGGCTGCAGTGTAGCAAAAACCCAGAGCAGTGGCAGAAAAAATGGCAGGGCTGGGGAGCACCAGCCCGGCTCCTGAACAGGCTCAGGGATCCCGTGAGGCACCCCCTCAGGTTTCCCCTGAGGCACCCCCACAGACAGTGACAGTCCCTTTTTTAGTGAGGCCGGGCGTTGATAAGGTACAACGGCTGCTCCTACGAGCAGAGCTGCACTCACGGTAGAAGAAAGGCAGCAGACAGAACCCCGCAGTGGTGGGAAGTCTCCCCACAGCCACCCCAGCCTGTCTCCCCTATGGATGCCAAGAAAACAAGAGCGGGCTGGGAGCTCCATTGAGCCCCCTTTCCCAATTCAGTGTAGCAAAACCCCTACAGCTGTAGCAGAGGCCCAGCAGAGCTGGGCAGCAGCAGCCTGGCTCCCTAAAAGAGCAGGGAGAGGTCCCTGTGAGGGGGAAGGGGCTCGGGGATCCCAAGGTTTCCCCTGAGGCACCCCCACAGACAGTGACAGTCTCTTTTTCAGTGGGGCAGGACGTTGATAAGGTACAATGGCCGCTCTTGCGAGCAGAGCTGATGGTAGAAGAAATGCAGCAGACAGAACCCCGCAGTGGTGGGAACTTTCCCCACAGCCAGCCCAGCCTGTCTCCCCTGTGGATGCCGAGAGAAACAGAGCCAGCAGCTGCCCCAGCCGCCTTTTTCCCAGCCCAGTTCTCCCAGTGTCTCTGAAGGAAAGAAATCCTCAGGTAAGAGTGCAGCCAGCCGCCTTCCTCCCCTGAACTTGGCAACTTATTTTGTCTCTCCTAGGTACCCAGTCATTATTGTCTCTTAGCAACAAAATGGGAGAAAATTCCCTAAGAGAAAGAAACAAAAGGAGAACTCCTAAGCCCCAGCATCTTGTTTGAAGAAACAGCTGTTTTCTCATCACCAAGCAAACTGAACAGCCTTAGAAAGCATGTTCCTAAAGCACACTTCTGTGTGATTTGCTCTCCAGAAACATCTACACTTTATTGTGGTGGGCGCTACATGGAGAGCGGGAGAGTTCTTGTGCTGAAACTCTGAAAGGATCAAAAGACAAATATGAAGCCACTGCAGCCACTTACATCAGCCAACAAACACATCCCAAATGTCAGAACATGGCCTGGGAATGGGTAACTCCCTTAACTTCTGGAGACTTCTGGAGCATTGATTTGAGGCCCTGATTGGAGCTGCTTTTGAGTTCATGTGACTTCTCTCACACTGGGAGTTCTGCAGGGGTCTGAGCCAGACCCAGCAAGGCTCAGTCCTGTGGAGAGACTGGACTGATGTGTTCTTCAGAGTGGTGGAGCAAAAAGGAACATCTGTGGGATGGTGCTGGCCATGACACTGATTTTGACCCAAGCAGTGACCCACGCTGCATTATCATTTATGACATATATTTTTTCAGGAGCTCTGGCTTTTGTTTTGGGTGTTGATTTGGCAGCTGGAATTTTGTAACAATATTCCAAAACTGCAGAATTCCATCTGAGCCATGTAATGCTGACTTGCTGAATAATCTCTCATGTTTTCCTTGGGGCTGGTAGGCCTGGGAAGAAGTTCTGTGCCTCTGCCTTTACTGTGAGCTTTCCCTTTGCAGTGTGAAGAGACCAATTTAGAAAGAGTGATTTGGAAGAGCATTGTTTAAAAAACTGACATTTTCAAGGCTAAAACTTTGTGGATAGTCAATATTGACTGACTTTAAAAACCTTAAAATTCTTGAAATGCGTTTTCCATTTTGCTTGTGTATTTAGGGATCTTTTTCCAGGAAAAAAAAAAGAATTGGCACAAGAGGAGCTTCCTTTTACTTCATTAACAAAGGAAGCAAATGAAGCTTCCTTTTGGTGCCTCTGGGAGCTGTAGATTTGGTTAACTATAGGTTTATGGAAAGCTGGGTACAGGCACATTTACAACACTATTTTGTACATAATATGAGGTAGAATATACAGAAATACTAAACATCACTGGGCTGGGTAGTACCCATCTTGAGCAGGACCCAAAAGCAGAGCCTAGGAGAATGAGAACAGTCAGAGGTTGCCTTTGCTGTGAAGGTGCCCTTAGTCATACAAAAAGCTGAAACTTCTCTCTGAACTTAAAGGAAAGTTGGTGAAACTCTGTTTTTTAATTTGTTATTCAGGCTCCTACATTATTAATGTGCATTAAATTTGGGGGTTACATGCAGCCTCACAGCATTCATCCTCAGATTGATGTGGGGTGTTGGACCTGCTTGCAAGTGGAAGCTCTTGGAAAATGATGAGGCCTGAAATGTGCTTCTCCTGCCTCTCCATTCCCATGGAGGATGGCCTGCTGGATCTCCTCCTCCTCCTTTAATTCCCCCAGCACACATGTTCTCAATTACTGCCTGCATTGAAGCTGCAAACATTTCTTGTGCATCTAACTTTCTATACTGAGCACTGGAAATATATTTTAGCAATTTGTGGGAGAACTGTTATGTCCCATGCTGGGAAAATTTTAGTTTATGGTTCCTATAGGAAAACAAGTCCACAACAGATTTTCTGTTTCTTCATCCTTCTTTATGTATCTTGGAGCAATATTGTAAGAACCTCTTACCCCCAGTGCATTGAGCATGGGCTGCTCCCATCTTTGAAATAAAAAGCATATGCTCTGCAGTCTGTGTTTTTCATTGCTGTCCATAAAATAATCACTGGCTTCTGGCTGATCACAATAATAGCTACTATGAACCCCAACTATATGAGTTTGGATGTACAGCAGCATTACATTTGATGAAAACTCAGTTGTTGGTAGGATTTTAAGGTCAATATTCTGCAGCAGAGGGCATTAAAGGAGTGATAGTATAATGCCTGATTTGGAAGGGAAAAGGGAAATGGGAGTTAGTCTTTTTCTCAGTGTGTGCATTGTTCTGATAGGATAATCCTTCAGGATCCAGGTGGTATCATGTGTCCACAAGCCTTTGTTGTACATTAAATCATACTTTTATTTTCAACTGTAAACCTTAGGACCCACACCCACATCTGTAACGTGTTTCTCAGTTCAGATTTTGGGCTGCAGAAGAGAATTTTGTGGTTAAGGAAAATGTGGTGTTGTACTCCACCTCTCTCTTGTGCTGAAAATTAGTTCAACTCTGACAGTGATCAGGGGATATTGTTACTGCTGTACAGACAAAGTTTTTAAAGCACAGTTACCTTCTGCTTAAATAAATTATGGGCTTGTTCAAATGGAAAAAATTACTTTTGCATCTCATCTGTGACTAAGTTGACTCACAATAGAGGGGCCTCTGAGAATGCCTGCACACAGGGATAGCAGAGAGAAGAGGAAAAGGTGTGTCTGGATCAATTACTTAATGGTTAGATAATAAATGAATACTCTTTGCCTTTGCACACAAACTAAACCTTTTTCATTTACTGCTCCAACTTCCCCTTCAGAGATCTGCTGACAGCATTCTCTCCCAAAGCAAGGAGCTCTTGCCATTTGATGTAAACACTCATTGGCTCTCTGTGGAGATCTGAAAAATTGCTTTCCTGTCATTAACGATGATAAATCTGTAAACAATATTGTTAAAGATTCTGGGGGTGGGCATCAAACCAAGAGGAACAGAATAAAGGAATTTAAGAAGTGATGTACACTTTTACAGATATGCTCTGAGAAGGAAACTGTACAGGCAGCAGTGTACAATGCATCAAATGTAGTTTCATGAAAATTATTTTTATAATTCTTGATGAAATTTAAGGATTTAGGGGGTTTTGCTATGGCTCTGCTGCTTGCCCTGGGGTGATGTTGCACCAACTGAGGCACTGCTGTTTTCTGATGTGTTGCTTTAAAAAATGCTGGAGGAACAACAGCAATAAAACATGAGCAAAGTGCCTGAGATGCTCATTTAATTCCCATTAGCACAATAAATGTGAATATGATGAGGTTTGTTTTGGTTTTATATCCCTATGCTTCTCCACAGGGATGGTTTAGATCTGTATCAGAAATGGAAGCTGAGTCATAGGTTGGCCAGGAGGACCAGAATGGAGCAAGGCGTTTGATCTGAGTTTCTGGAGCTAACAATGTAACTCTGGCAGTTTTGGAGGGAGGTGTTTTTTATCGACAGTCTGTTGGTTTTTTAAAGTGGATAGGTGTTGCAGTGTGAGCTCATTTCCTGTTTTAGACTTCCCAGTCCCTTCCCAGGTGTGGCAATACCTTTTCCCTTCCCCTCGCCTTGCCTCCTGCTAATTGCTGTCCGTCAGGCTGTCCGTCAGTCCTAACGGCGTTGTGTGGTTGGCAGAAGTTCAGAAGATGCCCCTCAGCTCCTGGCTAATTGGCCGGGCCAAGTGTCATTGTCCCCTGGGACCCACCCCTCCCACCTGGTTGGTGCTCACCTGTCCTTCCCTGTCCCCTCCCCCTGGGCTTAAAAGGACCCTCAGACCATGTGGTTGTGATTCTAATGGAGCTGTTACCAACATTCAGATGTCTGTGATCTTGGAATAAAAGTCTGGATTTAGCCCTCTGTCAGAATCCTCTCCTTTCCTCTTCACCTAGCCTAAGGACTTTCACCAGAGGTAAAGCCTGAGTTCCTACAAGCCTGGACTTGTTCCTAGTGCCTAGCTGTAACATCCAGCCAGCCAGAGGTGCCTCTGTGGTGAAACACCACAGCTGCCACCTCCGGCCAAGCAGCAGGGGCACACGAGCCCAGGCACTTTCCACTTGGAAATATTGGGATCTTATTCTAAAATATAGGAGTCTTGCTTCATTGTCCAATTTGTAAATCCAATCTATATTAGCAGACTGAAATAATTCCTGATGTAATTTATGGATTTACCTGAAAGAAAAGAGAGCTTTCCTGTGTGCCATGCAGGCTTGGGTCAGAGAAATGGCCATAACTGCCTTGCTTGCCCAGGGCAGTGTGCCTGCAGCCGTGGGCACTGGGTCCTGTATCCCAGGGGCTGTGGTGCTGCCTGCCTCAGCACTGGGCCAGAGGTGCTCCCATCCCTGCAGGCACAGAGGCTGGAGACAGAACCAGTTGCAGGGATCTGGCTTAGCAGTGACAGCCTGTCCTGCAGCTGTCCTCACATAGCTGGCTGTAATGGCTGGAGGAACATGTTATCTAAGGTAACTTTATCCTTTGGATAATTCTGTTATAGGCAGCTCTCCTGTCTCTTGGGTCTGAGGGCTGTGACACTGTTCACGCTTCAAGTGTCTTCATCCCCTCTCATATTTATTTGTTGTTACTAATTTTTTTTCTGGAGGAGGAGAAGGATGGAAAAGCTTTTAAATACAGGGTTTATGTTCTCAGAGAAGAATGTGCTGAGAGGCCTCATGAGCAGTTTTCTGTTCTCCCCCCAGGTCCTCCGGGCTGAGAGGATGTCTTTGTCCTTCCTGGTGTTAACAGTTATTATGGTTCCCACCAATGGTTTATAGTAGGTCAGGGTAGCATAGGCAGCACCTCAGCAGTGCTTAGGATGGGCATGGTTGGTCCATGTTTAAGGCTCTTGTTGTCCCTTATGCTGGCAATGCTGTGCTGCTCTGGTTCCTGAAGAGACTCATGGCCTGCTGCAGATGATATGTGTCTGCATTTTCTCTTGTGCTATGGCTCACCTTCTGCCTAAGCTTGCCTCTAGTATTGAGGTTTCAAGTGTTTCATTTTGACATAAACAGCAGCAGATGATTTTTTTATCAGTCTCCTGGCTTTGTGGAGCCGCATGGCACCCTGATAGTGTTCTGCAGCTGTGCACTGCCCTGGCAGGAGCTGCAGAAATGTCTCCAGTGGGGAAGTCCTCAGAGGCAGTAGGAGGGATGATGTTGGTTTTAATCCTCTTGAAGGGACCTCCAGTTCCCATTTCCAAGAAGTGTGGCCAGAAGTAGAGGGACCCTGCCTCCAGCCAGGTGGAGGACAGGGACAGTCAGATCTGCTGGACTGTGTGGATCTGTGGCACATCAGAGCCACAAGCACATAGGACTTTAGTTGACACTGCTGCACCATGCACCCCAATCCCATCCAGATATGTAGGGGCAGAATCCAGCCTGGTTTCTGCAGTGACAGGAGGATCCCCACTGCTGACTGTGCTGGGAGCTGAAGAGGGCCTGACTGGAAATGAATGGCAAAACCAGCCCATTGTGCCTGGCCAGAGAGCCCCTGTGTCCTTGGCACAGATGGCCTCAGGACAGGGTATTTCAAGGAGCCAAAAGGGCATTGTTGGGCTTTTGGGGGAGCTGCTGTGGAGACAGAGGAAATGGGGCTGAATACCTTGCCTGGTCTCCCAGAGGACTGCAGAGGGTGAAGAGCAGCAGGTGGTGATTGCTGCCACACCAGTGCTCTGACAGCAACAATGCACCAGCTGGGACTGTGGGAGCCCATCCATGGGATGACCTGAGAACTGGAGAGCCAGGGAGTGCTCAGCAGGACTTGCTCACCCTTTTAACAGTTCTCTATGGCCTCTATGTCATTAATAACACAGGTGTCCTTTACTGATTTCCAAATATGTCTCACAAGATGTTGCATTGCATCGTCCTCTTGTCATTATTTATAAATTGCAAAAAGGATCACCAAGAATTAGATGATTAGCATGTGTCTTATTCTGTGATAAGAATATATATTGTCATGATAACATACAGAGTGAAGCATACAAATCCCTCCTCATCTCAAATGGGAAGACAACCTGGAACAAATCCCAGCAAATGATGTCTTTCATAGTCACACAGATGAATTTGCTGCTACTGCTTCTAAATTTCTGTTCAGTTCAACTGCTTCTTTGCAAACTTCTGTGTTACTTCCAGACTTTGCATTTGACTTCCTTGAATGGCATTTAGCCATGGTTTCCTACATGTGGGGAGACCAGCTGCCCACATGCTTCTGGAGTCAATCTTTTCCATAGGGCAAACAGTTTTGTAACACTTCACCCTGCTGAGATAACAATTAATTAAGCAATTTCTTTATAAATAAGGAGGTAGGACTTGTGGTGTTCCTTAAAGACCATTGTCTGTACTGAACTTCAAATGACCCACAGCATTATTCCCAGAAACTTGTGCTCAGTGTGTGACCCAGAACAAACAGAAGTCACATTCATCCCAGTATTATCACTCCTGTGATCTCAGCAGACCTGGGAGACCAAATGTCTGGAGGAGACACTTCTGGTATGGCCCTGCAAGCACAGCCAAGCACTCCACTTCCCTGCTCACTTCTCCCATGGAGACTGGAGAATGTTTGCAAACTGAAATGATGCTGTTGCTGCATCCCGTAGGCACTTTCCTGCTCTGTGCAAGCTTGAGTATTTCTTCCATACACAGTGTAAGCTTTGCAGCTTCAAAGATCTAATCTAATAATAGATTGGTCTACATTTGTGGCATTGCCAGAAAAAGGCATATGTTGTCAGGCAGTCAAAGTCAGCAACAGTGCTTCAGTGGAAATGTGCTTAAACACTGAGAAGGCAGAAATCCAAAATAATCCATCCAAGGTTTGGCTATTAGAAAACTAAAAATACTGTCTTCCTACATATAGGGTTTCCACGTGTACTTAGTGAAATACTGTTTGTCTGATGTCTCAAAATTATTAAAGGATAATTCTTTTCCTTTCTTGGATTTAGTGTGATGATGGAAGATGCTGCTGGCATTCAGCTTATCGAAGGCTGGTTTAAGAGGAAATAGAAATTATTGAAATAACTCAAATGGAAGATGCATGTGTAGTGTAATGTGGGAGAGAGAGATGACATTGAGTTCCTTTTTCCTATCACACAAGGTTTGCAATTCCAGTTTTTCATGTCTAGATTTCCTCTGGGAAAAGAATGCATCATTGGCTTGAACTAAGTGAATGGATACCACAAGAACCACTGGTCTTCTCTGTGCTGGTGAAAGACTTCACTTTTAAATTCAGATGGCTCTGTGGTCCTGACCTTTAACAGAACTGCACTGAGTTGGGGATTGGGCTTTGAGGTGGTATATGAAGATATGAGATTTTGACATGAATTCTGAGGCAGCAGTTATGGGATTTCATGTGTACATATTCCTTAAATATCAGCATATTTAGATGTGTGGCCAGAAACTGGCATCTGTCACAATCATTCTTCTGCTAAGGTCAGTGTGTGCACACAGACACTTATTACTGTTCTAGTAAAAAATTCTTCCATAAATGCCATCTCAGATCAGGAAAGGTTAGGGTTTTAATATTAATGTGTTCTCCTTTTGGACCTGTAGTTTCTCAGCATGCATGTGACTCAGGCAGTAGTAGCAAAGAGTTTTATTTCAGTGACTTCTCCAGGGAATTCACCCACCGCAACAAATACTTCTGCCTCCTGAAACCCACCTGAAGCAGCATCCCAGAAGTCCTTTTTGCCCAGCTTGTATTATCCCTTGCACTGGTAGCAGCCTCGTGCAGTTTAGAAGTGATGGTAAAAAAATTGAACTGCTGCTATTTTCTGCTTCTTTTGGCACTATTCCTGGAGAGAGTTGAGTTGGTAAATGTGGCTGTCACAGCAGCTATTACCAATGACACAAAATAATTAAGTTGTGGTTTCTATTGTGGTGGGGCCATGTCTGTATTTTCTAATGATATGTCTGTGCTAGGAAGGAGTGTTCTGCTTGATTGTTGTGGTGGATGCTTCCAGAAAAACAGGACAGGTCTCCAAAGGCAGGTTGTCTAATACTTTGCATGTACATGAAATCCTGTTGGTTACATGGCAGACCACTAATTGAAGTGTGTGTTGTTTCCTCTCAGTTTTCTGATGAGGTGATGAGGAGGGCAGCATCCATCTCATTTTTCTCCCTGTTGCTTTTGGAGAGGATAGCTGCTGTGTTTGTTCTTTTCAGCCAGTCAAAAGAATGCTGAAGCCAGGTTTTCATCTGATTCTTTATGAAGTGAATGCTTTCAATTTTTGATGTCTTGAACCACCAATATGGGATTCCAGACTTTCAGAAGTCTTGAAGACTTTTGGACACAGATGCTCAGCCGTGCTGAGAAGCCCTGGTAGTCCCTGGTTCTGGAATCCTGCTGAACTGTGCTTCATGCAGAAATTACACTGTGAAGATGCTGTGAAATTTGGGGGGCTGGAGAGCAATCTCTTTCTTTCTCTCTTTCTTTTTAAATACTGGACTTTTTCTAGTATTTAAAATATTTTTTGTATGTTGTCTCAGATAAATTTGAGAGTATTGTAGTGTAGCTGTGAAATCCTGATCTTTGGTTCTTAGAGACACACACTCTTCCTGCTGCACCTGATTTAGAGGGAAAAATTTCTCCTGGTCTTAGGCAACAAGCACAGTCAGTCCACGTGCTCTGGCATTCTCCTGGAGGGGCAGGGAGCCCTGTGGGTACAGAGGATGCTGGCCAGCACTGTGCTGATGCTCTGCTGAAGGTGAACATGAGCTTGCAAAATGTCATTCTGTCCTTCCTGCCATTGCTGGGGACCAGCTAGATAGAAACTGGGTTTTTTTCAGTAGATGTTGATGCACATATGTTGGTGTGTCAGGGAAAAAAAAAACCTTTTCAGCTATATGTGGTGTTAAGCCTTAAGGCTGAAGCTTTTTTTTGTTTGTGTGTCTGCAGTGGAAGAATGCCATGTCACATTTGATTTGTATCTCCTGTTAGAGGTGACATTGTGTTAAATGGTGGAGGAGCTGGGGGTGCTGCACTGCACTGGCCTGTGATGTCAGAACATGGAGCAGGACAGAGGCCACGGGGGGTCAGGTGGGGGGACAGCTCAGCCTTGTGTCCATTGGTGTCCTGGCTGCCACCACTCTGCACCAGGAGCACCCCAGGAAGGGGAGAGGACCAGCACAGGAATTGGGATCTGTCTGCTGGTGGCAAAAGCCTCTGAAGGAGCAAGAAGAGATCCTGGGGTGTTGACGGTGTCACAGGGGTTTTTAGAGGATGGAAGAGTCAGGATCTTGATTCCATTATCAGAAGGCTTGATTTATTATATTATGATATATATATAACATTATAACTATACTACATAGAGATAGAAAAGAAAGGAGCTTCTTTAGAAGCTGGCTGTGCTAAGAATAGAGATAGAAGAATGAATAACAAGGTCTGTCTCTCTGCAGAGAGCAATAGCAGCTCCACCTTGAGTGGTCAGTAGATCCAAACATCTACAGGGGACCAACCATGGGTGGACCTGTTGCATTCCACAGCAGCAGATAATAATTGTTTACATTGGTTACTGAGCTTCTCAGCTCTAGCAAGAAAAGTCCTACAGAAAGGATTTTTCACAAAGGATGTCTGTGACACTGGGGCTTGGTTCAGAGGTTAGATGTCCAACCTTGATAAGGCAAGAAACTTCAGTGGGCAAAAAGGTGCAGGTGTGAGCCATGGAAATGCTTTTGGAGAGTGCTGGAATGAGCAGTCAGTGAGCAAAGGTTTTTGCTCTGTGTCAGTGCAACACAGCAGGTCCTGGATGTGATGGGAAGCCTTAAGGGATATGGTAATTAAGAAAAGTAACTAAGAACTAAGTAATAAAAACAAGAAGAGTTTTACTAGGTTCATTGTCATAGGCAGACAGCAGGGAATATGGGTCACACAGTATGAGCTACCCAGAAATAAAATCCAGGTCTGTTAATGCCTCAGGCCTCTCCATAAACATCAGACTGTGACTCTTTCCTTCAGCACAGCCTGGATGGGAAAGGATTTCCATTTTAGGTGGAAGATGAGGCTCTGCTCAGTCCAGGTGCTAATCATGTTCTCCTGCTGTTTGCCTTTGCCAGGTGCAAGTTCTTCAGCCTCACAGAAACCCCTGAGGACTACACCATCATTGTGGATGAAGAGGGCTTCCTAGGTGAGTGTCAGCACGTGCCACTTCTGTATCCAGCATGGGGTGGATGAGGAAAACATGTCATCTGACTGAGACTGTAACCCAAAATGTTTGTAAAACAAGTCTGTTTGTAAGTGCTGGTAGTGCAGCTCTGAAAGGTGCTTTGATCACTTAAGCACACTGTCTCTGCTGCCATGCTGTACAAGGCAATTCACACATGGAATATGAATATATTTGAATGCTGGGAGAGGATCACACACAAGTCTTAAAGAGTAGTTTGAAAAAGCAAAACCCTCTGCATCCAATTGCATTAAAATGAGCTGGCCTGTGTCCCCAAGCCTCCATAAGTATACCACATCTTGTATTTCCAGCTTCTGTGAACCCCTGTCTTTGAAAGGAGCACTTGGTATCATCCCTACAGCCTGCACAGTGCTGTGGAGTTGTGACTGGACTCCTTTGGCTCATCTGTGTAAGCTGTGATTTATCCCCTTTCCTACCCCCAGCTCTCCCTGTACTCATTGTGCCATCTTTGCCTGGGGTGGCTGAAGGGGGTCAGTGGTGGAGCTGGTCCTGTGTCACAGAAGGTGGTTGGCACGTGCTTGAGCGCTGCAGATTCTTGGCATTGTGCAAGAGCTGATGTAGAGAATGGTTTGGCTTTGTAGATGGAAATAGTTTGTAATAACCTTTATCATGTGTGGAGGTTTTGTTTGTAATGGTGTTATTGAGGTGAGGGAATGAGGAAGTGTTGGGTAGCTGTTATTATTTTTGTTCAGTTACTCTTTCTGTGTTTGGAATTAAAAGCCCACACATTTCAAAGTCAGAGAAAATGCATTAAAATATGAAAAAAGAGGATTTCACTCCTGAATAGGAATTAACTCTTGAGAACATTCTTGTGGCAGTGTAATTAATATTCAGTGGTTTTGTAATATCCAAACTACAAGGAGAAAATTTGAAACTACATCATCTTTATTTAGTAGAGAGTTTTATGATCAGTAACCTTGCTGAAGCTGGTGCTTTTCTGCTCCAAGAATACTCACAAACAAGACAGAACAAGCTAGATTTTATACCAGTACAGTGGTACCTAAAGATTTTAGTAAATTAATTACTAGGCTGAGAATGCTGAATGGATCTTTACAGCTGTATCTGTTTGTAATTTGGGAGTTTTGAGGTTTGATTGAAAGTCTATGCCATGTACTTTGATCCCAGAAGAGGTGACAGAGGGTTCTGCTGCCAGAGTGTCCCTTGTTGTATTTTTTAAGGGGCATATGCACAAGAATTTTACTACCAGTGGTAGTGTCAGCTTTTTTGTTATCTGGGTGGCAACTGAAGAAAATCAATTCTAATTTGGTTTTGCCATGATAGTAGGATGCAAAGCCTCCCTCTAACAGCTTCATGTTAAGTGAAGACTCACTAAAGGAGGAGAAAGTTTCTGGGTTATTTTCCAAGGGGCACAGCAAGAAACCCAGGAATTCTCATTCTTTGGAGAGATTGTGTGTCACTGAACCTACAGGTGGGATGTGCCAGGGGGATGCTCATCTCCAGCACCATGTCTGTGTCTGACATCCATGGCACTCATTTCTCTGCCCACTTGGCATGGCACAGATTTTTCAGTTCAGTCACTGGTGACAAGTTGAATTGCAACCATCCCTGTAGAGCCTCCAGCAGCCACACTGCTGTTTATCTCTCTGGAAATTATACCAGCATGAGACAAAGGTGAGCTCAGGCAGTTGTCTGGCTCATCTGTACTGAGGCCTGTTGCACTGTGTGCCATTGCTTGTGCTCTGAGCAAATCCCAGCTCTGGCACCACCACTGTCCTCAAGAAGCTGCATGTCCCAGGGTGTCTCTGTGAACCAGGCAGTGCTGCTGCAGTTCAAAGCAGCAGTCCTCTCTGTTTGATCTTCTGTTCCCTTGGCTCTGTCTGCCCCCTGAGCTTGGTGCTGAAACTCACAGTGCCCACCTGCCTTCCTGTGGCAGTGATTTGGGCACAGGACATTCCTGTTTTTTTTTCAAATACACTGTGTGCAGCTGGGCTGCTACAGCAGGAGACAAGATCAACTTCCAGGCAGTGCATGGGACGGAGGGAGTATGCTGAGGCCATCCTCTGCTACAGAGTGGAAGCCAGGTGCAAACCCCAACCTGTAGTAGTGTCACAGAGCTGCTGCTTCATCACCTTTTGTGTGCTTTCCCTTGTAAGTGATGATCTGCTGGTGAGATCTGTATACCCCACATCCTGCTAACCCTCCTGCCACAGCCCCCATATCCTTTGGGTTCGTGTCCAGCCCATGTTCTTCTTCATCAATTGTCACCACCACATCCAAAGCTTCATCTCAGGGTTAGCCCTGTGTGCAGTTCCATCCCTGCTCCTCAATTCTGTGTGGTGTAAGTGTTTCATAGTCTAGAGAAGTCCAGGAGAAGCCACAGTCTAGCTAGAAATGGCTCAGCAAGAGAAACTTCACTTTTTCATTGTATAGCCTGTAATCAGCCCATGGGCTTGAACAGAATCAAAATCTCTGAGTTGTACCCTCCCACCTTCTTACAAACAGTACCAATTATGTCTGCCTCGAGTGCATCAGCTGCCTCTTGCCTGAGTACTCAAGTGCCAAATTCAGCTCAAGAATTACAGGGTAGATCTGCACCTTTGATGAGCAGTTCAGATAGCAAATCCAGCAGTAAATGACTTCCTTTTTCTTTCCAGGTAACTTTTTTTCTTGGAGTGCTTAACAAACTCAATATAAGTCTCTGAAAGTTTTTCTGTGTGGGAAATGAGAATCTTTCTTTCTCAAGCACCTGTATGAATTTTTGCTGCAGCAGCAATGAGAAGGTTCTGTTAGCTGGCATCTTCCATGTTAGCCAAGCCCCTTTCTCCTACACATCACAAATACCACTGATGGGAAAAGAGCAGACTGAAGAAATACCAGCACTTCCATCAATCCTTGAGGTTAACACTTAAAACATACTGACATGCAGTAATCATTCTTAACTATTTTGTCAAAAAATAATCCTTTGCCTTATTGCACTGAGAGCAGCAAGTTGGGCTGGTAAAGCAGTCATTCTTTTTTCTCCCCAGAAAATGTCCACAGTGCAAAGCTGTAACCTGCTTAAGCATTCATTGTGCTGAGAGGGAATGGCTACAGCCTAATTCTTGGCTTTAATTCCCTGGTGGTGAGGTGGGGATTATATTTGCACAGAACCTTGTTTGTTCCAGTGGCTGTTTCTTGGGCTTTGGCCTGCTAATGAGAAAGAATTTTATTCAGCAAATAACCCAGGGAGCTGTGCACAGAAAGCTCTTTTCCTGGCTGATACTGAGATGAGCTAGGAGGAGAAGTTCGACCATGAGCCCTCCTGCATGAAGACAAATGTCTCAGCTAGGGGAGTGCTTGGATAGCCATGGATGGTCCTGGCACTTACCCCTGCTGCACAGCCAGCACATGGCAGAAAGGTGGAGTAGCTGCTACTCTCTGAAATACAGGGATATTTTTGTTTGACTGGTTTGCTTTTTTCCCCAAAGCTGGGCTGAAAGCAGGAGCTGTTAGTGCATGTGCAGATACACCATGGCCCCATGTTCTCTGCATAGTCTGTTCTTTTTTCAGAGAGCAGCAAGGACAGACTCACTGTATCTGGGCAGCTGCATGAGCACAGCTCCTACCCTGTTGTCTTGCTGGTTCCAGTAGTGTGTGTTCATCAGAGGTTTTACCTTTTACACACTGAATTGAAACACATGCCATCACACCTGGAGGCAGCCATCATCTTGGAAACCCTGTTTATATGCACTGGGAACATCAAAATGGGGCCTGGGACAGTCTGTCACCCAGGTGAAGCTGTCCTGAAGATGGATTATTGTAAAGCAACATGTTGCTAACATTTTCAAGGTGAGGTTACTGGCTTCCCAACCTTGGCACTGGGCTGGTGTCCCTTGTGTGCAGTCTCTCATGTATGCAGTGAACTTTGAAGTTATTGAAGAAGGGAAAAAGAAATCAAGTGCTAGGGTCAAGGGAGAAGGAAATCACTGTGATTTTCAGATTGGTATATGTGCATATTCTGGGTTCAGGGAAATTTGGAGTGAGGGAAACACATCAGCTTCAGGTACTCTGGTCTTCTTTCTCCCAGAACTGGTAAGCCCATTTCATGGAGATTATTGCAGTCAGTAGACCTGAGGTCCTGGCTGATCTCTTCTGGATCAGAACCAGAGAGGAAAAGCCATTTCATTTCAGCACTGAAGCAGCAGTGAGAAACATCCTTCTGAGGTGCAGATCCACTGTGTGAACACAGAACAAGACTCTTGGTCTCCTGACACAGAGGTTCATCTGCAAGATGGGCACAACAGTCCTTCCTTAAACCTGCTCTGACTGTCTAATATGGCTAGTAACTTCTCTAAGGCCAGAAATCCATTCATTGACACATTTTCTAGGAGAAGATTCTTAATCTCAGCTCATACTTCACAATAAATTGTCCAGTACATTAAAAATAATGGAACTATTTGAACTAACTCAGCTAGTTATAGTGGCAGAAAAAATTTCATTCTAATAAGAAAAGGATGCAAATGAAAAAAACATCTTGGTGGCAGTGCTTTGTTTTGATAACCATCATCCTCAGACAACCCTGTCTGACCTTGGATTCAGGACCATCACATACTTTAGTACCACACTGAGTTCCTATTTCAATAACATCAAAATGGTAAATTGCTTTCAGTGTCCTCTCTCTTTTCCTGTAAATAAACTGGGTGAGAAAACAGCTTATAAATAAGTCCAAGCCCAGAGCCCATCTAGCTAGGAGCAATCTTTATTTAAAGTTACAGAGGGAAGCAAACTAATAATTGCATCTGGTTTTCTGAATATTCCTTCAATAACTATTTTTATTTTGTTTTTGATTGCTCAGTGACTGGGCCTTTGTGTCTGAGGCACAGTGGCATGAGTTGCTTGCTGGCATTTCTAGTGTTAGATTCCTCCCCCGGATGGCCAGGAGTGCCTGTGGTTGCTAGGCAGAATGTGTTTTTCTCTACTAAACACTTGTACAATCTCTCTCTTCTGATCTCTGTATTGGCTAGACTATGCTTTGTCTTGGGTTTTTAGGTTTTTAAGTAATGTTGTATTAATGACCCAAATTCAAATTGAAATGTGGGGATTTTATTATTGCCTTATTAGAAATATGTGCTTGGTTAGGGAGGCTTTTCCTGCAATGCATCTCTGCTGATATAGATCAATAAACATTTTGGGGGTCTGTGATTATGTGGGATTTCTGCCCTCTCCCAAGAGGCAGTAGGGTTTGGTGGTTAAAGCTTTTGGGGGAAGGGAGAAAAATGAAAAATATATAATATTGCAAGGTCTGCCTTGCGTCACATGGGGAAAGGAACACTTCTTCTTAGAGCTTGTATGTGAGTGGGTTTGCAAATTTTGACAGCATGTATTATTCCTTATGTTTGTAACCTGCCACATAAAGTCTTTTGGTTCAGTTTCTCTGCTCGCTCCTATTTAAAGAAGTACTGCATAAATAATACATATTTTTCACTGTTTCCTCCAGCAGATGGGTGTGTATTGATATCTATTTTTGTTTCACAGCCTGTGGTGAGAAAGCCAAGACTTCTCTTCCTGAACCACTTGACTGGCCATGATTTCTTCCTTTAAATTTATTACATCTTGGCTGCTTCCTAGTACTTTCCTAAGTCCAAGATAAATGAGCAGATAGATACCAGGGCTCATTTTATCAACCCCTCTCATAAATGCAGGACCCACAAAGCTTTTCTGACTGAAACAATGGAACAATTCATTGAAATTTTAGGTTGTTCACTAAGATCAAGATGCAGCTCAACAGAAAAGTAGCAGCCCTCCTTATTTTTTTTTTTTTCATTAGAGAGCATTTGACCATTTACTTGTTCTTCTACTGGTGCATTTCTGGTTTTTTCTGAAGGGTGGATTTAGGGGGAGAGGGTGGCTTGCCTTGTCTGTATTGGAGTCTGCCAGCTATGAGGAGGCATGCCAGGGTGCTAAATGTGCAAGGAAGGGCCAAGGCTGAACACATGCTCTAAGACCTTTTGAAGCATTTATATATTGTAAGTGCTGGTAAGACTGTGATTTCTCATCTTTCCCTACTTTTAAAGTGAATTTTATATGGAGCACTGTGAGAGATGGGTAAGTGCAGTTGCCCCTGTCACAGGCTGAGAAGTGAAGCACAAGGAAAGCTGAGAAATCAGTGGTGCAAGCAGGAGAATGAGTCCCTTCTCCCATGGCTGAAAACACTCAACCATCAGTTCCCAATCTTTGCTAGCTGTGAATCTACTTTACATTTAAACCCTACTTTTCTCAAGTTCACAACCTGGACAAGGAAGTGGATTTCCTCCACCTTGGCATCTCATAAATGCTATGGCCACAATCTAGAAATGGAATCTTCAGTAACCCATGGAAAAAACAGTCTGTCATCATCTGCAAACAGAGAAAACATCTCTTTTGTGGTAATCATTGCAAAATTCCAGTGTGCAGCATTCCCCAGGGTTGGTCTCTGAGTGGGTTTGCCAGATGTTCTCATGAGAGATGCCTCAGGTTTCCCAAGGATCCGCAGTCATTCATCAAGGTGAGAAAATTTCTGTTCCTGACAGGCTTGGAGGATTCTCCTGATCAAGTGAGATTGGAAAAGTAAACAAACTTAAATCTGTCTGTACCCAGACAGAGACTCTCAGGCCCAAAAACTTCATCAACTTTATTTTCTCCTGGTACCAGTGATCAGTCTTTTCCAACTTCCCAGGTACAAAATCTCCAGAACTCATGATGGATCAAGGGTAACTCACAATCCCAGTGCAGTGTGTCTGGTTGTTTGGTTTTCACTAGAATCAGTTGAAATCCTTCTGTCTGACTCTAGAAATGCAGACTGCTGCATGTGCAAACCAGAAGTTCTCTTTTGAGGGGCATTTGCTTGATGCTTTGTGCTAGTTCTTGTTAAAAAAAAGGGGGGATGTGGCCCTGTGAGGTCCCAGGGCAAAGTGAAAGATGAGGATTTGACTCCATGATCTCAGGAGGCTGATTTACTATTTTATGATATTATATTATATTAAAATAAATTATATACTAAACTATAGAGAGAGGCTACATCATAAGGCTAAACAAGAATGCTAATGAAGGCTCGTGACTGACTCCTCAGTCTGATTCTCAGCTGATGGTGATTGGTCATTAATTAAAACCAATTCACATGGAACCAATCAAAGATGCACCTGTTGGTAAATGATCTCCAGACCACATTCCCAAGCAATCAGATAATTCTTGTTTTCATTCTTTTCTGAGGCCTCTCAGCTTCCCAGGAGAAAATCCTAGGCAAAGGGATTTTTCAGAAAATGTCATGGTGAAGGGGGATGTTTTGTTCTTTGATGCAGTATGAAGCTGATGGTGACACAGTGGCCAACCATCATCTTCTTCAGGCTTTTGGACTGATAATCACAGTTGAGGGTTTGTGGAAGGGCTTCTCCAAGGCCAAGGAAGCCTTTCTCAAGGGAGCCATCACAAGGTGAAGGCACAGGGAACCAGAGCACCATGGTGAAACTCATAGGTCTGCTGCAAGCTTTTCTGTTTCACCTTGGACAAGTCTCTCATTGTGTCTCAGTTCCCTCATTTTAGAAACAGGGATAATCCAATTAAATCACCTCCTGATAGGTCTTGTAAAGATTAATTAGTAAACATGTGAAATGCTTTGATAATGTAACAGGCAAAGGCCATTGCAAGTAATAACTGAGGGAGTTTCTGTCCCTCAGGATTCCCTTTACAATGGGTGCACTTGCAGCCTAAGGAACAGATCAGGTCTGTAGTGGAACAGATTGGAGATTATGGCAGGAAAAAATACCCTTTATGGGAGAAGTTACATAATCTTTTAGAAATCTCATATTTTAGCTTTTAATCTTGCACAGGATTAAGATTCACAGCATCAAGGTTACAGTCATACAGTTAGGAATTTAGTGGCTCCATCTTCAAGTCTTGTTTGAAATGTAATTATTTGCTCTATGCTGTCAGTCCAGTGAAATCTTGTCTGAAATACTGCCTTAAAAAAAGAAAATAATAAAATGTTGGGGGTTTTTTGCTATTTTATTTGAAAATGCAGAAGGAATTGTAAATGTGACTCCAACTGCATTGGTTCTTCTTTTGATATTCTTTTATTTCTGTGGGTGTGGCTTTTCAGTGGAACTCTGCACCTGTGTCCCCTTGCTGGCAGTACCCAGAGCTGGCACCATTCCTCTGACTGTCTGGGCTGGGTCCTCTCCACCCCTGGCTTGCAGAGTCTGTGAGCAAATTTGCCAGGAGTTTTTGAAACACAGGGAAAGTTTTGTCAGGAAGTGGGAAATGTGCTGATTTCTGCAGTTCCTGTTACTGGACTGTCAGAGACAAAACCCTCAGTTCTTCTGGGCTGTGGATCCCATTGCTCATGAAGCAGGGTGGGCAGAGGCTGCCATGGCACTGCTTTCCTGGCTGAGCAAAAGCCATGGCTGACAGGTTGGGAAGGACCCAGCTGCTGATCACAGCACAGAGATGGCACTCAGGGAACAACCCTGCACAGGACACATGCACCCACAGCCATGCTCTGAACACATCTTGAGCCAAACTTTTAATCTTCTTTGCTTGTCAGTAAAGAAAAAAAAACAATTTTTCCCCCCTTCTTCATTCTCATGAGCAAATGTCAGCTTTTGGAGATGGAATCTGGTTTTAATTTTCCAGGTTTGCTTGTTATTAGTGGTGTGCTATCCTGTGAAGAGGAAGAAAGAGAGCAGCCTGATTTCCTGAAAACTGACCAGAGCCTAACCTGGATTTGTCCTCCCAACCCAGCTCTCCAGTGAGAGTGGACATAATGATTATTTTTGGAATCTACCTTACCATGTTCCACATTTTTAGCCAAACATAATAATGATGCTTTGTTTGTGGAGTGTATTCATACTTCCTCTCTTTTGAGACCTCTGTGAGGTAAGAATTATTTTCTCCCACATATGAGGAAACTGATAAAAAGGAGACCAAATTGCTTGTTTCAGGTCACACACATACTTTGTGGGACAAATCAGATTTTGCCTTAACTGGAAGCCCAAACTGACATCTACTTATCTGCACTTCAGAATCAGACTTTATTTACCACTGTATTGCAACAACCTGAATATCTGCTCTGAGACAGTGCTGTAAAATTGTCATTTCCTCATGATCCTGCAGGTCATCTTTAGGAGTCTGTCATCTCTCTGTGCCCATGGCCAGGTGGGAGCTGTGCTGACACATTAGAACAGCTTTTGTTTATATTCTTGACTTTCCTGTGCAATACCTTTTATTGCTGGGTCAGTGTCTGGCCTGGCAAGAACTTTGTCTCTTTCTCTTCAACTCAGACTTTGATATTAGTCTGAGTTTTTTGTTTCTTGCAACAGAAATTACAAGTAGAAGGCTAAGAAAGGAGGCCACCAGAAACAGATTTTCCCAGGTGGGCATTTTTGTGCATTTCACAGACTGCACCAATCTCACTGGAAATGCACTTCTCCTTTTTGTTTAATTCTTAAAAATTCTTAACCAGCTTAGTTTTTAGATTGCTGACAAAGTTTCAAGTTACAAGGATTGTAAGAAGAGAAGTGAAATGAGATGAAAGCAGGGATTTCTGTATAAGCATTTCCTTTTCTCAGTCCTTGGTTGCTCTCTTACTAGACACTTGTAATGGAGCTCTTTCCTCAGGAGGTGCTGCTGCTTTCAGTGGAGAGAAGGCAACCTTGTGATCTATGGATTTGCAAGTTCAGCCCCTCAAGAAGGACCAGTGTTTGTTATCCTGTGGCCTGATTGAAAATGATAGCTGCATGCCCTAGTTAAATGTTGAGTCCCTTGGAAAGCAGAGGGGATGCTTGTCAGAGTCAGGATTTCAGAGCTGGGCTATGTGTTTGTACAGCTTTATTTAATTCCAAGTTACCCTTGGGTTATTTAATTTCCTGACAGCTGCAAAAACAGTGTTCTCAGATAACAATGGTTTCTAATTAGGCAATATGCCTAAAATGGTAGAATGTTTTATTTTGACCATGACACTGATGTTTTGTATGCAGCTTGAGGATGAGAAAGTTGAGCAAGTTGGACTTCCAGCTTCCTCTGGCAGAGCTGTGTCTCTTGTGATCCCCAGTGAATCATGCTGAAGGCATGGCCTCTCCTCTGTCCCTGCACTTCAAACACCTCTTATTGGTTTGGGCTGTGTCATCAGTAAATCTGCCTTTCAGCTGGAACCACCTTCCAGAAATATGTTTTATCAGCACAGCAGGACTGACATGACTTGCATAGCTGAGGCTACAGAGCATTCCAGGGTGAAGAAAGCAGGTGAGCTTTACCTGTAACTGAGGATTTTAACTTCTTGGGCATTCTGTTACACAGCATAGCTGCCCAGGCTCATGCACTTAGTACAAAATCAGTGATAGAAATAAACATACAAGTCAACTATTCTTCCAAATCATTTATTCAGTTTAGAAAGAGTGTTGGCATCAAGTTATCTTAATTAAATTCTGACATGATTTGTGCTTGTGGAAGGTTTATGCTTTGGGCTGTGCTATTTGATGATCTCTAAATTCCCTCCTGTGACAGCAAAAAGTGGCTGTTGGCAGGTCTGTCACCTTCTTTAATTCTTAGACATCCCTTGAAGTCTTGAATTTAAAAGAAAATAGGTAATTTTGTTCTGCTGTTTTGCTCCCCATTTTAATTCTTTTCCAGAGCTCAGAGCTCTGACAATTCCCACACCACTTCTTACCATTGCAGAACTTTTAAGTCCATTGTTTAACATCCTGCTCATATAACCATGATGCAGAATTGCACCTCTGATAAATCAAATGCCCACTTAAAAGTTTGGTAACTTAATTAGGGGTTTGCTGACCTGCAGTCAGAGTTTATCCCTGCCTTTCAGCTGAGCACTATTTATCATGTCCTGTACCACTGACCAGGGGCTCTTTGGAAGGTTTCTGTTTGGATTCTCTTTAGCCATTTGCTTTTAAGTGCCTGATCCTGCTCAGATACCATAATACAATGAAAGAGAGATTACTGCATCAACTGCAGTGTAAATAACAGTGAAAATTATTCTCTGTAATAATCTGGCCTTACCCAGTTCTTTTGAGAGGCTGGTGTCTCTGAAAGAGCTGTGGGTGTTGGCTCAGATTGTATGAGCAGTGTATAAGGAAGGGGATCTCACACCTCTGTGTGAGATCAGCAGGGATGGGACATGAGCAGGAAGTTTTTATTCTTCTTTCCCCACTGCAGTTTCCTACTAGCCAATAACTGATGGATTCATAAATTACAGGGGGACTCTGCATCACCATGTTTAATAGCTGTCAGTACACCAATCCACCACAGAGCTGTCTAACCCCTTCTGAAGCCTCTTCATTCTTTTGGTCTCCATGGCATCTCTGTCAGCACTCTGATCATTTCACTGGCTTTCAGGTGTTGTCTGTTTGCTCTGTAGCAGGATGTCTGTGGTCTGACTCAGTTCTCCTCCCAACAGTTCTTAAGGATCTTTAAGCATCAACTTGTTGTTTCTCAAAGAACTATCCAAGGCTCTTAGCAAAGAGGATAAACAGAGCCATAATAAAAAATACAAAATAACAAAGGTTGTGCCAGATTATCCTGCAGATGTTCCTACGTGGAGAACTGACTACTTACTGTTATTTTTCTTAAAAGTCCAGTGGAAGATCTTAACTTTCTAAGACAAATTCTGCCTTTTGATGAGCTGTTTCACAGTATATCTTCCCTTAAAATCCTATGTGTGACAGCTGTATTACAGCTATAGTGCACTTAACAGAAAATATCCAGTAGATTTTCTCATGGTAGAGAAGAATAAAATCCTAAAATAAGAGCACTTCATCCCCAGAAGACAAATCAAAAGAATTACAATATGTTTGGGTTCATACCTCCCTCTGTCTTTCCCCTCCCTCTCTCCATGAATGTGCTTATGAGTTTGAATCATACAGTACATAATCCTAAATCCTGACTAGAATCAGTTAGGTGTAAGATGCAATGTGCTTCTTCAGAGATGCAATTAGCTTCCTTCAGAGTAGCATAAAAACTCAGGTTTATTTTCCTTCATAGTCCTTCTCCAAGATTTCTGCAGACCATCTAAACATGTTCTCAGTTTTGCTTGTCCATTTTTTTTTTTGGGTTTGCTCTCTCTGGGATTTCCATCACTGTGTTCTACCAAAACATTCCCATGTTTATTTTACAAGATTTACCAATCCCTCTTCAGTTCCAACTTCCTCACTTCCACATTTATTGGATTTTTACACTTGGAAAGAACTGTATCTCCACAGTCACAGTCTGCATTTATTATTTGAGTTGGTTTTGGAATACATTAAATTGAAGAGGCTGATAAAATGTGAGAGGTGGCTTCTCAAGCACTGGCAGTGTCAGCAGCACTGGCATTGTGGAGCCCTTGGAGGGTCTCCACAAACCTGATTTTTCTTTATCTTTGTGTCTTTCCCATTGCTGAGCAGATTGCAAGCACTCAGTAACTGTTAACCTCTGGAGCCCGGCTGAAGTGACTGTATCTGTGAGGTATTTATTTCACAGTTGTTTTTTCTGCTTCCCTGGGCTTGGTTAAGATGTTTATTTACTGAAACACTTTGAGCTGAACTTGTATAGTTAGGAGTTGCCAATTTAAATATATATATGTGTGTGTGTGTGTGTATATGTGTGTATATATATATATATATATGTGTGTATATATATGTCTGTGTGTATATATATATATATGTATGTATAAAGCCTATGTATGTTAGTGTATATACCTGCATTTGTATATATTTATTCAGGGATAGAGAAGATGTTGAAGAGAAATCATTTTTAGCTCTTCTTTTTCAGAAACCTGTCCTTAAATCTAGCTTAAAACTGAAAAATATATTGGATTTTCACTACATAATATATTTCACTATAAAATATATTGGATTTTTCACTGCCAGGGCCAAACCAAGTTTTTCTGTAGCTGGTAAGTTTAAAAAGCAGCTCACACATGGGCACTGACATCCATAAGTGAGGCAAGCCCAGGAGAGCAGGGAATCCTCAGAAGCTTGATGGCAAGTTGTGTTCTGACCTCTTGAGTACTGTTGTTGTACTGCTGACATCCTCAGGTTTTAGGTTTGGTGAATTAGGTGTTTTATTTTGTTTCTTTTAAAAGAATTGAGCTTTTGGAGAAGTGGGATGAGAATTTATGTGGGCCATCATGTGGATAAACCTCTGTTGGGTTCCTGTTCTAGCATTTTAGCCAGTGAACAAAAATAAAGCAACCTCTTAAACAAGCTCTGTGCTGTTTGCAGCAGACAGGAGTGCCTGCTCTGATGGATGCTTACCATGGTTTTTCATGCTCTAAATAGAGCAGATAGAATTTTTCTGCCAAAATTCATTTTTAGCATTTGTATCAACAAATTCTTGACCTAGATGAGTGCTCCCAACATGCCACAATGGGCCTGGTTTTAGTGGCTTGTATGTACCTTTCTTTACAAGAAATGTATTTATGTATCCAAGAATCAAGGACAATCCATGAAAGCTTCTCAGATTGTCTCAGATTACCACCCATTTGGATGAAAGGAAACCACAAACTGAAACCAGTTTGCTTTCAAAAGTGCAATTTGTGTATCTCATAAACATGAAGTTCAAAGGAACTGCAGAGTGTACTTCACCAACCCCAAAGGAAAATACCCTTGAGAACAGGGGGTTTAACAGCTCTTTGTGGACTAAGCTGCATCTTTAAGTCATTTGCACCCTCTTAATTTTAAGCATATTGAGCTGGGTTTTAGCAAGCCCCTTGTGCCTGATCATGGCTTCAATATCCAAAAGATGAGGAGCCCTTTCTGTCCTGCCCCATAGATGTGAGGGAAGGCAGCTGGATGAGGCTGGCTCTTCACAGGGCAGGAGCATGGCACATGACAGGAGCAGGTGTCTTCTCCACACAGGAGTGTGGGGATCATTGGCTGCTCACAGTGACCCTGAGAAGAGTTCCACAGTCTGTTTTCCCAGCCCGGTGCTTAAAGAAGGAGTCAGAGCTCTTAATTTCTCAGTCTCAAGGTTGTTTATTTTATCTTATCTATAAAAAATTTTCTCCTGCCCTGCTGAGGTCAGCTCAGCAAGACAGTTCCAGGCACTCTGGTGTTATGTCTTTATACTACAAACCACGTGTACAATATTTACAATTCCTTTCCAATACCCATCACCTATGTTAGACAGTGAGCTTCTACTCTAAACCAATCTGTAAGTGCCACCATCACAGCAGAAGATGGAGGCCAAGAAGAAGAAGGAGAAAGGCTGGACACACCCATTTCCCTCCATCTTGCCTCCTGAACCCCCATACCAAAAACCCTAAAATTTACTTTTCCACCCTGTGATAACTTCACTAATATTCTGCTTAAACTGTTGTGGCTTACTGATCTTCATAGAAGGTTGGTAATTTGCTCCACGGGTCATAATCAAAACCACAGGGGCATTTTGGGCTCTGTGCCAGGGTCTCTGAGACCCCTGGCAGGGGTCTTGGCTGGTCCTGACACAGGAGTGTTCTTGGGTGGCTTGGTGTCACTTGGGTTCTGTGACAAAGGGCACTGATGTTCTGTTGGCAGTGCAGAACATGGGTTTGGAGCAGGGCTGCTCTCTACAGGACACAAGGCATGGCTGGGCACTGAGGTACTCCTTGCAGTGTTTCAGCTGGTACTTGTCACTAATTCTCAGTCCTTACCCAGCTCCTCTAAAAAGTCACTTCAGCTGAGAAGTTTCTGGAGGGAAATTTACTGGGGAAAAAGCCAGCCTGTTCTACAGAGATTCCTGTGCTTGAGTTCAGTAGGCTTTGATGGACTCTTCTGGACTGGGACATTTTTGTTGTCAGTTTTGATTAGCTGGGCTCCTGGCATAGGGTGCAGTTTGCTTGCTTGTTTTAAAATGGAAAAGTGATGCTTTGAAGGCATTCAGTGGAAAACTGGGTAAAGGAAAATAGTTAAATACAGCTTTTCATCTGCTGCTTTATGTGGGCTTGAATTTTCTGTTTCTTTTGGTTTTCCTGCAGTGAGCTCAAGGCAGCTCCATGACTAGGTCTCCTAGCCTCTGCCACAGGATAAAGAATGACAGTCATGTGGTCCAGGAAGCAAAAATCTGAAAGGCTCTTGTGTGTTTACCAAGTGTTGTTTTCCAAGCAGCTATTGCAGCTCAAAGGTTCTAGGTGGCAAGAAAGGTTTGAACAAAAATGCAGAAGGTCCTTATTGCCAAGATGAGCAGAAGGCAGAGAAGCTTAATGTGAGCAATTTCCCATGCAGAAAAAGGCTTCATTACTGATTTGTGTGTGACTAAGTTCAGTTGCTGAATAATGACAATAATAGAATTTTTACAGTGGACAGATATGCAATAATCTATTGGTTTTCTCCCAGCTCAATTCTAACATTTTGGCTGTTTGTGGATTAGAGAGTAAGACTGATTTGGCCTTTTTTCCTTTGGGGTGAGTGAAATAAGGCAGCTGCTTGTCAATATAGGCCTGATATCACCTGATCTTCTCCAGCTGGGTGAAATAGTGGAGTAAGAGCTGGAGTCACTGATACACACTTTGTGTGAGTAGTGCAACCACTGAAAACACATCATGCTTAGCAGGTTGGGAAGCACTTAATCAGGAGAAGGCACTTGTACTCAGAAATGAGAGAGTGAAATTGTGTAGAAAATTCTGTCAGCTAATGATCTGAAAAATATTTTGCAAAGGCTATTTTCTACCCTTACTTCTAATACATCTTACACTTTAATAGCCTGAACAACTGGAGAATCACACACATTAAAGTCACAGTTCACTTGGGACAATTTGTTTTGCAAGATAATGAACTGTGTCAGCAAAAGTTTAGCACTTGCTCTAGGTGGGGCTGACAGTTCAGCTTTCTGGTAGCTTTGCCAGTAAAATGCCCATGGTCTGACTACATCTCTGTGAAATTCGGTAACCTGGGAGGACGTTATGCCATCATTTCTTCAAGTATCTTTTATTTAAGGCATTCTCAGGAGTAGCTTGGAAGGAAATACTGCAAAATACTGACAATTGATGTTTTTGAAGAGCTCTAGTCCTGTCACACCTTGGCAGCAGAGGTGAAGGTACCTTCAGCTCATTAAATCATTCAGCCCAGGTGGAGGTTTGTGTACCCTAGAGTTTTTCAGCCACAGTCTCAGGAGTGACATCCAGTCTGGTGGGTTTTTGCAGTCTGTAGTGCAGCTCATGCTGGCAGAGGATGCTGTACCCCTGGTTTTGGGGGAGGCCTCAATGGTGCAGTTGGGAGCAGAGAGCCTTGGGAGTGCTCAGGAGCAGGGGAGGTTTCTGACCCTGGTGTTACCCTGCCTCTGCAGAGGAAGAAGCAGAAGAGAGGTATAAATAGTTACTCTGAGATTGTAGGGGACAAATCTGTGAGAATGATGGAGATACAGACAGGGGATACATCCAGTGTCAGGGAAGATGGGCTACAGGATCAGTGGGGAAGACAAGAAGAGACAAAAAGGAGAAAAGATGGACATAGCCACAAGGAGAATAGGAGGAGATGATGCAGTTTGAGCTGTGCTAGAGGGTGGCTGGGGTGGAGAGGAGGAACAGGCTGTGGGTGCTGTGTTTGTGGGCCAGCAGAAAGCAGCCACCTAGAGCACTTGCCCCTTGCACTGCCCACGAGGGTGCTCAAGGCAGCAAGTGCCTGCCAGACAGCAGCAGTGTCCTTCATTCAGAGCAGCTCAGGGCAGTGGAAAGGCCAGCTACATTCTCAGTGTATTCAGGAGGATGGGCTGGCTCTAGAGCAGCAGCATGTGCAGCAGGCCATGAAGCTCTGATACAATTGCAGTTTTTCAGCAGCTTTCAGTGCCCAAGATGGTAGTTGTACTGGTTTTGTTTCTGAGCATTTTGTTTAACTATTACTAAAAGTGCCTGTGGTTATTAAAAAACTCAGTTTACCTGTGCTAATTTACCTCCTCTTGTATGTGCATCATTCCAGGCTGCTGCTGTGAGCTCTGTTACAGTGCCCAGAGCTCTGGCACTGGGGTGGCACCTGGCTGAGTGGTGACTGTGGCTGGGGCTGCAGACAGCCCTGTCCTTCCCACTGTGGGAAGCTGGAGACTAAATAAAGCAAATGGCAGGAGTAGAAATACTGGTTTCATGAGATATTGGATTGTGTCCCTGCCTCTGACAACCTCTGTTTGGCAGCCTCCCACCTGCAGAGCACTCAATATTGCACCACTTTAAACTTTTTCATGTGAAAAATAAATCCTCAGTTACTGTGCCAAAGTGGTTGAGTAGAGCAGGCTGCAGGATGATGATTTGTGAGTTGTGGGCAAGGAACCACCATTTTCAGCACCAGGTGCTAAATGGGTCTTTAACCTTCATTGTGGGGCTGGGGCACATGCATTAGCACTTCTCTTGGTTTGCAGCATTGCAGGATGAGCTGCTCCCACTGGGGACTGAGCAGTGCTGTGGAGCACCATCCCTGACTGGTGATGAATGTATTGCCTTCCAAGCGTGGGTAACAGCTCCTAAATTCCTGTCATGGGAACTGCAGTAAACTGACCCTGTGGAGAAAATGTACAGGTAATGTCCAACTATACTGAGAAGGATCACACTTTTCATCAAGGGCACGGGTACAGGGAAGTTATAAAAGCTTAATAAACAAATAAGTAGTTTATTGATTATTAACTCAAGTGCAGATTGCTTTTACATGTTTGCAGGACCATCTGTGCCACACTTGGGAGAGACTGAGCTGCAGCAACTCCATCTTTAGTGTTTTCCTGCTCTCTTTCATCTTTAGGATCGGTTGGGGGCTCTGGGAGTGGAGAATCATCTCTAACTGTGTCTGGTTCAGAGGTCTGGATTTGTTTATTCTAAGGAAGAGGTCATACAAGTCCAGTACAAACACAATGCCTTTGTTCTGTGAGATGCTTCTCCTCTGTGCCTTCTTTCATACCCTGCTGTCCCATGGCATTTCACAACAACAGTGGGGCACAGCAGAGCTGAAAAACTTATCTGTCCTTTGATTTCTAGGACCCAAGCTTTGGAGGTCCAGTTCTAATTCTTACAAATTAGAGGTTGGCTGTGTCAAGGCAGCACTTTGGGAACAGAGTTGGGGAGGACAGCCTGAAGGCAAGAGTAAGCTGAAGGCATGCTGAGGTGTGAGGTTGCTGCTGGAGCTGTGGCATAATCCAGTTTTAAAGTTATTAGAAATGCATCTGCCTGAATTAAGGTGCAAACAAGACCATATGCCAAGGTCAGTAGTATTTTTATTTAATATTAAATTAATTTAGGGTTTTATTTCATAGTAAATATGAGAGAGAGAGGAAAAGGGAAAAAGGAAGAGAAAGAAGTAGAAAAGAGGTGGGGGAACAGAAAGAAACACAGAATAAAGAAAATATCACCATTCCCTGGATCCCAGTGATGTTCCATTGATCCACTCCAGCTGGTCATCTTGGTGGTGAAGGTCCCCCAAAAAGCTCAGAATCTGGTGGATTCATGTATATTCAGGCCACGTGGGAATGCCCCAGCACATCCCTCAGGGCAGGGACCAGGCTCTCACAGCACACTCTGGGTCTGTTGCATCTTTGTGCATCAGGAGCACTCCTGTGGTGCAAAACCCCAGGAATGAGTCTGGGGAGGGCTTTGGGGGGTCTTTGATGGGTTATGACACCCCCTTCTCTGCCTCTCACTTGCATGGCCCACGGATGGGGCCTGTGGGGCTGGGCCGGTTTGTGTAGGGAGGATTGAGTTCAGTGCCTCTGACCAGAGGTGACATCATCCACCCAAAACCTCCTTCTCCCCACCCCATTTCATGGGGAGGCTTTATAAACCTGGCTTCTGTGGGCTCCCCACCCCAACCCAGCCAGAGATGATTCTCAGTGCAGCTGCTGGGTTTGGCTTCTTGTGGATGCATTCCTTTCCCTCAGCTTTGTTTGTTTCTCCCTAGACCTGAGCTGATTGAACAATAGTGTCCCCTTTATCTTATCTAGGCAGCTTAACTTACAGTCCAAAGTTCCATTCAGGCATCTTCAAGGAGGTTTCTGTGATTGTAGCATCTTTATACAGCTTTTGCTATAGTGGGTAAAACTCCTTCATTACAGTGTTAAAGGCATGAGCCATTGTGGTCATGTTTGCAGGATGAGGGAAGAGATGAAAATCTTGACTCCATGTTTCAGAAGGCTGATTTATTATTTTATTATATATATTATAGTAAAAGAAAATTATATATTAAAACAATACTAAAAGAAGAAATTATTTCATCAGAAGGCTATAAAAGAAAGGAATGGAATGATAATAAATTCTTGTGACTGCTCACAGCCTCGACACAGGTGGCTGTCATTGGGCATCAAGTAAATCAACTCACATGGGCCAATCAAAGATGCACCTGTTGCATTCCACAGCAGCAGGAATTACTGTAATCATTGTTTACATTTCATTTCTGAGGCCTCTCAGCTTCTCAGGAGAAAAATCCTAGCTAAAGTATTTTTCAGAAAATATGTCCATGACAAACCATTTCAGTCCCTGAGAGGCTGTGGGCCTGTCTGCCCATGGGCTGACCAGCTCAGGAGGAGAGGGTAAAGCTGGGGAGCAGGGTGTTAGAACTCCTTCTCTGGGACACCCGTCATCTCTCTCAGTCAGTCCTTGCAGAACTTGTGTTTATTCTGAAGATGTCTGTTTTATTTCTTTACTTAAGAGCTTGTGCTGTGTTTCTGCTAAGCCCTGTCATGGTACTGACTTTTGCTTTTGGTTGTCTGCAATGTACAGTGAAGTTCCACTTTGTACTTCTTGGATTATGTCTGCAGAAATTAATTTAAACTATTCCTGTTTTCTACTTATCTTCTTTGCTCTCCTTTGCTTCTTATGCTCTGAAAGCAGCCAGAATGTATTTTTGCTTATATCCATGGTCTCTCTGGATTGGATGGAAATGTAAACTCATGGAGGCAAGAAACACCTCTTGGAAACAAGTGCAGGGCCCTTTGGAGTATGGCTGTTTCTGCTCCATTTGCTGCAAGTGATCAGTTAAAACTTAGATTAAAGACTTAGGTTGTGCAAGCATTTAAAACCAAACTGCATGTTATATGAACCCACTCTCAGCTGGTGAGGCATGCTGATCATCTTGATGCTGCTTTTCTGCTTGCTCTTTTTTTTTTTTTTTTTTTTTTTTTTTAATAATTAGCCCCTCACCTTCCTCTGCAGGGTTTTCTTTTCCCCATCTGTATGTCCTGCAGGGTGGGCAGATAGAAGCCAAGCCACAGTGGAGCTTCTGGCTCAACAATTGGCCATTCCAGACATCCTTGGGCCATGCCTTGTGCTGCTCGAGGGTCTTGAGAAGCTGCAGAAGTGGCTGTGGGTTGAACCCCCACCATCTCTGTCAGGGAGGGAGGTGGTGGCTCTGACAGAGCACAGTGGGTGCTGCCTGCTCCCAGCTGGGCAGTGGTTGCTTCATGGGCTCCCACTGGGGCCAGCTCTGCTCCATCAAGGCTCCTGTCCTGGCCCCCATGCTGCAGAGCTTTTGCACCCTTTAGTGGTTACTGCTTTGGCAGAGTTTAGATGAGCACTGCTTGCCCATTTTCTTTCATACAGA